>OZ007590.1:380623126-381918626 GCA_963931845.1 Maratus michaelseni | reverse complement strand
CTGTAAACAAGATGGAAATTGTACGTCAAACGTAACAAATGAGGTGCGTTCGTACTATAGCTAGTTATATAAATATTCAGATCTTGATGATTTTTAATTATGTGAAATGAATTATATCGTCTGCAGATTAATTTCTGTATTAAAATAAGTATCTCGGTCGCTTGACGGTTAAACCTCGGAAGCTTCTATAACAAAAAAGCACCGATTCAAAAAAAAAAAAAAAAAAAAAAAAAAAAAAAAAAATTCAAATTCCTTAATAAATGTTTTTATTAATATTTTCTAAAGTTTTGATTCGATTTTCATAAAATTTGAAATGTCTCGACAAATTTCTGCAAAGATAATATATCTTCAATTTCAAACCATTCGGTTGGATAGTTTTTGCGTTGTTATATGCGAACGGACGGACCAGACGACGACAATAGGTGCTACGTATTTATATAATTACGAACGCACCTAAAAATGACCAATGTTTCTTATTTTATGAAAATATACTATAACCACGAACGAAAATATAATATAATCTTCTGAGTTATCCGAAATTCCGAATAGCGTATTCCATTGTCTTTTGAATCCCCAGAAATCAGTACATTTCCTAAATTTAAAGAATTATTTATAAAAACAAAGTATTTTTCGCTGCCCGTATTTTTCAGAAACGTTTCCGAAAGGTTTTTATAGTGTATTAATGAGTGTCCTCAGCCTGAATACCTGTTTTTAGAATGTCATCCATTCTCAAGTAAACGTTTTCAGCCGCATAAGTTAATTTATACACAAAAGAGTAAAGAAATAATCTTAATTTTAATGTTATTGTTAACGCTGTTAATTTTGCATGTTTGTCTGTTAAACATATTTTTTTTTTAGCATGAAAATGTTTACTTGAGAATGGATAGCATTCGAAAAACAGGTATTCCAGGCTGAGGACACTCATTAATACACTATAAAAACCCTTCGGAAATGTTTCTGAAAAATTCGGGCAGCGAAAAACACTTTGTTTTTATAAATATTTTTTTTTTTAATTTTGGAAATGTATTGGTTTCTGGGGATTCAAAAAACAATGGAACACACTATTCGGACTTTCGTATAACTCAGAAGATTGTATTATATTTTCGTCCGTGGTTATAGTATATATTTTCATAAAGTAAGAAACATTGGTCATTTTTTACAGTGCAGTTAAACAAAATTGTACACCTTAATATGATTAAACAAGTCGGAAATTATACGTTAAACGTGACAAATGAGGTGCGTTCATACCATAACTAGTATTACAATGTAAAAAAAAAAAAACATTGTTATTATTTCAGTGAAATGATTTATATCGTCTGTTATGAGCGAAATGAGCGTGCTTTTTTTTTATTACGTAATGCCACGTTTAGAGATGCGAATTTTTTTTTCAACACTTGACAGCGCTGCAAAATTCCCCGTGGAGATCTCGTTTTGCGAATGATTACCTCCATGGTTTAATATTTCTATGACTCACGATGAACGAATCTCTTGTGTTTATTTACTTTAATGGAATGATATATTCGACTGTTAACCTAATTTCCACTGGCAGTTGTCTCAAAATCTATATATTTTATAATGTAACTCCTCTCTCAAGCAAACAATTTTTTTGAACGATTTTACTAAACATGTAACTTTTATGCAATTTTATTCTAAAAAAATTTTTTTTAATAAAAATGGCCACTTGGCATATGAAAAAAGTAGTGGTTTGCCCCTATTTGTTTTCCTCAGTCACATGACTTGCACTTTTATTGTATAGATTACGATTGATGCGATTTAATAGAATAAAGAAAACTTTTATTAATATCTTTTTAAGTTTAGATTCGATTTTCCTAAAATTTGAAATGGCTGGACAAATATACGATAAAGAGACAGACAGAAATGGAAACTAAAGAAGATAAAGAGACAGAGTGATAAAGAGACACAGATAAAGAGATACAAGGGAAGGAGACACATTTAAAGAGGGATAATGAAAGAGACACAGATAAAGAGAGATATTTAAAGAGACACAGATAAATAGATAGAGATGAAGAGACACAGATAAAGATACACACATAAAGAAACGAAGACAAATGATATCAAATCTCTTATTTAAAGACGACATTTAATAATGATGATACAGAATTCGACTGATAAGCTATTAAATCAATTTGAAAGTAGGTGTTACAGTATATAACTGGAATGAGAAAAGCTGATCAATACTGAAAACAACTATAAGAATTGTAAAATCTATATAAATAAATATACTTCATACAATGTACAAAGCAGATTTGAAAGAAAATAAATCCATTTTAAGGGAAATTATTTATGTTACGGAAAAGTAATCTACAGTTACATTCTCTAATATAAATTTTATCTCTTCTGGAGAGAAATGAACACACACACATATATATATACTTATTAATATTCAAATGTATAGTTTTTCACCTAAAAAATATTCAGGACTTTCTTTTGAAAAATCGACTCGACCCAAACCAGACACATTTAAAGCCAACCCCGCCCCCCCTCACTCGACACTGATCCGGGTCGGATCGGGGTAAAATCGGGTTACCCGACCCGATGCAGGACTCTACTCGAGTTCACTTCTTTACCAGGTGTTGATTCTTACAGAAATTTTAGCTAGTACCCACTGATATAGTGATTATAAAGATATTCTGCACTCTGTATCAAAATGATTATCCCGAGGAACACACTCATTGAAGATTCTATTACTTTTTTTGCACATCTGTACGGGCCAGTTTTGGTACGCATTTACATTCTGGAATAATGGGAAAAAGAGGTGAAACAAAAGCATAATCCTTAACAAAAATAAAAGCATAATAAACCCATACAAGAGTTCTGAATCGGATCAGGTAACTGATTTTACCAACCCGACCCAACCTGCGCTTCGGATCGAGTCGAGTTGAGAGTTGACGCAAATTTCTTTTCTTTGCGGGTCGGGTTGACGCTAAATTTTTTTTCTTTGCGGGTATGGTTATCTTTTTTTTTTTTTTTGTGTGTGTGTGTGTCTCGGGTTGAGGCTATTTTTTTTTTCTTTGCGGGTAGAGTTATCGCTTTAAAAAAAAAATTTTTTTTGTGTGTGTGTGTGTGTCTCGGGTTGACGCTATTTTTTTTTTCTTTGCGGGTAGAGTTATCGCTTTAAAAAAAAAAAATTTTTTTTTTTGTGTGTGTGTGTGTCGGGTTGACGCTATTTTTTTTCCTTTGCGGGTCGGGTCGGGTCGGGTCGAGTTGATGCTTTTTTTTCTGTGGGTCGGGTTTTGGATATTCCGATTTTTAAAATAGAAAGTCCTGAATATTTTCAAACTAAAAAAAATATTTTTGAATATTAATGAGTGTATATGTGTTTTTTTTTTCAACATAAAAGGTAAAATTGATATTAGAGAAATATAGACTATTTTTCCATAATTCTATTAAAATATAAATTAATTTTCTCTCATTTCGGGTTCGGGTCGGGTTTGAAAATGTCGAATTCCGGTCAAGTTCGGGTTGAAGTGTATAGGGTTCGAGTCGGGTTGACTTTAAGCAGAAATTTCGCGTTCTAGTTGGGTTAAACCTGGCTCGTGCAGGACTCTAACCCACACTAACAAAATCACATTTTCCAAAATATATATATATATATATATATATATATATATATATATATATATATATAATATATGTATACATATATTTATAAAACTAAACAAAATTGTACTTTGAATTTCAAACTAATGTTTGAATGCATCTAAAATATCCTATTCTATTACTTCTTTTTTTTTTTTTTTTTCAAAATTATAACGATAAATAGAGTTTGATTATTGAATTCCGGAAATCTCAAAAAAAAAATATATATACATGTATAAAAACAAATTAAATATAAAAATAATAAATAGATTAAATTCAAATAGCAATTTTCTTTTTATTACCTTCCTAAAAAAGGGACATAAAAATCATTTTTAATTAATTTTGCAGTTTTATTATTTATTATTTTCATTATTATTATCATCATTTTCTTCCACCAAAATTTAAAAAAAAATTTCGACCCATTTCATTTGAAGATTATATATCTGACATTTCAGATACAGAGAAAAATTTAGAAGATTTCATCGAGAATCCCAACCCTTGGATTATTTGCAGTGCTGCCATCTGGATGAAGATCTTAGCAGCCGGTCAGTGTTGATAAGTTGATGGATTTTTTTTTTTATTATTATTCAAAATATCTACCACATTATTCATATTCTCAGGGCCTGTTTACCGAATAGGCCCGCGAAGCCCGAGATTACCCAGTGAAATACAAAGGGGCCCCCAAATTTACTTTTCAAAACTAATTTTTAGGAAAAAATTTTCAGTCAGGCTAAAAAATGTGCTTTTTTTCACTAATTATAGCTACTAAATTTTCCCTTATTCTATTACTGACGCATTTATACTCTATTTTTCTCTGTTGATATAATAAATGGTATAAAAACAGTGATTAAATGCAACTTATTTTCATTTCTCTTATGTTCTACATTTTAATTTCAAACGTGCTAAAAGTAACAGAAAATGTAATCTGTATAATTATATTTTGTCTATATTCATAAAGAGTGGAGAAATGATTTAAAACATGGAGAATAGGTTATTTAAGAAAAGAGGAAAGTAATTAGAATTCAGGTGATATCAAATTTCTGTTTATAAAATAGAAGCAAAATTGTATTGCAGCTAAGCATAAATTTACGTCAAATATTTGTTTTCTCTGCACTGGCAAATCCTCCAATTTGTAAAGCATAAAATATATTTTGAAGTTTAAATATTCGCACCTGTTCCATATTTGTAAATTCATTTATAAAATTAATTTGTTATGTATAATTATGTATGTAATAAAATATTTTTTATAACTAGTTTAATATTAAAAGTGTAGTTTACTCAAAATTTTTATGGTAAAATTTCAAATTGTTGAAGCATAATTGTTAGAGTTAAAGGGGGGGGGGGGGCTCCTGTGTGACGTCGGGCTTCCCCTATTTCTAAGTTTTAAGCGGGTCCTGACCACATTATTGATATTCTTCATTCTTGACATTCCATGATTAAATAAAGCGAAAATTACTAGTTTGAAAAAGTAACATATATTTTGAACAAATAATTATGCAATTTAGCAATATTTATATTGGTATTCCCACACTGTAAAAAAAGTTAAATGTTTCTTAATCTAGGAACATATGCTATAGCCAAGAAATTATTTTTAACAGACAGTACCGAATTCTTTTGTGTGTTCCTGTAAATGATGAATGCTATACACTCTGGTAAGCCTTTTGTAATGCACCTTAATGATGTATCAATTTTAATATGTTTTAAATTGTTTAACATCATTAAAATACACATCAAATGATTTTTCCCCATAGACCGTATTGTAACGGAATTATTTTGAGTATCCCTGTAAAAAAAAAAAAAAACTATAAATGCTACACATTTAAATTTCAATACCGAATTAAACTTCAATATCAATTGCATGGCAATTCCACAATCAATAAAAACAATCAATTGTCACAATAACACAATTGCACAATCTGGCGAAATTGCCGTGGAGTTATAGATATGTCATGATATCTGCGCTACTTAATATGGTCAGATCCAACTCATTTTAAAATTTCAGCTCCAAGAAATTGTAGATTCAAAAATAAGCAATCGGAAAGCCACAAAGAGCAGATTTTGAATCTGAAAATTTTATAAATGATTTACAGTATTTTTTTTTTAATGCGTTTTTATGAGTTTTAAGTTGAAAATAATAATTTGTTTTACTGCTCTCTTTGACTTATATATCACATTACAAAACGATGCGCAGTATTTATTAGTTACTAAAAATGTATCGAAAAACTAATAAACTACAGCGCTAATTTACAATAATTAAAAATTAAAAAATAAATAAATAAACAACTTTTAAATGAATAGTTTTGAAAGTGACATGAATTCTCGACTTGTTTTTGTGAAAAAACTAAAAATATTACAGTGGCTTCTCAGTTGGGGCACACATAGCCTAAAATGAGAATTTTGCATTTGAGCTCATTGAATATTTTCAATATATACAGGGTGATCCCGAATTCATGGTACATACTTTAAAGGTTTTTTACAGGACACTATAACAAACAGTTTTTGTATAGGAAACCAGAGTCGGAAATCCATTTATATAGTCAAAAATACAGGGCGTCTCACTCCAATCCGAAGTCGCGGTTTCGTTCACAACTTTAACAGTAGTGAAGATATCTTAACAAAATTTGCAACAGACACAACTTTGTATGAATTGTAAGCCTATTGTAAGGATTAACGAAGTAAGTTATGAACGAAAACGCAACTTCGGATTGGAGTGAGACCCCCTGTATTTTTAACTATATAAATGGATTTCCGACTCTGGTTTCCTATACAAAAATTGTTTGTTACAGTATCCTGTACCAACCTTTAAAGTTTGTACCATGAATTCGGGATCACCCTGTATATTAGTGAACGTGGTCATTATTAAAGAAGCGTTAAAGCACGGACAGACTAACAGACAGACAAAGCGAATTCATAAACACTTTTCAACTATGTTGGAAAGTAGTATAAAAAATGAGTCCGTACATGCATCAGAAAATTTCACATTGTTGAGCAAGGAATTTTTTTTTTTTTTTTTTTTTTTTTTTTGAGACACCCTTAAGTATTTCGATCGATGAGAGCACGAAAGGCTCTATCTATCTACGATGCAGATGAAAATGTTATTTTTATTGCAAAGGTCATCGTATTAACAGCTTACAGATAGAGGTTAACTCGAAGCTGAACGACGACCGTCGATATCTACTATATACAGCGAGTCTTAATGGATAAGAGAAGAAAAACACAGTGATTTGGTGCTAATGACACATTCTACGTGCAATTAAGAGGCCTCAAAGACATTCACTTTTAACAGTCTCTGTTTGCTTATTCCACTGGCAGATGATTTCTGGAGCACGTTATTATTGTAATTTCGCTGATAAATTGACTTCAAATTAGATCTGATCCCAGCATCACGCAAGGTTTGTATCTCTGATTCATTATGGTATCGTATGTCAGAACCTTTTTTTTTTTTTCTCTTTAGCCCACACACATTCGTCTAATATTTTATGTCTCGCCGATGACAAAGAAGTGCGATTGGAAGTAGTTAGTATCGTTTTGTAGTGAATAAGAGAGATTTGAGAATTTCCTGATACAATTACGGAAGATTACGTTTGAAATATTGTCCAATTCAGTATATAATGATCCATCAATATCTCTTTAATCATTTGGAACTAAGATATCAAAAGAAATAAAGGAAGTGAAAGGATTATCACAATTTTCAGTGTTGTAGTCGTAAAAACACCACAGAGTATGTCCACAGAGTTTAACGCTGTAGTTTTATTTAAGAAACTATACGTAATTTCTTTTAAAAATCTAGAAGGTGTACCCGGCGTATACTACCGTATACCCTCCACGTATACCCTGATAATTTTGTTTAACTTTTAATGCATTTTTTCTTCATCTTTACAATCAGAACTGAAAGATAATTAAAATTTTTCTAATGTAATATAATATTTCTAATCTAAGTCTTTCTAATGTAATTTCCGAACCTGTGAAAAGTTTTGTCTGGCTATAGCGGAACCTTATCTTAAATGGGACTTTCCGTGGTTTCTACGAAAAGAATAATTATAACAGATGGTATGCGTTTGCTAAGACAGAACTTCTTCCCTATTCCTTGCGATTCCGTTTTAATTTTTTTTTTAACTCTATAGTTATAAAATTTATGTTTTATACTTACATATAACTGGATAAACTAATGAATAAATAAACAACTCTGAAAGCAATTAGGTTATTGATAAAAAATTTGATTTCTGGAGCATGTTATCCTTGACGCCTTAAAAAAAAAAAAAAAAAAAAAAAAACAAGTTTGACGCAATTCGGGTTTCAGAAAGAGGTTATTTTTTGCCAAATTATATAAATCGCTATGAAAACAAACCTGGTGAAGTTTTATGCTCGTTTATATATGTATTTATATATATACATTTTGTTTATGTCTATATTATTATTGTTTTTATACACAAATTACTTCTGTTTGTATATAAAAATAGATGAATGGTTTCTTTATATTAAATAAATTGTATAAATATTGAAAAATTGTTTTTTTTTTTTTTTTTTTTTTTTTTTTTTTTTTTTTACATGAAACCGTGAATATATTGCCAGAAACTATATTGTTCTGTCCTCTAAAAAAAAAAAACCCACAGTGAAATGATTCCTAAAAAAACCTACCCTACTCTCTTAAAACGAAAGAGTGGATTTGGCTTCTCAGAAAAGAGCTGTAATTTATTGGATCGTGAATGAGTTGATTTTTAAACGTTTCACTCATCTTGATTTGAATTTTTATTTTTCTAATGCCCCCCAGAAGAGCTAATACTAAACAAATCATCTCGATAAAAAAAGCACTCATTGGCGAGCGGATATGCCAATGCGGCTGACGTGACCATTCGCTGAGCAGACGACAGGCGTGTGACGTCATCGAGTGGAGGCAAGCATTTCGCCTCCCTCCGTCTGGTCGTCTGGTGTGTGTATAGTTAACGCGGCCAGAGCACGTTGTCGACTGATTCGCGTTGTTCAAAGGTGCAATTTTAAAGAAGGAATACTTGAAAAAGGTAAGAATTTCTGCTGTTTTAAATACTCTAATCATGTTTTTTATAATGATTCTGTTTTATATTTATTGTTATTTTATATATGGCGTGATATTTTTCAGTTTATATCAATATTTTTAACAAATATGTCTTAACCCTAACATTTAGGACTATTTACACGAACGAACATTTAGAATTTAGAGATCTTTTGAGTTGGAAGGATAAATATTGGAAAATGACTTGTCTGACTTTAAAAATATTGTTTTAAAGTAAACAAATTATATTTCTTATTTTATTCTCAGTCTGAAGTAATTTTCCTGGATATTTTTATTGACCTGCCTTGTTTTTCGAATGCGCATACATAAGTTTGAGTCATTTTATTTTGCTGAGAGTTAGATTATTTTAAATGTATTTCAAATATATAAGAAAAGCTTTAGAATATCAATTTCATGTTGACGAAAACTTTTGAAAAGTAGCTTTATTAGTATATATACTGTTTTTCTAATATTTAAAAATAAATATACATGATTTGTGAAGCTGTATAAATCCCATATTTTTTTTATCATATGTTGTTAAAAATAAGGTAAATATCTCCATTCCCGTATATTCACTGTGTGAATATTCCTAAATAGTATTAGGATTAAAACATTTAATGATAATATTGATATAAACTGAAAAATATCATGCAATATATCTAATAATATTGCATAGAAAACATAATCATTATATATATTAAAAAAACCCATGATTAAAATATTTAAAACAGCATAAATTCTTATCTATTCAAGTATTCCTTTAAAATTCTCTTTTTGGATCAAGGGGGGGGGGGGGTATATAGTTCAAGCAGCTCAAAAACAACAACAAAATAAATATAAAATGACACTTTTCACTTAATTGTTGAATGTACACATATACGTATACATTCAACATGCAACTTACTTTTTTTTTTTTTTTTGAAAAAACAAATAATCAACTCAAATATGAGTTGGCTGCAGATCACTCAAGTGCTACTGGATTTATAGTCTTAAAGGACTTCAGTTCACACAAGTATGACTTACTTATAAATCACTCAAGTGCTACACTGGATTTAACCTTCGTTGATTTGATTGAATCAAGTATGAGTAAAATAGACATCACTCAATCACGAGTTGCTTAAAAACAACTCGTTCACTCGAGTTGTTTCAACTCTTCATGAGAAGCTCACTTTCAAATCGTGAGATGAGTGGATTTCGGCTCAACTTGAGTTATTTTGGCTCTTTCGTTTTAAGAGAGTAGTACTATATAAAAATTTTCACAAAATCAATATTTTTTGCTTTGTTCTGTTTTTATGCACCATTTAGAATAATAAAAATAGTTGAAAATACCCAAGGAGTGCTTATTTAGTTTTAAATTAATTTAAACTAACAATTGCAGAATTCTGGCAAAACATATGAGCTTCATTTTTACAGATTTCCTTGTTATAGTAGAGTTTTAGAATTATCTAGATAAATATTTTTTTTTTTTTTATGTTAAACCATTAATATGTAATAAAATGCTTCATTTTGAGCTGATTATGATAGGTGTGGATTTTTTTCAGGTAACATGGGTTAGTTTTTGGAAAAGTGGGGTTTTTTCAAATTTTCGCTTAATTGGCTGCCATTTTGTAATAAAGTGATAAAATGAAAAATGCTCACCATTGAAATCTTAGTCAGAACAACCTGTAAAAATTTAGCCATGTTTATTATTATTATTTTTTATTCTTTATTAGACTTTAAATTTAAAAAAAATTAAAAAAATGAGTTTTTTTTTTTTTAGAGGACAGCACAATACCTGAAAAATTTTCCCTCCCTCGCCAAGGCCAATTTTCTCTATCTCGCCAATACTGTAAAAATACCCCAAAAACTCTCTTAAGTTTGAAGAAATAAAAAAGTTAGAATAATATATTTTATACAAATCGAATCTTGAATTGTTTACAATCCTTTTTGAATATCCTGACTGTTTCGATAAAAAATAAGAAGGTAAAAGAAAATAAATATAGGCCAGCTTTTAAACTTCATTATTAATGCTGCTTATAATTAAGTATGTTTTTTCTACACACACATATCAAAGCCGAGAGAACAAATTTATCTTTCTATCTTATTATCTTAAAAAATTCTCCAAATTAGTTTTCACTAAATTCAGAGTCATTCAAAAGTTAATGATTTATAAAGACCTTTCAAATATTTAAATAAATGAACAATAATGTTTAATAAAAGCTTTGTCAAGGTTTGAAGCAAGAAATCGTGTACAACCCAAATTAACCAACACAAAACATTGTTCTTACCACCCTCATAATCTCGTTGTTTTGTGTTTCTAAACATTGATCAACAATAAACTCCGCCTGAAAAGAGGATAAACAAAAGTGATTTTTGTAGATAAGCTTACGTATATTCGATCGATAATTTATAGCTAAGCAAATGTTTTATGTTCTTAGCCAAAAGCGTACAACCCCTTGCTTCTATAGTGCCTAATTAAGTAAAGTAATTAATTTACCCTTGACTTCACCGGCTTCAATAGCACATAGCAAGCAAGGAGTTGTTAGCCGTGACATATAACATACTCGAATATGTAGTTTCCCCGATAAAATGCTTCATATATTCTTGTTTTATTAGTCAAATTACATTATTGCAACTAATTTAAATATTGTGAGGGAAGTGAAAGCTTTTCTAAATTTGAGATTTTTGTGTCATTCTAATCAAAATGCATTATATCCTGGAATGTATTGTTGGTTTTAAATAATGTATACTTAAATAATTGCATTGGAAATAATAAAGTAATTTTAAGGATACCAGAAAGATTTGAAATGACGAAATTTGGCTGAATTTTGATCGTGGATTAAAGTCCTTATAATTCGTTTAGACAGACTATTACTACTTTTTGAATTTATTTATCTACGTTTTATAGAAATACAAAATATTTGTGAAATTGTTTACATATATGTACAGGATTTTTATAATTAAAGTCCAGCTATTCAGATGCATCTAGCGATATATCTTATTAGGACATCAAACGAAACAAAATTTCACTATAACAAAAGTTTTAATATTGTAATACGACAAAATGAATCTTGCAAAACTAGTTCTGCCACGATGTTGAAGTTCAGGTTCCCTATTTTTGAGTCGTCATTTCCCCTTTATACTGCTTACTACGTTGTCTCTCGATTATATCTAAATAAAATAAAATAAAATAAAAATCATAACGAAAAATTCAAAATCTATAAAAAATCCTCATATTCTTTGCTATAACTTGAAAAAAAAAAATGTTTGTTTCTTTTTTAGGCACAGTTTGTAGAGAATTTAATTTTCTT
This sequence comes from Maratus michaelseni, assembly GCA_963931845.1. Classification (NCBI taxonomy): domain Eukaryota; kingdom Metazoa; phylum Arthropoda; class Arachnida; order Araneae; family Salticidae; genus Maratus; species Maratus michaelseni. The sequence goes on along the minus strand of OZ007590.1, from coordinate 381,906,707 downwards.
TATTAAAAAAAGAAAAAAGAAAAAAGAGAAAGAAAAAGAAAAAAAAGAAAGAAACATGTAAATCCGCTAACCCGTAAACTGCTGATGTGACAGAAATTATCGCATAGTTACTGTGAGCGGTCTCCAAAACTGACTGATCGTCACCTGACCCGTCTGTCCGTCTGTCTGACCGTCTATCCGCATATAACAACACAAAAACTTCTCAGCAGAATGGCTTGAAATTTAATATATATAATCGTTGCACAATTTTGTCGAGTCATTTCAAATTTTATGAAAATCGAATCCAAACCTAAAAAGATTAATAAAAATATTTATTAAGTAATTTAATTTTTTTAAAAATCGGTACATCCTTGTTATAGCAGTTTCCGAGGATTAATCGTCAAGCGACCGAGATGTATCGTAAAGTTATCTGACATGTATAACGTTATAGTCATATCAGTACAAAAACCCTTAACGGGTTAAAAGTTGTGACGCAGCACTTTCTTTTGGCTTTACGAATTTTAAATATGGGTCTTAAAAGCAATGATATCAAATTTAAGTGACGCTATGTTAATAATTATTTTTTTAAATCATAATTTTCTTTTTAGTTTTATTTATATTCACAGGTGCAATTATTATCTTAATATGAAAAAATATATAAAATTTATTCGCTGATGCTTTTTCATTCACATCTCTCATGAATTCAAAATATGGGTTTTAAAAGAAATGATATCAAAATTTGAGTGACACCTTGGCGTTAATTTAATAGGACTCTTTTAAAATTCAATTTAAATTATTTTTGGTTTGTCTTCTAAAGTATATTTACACATACAAACAATACTTTTAATTTTTCAATACACTTTTAAATAGATTACTTTCACTGAGCCTATATTATGTATTGAAATGTATTTATTTCAATAAATTGATTTATCTTCTGTGCCACGCTATCCAAAATCATAAGTAAAATTTATGTAAATGATTATTTTGCGTCATATTATCCACTTGAATACATTTCCCTTTGTTTGGATACTATGACGCAAAATAATCATTTACATAAATTTTACTTATGATTTTGGATAGCGTGGCACAGAAGATAAATCAATTTATTGAAATAAATACATTTCAATACATAATATAGGCTCAGTGAAAGTAATCTATTTAAAAGTGTATTGAAAAATTAAAAGTATTGTTTGTATGTGTAAATATACTTTAGAAGACAAACCAAAAATAATTTAAATTGAATTTTAAAAGAGTCCTATTAAATTAACACCAAGGTGTCACTCAAATTTTGATATCATTTCTTTTAAAACCCATATTTTGAATTCATGAGAGATGTGAATGAAAAAGCATCAGCGAATAAATTTTATATATTTTTTCATATTAAGATAATAATTGCACCTGTGAATATAAATAAAACTAAAAAGAAAATTATGATTTAAAAAAATAATTATTAACATAGCGTCACTTAAATTTGATATCATTGCTTTTAAGACCCATATTTAAAATTCATAAAGCCAAAAGAAAGTGCTGCGTCACAACTTTTAACCCGTTAAGGGTTTTTGTACTGATATCATTACTTTTTTAAGGTTATTGATGAGAATGTCAATTAGTCGAAATTAAGCATAGGGTATAAATTAATCATTAAAATAAAATTTTAAAGAAATGCTAAAAAAGACCCCTTGGACCCCAATAAAATATGAGGGTGGTGGCCCAGGGAGAGGAATCCAAGACTCAACTTTTAAATTATACAGCGAGAGAGTAACACAATTAGAAGGATGAAAATGCATGGCAAAACCCGTTTGTTCCATCTTCCTCCGCCAAAGGACGCAACCTTTTCTATACAAACATAGCTGAAAATTTTCGGGCCGTCGATTCCGAGTCAAATGAGCCATACGTCGTCGTGATCGGTCCCATAGAACCCGATAGGAAAGTGCCCCCTGGTTGGTAAACTTGGAACTAAAATCGATATATCCTGTCGATGTCGAGTCGAATGAATCACACTGCATTGTGATGGGACCCATAGAACTCGAGATAGCTGCAAAATCCGTTAGTTCCATCTTCCACCACCAGGGGGCGGACTCTGTTCCATACAAACATAGCTGAAATCTTTGAGGCTGTCGATTTCGAGTCGAATGAGCCATACCTCGTCGTGATGGGGCACATAGAACACAAGATAGGAAAGCACACTCTGGTGGTGAAACTTGTAACTAAAATCGATATATCCTGCCGATGTCGAGTCGAACGAATCAAACTGCATTGTGATGGGACCCATAGAACTCGAGTTAGATGCAAAATCCGTTAGTTCCATATTCCACCACCAGGGAGCTCACTCTGTTCCATACAAACATGGCTGAAATCTTTGAGGCTGTCGATTTCGAGTCGAATGAGCCATACCGCGTCGTGATGGGGCGCATATGACCCGAGATAGGAAAGCGCACCCTGGTGGTGAAACTTGTAACTAAAATCTATATATCCTGTCGATGTCCAGTTTAATAAATCAAACTGCATTGTGATGGGACCCATAGAACTCGAGTTAGCTGCAAAATCCATTAGTTCCATCTTCCACCACCAGGGGACGCACTCTGTTCTATACAAACATAGCTGAAATCTTTCAGGCTGTCGATTTCGAATCGAATGAGCCATACCTCACCGTAATCGGGCCCATAGAACACGAGATAGGATAGCGCCCCTGGTGGTGAAACTTGGAACTAAAATCGATGTATCCTATCGATGTCGAGCGAGCCAAATGAATCAAACTGCATTGTGATGGGACCCATAGAACTCAAGTTAGCTGCAAAATCTGTTAGTTCCATGTTCCACCACCAGGGGGCGCACTCTGTTCTATACAAACAGCTGAAATTTTTGAGGCTGTCGATTTCGAGTTGAGTGAGCCATACCTTGTCATGATCGGGGCCATAGAACCTAAGATGGGAATGCGCCCCCTGGTGGTCAAACTTGAAACAAGTTGAATGAATCAAACCATGTTGTGATGGGACCCATAGAACTTGAGTTAGCTCCAAAATCCATTAATTTCCCCTTCCACTGCCAGGGGCGCTCTCTGTTCTATATGAACATAACTGCCCCTGGTGGTGAAACTAAAATCAGTAAGTTCTATCGATGTCGAGTCGAATGAGCCAAACTGCATCATGATTAGGAATGCACAACCTGTGGCCCGTGATGGATAACTGGTGGCCCGCAGAGACCATACATGCCAACCTATCCAAAAATTTCGAATTTCCTTAATAATTCGTGAGAAAAATTTGCAAATTTTGTCCATAAATCGTAGGAAAATATGAATTTCATCGATCAGGCGCATAAAATCATGAATTGCATCGACTGGATGCGAATTTTGTCAAATGGGCATGGAAAAATCACAAATTTCGCCATTTTGTCGCTAGAAAAAAAAACGCAAATTTCAATAATCGGTCAACAGAAACCAGAGATGCCAAAATCAGTAATTCCGGAGTTGCAAATTTCGTCAATCACTCAAAAAAAAAAAAAAATCTTGAATTTTGTAAATCAATTGAAAAAACCTGCGAATTTTGTCGAAAAGGCACTTAAAATCGTGAATTTCATGGATCGAGCAGCGAATTTCCTCGAATGGCATGGAAAGATCGAGAATTTCAACGAACAGTTGCAGGAAAAATTTGCAAATTGTCCATAGATCATAGGGAAACATTATGAATTTTGTCTATCGGTTCTGCAAAATTATGAATTTTGTCGATAGGCATGGAAAATCGCAAATTTCGACAACTGGGCTTGGAAAAATCAAGAATTCCATCGAATGTTTGTGAAAAAATTGTAAATTTCAACGAACGGTAAAAAAAAAAAAAAAAAAATTTGCGAATTTCGCCATTGTCTAGAGAAGAAAAATTGTGAATTTCATTAATTGGCCGATGGAAAGCATATCAGTTGAAAATCATGAATTTTGTCAATCAGGCACAGTAAAAACATGAATTTTGTGGATCGGGAGAAGGGAAATCATAAATTTTGTTGAACACATGCATAAAAATCATGAATTTTGTTTATCAGGCATGTAAAAATCATTAATTTCGTTAAACGGATGCATAAAAATCAAGAAAGTCATCAATTGGGTGCGTAAAAATCTTGAATTTCATCGATCAGGCGTGTAAAAAATCATGAATTTCATCGATAAAGTGCATAAAAATATAGGACAAAATTGCCATTCGCCAATCGGCGAGTAATACTGAAAATTTGCCGACTGACTTTACTGCCACCACTGGTCAAACTTAATAGTTCCAATTGCGATGATTCAATGGAAAAAGATTTTTTCCCCATTGTCGCTCGACAAATTTCAAAACCATTTGGCGAATTTCACGATTTTTTCAAAGAAATTATTTGGATTGTGATTTTTTTTCTTCTCGAAGCCATTCGACGATATTCGAAATTTTTTTCCCCTGAAACCAGTTGATAAATTTTGTGATTTTTCCACTATCAATGAATTTTGTGATTTTTCTGCTATCGATTGATGAATTTCGTGATTTATCGACTATCGATTAATGAATTTCACGACTTTTTCCATAAACGAACAAATTGTGCACTTTTTTTCCACTGCCATTCGACGAATTTTGCAATTCTGTTCCGCGATTGTTAGACAAATTTCACTATTTTTCTCCCGAGATCATTTGACGAATTTTGTGATTTTTAATTTTACTGACTGATTGATTTATATTTAATAATAAAAGTTAAAATGTTTTGATTTAAAAACAAGATGGCTAACTGAGGGTGAATCCCAAAACTTAGCCGCATCATCAATGAGTTAGCTAATCAAGCATTTAGCTCTTACAGTTTGTTTAAAAGGTGCACACAAAAGCAAAAAATATGAATTTTTTTTAATCCTCACCATCACTGTTGAAATCCTGAACCAATTAGAATCTAATTGTGACAGTGTATTTATCTTGCAAATATCATTGAGGAGTTTTTTATACAGGGTGTAACGATTTCATTAAATCTCTCACAGTCTGCTAATTAGGCAGAGTAATCAAAGATAGAAGTTCCCAAGAGTTGGAAAACTTTTCTCACGCTTAGCTGTTGTGTGACTAGAATGTCGTTTACTACAATAGGAAAAGATGAGCTTCGATCAATCTTGTGAAACTGAAATTGCTAGACAGCAAATATTTCTCTGATCTGACCGTCTATATGTGGGGTCTCAGATCGTGGGAAATTTCCTGCGAGAACATTTAAAAGTTCAGTAAGACCTCCCTAAAAAAGGCTTTATCCAATGACGTAAACTAAAACTTTTTTGATTGGTGATCGGAGTATCTTTTGTTCGAGCAAGGGGACCGGAAAAGAGAATCGAGGGGAAGGTAGTTAGAGTTTTGGCAGGAGAACGAGTGTTGGTGGAAAACACTCTTCTCAGGACGATTTCCCAAACCAGTGGGGAAGGAAATGTTTTGCTGACACATTTTGAAGGGAAAAGATTTCTCTTAAGGCAACGGCAAGGTCATCGCTTGAAGTTTTTGTGACGAGTGCAAAAGAACTCATGTTAAGATTTCCAAACACTGTACAAGATTGGACCTTTCATTGTTTTATTAATTGATTATAAGTTGAAACGAAATTACGCTGAAAAAAATTGTTTATAATGATTTGTAATATTAAGAAACTCGAAAATGATTTTTAAATAAAAATCACTTAGTAGTACCTTATTGAAATTAATCCATATGAAAAGGCCACACGCTACCCCTTTACAAATTATAACATCATGGATTCATTATAAGGGACACGCAAAATCAAAACATCATCATGATAACATTCAAATTACTAAGCCAATTCAAACCTAATTATGCCAAAGTATCAATCGATGAATTCATTAATCAAATATGTTGGGCAAAATCCTAGAACAAGCAAAACATCCGATTTGGCTATTTTTTTTACGCACGTCAACCAAAAAAACGGCAACTTCCAAATTCTACCCAATCAGAACGCATGCTTTTTAAGCTTAAGCAAGCATATACTTACACACTGCTTACGGCAAGCTTTTTCACAAAATTAACAAATTTTATTTCGTTTTACAATTATTTACAAAGTTTCAGCAAGTTTTTCTTCACGATTTTTCTATTTTTACAAACTTTTAGCAATATTTCGTCTGGATATTTCAATTTTTACATACAAGCATTTAGCAATTTTTTCCTCCAGATTTTTCTATTTTTAATAATTTTTAGCTATTTTTTCCTCCTTGCTAAAACTTTGTAAATTGTCATAAAACGGAATAAAATCAATGTTTACTTCGTGAAAAAATTTTCATAGAAACTGTGTAAGTAGTGAATTCTCTGCTACAAAGAACACAGGTTATGATTGGGGAGAATCTAGAGAATTCTGATTTTTCAAATGCACGAAACTCATTCAAGCACCAGTTAGTAACATGTATATGTACTCTTTGCGTACATTAACAGAAAAAAAAATCCTGGATGCATGAAACTCCCTGTGCAGCAATCTCTAGAATGCATGAAATTCATCCAAACAGCGGTTAATAATTGATATATATATATATATATATATGTGTGTGAGTACGCTTCGCGTACATTAACTGAAAAAAAAAATCCTGGATGCACAAAACTTGCATTTCTCTGACTTCGGTTTTTCGAAATAGATAAAATGCTTCAGGGATTCAATCCAGCATCGCTGAAATGTTACATAATCACAGAAGATCACTAATTATAATTAAAATATAGATAAAATGCTGAAGTGATTACAAATTAATCACTGAAGCATTTTATCTATACTTCAAAACATATTTGTTTTGTTTCTCATTTCCAAAATAATTTTCATTCATATTTACTTATTATAAGCATGTTATTTAATTTTACTGACTGATTGATTTATATTTAATAATAAAAGTTAAAATGTTTTGATTTAAAAACAAGATGGCTAACTGAGGGTGAATCCCTAAACTTAGCCGCATCATCAATGAGTTAGCTAATCAAGCATTTAGCTCTTACAGTTTGTTTAAAAGGTACACACAAAAGCAAAAAATATGAATTTTTTTTAATCCTTACCATCACTGTTGAAATGCTGAACCAATTTGAATCTAATTGTGACAGTGTATTTATCTTGCAAATATCATTGAGGAGTTTTTTATACAGGGACATGCAAAATCAAAACGTCATCATGATAAGATTCAAATTACTAAGCCAATTCAAACCTAATTAAGCCAAAGTATCAATCGATGAATTCATTAATCAAATATATTGGGAAAATCCTAGAACAAGCAAAACAACCGATTTGGCTATTTTTTTTACGCACGTCAACCAAAAAATCGGCAACCTCCAAATTCTACCCAATCAGAAAGAATGCTTTTTAAGCTTAAGCAAGCAGATACTTACACACTGCTTACGGCAAGCTTTATTATACAATTTTAACATAAATTTTATTTCGTTTTACAATTATTTACAAAGTTTCAGCAAGTTTTTCTTCACGATTTTCTATTTTTACAAACTTTTAGCAATATTTCGTCTGAATATTTCAATTTTTACATACAAACATTTAGCAATTTTTTCCTCCAGATTTTTCTATTTTTAATAATTTTTAGCTATTTTTTCCTCCTTGCTAAAACTTTGTAAATTGTCACAAAACGGAATAAAATCAATGTTTACTTCGTGAAAAAATGTTCATAGAAACTGTGTAAGTAGTGAATTCTCTGCTACAAAGAACACAGGTTACGATTGGGGAGAATCTAGAGATTTCTGATTTTTCAAAAGCACGAAACTCATTCAAGCACCAGTTAGTAACATATATATGTACACTTTGCGTACATAACAGAAAAAAAAAATCCTGGATGCATGAAACTCCCTGTGCAGCAATCTCTAGAATGCATGAAATTCATTCAAACAGCAGTTAATAATTTATATATATATATGTATATATGTGTATGCTTCGCGTACATTAACTGAAAAAAAAAAATCCTGGATGCACAAAAATTGCTATATTCCGCACTCCCTAGAATGCATGAAATCCATTCAAGCTGCGGTCAGTAATGTTCGCACAAAAATCGGTTTACAGCAATCTCTAAAGTGCTTAAAATACATCTTATCATATAAAATCAACAAAAATGCACTTACCGTTATTTCTCATCCTTCGTTTTTTTTTAATATTTCACAGGATTTATCCTTTATGACATAAAACACATTTCATAAACATAATTCAACAAATCTGACACACAACAAACCAACCCACAGACAATAGAACTCTATTATAGAATATTCTAATCTGTCAACCAACCAATCAAATCTAATTCCCTCAAAAACCAGCTCAATTTTCAGAACCATGCATTCTGCTCATGCTAGAACCAAGCACAAAAGGCGTGGAAAAAACGTAAGAAATAAACCGGTAACAAGAAAACTCATTTATCGCTTCGCTAAATTCGATGACGCCAAGCGTCTCGCTTGTTCTAGGATTTAACCTATTTTTCTTAATTATCTGTCTTAGTTTGTGAATAAATTTTTGTAATGTCAGTTGAAACTGATCTCTCGTACATAACGATGCATCACATTTTTTTAATGTTTTTTTTTTCTACACCATGATGTTGCTATTTAACAACATTATTATTTTAATTTTAAAAAGAAAACAAACAACTAATAAATCAGTAAATATGAACGTTTTGCACTCCTGAAACCCCCCCCCCCCCCAAAAAAAAAAAAAAAAAAAATATATATATATATATTGTTTTAATTTCAGGGTAACTGAAGAAAAAAAAATCCTTCTATAGCGTTTCTATTTTTCCATGCGCTGTGAAGATTTTTTAACGGGTTCAAAAACAAATTTCACAAATACTTCTAACTTAATTAACAAATATTTCAAAAATATATTTTTAATTCCATGTTGTTTATGTATGAAGAAAGAAACAAAAGTTTGGTAAACTTCTATCTCTGTTTAAATAGTCTATTTCAAGAATAAAAACATTCGGTAGAATGCATAGCTTTGACAATACATAAACAAAAATGAAGAATACAGTACCTTTTTTTTTTTTTTCAATTTCTTATATTTGGTGCAAGATACTACTGAATACTTTGCTACAAGATTTGTTTAAAGATATTACCCTCTCTCATGATTTTTAGGTTTCCAATGCCACGTCTACCATTGCCCCGAGAACTGACGACTGATTTCGTGATTTATTAAGTAAAATCTATATTTAACATTTGAAAATAAACTTTCACTAGAAAAAAAAAAAACAAAAAAAAACAATGGTAGAACTTTGCATTTCTCTGACTTAGGAAAATAAATATTAGAAGATAAATACATATTTCTTTATTATCTGTTTTTAAAATGCAAATTTAAGAAATGAAATTGAAAAAAAAAAAGGTACTGTATTCTTCATTTGTTTATATAGCTGATCAAATATACGCATTTCACTGAATGTTTGGATTCTTATACTATGAAACAGAAGCTTACAAACGTGTTTTTTATCGTACATAAACAACATGGAATTAAAAATATATTCATGAAGTATTTGTTAATAGAAGTTAGAAGTATTTGTGAAATTTGATTTTCAACACTTCAAAAAATGTTCATAGCAGCGAATCGCATCGCACACGAAGAAAACAAACTGATGATTGATTCATTTTGAATGATTCCTTGTTACGCAAATTAATTGATAAAAAAAAATCTTAATCTTTTTTTTCCTTTAAAAAATCACAAATTAAATATAAATAACAATTAAATTGTATATGTATAATTATAAAATATTTCAATATTTTAATCAAGGAATCTAAATATTTTTCGACTTAATGAAGATTTTGATATAAGAAATTCTTTATTATAACAAAAAAGAAAAATATACAAACAATAATTTAATTTAATACATATATATTACATATTAAAAATTGCATTAAAAACTGTTTTCGTATTAAAAAAAAAAAAAAAAAAATCTAAATAGTTCTTCAGCCAGATATGATTGCGAAATCGCCGTTAACTATAACCGTGATACCCATGAATATCCTGACCGCGCAGGAATAAAAAAGGGTGAAAAGGCCGAAAATCTTTAATGTTAGTCTACCAGAAAAAGCATAAGAAAAGAGTCCGATTTTGAAGCTGGATTATATAAAAAACAAGAGTTTTCCTACGTTAGCTCAAAATCTTACTCTCTTCATCTAAAAGCGATTAATATAATATATTAATTTTAAAAAAATCGTTCGATCCATTTTCGAGATAACACCTCTGTGCCCATTACACCATTACATTTTCCATTTTCGCTTAAAAATTGGTTTCCAGATCTCAAAATCTACTGCATGTAGAAATCTATAAATTTCAGGATAGAGTTAGGCCATAGATATAAGACTAATGTGAAAAAATCGAAACGGTATGCCTCATATTTACTGAGATATTAAATGTCGGCGTTTCGATTTTCCTTTGATGTCCTGCTAGCTGTATATATGAGAGTGACGGAATCTTCGGTTTTGGGCTTACGGTTTTCGGTTTTTCGCTGCGTCACTCAAGAGACTACCGTCTCTTATGATATGACGTACATGACATTTTATAACCCCTATGACCAAGTTATAGTCACATTATTCATTCTATTAAATGCTATCATACGTAATTAATTCAATAATATCCCATGATAGGTAATGATTCTAGGTTGCTATGATGATTACGTCCTATTTAATATGGAGTCCTATTATTTCCGTATTACTGAATTTAAAAACCGAATTTGTGTACTAAAATTGTTTAACTATAGCAATCCCATAATTTACCGCGGCAGTTTTTTGGATAAATGTTTCCGAAGAAATAAATATTAAATGGAAAAAGAGTCTAAATATGGATTGTAAGTTCTGAAATTATCAAAGCTAGGTTTAAATTTTCCATTGGAATTTTCAGTAAATGTCAACAAAAGATGAAATGTTTCCAACTTAAAATGTACTTATTTTATTACGGAAATTAATCCTATCATAACAGACGATATAATTCATTTCACTGAAACCATTTATAAATTAATAGTAATAAATTATAAAATAAATTATAAAATTCATTAATTAATTAAAAATATATTAATTATAAAATTATAATAATAAATTATAAAACTAATTAATTAAAAATTATTTTAATTAATTAAACATATTAATAATGAAATAAAAAACGCATTAATTAAAATTAACGCATATTGTAAATAATAAAACAGCATCGAAAAAGAGAAAAATATATACAGGAAAATAACTGACTTAAGTTCTTTAAACATCTTTAAATTGATGATCAAACTTGATTGAGATCCAATTAATCTACAAATAAATTTGTGGCGTATTAGCCAATGATAAAATACTTTTTCAACGTTATTTTATAAATTACATGAATGCATGAAATTGCCTTAGAATTAAGAAAAATAATTCATATGTTCTGAATATAATGCTTTTCAATGGTGCGGTTCTGATTGTTATTCCAAAGCAGACGAATTTTAATAACCTCGAACCCAAAGGTAGAATACTGTCCCAAACCGCTCGCCTGTAAAACTGTTTTTTCATTTGAAGCTTGCATACTGCTCGGAAAATGCGCATACAATTTACTCCAGTTCCTCTTGTATACGCAAAAGAAATATTGCTATGAAAATAACTACTATAGTGTTGAGAGTGCTAATTATATATTACATTGAAGATTTCGCAGGTATTATAGATATGCTGAAAAGTTGTTTTACATGTTAGTATGTGAAAGTATTTCTACAGTTTCATTTTCATCTCGGAAAAAAAAGATAACTATATTATGTACGAATCTATTTCATGGCTGTCAACTTCTATACCCTTTTTAAAGTCAAATAAACAAATTTGAGCAAGAAATTTTATTTAACAAATTAAATAAATTGTATACTACGTTTCATTAAATAAATGAAGCACACACTTTATTAAATACATTCTTCTTCTGTTGTTGTTAAAAACGTATTTATAAGAGTTGAATACGCGTAAAAGTTTGCTGTTTAACTTGATTTAACGCTTTTAACACATTGTATGAGGGAAACGCAAAAGTACGTTTTATATATAATAGTAGCAGAAATTAGTGCTTGTGACAGAAATTATATAAAGAAGAATACATAAAGCGTACTTACTTACAATTATGGTTGTGCGAGCAATTAGTGTGAGTTTCAATTTACTAGTGACTTTTGTGCAGATAAATTTCGCACTTATTTTCGAAAAATCGCCCGCATTCAGTGAGCTAAATCTATACTAATATTATAAAGGAGTAAAGATTTGTTTGTTTGTTTGTTTGTTTGTAGAGGGTAATCTCTGGAACTACCGAACCGATTTCAAAAGTGATGGTGGCAAATTGATGGTGACAACCCCTGCTCCAACATAGGCTATATTTTTATGTCGGTGTCACTAACTCCAGGGGGATGCAGGAGCGAAAAACGTTCTAAAATTGCGATTATTTTTTTAATACTGAAGCAGCTAGAAATTTGAAATTTGGCGTTGTAGTTACTCATAAGATGTAAATGCTCTCTAAGAACAAAATTTTAAAAAAATCGAAATTTAAAAGGCTGAAATGAGCGAAAAGCGTTCTAAAAACATTCTAAATTACAATTTCTATGGAATCTCTAGAACTACCGAACCGATTTGAAATTTGGCGTTGTAGTTACTTATAAGATGTAAATGCTCTCTAAGAACAAAAAAAAAAAAAAAATCGAAATTTAAAAGGGTGAAATGAGCGAAAAGCGTTCTAAAAACATTCTAAATTACAATTTCTATGGAATCTCTAGAACTACCGAACCGATTTGAAATTTGGCGTTGTAGTTACTTATAAGATGTAAATGCTCTCTAAGAACAAAATTAAAAAAAATCGAAATTTAAAAGGGTGAAATGAGCGAAAAGCGTTCTAAAAACATACTAAATTACAATTTCTATGGAATCTCTAGAACTACCGAACCGATTTGAAATTTGGCGTTGTAGTTACTTATAAGATGTAAATGCTCTCTAAGAACAAAATTAAAAAAAAAAATCGAAATTTAAAAGGGTGAAATGAGCGAAAAGCGTTCTAAAAACATTCTAAATTACAATTTCTATGGAATCTCTAGAACTACCGAACCGATTTGAAATTTGGCGTTGTAGTTACTTATAAGATGTAAATGCTCTCTAAGAACAAAATTAAAAAAAATCGAAATTTAAAAGGGTGAAATGAGCGAAAAGCGTTCTAAAAACATACTAAATTACAATTTCTATGGAATCTCTAGAACTACCGAACCGATTTGAAATTTGGCGTTGTAGTTACTTATAAGATGTAAATGCTCTCTAAGAACAAAATTAAAAAAAAAAATCGAAATTTAAAAGGGTGAAATGAGCGAAAAGCGTTCTAAAAACATTCTAAATTACAATTTCTATGGAATCTCTAGAACTACCGAACCGATTTGAAATTTGGCGTTGTAGTTACTTATAAGATGTAAATGCTCTCTAAGAACAAAATAAAAAAAAAAATCGAAATTTAAAAGGGTGAAATGAGCGAAAAGCGTTCTAAAAACATTCTAAATTACAATTTCTATGGAATCTCTAGAACTACCGAACCGATATCAAAAGTGATGGTGGCAAATTGATGAAGACCACCCCTGCTCCAACAGCCTCTTTAATAAAAAACTATGCGTTTCTGACGACTGGGTTTTTCGCTAATTGTTGCCACAGATTAATCTCGGAAAATGAAACATTTGAAGTTACTGAAAAAAAATAGTAGCTCGAAAAGTATTTGTCAGAAAATTGTTAGGCAAACTGCGTTTGAAAGGTAAAAAATTGTATTTTTCTTGATATAAATTTCAAATCTAATGATTTTGCCATTTTTCAAATATTGAATTTTAAAAAATACTAAATTTCACAATGGAGTACCATAGCAAAACCTTCATACGTAAAAAGATAATGATAAGGGCGACGTGTCCTGGCGTGTATATTGGCTATAGCACGAGTCACAAATTATAGTAGCCTTATTATTCTGTTCAAATATAAAAGTGAATTATGAAACGTCAATATTTTGTTGGATTAAAAGTTCGTTATAAGAAATTGACCAGCGTAGCGGGCGTAGCTTGCTAATTACCATATAAAAGAAATTCCATACATAAAACTTTTATACACGACGAAGGCTTTTACTTAATTATATATTTGCTCTAAAATATTAAACAAATTTTCTAAAACTTATTTAGTTTTAGTTTTTGCTTTTTTATAGATTTATAAGATTTTTATAGTTAATTTATTTCTTTTTAGATTTTTTTTTAAATCTTTAGAATTTTTGTTATGTTTATGTATCATCTTTTATTATTTTCACTATTTTATTTATGCATTTACGCATTTACGCACTCATATTACAAACGATTTTGAAACTTTAACAGTGATAAATAAAACTTTTTTCCCATGAAAATTAGTCTATTCCATTTTAAGATTCGATATATTTTATAGTTTTTATATATCATATTTTATTATTATTATTATTATTATTATTATTATTATTATTATTATTATTATTATTATTATTATTTTGTGTATGTGTGGGTATTCATTCGCTATTATTTCAAATAATTCTGTTCAACAGTGAAATCAGTTTATTATCGTTTAAAATTTTATGTATTTGTAGGATTTTTTTATGAATGTATATTATAATTTTTTTTGCTAGTTGCATTATTTATTTATCGTTTCATTCGCTATTATGACAAATGTCTCTTAAACTTCGAAAGATATAAATTAAAAAATATATCTTCAGGGAAATTATAGCAATTTTTTTTTAATGATTTAATATATTTGTAAAAGATTTTATGGACATGTATTAGCATTTTTTATTATTTTTACTGTTTTATTTATATATTCATTTTGCTGTTATTACAAATGTTTCTGAAACTTCAATATGGACACATAAAACTTTTTTTTTTTTTTTGGGGGGGGGGGGCAAAATAATCTATTTCATGAATGTGATATAAGTATTTTTTTGGATTAAAACCTCGCCTAGACTATCAAAATCGCGTTTTCGATTACTATAAAAGCAATACACTTATACGTATACTGGAGTTTACATGAGTAATAATACACCACTTCCCCCCACCAACACACACACACACACAATAATCCATTTCGCAGATGTGATACAAGTACACTTTTTGGATTAAAACCTCTCCTAAAATATCGAAAGCGCGTTTTCTATTAACGTAAAAGCAATACTTTTATTTATTTAGTATAGTGTGTACATGAGAAATACCCCCCCCCCCCCACTTCTATCGATAAAACTCATGGCTGTGTTTCTAGATCATCTTATACTTTGCCTTACACCGGTATCGCCAATTTAACTAAAACGATCCTAATTTAACTTAAATTACTACGCGAGCATGCTTTTCGTTATTTCTAAGAAGTTTTAATTTTTTTTTAAATATATTATGATTGTATGTTTTATGCATGTAATATGCGTGTAAGACACAAAATAATAACTATCGGACAACTAATAAAGACTCAAAATAATAAATATCCGACAACTAACAAAGACTCAAAATAATAACTATCCGACAACTAAGAGGCATTGGCATATAGTAAGTAAGTCAAGAAAACCTAACTTTACAGGGGAAGCAAAAAACGGTTTACACTGCTAAATTATAAAGTCTTATTCACAAAACATAAGCATATGATATCCATGTATGGATATCTCAGCTTTACAACCTTTTTTTAAATCAACATACTTATTTTAAAGTAAATACTACTTTTTCTACTAAAAATCTCAAAATCGATTTTTCTTGACTTACTACTTTTTCCATGTCAATGCCTCAATAACTATCCGAACAAGTGCAAAAAGTAATTTCTTTTCCGAATAATATTTTCAACTTTTTTTTAAAGCAAATAACAAACATTACGAAAACTTCTATTACACTTAATTTAACTCCAAAACAAATAAATACACAGTCGTTGTTTTCGTCCATTTCTTAAATTTGTTTTGACTCACTGATGATGTATAAGTTAGGAAACGAATCGGTTTTTAACAACAATGGACAACGCCGTGTACTTCTTGTCAAACTAATCAGTTTACACGCATAAATTGAGAAAAATGTCTTTTATCGTGCTCTCACATTTTTTCCCCTTAACTTTTCTTTTACCGCCTCTTAACCAAAAAAATCATATCGCAATATTTCTGATACATTCGTTAAAAATAATTTTAAAATTTCGACAAAGATAAATAAAACATTTTCTATAGAGGAACATATATATATATTTTTTTTCTTTTAAAATTTTAAATATTTTTAGGATTTTGCATGTGTATGTGTTCTATCTTCTGTTATTTTCAACATTTTATTTATGAATTCATTCGCTATCATTACAAATGGTCCTGAAAATTTTCCAAAGGTAAATAAAATATGTTTTCCTTAGCAAAAAAGCATCCACATTTTACTAATGTATTGATAAAAGTAGATTTTTTGCTGTAACATGATTGGATAACATCGAAAGTGTGTTTTCATACACGGCTTGAGCATGAAACTTTATTTTTTTTATTATAGTACACACGAGACGAGTAATAATACATCCCGCGCTTTCCCAGATTAAAATCGTGGTGTGCCTTTATGCATCATGTTATACCATGCCTAGAACTGTTATTGCCAATTCAACAAAACCGATCAACATTTAAAATAAATTACTACACGAACATATATTCCGTTATTTCTCAAAAATTTAATTTTAAAATATGCATTATTGTTCTGTGTTTTGTAAATGTAATATACAAGTAAGCCAGCAAACAACGCCGTTGACGCAAAAGAATGACTTCCAGCAAACAAGCACAAACAGTTATTGCATTTCCCAAATAAATAAATAAATATTTTCAACTTAAAAAAAAAAAAAAAAAAACGCAAACAAAAAAAAGTTTTTTAAAACTTGCTTTACGCTTAATTCAACTCCAAAAGAAATAAAAGAACAGTCGTTGTTTTCGATCATTTCTTAAATTTGTTTTGACTCACTGACGATGTATAGCTAGAAACGGATCGGTTTTTAATGACAATGGACAACGCCGTACCCCTTGTCAAACTAACCAGTTTTCACGCATAAATTGAGAAAATTGACCGTTATCGGACTCTCTTAAACATTTTTCTTTTTTATCCTTTCTTTTGCCGCCTCTTTACCGAAAAAAAAAAAAAAAAAACCTATCATATCGCAATATTCTTGATCGCCGGAGTATTACAGAGTGAATTACTGTTATTACAACCACCTTTCTCCCCACAACTCCCGGAGAAGTTAAACGAAATCGCGTGAAAAACCCGATGCCTTTTTGTCAATGCCGTGTAACGACTTTACCGAATAACCTGTTCTATTAATCGGAGAGCACTATTACGCTGGCGAAATCGATAACTTTTCTTAGACTCTGTATTTTCCGCCATTTATTTCATTATTGACCTCCCCACCGCTCCTTTTATATATATATATATATATATTTATATAATAACAGAAAAAAGCTTTATCGCCGCTGCATAATGTTCGATGATATACATACAGGTATATCTATACCTTTGTTGTCAAATTCGTGTAACCAAGGCAACGTAGTGGGCGGTGAATAAGAACTGCCAATCAAGCCTACAAGAGGCGTGGCTTCGCGGCGTGCGTGATGGATCGTATGTGAAGGTGGAGGCAGTGGCGAACGCGCTACCGGTTTCGGCACAACATACGGAGAGATCATCTGCCGGATTTATATCCAAGGGATAAAAAAATCGAAGAGAAATCTTTAATCCAACACCGGAAAATGTTTATTATAATTTCTATAGGATGAAATGAACTTGTTCATTGTTAGAGATTTATTAATAAATTTTCCAATAGTTATGATAACATCATCAGTGTCTAGGGTGCTTCAAATGTTTTCTCATCTTGAAATCGAACTGACGGCCGGATTGTCCGTGACGAGCATCATGAGGTGGAAGTGTTCGGGCCGGACATGATGTTGTCCAGATGCTGACCGGCCGGCTAGTGCTTGACCGGTCCTGTGTATCAACATTATACAAATAAAATCCGTCCATTGTTAACAGTAATGTCTTACTCGCAGTTCAGTTACACCTATCCACCTTCAACACAGGTAAGATATAAATTTTATTGTTTAAAATTGTTGACATTTGCACTGTAAAAATGTTTCAAAAATGATAAATGTTTCTTAATCTATGAAAACATGATATAGCCACCAACAAAATGTACAATAACCTTTTCCGAGTTACCCATGGTTTCGATAAGCGTTCTTTATCTTTAGAAACCTCAGATACCAAAATATTTTCAATATTTAACTAATTATTTATAAAAACAAAGTTTTTGGTTACTGACACAGATTTTCGGAAACGTTTCCGAGTCGTTTTATAGTGTATCAATCAGTTTTCTCAAACTGGAATATCAGTTTTTAGGATGCTATATCAATTCTCAATTAAACATTTTCAGCTGCGCAACTGAATTTATGCATTCAAGAGCAGCAAAATAATATTAATTTGAATGTTAATATTAACGCTGTTCATTTATCAAGTTTGTCTGAAATACATGTTTCTTTTTTTTTTTTTTTATAACATGAAAATGTTTGTTTGAGAATGTATAACATCCAAAAAACACATATTCCAAGTTGAGAAGACTGATTAATACACTATAAAAACACTCGGAAATGTTTCCGAAAATCAGAAGCCGAAAAAGAAACTTTGTTTTTATGAATGCCTCTTTAAATCTCATTGGTTTCTCAGGTTTCTAAAGATAAAGAATATTTTTCGGAATCATTTTTAAATCGGAAGTAAGTGTCGTATAATTTCGTTCGTGGTTATATTTATATTATGTTTTCCTTAAGAAACATTTTCTCTTCTTTTTACAGTGTACAGAGTTGGAAGGAGTTGTGGTTATTTATTTAATTTTTTTTTCTCAGAAATTATTTTAATATGAATTAGGTTTTGCTTATTTTATACTTGGATTTATGCTTGTTTTTCCCTTTGTATAATTTAGAATGAGGATGGGCTTATAATTTTAACAATTTTAAAACATAGAGTTCATGATCTTCATAGTTAGTTTCCATTTTGACAATAAACAAAAAGCTGGAGAAATTTTAAATTCGATTTATAAATTTAAGAAATATTTCTGAATGTTTTAGATAAAATTTCCTATTATTTTTTAGAACATTAGAAAGGCTGCAAGGAAAATAAAATAAAAGGAAACTACTAAATAAATATTTAAGTTATTTGAGAATTTATAAATTTAAGAAACATTTCTGTATGTTTTGTATAAAATTTCCTAACATTTTAATATTTTCTAGAACATTGAAAAACTTTAAGAAAAATAAAATAAAAGGAAATTTCTAAATGCATGTTTAAGTTACTTGAGCATTTATAAATTTAAGAAATATTTCTGAATGTTTTGGATAAAATTTCCTAATATTTTCTGAAACATTAAGAAAGCTTCAAGAAAAATAAAATGAAATGAAACTACTAAATGAATATTTACGTTACTTGAAAATTGATGAATTTAAGAAATATTTTTGGATGTTTTGGATTAAATATCCTAATTTTCTAACATTGCGTTAAATATTAAGGAAAGCTTCAAGGAAAATAAAATAAAAGGTAACTACTAAATGAATATTTAAGTTACTTGAAAATTATAAATTTAAGAAATATTTCTGAATGTTTTAGATAAAAATAAAAATAAACTACTAAATAAATATTTAAGTTACTTGAAAATTTATAAATTTAAGGAATATTTCTGAATGTTCTGGATTAAATATCCTTATATTCTAATATTTCGTTGATTTTAGGAAAGCTTCAAGGAAAATAAAATAAAAGGAAACTACTAAATAAATATTTAAATTACTTGAAAATTTATAAATTTAAGAAATATTTCTGTAAATTCGAAATATTCTAATATTTCGTTGAATATTAGGAAAGCTTCAAGGAAAATAAAACAAAAGGAAACTATTAAATAAATATTTAAGTTACTAGAAAATTTATAAATTTAAGAAATATTTCTGAATGTCTTGTATAAAATTTCCTAAGATTCTAATATTTTATATAGAATATTAGGAAAGCTTCAAGGGAAACCAAATAAAAGGAAACTACTAAATGAATATTTAAGTTACTTGAGAATTTATAAATTTAAGAAATACTTCTGAATGTTTTAGATAAAACTTCCCAATATCCTAATATTTTGAAGAACATTAGGAAAGCTTCAGGGAAAATAAAATAAAAATAAACTACTAAATGTATATTTAAATTACTTGAGAGGAAAAAAAAAAAGCGTAAGAAGGATTATTTATTCTACGTATATTTCCTGAATGGTAGTTATTTACTAGCTTTATAAATGTCTATGTCATAGCTATATAATATGTCTATGTCATGTGTATGCTAACAATGCTCTCTGCCGTCAATGTTTTGTTTACCACCGAAGAACGACCGGCGAAAACTTCTATTTGAAACGTGTTTATAGAACCTATATTTGTCAATATAAAGCCTTTTAACTTGCTTATTTATAAATTATTGCCGATTTTTCTTCTTTCTTTCGCGTGTTTGTATATGCTTCACTTAATTTATTTGAATATACGTCTAATTCAATTTAATTTTCTGTATTAATTCGAAAATCAACATTAGAAAATTGAATGATTTCTCATTGATTTGGTTAGTTGCTTTTGTGGGAAGTGTGTTAATTTATTTTATTTAGTTGATTTTTTGTTTAGACAAAAGAAATGTCACTAAATAAACCGAACAGATTGAAACTTTTATTTCATTTTTAAGCATTTTTTTAAACATATACATGTTTGTTATTTCTTTATTTTGATGCTTTGTTTGCCCATTCTTTTAAAATCTAACTGTTGTAAAAATGTTAAGACCATAACGGAATTTGAAGGTACTCTTGATTTAATAGCCACTAGCATATTATGTGTCAACTGTCACTTCAATAACTACGACTCTTTTACAAGTCCGTGTAAAGCATTTCTAATATATTATCGGCTACGTGTTATTTTAATTTTAAACGTTTTTTTTTTTTTTAAATAAAATAGAAATATTTCAAAAGATTGCAACGAATTTTGAATATATTATTCAGAGAAGCATAATACCCTTATTATATTTCTAGTTTAAAATAATCATTGTAACATACGCAGTTTTTCACTTTTCTTTAATAAAAATTATGACATGCAATTTATATTTAAATTTCGTTGTTACTAGCATCTGTCTGTGACATGAAAAATTTTTGAGCCAAATTTAAAATTTTGCATTGGTTTGGGGTCAGAGTTTCGTTATTTTTTTTCATTGCGGGTCGAGTTCGAGTCGGGTTAACTTTAAATGTTTCGGGTTCGGGTCATTTCGAGTCGGAGTCGGGTTGATCCAATTTTTAAAAAAGAAAAACATAAATATTTTTTTAATGAAAAAAGGTATATATCAGATATTAATTAAATATATTTACGTATGTATTTATTTATGTATTCATTTTTATACAAAAAAATATAAGATTGATATTAGAGATATAATTGTAGATGATTTTTCCATAATTATATTAAAATATATGTATTAATTTTCTTTCACTTCGGATTCGGGTTTGAATTTTTTGGGTTCGGGCTGAAGTACATCGAGTTTGGGTTCCCTTTAAACAGAAATTTTGGGTTCACAGAAATTGGTTCAGGTTGACGGTATTTTTTTTTTTTTTTTTCATTTCTTGTCGGGTTGACTTTAAATGTTTTGGGTTCGGTTTAGGTTTGACTCTTTCGGATTTCAAAAGATAAAGAATGCTTTTCAGAATCATAGGTAACTCGGAAGAGATTATTGTATATTTTCGTTCGTGGATTATATTATATTTTCGAAGATTAAGAAATATTTGTCGTTTTTTATATTGTTGTGACATATGTAGTTTTTCACTTTTCTTTAAGAATAATTATGACTTGCAATTTTAAATTCAGTAATATTTAATTTTCGTTGTACTAGACATTTGTCTGTTGCATAATTTTTTTTTAATGTTCTGTAAATTACATTTTGTAATGAAAGCGAACCCATGATGTGCAATTTAAATTCAAGGAAGGTGGCCTAAAATTATACCCTTAAGAGAAAAACTTGTGTAAAATAACATAACTGTTTAAATAAAACTTTGGACATTTGCTAGTATGTTTTACACTGTATTTTGCATTGTAAACGTATATTTTAATAACATTTTAACCCCAAATTGAATAATGAAAAGAATAGATTTTTTAAAAAAGTGTTCAAAGGATCATTTTAAACTTCACCAGAGCGCAAAATGATTGTAATGATTGTAAAAGTAATTGTAAATTCTTTTTTATCGGCAAAACAAAGGATATAAAAGTAATTATGACAATACATAAGGGCAATTCACATCTAAAAACATACTCCATTAAGTATACTAAGTCATATTTCTGTACATGAAAGACTGTATATCTAAATAAATATGAAAGTTAGTGTTTAACCTATAACAGATGATATAAAATTCCATTCAGACGAGTAATACTGCGATCGCTTGAATACCGCCATTGCTTCTTCTTCACTTATCACAACTAGTTTATGTGTTACCCTGTAGATAGTGCGACCTGTCTGGAAGAAAACATATGTGGATCGTTTTGCCCGTTAAGATCATTTTAAACTACCTTCCCCAACCTGTATATTTTCAGCTGGTGTATTATAAAATATACACAACGCATGATTTTTCTGTTTTGTAAACTTATCTTATAAATCCTACATTTTATAGAAAAAAAAATCCTTATTAAAAAGTTCTACATTTTCTTTAAACTATTTTATACGCATCTAAAATAAATTTTGGTCTATAAATGATTTAATCGACTCACATCTTAAAGTACGGATTTTTATAACATTCATACTATAGAGTTCTGCATCGGATGGACTAACCCGATTTTACCCGAACCTGCTGACCATCAAGTTGGCACTAATTTTTTAATTGCGGGTCGTGTTCGGGTTCGAGTTTTGATTCTTTCGGATCAGGTTCAGGTTGGCCCGATTTTTCAAATGAAAGTTCTGAATATTTTTCCATTTAAAAAATGTATATGTTTTAATATTATTGATATATATGTTCATTTTTATAGAAAATAAATAAAACTGATATTAGAAATATAATTTTAGACTATACTTTTCCATAATTCTTTTAAAATATGGATGGATTTTCTTTCACTTCGGGTTAGAATTTTAATATTTCAGATTCGGAATGACGAAATTTTTGGTCGGGTTCGGTTTGGGTTTCGGGTTCACTTTAAGCAGAAATTTCGGGTTCGAAATTTCTGTGCAGAATTCCATGCAGGATTCTAGTCTAGTTTAATATATGCGCTATGGTTTAATATATGGCAATGGATATAAAATTCAAATTTCTGAAATATTTTCCTATATTTACATTATAATAAAAATTAAAAAAAAAATTGTCCGTATTAGTAGTTTATAGATCAACATTTATAAACAGGAATAAAAAAATACATACAATATTTGTTCAATATTGGTAATAATGAAGAAATATTAAAGCAAATACTTGGAAAATGTTTCTTTTTTTCCCCTCTCTTACATTTTTCAAAAATGAAAAGCTTGGGCTGAGAATGACTGAGATTCTACACTGTAAAAAGACAAATGTTTTTTAATCTAGGAAAACATTATATAACCACAAACGGAGATATACAATAGTCTCGGGTTTAGGAAACGTTTCCGAATCGTTTTTATAGTGTATTAATCAGTTTTCTCAATCCGGGATATAGTTTTTTCGAATGCTATTCATTATCAAGTAAATTACAGACAAACAACATAAATTAACAGCATATTATTGGATATTTTTGTTCGCGGTTATATTAATATGTTTGTAGATTAAGAAACAGTTATCTTTATATATATATATACATATATATATATATATATATATATATATATATACAGTGTAATGTGTGGTCTGAACTGCCTAATTTTTTCGAATACTGCCAAATATTTTCAGGGATTTGTTTATGCAAGAACAATAATGTGGTCTTCAAAAGTTTTTCCTCAAGGCATCTTTCGAATGGAGGATATCGCTAATAAAGCAAATGCTAAAAAAAAGGGGGAAAAAAACTCTCACTTCCCAGAGCATAGTTTAAAATATTAATGATTAATAATGTTTTGTTTTTTCGTCTTCCCGTTCCTTTTGAGCGGATTACTCTCCCTTCGGTAATTCTGCTTCACTGAAATTCCCCGACCAATATGGCTAAATCCCATGTTGACCTATGGGAAAACTTAAAAGGGCGATTACTCATTACTAAATATAATTATCAAAATACAGTTTTTTCAATCAGAAAGTAGACCTCAGATGTCGACGAAGTGTGTTTTTAAAAAGTGTCTCCTTCAATTTTAAGTATGTTTAAGAAGATGATAAAATTTTATAAAGTGAAAAATTCAAAGTTTATACAGTGAATTTTTTAAACATTTGAAATGGAAGGAGACAATTTTTAAAAACGCACATCGTCGGTACTTTACGTCTACTTTCTGATGTTGAATACCGTATTTTGATAGTTATATTTGGTAATGAGTAATTGCGATTTTAAGCTTTCCCATATGCTTAAAGTGAGATTTAGTGGATTGGTGAGTTTCAGTGAAGAGGCCCCTTCACTGAAACTCCTCGATCGCGAAACACCCATGTTAACTTATGGGAAAACTTAAAAGCGCGATTACTCATTACCAAATATAATTA
This sequence comes from Maratus michaelseni, assembly GCA_963931845.1. Taxonomy (NCBI): domain Eukaryota; kingdom Metazoa; phylum Arthropoda; class Arachnida; order Araneae; family Salticidae; genus Maratus; species Maratus michaelseni. The sequence continues at coordinate 381,882,141 of OZ007590.1, read as the reverse complement.
TCAAAATACAGTTTTCACCATCAGAAAGTCGACGTCCTTTGCCAACGATGTGCGTTTTTTAAAAATTATCTCCTTTAATTTTAAGTGTTTAAAAATTCATTATATAAAATTTGAAAATTTTCCACTTGAAAAAATTTTATCAATTTCTTAAAAATACTTAAAATGTACGGAGACAGTTCCTAAAAACGCACTTCATCGACATCTGATATCTATTTTCTGATTGCAAAAACCGTATTTTGATAATTAAATTAGGTAATGAGTAATCGCCCTTTTAAGTTTTCCCATAGCTTCTTAACATATGATCGGGTATAATAAAGTAGGCTTTTTCCAACTTTTCTGCTAAAAATCCTTTGCAAACCTCAAAATTCAAAGGCTCTATTTTCGCTTTATTTAATCTCAAAGTTTCTGTTATTAAGAAAGGCAATTTTTAAAAATTTGAAAATAGCTAATTTAAGCATGTGCATTTAAAAGCATTTTAGTGCATTTAAGCATGTGCCTAAAAAGCAGTGTTGCCATTTGAGCATTTAAAAAAAAAAGTCAAAACTCTTGATTGCTGCTAGTTTTCTTTAATTATAGTTAAAAAAAAACTAAATTCCGAATAAAAAATTATATATTTAATATCCCATATTTAATGCCTTATTTAATAACAGCTTAAATTAAACGAATGTTACTATTTCAAAAGATTGGTACTGTCATAAGATTATTTCCAAATGTGAATCAAAAATGTATATTAAAAAAAAAAGGAAAAAAAAAAAGATTTATTGTGGTTTTTCATATAGTAATGAAATTATCAATACAATGGAAATTTGTTAATTTTTTACTATTAAAAACGCATTTATTGTAGAAAACTAATCCATTCATTTCAATCACTTAATATTTTCCACTCAAAGTAAAATAAATAAATAAAGAAAATGATGAAGCACGCAGATAAAAACCCAACGATAATTTTTCTCTCATCTCTTAAAACAAGTGACCTAATTTATGACTCTTAAGTTTCAAGTTTATCAAGCAATAGAGATTTATTACCTCGTTATAATCGTTCTCTTCTAATAATGTGAAATATGTTTATAATTTGTTATTTGTGATTATGCTATTATAAACTTATTACAGAACTAAAACATTTAAAAGGACAATTATTCAACGTCAATTTGTTTCAAAGAAATGATGCAACTTTACTCGTAACTTTCCAAACTTTGTGAAAATGAGTCAGTGTATTACTATCCTTCATTCTGTAAAGTCACAGGAAAAAATGTTTCCTGATGCTATAATTAATATAATTCTAAATGTAAACCTTTTAAAATTTTAAGTAATGTAAAATATAATTTTTAAAATCAATCCAAACGTGAACTTATTTATTCAATGTGAATTGTGCATTAATATAATTTTTTTTACAAGTCTTATTTCAGCGGTGGTGCAAAACAGGATTATTCAAGAAGTGTTTATAATAAATTCTCAAATAGTTGAAATATATAAACCAGTGGATATTTCATAAATTGGATAGACCTTAGAAAAGGTAAGCAATTCCTTTTCTTTCTGCATGTTGAAGACCAGAGTTAATTTTAATTTGAAGAATTTAATATTCTGATGTTACGCGCTTACCTCGTTGGCCTCGCCCCTTCAACAGTGATCATGAGCCTGATGAATATATGAACTCAGAATTTATTCTTAAGGATTAATAATTGACTCTAATTAATAAAAATAATACTCAGCTCTTATGCTAGATTAAAAATTCAAGAAAACATAATTGAATTTAATAAACTATTTAAACTAATGAAACTTTAAAAACTGTATAAACAAGTTCTCCGAGATGGCGACAATAAAGGAAATGCAATTAGTAGATAAATTAAACAATAATAATTATTCTATATGGAAGTTTAAAATTAATATGTTGTTAATTAAGGAAGATTTGTACGAACTCGTAACTCAGGAACCCCCTACACCAATTAACGAAGATTGGAGAAAAAAGGATGCAAAAGCTCGCGCTTTAATAAACCTGAGTATAGACGATACGCAAATAGTTCATGTAAAACATTTAGAAACAGCAAAACAGACATGGGATAGTTTAAAAAATATTCATGAGAGAGCCAATTTGTCCAGTAAATTGTATTTGTTACGAAAATTGTATAGTGCAAAACTTCCCGAAAATGGGAACATGCACAAACACATTACTAATATACTGGAAATAAAAGATAAGCTCTCCGCAATAGGAGAGAACATAACCGACTCGCATTTATCTGCACTTCTATTGTGCTCGTTACCTGCGAGTTATAATACTCTAATAACAGCTCTCGAAGCCCGAAATGAAATTGAATTAACTCCCGAATTCATCAAGAGCAAACTTACTGATGAATTTAATAAACGGGTAGAAAATAGTGAGCAAGTTGAAAACTCACAAAAGGTGTTTAAAACACAAAAGAAATACACTCAAGATTATAAAGGGCAAAACAAATATTGTACCTACTGTAAACAATCAAATCACACTTACAAACAATGCTGGCATCTCAAGAACAGAAACACACAGACCACTACACCTAAAACACAATACAAATACAAAAAGTACACATCGTTGTGTTTTGAAAATACAAAAGGTGATAGTAAAAATAAAATGAATGAATCAAAAACAGATGAACAGGTACAAATAAATAAAAGTGAACATAAAGATGCAGCATTCATAATTGTAAATCCCGCTAATAAAACCTGGTTAATTGACTCAGGAGCGTCGTCGCATATTGCGAACGATAGGGATATATTTACAAAATTCAACGATACTGAAAAAACTACAGTAACAATTGCTAATGGGAATACATTAAATTCTTACGGTACCGGCGAAACACAAATAATGACAAAAACATCTGATGGATGTATAAATAGAATTACACTTAAAAATGTGTTATTTGTTCCACAATTGGAATCAAATTTAATTTCCGTAAGTAAAGCCACAGAACATGGCTACAAAGTATTTTTCGAAAATGAAAAATGCATACTATCGTGCAATGGAAAAATATACTTAGAAGCATTAAAGAAACATAAATTATATCAAGTTGAAACACTAGAAGAAAGTTCTCAAAATAAAATAAACATTGCACATGATTGCAGAAATAAAGATTGCCTCGAAATTTGGCATAAACGCCTTGGCCACAGAAATAATGAAAGTATAAAAGAATTAGTCAAAAATGACTTGGCCAGTGGGATAAAAATAAATAACTGTAATCATAAAACAAACTGTGAAACCTGTATAAAAACAAAGTCAACAAATGCACCGTACTCTAAATCTATCGAAAATAAAACAACAAAAGTATTAGATTTAGTACATACTGATTTATGTGGGCCTTTTAAAACACCCACAATAGGAGGAAAAAATTACTTCCTTACATTCATAGATGACAGTTCTAGATTCACAGTTATTTACTTATTAAAAAGTAAAGATGAAGTTTATGAAAAAATAAAAGACTATGTACAAATGGTCAAAACCAGACAAGGAAAATATCCGACGGCGATTAGATCGGATAACGGTGGGGAATACATAGGAAATAAAACAGAAGCCTTTCTAAGGGAACATGGTATAAAACATGAATACACAGTTCCATTTTGTCCCAGCCAGAATGGCATTGCTGAGAGAAAAAACAGAAGTTTAATTGAAATGACACGAAGCCTATTATCCCAAGCAAATTTACCTCATAGGTTCTGGGGTGAAGCGATAAATACTGCTAATCACCTCCAAAATAGGCTCCCCACTAAATTGACAAATAAAACGCCATATGAAATTTGGTTCAAAAGAAAACCAAATCTCTATTATTTACGTGTATTTGGCTGTAAAGTATACACTTACATAAACAAACACAAAAGATCTAAACTAGATGACACAGCAGAAGAGGGTATCTTCATGGGCTATGATAATAATACAAAGGGATACCGCGTTTTCACTAAAAATGGTGAAATAATAATTTCCAGATCTGTAAAATTTCTGGAAGAAAAACTGAACAATTTAAACGAGAAAATTAATGATCACGAACAATTAATTGAAGATAAAAAATACATTGAAATAGAAATAGGTGATACACCCTGTACACCTGACGCGCCCAAACAATCAGAAACACATCAACCTCGTAGATCTGAAAGACAAAACAGAGGAGTACCACCTCAAAGATATACTTCCGACAATTTTATTGCTTTAGCAAATGATTGCGATACAACAGAACCTGAAAACTGGAAACAGCTTATCAAAATAAACAATCCACTAGAAAAGAAAAACTGGCTTAAAGCCACTGGAAACGAAATACAATCGTTAATGAAAAATAATACATGGGATCTAGTCGATCCTCCTCTTAATAAAAGAATCATAGGAAGTAGATGGATTTTCAAACGAAAAATTGATAGTTCAGGAAATACACAAAAATATAAAGCACGTTTTGTTGCCAAAGGTTTCAGTCAAAAATATGGGGAAGATTATCAAGAAACATTTTCACCAGTAGCACAACATTGTATCATCAAAAAATTAAGATTGAAAATTTAGCGAAAAAGTTCAATCTTGAAAACTCCAAACCGTGCAAAACTCCAATGGAACCAGGATATAACAAATTAAATGATGATGATAATATAATGCCAAATAATATTAAATATCGCCAGGCACTTGGTTCATTGCTTTATATAACAACAATAACTAGACCTGACATTTCAGCAGCAGTAAACATTTTAAGCAGAAGAAATGAGAATCCTCGCGAAAAAGACTGGCAAGCCGTAAAAAGAATAATAAGATATCTATATCATACTAAAGAACTAAAATTAATAATTAACACTAATGAAGAACCAATATTAAAGGTATTCGCTGATGCCGATTGGGCAGGTGATACCAAAACCCGTAGATCAACATCGGGAATATTATATATGTTGGGCAACAACCCAATTCAGTGGACGACGAAAAGGCAAAGTTGCATTGCCTTATCTTCAGCAGAGGCTGAATATGTGTCCGCAGCACATGCTAGCCAAGAAATAATTTGGTTATTGAAGTTACTTGACGATCTAGGCTTTCCACAGCAAAAACCAATCACTTTATATGAAGACAATCAAAGTACCATAAAAATGGTTGAATCAGAAAAATTCACGAAAAGATCAAAGCACATCGACGTCAAATTTAATGCCATTAAACAATATAGCGAAGAAGGCATAATTGAGTTAAGATATCTTCCAACAGAAAAAATGATAGCTGATGCACTTACCAAACCTTTACCCAAGCCTCGATTCATCGAACACAGAAATTCAATGAAAATATTAGTTAATCCCCATGAATGGATTAAGGGGGAAATTGTAGAAAACTAATCCATTCATTTCAATCACTTAATATTTTCCACTCAAAGTAAAATAAATAAATAAAGAAAATGATGAAGCACGCAGATAAAAACCCAACGATAATTTTTCTCTCATCTCTTAAAACAAGTGACCTAATTTATGACTCTTAAGTTTCAAGTTTATCAAGCAATAGAGATTTATTACCTCGTTATAATCGTTCTCTTCTAATAATGTGAAATATGTTTATAATTTGTTATTTGTGATTATGCTATTATAAACTTATTACAGAACTAAAACATTTAAAAGGACAATTATTCAACGTCAATTTGTTTCAAAGAAATGATGCAACTTTACTCGTAACTTTCCAAACTTTGTGAAAATGAGTCAGTGTATTACTATCCTTCATTCTGTAAAGTCACAGGAAAAAATGTTTCCTGATGCTATAATTAATATAATTCTAAATGTAAACCTTTTAAAATTTTAAGTAATGTAAAATATAATTTTTAAAATCAATCCAAACGTGAACTTATTTATTCAATGTGAATTGTGCATTAATATAATTTTTTTTACAAGTCTTATTTCAGCGGTGGTGCAAAACAGGATTATTCAAGAAGTGTTTATAATAAATTCTCAAATAGTTGAAATATATAAACCAGTGGATATTTCATAAATTGGATAGACCTTAGAAAAGGTAAGCAATTCCTTTTCTTTCTGCATGTTGAAGACCAGAGTTAATTTTAATTTGAAGAATTTAATATTCTGATGTTACGCGCTTACCTCGTTGGCCTCGCCCCTTCAACATTTATCACCTTAGAGAAAGATTGAGAAACAACATTTCTGCTACATCTGCCATCCATTGAAACATATAAAGCATTATATTAATAAGCATTATAGACATGCAAGCATACCTTACAAGCATATATTGGACATAACGTGTCATTAAATCATTTTCAGTATTTTGCTTTTCACTTATTGTAATTACATTAAATCATCAACATCCTAAAATTAAGAAAAGTTCATTTTATCCAGTAAGCATTTTTATGAAACACTCAGTTATACTCGAGGAGGTTAAATAGTTAAAATGCAATAAGCAATGGTATAAATACAAATATATATCAAACATTGGTTCCTTTTTCCTCAAATATTTCTATTTTTGTATTTAAAAAACATATATTCAAATGATGTTGTATGGGTAAATAGATATAAAACTGTGATTTATTACTTTCGACATCTTTTTTACTTAAATCGTTGCTACCACAACCTTTTGTCTTTTTTTTCTATTTTCCAACATTTTAAGATAGTATCGCAATACATCCCTAATATCAATATTAACACCTCGATTTATTGCGATATTAAATTTCTGATATTGTTCAGCTCTACCAATCCAACAATCAGACTAAAACACAAGGAATAATGCTCGGGACAAATCGGTTATAGATACAGATTTTTTAAATATGTTATCAATTACTCTTGTACTATCAGAAGCTACTTAATTATAAGTTTTATAATTTCTCCTTTCTGTATTAAGTATATCTATAGTGTATGTCTAGTATATGCTAAGTATGTGGTATATTTCCAACAAATTATAGTTAGTGTATTACTTTGTTCCTCTTCCCTGTCGTGCAATTTCCATATATACTAGCAGTTATGTTACCGCATTCATGATAAAAATGAATCAATTTGCATTGTTTTTTTCTGATTTTATCAAAAATTAAAATTACTTGTTTACCCACAAGCGCATTTTCACGCACTTTTTTTCAAGATTACATAGAAGATATATATAACTTCCTACATTAATAATTTCTTGACAAAAAAGATTATCATATAATTATTGTATTCAGATTTTTTTTCCTCTATCATACAATTGATTCATCAATTCAATTTCCCCTGTGAAAATTATTCTTCCGATTGAGAAATTTTTACATGTCTGTAGTGCAGTTTAATAATTCTGTCAACTACATTTTTGATTAATTTTCTCTCACGTAGCTGGAGACAACGAGAAAATATTAAAATTATTAAAAATTATCTTTTTTTTTTCTTTTTACATTTCCTTAAATTTGTTTTTAGCTTCATGGGGGAAAAATAGCGATAGAACGTGAAATGTTTCTAAAATAGGTGATGTATTTTGTTTTATAACCAGAGATTAGAGATTCGTTAAAGTTTAAGTATATATATATATATATATATATATATATATATATATATATTTATTTATTTATATACGAGTATATATATACGTGTGTGTGTGTGTGTGTGTGTGTGTGTGTGTGTGTGTGTGTGTGTTGTCTTTTATCTGTTATACACTTAAGTTCTTAAGGGTGTATTCAAATCCAAACTGCTTCTTTTGAGACACATTTTTAAATTCCTTTTTGCTCTATAATGCATCTAATTGGCAGGTTCTCTTATTCAGAAACTTTATAATGTCCGTAGTGTCTCGATTTTTTGATAAAGGCAGAATATGATTCAAAAAATGCTGTCAAAGTGGACATTTTGAACTGAATTTCCCGAAGCGATAGCGCTGGAAACAAAAAACAAAAAATTATCGTACTGTAAAAATAATTGTTTGTAAATCAATTTCTAATTAATTGAACGAAAAATAAAAACATAGTTCTCTTATAAATCTCTTCGTCAAGTTTCATGTTTTTACTTTTAAAAATGAGTCTGTAAATGTATCTCAAAATTTTGAGTTGTTGAGCGTGGAATTTTTTTTTTTTTTTTTTTTTTTGAAAACCGCCTTTACCCTTTCAGTGCGTTTTTTTTTTTTTTTTTTTTTTTTTTTTTTTTTTGGGGGGGGGGGGGGGGGGGAGGTTAATGCCCTGTACGGAATATTTTGACCAAAAAAGCGATTTATTCAAAAACAACAGGAAACTCCGTGAACCCCTAGGCGACTTTGTCGACGCTTAATGTAGTCTACAGCACCCAACTCCTAGATGTCGACATTAGTCGACTCCCGCACTAAAAGGTTAAGGGAACTTTTTGGATTCTTAAAAACACTTTTAGACTCTCAAAGGCACTATTAATATATACTTCTTTTTAAGTGATAAAAGGCGTAAAATAAAAATATTATGAACAGTAAAATAGGTTTTATTAGACTGTTGAGGTATGCTTCAGGTCAATCTGAGCTATTGTCAAAAGACTCTAATTCAAATATTCAAATATATAACTTTTCTTCATTAAAAAAAAATATCCAGGACTTTCTTTTGAAATGCCGGATCAACCCAAACCCCGACCCAAAAGAATCAAAACACGAAACATTTAAAGTCAACCTAACCGAACCGAAAAAAATTAACATCAACCCGTCCTGACTCTAACCGCGAGTAAAATCGGGTTCGAATAAAATCGAGTAACCCGATTTTACCCAAACTCGACCCGACCTGCATTTCTTGTCTTTCGTTTTGACGATTTTTTTTTTTTGTTGCGGGACGGATTCCGGTCAAGTTGACTTTAATTATTTCGGTTTTCGGTTTAGATTTGACTCTTGCAAGTCGGGGTCGGGTTGACCTGATTTTTCAAAAAAAAACTTAGATTATTTTTTTATATGAAAAAAGAAAAAGAAAGAAAGAAAAAAAAAACCTATGTATTTGAACGATAATGAGTGATCATTTTTTAACATAAAAGATAAAATTGATTATTGGAGATATAATTGCGGACTATTTTACAACAATTGTATTAACGTATTGATTTTTTTTTTTAATTCTAGGTTCGTGTTTAAATATTTCGGGTTTGACGAAATTTTTGGGTTTGGATTTCGGGTTAACTTTAAAAAGTAATTTTGGTTTCACGCAGGACTCTTCATAACACCTTTTTCAACTCGTATCTTGAAATTTCCACGTTTGTTTAGAAAACTGATTGAACATTTGAGGTTGAAATAACGCTCACTAACTGCTATTCTCCTTGAAAGACCTTATTAAATATAACAAGTTGGAAATTGTACGTTAAACGTGACAAAAGAAGTGCGTTCGTACTATAACTAGTTTTACAATGTAAAAAAAAAAAAAAAAAAAATCATTGTTATTATTTCAGTGAAATGAAGTATATCGTTTGTTATGAGTGGAATGAGCATGCGCATTTTCTCTTATTATGTATGCCACGTTTACAGATGCGAATTATTTTTTAGACACCAGACAGCGCTGCAAAAATCACCATGGAGATCTTGCTTTGCGAATGATTACCTCCATAGTTTAATATTTTTATGACTCATGATGAACGAATGAATCTCGTGTTTATTTACTTTAATGGATTGAGATATTGTCAGTCAACCTAATTTCAAATGAAGTTATGTCAGAATGAATGAGCTGGACCGTTACACCATCAAAACATTATTGTATAAAAATATAGTAAACCACACGATTTTACTGAATGGTGCATGAAAAATTTTATGTAAAATTATATTTTAAAATTACAAAATTTTAAAGTATAATTTTGCATAAAATTTTTCATACACCACTCAGTAAAATCGTGTGGTTTACTATACACAATATTTTTATACAGTATGTCAGAATCTATATATATTTGAATGTAACTCATCTCTCAAAGAAACAATTTTTTTGAACGATCTTTCTACAAATGTAACTTTCATGCAATTTTATTCGAAAAAATAATTTTGAATAAAAATGGCCCCCTGGCATATGAAAAAAGAAATGGTCAGCCCGTATATGTTTTCCTCAGTCACATGACTTGCGTTTTTATTATATAGATTACGTATGATAGGATTTAATAGAATTAAGAAAACTTTTATTAATATCTTTTTAAGTTTTGATTCGATTTTCATAAAATTTGAAATGACTCGACGAAATTCTGTAACGATTCTATATATTAAATTTGAAACCATTCGATTGGGTAGTTTTTGCGCTCTTATAGGCGGACAGACGGCGACTAATAAGTGCTACGTATATATATAATTACGAACACACCTAAAAAGACTACAAATAATTTAAATTGCATTTGTGTTTAAAAATTTCAGAAGCTAATATTATTTTGCACATTGATATTATATATTATTAATTCACTAAATAGAACTAATTCTATAGAAAAGTTTGTCACTTGAATGAATAACCAATCATTTTGAATAAATACCTAACGGAAATACGTGTTTAAATTATTTAGACGAAACAACAGTTGATAACATCGAGAAATAGACTATGAATCATAATCAACACTCCCTGTTTTTCCTTTGAAAGTACATGGAAAACTTAAAGAGGACCTGCTCAAATTTTTAATAATATGGTGGGCAAAAATGGATGAGTCCCACGTCTTAGAGATTCAGGGATGGTAAACAAACAATGATTGATGAGGTAAATGACGAAATAATCGCCGGTTTCTGATCCGATATAGATTTTAGCTGAATTGTAATGTTGTTTAGGATCTATGTTTCTTCGATGAATTCGAATTACTACTTAAAATAATATATTCATATTAATAAGAAATCGGTCAAGTAACGAGCATAACTATAGAGTTGTAAAGGCCAGAAAAAACCCGGTTTAAACCTGGGAATAAACCGGGTTTTTTGGAAATAAACTTGTTTTTTTTTTTAAAATAAACCTGGGTATATAAACCGGGTCTATTGGAAGTAAACCTGGGAATAAACCAGATTTTTGCAACTCTAAGAATAACTCGCGCACATTAGGTTCCGTGTATTAAATTTATTAATTAATAAACTCCTACTGCCCCTAATTTTTTCATAATTTTAGTTTCAGTAGATTTGGAAATAGAAAGGGGGGCGGAGCATATTTTTCCAGTATACTTTCGACGATAGCTCTGAAAATATAAAACCTAAAATTAAAACAAATATATTTTTGAGTTCGATGTTACGAGATCTTTCGAACGATTACCATACACAAGGGCTGTCCAACGCAACGCCCTTTGAAGGTTTTCTTGGCGCCCCTTTGATAGTTCCCTATTTTTAAAATAAACTTTTTTAATTTCTTTTAAATAAAATTGTATTTTAAAGAATGGTTTATTTAAAATCCTTGATAATATGAGTGAGAACAACATTTTCTAAGAAAGTGTATTTTGCGCATCAAGAACCAAATATGTACTTTAAAAATTTAATCATGTGTTATTGCGTTTCTTCACTAATTTATAGTTACTTTTTATAAAAGTTTTTATAGAAATTATAACATTTGAAGTTGGTAATAATTGGCACTAACTCGCTTCAAAATAAGTCAAAGAGTATATTTACGTCCTGAAAAAATTAACAATATCGCTGGTTTTCAATTTTTTTTTTTTTTTTATTATTATAACGAGATTAAAGTTTCTGGATCCTTCCCCTATAAATATTTTTGAGATAGGGCCCTCGAAGAAAATTTTATAATTCGAAATGTACTACGATTTAGGCCTTTTTGATTTTTTTTTTTTTTTACATGGAACTTCTGAACCATAAGGGGCTTATATATTCCACTGTGAGATGCATTTGCTTCGCATAAGATGCGTGTGCACCTCTACTAACACTGCGATATAATTTTGTTGCATGTTTTGAGCCATGTGAATAATGTCGCCCTTCATTGTTTGCAAATAGATGAAGTGCGCCCCTGCAGACGGCTCTGACAGACAGACAGACAGACACAGAAGTGATCTTATAATGGTTCCGTTTTTACTTTTTTAAGTACGGAGCCCTAAAATTGGAGTGTTTGTCTGTGATTTTCAGAAAAGTCTAAGTTTATTCTAAGTTTTCTAAGTTCATTCGGCAATTTAGACGATGTATGGTAAAAACTATATAGTATGTTGTGGCCATCACAAAACTTTCTTCTGTATAAATCAAATACAAGAAATTACATCGATTTAGCAAATAGTTTTTTTTTTCTACACAGCGTATTCTCATATTCTGGATGCTAAGCGTGAAAAAATCGAAATACGGACGTTTAGTTACTTTTAGCGTAGAAAAGAGATCGTCTTCATGAAGCGCGAAGTGACCTGCGTACCTGCGTTCGCTGGTGTTTCTGAAAGAATTAAAATTCGTATTTTTTAAAACCGATTATACCGTCAATTAGAAGAAGTTTTCAGCTTTAAGAGCATATATTTGGTTTGTCGAGACTTATAAAATTACGCCCTGAAGGGACGTTACCATAAGAGAAAAACGTCAACAGGAAAACGATCTTCAGGAAAACAACTATTTTTGAATTTTTTTCAAAGGGTTAACAACGGTATATTTCCAAACTGATTGCGGCATTTGAAACGTAAGAGTACGATCTTTCTGAATATGTCTTCCAATTCTATTTGTACTGAACGGTTTGGTTTATTTAGGCCGATTTAAAACTACAAAATAACACACAAAATAACGAGTGTTCGGTTCCTGATGCGTCAATCGGGATCTGGGCATGCGCGCCCGATTTTCCTGGCTCGCAATGAAAAAGATGGGTTTTTGATGAGTTTTTAATTAGTATCTCTGCCAATCATCAAAAAATTAAAAATCTGAGCCTCAAGTGCATCAGGACCTAACTTAGACTAAGCTCATCCACAATTTCAGACTTCTTACGAGACTTCTACTAGATTTCGCTAGCAGTCGCTCACAGACACACACACCACACACCTAGAGCTAAAATTTATTTTATTAGTGTAAGATACTGCATAGTATGAAACAATGTAGTTAGGTTAGGAAACAGTTGAAAATTCTCCTTCGCCAATTTTCATCAGGAAGCCGAAATGTACTCGAATACTTTAGTTCAGCCCTGTATATGATCTATAGAATTGATCCATGTATTGATTACTTATACACATCAAGTAATATGTAAAATAAATAAATAATATAAATAATATAAATAAGTAAATAAATAAAAAATATTAATAAAAAAATAATATAAATAAATAAATAAATAAATAAATAAATTTAAAAATGCATATCCTAACTGAAAACGCACTTATTTATTTCACATACTAAAATTCCTAATTTGATAAAATAAAATTTGGGCAACCCTGATCAAGACTGGTGAGATGTGTTTGTACAAGTATTTTAAGCATTTGATATTCACTACAAAAAATGAAATTGATATTTATATAAAATAACTTCTATATCGTAAAAAAGTGTTCGCGAAGAATTCTTGTCGCTGCATAAAGATATATTCTCTATTATGGCGTGACTCGTCCATTCATTATTCACGACTTTTTCCGTACAAATTGAGGAAAAAATAGACTATTCAATGCAAAGCGACATCATAATTATTTAGCAGTCATTACGCAAATTTCATCCATTTTCACCGAGGAAATTTTTTTCTAAATTCCCGTTCCAAACAAAATTTCCAGCTAATTTCAAATATAATACCATTTAAAATAATGAATGTGCCTTCTCTTTTCGCTAGATGAAAAATACTTTTGATCACGTGACAAAATTCATTTGGACTGCCGCACTCCGTGTAAAGTGATCCAAAAGCATGTATATTATTGAGCTTTGCGTCTTTATTGGTTGCTTTCAATGGTAAGTTGTTAGCTGTTAACACCCACTTTGAAATTTCTGCATTAGACTAAAATCATAACTGTGAGAAGAATAATAGCTCCTTTCATCTGATCATTCTTGGTAGATAATACAGTCTTTTATGATTGGTTATTTACGAATGATTGCTGATGCATTTTCATTCATTCATATTAATGATGAAAATGCTACATTGTGCATTATTAGAAATGTATTCCAAAATTACTGAAATGCGTATAGAATTTTTACATTTACTAGATGACTGTAAATAAAACCTTTTTTTATGCATTGAATAATACTACTTATATATGAATGAAATCCATCTTCTTTTGTTAATGTCAATTTTTTAAAAGAGTTTTTTATCATTATGTTACAACCATTAAGTTATATGGGATACCGCCATGCACTTAAAATTTCTAAATTGTCCACTATTTGCGTGAATTCTATGTAAAAGATTTTGTTCAAAAGACTATTATGAACGAAACCCACCTTTTGAATGGAATGAAAAGGAAAAATTTAATATGTTTAGACACGCAGACTTATTTTATAAGCTCCTTTGATAGTGTCCGCAACAAGTAGTTTTAAAAAAGATATCGGTTTATATGCAGTTTTTTAAAAACGAAATAATAATAAACTCTTGTCACTTCGATATTTGTCCATAACAACACTAAACCCACTCATTTTATTAGAAGCTTGATAACAGATGAACATAAACTTCTTTCATAAGACAAAATACATAAGCTTTCCTTTGTTATTTCAACCTGTCTTTTGACCCTTCCTGTTGGAAAATATGAATTAATGAAAATTTCATTTTCTAAAGCATCACTCCTGAATTTTTAACACTTTCCAATTAATAATTCATAAACACTTTGCCCACATACTTGAAAGTGTTTAAGAGGCTACTTCACTCAGTCGAAAACACCCGCTCGCTAATGTTAATCCTATGGGGGAAATAATTTACGATATCTCGTTCGCATTTCAATATTTTTAAATGCTTTTTTTTATTTGCTAGTTGAGGTCCATCTCTATGCACGCTCCTTTGTACTTTTCCGATTTTGATTACAAGATTTTTTATTAAGATACTTCCACTTTAGGAACCGGTTTCGAAAGTGAAAGTATCTTCAATAATAATAATAATAATAATAATAAAACTGCAGCAAAAATCGAAAAAGTACTAAAGCGCGTGCATAGGGATGGACCTCAGCTATCCAATGAAAAAAAAATCATTTAAAAATATTGAAATGCGAACGAGATATCGTAAATTATTCCCCCCATTGGATTAACATTAGCGAACGGGTGTTTTCGCCTGAGTGAAGTAAGTAGCCTTTTAAGAATTCGGTTTGTCTGTGTGTCGTCTACCCGTGCTCTACCTCGCGTAAATATATTCGTATTGCCATGCAATTGATATATGTTATTGAGGTTCATTATGAAATGTTCGGTATTGAAAATGAAGTGCGTGTAGCAATTATAGTACGTTTACAGTGATACACAGAATTCCAATACATTATGGTCTATGAGGAAAAAATCGTTTGCGGTGTATTTTAATGATATTGCACTATTTCAAACCTATTGAAACTTATATATATATATATATATCCCTACCTAAGGTATTACTAGATTCTTATTACAGAATACGGTATACCTAACAGTCATCATTCATTTACACGGGCACACAAAAGAATTCGATTACAGTACTATCTATGAACAATACACTACAAATTCCTCAGCACACATTGGGAACATGTATGAAACACTTTGATTTAAAAAAAGTGTTCTTGTTATCTTAATGTGTACTGAGACGTCTTCCGAATATGCTCCGCTAGTGTTCAGAACACTGAAAGTGTTCTGATCACAGGATATTTGTTAAATCTAAACTTGGAAACACATTTAAGAACAGATTGGGAGAACATTTGGGCACACTTGTGAAATCATCGATTTCAAAACGTGCGCTATAGAAAGTGCGCTTAAACAAAAGAACTGTTCTCAGAAGTATTCTAAAAACTGTTCCAAAAAGTGCGCTTCAAAGTGTTCTAAATAAGGTGACACAATAAGTATTCTAAAAAGTGTTTTGAAAAGTGTATAAAGATTTGCAATGTAATTGGTGAAAGTGAGTTTTCAGTTGTGGTATGTGTTTTTAAATGTAACTATTTTTTTGCACATCACTTGTGTATAAATTCCATAGATCATAAACAGGGCTGCAGAAAATATATCAAGTACATTTCCGTTTACTAACGTGAATTGTTTTCAACTGTTTTATGCTTTTCCTAACTGAACTAAAATTTAGCTTACTATGTAAAAGTTATGCAAATCTATAAGACATATACAAGGTTGCACACACAAAACAATTCGGATATTTTTTTGTCTATTGGTGGTAATTGCTGAAATTGGGTTTCCAAATATGATATGCGTTTTTCAAATTGTTTATTGAAACATCACCTTTCACCTTATTAAACTGTGAAGCGTTGTTACAGTATTCTGAATGTGTTGGAAAGTGTTTCATAATCTATGCTGGACTGGACGCATATGATTTTTCGTTGTTGTTGAAAATACGTTAAAAGATTCGGGGTTTCGGTGATAGATATGAATGGATATATAGCATGATATATATCCGATATTTATTTTCAAGACGTTTGATATTTTCGATATTTTATATATTTGGTATTTATTTTCAAAATATCATTGGTTGTGATATTTTTGACATTGTCAGTCAAAACGAGTGTAAAATAATTTATCAGCTGTTGTTGACTTTGTTGTTCTGCAGATTAAAATTGTTGTTTTTTTTTTTTTTTTTAAAGCAAAAAAGAAAAAAAATGTCTTTCAAGTTTTAGTTTTTAAGCTGAATTTTTAAATGTAGAATCAATAAGTAGGACAATATTTACGTAAAACAGCTATTGAAAGATAAACTGTCTAATTTAGATAATACGTTATTTACAGATTCATTTAGAAAGGATCTTTTCTGGTTTTGGTTTAGTTCCGTTTAAACTGCACTGGGATGAAATGCAGGCAAACTTACCATTATGTTCAATTTTTTAAATAAAAACAAATTATTTTGTTGTATATAAAGCATAAAATTTTCTTGATACTTAATACTAAATCTTTTTTTTTTTTTTTTTGAGTGCAAAAAGCAAATTGTGTCTGCTTTCAATTACCTTTATTATTCTTACATAAATGCAAAAAAATAAAATAAAATAAATATATAAATAAAACATTTACTAACTTTTTTAGGCAAAAATGAAAAAAAAAATGTCTTCCAAGTTTTAGATTTTAAATTGAATTTTTAAATGTAGAACAAATAATTATAGGACATTATTTACGTAAAACAGCTATTGAAAGAGAAACTGTCTAATTTAGATAATACGTTATTTACAGATTCATTTAGAAAGGATCTTTTCTGGTTTTGGTTTAGTTCCGTTTAAACTCCACTGGGATGAAATGCAGGCAAACTTACCATTATGTTCAATTTTTTAAATAAAAACAAATTATTTTGTTGTATATAAAGCATAAAATTTTCTTGATACTTAATACTAAATCCTTTTTTTTTTTTTTTTTTTTTTTTTTGAGTGCAAAAAGCAAATTGTGTCTGCTTTCAATTATCTTTATTATTCTTACATAAATGCAAAAAAATAAAATAAAATAAATATATAAATAAAACATTTACTAACTTTTTTAGGCAAAAATGAAAAAAAAAATGTCTTCCAAATTTTAGATTTTAAATTGAATTTTTAAATGTAGAACAAATAATTATAGGACATTATTTACGTAAAACAGCTATTGAAAGAGAAACTGTCTAATTTAGATAATACGTTATTTACAGATTCATTTAGAAAGGATCTTTTCTGGTTTTGGTTTAGTTCCGTTTAAACTGCACTGGGATGAAATGCAGGCAAACTTACCATTATGTTCAATTTTTTAAATAAAAACAAATTATTTTGTTGTATATAAAGCATAAAATTTTCTTGATACTTAATACTAAATCCTTTTTTTTTTTTTTTTTTTTTTTTTTTTGAGTGCAAAAAGCAAATTGTGTCTGCTTTCAATTACCTTTATTATTCTTACATAAATGCAAAAAAATAAAATAAAATAAATATATAAATAAAACATTTACTAACTTTTTTAGGCAAAAATGAAAAAAAAAATGTCTTCCAAGTTTTAGATTTTAAATTGAATTTTTAAATGTAGAACAAATAATTATAGGACATTATTTACGTAAAACAGCTATTGAAAGAGAAACTGTCTAATTTAGATAATACGTTATTTACAGATTCATTTAGAAAGGATCTTTTCTGGTTTTGGTTTAGTTCCGTTTAAACTGCACTGGGATGAAATGCAGGCAAACTTACCATTATGTTCAATTTTTTAAATAAAAACAAATTATTTTGTTGTATATAAAGCATAAAATTTTCTTGATACTTAATACTAAATCCTTTTTTTTTTTTTTTTTTTGAGTGCAAAAAGCAAATTGTGTCTGCTTTCAATTACCTTTATTATTCTTACATAAATGCAAAAAAATAAAATAAAATAAATATATAAATAAAACATTTACTAACTTTTTTAGGCAAAAATGAAAAAAAAATGTCTTCCAAGTTTTAGATTTTAAATTGAATTTTTAAATGTAGAACAAATAATTATAGGACATTATTTACGTAAAACAGCTATTGAAAGAGAAACTGTCTAATTTAGATAATACGTTATTTACAGATTCATTTAGAAAGGATCTTTTCTGGTTTTGGTTTAGTTCCGTTTAAACTCCACTGGGATGAAATGCAGGCAAACTTACCATTATGTTCAATTTTTTAAATAAAAACAAATTATTTTGTTGTATATAAAGCATAAAATTTTCTTGATACTTAATACTAAATCCTTTTTTTTTTTTTTTTTTTTTTTTTGAGTGCAAAAAGCAAATTGTGTCTGCTTTCAATTACCTTTATTATTCTTACATAAATGCAAAAAAATAAAATAAAATAAATATATAAATAAAACATTTACTAACTTTTTTAGGCAAAAATGAAAAAAAAATGTCTTCCAAGTTTTAGATTTTAAATTGAATTTTTAAATGTAGAACAAATAATTATAGGACATTATTTACGTAAAACAGCTATTGAAAGAGAAACTGTCTAATTTAGATAATACGTTATTTACAGATTCATTTAGAAAGGATCTTTTCTGGTTTTGGTTTAGTTCCGTTTAAACTGCACTGGGATGAAATGCAGGCAAACTTACCATTATGTTCAATTTTTTAAATAAAAACAAATTATTTTGTTGTATATAAAGCATAAAATTTTCTTGATACTTAATACTAAATCCTTTTTTTTTTTTTTTTTTTTTTTTTTTTGAGTGCAAAAAGCAAATTGTGTCTGCTTTCAATTACCTTTATTATTCTTACATAAATGCAAAAAAATAAAATAAAATAAATATATAAATAAAACATTTACTAACTTTTTTAGGCAAAAATGAAAAAAAAATGTCTTCCAAGTTTTAGATTTTAAATTGAATTTTTAAATGTAGAACAAATAATTATAGGACATTATTTACGTAAAACAGCTATTGAAAGAGAAACTGTCTAATTTAGATAATACGTTATTTACAGATTCATTTAGAAAGGATCTTTTCTGGTTTTGGTTTAGTTCCGTTTGAACTCCACTGGGATGAAATGCAGGCAAACTTACCATTATGTTCAATTTTTTAAATAAAAACAAATTATTTTGTTGTATATAAAGCATAAAATTTTCTTGATACTTAATACTAAATCCTTTTTTTTTTTTTTTTTGAGTGCAAAAAGCAAATTGTGTCTGCTTTCAATTACCTTTATTATTCTTACATAAATGCAAAAAAAATAAAATAAAATAAATATATAAATAAAACATTTACTAACTTTTTTAGGCAAAAATGAAAAAAAAATGTCTTCCAAGTTTTAGATTTTAAATTGAATTTTTAAATGTAGAACAAATAATTATAGGACATTATTTACGTAAAACAGCTATTGAAAGAGAAACTGTCTAATTTAGATAATACGTTATTTACAGATTCATTTAGAAAGGATCTTTTCTGGTTTTGGTTTAGTTCCGTTTAAACTCCACTGGGATGAAATGCAGGCAAACTTACCATTATGTTCAATTTTTTAAATAAAAACAAATTATTTTGTTGTATATAAAGCATAAAATTTTCTTGATACTTAATACTAAATCCTTTTTTTTTTTTTTTTTTTTTTTTTGAGTGCAAAAAGCAAATTGTGTCTGCTTTCAATTACCTTTATTATTCTTACATAAATGCAAAAAAATAAAATAAAATAAATATATAAATAAAACATTTACTAACTTTTTTAGGCAAAAATGAAAAAAAAATGTCTTCCAAGTTTTAGATTTTAAATTGAATTTTTAAATGTAGAACAAATAATTATAGGACATTATTTACGTAAAACAGCTATTGAAAGAGAAACTGTCTAATTTAGATAATACGTTATTTACAGATTCATTTAGAAAGGATCTTTTCTGGTTTTGGTTTAGTTCCGTTTAAACTCCACTGGGATGAAATGCAGGCAAACTTACCATTATGTTCAATTTTTTAAATAAAAACAAATTATTTTGTTGTATATAAAGCATAAAATTTTCTTGATACTTAATACTAAATCCTTTTTTTTTTTTTTTTTTTTTTTTTTTTTGAGTGCAAAAAGCAAATTGTGTCTGCTTTCAATTACCTTTATTATTCTTACATAAATGCAAAAAAATAAAATAAAATAAATATATAAATAAAACATTTACTAACTTTTTTAGGCAAAAATGAAAAAAAAATGTCTTCCAAGTTTTAGATTTTAAATTGAATTTTTAAATGTAGAACAAATAATTATAGGACATTATTTACGTAAAACAGCTATTGAAAGAGAAACTGTCTAATTCAGATGATAAGTCACTTACAGCTACATTCAGAAAGAATCTTTTCTGGTTTTGGTTTAGTTCAGTTTAAACTGAAAGAATGAAAAAGCAGGTAAACTTACCATTATGTTCAAATTTTTAAATAAAAACAAATTATTTTGTAATAAATTATAACACATTGTAGTAATATATTTCTTTTAAATGCTAAAAGGTGTAAATTAACAACATAATACAAATTAAAATAACTTTTATTAGGTTGTTTGACACAAACAACCTAATAAAAGTTATTTTAATTTGTATTACGTTGTTAATTTACACCTTTTAGCATTTAAAAGAAATAAATTATTTTGTTGTATATCAAGCATAAAATTTTCTTAATACTTAATACTAAATCCTATAGGGTTTTTTTTTTTTTTTTTTTTTTGTGAGTGCAAAAAAGCAAATTGTGTCTGCTTTCAATTAGTTTATCTTTAATATTCTTACTAAGTGTAAAAAAAAAAGGGAAAAAAAGGGGGTGAAGGACATTTAGAATATTTTTTAATTAAGTTTTCATGCTAATTGCAATATGTTTTAATTTCTAAATTTATATTGTCTGAAAAATATTTCTAATCATCAATAAGTTGGCTATTTTGAAAATATTGGATATAAAGGGTATACCTAAATTAATGATCATTATTGTAAGGGGTAGTAGTACATGTCAAGAAAAACAAATTTTGTATAAGAAACCAGGGTCTCAATCCAAATCAATAATACAATGTGTCTCACACCAAGACAAATCTTCATTTCCCCTCTTAACTATAACAATAATGCAAATATTTTAGCGAAATTTTCAACAAAATAATTTTGTTTTATGTGAAATGTCGTGACATCAAGGTAATTGTTGGAATTTCACTGTAATTCGATCAGTGATATCGTATGCATTGTCAGCTATCTTAAGAGTTTGAAGCGTCTAGCTCAGTGTTATTTGGACATGGAACGTTGTCGTTTCTACCAGTTTTTGTGTTATTATCATGTTTCGTAGCAAGCAAAGCAACTATGCTGAAGATATCGCTAAAATATTTTCGTTATTGTTACAGTCATGAACGAAAATGTGTATTGGGCTTTGTGTGAGAGACATCCTGTATTTTTTATTTTACTTTATTTTTAAAAATGAGTCAGAAAGTTTCGCGTTGTTAAGCGGGGAATTTATTATCATTATTATTATTTTAAATTTAATTAATTTTTTTTGAAGAACCCCCTTAAATAAAAAAAGTAATAATGTAATAAATTATAACACATTACAATAATATATTTATTTTAAATGTTAAAAGTTGTAAATTAACAGCATAATACAGTGGAACTCCAGATATACGTTACCTGAGTTGTACGTTTCCCTCAGTTATACATTTCAACTCAGCGGTCCCGGCCGCTTGCCATTAAAAATTAACTGAGTTATACGTTTTGAGTTGTACATTTCCCTCAGTTATACGTTACGTTTTTGCGTCCCCGACCGAAATTTTGTCTCATTTATGCATTTTGTAATCGGAAACACTGACAACGCGTCGGATGAGTATGATTTGAAAGAACGGAGCTGCTCTAAGGGCTTTTGACGTTGTAAAACGGTAAGGCGACCGAAATTTTGTCTCATTTATGCATTTTGTAATCGGAAACACTGACAACGCGTCGGATGAGTATGATTTGAAAGAACGGAGCTGCTCTAAGGGCTTTTGACGTTGTAAAACGGTAAGGCGGCCGAAATTTTGTCTCATTTATGCATTTTGTAATCGGAAACACTGACAACGCGTCGGATGAGTATGATTTGAAAGAACGGAGCTGCTCTAAGGGCTTTTGACGTTGTAAAACGGTAAGGCGACCGAAATTTTGTCTCATTTATGCATTTTGTAATCGGAAACACTGACAACGCGTCGGATGAGTATGATTTGAAAGAACGGAGCTGCTCTAAGGACTTTTGACGTTGTAAAACGGTAAGGCGACCGAAATTTTGTCTCATTTATGCATTTTGTAATCGGAAACACTGACAACGCGTCGGATGAGTATGATTTGAAAGAACGGAGCTGCTCTAAGGGCTTTTGACGTTGTAAAACGGTAAGGCGACCGAAATTTTGTCTCATTTATGCATTTTGTAATCGGAAACACTGACAACGCGTCGGATGAGTATGATTTGAAAGAACGGAGCTGCTCTAAGGGCTTTTGACGTTGTAAAACGGTAAGGCGACCGAAATTTTGTCTCATTTATGCATTTTGTAATCGGAAACACTGACAACGCGTCGGATGAGTATGATTTGAAAGAACGGAGCTGCTCTAAGGGCTTTTGACGTTGTAAAACGGTAAGGCGACCGAAATTTTGTCTCATTTATGCATTTTGTAATCGGAAACACTGACAACGCGTCGGATGAGTATGATTTGAAAGAACGGAGCTGCTCTAAGGACTTTTGACGTTGTAAAACGGTAAGGCGACCGAAATTTTGTCTCATTTATGCATTTTGTAATCGGAAACACTGACAACGCGTCGGATGAGTATGATTTGAAAGAACGGAGCTGCTCTAAGGGCTTTTGACGTTGTAAAACGGTAAGGCGACCGAAATTTTGTCTCATTTATGCATTTTGTAATCGGAAACACTGACAACGCGTCGGATGAGTATGATTTGAAAGAACGGAGCTGCTCTAAGGGCTTTTGACGTTGTAAAACGGTAAGGCGGCTGCATTATTTACAGAAATGGGAAGTTTGCTGTTCAATGTTGGCACTGCCGAAAAGAAACAATCGAATATTAGTGATTAATTCTACAAGATTCAGTAAACTACTTAAATGTCTTTTGATAAATGATTTACATGCCAAGGCAATTCCAATAATTTCTTTTAAGTACAGGATGTGTATTAAAAATATTTTGAATAAAGATTTTATGATAAAATAACTTCATGTATATATACTTTTCTTATGTACTTGTTTCTACTCTGTTCCATTTCCGAAACTTTATGTCATGGGTGCAGTAATATTTAGGAGACTTCCGTTTTCGATATAAAAGGTAACTGGAACTCCTCAGAGGAACAAAGTTTTTAGGATATATTTAAAAAATGGTTCCGGTAGACCATTAATTGAGATGTACGTTTACTGAGTTATACGTTTTGTTTTCTGGTCCCGAGCAAAACGTATAACTGGAGTTCCACTATATGCAGTAAAATAACTTTTATTAGGTTGTTGACATGTTTCGGCTTACTCCGAGCCATTTTCAAAAACAAATGAGCATATTCTATAACTGCACGGTCTTTGAAGTTATTATTTGAAATGCTATCATTTAATTTTTATGTACTTTTTAAAAATTATAACGTGCATAAATTTTAAAAAGTACATAAAAATTAAATGATAGCATTTTAAATAATAATTTCAAAGACCGTGCAATTATAGAATATTCTCATTTGGTTTTGAAAATGGCTCGGGGTGAACCGAAACATCTCAACAACATAATAAAAGTTATTTTACTGTATATTATGTTGTTAATTTACACCTTTTAGCATTGAAATGAAATACAAAAAAAGTACTTTAAAGAATTGTTGTATACCATACTTTAGGCTCACCTTCAAGGACGCCAATTTAAAACTTTCCTGAGAGGGGGGAGGGGGCGGGAAGCAAAATATTTTTTAGATCTTGTTGTGCACAGTTGAGAAGTAGATTTTCATTTTCACGTTTGTTTAAAATTTAGCCAAACTACTTATTAATGATAAATGTGTTTCAGTTTGAGAATGTTGCAACAGCAAGTTTTTAGCAGATATTATTGATAATTATTAATGTTTGTGTTTTTTTTTTGTTTTTTTTTTTAAAAAAAAAGCTAATGTTTCTATTTTAATCAAATCTGTCAAGTTATTTTAACTTTTGTGCAATTTCTGATTTTATTTTTATTTTTTTTTAATCTGTAATAATTGATACACTCGAATATATCAAATTCCTTGAGTAGGCAACCGCACCCTTCTAGCCTCCCGCAAATGGCTAATTTGTTTAAAAATTAGCCAAAATACTTATTAATAATAAATGTGTTTCAGCTTGAGAAGTTGCAATAGCAAGTTTTTATCAGATATTATTGATAATTATTAATGTCTGTGCTTATTTTTTATTTATTTATTTATTTATTTAATGATAATGTTTCTATTTTAACTGAATCTGTCAAGTTATTTTAGTTGTAGTGCAATTTCTGAATTTTTTTTCTTTAAATCTGATCAGTAATAATTGATACACTCCAATATACCAAATTCCTTGAGAGGACAACTGCTCCCCCCCTCCTCTAGTCTCCCCCAAATGGCGCCCCTCCCCTGCTGAAGCTGTCCTATATTTTTTTACGCCTATTGAAAGAAATAGCACTGTAGCACTAATAACCAAAATTGTGGCCCATTTTTTCACAGCATTCCTTTAAATATAGCTAGATGCGGAATCACATAAAAAACGTGTGAAAATCGTAATTTACGGACCGCATACTAATCAAATATAACGGATCGATCTTTGGCCCATATTTTTGAATGATTTCTACAGGTGCTTATAGGATAGTTCAACCCCCCTCATAACATCATTTTCTGAAAAAACCAGGTGCTTTTTCTAATACCTCTCTCTCTGTCTTCAGCTTCCACCTTATCTCCTCAGCTGCCCTAGAGGTAGAAATATAATACCCACAATAAAAACAACGAGGTATTAAATAGGCTCGGGTTTCACCTCATTGTATTTTTTTAAATGGCCATACTAATTAAATGAGAAGGCCAATTAATTTTCGGGGAGTAATGGGAGGGATAATGCGAAAATGCTCTTAGAATCCTTAAATAGACTGAAATGGTTGAAAGCTGATTTTGACGCGACACCGCGATGAATCTGTGGTTCTTATTCCACGAATAAAATAATCTTAGTTCGATCAGAATTTTACTGTATACATTGGATGGATAGCTTATTGATATAGAATACATTATGTGTATATAGTCAAAATCTTGTACTAACAAGTATTTTTTAAGGAAAAATAAAACCAAATTCCAGGAATTATTTCTTATCTTATTGCGCTATGGCATTTAGGAGGATGAGTCAATAAGTAATGCCTCTATTGCATTAACTTTTATTTATTTCACAGCTACTGGACTGTCTATGCATGGTATTATAGAGATAATCTTACTCTACTTATATACCATTTTCCTTTTCAGATTGACTGAGTAGAACCGTGGATCTGAAGCTAAAAGAAAGAGTCGTCATTGAATTTCTGACAAAAGAAGGTACCTATCCATAATCGCTTGAAGAGTACTTATGGGGACGTTTGGTGCATCAGCAACATTCTGAACTGCAACGCATCTGTGCTCGAATCAATTCATCCAGCACGTTCTCGATTTGTATCTATGTGACTGACATTGTCGGCCTGCCGCTTTTCGGTTTATCCGCAATTTCCATTTCTCCGTTTCCAAACTTCTTCACCCAATGCTGCACATTGCTGATGTCCATTACAGCGTTCACATAAACATTCTTCAAGAGATTATGGATTTCGTTAGCTGCACAATCTTCTTTTGCCAGAAATTCAATGACGACACTTTCTGTTAGCTTCAGATCCATGGTTCTTACGAGTCAATCTGAAAAGGAAAATACTATATAAGTAGAGTAAAGTTACCTCTATAATATCATGCATACATAGTCCAGTAGCTGTGAAAGAAATAAAAGTTAGAGCAATAGAGGGCATTACTTATTGACTAACCCTCGTATTTGTTGTAAGCCAGTTGACGTATTTTTAGTCGGAGTGATTTGGCACAACAGGATATTTTTATGGCAACTCTTTATTAGTGTGACAATTAGCTTTAAATTAGAACTTCTGGTGTGTCTCTGTAAGAAAACGATATGAGATAAGACGAGTATTTGCAAAGCTTAAAGTAATACCTTGTACAATATGTAGAAAAGAAAAGAAAAAAAACAGGAATAGCCATTTGACTCAACAGTATTTCTTTTAATTTACGTTTAAAAAAACAAGCTTAGGTGCTCGTCGTCTTCATACAAAAATTTTACCAAACTTCGCATAGTTGAAACTTCTAGGAATCGATTTCTGTTAAAAAACGTTCATAAGTTACAATTAATAATTATTTTCAACAATTTATTTCAAATATATATATATATATATACCGGGTGCGTCATAAATTCGTGCAAACTTTAAAAAATCATAATAAAAGAAGTAATGCTCGGAAAAGTTTTTGGTTTACGCGACTATGATCAGAAGGATTTGGGATTTTTTTCCCATGTATAATAAAAAATGATTCCAAAAGTAACCGATAGAGGGCGCTCACACGTCATACTGAGGCGTTTTATGCAAATCAGGCAAACTTCCCGTTTCCTCAAAACGTCGTACTAAACTGAGTATCCCATTCAATTAAATAGGGTTTTTTTTGCGCCTTAAGTCCTTACTCCGTGCGAAACTTTCGTAATGCAATAGTTGTAGATTCACCATTCTTGTAGAAAAGTTTAACCATCAGCGCTCGATCTGGTAACGATAGCATGCTGCCAAGATCGAATGATGAATCCATTTCCAGCCAGGTGGTTTATTGCGAGCCTGATTTGCATAAAACGCCTCAGTATGACATGTGAGTGCCCTCTATCGGTTACTTTTGGAATCATTTTTTATTATACATGGAAAAAAAATCCAAAATCCTTCTGATCATAGTCGCGTAAACCGAAAACTTTTCCGAGCATTACTTCTTTTATTATGATTTTTTAAAGTTTGTACGAATTTATGACGCACCCGGTATATACAGTAGACTCCATTAAATCTGAAAAGCTTAAAACCAGAGGTTGTGCGGATTTTAGAATTTTGTTGATTTCTGGTCATTGTTTTGTTTACATTTTTAAACAGTAATTTGAATTTAATAATGCACTTGAAATTATAATGGATACTTTCAATAAACTAAAATAATAAAAATTAAGAAAATTAATTATTTTTTTAAATGTTAAAAGTAAAGTTCAAGTAAATAATTAATAATGCATAACTAAATATTGCATAATGATGAGATAATTTTTTCTTGAATTATTCAGGGAAACTCTCCTTATAAATGTACACTAATAATTCACATCAAAATTTTAAAATAACAAAGTTTTATTTCATGTTTAGCCATATTTAATAACCAAACAGCTTGATTAATACATAAATGCATTTGATACAAAGGAAGTGATCGCTACTGATATCAACGCTATCTTGAAAATTTTCAGAAATAAATTTATGTTTCCTTCATGAGAAACCATGAGTTCAATCATATTAACTAGAATTTCATATTAAAAAAGTGTACAAAATGATATATATATATATATATATATATATATATATCCATTAATAAATCATTACCGAAACACCAACAAAAACTATGAACTTATGAATTAGAATGTAATAATTAATTGACAACAAGTGTTCCCCCAACACTCTGAATATAGATTCCATATACATCGGGAAAAAAAGAAGAAATTAAAATTAAAAAATTGAATAAAATGAAATTTGTGGAATTTAGACAGAATCCTCAGGTCCCAAATGCCTAAATTACCACAAATAAAATGTGTGGTTTCATCATCATATTAGCCATAACATTGCTAAAGAATATGATTTTGGGACTACCACACCAAAATAGAGAAAGAAACTGTTAAAAAAATCATAAAGTTAAAAAAAAACAATATTAGAAAGGAACGAAACCTTACCCATAAAAAAAAGAAATAAACTGTGAAATATAATCATAAAGTTCAAAATACAACAAGATTAAAAATGATATAGGGAACAGAAAACAACATATACCAGATAGAATACATGATCCTAACAGGAGTCAACACATAACTCTGGCAATGAATTGGAGAAAATCAGTACATGTTGCCAAAATAAGTTTTAAAAGATGATTGACCAAGGATAATTATTGTACTGCAAAGCCAAACACAAACCAATATAGGATCAGCTCCCTCTATAGAAAATGTAAAATAGAACACCAAACATGTATTCATATGAATTAATAAGGTGCTGCCATCTGTGGCAAATAGTGAATATTCTATGATTTAATAAAAGCATTTTATTACTTTTATTAGTTAAAGATTAAAACAAATACTGTCTAAAGAATGATAACTGATAGTTAAATAATAAATATAATAATAAATAAAATTATGTTGATATATTATCAATTACATTAAAAAAAAGTAATTGATGTATTAAAGTAAAATTATATGTAAAATATGATATGTAAAATGGTGAAATTATAATTATTGATTAATGCTTCAGATAAACATTTGTACCTAGCAATGACATAGCCACAATTAAATACCTTTGCCAGAAATGCAACATCACGTAAATTAATTTATAATCAAATTTAAATAAATAATTATAAGTATTAAGATGCTAAGAATTTAATATTAATATTAATTAAATATTGAAATTAATTAGTTACATTTAATGTTACTACAAACTTTGTTAAAAATTAAATACACATGATTTAAGTGGAGAGGGTAGAACAATAAATAAAAATTAATACAATGGATTATATTATCATTTAAGAAAGTATACATTGTATTAGAAGTTAATATGTTATTGTCCACAGTGGGCATTAAGCTGAATACAATTAATCGATTATTAATGAATATGAATACATTAAAATGAATTAATGAATATGTAAATATAACTACATTAATTTGCATATAAAAGTATCAAATCATAGTCCATTATAAAATGTATATCAGTAAACGTAGTTCTAAATCAAAATGCCCCCATTTTTTTCAAATAAATTAACCATGCGTATTGTCCAGACAACTCCACCACAGCTCCGTATTCTAACATCTACCCACCCATCCGTATATATATATATAACTTAAATTTGTCACATACATCTTAACTGTAAGTTTCATTGTTTACATCTGAAACGATGTGCGGATTGTAGGGTTGCAGATTTGAGGGAGTCTACTGCATATAAATATTTCAAAATAAACATGAATGGTAAGCTAAATTTTTAAAAACAGAAATCAGTTAAAATATGGGAAATTAAAGTTACATAGCTCATTCCGCCAAATAGTGTTGAGTTATGAGACAAAAAAAAATAACCGAATCGCAATCTGTTTTAAGTAAATTTAACCCTTAGCTAACGAATGCCGTCATATTTGCGATAACCAATTTTTATTGTGTCCAAATGTGTTGTTTTCAACTATTATTGTTTTGACATCACTTTTTTCTGGCAAACTTTTTCTGCATTATTTAATTGCTGAAATTTTAAGATTAGATAAGGCGTAATTTTCTGTGCAAAAATAGTGGTGTCCAATTGAGAAACAATTCATTTGGATAGTAAAAATTGTCCTTTGGCATTCGTTAGCTAAGGGTCCAGTTATTCGTAGCTAACCAGTAATTCGTTAGCTAAGAGGAGATTCAAACTTTAAACCTTCATAATTCCAAAAACTACTGGACCGAATGACGGAAAACTCGGTATCCTAAGGTAAAATTTACCAAATATCCAAATATGATGTCAACATTTTTTAATCGTTATTGAAATTTTCAGAGTTTGGCACAATTTCAGTACGAAGATCGCCACCTAACCTTTTTTTTATATTATATAAACATACATTG
Source organism: Maratus michaelseni (assembly GCA_963931845.1). Classification (NCBI taxonomy): domain Eukaryota; kingdom Metazoa; phylum Arthropoda; class Arachnida; order Araneae; family Salticidae; genus Maratus; species Maratus michaelseni. The sequence continues at coordinate 381,852,007 of OZ007590.1, read as the reverse complement.
AAAGAAGACATAATTTCCAGTCGATTGTCTATTCCTGTTTTTCATTTTATGACAATTTCGAGATTAAAATGTATAGGGGTGCCCCTTTATTATTATTATTATTATTATTATTTATTTTTATTTTTTGCCAACTTACCTTAACATTATATTGAAAATTCGTGACAATTGGCTCATTTTTGCGAAAATTAGAGCCTTTATTGGAAAAAAAAAAAGGACAAGTAAATAGCCAAACGTATTTTTGAAACCTAACGACATATAAACAAGACCACCACCACCCCCACCAGCTATTTCCAAAAAAAAAAAAAAAAAAAAAAAAAAATATTATTATTATTATTATGAAAATCAGATCACCCATTTAAACATTTATGAGTGGACATAATGGAAAAAAAAAATAGCGAAATATATATATATATATTACAAAATCTAAAATTCCATACGCTATTAAATTTATTGTATAAAATATTCCTTTTATTAATATTCCATTTATAACCCAAGTTTATTAAAGTATTCCCTTTCTTAAAAATATTCCATTACTGTTCATATTTAAAACATTTTTTATCCTAATCTACTTAAATTCACTTTTTATTTCCCGACAAATAAGATGTAAAAATCATATTTCATAAAAATATTTCTTCTTAAAAAACCTATTTTCTTAAATTCATTATTATATTAAATATTTCCTATTTATTCCCGTATTTAAATCTCTTATATTTCTTTTAATCTGTGCAAATTCACCATTTTCCCTTTCCTGATGGTCTAACAAATCATTCTTTTAAATTATTTTGTTATCGATAAACTTATATTCTCAATACGCAAAAGCCGAAAATTATTCTATTAATTTCCCGCGTTTGTTTAATTTCTATTATGTTCTAGAAAATTCTTTTCCCGCCAAAAGCATAGGAGATTCTTCATCTGCATATTTCTTCAATATTAATTAATAGAAAAAAGATAGTGCGCGCGAAAGTTGAACATGCATTGGTTAAAGTAGGTCACGTGTTACTAAATGCTTCTTGCGCGCTCCTAGCTTAAAACGAAACTGACGGACGCAGAGGGATTTTGCCGCCGAAGTGAGTATTAAAATAAAATGCTCCTGGCGTTATAGAGTTCTAATATGTTTCAACAGAGAGATTTGCCAAGAGATAGCACTCCCCCGGTTATTAAAGATGATTGGGTTTAAATAAATGGATTCGAGTGCAATCGTGTTTCTTTTTATATTCTACCTACATTTACTCGGCTACTACTGGTTAAACTACATAATACGACTGCATTAATTTTTCAGATGTTTACCATATTTTTTCTTCGATTGCTGGATGGAGCTAAAAAAATAGAAGAATGCAACATATATTACAAACAATTTTTTTAACTTCGCGTATTGAAAATCGGTAAAAAAAGAAGAAAAAAAAGGGGGAATTTCTATGCTTACACAAAGGTAAAAACATATTTTTTAGTTAAAACTTGGTTTCTTTACATCGCATTGCTATTTCAGTTGGATGCATGAAGTCTCCCCGGAGTTCTGTATTATACCATAAATCTCATCCTATATTATTTTCAGAGATTGATTATGCAATTTCACTTGTATTAAATAATAGGGTTTTATCATTTTTGTCATTTTATCAATCTAGTTATAAAAAATATTTTATGGAACAGGTGCAGATATTTGAACTTCAAAATATATTTTATGCTTTATAAATTGTAGGATTCGCCAGTGAAAGAACAGTACAGGGAAAATAAATATTTGACGTAAATTTATGCTTAGCTGCAACACAATTGTGCTTCTATTTTATAAACAGAAATTTGATATCACCTGAATGCTAATTACTTTCTCCTTTATTTAAATAACCTACTCTCGATATTTTATAACATTTATCCACTATTTATGAATATAAACAATATATAATTATGCCGATTAAATTTTCTGTTATTTTTAGCACGTTTCAAATTAAAATGTAAAACACAAAAGAAATGAAAATAAGTTGCATTTAATCAGTGTTTTTATACCATTTATTATATCAACAGAATAAAAAAATAGAGTATAAATGTGACGATAATAGTCTGAGAGAAAATTTAGTAGCTATAATTAAGAAAAAAAAACATTTTTTACCGTGACTGAAATTTTGTTCCTGAAAAATTAGTTTTGAAAAGTAAATTTGGGGGTCCTTTGTATATCAGTGTGTAAGCTCGGGCTATTCGGTAAACAGGCCCTATCTATATACACTGCATCAGCCTCTTCCCTACGAGCAGGGCTGGCGCAACCGTCGGGCAAATGGGCCGCACCAATTGAAATCCTGTTATGGGCCCCGAATTTCTATACAATTCAAATTAAACGTTTCTTCTGTATAAAATAATTATATTTTTGCTTTTAAATGTTCCTTCGTGAGAAAAAGTGCGTTAACTTTATTTATTACAGGCAAAGTTGATATAAATTTCGGAGAATGTATAAATTTGATGATCCTGAAAGTATAACCGTAAATGCGAAAAAATTATATTTAAAATATTGTAAAAGGTAGAAGTTTTTGCAAAATTTAAATAAATTATGCACATTAGATGTGAAAGTAGTGGTATTTTTCATACTTTTTTTAAAAAATCTGTATTATATATCATTCTATGATATAAATATTTTAAAATAATTTTTATTAGCCAAGTATTGCAGTATTCGTTGGGCCCCACTAATCAGTGTTGAATTCAGGTGGTGGTCAAGGGGGGGGGGCAGTTTCCTCCCCCCCCCCCCGGTTACATTGAAATGTCCCCGCAAGAAGATTTGAGAGTATATGCTTTTAATGGTTATAAAGTGCAATTTCCCCCTCCCCCCGAACTCTGTATGTCCCCCCCCGGGAGCCACATAAATCCTTCCCGGAAAAAAAGTCTGAATTCAACACTGCCATTAACTGCTTGCCAGGACCCCGCGCGACGTTACGCCGGCCCTGCCTACGAAAGTCTTTTATAGTTTTTATTATTTTATTTTTTATTTATTATTTATTTATTTATTTCGTTATAGAATTATTTGCCTTATTTAATCCCTTTAAATATGAACTTAGATAAGGAAAAAAATTGTACAGAAAAACAGATGTTAAAATTCAAACTTTTTGTGCACCTTGTTGAGAAGGGCTTAAAACCTTCTGGACGTTTGGGAACTTTCCTACATTTATATTTAAAAATAAATAAATAAATAAAAATGCTCGTAAAACTCGTGTTAACTTAACCTTTACTTTCAAATTTTGATGCTAAGAAACATTTCATATTCCTACAGCCTTTTGGGTGCGCACGGAAGCTAGGTGCTGGCTCGGGTCGGGCGCATATAGTGGCGGCCGGTGAACAAAATAAGAGAGGGGGGTGGAGAACTTCAGAAGTTAGAATGTTGCATTTTAAAGTAGTACTTTTGTTAGTTCATAGAATCTTGATATAATTTTACTGAAAATTTTCACGGCGCACCCGCGTTTATCGTTGCACACCGTTTGAGAACCACATATATCTCGGAACTATACCTCGGAAAAATAAAAACTACAATTAACAGATTTAAAATACATTTATTAAACAATTTTCATGTGGACAGAAGTACATGCACAAAATAGTAGATTGACTCAATTATAAGTCCAAGTGTGGCAAGAAATGAAAGTTTGAAAAACACTGTGATATTATATGTAAAAAAAATATTCAATTTCCTTGCTAGCAGTGTTTTTTTTTTTTTTTTTTTTTTTTTTTTCCAAGTTAGAACGTGTACGAATAGATAGATAGACAGATAAATCATAAAAACAAATCAACTATGTTGAAAAGGGCCACAGCCACTGAATACCATCCCTACGCGCTATCACAAAATAGCAGCTGTCATAAACGATTTTTTTTTCAGCGTTCCCTTGGATTTGAATACTTGTATTTTCTAGAAGTATTCTTCGGCTTCTTTTTCTGCGATTAATTTAGGAGAAGAATGAAAATACTGTTATTCAAATTCAAGGACAGACGCTAAATAAAAATCCGCCCTTACGACAGCCATCACTTTTGTGTCAGTGCGTTTTCTAGAGGTCTGTGAAAAAGCTAAAAATGAATTCGAGCTCTTGTAAATATTACATAAATTTAGCGCACTGTATTATTAGTAGATGAAATTCAAAAACGACACTTCCAAGTAATGAGCTTGCTTTTGATTGCGTGACGTTATAAGAGCCAAAGAACAACCAGTAGCCTTTTCTTTTATGTAATGGTCTGTAATTTGAGGAATTCATTTAAATGATTTATGGAGAAAACAGTAAAAACAGAAACCGCGAGAAAGTGATGTATCCCATTTTGTCATGACTAGCGGACCATCATAAGCGGATATGAGTCGGGTGGAACACACAAACATCGTAATCTTTCAACTTAATTGTCTTTGTGAATATTGATTTGAATGAAAAGTTACTTTTAAAGAATAGCTATTTCTGTGTAATGGACAAGAGTATGAAAACAGGAAGAAATGTATTATAATGCAATGTTCTGGTGGAGTTTTATCATGATTTCATTGAATTAAATTACATAAATGAATAATTAAATAAATAACATATTTAAAATTTTTATATATTTTTTCCATTTAACTTACTTATTCTTACCTTAAAATATGTTTTCTTTACTTTCTTTAACTCAGTTGTTTCTACGCCTGGTATCGTAGCTTTTCCGTTTCAAAATTCATTTCTTCTTATAATATTCTTTTTCTGTCAAAAGCTTCGTTTTCACATTCAAGAAGATGCGGTTTTTCATGCCAAATTCAGTACCTTATTACATCATTTTTCCATACGCCATTAAAGAGCCACAGCAAGAGCGCTAATTGGCTGACGCCAGCAGCCGCAATAGGGTTTTTAGCATCTGTGTGTTCTTACGCACCCACCATTAAAAATGGATGCACGCCCTCAGAGAGAGAATTTATACTGTTTCTCTTGTTATTGAAATCAACGTACTCATCACTGCGTTCTTAAAAAATATCTTCCCCGCCCAAAACAACGCCTTTATGGCACATTTTCTGACTAATTTGTAAACATACAAGCATGATACTTGCAGGCATGACTATTGAAGTGATTTGTAATCGAACAGTTTTTTTTAACTTTCTGAAAAATGAATTACATCTTCAGTTATAAGAGATTGCTGTCTTAGCACGGCAGTTTTTTTCCTTTCCTTACACTGTTGCGCACGGAAATTCTGTTTAAAACGCCAAGTTTGAAAGCATTTTCTGAAAATTTTCCTGCCTTTACCAAAAAAAAAACGAAAAAAAAAAAGAGTTCGATTACACATTTTCTAAATAAGAACATCTATGCTAATCGCAGGGGTATGAGAAGGAAAATGAAGAATAAATTAATTATTTTTATTTTCTGGTGGGAAATTCGAAAAATACAGATGCATTCCATAATTATATAATATTAAAGAATTTTCTAAAATGATTTATTAAAGAATACAATGCAATGGATTTTGAAACGGTAGACATTTGGAGAGGGACATTTGCGGCCTGACTGAAAACGAGCCTTAAACTGAAATGTCTATTTAAAATATCTTTTAAAAATTTAATGCATTAATTTCAATCTAACGTGGTTTAAATAATGTATGTATCGTCATAAATATTTTAAAATTCGTTGACATACAAAAAAAGGACGAATTCTTATTATAACGGAAGCAGGCAGCGTAGAGTTTTAATTTAAAAGGAAAATAAATATCTTATTAAATAAATGCCTTTTACATCTTATTATCACGTATCTTTATTGTTTATTCAACTCCAGCTATTTCAGGAAAATGAAACTTTATTGGATTTTGTTTCCCCGGATCTAATATTTAAATTTAAACCAAGCACAACGCTCTAGGTGTAATTCTGACAGCAAATTCGTCAAAAGAGGTGAATTCCATGGTATTATGGGAACGTTTTTTGTTACATTGTACCACTCCTTAAAATTATCCGCCAAAGCATATCCTTGAGAGAATGCATCGGTGTGCACCAAAAACGCTGTTTTAGTCGACAATCGTTTATTTCTCATTTCTCATTCTGCTTCGCTTGGAAATAAGGTGTCATGTCGCTAGAACTATCATATTATCATATCTAACATGCTATGAAATGGATCAGGAATTTTTGTTTTTAAGTTTATTCTTCTTTTAAGGGTTTCTTGTTGTTTGTTTGTTTGTTTGCTATTATAAAAATGAAGTTTTAGTCGAACTAAAATCTAGTTTTCTGTGTCGAAGCTTGGGAAATAGAAAAGTGTTATTATCAGCGTTGAAATTGAGCAAGTAAATTTTTAAACAACAAAAGTTAACAGAAAAAAAATATTACTAACATTGACTATTTTTACTATTTACTTATCATACGTCAGTTTGGGGTGTTTTAGCGGGTGTGGTTTTGCACAACAGAGAGCGCTTTCAGAGACCTAAACGCGTGTTTTTCGTATAATTGGAGAATGATGTCATATGATTTTTTTAGGGTAAAGTTGTGTTAAAACGGATTTTGGGTAAAGTTGTGGGTATGTTTTCAAACAAACACTTTCGTCAACCAATCTGCCACTACATTTTTATCATAGCGATCATTACAGGAATCGTCCTGGTGACGTTGGCCAATTATATCATAGACCTGTTAAGCGTAGACCAATCAAATGGTCAGAACTCAAGTCTACAGTAGGAGTCATAAAGAATGACAGTTAACAGTTGCAGTTAGCTATAAAGAGAACAACACAAACCAGATTTCCAAACCACGTGATCACTTTACCCAACAAAATTCTGTAGGTAATGTGGGTTACCAGAAGTTTGGGTAATTTCCGGCTCTGAACGCTACGAGTAACCTGCAAAAAGTCACGTGGTATCGGTCTCTGAATGCTTCGGGTGTTATCCATGTGTTACCCTACGTAACTCAGATTGAGGTCCGTGAACGTGCACAGTGTTTTTTTTCTGATAACCCTTTATTGTTATTTTGCCAGTAGAGTGCCTTTATAAACAAAAGAGTCGCAACATACGCAAATAGTGCATGCTCCGACAACACAATCGTATAGATCAGGGGTTCCCAAACTATGGTACGCGTACCAGTACTGGTACGTGAAAGAGCGATGCTAGTACATAAAAGGAAATATTGGCATAATATTATAAAATCAAAAACGGCATGAATTTATCACTTTAGAAAATTTCGAATGAAAATTAGAGACTGTAAACGCTTTTGTTGTTGTTGTTATTGTTACTAGAAATGTTTGTTATAGCAAACTGTCTGAAATCCGCACACGCTACTTATGATACAACCAGTTTTCCAGAATTAACCCTTTCCGGCACAGACAAAGTCTGTTCGTAAAATGAGAAATTGCTGACTGACACCGAAATTTACAAACGACTTTTTTAGAAAATACGAACTCCTTATTCAATCATAGAAACAAAATTTTATTAAAATATTCTTGGTGTCGAATGCAAGTTTGGAATTAAAATTAGGTGTGCCCAGAGTGGGACCACTGTGCCGGAAAGAGTTAAACACATGCAATTATTACATTTATACGGGGAAAAAATTAAAATTTGTAAATAAAGACCTAATTTAAAAATTAATCAATGAAACAGTTTTGATTAGCAGAAAAGCTGTTTTAAACATGTTTTTTTCTTTTTTTTTTTTCAATTTTATTATCTGACGGTAAAATCTGAATTCATAAAAGTAGGAGAAGCTTGTTCAAAAATGAGGAGTTAAAAGTATTTTTTTTCTTTGTACCGGTTATTTCAGCGTTGAAGTTCTTTTTTAAACATAATTCATTATTTATTTAAGACTGCCAATTGAAATTTTACTCTTGTTCAGTACCAAATGTGCAAGTTTCTTTCTGTTTCATGGAAATCGGTTTTTAATATAGTAAAGTTATTTAAAATGGTGATTTGAAATCGAAAAAATTATGGGAAGTTCCACTTTTACAGTTTTTCCTATATTAGCATTATGTTTGATACGCTTGGTACGCGGAAGTATGAACTTCAATTTAGTGGTACGTCGATCTAAAAGTTTGGGAACCCCTGCTATAGATAATGCATCAGGACTGTCAACACTTTATTGGATGACGTAGTTGTGGATCGCCGACTTTTAATGGGTACATACATTCGCGCTGTTATACAACATTAGCTTTGTAAATTCATTGTGAGAAATTTTACTTGTGTTTATGAGTTTTTTAAATGGTGCAAAAATGTGTTGGGAAATTTTGTATGAGTAATTATAAAACAGTTCCTAAAATAGCCACTTTTGGCTTTTCAAAAAATGAAGAACTGAAAAAAAAAAATGGATTTGCTGCTTTTCATCGGCAGGATTATGTACGAACTAAACAACCTCGAGCTTGTTTTTATTGCTGATTTACGAATTTTATATTTTCCTTTTTTTTAATATAATTTACATAATGCGAAAGTGACAGAATGGTAACTGATATATTGAGCTTATATTATTAATCGTATTAAAAAACAAAAACAAAAACAAAAAAAACTGTGTGGGAGGAAATACTGTGAAAATTAAAATATATAAAGTGGTGACCAAAATTGACACTGGAAATTCAGCGATTGACACTGGAAATTCCGAAAAACATTATTTAGGAAAAAGAAATTGAAGTCCGTCTGTCTGTGTGTCTGTAAACGCTCTATCTCCTGAACAAATTGAGATAGAGACTTGAAGTTTGGTATGTACTTAGTATATAAATAATGGGAAGAAGCCTGTTGAATTTAAGTAACCTGGATTATCCGAAGTATTGTTTTCGGACTCTCGAAATATTCATTCTGATAAAAGGTATATAAATTTTTTCGAAATTATTTATTTTAAGGAGTGGATATAAAAAAACCTAAATTTTGCATAAAGAATGAAGTCGATCGGATAATGAATTGCCGAGCTATTTGTAATCCTATTTTCCACACTTTTCGATTTTTCATGACCCTGTATTTCATTCCAATTTCAATTCAAAGATATATTTTAATTGGAAATGAGACGCTTAATTGGACGCAGTAAAACAATTAGTTAATATGATTATCCATTTTCGGAGTTATAAAAATGTTTCTTTTACGCAATTTAGTATAATGGAGCATTTAAAGTTTAGGACGTCATCAAGCCACGATTTTATTTAAATTGCAATGTATTTTATAAATAGTTTACACATGTTTTATTTTCGTATATTTTAAATTATGTATATCCATGATTGGTAAGTATTACGGAGGCCCCCAACGACTAGTTTTTTGTTCATAACACTGAAAAATCGTTAGAATACCTCATTGTTTAAGTCTATAATTGTCTTAGAAAGATTTATAAGCATACGCTTAACAGTTAATTTTTCTTTAGCATATCTCTTTCATCACTTTAGATCAAAAACCGTGATAAGGCAGCAAACAAGGCGTTAAGGTGACAATTCTTATTTAATCCTGATCATTGACCTACTTTCAATTACGCTTTTTCATCAGTTAAATGCATGAATAAACTCATGGAAATAAAAAGTGTTGAAATGAAAATTTTGCCTTGTCTCGAATTATGGGCGGAAAAATAACCATATATATTTTTTAAAACTATATATTAAAAATTTATATATGAAGTAATCTTTTAATTGTTAGAAATTTGAAAAGATAGTACTTGAAAATTAAAACAACTTTATAAAGGTTTGAGTCACGTAAAAACAAAGAACTGATCCAAACATTCCCGTTCATCCGGGCAAAATAGTTAAATAATAACTATATGATATTAAAAGTCAGAGTCTCAGAGACGCGATGACCCAGTGTGCTATAATTTAAGGCGAAAAAGAAATACTTGAAAAAAAAAATCTAAGCTTAGTTATGCTAAAATTAATTACAATTTCTTTCAAAAATTGATTTTTTTTTTTTTTTTTATATAAATTTACCTCAAAGAAATCACTTATTAACCCATTTGACTTTACGTCGTCATCGAAACTCATGTAGCCAGGATTCGTCCAATTTATACGTTTAAATACCACTATTTTCAGAATAGTAATCTTCTTGTTATTTAAACGGAAAATTTCTTATATTAAATAACTCTACTATTAAAAAATAGTGGTAACTCAAATTAAAAGATCGCACTAATCCTGCGTAGTTTCAAGCATGTACATGAAAGGGCTACTCATACAGTTTTTTTTCTTCTGATGCTAGTTCTGGGTAAGTGTTATTCTAGTGTTCCAGTAAGCAGTTTAGAATATTTAAACAGTGATTTTTGAACTTATTGAATAAAGTCAGAGGCGGTTTCACTCACTCGGGCCACGATTTTTTTTTTCCAGCGCGTAGGAAAATACGGTAAGTATTTTCCTAGCCGTCTCTGAATTTAAATTTTCGGTGTTTGATAAATTAAAATTAAAATTTTATTACTTACCCATCATACGTAGTACAGGGTAAATTTTGTAATCGTTTTAAAAATCGAAAAAAACAAAATGACGGATTTACAAGTTTCAGACACTGGGGATTTCGAAAAACATATTTTCAGAAACAAAAAAAAAATTACCATCAGTCTGTCTGTGTGTCTGCAAACGCTCTATCTCCCGAACAAATTGAGATAGAGACTTGAAATTTGGTATGTACTTAGTATGCAATAATGAGAAAGAGCCTATTGAATTTCAGTAACCTCGACTATCTGGAACTATTTTTTTCGGACTCTCGAAATATTCGTTCTGATAAAAGGTGTATAAAATTTTTCGAAATTGTTTATTTTAAGGAGTGAATATAAAAGACAATTAAAAAAAACATAAATTTTTCATAAAGAATGAAGTCGATCGGATAATGAGTTGCCGAAATATTTGTAATCCTATTTACCACACTCTTCGATTTTTCATGAAACTTTATCACTGTATTTCATTCAAATTTCAATTCAAAGATTTGTTTTAATTGGAAACGAGACGCTTAATTCGACGCAGTAATCTGTTAGTTAAGAGAATTATCACATTTGGAATTATAAGGAAGTTTCTTTTACGCAATTCAGTCATAGAGCATTTAAAGCGGAGCTAACGAGAAAGACGGGCTACCGCGCTTCTTCAATTTAGAGTAGTCACGTGACGCTGCCGGTCTCAGCTGAGCTAAGCAAACCAATTGACATAATATATTATTGCCTCCATTTTAGATTGCTGTTATATCCGAGTCGTTCTTTAATTTGATAAAATTCGTTACTGCTCTCAAGCAACGGAATCATGATTATCAAATCTTACATATATTTCAAAACACTGGGATAATTTTAAGTACTAATTAAAATAATTTGTAACCATGTATAAAGTTATTAAAACTGAAAAACAAATAATTGAGCACTTTATATCCTACAAATCATTGTGAGTACACCAATATATAATACAAACTACGTAAATATAATTTATTTAACATTTCAAAATTGAAGCACACACTGCAAAAAATAATTGTTGATTTTACAGTATAAAACTGGCACCCAGCTGCCAGTATTATACCGTAAAATTAACAGTATTAAACAGTAAAATAAGCAGTAATACCGTGCAAGCAGTAATACAATGCCGCGCATACGCGGCAGCCTATTACTGCTTGCACGGCAGCGTATTACTGCTTATTTTACTGTTTAATACTGTTAATTTTACGGTATAATACTGGCAGCTGGGTGCCAGTTTTATACGGCAAAATCAACAATTATTTTTTGCAGTGCAATTTAAAATTTTGGAAAAAGAAATTGTCGATTATTTTTTTTAAATTTCAAACAGGTCTTTTATATCCTAAATATCAATATTTCTCCACCAAAATTATAGACGTTCATGGGATATATATTTTATATAATATGTAAAAAAATTTAAAGCTTTAGTAAAAAAATAAATATTAAAATAAAAATCAAATGTGTTCAGTATTTATCTCTGAGCATAAAACAAACACAATATTTTTAACACACAAAATATCTAAAAATTAATATTTTTTCACCAAATTTTTCCTAGCAGACGAATTATGATTAAATCTTATAAAAAGTTCAAAACACTATCATAATTTTAAGTATATTGAATAATATAATTTATAAACAGTTATGTCAAAAGTGAAATATATGTATGTTCAACTGTACCTAGCTCTCTGTACCCTAGAAGTCACTGTAAATACAAAAAAATAACACATACTAGATACTATGATTTATTTAACATATAAAAATTTCAAAGCTGTAGAACAATTTAAGTTATTGAGAAAAAAATACGATTGTCTGGAAAAAAAGAGAGCGAGAAGGGGGTAGGGACTTTTATACCCTAATATCAATATTTTTGCATCAAAATTATGCACGGTCATTGGACACACACTTTATATAACATATAAAAGTTTTAAAGTTTTAATATAAGTATTTAAAAATATATATTAAATATGCTCAATATTTATCTCTGATCATATAATACATTAAAGCGAGAAGCAAAAGTCTTAATTTTTCAGTGCAAATCCGACTTTACTTCGCATGCCTCAATTTTTTTGAAGGGTGGATAAAGCAGGAAGTAGAATTAAGAAGAATCAAGACGGTTGGGGAAAGAATAGCTCGCCTATTGGCATTCAATGCTCACAACCCTACCCCTAGGAAATACTCCTTCTAAATTCCTCTTCATTCTATTTTTATTTCCCCTTCCTGGCGGGAGCATCCACTCTTTCACCTGCTTTGTTTGAGACAGGGGTGAACAAAAGGGAAAGGGAAGAGATGCGCTTTCACTTTTTTGAAGGCTAGAAAGGTAAGTAGGACGGGGGGAGTTCTTCCCTTCTATAGAATTTGAAAAAGGGTCGTTTTCTGGGGAAGAAAACATATTTATTTTACAGCCAGATACCAATAAATCTGACGTAATTTTTACACAGGCTGTAAAAACTTTATATTTATAACCATTAAAAATTTCAAAGGGTTTGGACAACAAAAGCTTTTTTATTAATGTTTTCTTACGAGAACTTTTATCACTAATTATCAGTATTTTTTATTTAGGGTTCATTTAAGGTTTTATCACGGGCCCGGGCAACGCCGAGCGGGTCAGCTAGTAGGTGTTAATAACCAAAATAAAACAATTTTTATTAACAAACACAAAATGTCTAAAAATTAATATTTTTTCACCGAAATTTCTCCCAAGCAGCAGAATTATAATTGTTAAATAGTACAAAAAGTTCAAAACACAAACATATTTTTAAGTAATTACATTAAATAAACTGCAACCAGGTATAATGTTGTCAAAAGTGAAAAAAAAATGGAAATATCCAACTGAGTTCTTTATACCCTATAAAACATTGTAAATACCCCAAAATTTAACACAGACAACATCAAAATGATTTATTTAATGTATAAAAATTTGAAAGCTGTCACCCAGTTTTAAATTATTGGAACACTACGGATTGTCGAAAGAAAGAGAAAAAAAGGTGATATTTTTTTTCAAGCACAACTTTTATATTTTAAATATCAATATTTCTGCACCAAAACTATACTTGGTCATTGGATACATATTTTATTTAATATATTATACCATTTTCAAAGCTGTGTTACAAAAATAAGTACTTAAAAAAAGAAAAGCGTTCAATATTTACCTCTGAGTATATAAGAGTTAATAACGAACTAAAACAATTTTAGCACACAAAATATCTAAAAACTAACATTTTTTCGCCGATATTTTTCCCAGGCAACGGAATTATAATTGTCAAATAAAATGTTCAAAGCACTGGCATAATTTTATGCATATTAAATGAAATAATTTGCACCCAAACGTTGTCAAAAGTCGAAAAAAAAAAAAGGCAAACATCCAACTGGGCTCTTTATATCCTAGAAGTCATAGTAAATACTCCAAAATTTAACACAGCCTATTTAATAATGATTATTTTAATATATAAAAATTTCAAAGCTGTAACACAAATTTAAGGTATTGGATAAAATACAGCAGGATGGATTAATAGCTATTTAAACATTAGCCAATTCTTCTAGATTACGATTTTACAGATCTACTTAATTTCGTAGGTATAAAATTATCGGTATCCTAGTGATATAATTGACTGACTAAATTGTTATAATTCACCAAGGATTTAGAATATATAACATAGCCCACTTAAAAATCCCCTATATACATAACATTGAAACAAAGAAAGGGTTTATACTTACATTCGACAGATTACATATTATCCCCTCGTCTAAACAGACGACAATTTTTTCATACACTCAATAAATGAAAGTAAATTTTCAGTAGAATAACACACTCGCAATGAAATTTACGTTATTTTTACTTATTATTTAAGAATAATCTAACTATCAAATCGAAAACACAGCGGCAGAAAACAAACTAAGTGAAATTCTTTTGTTTGATAGCTGCGCATCAAAGTGCGTTTTGGATAAGACCGCGACTGTCACGTGATTTTTAACCACGGTAGCCCAGTACGTAAGCCCCGATTTAAAGTTTGTGACGTCATCAAGCCACGATTTTATTCGAATTGCAATGCATTTTATAAATAGTTTACCCATGTTTTATTTTCATATTTTATATTATGCATATCCATAATGGGTAAGTATTTCGGTGACCCCCGACAACTAATTGCCTTTATAAATGCGTTTACAAAGGTTATAGGGCGCCAACTGAATTTTTGCACGCAGGAGCCGTACTGGTACGCCCCTGTATGCGTTGTAAAATAGAGATGAGTTCGAGCTCCTCTTATAAGAGCCTGAGTCCGACTATTTGAAATCCTAGCCCACCCGAGCCCGACTAATATTGTGTTATCACAGCCCGAGTCCAATACCGAAAGTACTCAGTAGAAAATTGTTTAAAACATTATAAAATTGTTCCAAGAATGATTTTCTCATTTAAAAATATCTTCTTAACCCTTAATCGTCGCTCCCGATACATTCACGGGCAGTGTAGGCTACTTTTTTAAAATTCAGATTGTTTGATTCCCACCAGTTTTTTAAAATAGTGTAATTGTCTTAATGCTCGCGTTATTTTATCTGCCATTAAGTAATGCGAATATTTCTTCTTAAAAAAACTGGTGGCAATCAAGCAATCTGAATTTTAAAAGAGTAGCCTACGCTTATCGGGTGCGACGATTAAGGGGTTAAATAGAAATAACTAAATCCTAAATACTCTCTCTTGACAACGTTTCGTGATTTTAATATACCTGAAAATCTGTTTAATATAGCAGATTTGTTATTTATACCCAACCACTGGCAGAAATCTACAAAAGTCACAATTGTTATTCTTTTAAAATATCATTGTATACAGGGGGATCGGAAATTATTTGGCGAAATTTTAATGGGTGATAGAGAGGACAAAATAAGCAAATTATTTTTCATAGAATATGTGTCCGGAAGTGATGCGTGTAAGCGCTTATACGCTGTCTTTCATTGCACCTTTAACATTTTTCTTCGTCACCGGCGCCATTTCCGGACACACATTCTATGACAAAAAGTGCTTGTTTAGGCTCCCTCTACCACCCTTTAAAAGGATCAGGGTCCATAAGCCGTGTTTTGGGCCCATGAAATAAGACTAAAATTCGATTTTGTTGTACTGACTTGATTATTTCACTTTTTAATATGAGAAGGTTTATCCTGTACGATTTCAACAATAGTTTTTACATTTTGTTCGGATTTATATGCCTTACACAAGCTCAAAGTTCGTATTATTAGTAGTTTTTGATGAAAAATACGTAATCTCTCCTACTTTTACCTCAATTTTTAATATATTTTTTACTAGTTTACTATGAGCGCAGCTTTGCAACACTTTTATTTTTACATATATTGTACATTTTGATGTATTTTATAATACATGTAAAAAAAAAAGTGTTACACGATTGTGCTCCTATAAATAATTGAGGTAAAATTACGAGAAATTGCGTATTTTTCATCAAAAACTACGAATAATACGAACTTTGAGCTTGTGTAAGTCATATACATCCGAACAAAATGCAATGGATATCGTTGAAATCGTACAGGATAAACCTTCTAATATTAAAAAGTGAAATAATTGAGTGAGGAATAACAAAATCGAATTTTAGTCGTATTTCATATAGGCCAAAAACACGGCTTATGGACCCTGATCCTTTTACCAATTATTTTTGAAACATAATGTGATGGGTCCAGATGTCGAATTATGAAGTGGTAGCGTTAAGATGAACTGCTCTCATATATATATAAAAAAATGAATTTATTAAATTCAGTAATATATCAAATAATATCAAATAATAAAAAAAATATTTCTGGATTAATGAGATTGCACAACAATAAAGTAATATGAAGGTTCTTGTACAGTTTATAATCTTGAATAAATTTCGGAATAGTGTAATTCGCAAAGTCCGTTAGTTACAACGCAAAACAAATGTAGAGTCCATTTCAAATAAGTATCTTCGCCGTCCTAACTGAACTAGAAACTGTCAACTCTTAGTGCACAAGGCTGTCTTATAACAAACTCAAAAATATAAGTCAGAGAATTGCCTTCTCCACCTGGGGATTCTAGTAATCACCCGAAAATATTCCTCCCAGAGTTATGACTCCGTCTCCTTAAGTACAGCTTGTCTGTTCTTTCTCGATCCCCTAACAAACTCTACTCTTTCTAATATATCTTTTGATTAGCATCTAGAACAATGGAGGTTCTTCTAGCTAATAAAAGCCTTGGAAGGTGAGATCACTAACAAGGTCCTTTATTATTGGAGAGGGAATGTTTCTCATGGTGTCACACTGATATCACTTTCGCTTTGGCCCTCTCTCTCTTGTTAGGGTCAATCGGTGAGATGAAATGCTTTGCCCTCAGGGCTTTTAAATTTATTCTTTCTGCTGCCTCAAAACCTTCAAGATGGAAGATTGGTGATGATAAAACGAAAGTTTTGATATTCGTTTGTTTACAATCTGAGAAAAATCTATATTACATGGGATCCTCCTATATTGGGATTTAGGCTACAAAACAGGGGTTTCGAGTGAGATATAGTGAATTTCTCACAATAACTATGACAGAAAGACATGAGTTCTGTCTTCAAGTAGTTCTGGAAAAGGACTTCAAATAGAAAAGCGAGGATCCCACGGCTTCTTTATGTTACTAATACTGATCGTGCTAAAATTTCAAAATCAGATTTAAAAATCTAATTTAAAAACATATTATTACATAGAAATGTATAAGTAATAATACTAAATGCTCTCTTTGACGACGTTTCGTGATTTTCATGTCCCTGAAAATCTGTTTTAAATAGCAAACTTGTAATATAAGGTGTTCCAAAATTCATGGTACAAATTATAAGGGTTGGTACAATACACTGTAACAAACAAATTTTGTCTGGGAAACCAGGGTCGGAAATCCATATACATAGTCAAAAATACAGGGCATCTCACTCCAATCCGAAGTCACGTTTTCGTTCATAACTGTAACAGTAGTGAATATATTTAACAAAATTCAAAACAGACTCATCTTTCTATGAATTGTAAGCATATTTGTAAGGATTTCGTTAATATATATTCACTACTGTTAAAGTTATGAGCAAAAACACACGACTTCGGATTGAAGTGAAAAGCCCTGTATTTTTGACTATATAAATGGTTTTCCGACCCTGGTTTCCTATGCAAAAATTGTTTGTTACAGTGTCCTGTACCAACCCTTAAAATTCGAACCATGAATTCAGGATCACCCTATATATACCCTAGAACTGGCAGAAATCTACTATTGTCACAATTCTTATTCATTTAAAATATCATTGTAATACCATTATGGCAGAAACACATGAGTTCTGTTTTCCAGTTAATTCTGGAAAAAGGACTTCAAACACAGAGAGAGGGTAGACAAGGAATATTATCACCGCTTCTTTATGTTACTAAGACGTGCCAAGTCTTCAGAATTAGATAAAACTAGCGGAGCTTCGCCCGCTACGCTGGTCGGTTTATTCCAAACGGTCCTCGAATTAAAAGAAATTAGGATTGGGCGCCGCATTGTCTTCGAATCCGGACAACTCGGATTTAAATAAAAAACAAAAAAAGAAAATGTCATTTAGAATCCTGCAGAAACTGCATCACGTATTTTTAAAAACTGTGATTGTTGATTTATTTTTTATCCGAAGGGTGAAGAACGAAAATTGACCCAGCTGCCATTTCAAAGAAAGATAATTTTTTTCTCCCCATTGGAAATGGGGAGAAGGATGAATGGGTTTCTCATTGTGTGGGTTTGACCCTCACCCTTTCCCTTTTGTTCAGACCCAGTTCACTATCAAACTATAGAAGGCGAGACTCGCCCTGGTATTTTATTCCTGCATTGAAAAAAAAAGTTGGAGCATGCGCACTGAGGTCAATTTCATTTGGAATTGGAATTTGACAAAATGCTCTTTTAGCTTTAAATACGTAGATATTTCTCCTGATACCCCATCAGTGAAAATTCAATTCGATTTCAAACTGGTTTTTAAAGGACTGTAAAACACTTTAAGAAGTTTAGACTACATTCTTGTTTCTCATACAGAAAGTTTTTTTTTGAAAGTTTTTTTTTACATTTCTCAGTTTGGGAGTAAATAAAATTTTCACTTTGAGCCCGAGCCTATCTCGTATGAAAAAAGTCACAATGTACTTTTACCTTTAATGTATTCAGCATCATTTGCAATCACTTCACCTCTGTTAAAATTGCAACTTAACGAATTGAGCTAAAAATAGCAAACATTTCCATATTTTTTCTAAAATTGGAGGAATATGTTAGTCCAGATATATTTTTTATAACTCCTAAAGCTACCCTTTTTTATCTTCAAAATTCGTATATTTCCATAAAACATGCCTTCCTTTTATAGGCAACAGTTTTGTTGAGTCATCAACCAAGCGAGGCAAATTGCAGAATAAGAATTCATTTAAGACTAAACTTAGAAACAAAAGACGATTGCTCCTCTCAGATGGCACGTGACATTATTTACAAACTCCAATAATGTTAAGTTGCAGGATACTGATTCAGGTAACATTTCAGGTGTAAAATTTGAGATGACATAAGTGTGCTATTTTAAGCATGTTTTTATCTCTATAGATAAAAGCATACTTGATTACATACAACAAAAAATCTTGAATTATCAAAGATAATTACATAACATTCGGGAATCACTAATGAATATGCTAATGTAAGAAGGAAAGGCTGTTTTTAACAGTTTTTAGTGAATTTAGAATATGTGATTGGTATTGTTTATCTAATTTGTTTTCCTGTATGTATTTAATCTTTCAAGTAAAATGTTTTAGATTAAGTCATAATTTTTATCAGGGAAGTATTGCAAATTCTAGAGCCCTAGTTACATTATTGATTATTTTTTTTTATTCAATTACTTACCCATAATACGTAGTATAGGGTAAATCTTGTGATTGTTTTAAAAATCGAAAAAAAAAATTAGCCGAATTTACACTTTTCAGACTCTGGAGATTCCGAAAAACATATTTTTAGAAAAAAAAAAAAATGTTGACGTCCGTCTGTCTGTGTGTCTGTGTGTCAGTAAATGCTCTATCTCCCGAAAAAATTGCGAATATAGTTTGTACTTAGTATGCAATAATGAGAAGAAGCCTATTGAATTTCAGTAAGTTCGATTATCCGGAACTATTTTTTCGGACTCTCGAAATATTCATTCTGATAAAAGGTACATAAAAATTTTCGAAATTGTTTATTTTAAGAATATAAAAGACAGTAAAAAATATAAATTTTTCATAAAGAATGAAGTCGATCGGGTAATGAGTTGCCAAGATATTTGGAATCCTATTTTCCACACTCTTCAATTTTTCATGACCTTGTATTTCGTTCAAATTTCAATTCAATGATATATTTTAATTGGAAATGAGACGCTTAATCCGACGCAGTAAACTCTTAGTTAATAAGATTATCATTTTTGGAGTTATAAGGATGTTTCTTTTTCGCAACTCAGTAATAGAGCATTTAAAGTTTAGGACGTCATCAAGCCAGGATTTTATTCGAATTGCAATTCGTTTTATAAATAGTTTACACATGTTTTATTTTCATATTTTATATTATGCATATCCATGATGGGTAAGTATTACGGTAGACCCCAATGACTAGTTTTTAAATTGATTTAACTACATTTTTATTAATAGCTAAAGGAGAGTGAAATATGCGAGAAAAAAAAAAGCATTATATATAAATGTTCAGTCGTCATTTTTTGTTTGGAATCTATATTTAAAAGCTTTGATTAAAAAAAGGGGGGAAACATATTAAATTTTGTTAAGTCGGTAAAAAAAAATATTTTTTCCAGCTCAACAACATGAAACTTTCTGACACATTCATTGATTCATTTTTAAACGAAAAAGCATGCAATCTCCGGGTGTCACTATTGAAGTGATTTAGAATCAAATAGAGCTTTCATTTTTTGATAGATGTATCACAACATGAGTTGTAAGCAATTTCTGTCTCATAACGATCTTCTACGGATTATCGCGACCGAAAATGCAGTTTAAAATGCCCACATTGATAGCATTTTTGTGAAATATTCTTTGTCTATATCGAAAAGTGGAAAATACTATTCGATTCCATCGTTAGTGAATAAGAACACTTGCAAATTTTATGCGTTTACGGGTAAAAATGAATTTAGGAATGTATCAGAAAGCAGCCATTTTGGATTTGGAAACAGCCTAATCATCAGAAGTATGTTTGCCAGCGGAAAACGAAGTGACCCACAATAAGTTCCAAGGGACAGGATTTGCTGCTGGTCAGTAAAACTTCCCGATTTCCCTCGTTAATGTTAATAACTATGGGCGTAGGATGCATTCGTATATTTAAAATATCTCCTCGGGAAATTAATAAAAATATTAACTGTCACAACTGTCAATCACTTCTGTTATCTGTGTACTGTTCTTAAAGCATGTCTCTTTTTTTCTTAGTTGTCAAAATATTTCTGAAATATGTGCTTAATTTATAACTTTATGTGTTAAAATCTTAGCAAAACTGAATAAGATTTCAACACTTCACATAAAATTAAGTATAAGTAAGTAGAAATTTTTTGACGACTAAGAAAAAAAAGAGACATCTTTTAAGAAGTGTACACAGAAAACAGAAGCCAGAAATATTAATTTCCCGATGAGATATTTTAAATATACGAATGCATCCTACGCGCATAGAATTAACATTAACGAGGGGAATCAGGAAGTTTATTGACGAGCAGCCTTAAACCATTACCAAACACAAAATCGCAAGTCTTCCTTTGGAAACATTCTGATGCTCCCTTTGAGGGGGGGGGGGGTATATATATATATGTACATTTTAATGGTTATTATACACAAAAGTTTTATTAAATATATATACCGAATGAAGATTAATAACTCACCTTTCGCTTTGTTTTTCATTTTACATCATTTGATTCCTATATTCAATTTCTCTTCCAATTTATGATTCAATTATTTTTATCTCATTTATTATTTTGCATCATCCATCTTTGAAATATTGATATGATTCTTTATATAAGATGTTTTCTATGTATATATTTTTAGCATAACAATTAATGTAAGATATTATTACATGCCATCTTATTTATATATAAGTGATTCGGTCATTCTTGTTACACGAATTTGTCAGTTATTTTATGATTTCAAACGTACAATATGTATGTATACATATATAACTTTCTCTCTAATTGAAAAAAACGGTGCACAATTTTTTAATAAAGTCATTTTAAGTAGTAAAATGGAAAAAAATAGAGAAAATACTTTAAAAATTGGAACACATATGAAGCACTTTATTTTCAAAAAGAAATCCTTTATTATAATCTATAATAGCTTAAAAATAAAATTTTCTGTAGATTGATTTTCTTCAACTATTTATTGAATTCAGAGTAAAGAACACTTTTTTGATTTTTTTTTTTTTTTTTTTTTTTGTTGAAATACCATAAATAATAAAATATAATGTAAAAAAACAAACAATAAATTGATCTTTTTTTTTCTTCAAATATTTATTAAATTGATGGCATTGATGGCAGATTCTTTGTTTGAACTGCATAAATAACTCCACGTCTAATGAACTTTTAGATATGAAATTTTAAGCACACTTTAAAAGAGACATATATACTAAAAGTTAATATTCTGAAAAAGAGTCTAGAAGCATATAAAGTTTTTTTATTTAATTTGAAATTTAATGCTATTTCAATAATTGAATTCACGTTACATGCCTTGCTCTCAGGATTTCTCATAACTGAAATGTCACTGAGATCCTAAATTTATTTTATTGATTACAGATATAATATGTGAATATAACAAATAATAACACCTTTTAATTATGCATTTATTTTTAGTTGCTAAAAGATGTAAAATAAAAAAGATTATAAGCGGTAAAATAGGTTTTATTAAACGTTTGACATATGTTTCAGCTTAATCTAAGCCTTTATATATATATATATATATATATATATATTCTATAAATGCACGACCTATGAAGTTATTTGAAAAGCAATTATTTCATTTTTCACGTACTTAAAAAAAAATGCACGTTATTTTTATTTTTTACCTGCATGTAACGATATGTAAACGATGCAGCGTCATTTAATTTAACAAAATCGTCGCTCGAGTTACTCCATGGTTACAAATATAGAAATAAACATCCAAATAAAAAAAATTTAAATAATGTGCGTAATTTTTAAAAAGTACGTGAAAAATTAAATGATTTCGTTTCAAATAACTTCATATAGACCGTGCATTTAGAATATTCTTGTTTGTTTCGATAATGGCTCAGATTGAGCTGAAACATACGTCAACAGTCTAATAAAACCTATTTTACTGTTTATAACCTTTTTGTTTTGCACCTCTTAGCAATTAAAAAGAACTGTATATAATATGTGTTTAAAATGACGCACACTTGAAAAAATATAATGATTAGTTCTCAAGGAAAACAAAAATTCAAAATTTTGAGCTTAAAAAAAATAAATAAATAAAGATAGTCATAATTTCTAAATTTCTTACTTTATGAACATAATAGTAGGTCATTTTGTGCATCTATAAGGTTTATGCCTTCAGTCGAAATTTCATGAAATTCCATCCAGCCATTTCTTAGAAATCGTGCATACTATGACCAAAATCACCGTTTTGCAAAAATTGACTTTAAAGATCAAATTACCCCTTAATCATATAACAAGTTGGAAATTGTACGTTAAACGTGACAAATGAGGTATGCGTTTTTACTATAACTAGTTTTACAATGTAAAAAAAAAATCATTGTTTTTATTTCAGTGAAATGAATTACATCGTCTGTTATGAGCGGAATGAGCATGCCTTTCTTTTCTCTTATTACGTATGCCACGTTTACAGATGCGAATTTTTTTTCGACACCAGACAGCGCTGCAAAATTCACCATGGAGATCTTGCTTTGCGAATTGTTGCGTCCGTGGTTTAATATTTCTATGATTCACAATGAACGAATTTCTTGTGTTTATTTACATTAATGGATATTGGTATAAATAATGGGCTGTTAACTTAATTTCAACTGATGTTATCTCAGAATCTATACATATTTGAATGTAACTCATCTCTCAAACAAACAATTTTTTTTTTTTGACGATCTTTCTAAAAATGTAACTTTTATGCTCAATTTTATTCGAAAAAATAATTTTGAATAAAAATGGCCGTCTGACATATGAAAAAATAAGTGGTTAGCCCGCATTTGTTTTCCTCAGTCACATGACTTGCGCTTTTATTATATAGATTATGTATCGACAGGATTTAATAGAATGAAGAAAACTTTTATTAATATATCCTATTTAAGTTTTGATTCGATTTTCATAAAATTTGAAATGACTCGACAAAATTCTGCAACGATTATATATATATTAAATTTCAAACTATTCGGTTGGGTAGTTTTTGCGCTGTTATATGCGGACAGAAGGACGGTCAAAATGACGACTATAAGTGCTGCATATTTATAGAATTAGGAACGCCCCTAAAAAGAGGTAAAATTGTTTTGGACGTAACTTCACTTCTAAAGTGAATTTTTGCATGGGTTTCTTTTAAAATGTTCCTTATCAAATTTTAATATAAGCTGTTAAATATTTCTATATTCACTTTATAACGTATACATTACCTCTTAAAAGTGCGTAATGTGTGGTGTTTAACAGATTTTTGAAGTTTTAGTTCTATTACATTTTGACACCAATTATTCACAAACATAATAACGAAGTTTATTTTCTAACTTTTTATTTCTTAATAATCTGGAAACCAAATGTATGTTCTCTGAATTCCCAAGAGTCGGGTGATAGATACTTTTCTACTACACGTAAAAATTAAAAAAAAATGTGTTTTGTTAACACGTTTCGTTACAAAATGCTCAATTAGTGTATCAAGTTTCTTGCTGTTAGAATAATGATTCTTCACGTGTAAGTATTATCGTAATGAGAAAATAGTATTTAATGAAACAATCCTCTTATTGTGATTCTCTTTATTTTCGTTGTACAGAGTTTAATCATAGTTGGGAAAAAGAAATTATGGTAATTTTCTCAGTATAGGATCCTTGGCCAGTTAGAGAAAAGGGTCTTGGCGAGAGAAGGAAATTTGGCAACATATTTTATGGTATAACCAAATGACGGTTTCATATACACAAGTTTGTTTTTTTCAATATTTATGTAACTTATTTAATATAAAAAAGACATTTATGTATTTTTGTATACAAACACAAGTAAATTGTATATAAAACAATTATAATATATTTATATATTTATATATAATCCTTTCGCTCCAGAATATAAATCATCCACATTTTCGTTGGCCTTTTCCAAATTCTTCTTAGAAATCACTTTCCTTTTCAGTCATTCATAACTCTGGAAGTAAAAAAAGCGTACATTACAACCTGGATTTTATTCATGTGTACCACTAAAAAAACCAGGGTTGTACTTACTTCGATGTCTAAAGATTGTATCAGCATGGTTACCATAAAAAAACACAAAGAACACATAAAAAGACACAAAGAACACATAAAAAGACACAAAAATCAAGCATAAAAATCAATAGCATGTAGCAAAAAACACGAGACAATCACCTTCATGTGTTCAAAAGTCCACATAACCTCAATTTAGGCGAACGGTTCCCGGCAAATTTCATTAACATGTGTTCAAAAGTCCACATAACCTCAACTTAGGCGAACAGTTCCCGGCAAGTTTCATTAACATGTGTTCAAAAGTCCACATAACCTCAACTTACGCGAACAGTTTCCGGCAAGTTTCATTAACATGTGTTCAAAAGTCCACATAACCTCAATTTAGGCGAACAGTTCCCGGCATATTTCATTAACATATGTTCAAGCACTACAGTGGTGCATTTTTGTTGCATTTAATACTGGTGAAACAAACTTTCGGTGTTTCAAAATGTTGCTTACACATATGTGTACTGTTCGGGGCAAAAGGATTAAATCAGTGATTAATCATTAATTTTCCTCTTAACACCTTCGCTGCTGAACAATTGTGGTGAATGTCGTGAATTGTGATGATGCGACTCAACAGTGGACGTCATCGACAGTGGACGATAGTCCCTCGTCAATAGAGACACTCCCCTCTAGCAGTGCGACAGAAAACTCTTCACATCAAAGAGGCCGATAAAAGACCACCTTCCGTGAATGGACCTTAATAGCTCAACACTACAAGCAACAGATTACTGATTACTATTCATATTTAAAAAGCTCGACGAAATGCTTTATGACTTCCTTCATGTTTTACAAATTTAAATAACCTTGTTACAAAATTGTCGGCATGACTTCCTCCCAGACATATATATCGTGTCCACATACAAGATCTTCGTGATTGGCAGAGAGAAAAAGGCTTCGCATGATCCTTCTCTTTCAAAGATCCGCCTTTTCCTGCTGCGGACAAAACGAACACACTGTGTCACACTAAACGCAAACATATTGTTTTTTGTCCTTACTTGCAGAGTTACAAGCTGTGCGTTTTGATATTCCTGGCAGTTTCATACTTCAAACGCAAATATTATTTGTTCAACAGCCAAAACATGTGTAAAAGGAAAAACTGTTTTATTCTATATGACTTTGTGTATGATATTTGTCACACCATGTTTTTTAATCCAATTACATTACGATTTGATTTACAATTTATTTTTCAGATTAGTTCAGTAATAGTAACATTGAAATGTTATCTTCTTTTTTTTATGTATAAATGTGTGTGGTATAACAAACCAACATGTGGCTATACCACCTATCTTGTCGTGAAGAGAAACATTTGTTAAAGATTAATATTGGACATTCAAAGGTTCATTTCAAGAAACTAAAGACACATAATGTGAACAAATTAAACAGGAGAACTAAAATTATTTTATTAAAATGAGTCCTTAGCAAATTAAAAAAATGTTGAATGAAGTAGTTATTTTAAAAATATAATTTTCTAAGTGTTAATATAACAAAAATTCTGATCACTCTAAATGCATACATATATTGCATTTTGTCATAACCTGTGGAGTTACAAGATGTGCGTTTTGACACTCCTGGCAGTTTCATGGACATCAAACGCAAATATTATTTGTTCAACAGCCAAAACATGTGTAAAAGGAAAAACTGTTTTATTCTAGATGACTTTGTGTAATGATATTTGTCACACCATGTTTTTTAATCCAATTACAGTAAGATTCGCTTTGAAATTTATTTTTAAGATTAGTTCAGTAGTAGTAACATTGAAATGTTTTTTCTGACATAAATGTGAGTGGTATACTAAACCAACATGTGGTTATACTATCTGAGGCGCGATTATCTTGTCGTGAAGGGAAACATTTGTTAAAGAATAATATTGGACGTTCAGAGGTTCATATCACGAAAATGCAGATACATAATGTGAACAAATTAAACAGCAAAACTAAAATGACTTTATTAAAAAGAGTCCTTAGCAAATTTTGAAAAGTATTAGGTGATTCTGATCTCTC
The DNA here is from genome assembly GCA_963931845.1 of Maratus michaelseni. NCBI lineage: Eukaryota > Metazoa > Arthropoda > Arachnida > Araneae > Salticidae > Maratus > Maratus michaelseni. The sequence continues at coordinate 381,825,270 of OZ007590.1, read as the reverse complement.
TAAATACATACATTTTGTTCTTGTACTTTTTAACCTGTGGAGTCACAAGATGTGTGTTTAGATACTTCCGGCAGTTTCATGGATTTTAACGCAAATATCATTTGGTCAACAGCCAAAACAAATGCAAAAGGCAAAACTATTTTATTCTAGATGACTTTATGTAACGATATCTTTCACACCATGTTTTTAAATCCAATTGCATTAAGTTTTGATTTGCAATTTATTTTTAAGATTCATTCAGTAATAGTAGCACTGAAATGTTTTTTCGAATATACATGTCTGTGGTACTCTAGATCATATTGTTGTTATACTACCCGAGGCAGTTGTCGGAGTAGCGCACTACAAGTAGCGAAACAAGTCACTACTTTTTTCCGGAAGTTTGTATTGAAAAATGTAATGTAGCGAGTATAAAAATTCTGTTGCTTGTAGCGAACGCTGACTCTACTTTTAACGCTACTTCAGGGGAAGAAATGTGTTATTCTTTTAATCGCGTGATAGTGTGATCGCAACTTGCTACTTTTGTGCAAGATGTGTTCTGCGCAACAATTTGCAAATGTCAACAACTCAGTTGCTGCATTTTAGAAACGCACCGTATGATGTCATGTAATTTTCCATTGTCACCTGGTCGTAAATCAAAGTGTCACATTTCAATTCAAAGAAGTTTTTTAGAGTAGCTTTATTTACATATTTATTATTTCTTAAGATTATAACAGAATGAATCAACATTGAATAGCTGTTGTCCGCATATAATGAGTAATATGTGGGTTTAATGTAGTATTTTAAAGAATAACACAAAACATTTTCTTGTACATTATCTTTTTTTATTGTTTTCGGTTTTACCGCATTTATTTTATTGTATCTCGGCAAACATGGTATAAGGAGAGGCCGTTGTATTAGTTAATCGATATCTTCAATTTCAAGAGTAAATTGAATCTTTTGACAAAATCTGAAAGTAGCGAAGTATGGCAACTACTTTTGAAAAGTAGTTTGCAGTTGCTACTTTTTAAAACAAGCAGTTTTAGCTAACTACAATTTAGAAATAATAATTGTAATTGCAGTTTGCTAAAAAGGAAAAATATTTTTTTAACTATCTGTTGATTAGTGCCAAGATAGCGTACACAATATTGCACGTACTACTATATTTGGATACAACCCCTCATCTTTTTGCTTCCTTTTGGGAACAACGGATTTCTAGCTTCTTCTATCGACGATAATTTACAGAATTTTCAAGCTATGATTTTGAGACTTTCACAAAAGTTGCTCTATATACTTAGTTAATACATTATGCATATTATATTTTGATTGCATTCGCGCATGCGCAGTGAAAATTTTTTTAGTAAACCTGCTCATTTTTCATCCAATTTTTATTCTTTTTTAATTCTGATTGCAGAGTATTATGTACAATATTGTTTGTCATATTTTCGGAAAAGAACTTTGTTTTATATTAAGAACTCTGCAAATTATAAGCAAAAAACTAGGCGAAATTTGGGACTGTTTTTATACAAACCTTAATTTCTCTACGAGTTTCATGCTATCCTAATAAAAATGAACACAGTATATTACAATAAGCCACTTATTAATAATCTCGAGTTTGAACGCCTTTGCTACATTAGTTTTTACAGGGTTGTCCAAAAGATATTCGTTCTTTTTCAATTTGTTGACAGTCCCCTATGGGGTTTCGTGAAAAAATATTCTCGGAAATATATAAGCTATACTATACTGTTTACACACCTGCAGTTTTAGGTTAATTCCTCATGTATTTTTCTAGATAGTTAACAAAACGTCTAAAATCGCAAAAGTGACCAATCACCTTTGGCAATATAGTGTATATGCTCATTTTTGAGTATTTCCATGTTTCAAAAATGAATTTGAACTGATCCTAATCATCATTTTTGAGTATGTCCATGTTTCAATATTCTAAGTATTTCTGATATTTCAGAATTGAAAGCATTAGGTCATCCTATTTGAAACAAAAAGTTTCATAAAAAAATGAAAACACCCATTTACTCAGATTTGAAACTGTCAGTTTTCTCAGTGCATTAAAATTTGATTTCAACTTATTTTTAGATTCATTCACTAATACTTACATTGAAATGTTTTGTTTTTCTTTTGGATATATATGTCTGTGATATATTAGAACTGAATTAACTATACTACTTGAGGCATGATTATCGTGACGGGAAGAGAAACATTTGTTAAAGAATATTATTGAACGATCAAAGATTCATACTCACGATATCGCAGACACATAATGTGAAACTTTTAAAAATCAGAAGTCAAATTATTTATTAAAAAGAGCCCTTAGCAACTTTAAAAAGTATCGGACGAGGCAGATATTTTAAAAATATAATTTTTCCAAGTGTTAACATAACAAAATCTCTGATCACTCTAAATACATTAAATATTGCTTTTTGTCCTTACCTGTGGTGTTACAAGATGTGCGTTACGATACTTCAGGCAGTTTCACACAATTCCATTATCAGCTGAAGTGGCGTCATCTTTTTTTTTAACACTTTCCAACATTGTTGAAAAGTATTAAATGTATTATGTTTTTTTCCAAATAGTATAATTATTACTCAATATCACAAAGTATTATATAGTATTGCTCAGTATAATTAGTAAATTTTTTTCTCAGTTAATATATCATCAAAATTTGAATTTTTGGAATTTGTGTTTCAGTAATACTTCTCTAATCTAGGGTGGTATTTAATTTGTGTTTATTGTTTTCACTACATGTACATATTCCTATACAATCACTTATGTTATTCCCTAATATCCTTAGTACTAGTACTTTGCTGTGCTTAAATTGTGTTAACTGTTTACTGTAAATACTCCTATCTAATTATTCAAGTTTTTCCCCAAATAAGACTTTTTATACACTCAATGCTACTATTCAAACTATGATTATTATTTTATTTTTTTTACATTATCGTATTAATTAATTGTTTATCGTTCAATAAGTGAACTATTAGTATTATTTTGTATTTATTGTTTTCTCTCAACTTTAATAATTATCTTTTAAGGCTTTGCCGCATAGTAAACAAACCTGCTGGACGGGGTCAGTTGAGCTTAAACCGAAGGTAGGCCTCCCCGTCCGGTTTGACCTTGACCTTGTTTACTTAGACGACATCTTTCACCTTATTAAACGGTAAAGATTTCTAAAAGTATTTTGGAAGTGTTGGAAAGTGTTGCATAATCTATGCTTGAAGCATGATTTTTCATTCTTTTTTTTTCATCTCCTTTTTCTTTTTTCATCTATCCAGTACTTTTGAAGACCCTTCGCCCGCTAATCGATTTGACAGCAGCCTCTTTTTCATAAAACGACTATAATTTTTGCAAGTTTCACCTGTTGCTGTTTGAAGCCAATCTGAATGCATTACGGAGACAGAAATACGATGTCTCGTTCATTGACTGTGGCACAAGTTCCTATATGACATTCGTTTGCTTCGAATTTATTAACTATACGATATTTAATGCAATTCAGTCTTCTGTCTGGCAACAGTGCATTCAAAATTTCAGAATTTGACGGATATACCGATCTTAAGGCTTTTCTAAAACCCCTAAATATTCATGTCTTTCTTTTGAAAAACGGTTCGACCCACAGTAAAAAAACTGAAACCAACCCAACGCACTCCAAGACAGGTTCAGATATGTAGTAGTTATAACGTGCAGTAGTTAGAAAATCTACTTCATTTTTGCAGCTAACTACAACTACAACTACTTTGTTGAAAGTGTAGCTAACTGCAATCGGTACTTTTCCATTATTCGGACACCATTGTCGCCAAGCATACATTTACATACATTTAATACATACATTTAATACATACATTTACGTACATACATACATTTACATACATACATGCATACATTTACATACATGCATTTACATACATAGATACATTACATACATTATGCATTAGCATTACATTTTGTCATTGTGTCCGTATAACGGAAAAGTACCCTACAATCAGTTATATTTGAAAGTAATAACAATAATAGTATACTATAAACTATTGGGTTGTTCGGAAAGCTCCTTTCGTTTGGGAAAAACAATTCGTACCGGAAAATTCTGCCCGTCAATTATTTGAGATTACATATCCGAATTAATGTCTAATAATAGAATTTTCCAACCAACTGTTACGAACCAACTTTCCCAAACGGAAAGAATTTTCCAAACAACCCAATACTTTTCAAAAGTAATCGAATTTATCAAAAAATTCTCTCATTCTCTAAACTTGAAATTGAGGACACGGATTAAGTGATACAATGGCCCCTCGTTATATCGCGTTTGCCGGGATACAATCAAATAAATGCGATAAAGCAGAGGGCAATAAAATTGACGAAAGATAACATATAAGAAAATGTTTTGTGTTTTTCTGTAAAATGTTATTTTAAGCACATATTGCACGTTATATGCCAACCGGAGCAATTCAGTATTAATTTTCTCTGTCATAAGGTCAAAATATAATGAATCTGTAAATAAAGCAATTAAAAGAGAAGAAATGCAATACTAAAACGTGAGGATCTAATAATGAATAAGTAGACAAGTGTTTACAGCAACAAAATTAATTTCTTCGATTTTTATTTTGGCACGTGGATTTACCAACAAGTGTCAATGGAAAGACTCCTGACGTCATACGATGCACTCCTAAACAATGCAGCTGAGTTGCTGACATTCGTAAACTGTTAAGCAAAACACATTTTGCGCTAAAAAAGTAAGTTACTATCACGTGACTAGAAGAAAGGCACATTTTTCCCTCTGAAGTAGCGTTAAAAGTAGCGTCAATGTTCACTACTAACTTCTGAATTTTTGTATCGCGCTACTCGCTGCATTACATTTTCGAAAATGTAGAGACCTATGCTACAAACTACCGGAAAAAGTAGTGACTAGTGTAGTTTTGCGACTTCCTATCACTGACAAGTAAAGGTACCATAGTCCTTGGCGGCGAATTTAGATTTTTATAGATCATTTGATTCGTCTCATTGAGCTTAGTAATTTGATACCTCTCATATCTGCTACTGAGTTATATAATATAATAACAGGGGGCTGGGTCGAAGTTCAAGATTTTATTCATTGAAAAATAGTTGCCGTCAAAGCAATAAGTATGATTTAAGTTTACTTGTGGTTCTTACACTGCCATACATTAATGATAATCAATTTTTGACTCGTTGTTTTTTCCGTAGAAGTGAGTAAAGCAAAAATATTTCTCACAGTGATCACAACGCGCCAAGGCTTGTTCTTTAGCTGACTCGACGTCACACTCAAAACCGGTCTGCTTCCTTTCTTCAATTTTAAAACAGTAGTCTGTAGGGCGACGTAATTTTTGTCTTTATCAATGTTGCTTCTATAGACAAATCCATTCTTGAACATAGGTATCGACAGGATGAGCAAAACTAGACAAAGACTTCATAACTTGCGAAAACCTGCCAGTCAAATAGCATACCAACAATTTAACTGCAGTTGCAATATCTTATAATAACCGTAATAATATAATCAGTATTAGTTATCACCAACTGCCAACTAGTACCCGCCGTATTAGTACACCAAGTACCCGTCGTTGTCTGGGATTTTAAGAATGTTTGTGTAGAAAAATCAAATTCAAAATTAAACATGTTGTATAGAGAACTTCAAAATATTAAAATATGCCAATATTTCCATAGTCGAGATTTTATCATGATACAATACGTTCCTCGAACTCATAAGACGTTATATTCACTTGATGACGTCCTGTCTACTTGCTTTCTCTATTACTCATATTGATACTCTCTTGTATTATTCTCAAGCATTTGAAATAGTCCGTTAAATTTTCAATATGACATCATATTAATTTTCTTTTTAATTCTCTAAAGGCGTCATATTAACCTGCTTTGACGTCCTATTAATATTTTTTTCAATGGGTGAAACTTTTTATTTCACTTTCATTTTTCACGTGGAAATCTTTCAATAGAAAGTAACTATTGTAGAAAGATTTTTAGTGTGGATTTTTAATCGTTGGCAACTGTTATAACGTAAAATGTTTAAATTTAATATGTAAAGGCTGTTAATACTTTTGGTTTTTTATTAAATAAAAATTAACTACACATTATATCGATTCCGGATTACTTTAGTTGCCTAGGCCGCGTTTTAATACACCTACATGTAACATTTCATAATTCTGGATTTCAAACTGTTGATTTGTATAGAAGTACAGACAGACAAATTTTCATTTTTATATATTAGATGTATGGCAATGTAAGAATCATGAGTAAACTTAAACATATTTATTTATTTATTTATTTAGGGCAATTTTTTTCAATGAACGAAATCTTGAACTTTGACCCGGTCCCCTGTTATAATTAAAACTCAATAGCAGATATTTGAGGCATCAAAATAATAAACTCAAAGAAACGAATCAAATGAGCTGTAAAAATCTAAATTCGCCGCCAAGGACTCTGGTATCTTTACTTGTGAGCGTATAGATTAGTTAATTCTTAATCTTTACATTCAGTACAAGTTACGGAAAATCACTACAGTAAACTTCTGCCGTTTTCCACTTAATAGTGCGTCATTTATTTCATTTGATTAAAGCGTTGTTTTATTATGGTCACGATTCCATTAGCAGAAGTGGCAATCAACCTTCCTTCTTTCGTTTCATCGTCTTTCCCTTCCTTTCATCTACCCACTATCTTGAAGATATAAGAAGTAATCCCCTCTCCCGTTAATCGATTCGACAGCAGGCCCTTTTTACCTAAAACGATAATTGCTGCCCCTTATGATTACGATTATTACCTGTTGCTGTAGGAAGCCACCTGAATGCATTGCAGAGAAAGAAATAAAATACGTTACGCATTAAATTATGGCACTCTTTCCTAAGTCATTTGTGTCTCTCAATTTATTGAATACAGTAATCCCTCAACATTTGCGAGTTTTGATTATTCGCGAATATATGAAAATGCGGAAAAAACGTAACATTCGCTAAAAGTTGACTTGATTTGCGATTTATTTTTATTTTCTTTCTTTTTCAGAATTTATAGTGGTTAAAGACTATTTTCCCTGTGTTTTCTTAGCATCTATTTACAAATCAATTTTCAGTTCTCAACTGAAATTATTCGTTGCGAGCCACCGTATAATACTTACCCATCATGGATATGCATAATATAAAATATGAAAATAAAACATGCGTGAACTATTTATAAAATGCGTCGATATTATATGCATCTATTTATAAAATCGAATAAAATCGTGGCTTGATGAAGTCATAAACTTTAAATGCTCTATTACTGAATTGCTAGAAAGAAACATCCTTATAACTCCAAAAAAAGTTAATCCTATTAACTTTTCCGGGCCCACCCGAGCCCGAAACGTTTTGTGTCATCACAGCCCGAGCCCGTCCGAGCCCGATATCGAAAAAAAAAAAGCATAATATTAAAAAAAAACTTTTAAAAGTAATATCTCATATTTAAAAAACTTCTTACATGAAAATAACTGTTAATCTCCAGCACATAATTAAATTTTATGGGAATTTACATTCAATCTTTTCAAACGAGAAGTTTGGTATGAAATAAAAATATACTTCCTTAAAAGATTCTCATAATTTTCTCACCCAACAAGCAAACCTGATGGACACATTAATGAAGTGCGTTTTATGAATAAATGCATGAAATTTGCAGAAATTACTATTCCTATGCCGTTTTCCTGTTTCCTATAATAGGTGTATTTCGTAAATTATAATTGATTCCTTAATTAAAACCATATTTCGTGTTCCTGAAAATAAGCTTAAATTTAAAATTTGGTGCCGTTGTCTAAATGATCCTATGCTTTTATAGGCAAAGTGCGGAAACACTCTTCGATTGCTTTCCTATCGGAATAACAATACATGACAATTATTATGACTTACCAATGGGAGTAACTTCGTAAATGTTCAGAGCAGAGCTTTAACATAAGCAGAGTTCATGATGAAAAATAGAATCACTAGCGTTATTTTCTTATGAAGAGCCATTATGACTCGCACACAATAGAAGACTAAAAATTTTCCAAATCTTAAAATAAATGCTGATTAACTACAAACAAAAGAAAGTATTCACGCTTTAGATATCTAAAAATAAATAAATAAATAAACGTTCCAATTGAAAAATATCCTACTTTGACAAACGAAAATCGAAATTATTCGCGCCTTTTTCCATTGGTCATCATCCGGTAATCGTCGCGTCAATACCGCATATAAATCTGCAAATTTTCTTTTAAAGTAGCATTCTAAAACGGGAAAATAAAAATAAGATTTCTGCTTCCCCTTTTATTCATTATGATCAAAACAGCATTAAAATGACATAAAATGGAATATGTAATCTTTTAGGGGGGAAAAAAGTTATTTTTATTTTTTCTATATGAGAATAAATAAAATTGTCAGTTTCAGAAAGAATGAGCCCGAACCCGCCCGGGTCCGATGACTGATATAGAAATCGAGCACGAGCCCGTGTCGGGCCCGGACACGGGCTCGGGCTTTCGGGCTCGGGCTCGGGCTGAGCCCGTCTCATCTCTAACACACACACAGACGGACGGACGGCAATTTTTCTTTTTTTCTAAAAATATGTTATTCGGAATCTCCAGTGTCTGAAACATGTAAATCCGTCAAAAAAAATTTCGATTTTTAAAACGATTAGAAGACTTACCCTACACTACGTATAATAGGTAAGTAAAAGGAGCGAGTGTTGTAGGAAAGCAAAATAGTAACAACAACAGAATATCTTCAATAAATAAATTTCATATTTCATGTGTACCTTCGACATATATGTTATGCATAAGGTATTGTTAATACATATATCCCTTTGTTATTTGGAATGCTATGCCACTCTAATTAAAATTTTAGAGAACGTAACTCCTTTTTTAGTGCAGAGAGATAGACTCAAACATTCGCGGATTTGACGCGACGTATTAAGAGCGTTCGTAATTATTTAAATACGTAGCAGCTATACTCGTCGTCTGGTCCGTCCGTCTGTCCGCATATAACAGCGAAAAAACGACCCAACTGAATGGTTTGAAATTTAATATATAGAATCGTTGCAGAATTTTGTAGAGTCGTTTAAAATTTTATGAAAATCTAATCAAAACTTTAAAAAATATTAATAAAAGATTTCTTCATTCTATTAAATCCTATCATACGTAATTAATTCAATGATATCCCATGATAGGTAATGATTCTAGGTTGCTATTGGTGATTACGTCCTCTTTAAGATGGAGTCCTATTATTTCCGTATTACGGAATTTAAAAACCGAATTTGCACACTAAAATTGTTTAATTATAGCAATCCTATAATCTACCAACAGTTTTTGTGGATAGATTTTTCCGGAGAAATAGATATTAAATGGAAAAATAGTCTAAATAGGGATTCCAAGTTCTGAAAATTTCAAAGTTAGGTTTAAGTTTCCCATTGGAATTTTCAGTCAATGTCAACAAAAGATAAAATGTTGCCAACTTAAAATGTACTTATTTTATTACGGAAATGAATCATGTCATAATAACAGACGATATAAATATTTATAAAACTAGTTATAGTATGAACGCGCACCTCATTTGTCCCGTTTGACGTACAATTTCCAACTTGTCATATAGTGTATTTGTTCGGAAAGTAAAAAAAAAAAAAAAAGTGTTTTTTCAGAATGTTTAAAATATGTATTTTTTTAATGTCGAAACCTACATATTTCTACCTCGTTTCCCGACGTCAAAACAGTTTCTTAAAATATCTTATTTTTCGTCCCCTTAATTTGATGACAGGTTTATCTTTTCGGTAGATAATTCAAACGAGCAGGGAAGACCGAGCTATGCTCGGTCAAAATTAGCTTTGAGTTCAAATATAATGACCTATAACAAAAATGACCCACTTTTCAAATTTTATCGAACGTGTGACCATGCCCAATTGTCTTCTCGTGCCCGAAACTCGCAGATATAAAATTTAGTCAAAATAGTCTGAGTCGTTTTTTAGATAAAATTAGCTTGACCTACAGTGACCCAAAAAGGACCCACTAATCGAATTTTCTTGAGCATGTGACCTAGCCCAATGATTTTCTTGTGCCCAAAAACCGTAGGATACAAAATTTAGTTCAAATCGTCTGAGCCGTTTTTAAGATAAAATAGCTTGACCCATAATGACCCATGACCAAAATGACCCACTAATCAAAATTTCTCGATCATGTGACGCAGCCCAATGATTTTCTGGCACCCCAAAACGGTAGGACACAAAATTTCGTCAAAATCGTTAGAGCCATTTTTAAGATAAAATTTGCATTTATATATATAAATAACCACACACAAGATTTCCTAGTATTAGAATGTATTATAAATCAAAATATTAACCAACGATTTGCATTTTTAAATTGTGTTTAATAGAATGTGTTAATATCAATAGGATAACTGAAAACATTATTTTTTTTTTTAATTACGAAATAATTATTATTTTATTTACATTATTTATTTGTTTTTCGAAGTGGAAAAAAACGTGTTTTACAACGCTTTCAACTGTATCATTTATATATTAGTCATTCATTTATAAGAACGGTAATAATTTTGATTACTTTTATAACGCAAGCCGTAGTTTAATAGTTCCATGATGAATTTACGGAACAAGATAAAGTATGTGAAATATTCTAATAAAATTAAATATCCAGCCATTTTTTTTAAAATTTAATTTATAAAGAATGTTTATATTATTGTCATTTTTGTTAAATTAGAATAAAATTTATTTGTAAATTTCTATCTAATTTCAATAAGGATACTGTTTGGAACATAACCATTAGTTAATAAGTACGTTTGGAAGAAAATCACTTTTTTCATGCGCTGTGATTTTTTATCTATTACAGATCAAGATAAAGTACGTGAAATATTCGAATAAAATTAAATATTCAGCCGTTTTTTTTTTCTTTTCATTTATAAAGAATGTTTATCTTATTGTCATTTCCGTTGAATTAAAATAAAATTTATATGTACATTTTTATTTAATTTCAATAAGGAAACCGATTAGAACGTACCATTAGTTGATAAACGATTGAAAGAAAATCACTTTTTTCATGCGCTATGATTTTTTATCTATTACAGATCAAGATAAAATATGTGAAATATTCGAATAAAATTAAATATTCAGCCGTATTTTTTTTTTCTTTTCATTTATAAAGAATGTTTATCTTATTGTCATTTCCGTTGAATTAAACTAAAATTTATATGTACATTTTTATTTAATTTCAATACGGAAACCGATTAGAACGTACCATTAGTTGATAAACGATTGAAAGAAAATCACTTTTTTCATGCGCTATGATTTTTTATCTATTACAGATCAAGATAAAATATGTGAAATATTCGAATAAAATTAAATATTCAGTCCTTTTTTTATTTTATTTATAAAGATTGCTTGTCTTATTGTCATTTCCGTTGAATTAAAATAAAATTTATATGTACATTTTTATTTAATTTCAATAAGGAAACCGATTTTAACGTACCATTAATTGATAAACGATTGGAAGAAAATCACTCTTTTCATGACCTATGACTTTTTATCTATTACAGATCAAGATAAAGTATGTGAAATATTCGAATAAAATTAAATATTCAGTCCTTTTTTTATTTCATTTATAAAGATTGTTTGTCTTATTGTCATTTCCGTTGAATTAAAATAAAATTTATATGTACATTTTTATTTAATTTCAATAAGGAAACCGATTTTAACGTACCATTAATTGATAAACGATTGGAAGAAAATCACTCTTTTCATGACCTATGACTTTTTATCTATTACAGATCAAGATAAAGTATGTGAAATATTCGAATAAAATTAAATATTCAGTCCTTTTTTTATTTCATTTATAAAGATTGTTTGTCTTATTGTCATATCCGTTGAATTAAAATAAAATTTATATGTACATTTTTATTTAATTTCAATAAGGAAACCGATTTTAACGTACCATTAATTGATAAACGATTGGAAGAAAATCACTCTTTTCATGACCTATGACTTTTTATCTATTACAGATCAAGATAAAGTATGTGAAATATTCGAATAAAATTAAATATTCAGTCCTTTTTTTATTTCATTTATAAAGATTGTTTGTCTTATTGTCATTTCCGTTGAATTAAAATAAAATGTATATGTACATTTTTATTTAATTTCAATAAGGAAACCGATTTTAACGTACCATTAATTGATAAACGATTGGAAGAAAATCACTCTTTTCATGACCTATGACTTTTTATCTATTACAGATCAAGATAAAGTATGTGAAATATTCGAATAAAATTAAATATTCAGTCCTTTTTTTATTTCATTTATAAAGATTGTTTGTCTTATTGTCATATCCGTTGAATTAAAATAAAATTTATATGTACATTTTTATTTAATTTCAATAAGGAAACCGATTTTAACGTACCATTAATTGATAAACGATTGGAAGAAAATCACTCTTTTCATGACCTATGACTTTTTATCTATTACAGATCAAGATAAAGTATGTGAAATATTCGAATAAAATTAAATATTCAGTCCTTTTTTTATTTCATTTATAAAGATTGTTTGCCTTATTGTCATATCCGTTGAATTAAAATAAAATTTATATGTACATTTTTATTTAATTTCAATAAGGAAACCGATTTTAACGTACCATTAATTGATAAACGATTGGAAGAAAATCACTCTTTTCATGACCTATGACTTTTTATCTATTACAGATCAAGATAAAGTATGTGAAATATTCGAATAAAATTAAATATTCAGTCCTTTTTTTATTTCATTTATAAAGATTGTTTGTCTTATTGTCATATCCGTTGAATTAAAATAAAATTTATATGTACATTTTTATTTAATTTCAATAAGGAAACCGATTTTAACGTACCATTAATTGATAAACGATTGGAAGAAAATCACTCTTTTCATGACCTATGACTTTTTATCTATTACAGATCAAGATAAAGTATGTGAAATATTCGAATAAAATTAAATATTCAGTCCTTTTTTTATTTCATTTATAAAGATTGTTTGTCTTATTGTCATATCCGTTGAATTAAAATAAAATTTATATGTACATTTTTATTTAATTTCAATAAGGAAACCGATTTTAACGTACCATTAATTGATAAACGATTGGAAGAAAATCACTCTTTTCATGACCTATGACTTTTTATCTATTACAGATCAAGATAAAGTATGTGAAATATTCGAATAAAATTAAATATTCAGTCCTTTTTTTATTTCATTTATAAAGATTGTTTGTCTTATTGTCATTTCCGTTGAATTAAAATAAAATTTATATGTACATTTTTATTTAATTTCAATAAGGAAACCGATTTTAACGTACCATTAATTGATAAACGATTGGAAGAAAATCACTCTTTTCATGACCTATGACTTTTTATCTATTACAGATTAAGATAAAGTATGTGAAATATTCTAATAAAATTAAATATTAAGCTTTTTCTAATTTAATTTATAAAGAATGTTTATATTATTGTAATTTTTGTTGAATTTAAATAAAATTTATATGTAAATTTCTATCTAATTACAATAAGGATACCGTTTGGAACGTACCGTTACTTCATAGACGTTAGGAACAAATTCAGTTTTTCATACGCTATGACTTTTTATGTATTCCCTTAAGGCGATTCTCAAAATGATATTTTTTCCCCGTTCAACAATGCGAAACTTTCTGACACATTGGTGGACTAATTTTTAAGGTCGTTCTCAAATCCAAACTGTCTACTTTATGAGATATTTTTTAATTCATTTTTGTTCGCAAACGCATGAAATTGGTAAGTGTTTTTATTCAGAAACTTTGTAATCGAAAGACGTTTTCCATTTTTTGGTAAAGGCAGATCTTTCAGGAAATACTGTCAGAAAATATCTTTCAGAAATTTCGGCATTTTGAACCAAATTTCCGACGACGCAGCCCGAAAGAGGGGAAAAACGTGACGAATCGCTTATAATTTGATAAGTAATTTATTCATCAAAAAAGTGGAAAACTCATTTCCATTCCAAATCGCTTCAATAGTCAGGCCTGCCAATTTTATACATTTGAGCTTAAAAAGGTGTCAGAAAATGTGTCAGAAAGTTTCGCGCTGTTGAGAAGGTCATTTGAGAGCCATTTTAAACGTAAAAGCATGACACCTGCAGACTAGATACACTATGGCCATATGATGACCGGTCACTTGCGATTTTAGACGTTTCGTTCAATATCCAGAAAAATACATAAGGAATTATCCTGAAACTTCAGGCGTGTAAACAGCATAATCGACGTTATATATTTTGGCGAAGATTTTTTCCCGAAACCCTATAGGGGCTGTCAATAAATTGAAGAAAAACGAATATATTTTGGATAACCCTGTAAAAACTAATATCGCAAAAGCGTTGAAACGGTAGCACATGCTTAGGAGGCTTCTTTTAATAAACTATGTTCATTTTTATGAGGATAGCACGTATACTCGTGGAGAAATTAAGGTTTTTATAAAAATAATTCCAAATTTCACCAAGTGTTTTGCTTATAATATTCAGAGTTCTTAATATAAAAGAATGTTCTTTTCAGAAACAATGACACATAACATTATATACAATACCCTGCAAAAAGAATTTAAAAATGATTAAATATTGGATGAAAAATGAGCAGGTTCACTAAATATTGTGTCACTGCGCATGCGCGAATGCAATCAAAATATACTGCACATAATATATTAGCTAAATGTATAGACCAACTTTTGTGAAAGTCTCAAAAACATAGCTTGAAAATTCTGATATTAATCGTCGATAGAATAAGCTCGAAATTCGCTGTTCCCAAAAGGAAGCAATAAGATAAGGGGTTGTATCCAAATATACTAGCTTATGAAAGTTGACATAATACGAATGAAGTGTCTCTCATTGTATACTTGGATACAAAACCTTATCTTTTTGCTTCCTTTTGGGAACAGTGAATTTCGAGCTTATTCTATCGACGATTACTATCAGAATTTTCAAGCTATGTTTTTGAGACTTTCACAAAAGTTGGTCTATACATTTAGCTAATATATTATGTGCAGTATATTTTGATTGCATTCGCGCATGCGCAGTGAAACAATATTTAGTGAACCTGCTCATTTTTCATCCAATATTTAATCATTTTTAAATTCTTTTTGCAGGGTATTGTATATAATGTTATGTGTCATTGTTTCTGAAAAGAACATTCTTTTATATTAAGAACTCTGAATATTATAAGCAAAACACTTGGTGAAATTTGGAATTATTTTTATAAAAACCTTAATTTCTCCACGAGTATACGTGCTATCCTCATAAAAATGAACATAGTTTATTAAAAGAAGCCTCCTAAGCATGTGCTACCGTTTCAACGGTTTTGCTATATTAGTATTTACAGGGTTATCCAAAAGATATTCGTTTTTCTTCAATTTGTTGACGGCCCCTTATTGGGTTTCGATAAAAAATCTTCGCGGAAATGTATGACGTCTATCATGTTGTTTACACTCCTGAAGTTTCAGGATAATTCCTCATGTATCTTTCCAGATATTTAACAAAACGTCTAAAATCGCAAGTGACCGGTCATCAGTGGCCATATAGTGTATGAGTTCGGGCTCTAGATTTTTTAAGCCCTAGCCCGACGATTCGAAATCCGAGCAGCGAGAAATTTTGTGTCATCAGAGCCCGACCCGAATACCAAAAGTAAACACACAGTAGAAAACTGTTAATAACATTTTAAAATTGCTTCATAATTATTTTTCGTATTTAAAATTTTCTTCTTACATAAGAATACATGCTTCCTTACATGCGTGAAACGAACAGTGTGAAAAAATTGAAAGTTATAAGAGTGAAGAGTGCCAGGATGGATATCGTCCAGGTAGATGAGTGGTAGAGCATTGGTATGCAATGCTAATGACCCTTGTTCGAATCAGGCTTGGAGGACATTTTCACTCTGTTAGTTTCACGTCTGTTTAGCAACTTAAAAATTTTAATTTGTATTTCACAGACGTATGCCTTTCATACAAATTATATATGATATATTCGTCGATGCTGGATTAATTAGCAATTTGCGTCTCATGTTTGCCGCAGGAGTTGTGGTTCATGAAGACATTTCATGTTTGCCGCAGAAGTTGTGGTTCATGAAGACATTTCATGTTTGCCGCAGGAGTTGTGGTTCATGAAGACATTCCATCTGCGGCGTGGGTGCAGCCTGCCAACTTATAAGAGTAAAGAGTGTCAGGCTGAGTATCGTCCAAGTAGCTAAATGGTAGCGCATTGACGCACAATGCCAATGACCCTGGTTCGAATCCAGGCTTGGAGGACTGTTCCTTTCTGCTGGTTTCACGCCTGTTTAGCAACTTATAAATTTCAATTTGTATTTCTACAGGCGTATGCTATTTCTACAAATAATATATGATAAGTGATTTTAATATATTTATTAGTTAATTTGATATAAAAAGTGAAATTATTTATTAAAAAAAACTGAAGTGACTCCACTCGACTTTCCGTGTCCAAAAAGAAAAAAAAATGTCCTTTTTATAAATTTCTGTCGCAATGATATCGACTCTGGACCTGCCCTTTTGAAACTGGAAACTGGATGATTGATTACACTCCCGTAATATTTATCACCTATACTCTATCACATTTCCTTAGTGATTTTACCTATGGAATTGGTCACAAAAGGGTTTGAAATTGGTTTAAAAATGGATTAAATACGTAATCCATCGGCCAACTTTTACGAAAATCTATACAGTTTTTGGTCATTTTACAGTGGTCTATAATATATTCGCACAATCGGAAGTATCGTTTACGAGTTGCCGTGTTCACACAAACATACACATATAAATCATAATTGCAATAGTTTCTTTACACTGTGTGTTTGGAAAATAATAAGTTGTCATGGGCAAAAAAAAAAATTCTAAATTAATTTAATTTAAAATTAATTATTAAATTCCCAATTATTTATTTATTATTCATTTATTATAATTATTTATTTATAATTATTATTATTTATAATTATATATTTTTATTTATTATTAAAATTAAAGTACACGCTGTTTTTCATTAATCTTAATAAAAGAATTAATTATTAAATTTCAAATTATTTATTTATTATTATTTATTACAATTGCTTATTTAAAAGTATTTTTATTTATAATTATTTATTAAAAAGTATTTTTATTTATAATTATCTTATTTTTTTTATATTTATTCATTATTTATTTATTTATTTATTTATTATATATTTATTTTATTTATTATTTTTTATTAGGCTCAAAATTAATTTTTAAATAAACGAATTTAATAAATAATATTAATACCTTTTAACCCCTCCCCCCCCCCCCTTAAATGTGAATACATATATCCCCCCTCCACTCTCTAGAAAACTTTATACCTGTGTCCCAAATTGGTTCTCTTGCTCTTCAATGAACTCTCTCTATTTTTTGAAAAAGATATTTGCATCTAATTCATTCACACTCATATACAAATTCAGTAAATTAAATGGTAATTTAAGTACGATGATAATGATTGGTTGAGATGCAGATGAGACTCACTGCGAGAGTTTAGTTGTTTCTTTCCCTCCCCTGTTTGCGTATCCATCATGGGACACTTTTCTATTGCAAGCATGACGCAAGAGAGAGATGTTTTGCGGTCACAGTGAGAGAGAGAGCTGCCATTAACTGCTAATAGCTATTTGTAATGGCCGGGTATGATACTTGCGGGGAGGGAAGCAGAAGTGCTACATGTCTTCTCTCTTCCTAATTATTGTTTATGTGTGTAATTTCACTCAAATTAACGTAATGAATGCGCATTTATTTGTTACCTGCGTGTTAATATGTCGTAATAAACGTTGGCTGTGGTCTGTCAGCGGAAGGAAGTAGAAATTTGATTTGGGGTGACTTTCCTTTCTTTCTTTTGTTTTACTTCTTCTTCTTCTTCTTCTTCTTCTTAAAAAAAAAAAAAAAAAAAAAGAAACATCATCAGATGAAAATTAAAACTGTTGTGTTAACAATTATAAAAACTCTTACATCAGTAACAATACAATGTGTATTGTAACGCTACTGATGATATAGGAGTATAATAAATATGTGTTGTAACATACATGTAACGTGTACAGTCGTTCAAAAGAAGGGGGGGGGGGGTGACATCCCAAACATTTTGCTCCTCAAATTATACCAGAAACAAACGGAAATAGCCATTCGACTGGGAAATTTAGTCTCTTGTAAATGTAGGTTAAAAAAAGGGGGGGATTAGGGGGGTCGTCATCAAAGTGTACAGAACTCAGAAATTTTCAATACGAACATAATTTTGACATCATATTTGGCTTTTTGGTAAAATTTAACTTAGGATATCAAACAGAAAGTCATTCGGTCAAATAGTTTAAGCTAACTACAATAAAGTTTTACTTTGATTTTCTAATAGATTTTAAATATTCCCTACCAATTTTTTTTTTAATATTCCTAAAGCTGATTTGTATAATAAACCATTCGGATGTGCCAATACCAAAACTTTCTTCTATCTCACACAGGTTTCGCATACACTAAAAACGAATCAGCACCAATTTATGCCAAGGTCTACCTGAATCTGGAGTTTTGTTAAATTCCGTGCATTAGTTCTTGAGATATGATTATCGCTAAAATCGTGTAAATCCTGAAAAATGCAGCATAGCAGCGCCTGTTGGGAGGTTTACGCCAAAATTTAATCAACAACAACTTGTGTCAACGTCTAACTGAATATTAAGTTTTCATGAAAAAAGCAGCATAGCAGCGCCATCTGTTGGGATATTTACACCAAAACGTAATCAGCATCTATTTATGTCAAGATCTAACAGAATCTGAAGTTTAATGAAATTCTGTGCATTAGTTCTTGAGATATAGCTATCGTGAAAATCATGAAAAAAGTAGCATAACAGTGCCACCTGTTGTGCTATTTACACCAAAACATAATCAACCTTTATTTATGTCACTGTGTTACAGAATGTGAAGTTTTATTAAATTTCTTGCATATAGTTCTTGAGATAGAGCGCCTACAAAATTTTTGCCACACACACACACACACACAGACAGACATTTTCTAAAAACAGTCAAATCTTGTTCAGGACCTTCTAAAACGTATAAATCCGTCGAAAACCGAAAGTCAAAAATTTTCATGAATCCGATACTTTTTTCTTGCAAAAATAGAAGAAAGTAAAAATTCATAGATTACAAAACATAATTTTTCGAAAATATACATATATACATATATATATATATATATATATTAATAAATACAGTGCGCGTAAAAACTTTAAGGACAGCAAAAATTTTAATGTTTTTGATAAATTTCAAATCAGATGAAAAAAAAAAGTTTACTATAATGTGTATTATAAAGTTGAAAAGCTTATAAAAAATCAACAAAGTTTATCTGTAAATTATTTATTGCGAAATTAAAATAATTATGCACAAAAAAAAAACACTATTTCCGCTTGTGTAAAAATTTTAAAAACAGTAAAATAAAATCAATACATTAATTAAGAAACAATTACTTTATATGTTGTGCACCCACAATTGCTTTTAATGACCGCAAATATTCTATCTTTTATAGGCATTATTATTTTTTGACACAGTTCGGGGCTAGTTTTGTAACAGTCATCTTCTGTCGTAGATCTAATCTCTGAATCTGAGAAAAAATACCTTTCATTTTTTGAACTCGCCTTGCTAGATCGCCCCGCAAGTTCTCGATGGGGTTTAGATCAGGATGCCTGGGGTTGCATTTCAAAACTTAAATATTTGTCTTCTGGAACCAGAGTTTTATCCTACAGTTTGTGTGGATACGCGCATTGTCTTGTTGATAAATCCATACTTCCCCAGCTATAAGTGTTGCAACGGGTGAAAGATGGTCAGAAAAAGTGTTTAAATATGATTGGAATTCACTTTCCCTGAAAGAAATGTAAATGATCCGACGCCGTTAAATGAAAAACAGCTTCATGTCATAATGTCACCATGCATGTCACCACCTAATTGACGTTTCGAGGATTTTTTTTTCTTTTCTCAAATCATGCCAATAATACTTCCAAACATCGGAACCATCTCAGTTCCAATTTTTTTCATCGGGAAAAATAACGTGCAGCCTTTTGTCGTCTCAAATCACCATTTGTCTTTCACACTTTAAACGCCGAGTTTTGTATCTAGTCATTACAGAGGGTTACAATTTTGCTGCGTATTGAAAATTCCCAGATCAATTGATTGTATTGCAGATTGTTTTCTTGCTCATATTGAAACCAGTCGTTCGAAAAATATCTTTACTTGATTATTTTTCAGTTGACACCAACTTTAAAAGTTTCGTTTCATCTTTGGGGGACAAGGCTTTTGGTCTTCCTCCGGTGTTTTTATTCCATACCTTAACCCTTTTAACGTTAAAAAAATGTTGATGACGGTTTCAGGTCTTTCTATCTTTTTTGCAGTAGACCGACAACTCATTCCTAACAATGCAAAAGATTCAACAGTACCTTTTTCATATTCAGTCAGTTTACTTGATTTTGGCATTATTATAAAATTAAGAAAACTATTAATAGAAAACTTCATAAAAATCACTACGCATAGGGGTTTTTAACATGTAAATCAATACTAGTTATACGTAAAATTTCTATAAAAAATAGTCGTGTCCTTAAAGTTTTTACACAGGCAAAACTAGCGTTTGTTTGCATCACTGTTGTTTTTCCGCAATAAAAAGCTCACAGATACATTTTGTTGAGTTTTATATTAGTATTTAAACTTTATGATCAACATTAAATTTCAATTTCAATAATCTCATTTTAAATGTATCAAAATTTTTACATTTTTTTTTGCTGTCCTTAAAGTTTTTACACGCACTGTATTTGAAAAATATGAACTGTAACAATTTTTTGACAGAAATTGATTTCTAAAAGCTTCAAATATGCGATTCTAAAATTACTGCTCTTTCCACTAGCAAGTAGTTTTTCAGTTATGCTTAAGAAACTACTCGCATTGTGATATGTTTTACAACGACTACAAATGAATTTAACATTACGAGTTCCGAAATTTAAACCTTCATAAATCCTATACCTGACCGGTATGGTACCTTATGGTATGGCTTCCGGTATGGTACCTTAAAATATAATTTACTGAAAAATCCAAATGCGTTATCAAAAGTTCGTGTAAAAAAATTCAGAATTTCGTACAATTTCAGTATAAAGACGACTCCCTTAGCTTATTTTTTAACACAAATTTAAAGACGATATAATTTCCAGGTTAATGGCTATTTCCGTTTGTTTCTGATACAATTTGATCATTAAACAAGTTAGAAATTGTACGTTAAACGTGACAAATGAGGTGCGTTCGTATTTTAACTAGTTTTTCAATGTAAAAAAAAAAATCAATCTTATTATCTCAGTGAAATGAATTATATCGCCTGCTATGCGCGAAATGAGCATGCTTTTTTTTTCTTCTTATTACGTATGCCACGTTTACAGATGGGAAAAAAAATTTTGACACCAGATAGCGCTGTAAAATCCGCCATGGAGATCTTGCATTGCGAATAATTACCTCCACGGTTTAATTTTTTTAGAGCTCATAATGAACGAATCTCTTGTGTTTAATTTATTCAATGGATTGAAATATTCGGCTTTCAACCTAATTTCAACTGAATTAAGTTATCTCAGAATCTGTACATATTTGAATGTAACTTATTTCTCAAACAAAAATGATCTTTCTAAAAATGTAACGTTTATGCACTTTTATTCGAAAAACTAATTTTGAATAAAAATAGCCTCCTGGCATATAAAAAAGAAATGGTCAGTCCGTATTTGCTTCCCTCAGTCACATGATCTGCGTTTTCATTATTAT
Source organism: Maratus michaelseni (assembly GCA_963931845.1). Taxonomy (NCBI): domain Eukaryota; kingdom Metazoa; phylum Arthropoda; class Arachnida; order Araneae; family Salticidae; genus Maratus; species Maratus michaelseni. Next base: position 381,803,467 of record OZ007590.1, on the reverse strand, counting down.
ATCGATTACGTACGATAGGATTTAATAGAATGAATAAAACTTTTATTAATATCTTTTTAAGTTTTGATTCGATTTTCATAAAATTTGAAATGACTCGACAAAATTCTGCAACGAATTTCGAACCATTCGGTTGGGTAGTGTTTGTGCTGTTATATGCGGGCAGACGGACAGACGGACCAAACGACGACTCTAAGGTGCTACGGATTTATATAATTACGAACGCGCCTAAAAATATATGGGGTGTGTTTTTTGACCGTACGTTTTACTTAAATTTTAACATATCATGCTTTCGTTCAGGATACAGCTGCACTTAAAAAATAATATAATAATAATAAGTAGAAAGTTCAAGTTCTCATTCTTGAACAGGTTTCTTTTTCTTCTTTTTTCAAAACAGAGTAGAATATCCACTTTTCTAAATTTAAAGTTTTCTATTATCTAAAGCATAATTTAAGAGAAAGAAAAAAATATATATAGCCGAAACTCATTTTAACAATTGCAAAGTATACCTGTTTTAGGAAACGAAATTAAAGTTTTTGAATGCGCTTTGAAATGAAATTAGATGATAGTGATAAACTTGCGAGCTTCCGAGAATGTTGTTTTGAAAAAATTCATATTATTCTGAATTATTTTCCTTTCTTAAAAGAATGGAAAAAATTATTCCACTTTGTAATCTCAGAAAAATAATAACCTTATTTAGAAAGTTCATGGATAATTTTCAACTTATTTTTTTCCCCATTTGAATATCATTTAAGTTAGCAAAAAGTTCAAAGAGATTTTCAACTGTTTGCAATGGCAGGTGTATAATCTCACATTTTAGATAATGAAAAATGTGTTGAGTAATTTTCATATCGTGAGTAAAATTACATACGTAGTTGCGGTGTAATTTAATATTCTTGTTAAATTACAAAATTCAAAGTTAAGCAGGGGTTTAAAAGTTCTTTCAAAGGAAATATAATTTTGTTTATGCCTAACCATTAAGTTCAGGGTTTGATTTTTTTTTTTCCCCACGAGAAGGTTTCTGAAATGCATTATATTTTGTTTATTTTTCATTAATTTGAAACTGCAGTTGTTTCTCGAACTAAGATTTACATCAGAAATAATAATTTAAAAAAAATAATAATAATAAAATAAAATAAAATAAAACGCTTAGCTTTTAACTATTTAAAATATTTAACTATTTAAATTATTATTACATTTTTGCAAATGGATATATGAAATTTCGAAAGTAAATAAAAAATGCCTAACAATGTTTTAATTCTTTTTCATCATATTTTCGTTGAAATCACATCAAATTGTTCAATTTTTATATTTTAGGGTAATTTATTGGGCTGTTTTTGGGGAGAACGTAGCAAAAACAATACTATTGAATATAAAAATTTAAATACACTGTTAAAAAAAAAAAAAAAAAAAAAAAACCTTGATTGCTAGCGTAATTCCCGTATTTTTACGGATTTTTTTTTTCCGATGAAAGTGATTTCGATAATGTGTCAAAAAGTATGAATTTGAGAATATCTTTGGCAGATAATGATCAATTTCTCTAAAACTATGGGGTTTATTTCTATTATTACACTGCAAAAGAAAACCAAATCCGTAAAAATACGGAAATTGAACTGCCGAAATACAAAAATTCTTCTTAAGAGTGTAAAAAAATAAAATAAAATCCCAAGGACTTTGCGGAAATAACAAATTAACTAGACTTGTATAGCACTGTTATCTGTCAAACATATTCTCAAATCCATATTGGTTATTTACTAATACATTCATGAAATTCTTTCATTAGTGGCAAACATTCCGTAAAAATACGGAAATTGTACTAACAATCAACGGATTTTGTTTTACAGTGCAAAAATAAAAAATAATCATTTCATCGGAGACAAAAATTCGGTAAAAATACGGAAATTGTACTGGCAATAAATGTATTTTTTTTTCTTTACAGTGTAAGAATTAAAAATAAAATTATTATGTTTGAAATAATGAATATCGCTGCATATTTTTATTATTTTACAAACACTTTTTATAACAATACTAGCAGACTACGCCCGCTGCGCTGGTCGGTTTCTCCAAAAGAACCTTGAATCAAATGAAATATATCGGTGAATTTGGCCTTGTATTTTAAAATAATCTGTACCTTTACCTGGAATATCCTAAAATAACATAAAAACGGATGCTTATTTCACTAAGATTCATTCGTTGTGAACGTTTAAAATATTAAACCATGAATTTTTGGACCGCTGCGTGGTGTAAAAAAAAAATAATCAGCACCAGTGAGACAGTCAAAGTTTACCATAATTCTGTTCCATACAACTCAACTTCCTTCGGATCTTTTCTTGATGTAAGTTGAACTCCGTGGTTGAACTCATGTAATAATATTTAATGGATCAAATTTCGAAACAAATTGTCAGCTTTTATTTTTCGTGTGTATTAATTAGAAACGATATTTTAATTTTGAAATCAAATGTTTTGATTTATGATAATATTTCTTATTTATCTATTTTCTATTTTAAAGAAAAATGTGAACGTCATGTATTTTAAATTGGAACAGCTGTCACGGACGCACCAGGGTTGGCGGAATTTTTGTTTTGCGCCATTTTGGCGAGAAAATCCCATTTTCAGGTACCTATTAGAGATTACTAAAACAGCATATACTTTTATTTTATTATGAAATTGTTTATTTTATATTAAAAAAACACACACAATGATTAATTTATTATAAAGTGGGTTAAGCGGTTTTTGTCAAGAAAGATGAAATACATAACAACAAAAAATAAGCGAAATGCTACCACGATCGCAAAAGTTCTTGATTTGTCTATTACATTTTTCCGGTTTGGCGAAGGATTAAGGAAAAAAATAAATTATGAATAAAAATAATTTGTTACAATGCTTAACATACATTTAAGGGCGACCAAACTGGTCGCCAGTGGCGGCTAGTTTTAACGAATAATAAGGCTACTATAACTTGTGACTCGTGCTACTGCCAGTATACACGTCAGGACACATGATCATTATCTTTTTACGTGAAAAGGTTTCGCTATAGTACTCCATTGTGAAATTTGGTAATATTTGAAATTCAATATTTGAAAAACTATGCATAATCATTAGAATTGAAATTTATATCAAGAAAAATACAATTTTTTACTTTTCTAACGCAGTTTGTCTAACAACTTTCTGACAAATACTTTTCGAGCTTTTAATTTTTTCAGAAACTTCAAATGTTTCATTTTCTGAGATTAATCTGTGGCAACGATTAGCAAAAAAGTCAGTCGTTAGCAACGCGTAGCTTTTTATTAAAGAGGATTGCTCTTTATGAGTAGTCACCAATTATTTTTCCGGTAGGTCCGTTTCCTGTTGGTCAGTGAGATCTCAAATTCCCCTCGCTAATGTTAAACCTATGGGAGTGGAATGCATTCTTATTTTTAAAATATTTCATCAGGAAATTAATATTTTTAGCTACCTTTTAATGTAAACTCTTCTAAAAGGATGTCTCTTTCTTTTTTTAGATTACAAAATATTTCTAAAATAACAATTAACAATTGTAATAATTAATAATTATAATAACTTAATTTTATTTGAAGTGTTGAAATGCTACTCACACCGCGTCAGCTTTTAACATGTAAAATATTAAATTATGCATATATTTTAGAAATATTTTGATGACTGAAAATGAGAAGCACCCTTTTAAGGAGAGTATACGAAAAAAAAAAAAAAAAAAGTTAAAAATATTAATTTTCTGAGAAGGTAGTTTTAAAATAAGAATGCATTCTACGCCCATGGGTTTAATGTTAGCGAGGCGAATTTGAGATATCACCCTTAACTTTTGTTGCGGTTCGCGTTCGAACCGGGTTAACATTAAATGTTTCGGTTTCGGGCCAGTTTCCGATTCGGATTTGACTTTTTTGTGGGCCGGTGTCCTGTTTAGATACTTCAGGTTCGGGCCTGATTAGGGTTGAAGTGTAGAGGATTTAGTTCAAGTTTTGGGTTGACGAAATATTTTTGTCGGCTTCGGTTCGGGTTGACATGAAATAGCGTTTTTAGGTTCTTCGAGATTTTTGGTGCAAAATTCTAACAGGGAACCGCATTCATAAGAGTTTTTTTTTTAAGATTCCCTTTTAAAATTACTATGAGAGAAAACTAGCCAGCTCAATCCGAGTAAAAGCTATCTTGGCCTGGTCAGTGTAAAAATAAATTCGGCCCAGCCCGTTTGAAAGATCAGTGGCCTTGGCGAAGTCCGTTCGATCATGGTTCGCCAAAGAAATAAGGCAGCAAGACGCATGCTCAAGTCAACTTTCACACCCATCCCACTTGATCTTTGGGGAGGAAAAAGCAATTAAAGCTAGCCCCATGAAACTCCGCTGCCTTATAACCTATAACACTTCTTTTTCCTTTCTAAATCGTGAAAACCGCCTGCTATAATTCTCCTACGAACAATTATCACAGGGGCACATGGAGCATGTGCCCCGGACCCCGGGCCCTCTTTTTCAGAAAGTCCCAAAATGCATTTTGCGCACTCTCTGAAAATACAAACTAATACAAAATTCCATTTATAGTTCATTGAGAAAATAAATTTTTCCAAGTCATGTAATCTAAATTACCTCATTTGTACTTCACTAACAACATAATAAATTGTAATGTAAACTTTAAAATTCGGAGAAGAACTGATATTACATCAAACATATTTCATTCAATCCCTTAGTCTTAAAGATTTATTCACTCTAAATAGCATGTGCAGATGATTTTTACCTCCATATATAATTTTTAATCCATTTTTATATGTGTCTACAGTATATTCTTTTTGAAAAGCTGTGCTTTAAATTTTAAAATGCATGTAAAGCTGTATATCATGTTTATAAGACAATGCATGAATTCTCCTATTAAAAGAGGAGGGCGACAAGGCCTGTGTGCCCAGGTCCCTACTTAGAGATGATCAGACCCTGTATTATCCAACTTACGCAAACACAAACTACGATATTTGGCTACAGGGAAACGCGATGGCTTATTTGCACCTTAAACTTACACATCACCTGACTTGTCCGGACTCCTTCACATACGAAATGAACACGTTCTTTTGATCAACTTGAGATTCCCAGCACGCGTCTCCTATGAATAGTGAGCGGACATTAGTGTAAATGCTTCATTTTGGGAGTTAGGTAACCATGATTTTACCCGAATTCATCCGACCCGCGATTTGGGTCCGGTCGGGTTAAAGCCAATCTTTTTTCGTTGCGGTTCAATTTCGGACTTTAATTGTTTCGGGTTCAGCAGGTTTCGGGGGGTGATTTGACATTTGCGAGTTTTCAGAAAAAAAAAAAAAAAGTCTACAATATTTTTTCAGATTAAATAAAAAAACAAAAAACTATATAGTTGAACATTAATGTGCATATACTATATGTCCATATTTCAATAGGAAAAATAAAATTGATATTAGAGATATAAATATAGATTTTTTTTCCGTAATTGTAATAAAATATGGATTGATTTTCTTCTATATTGGATTCGGATCGGGGTCGGATTTAAGTAGTTCAGGCTCGGATCGGGTTAGGGTTGACATGAAGTATATTTCTCGGATATAACTCGACCCGTACGTAATTCTAATAGAAAACTGCATTCGTAAGACTTTTTTGAAGTTGTTCTTTATAAATTAGTATAGGTGAAAAGTGACCTCTGCCTTATAACCTATAACACTTCCTTTTATCTTCCCAAATCGTCAAAACTGCCTGCTATAAATTCTCCTGCAAACAATTATCCAACTTAAGCAGGCAGGCACAAACTACATATTCAGCTACTGGAAGCACAACGGATCATTTGCACTCTCTAAACTCACACATCACTTGGCGTGTATACCGGACTCCTTCGCATACGAAATGAACACGTCTATATTTCCATATGAAAAATAAAATTGATATTAGAGATATAAATATAGACTTTTTCCATAATTGCAATAAAATATGGATTAATTTTCTTCTATTTTGGATTCGGATCGGGTTAGGGTTGACATGAAGTAAATTTTTCGTGTATACTCGTACATAATTCTAATAAGTAACTGCATTCGTAAGACTCTTTTGAAGTTGCTCTTTACAAATTAGTAATGGGCGAAGAGTGACCTCTGCCTTATAACCTAAAACGCTTCTTTTTATCTTCCCAAATCGTCAAAACCGCCTGCTATAATTCTCCTACAAACAATTATCCAACTTAAGCAGGCACAAACTACATATTCGGCTACTGGAAGCACAACGGATCATTTGCACTCACTAAACTCACACATCACCTGGCGTGTATACCGGACTCCTTCGCATACGAAATGAACACGCTCTTCTGATCAACTTGAGATTCCCAGCACGCGACACATATGAATAGTGAGCAGACATTAGTGTAAATGCTTCATTTTGGGGTTCGTTTAGAATTCAGGACCCAGCCCCGAGATCGCCGAATGAGATAATATTCTTCCATTTTTACAAGACGTGTGTGCATATCCGATCGGTGTTTTACGGCGTATTTTTAGCCTGGTGGAATCTTCTCCTGAGGAAGCAGAACATTCATTACAAAACTATGGTTCGATAGGTTTTATGAGTTCGTATACAGATCAAGATATCCGGCTGAAAAATGACTTTTCGGTGCTTTAACGCGATCGCAAACAAAATTTGGGAAAATGAGGGCCATTTGTTATTATTTCGGTCTAGTCTTGCCAAGAATGATAAACAAGTGTGAATAAACTCGTAATTCATTGATGACGTTTTTTCTAAAGTGATAAAAATCTTCGGCATTCTTAAAACATAGTTGGAAGAAAACAATCAATTGATAGGATTTTTGTTTTTTTTTGCTAAAATATTCAGTGGCGTAACAAGGGGGGGGGGGGTGTCCAGATGCTCTGGATACCACTAATTTTGTAAAGTTTTCTTTGCCTTAACTAATCGGAAAACTTTCTGCTATTATTAACGCTAATAACACTTTACAATATTACTGGTATACAGAGCATTTGCAAGAAGTGTGAATAAACTCGTAATTCATTGACGACGTTTTTCTAAAGTGATAAAAATCTTCGGCGTTCTTAAAACATAGTTGGAAGAAAACAATCAATTGATAGGATTTTTGTCTTTTTCGCTAGAATATTCAGTGGCGTAGGGGATACCACTGGATAGCGTCTGGATACCACTAATTTTGTAAAGTTTTCTTTGCCTTAACTAATCGGAAAACTTTCTGCTATTATTAACGCTAATAACACTTTACAATATTACTGGTATACAGAGCATTTGCAAGAAGTGTGAATAAACTCGTAATTCATTGACGACGTTTTTCTAAAGTGATAAAAATCTTCGGCGTTCTTAAAACATAGTTGGAAGAAAACAATCAATTGATAGGATTTTTGTCTTTTTCGCTAGAATATTCAGTGGCGTAGGGGATACCACTGGATAGCGTCTGGATACCACTAATTTTGTAAAGTTTTCTTTGTCTTAACTAATCGGAAACCTTTCTGCTATTATTAAGGCTAATAACACTTTACAATATTACTGGTGAACAGAGCATTTGGACCCCGTCTCTGGCTACGCCAATAAGAATATTCTCACACGAAAGTTTACTTTCTTTTAAAGCTGCTCGTCAGTAAACTTCCCAATTCCCCTCGCTAATGTTAATCCTATGGGCATAGGATGCATTCGTATTTTTTTAAATATCTCCCCAGGAAATTAATATTTTAAACTTCTGTTTTCTTTATACTGTTCTTAAAGGATGTCTCTTTTTTTTTCTTAGTTGTCACAATTTTTCTAAAATATATAAAATAAATTTTATGTGAAGTTTTAAAATCTTATTCAGTTTTGCTCAGATTTTAAAATTTTAAATTAAGCACATATTTTAGAATTATTTGGCTAACCAAAAAAAAAAAAAAAAAAAAAATAGAGATATCCTTTAAGAAAGTAGAAAGAAAACAGTAGAAAGTTAAAAAAATATTAATTTCGTGAAAAGATATTTTAAAAATACGAATGCATCCTACGCCCATAGGATTAACATTAGCGAGGGGAATCGGGAAGTTTACTAACGAGCTGCCTTAATTTGATAAAATATCCTTAATCCTTTGACGAGTAACACCATATGTGATAGAGTGTGCCGAAACTCACTCGTCTAAAGATTAAAGTTTTAAAGTAATCTTTAAAGGTTTCCTATTTTCCATTTAAAAAAAAAAAAAAATCTGTTTACGAATGATTTCTATTTAATACACGTAATGTACGATATATACTTATTCGCCAGACAAACATGAGTTGATTTTTCCCACACTTTCTATGCAGCAAAACCCATATAGAAAAGAAGTTGAAATACATTTGCAAAAAAAAAAAAAAAAAAAAATATATATATATATATATATATATATATATATCTTAAAAATCCTTTTAATTAAAGAGGGTCGAAAACGGGTGTTTTACAAAACTCAAAACTTTGTAAAATCATTATTTTTTTAACTAATAGAGATAAACAAAAAGATCTAAAAGCTGCAAATATTTTCTATTAAACCATGTAATCCAGGGATGTAAAGAATATAGGGCAGTATTCGGTATTCAGCCTATTCGGCTCTCTTGCCGAATATTCTGCTGAATATCTGTGGTCAAATACTGGTGGATATTTGGCCAAATATTGGTAGACATTGGCCAAATATTGGTGGATATTTAGCCGAATTCAACATAGCATATTTTCCTCTTTTCTATTCAAAGATTTTTTCAAATCCAAATTTTCCATTATCGCATTCAGAAGCCATTTTCATTCTTAAATGCACAAAATTTGTTGCTATTCTGATTCAGAAACTAAGAAATCAAATTGAATGTTCTTTGAAGGCTAAGGATCTCTTAGAAAATAGTATCAAAGTTGGATGTTTAAGCCAATTTCATAGATACAACTGTTATAGGGAAAGATCTTCATTGGAGATCAATCGATTACAAATCAAGATGTAATACATTTATTGAAACTGAAAAACTATATTCACTTCCTAGAACAATTGGATATTAATGCCTGTAAATTTCATGCACCTGTTAAAATGGTTTTGTGATTGTGTCAAAAATATTCGTATTTTAGTATTTTTTCTATTATTAAAAAACAGTCTTAAATATACTTAAAACAAAGTATTGCAGAAGATACAAGATTATTCGTACTGTTGGTCTCAGTTTCTGTGTGTACTTTCAATATCTGTTGAGTATGTTGTAGAACTTAATATGTTGTGTATATGCTGGTTCAACTGGTAAAAGTTTTGTTAAATATATATTTTATTCATTTTCAAATTTGTTGACTAATAGCCATGGCTTGACAAATGCTGTCGCCAAGTCACCACTGGCAACCAAGTTTTTTTTTTTTTAAATCTGCCAACGATTTTTTTAAACAAAAATTGACCTAACAAATGAACACAAATGGCATTTTTTTTCTCTCCTCTCTCCTCCAATATTAAGAAATAAACTTAGAAACTATATTCAAAATATAGATATTTTTAACTTTTATTTTTAATTTGGCAAAAATAAGTTCATCAACTGCAATTTTTAAGGTAATAAAAAAAAAAAAAATGGCGAACTTCAATAGGAAAATAGGCAAAAAATTCACTATTTTACCAATGCCCCCCCCCCCCCCTTATCAGGTATAGATTTTAGAGCACTCAATTATCCGAACATTTGAAGCATTCAACAATCAGCATTTTTCCGAACATGTCAGTCAATTCAGCCTTTACAGTATATATATATATATATATATATATATATATTTTTTTTTTTTTTTTTTTTTTTTTTTTTTTTTTTTCAGAGATTTCTAATTTTGATAAGTTTCATTAGAAAACTTAGATTGTATTATCTTTTTTAATTATGTACTATATTATAAAGTATGTTATTAGTCATTCCAAACTTATGCGTGTTATTATTTTTTCTCAATTATTATTATTATTATTATTATTTATTATTATTATTATTATTATTATTATTATTATTATTGAAAATCAATGTTGGTGGAGAGGGGAGGGGTTAAATATTTTTTATTGGCGACTAGAATTTTCTTTTTTTTATGGCTACCAGATTTTATCAAATTTGTGAAGCCCTGCCAATAGTAACACAAACTCCTCACAATAAAATTTACTTTATCAAGAGTTACTTCAGAAGGTGTCTTATTGTGAATCTTTTGAAGAGCAAGTATAAAGCATTGTGAGGAGAGCTCATTCATTTTGAATATAAGAAAGGCTAAAAGTATCATAGAGCTGTAAAAATAGAGAAGTTTCTTTATACTTTAAAGGAAGTTAATTTTATGTGTCTAAGTAGTAAAAGGATAAAATGCAAATTCTTATTGGCATTATTTTTTATGAAAAATGTTTTCTAACTAAAAAAATAATAAATTTGAAAAGCATATTTAACTGTGGTAATTGCATTTTTATATGAAGTACAAGTATCTACAGATAAAATTATGCTATATTATTAATTTAGACTTAGTAAACGTTATGTTTTATTATTCGTATGAATATGTTTGATATATTACAAAAAAAACATCAAGCTGTTAAATTTTTTAAACATACAAATAACAATAGCAACAAAAAAATTTAATTTGTGTCATTTTTAAATTAATATTTGTGTATTTATATTTAATTAATAAATATACATAATGAAAATGAACATTTTAAAAAATATTACTATTCTGAGCTGTGAGTAAGATTTTAAGGCCTCAAAAAAGTTTAAGTATATATTTTAGAAATATTTTGTCAGAGACAGAGTCAGGCCGAGTAGCGATGACAACCTATATGACGATTATATAGCTTCTGTGCTTCACCGGTATTTATTATATATATATATAGGGTGTTCCGTTAAAGGGGTCCAATATTAATAAGGGTAATAGAGGAGATCACATGGAGCATAAATCAGTATATAAAGCCTGGTCGGATCTCAATAGTTTTCAAGTTACAGCAAATAGAATGAAAATTCGGAAAATTGTAAAAGAACCCTCATTGCTAAACTATCGATAATGCTACATAACAACGAAGCACATATTTAGAAAGAGCAGAAAAAAACCTACAAAATGACATCAATTGTATTAAAATAGCAATATTTATTGACGAGTTACAAGCCCTGAAACAGTGAAAAAAGTACGAAATCCAATATACATCAAAATAGTTAATCGTTAATTCCAAAAAGACAACTCTAGCTACAACAAGGAAAATGTAGTAAAATTTGGTCCATTCCGAAAACTTTCTAAAAAGCTTACAATGAACCATATCGGTTTAATTGTGTGAGAGAAATTAATCAGTTTCTTAGTTACAACTCCGCTTTCTTTGACACTAAGGTTAAACTCCGCCCATCACGATTGGAAACACCGCCTTTTTAATTACTCTCAACTATACATTTTCGATCATGCTTCTTCTGAGATGCAACATTTTTAATTATTCAAGAGTTGAATGAACCAAAATAACTTTACAATAATAGTCTACATTTTAAAGTGGTCTTTTATTGATATAAAGCTTAAGTTAAATTCCTTAAAATTAAACTGGTGGTGAAAATTCGGAAATAATTAAAAATATTGCGATTTGTAACTATGCAAGAAGTTTTAGTACATGTTTTACATGGACAATTATTGTATGTATATGTGCATCATAATTTATGATAGGAAATAATAATAACAAATAGCATAATAATTTTATTAATTATAAATTTAAAAAAGACACTAAATTTTAAATTAATTCATACAAACTTTGTAATTTACAATTTGAGTACACCACAGTCTGTGACTTACAAAATACTGTGCCAAAAAGTGTTGAAAATAAAAGAAAAATGACAAATAAAGAATTACATTCCACGTACTTTATGACATATGTGAAGCATAGTCTTCTGGCCTGCGCTGCACAGTTCAATGTCGGAAGGCAGACGAACGGACATTATTATAATAGGTGTTCGAAGTTGCGCCCATTAACAGAATCGCACAGCCGACAGCGACGTCGTAAAGATTGGCGAACACGCCGAAAAACTCCGACGGAGTTGGGAATGTCTCCTGCAGCGACAACGATTCGCGCTAGTAAATCCTCCGGTGTATCCACAGGCGTTTCATACACCAGCGATTTAAGGTGTCCCCAAACAAAAAAGTCTAACGGATTGAGGTCTGGAGAGCGTGCAGGCCAAGCAACAGGTCCACTGCGTCCAATCCATTTCCCAGGATATGTTGAATTGAGGTGATTGCGAACACCTATGAAAAAATGTGCCGGTGCGCCATCGTGCATAAACCACATATTGTGGCGCAATGTTGCTGGCACATTTTGCAGTAACTGCGGTAAGATATCCCGTAGGAAAACCAAGTACGTACTGCCATTGAGTACATCTGGGAGTAAATATGGTCCTATGAGATAATCGCCGAGGACACCTGCCCATATGTTCACACTGAACTTTTGTTGTGCGTTCGACGGGAAAACAGTGTGCGGATTTGTATATGACCATGTGTGCATATTGTGCGTGTTTACCACGCCCTCTCTCGTAAATGTTGCTTCATCAGTAAATAAAATATTTTCCAGAAATTGTGGATTATTTTCTGTTACATTAAGCAACCAGCGTACGAATTCTGTCCGCTGAGCACAATCTGTTACTGATAACAGTTGTACCCGCTGCACATGAAAGGGGTGCATGTTTTCTGCACGCAGAACACGCCACACACTTTGGTGAGAAACACCGACTTCAGACGCAGCAGCTCGTGTACTCGTGGAGGGGTTATCTTTAAAAATATTCAGTACATCTTCTTCCATTGCAGGTGTTCGTACATGTCGAGGTTTCCCTGCATCAATGCTTGCTGTATTAAACGATCCAGTCTCCCGTAATCGTCTATCGATTTTATGAAGAGTTTCGAACTTGGGCAACGTCTCCTTGGAAATTGCTCACGGTACATGCGCTGTGCTAGACATGCATTTCCATGAGCTTGCCCGTACATCAGATGCATGTCCGCATATTCTTCGTTAGAGTATTCCGGCATAATAATTATACATCAACTTACTACAATCCCACTTACAACAGCCACCCTTTAACATAACGCCCACTGATGACTGCTGTTTTATTACACTTTTCTTCCTATACACATAGAAAATTTGCATAAAAAGTACTTCTTCTTCATCATCCTGAAAGTTCATGGAGGAAACGCAGCAGTCACGGAGTTTGCTTTAAGACAAGGCGAGAGCTGCACAATATGTCATTCACTTGACCAGACTGAATAATGAAAGGGTATTGATAGAGGTTGATCAGAAATGTATAATTGAAAGATATTAAAACGGGGTGTTTACAATCGTCATGGGTGGAGTTTCGCTCTTTCCGAGCGTGCAACAGTACAGAGTTGTAACTAGGGAACTGCTTGATTTCTCCCATACAATTAAACTGATATGGTTTATTGTCAGCTTCTTCGAAAGCTTTCGGAATGGACCAAATTTTATAACATTTTCCTTGATGTAGGTAGAGTTGCATTTTTGGAATTAACGATTAACTATTTTGCTAAATATTTGATTTTGTATTTTTTCACTGTTTCAGAGCTTGTAACTCGCCATTAATTCTCAATATTCTAAAACAACTTATGTCATTTCGTAGGATTTTTTCTGCTCTTTCTAAATATGTGCTTCGTTTTTATGTAGCATTATCGATAGTTTAGCAATGAGGGTTTTTTTACAAATTTCCGATTTTTCATTCTATTTGCTGTAACTTGAAAATTATTGAGATCCGGCCAGGCATTATATACTGATTTATGCTCCGTGTGATCTCCTCTATTACCCCTATTAATATTGGACCCCTTTAACGGAACACCCTGTATATATATATATATACGTTGGATTGAGGAGGTGTGTGGCGGAGTTGTATGGAAAAATACGCATGGTTAACTTATATTATTAATATATATTAAAAAAAATGGGGGCATTTTGATTTACATATTTGTTTGATAATCGTTTTATAATGGAATGCGATGTGATATTTCTATATGTTTTTTAATTTAGTTAGATTTGCTTTTTCATTATTTAATTAATTTAAATGAATTTATATTCATTAATATTAAGAATGTATTTGATATAATGATTTGGATTAATACCTATGGTGGACAATATCATATTTACTAATATAATGTTTACTTTTATACAGTGTTAATATAATATGTTTTAATTTTATTAAGTGTTTATATTTTATTTAATTTGGTATGAAGGAACATTATTTGTGACTAATTCATTTCAATATTTAATCAACATTAAATTTAAATTCTTTGTATCATACTTCAAATATTTAGTATTTTACTTTAATTTAATTTAATTGATGTTGCATTTTTGGTACAGTTATTTAATCGTTTTTGTCATTTAATGGTACATATACTTTTATGTTGCTTTAATTATTAATTTTTCCATCTTACTACTTACTTATAACATAGAATTAATCATTTATACATCCATTACTTCTATGTAATTCAATATTCTATTTATTAATTAATTTCATTTATTTATTATTTAACTAATGGCTATCATTAAGATAGTAATTTGGTTTAATTATTAAACAATAATTTATATCCATTACTTTCTATTCAGATTTTATTCACTTTTACCAATAGATGGTAGCACTATTTTAAGTTGCTTTAATAATTAATTTTTCCATCTTTATACTTATTTATAACATAGAATTATTCATTAATACATCCATTACTTTAATGTATTTCGATATTCTATTTATTAATTTCTTTTATTTATTATTTAACTAATTGGTATTATTTAAGATAGTAATTTGGTTTAATTATTAAACATTTATATCCATCCAATACTTTCGATTCAGATTATATTCATTTTTCCCAATAGATGGCAGCACTTATGTTCCTGTTTACTTTACAATCCATAATATTCTAACATTATTTCTGGCATCATTATAAAGCAATTTATATTTCTAAAATTGGCAACATGTAATGATTTTTTTTTTTTTTTTTTTTTTTTTTTTTGCAATTCATTCCCAAGTCATGGTTGAGTTTCATGCTGGTTCTTGGGGTGTAAATTTATATTTCTAAAATTGCGGCAACATGTAATGATTTTTTTTTTTTTTTTTTTTTTGCAATTAATTCCCAAGTCATGGTTGAGTTTCATGCTGGTTCTTGAGGTGAACGGTATTTATTTTAATCTTTTTTAATCTTTATGGATTTTATACTTACTGACTCTATAAATTGTTTTCTTTGTAAATTATATGTAAGGCTTCTCTCCTTTTAGGTAGATTTCGTAAGAAATACTACCTATTACATTCTCACCTAAGTTGGAAATTTTGAAAAATTTTTGCAGATCTACGCCGATTATGACTCCCAGAACCCAAAACCACCCCCAGTTCAAAACTTTATTTATCTATCTATCTATCTATCTATCTATCTATCTATCTATCCATCTATGTCACTTTTTTCTGACCACGATAACTGGAAAAATTCTGCATTAATCTTTTACAAACTGATACATAAAATCAAGGGGCATAAAATCTCGGTCAAGTTCGTTAATGGGCAAAATCGAACCAGGGGGGGGAGGGTGGGGGGGCTTTTTGTAAAAACAGAAAAAAACCCATAATTTCTTAATTATTATACTATCGAATCCATTTAAAGTTATTAATACTTCTAGGAGAAGGGCCGAAAATTTATGTATGACAGATTTTTGATATAATTAAAAATGGCTCCAAGGGGGGGGAAAAAGGGGGGTTTTAGAAGAAAAAAAATCATAGCTTCGTCAATTCACAAGATATCAAATCCGCGTAAATTTATTATTAATCCTCTTAATATTATCTAAAACTTTTATATTGACAAGTTTTTTATAGGACCAACCGTTATAGCAAAAAAAAATTAAAAACAAAAAAAAAAATCCCTGCCGGCTCCGCCTGCAAACAAGTTATTTTTCGAAGTAGGCGGTTCCAACTCCTGCATCTTTTCGAAACTGATACATAAAATCAAGGGACATAAAATCTCGGTCAAGTTCGTTAATGGGCAAAATCGAACCAAGGGGGGGATGGGGGGGGGCTTTTTGTGAAAACAGAAAAAAAAACATAATTTCTTAATTATGATACGTATCGAATCCGTTTGACGTTATTATTACTTCTAGGAGAAGGGCCGAAAATTTATGCATGACAGATTTTTGATATAATTAAAAATTGCCTTAAGCGGGGGAAGGGGGGGTTTAGAAGAAAAAAATTCATAACTTCATCAATTCCCAAGATTTCAAATCCGCTTAAATTTATTATAAATCCTCTTAATATTATCTAAAACTTTTATATTGACAAGTTTTTTATAGGACCAACCGTTATAGCAAACAAAATTAAAAACAAAAAAACCCCTGCCGGCTCGGCCTGCAAACAAGTTATTTTTCGAAGTAAGCGGTTCCAACTCCCGCATCTGTTCGAAACTGATACATAAAATCAAGGGGCATAAAATCTCGGTCAAGTTCGTTAATGGGCAAAATCGAACCAGGGGGGGATGGGGGGGCCTTTTTGTGAAAATAGAAAAAAAACCATAATTCTTAATTATGATACGTATCAAATCCGTTTTAAGTTATTATTACTTCTAGGAGAAGGGCTGAAAATTTATGTATGACAGATTTTTGATATAATTAAAAATTGCCTTAAGAGGGGGGGAGGGGGGGGGGGGTTAGAAGAAAAAAATGCATAACTTCGTCAATTCAGAAGATTTCAAATCCGCTTAAATTTATTATAAATCCTCTTAATATTATCTAAAACTTTTATATTGACAAGTTTTTTATAGGACCAACCGTTATACCAAAAAAAAAAAATTAAAAACAAAAAAATCCCTGCCGAATCCGCCTGCAAACAAGTTAGGTTTCGAAGTAGGCGGTTCAAACTGCCGCATCATCGTAAAAAAGGTCATTTCTTCCGCAATTCCCGACAAACAGGCGCCCCACGGTCTGAGTCTTCGAAATCTACCTGTGTCTGTAGGCCGAGCCGTCAGGGATTTTTTTAATATTGTATTTTATTTTTCATTTTATCACTGGTTTGCTTCAATGTTTATGAGATGTAGTCCAAAATCATATTTTTTAGCAATGTATGGCTAATATGATGATGAAACATCTCATTTCATTTTATTTGTGGTATTTAGGCATTTGGGACTTAATAATTCTGTCTAAATTCCACAAATTTCATTTCATTTCATTCATTTAATTCCATTTTTATTTAATTTCTTATTCTTTTAATATGTTTTTGTTTCCATATTAAGTGTGTTGGGGAATCTTTCATTGTCAACTAATTATTTCATACTTAATTATTATTTCATTGTTTAAGTTGGTGTTATGATAATGTTTCATTTATGGTTATATATATATATATATATATATTATTTACAACAAATAGTATATAATTTTTTACATTTAACATACAACCCATTCTACTATAATGACCATGCAGCCTTTCGAGTCATCAAAAATTTCTAGAGTGTACAGACTAATTGGAGAAGGTATTTAAGGTTAAAGTTCAGTCTCTGGGAAGGATTGGAATGCCATTTTTACTGTCTATGGATAAGAAGAACACATTAAAATTTTTTTGACTATTTTCTATTATTTTGATAAAATTAATTATTTTATCTATTAGATCGGGGGTTCCCAAACTTTTAAATTCTGTGCCACTAAATCGAAGTTCATACTCCCGCGTACCACCAGGTAACAAACATAAAGCTAATATATAGAAAACAATGTAAAACAGAACATGTCTAAAACGGAATACTTCCCCTGTCTTTTATGCTTCCGTCTTAGTAGATTTTACTGTACTTCAAAATTCACGATTACTTTACTAAATTGTTACTTAGATTGACTGCTTTATATTAACATTCAAATAAAAAGCATTATCATCATTAGAATTTAAAAGTATATACAATATCAAAATACAGTGTTTTGGTCGAAAAACAGCTACGATATTTAATGACATATTAACCTTCCGATTCATACAATACATAGTAGCTTTATTGCAGTAATTTCCTGGTATAATTAATGAGAAGGGTAGATTTACGTACAATCAAGTACAGCTTCCTCATGTCTGGTTCGATATTAGTTAGTTTTAGTCATAAGAGTTTATTCCTGTATTTGTTTTTCATATAAAGAATTGAAGAAAAAATACATTCACATGGATATATTGTTCTAAAATCTAGTAACAAAAAAAGAAAATAGCGTTTACAGTCCTTAAATCGCATTCGAAAATTTCCTGGACGATAAACTTAAGCCGTTTTCGATTTCATAATAATCTGCTGTATTTCATTTCATGTACCAGTATTAGACTTTTGCGTACCAGTAGCCAGAGCTTCGCATAAACAGTAAGGTACGCGTACCATATAGTTTGGGCACTCCTGTATTAGATCATTTATTTTTAATACACATGTCAAATAGATCAGTAAGATTCTTCCTTTAAGAAGAGCATACAGAAAAGACAAGTTAAAAAAAAAATATTAATCTCCTAGTAAGAAACTTGGAAAATTTAAAAGCAATCCATGTCCAGATGTTTAATATTGGAGAAAGGCATTTGAGATCTGACTGACCAACAAAAGCCTTAACTTAATGGGTGTTTCCGGAGCCGCAACATCATAATATTTCTAGTGGAAGGTTACGCACACCAGGAAAATACCGATTTGCACGTCTCTTGAATCACTGCCAGAAGGTCGGAGGAAGTAACGTATCGATCTCGGCCGATTCTGTGACACCGGTTCGCAGCTCCACTTGTCGTGGACATCAGAATTTCGTTTGAAATGTGTCCGAGTTTTTGTAGGTTTTAATTATAACAACACTCTTGTCTGACAGAGAGCCGTGTATAAATTTAAAGGTAGTTTCGTATTAGCCGCATGACAACGGCGAACTTTGGAGTTCTTTACTGATATTTTTTGTGAAGAATACTTTTTGTTTCAGATGGAAAATGTTTAAGAGATTGTTCTTAGGATGACATCAAATATGTAACGAAAATAATTAATACATTTATGAATACATATATGCATACATGCATACATACATACATACATACATAACTACATGAATACATTACGTACATATACATTAGTAATACATACATACACACATACATACATTAATAATACATACATGCATACATACATAACTACATGAATAAATACGACATATATATTCATGTAATTATATATGTATGCATGAATTCATGTATGTATGTATGTATTATTAATGTATATGTACGTATGTATTCATGTGCTTATGTATATATTAGTAATGTATGTACGTATGCATTCATGTAGTATTGTATGTATGTATATATGTAGACATGAATCTATTAATTATTTTCGTTATATATTATACGTACATACATTAATACATACATGAATACATATGTACATACATATATGAATGCATACACACATACATATGAATACATAAATAGTTGCATACATATAATTGCATACATACGTACATATGCAATACATACATGAATACACACATATAATGAATACATACATGATATGAAATCTTTGTCGATAAACTGCTAGCATGCACCTAATACGAAAATCCAAATTTAATGCAACTTACCTTAAAACGGACTCGGAACACAGCTGGTAAAATTATTTTTAACTGTTGCAGGTATACAGAAAAATGTCTATTATATTTATTAGTTTTGTATTTATTTAAAGAGGAGAGAAGAAAATAAAACAAGAAAATTAGCTATTAATAAAAGCTATAAATTATTCTTAAGAATTTTGTAATAACATTAAATTTATAATTTGAAAACAAAAATTTATTACTGTCATACAAAGAGTTAAAAAAATCATAATAGGATAACGTTTCGGGTTTAAAGAACTAAGTCGGCCTCACCGTTATTAAATATTGCCTTTAAATAGCATAAAACAAGCCATAATACGGTAGACCAGCCATACTCAACCTGAGGCCCGTGGGCCACATGTAGCCCGGCGAACTTTTGTGTGCGGCCCGAGACGTATAATCATTAAAAAATATTTATAAAATTAATTAATGTACATAAAAGAAATTTAATACCACTTGCAATGTTAGGTTTGTTTTATATATTTTCATGGGGGGAGGGACAAAATCTGTTCTGTTATTTGTATATAATTTAAAATTTTTAAAACATCTTAAACCCATTTTCTTAGTCAAAACTTCTTTTTACATAGTCCTATTTGTGCTGCCATGGAGTATACATTTCTCAATCTTCCAATTAAACATTATACAAAATTAATTAAATTTGCATTATATATACATTTAAAAAAAGTCGTTTGAGCGCTTTTCCATTTACTGATACGACACCGATAAATCGTACATGATTGTCGTTATTAGACATCGATTGTAGGCAAAATGCATTCATATACACTATGACGACAAAATTGTCGTCGAATCGGTAAGTCGAAAAGCGCGTAGCTTATATGAATTCATTTTGCGTGCATCGATGTCGGATAACGATAATCCTGTAAGATTTATCGATGTTGGATAACGATAATCCTGTACGATTTATCGATGTCGTGAGTCAGCAAATGGAAAAGTGCTCTTTAATACGGACTTCGGTTAGCGTGGGCGAAAACCTAAGTTACATAAAATTTTCGTAAAAAGAAGTCTTCTTGATCAGAAAACATTTCTATATATATATATTATTATTATTATTATCAGTTCTGTACTTTTCTAGATGCTGAGGGATCAAGGGTATTGTAACAAAATACTTTTGACTCTCCAGCCATATTGAAGATTTTGTTTACTTTACTATAGAAAAAAACCTTGTATATACGTATATTTCCTGTTTTTGCATCTTGGTCGGTTTTGTACTTGCATGAACTGAATAAACAATAAATATTAATTCTTTTCAAAGTCTGACAAGTAAAGTATTTATTCACAGCTTACATTTTTCATTTGTCGACAATATATCTTTGTCGGATTCAAAAGGAAATTAATCAGGCTTGTGGATGGATCACTTGTACTTATTTAGCCTGCTTTTTGACACGTGATGACATAATGGTCCGAATATATTGATCATATCAACTCTCACATTTGGTGGCAACAAATAACAGATTCAAACACAGCTGTCTATTTCGATGGTTTAAATTTATCACGTTACCAGTCTTAGAAAAGTCTCATGTTCAAAAATCATTTATATCAGTTACTTTTACTAACACTTAACTCATTTTCTGCTAAACCGGGAAAATTAATGGCGTTTACTTAACAAATGTTATTAAAACTTCATATCTCGATCGTCGCACTTGGAAAAGACAGCTTCAGATGAGATTCCCAGCTACAATATAACTGGAGTAACGTTTTACAAATCTTCTTCCAACGTGTATGCTGGATTACACGATATGTCTAGTTTTGCCAATCCCTTCCTTAATTCCATGATGTATACTTTAAATTCAGTGCGTGAAAAAAACGTGTAAGTAAAATAACAGATGTTTCCTTTCTAGCTTGTGCTTTTGAGTATTGAAATAAAATTGTTTGAGATAATATAAAATAATTTTAACTGTAATATTTACTGGCAATGCTGAATTATTTCATAGAAATAACAGGATTTATTATCATTTGTGTTAAGCGCTTGAAATAACAGTTCAAGAAAATAACTTTTTTTTTTTTTTTTTTTTTTTTTTACAATTTATCTAAGAAATGATACTTCCTCGATATATCACTTACACTTAGTTCCTGAATCATGATCCCCCCTCCCCCCCCCCCCCAAAAAAAAATGTGCTTGTCCAATGTAGAAGCAAAAATCCTCCTACCCAGATTTAAAAAAAAAAAAAAAAATTATCATTTTTAAGCACACTTATCTTTTTAAGCCTGTTGATACAATGGCCCGAATATATTATAATTAATCTCAGTTTTTTTCAATTTTCACATTTGGTGGCAACAAATAACTGATGCACAGACCACACATGTCTGTTTTGACATATGAGGGGGTTAGAATGACAGTGGAGTAAGTCAAAAAATTTAAAAAATCTGGATAACCATATTTTCACTGAATGTATATTAATTTCTGTTCAGTGTGACAGTCAAATAAGTCACAGTTCACTTAGGGAGTTGCTAGAGGGTAAAACAAGTTACTTAATGCAGCGGCTATGCGACGAGTTTGTCAAAACCCTTCATTTCTGAAATTACTAAATATTGACTTACTCCACTGTCATTCTAAACCCCTCATATGTGGTCATATTTGGTCATTTGACATACCTATTTTACCACGTTTACTTATTTTAGAAAACTCTCATATTCAAAAATCATTTATATCTGTTACTAACCACACTTAACTTATTATCTGCCAAACCGGAAATATTAATGTCGTTTACTTAACAATAGTTATTAAAAACCACTTGATTTTCACACATGAAAACGACAGTTTCTGATGAGATCCCTAACTACAATATAACTAGGGTACGTTTTACAAATCATTTTGAAACGTGCATGGATTACAAAGTTATCTAGTTATACCAATCCCTTTTGTTTCATGCAATATACTTGAAATTCAGCGCGTGGAAAAACGCCTAATAAGGGATGACACTCGACTGGTTCCAATGGATTTTTTCGAAAGAGCATCCCGAGAAACGCTGGGGGGCGCCAGGTTTTGTTTCGTAAATTCGGGGTATCGGGAATACAGGTGTTTCTTTAATTCTTCTTGACACACTCATAGCTTAAGTTACTTGTCCCGAATGGCTTCCTATCAAGCCTGTTTTAACAGTGCTATACTTTTAGTTAAACTTTGCATTTTTGATAAAATACTAATGTGTGAGGTAGTAATAATAATAAGAAGAAGACGAATACTATGTGACAGATAATAATAAATAATTATAATATGATGATAAATACTACTAATAAATAAATAAATAAATAATAGTAAATCGTAATTAAATGCGAGGATAAAACTTTTCTGGGGGTATTCTTCCTTCGTTTGATAATCTGTTACAAAACTTTTGTTCCAATTTTTTTTTTTTTTAATAACCTAAATTAGAATAATAACCAGTGAAATGTTTATCCTGTTCTTCAAGACGTATACCGACATTTTGTCTTTTCACACAAACCGAGGATCGAACCCGGACCCTTGAAATACCGCGCTCCAAAGCTCTACCTTTGAGCTACGAGGACAATACTCAGCTTGACATATCTTACTTATATATGCTGGTAAGGCTGCAATCGCAGCCCCAAGGTGGAAATATCATCATGAGCACGCAAACTTCTGCGGCAAACATGAGACGAGATACAAAGCCATACTCGTAGCCCAAAGGTAGAGCTTTGGAACACTATTCCGAGGGACCGGGTTCGATCCCCGGCTTGGACATTTTCCACTATGTCGGTTTATGCTTTGAAAAGCAGGATACTCTGGTTATTATTCAATGATTACAGGCGTAATTCACTGCTGAAAAATGAATTAAAATTAACCTAATTTAGCATTGGCTTCTAGGGGCTTTCCTGTAACTTTGATCTTTACAGAAGAATTTGCGAACTAAAAGTAATCGCACTTTTTACGAACTCGATCATCACCCGAAGTACTTATGGATTGATACCCATTTCATTCATTTTCCTTCAAAGTGATTGAATACATTCCCTTGTAAGTAAAACATCAGATGTTTTTTCTAGCTTTTTCCTCGAGGATTGAAATTAATTTGCTTGAGATAATCTAAAATGCTTTTAACGGTGGTTTTACTGGTAAATATTAATTATGAGCTTTAGAGAAATATTTTGATTTTTATGATTTGCCCCGGAATAGATTTCATTATTAATAGATCCAATTTTACAGAATTTTTGTAATTTCTTTTCACATTTTAAGGACAGAAGTTGTTCAAAAATAAATATTTTATCAATTATTTTTACTTAATTCATTTTTTTAGAAATTTTTTATTTTATAAACCTTCGTTAAATTTTTGAAATTTCGGAATTAAAAAAATTTTGGAATTTTAAATTTTATTTAAATATATATTTTTTAACAGTTCTGTTTTTTAAGTATTGAGTTTTATCTTTAAAACACTAATTCTCGTTAATGACTACTGCTGCCATCTCACTTTTAATTTATTAAACTTTCTTCTAATTGTAATAATTTTTATTTTATCATTCAAAATTTAAATTATATAATGTAATGTTTTAGATACGGTTTCACATGCCGATTTCCCTACTAGAAATTCTATAACATATGCTGTTCCAATTGTCTGAAAAGCAGTTCTTGAATATTTTTATTTTAATTAAAAAATATCTTCCTCTTGTAATCATTTTAATATTAAATTTAATGGTACTACCATCTATGTTCTTATTGATAAAGTGTATTGATAAAGGATAAGGATTTAATAATTATATATTAATGATTTTGATTTATTAATTAAAGAATAAAGTGTTTTGAAAGGAATATTAAACGAAATCCTTTGTGCTATCTTTGTGCTATATTCACACTTATCCACTTGTTTATAATTGTTGCTTTTACATTTTCAAGATACTTTAGCGCTTGAAAGAACTGTTCAAGATGATAATTTTTGTAACAATTAATCCAAGAAGTAATGTTATAGAACACAGTTCAGCTCATGAAGCATAAATTAACACACACATGCACACTGTTTTGGAAAAAATTATAATAATAACGACACTTGCCCGGTACCCTAGTAGCCAACTAATATTGGGCCAATATTGGCTATATCTTGATGCAATATTGGCTTATTGGGGAAATATTGGCATGAAATGTTGCCCTAATTTTGGGGTGTTCACATTTTGTCCTTATTTAGCCAATATATGTTAGCCCTCAATATTGGCTAAAACTTGGCTAAATATTAGTGCAATATTGGCATGAAATATTGCCCAATATTGGGGAGTTTATATTTAATCAATATTTGTAGCCAATATTGCACCAATATTGCCCCAGTAGCCAACCAATATTGGCTATATCTTGGTACAGTATTGGCTATAACTTGGTGCAATATTTGCAATTTAGTGAAATATTGGCATGGAATATTACCCCAAAATTGGGGTGTTTACATTTTGCCCTTATTCATCCAATATTTGTAACCAATATCGCACCAATGTTGGCAGTAAATATTGCCGTAATATTGGGATGGTTACATTTTGCCCTTATTTAGCCAATATTGCCCCAAATGGCTAAATAAGGGCAAGTGTGAAGACCCCAATATTGGTGTTATAATTCCTACAAACATTGGCGCAATATACCTCGTTACTTTTAACACTTATTTATCAGTAAGTTCAATATTTATCAAGATTTATCAATTCCATGTCACTTTTTTCTGCTCTTGTTTTGTCTGTCACTTTTTGCCGGTTACTTTTTATTCCGATCACTTTTTTTGCTATTATCAGTAAATTTCGCCTTCTTTAATCGCTTTATTTAAAGTAAAAAGTTACAGTTAAAAAAAAAGGGCTAGAAGCGTCCCGCCGGTTGCCGACCCAAGTATAACGGCGTATACCACTGTATACATACTATTATGGCCCTGTTTGTATTAATATACTTTTTTTTAAAATGAGATGTAATTCCTTCAATTCAAAATTTATTTTTTTCTTTGTTGCAGATACTGGTGAGCGGGCAGCATCCGATGTCTGTGTCGCCATGCTGCCCCGCCTCTGGGCCGGGTTCCGCGGCCGACGTGAGCGGCGGAGGTGGCGGCGGCGAAACCCGCCTCTTGTCGCCTTTCCCCCGCCTAGCGCCCGCCGGCTTCGGACTCTACGGATACCACGCGGATCACCCGCTGTCCACTCTCGCAAGCACCGCCACCTCTGCCTTCTACCCGTCGCTGGTGAGTAGCTACGCTCATTTATTTCATTGATCAATCTTCTGCGGGCAAGATTTTTTTTAGACTTTCCAACATAAGTTGAAAAGTGTTTACTGTTGTCCGTGGTCTAACTCTTGTAAAAATATTCGGTTTGCCATTCAATTAATATATATTATTGACGTTCACTATAGAATGTTCAAAACTAAAATAAAGCGTGTACACTGTAAAAAATAATTGTTGATTTTACAGTATAATACTGGCATCCCAGCTGATGCATGGTAGTGTATTACTGCTTATTTTACTGTTAATTTTACGGTATAATACTGGCAGCTGGGATGCCGGTATTATACTGTAAAATCAACAATTATTTTTTACAGTGTAGCATTTATAGTTCATATACAGGGAAACACAAAAAAATTCCGTTAGATTATGGTCTTTTGGGGAAAAATCGTTTGCGCTGCATTTTAATGTTGTTATGATACTTCAAACACAATGCAACTGGTATGCGTTACTGGGGCAGGTGGACTACAACATGCTTTCTATAGAGTAGGTGAACTAGGGGATGAATGGGACAAGGGATGGATGGGACATTCTCAATATTTCAGGCAATAAAAAAAATTTTTTAGTTGTTTCCTATCTTTATAGATGACACTATCATAGTGTGCTTCAGAACCAAAAGCAAGACCACATGGCTGTTTTCAATTTCCTTCAAAGTTGCATTTCCTGAAAACTTTGCTTAAAAGTATTTTTTTTATATATATTTGAAGTTGTTTACATATTTTATGCATTATAAACAATTCAGATATGTTATAGTTATTTATTTCAAGGCTCAATATTGGTAATTAAAATGAATGAATATTAAACATTGTGACAAAATAATTTCTGAGACAAAATGGCTGACAATTGAATATATGCATCACGGGGATGAATGGGACATTTCAAATAGGGATGAATGGGACTGCTTCATTCATCCCTAGAGGTTACTGAAATTTATTTTTATTAACTAAATCATATTATATAAGTTGATAAATTAATAATTTATGGTAATTATTCTTTTAAAATTTCCTCCTCATTGTAGCCACCGTCGTCTTCAGCCATTGGATATTTCTGTTTATGAGCCTTTAAAGGCAAAGCTGAGATCAGTCCAATATGATTGGCTGACAAATAGTATTGGAGAGCATATTACAATTGATAACCTCTCAGCTTTTGCCAAGGAGGCATTTTTGTCAGCTTTTAGTACTAGCAACATAAACACAACCAGTGTTTATAGGAAAACTGCCATTTTCCTTTTTAACAGCAATACATTCATTGAAACTGATTTTATGACAGACCACACTATCAGACCACTGTCAGACGACTGACAGGCCAAATTTAGAACATTTTAGACCGACCACATTTATTGTGTTACTGATATTTGCACATCCATGCAACTTTAACTTTGTAATTCATTAAAATTTCAGTTAAAATATATAATATAAATTACAGTTTTTTAATACATAATTAACTGTCTTTTCTCATCTTAGATTACTAGCACTGATATATAACAGCCATATAAGATCATATATTACAAATATAATTATATATAAGTTTATAATTATAAATTTTAATTTTGTATCATTTAATACAGAGAGGAAAATATTTGTGTCCCATTCATCCCTGCTGTGGGGGTGATTGGGACAAAGAGGAACTTTTTTTAAATTGCATAATATATTTCTTTATAATAATAATCTTGAATAAATATTGTGCATAAGATGTAGACAAACACCTAATGTATGAAATGCGCTATATAATATTAATAAAAGCTTACATAAAATATTTAAAATAAATATTTTTGTGAAGATGTCCCATTCATATCCCCTATCTCCCCTACAGAGTAAATAGCATTTATAGTTTGTATACAGGGACACACAAAATAATTCCGTTACATTATGGTCTTTGGGGAAAAAATCGTTTGCGGTGCATTTTAATGATGTTACGATACTTCAAACACAATGCAATTGATATGTGTTACTGGGAGAGGTGGGCTACAACATGCTTTCTATGGCTCACAGGGTAAATAGCATTTATAGTTTGTTTACAGGGACGCACAAAAGAATTCCATTGCATTATGATCTAAAAGAAAAAGTTGTTTGCAGAGTATTTTAATGATTTTATGATATTGCAAACATGTTGAAATTCATATGTATTCCTGAAGTGCCTGTCCTGCAACATAATTTTCTCTAAATTATGAAGAGTGCAGCATTTACAATTCATTGACAGAGACACATAAAATAATTCAGTTTACATAGCTGATTCCGGACGATAATTATGCTGGAAGTTCATTTTTATCTGTGATATGCATTTTTAAAGTTAACTATCATTTAGTGTGCTACATGCTGTGTATAATTTTTATAGATTATATGTAAGGGTTGTACAAAGGAATTCACACACATTTCCCGCTATGGAAAGTAATTGCTGGAAAATAATTTTTACTGTGTAATGGTTTTTTTTTTTTTTTTTTTTTTTTTATTGCTTATTTATACATATTCTTTTACTGTATATAAAAAATGAAATTTCGCATCAATAATCTGATAGTGTTGGAAAGTGTTTCATAATCTATGCCAGATGGACGATTTCTTATTCTTATTTTGATTTTCCAAGATCACCTTGTGATTCTTGTAAAAACATTGGAATCGTCATTTCGAAAATTACAATAATTTTTTGCAATAATTTTGCACAATAAATTTCCAAAATGCCACTTTTTTTTTTTTTTTTTTTTTTTTTTGCTAACATGTTCTTGAAGGTAGACCCATATGTATAGATAAAAATTACATTGGTTTATTTATCTATAGCTATTCATAAAAGCTTGAAAAAACTATTGTTTATTGCAAAAACAACATTAGTCAATGACAATACCCAGTTCTATTCCAATTGCCAAAAACAGAAAATGTGATCGAACATGATGGTAAATTATGTGCCTGAATGAATAAATGCGAAGGATTACGGCATTCAACAACGCTATTTCCTAATAGCAATCATCGCTTTATTTAATCGCAGATTTCTGCAAGTTAATAAGACAATTACATGCAAAAATACTCATTTTTCTCAAATTAGTATTATTTTTAGGTACGTTCGTTCGTAATTAAATACGTAGCACATAGTCGTCGTCTGGTCCTTACGTCTGTCCGTCCGTCCGCATATAAGACGTTTCGCGAAAACTACCCAACCGAATGGTTTGAAGTTTAATATACATAATCGTTGGAGAATTTTGTCGAGTCATTTCAAATTTTATGAAAATCGAATCAAAACTTAAAAAGAGATTAATAAAAGTTTTCTATATTCTATTAAGACAAGTTAAATAAAACATTAAGACAATATAACATTTCGAATGTACAAACCCGTTTATAAAATGATACTCGCTGATATTCGCAAATCGTTTATAATAAAATCCCAATAAAAGTTGATTTTGAATAACGTCCTTTTTTCTTTTTTTTTTCTTTCCCGGAATATGGATTTTTTTTTTTCTATTTTCATTTCTTATATAAAAAGCTCAAACGTTGAGTGAATTTTATTATAATTAAGAAAAAAATAGAACATAAAGTGAAAAAGTTTCCCCAATGTCGTTTATCCCTATAACAAAAGATAAACAGGAAAAAGTGGAACATTTAAAAATTCTATAAAATAGTATAGGAAGTAAAAACTAAACTTTTTTTTATATATTAAAAGGGAAAAAAAAGTTCATTTTAGAAATTATTAGTCCCCACTAACCCAAACAATGCCACGCCTATGTTTCATTTCATATTTTTTCCAGATCATAATGGTAAATATTAGTTGTTATAAGGGTCTTTTAAACTTGTCGAGCAAAAAATTGGAATCGTATAGGTTGCGCGCAGGAGTTCTCCCCTTCTATAGAATTTGAAAAAGGGTGTTTCCCCGGGAAGAAAACATATTTATTTTACAACCAGATAACAATATTTCTGACGTAATTTTTACACGGGCTGCAAAACTTTTATATTTATACCTATTAAAAATTTCAAAGGGTTTGGCTTTTTCTTTTTTTTTTTCTTTTTTAAATGTTTTCTTACGAGCATTTTTATCACTAATTATCAGTATTTTTTATTTGGGTTCATTTAAAGTTTTATCACGGGTCCGGGCAACGCCGGGCGGGTCAACAACTACTTTCAAAAGTAGACTTTCCATCAAGTGTTGAATCTATCTAAAAAACGACTGATTCCATCATCAGTTCTTCTAACTATAGTTTTCTTACTGTCTTTTAACCCTCGAAATTAGAAGCAGCTGCCTGCATATATGAATATATGATTTCTGAATATTTATTCCTCATTCAATGTATAAATTACTGAACAATTACGCACCTATCTACATCTGTATACATTGAAAATAATACAATTAGTATCGTTTACTTTAGCACGAATTGAACAGATTTGAGTTAATCGACTGCATCTATTAAATTTATTGTCAATCAAATCATATTTTTATAGAGTGAATGATTTCATATTTGTAGGCAATAAACAGCGGTTAAATCTTCGCTGTTATTAAGTCACGGTTGGATAATCTCTGTTTAAATCAGGGGTACTTCCTACGCGCTTCGCTTGACGCATGCGGCTCAATTGAATAACCTAGAAAAATTAATGTTAGTTTAAATTTTGTAATAATTACGTGTACTCATATACAGGGCTTGACAAATACGGTCGCCAGGTCGCACTGGCAACCAAGTTATTTAATCTAATGGGGGTTTTGCTGTTGTTTCTTTTTTGTACAAAAATTGACCTAAGCTTTCTTGAAATGAGCACAAATGCCACCCCCCCCCCTTTCCCATCAATATTAAAAAATGAACTTTAAAACTATATTCACACAAAAAATATTTTTAACTTTTTCTTTTAATTTGACAAAAATAAGTTCATCAAATGTTAATTTTAAAATAATAAATCCGAATTATTTGAGACTTCGGCAGAAAAATAGGCGAAAACTTGTTTTCCTGCTTCACTATTTCGTCGATGCGCTTCCTCAGCAGTTATAGATTCATCTATCCGGACATTTGAAGCATTCGGCAATCAGCATTTTTCGAGCATGCCGGTTAATTCACTCTTTATAGTATTTATTTATTTATTTATTTATTTATTTTTGAAAGATATATGATTTTGATAAGTTTCATTAGAAAACTTAGTTTATATTATCTTTCTAAACTATGTAACTAATAATTCTAAACAATGCCTGTTATTTTCCCTCAATTAATTCATAAAAACTTTTGTGCTTTTTGAAAATTAATGACGAGGAAAGAGGGGGTGGTAAATATTGTTTACTGGCTACTAGAATTTTTTTCTGGCTACCAGATTTTATCGAATTTGTAAAGCTCTACTCATATAAAATATTGCTAATATGAACATTTAATAAAATTATTAATTGCATTTATTATTTCATTTTTAATATTTGTAAAGAGCCAACATCCCCAACCTCCCCAAGATAGAGAAGGTTATGAAGAGATCGACGAAATGTCGAAGTGGTGTAGTGGTAGTAAACTAGTTTGCAAATCAAAAGGCAGTGGTTCGAATCCGGGCTGTTGCTGGGCTCCATACTCGGCTCCCGAACTATGGGATTTTATCAATGGACGGTAGGAAGAAGCCAAAAGAAGTAGATGGTGGTTAGATTAACCCGGTTTTACCCGAACCCGACCCACAATTTCTAAAATCGCTGAAATATGTGTTTAATTATTTTTATAGCAGATTTGTTATTCTGAATTTCACACTCTTATCCAAAACTACTGATGAAATATGGTGAAAAGGTGAAATCATCGAAAATTATCGACCCCCCATTTAACCCCCTTAGTAGTTGAATTTCTAAAATCGCCTAACATACATGTTTAACTATTCTTTAGTAGATTTGTTATAGCGAAATTCACGCTCCTACCTATAACTTCTATTGAGAAATGGCAAAATGACATAAAACATTCGACCCACTATTTAACCCCCCTTAGTGGCTGAATTTCTAAAATCACTGAAATACTTTTTTAACTATTTTTTTAAGGAGATTTGTTATCCTGAATTTCATGCTTTTTTCCAAAACTGCTGATAAAATATGGTGATAAGGTGAAATCACCAAAAATCTTCGACCCTTCATTTAACCCCCTTTGTAGTTGAATTTCTAAAATCGCCTAAAATGCATGTTTAAGTATTCTTTAGTAGATTTGTTATCCCGAATTTCACGCTCCTAACTATAACTTCTACTGAGATATGGCAAAATGGCGTAAAACATTCGACCCCCATTTAACCCCCCCCCCCCTTAGTGTCTGAATTTCTAAAATCGCTGAAATACGTGTTTAACTATTTTTTTAGTAGATTTGTTATCCTGAGTTTCATGATTCTACCTAAAATTTCTACTGAGATACGCGGTAAAATGACCTAAAATGTTTAACCTCCTATTTAACCCACCTTAGTTGCTGAATTTCTAAAATTGCTGAAATACATGTTTGTCTATATTTTTTGTAGATTTGTTATCCCGAATTCCGAGCTCCTAACTAAAAATTCTGCTGAGATATGGCGAATAGGCAAAATGACCTAAAACTTTCGACCCCTCCCCCATTCAACCCCCTTAATGAATGAATTTCTAATCGCTGAAATATGTGTTTAATTATTTTTTTAGTAGATTTGTTATCCTGAATTTCACGTTCCTACCTAAAACTGTTGCTGAGATATGGCGAAAACGTGAAATGGCTAAAAACTTTCGACCCCCCCCCCCATTTAACCCCCTTAGCAGTTGAATTTTTAAAATCGCTGAAATATGTGTTTAACTAAATTTTAGTACATTTGTTATCCTGAATTTCGCGCTTTTAACTGAAACTGCTGTTGAGATATGGCGAAAAGGCAAAATGACCTAAAACTTCAGACCCCCATTTAATCCCCTTAGTGGTTGAATTTCTAAAATCGCTTAAATACGTGTTTAATTATTTTTTGTTATTAGATTTGCTATCTTGAATTTCACGCTCTTACCTAAAACTGCTGATAAAATGTGGAGAAAATGTGAAATCACCGAAAATTTTTAAACCCCCATTTAACCGACTTAATGATTGAATTTCTAAAATCTCCTGAAATAAATGTTTAACTATCCTTTAGTAGAATTGTTATCCCGAATTTCATGCTCTTACTTAAAACTCCTGCTGAGATATGTTGAAAAGACGAAATTATCTAAAACTTTCGACACCCCATTTGACCCCCTTATGCTGTGAATTTTCAAAAATCCTTTCTTAGTACGCGCCTACATTGTGTAAAGAACATGTCTTCCAAATTTCATTGTTCTAGGACAAACGGTTGAGGCTCGCCGTTGATTATGAAAAAATCAAGCTACTCCTTTATAAGTATAGATTATTCATCACAAATAATTAATAGTTAAATTATTGTAATGATATTAATTCATTCAGAGGAAATACCTTTGAAATAATTTTTAAAGGAATTCAGGAAACTGATTTTCTCTTAATTATATTATATAATATGCAGGAAATTGGTAAATCAAATACATATAAAAATAAATCTAGTATCTTAACAATACTACGTTTTCCACTGAATTCCACAAATTTAAATTGCAAATGTGTGAGAAATAAAGCATCACTTATAACAGTTTGAGAATTTCTTTGTAAAGGGGTAGTCTGGATTTTCAGTTACTTGATATGAGGGTCTAAGGAGTTTTGATTGATTCAATATAATTTAGGATCTGTATTTACTGCCTTTCATTGATTTCTGTTTAAAAATTGTTTAAATATGTTATACAATAAACATGGGCTTATTTTCAATTTTAATATACTTCAATTACATCAATTTCATTTTTTTTAATATGAAGCGTTTTAACACCATCGTTAGTTTTTACCTGTGTTTTAGTTTATTTGTTCCAGATTAACGTACTATGCAAAAAAAGCTTCATATTAAAAAAATAAAATTTTACTTAATTTTTTGCAAGTTAACATACGTATTAAAAACTACGATGGTGTTATGAGCGCTTCATATCACAAAAAAAAAAAAAAAATCTAAATTTATTTAACTACGATGGTGTTACAAGCACTTCATATATCGCAAAATAAATAAATAAATAAAATAAAAACCAAATTTTACTTTATTTTGTAAAAACTACAATGGTGTTAGGAACACTTCATATTACCAAAAAAAAAAAAAAAAAAAAAAAAAATCGAAATTTATTTTATGTTTTACAGATTAACATGTGTGTAAAAACTATGATGGTGTTACAAGCTCTTCATATATCACAAAAACAATAAAATAAAAACCAAATTTTACTTTGTTTTGTAAAAACTACAATGGTGTTTATAAGCGCTTCATATTACAAAAAAAAAAAAAAAAAAAAAAAAAAAAAAAATTATTTTATGTTTTACAGATTAACATGTGGGTAAAAACTACGATGGTGTTACAAGCTCTTCATGTATCACAAAAAACAATAAAATAAAAACCAAATTTTACTTTATTTTGTAAAAACTACAATGGTGTTATGAGCGCTTCATATTACAAAAAAATAAAATAAAATAAATAAATAAATAAAATAAAATTGCTTTCTGTTTCAAGCAAAACTTTGTGTAAAAACAAAGTTACTGTTATGAGCCCTTAATATCACAAAATTACTAACGTTTTTAGAGAGAAAATTAGAAAAGTTTATTTTAAACTTCCCAGCAATCAAAATAAAGGCTTTTTTTTATTTTTCATTCACTGTGAATCTACAGAAAGTAGGGGATTCATCAAAGAGATTATCAATTCAGACAGCTGATCCACCAAAATAATTCTGGAACACCGTGTTCGAAAATGCAGGTGTTAGCGATCAAGCAATGTTCAATCAATTAAAAAATTACTTTATTATAGATATTATTCATGATCGTAATTCTAATTTGTTTCGTGAAGATTTCGTGACAATTTCCTTCAATAAAAAAAAGTATAGGTTGTATTAAAAAACAAGTTCTTATTTTCAGGCAAGGAGGTTTCATTGCCTTGTAGAATTATTGTGAAATTTTTAATTAGCGGTAAAATGAAGCCCAGTCATTTATAACTACGAAAATCGTGTTTATAAAGAACCAGTGGACCCGTGCGAGGAATTCGCACAGCAGTCTAATTGTTTTTAGCAATATCTAATATTTTTTAGATGCAGGTTTAAACTTCTGAAGAAAAATTAAGGATGAAATATCTGCAAACAACATTTATCAAGCCAGAATATCGTCTCATTTATTCCATCAAAGTTACAGTAAAAACTGATTGAAGGTAGCAAAAGACACGCGTGAGAAAAAAAAAATAACAATCGTATTCTAACTGCATTAGAAGATGACAGGGGAGGGGGGGGGGGGGCAAGAGGGCCTCCCCCTTGGGCGCAGATACTGATGGGGGCACCAAATTTATACTACCAATGACGGTTTTATATATTTATTTATTCATTTTTTGGCGGTCGATCATTTTCCGGGGAATTTATTTTTCTCTCTCCATCATTCTCTTATTTTCTGTCGCAAAACATCATGGCTTCTCTAAAGAAATAAGTGCAATTTTCTAATGTTGATTGGAATTTTTGAATTAAAATTAAATCTTTTAAAGCTCCAAAATAAACGCGAAATATTTATTCAGTTTGTATATTTAAAGCTAAAAGCCCACTTCTTAAGATTTCACGTAACATTTTTCACATAAAATTGATCTCAGTGCGCATGCTGTAACTTTTTTTGAAAGCAGGCAGCGGAAATACCAGGGGGATTCTCTCCTTCTATAGTTGGAGGGTGGGTTGGGTCTGAACAAAAGAGAACAGTGAACGGTTCAAACACACACAATGAGAAACCCATTCATCCGTCTCCCCACTTCCAATGGGAAGAAAAGCTTTATCTTTGTTTGAAATGGCAGCTTTTCCTTCAGATGAATTTTACAAGCACCCAATTTGTTGCTTGGAGCCTGGGTCAATTTTCGTTGAAGAGAAACGCTTCACCCTTCGGACAAAAAATAAATCAACAATCACAGTCTTTTTTTTAAATACGTTGATGCAGTTTCTGCAGGATTCTAAATGATTTTTTTTTTTATTTAAATTCGAGTTGACCGGATCAGAAGACAGTTGGGCGCCCAATCCTAAGTTCGTTTTTTTCTAAGATCGTTTGGAATAAACCGACCAGCGTAGCGGGCGAAGCGCCGCTAGTAGAATTTATTTCTGTTTCCCAATTTCGTGACACCCGTCACAAAGAGAAAAATCACTGACCGGCCTACAGGCACACAGGTAGATTTCGAAGACGCAGACCGTGGGGCACCTGTTTGTTGGGAATTGCGGAAGAAATGACCTTTTTGCCATGATGTGGCATTTGGAAACGCCCACTTCGGAACCTAACTTGTTTGCAAGCGAAACCCACAGGGTTTTTTTAAATTATTATTTTATTTATTATTTTATTTTTTTGCTATAAGGGTTAGTCCTATAAAGCACTTGTCAGTATAAAAGTTTTAGATAATATTAAGAGGATTTATAATAAATTTAAGCGGATTTAATATCTTGTGAATGGACGAAATTATGATTTTTTTTCTTCTGAAACCCCCTTTTTTACCCCCCCCCCTTGGGGCCATTTTTAATGATATCAAAAATCTGTCATACACAAATTTTCGTCCCTTTCCCTAGAAGTAATAATAACTTTAAACGGA
The DNA here is from genome assembly GCA_963931845.1 of Maratus michaelseni. Lineage (NCBI taxonomy): Eukaryota > Metazoa > Arthropoda > Arachnida > Araneae > Salticidae > Maratus > Maratus michaelseni. Next base: position 381,767,183 of record OZ007590.1, on the reverse strand, counting down.
TTTGATACGTATCATAGTTAAGACGTTATGGGGTTTTTTCTGTTTTCTCTAAAAGCCCCCCCTCCCATTCTCCTCCCCCCCCCCCTGGTTCGATTTTGCCCATTAACGAACTTGACCGAGATTTTATGCCCCTTGATTGGAAGAGATTTATGCAGAATTTTTCAAGTTATCGTGTCCATAAAAAAGTGACCTAGATAGATAAAGTTTTGAACTGAGGTGGTTTTGGGTTCTGAGAGTCATGATCGGTATAGATCTGCAAAAATTTTCCAGAAATTCCAACATAGGGGAGAATGTAATAGGTAGTATTTCATACAAAATCTACCTAAAAGTGGGAGGAGGGAGCGTCAAATTGAAACTTTTCCCCGGGCGAAGTTTCCTCTTCGCACGTGCTTGAGTTATTATTAATTAAACTATCTCAGTTTATTTTTCTCATTTTTGGAATATTATCATTTTCTCACTCACCCGTTCATATATTCTGCATAATCAAACAACTATTTAAATTCAAGCATGCACCCTATTTGAAGCTATTTAAATTTAAGCTATTTCACTATTAGAGCCTCAAGGTTTTTTTTTCCCCTGAATTATCTGGTTGAAAAAAAAAAAAAAAAAACTAAAATTTAATCCCTGCTAAAGCTGATTAATAGTTTAAAAGTTTTTTGAACCGGTAGATAACATCAGTTCTTAACCATTTCTTAACTGCAAGGTTGGAAAATTACTATTCAGTATAAACAAGTTAAGACTGCGAATATTATGCTATTCACAGATAATATTCTAATTTCTAATAAATATATGCTATTCGGATAATATTGTAATATTATCTCATCTTGATTTTTCTCATGATCAATTATGATAAAATAAACTATTTTTTCATGCAAATTTTTGCGGTAATAGTTTATTTTTATCAGTATTGATCTTGAGAAATGTCACCGACAGTGTTTACGAAACTTGTTGATCTCTTTATTGAAAGGTATTTAATATAATCCTTTGGGGTCGCTTCACTGAAACTCCCCAATTGCGAAATCCCATGTTAACCTATGGGGTAACTTAGGAACGCGATTACAAATTACCTAATATAATTATTAAAATACGGTTTTCACCATAAGAAAGTACACGTCAGATGCTGATGATATACGTTTTTAAAAAATGTCTCTTTAAACTTTAAGTATTAGTAAACTTCCCGATGCCCCTCGCTAATACTAATCCTATGGGCGTAGAATGCATTCGTATTTTTAAAATATCTTTTCAGGAAATTACTATATTAAACTTCTGTCTTCTTTGTACTGTTTTTGAAGAAAATCTCTTTTTTTTTCTTAGTTGTCAAATTTTTTCTAAAATATATACTTAATTTTATGTGACGTGTTAAAATTTTATTCGGTTTCGCCAAGATTTTAACACATAAAAATATAAATTAAGCACATATTTCAGAAATATTTTGATAACTAAGAAAAATAGAGACATTCTTTAAGATTTGTACACAGAAAACAGAAATTAAAAGCATTAATTTCCTGTTGATATTTTTGAACTGTGACTTACGTTAAGAAAAATGTTTGTTGATGAGGGATTTTCATGTAAATCCAAAACGTCCAATTTTAATATGTTTTTAATGTTTTGTGTAATTGTAATGTAATGTCTGTAATTTAATGATTTTAATATAAATATAAATATGTTCAGACGTAATATTTTTGTTTACTTCAAAAAATTAGTTTCTGTTCTAGAAGTAAACTTTTAGACAGCTCAACTCTATTTTCCACGGACGTTTATTATAGGCTCAAGTATGCAGTGGATGTTCTTCATGATTCAAATGTACCGTGAGGTAAAAAAAAGGGTTAAAAAACGCTGTCCCAAAGACCAACCTTTCATCTATGTGAATTTCCACACTTATCACAATTTACAAGTCATTAATCAATCTAAATAAATACATATATCACATGACTTGTCAATGTTCAGTCTTGTGAAGTACTGATTTATCTTCATTCAATATTTACGACTTCTTCTTTTAAATAAAGAATAACCATTACGAACTTCAATTTTTGAGTAAAAAATGAGCTTGCCATCCGCACAAAAAAAAGTTTTTTTTTTTACTATCGTGGCTTTTTACGGCGCAAGATCACGCCAATTTTTCACCATTAGTCACACTAGTGCCGTTGAAAAGAGAAAAATGTTGGAGAAAAAATATCATTTTTAGATGCAGCCTAGCCTAAAATTTCTAACGTTTCATACATTTATCATTTCCTTTCTCTTTTGTCGGAACTTATCAGCTACTTTAAAGTAAATGCAGTTCCTTTTTTCTCTCTATACTTGAATATCAATCCATCTATATGTGCATCCACCTGTTATCTGTTCTTGCGTATTTAACGATTTGTTTCCTACTATACATATTTATAAGTACCTACTTAATCTTTTAATCTATATTTTAAATTTACTTTAATCGTTTTGTATCACCTTGCATATGCAATGTCAGTGAAATTACAACATTTTTTCGGTAACGATAAATATTCAAAATTAAAACCAAGATAAAGAAAGTAAAAGCATAAATAAAGCGAAACAAGAACGAAAAAGCATACGAAAAAGCAAGGCATGGATTATGAAACACTGCCCAACAGTAACAGAATATTATTAAGAAATTTCATTTTCGAAAAACACATAAACTCATTTAAAAGACAACATTTAGAAAAACACATACACTCAGTAAAAATCCACTTTCAGAAATTACTGTCCATATACGGCAATGTGTGCGAAGGAGTATATCTATGCGTGTGTATGATGCATATACAGTAGCTGGCAAAAGTTCTGAGACGATATGTTTTTCTGTCCTAACTTTTTCTGTAAGCAAAATTTCTTAATGATGTAAATTAGTAATTTGTACCCCCTTTAAGGCTCGACAAAATGCAACATTAGAACAACTGAGAGGTATGCATAAATTTAAAATAATTCGGAAATTCGCAAAGTTAACTAAGCAAAAGTTTGAGACGATTCAGTTTTTCTAAACGTTTATTGAAATTAACCGTGTTAAGGTAGCGACATACAGCAATATTTAATATGTGTTTGCATATCTTTTTGCTTTGAGGACTGCGGCATATCGTCTGGGCAGGGAATTAACAATGCTTTCGAAGGTGCACTCAGAGATTTTTACCCATTCCGATTGAAGATCCTGAAGAAGTTTTGCCTTTGAAGTATGTTTCCGTGACCCGACTTTTCTTCTGATGTGTTCCCAAAGATGTACAATTGGATTGAGGTCAGGTGACTGACTCGGATCTCCAGACCCAATATTGATCCGTTTCTGAGCTTCACTGTTGGACGTTGGTACCGGGGATCCATTCTGGTACCTTTTGGACGACGAATATAATGTCGGCCATCACTTCCAAACAAACTGAATTTGGATTCATCACTCCAAAGGACCTTCTTCCATTCTTTGGTTGTCCACGTTTCGTGCTCCTTAGCAAATTTCAATGAGATTTTCGTATTCTTTGCCTGCCCGGATGAGAGTTTTTTTTTTTTTTTTTTTTTTTTTTTTTTTTTTTTTTTTTACAGGGACACGTGCACACAATCTAGCGGCATCCAGACGGCGTCTTATGCTGTCCTTACTCACTGTGAGTCCATGTTCTGTGGCCATCTCCTTAGACATTTCCACCTCCAAAATGGTGACAAATTGGTTTACAGCTAAAAAAATTAAAGTTTTGGACTGCCGAATCAGTCACCTGACCTCAATCTAATTGAACACTGTAAAAAATGGGTATTCAAAATTGAGTAAAAAGTACTCAATTTTGAATACGTCACATACTCAAAATAGCTCCGATCCAAATGTACTCAAAATTGAGAAACACATGTACTCATTTTTGATCCCATGGATGTATTCAAATAGGAACTGCTATGTACTCATTTTTGATCCCATGGATGTATTCAAATTTAAAATTCTTTATATCGTTAAAATAAAATTTTTAGGATAAAAAAAAAGTTACTTCGCGAGGACAACCTTATAAGGGATATATACATTTCTGCTCATATTTTTCATTCCTGTGTGAGTTTCTAGTAATTAACCAACCCTTGCCCATGCGAGGAATCGAACCCGTGAAGTCCTGTTTACTAACCTGACGACTTAGACCAACGTACCATGAGTGGTCACGCCTCTTTCTCAAATGTTGGTAGTTACTTTGAAACTAACCCCTCTATCCCTTTCTAACAACATCTGGCGCCATCTGTTAAGAAGGGGTAGAGGGTTATGTGTTTTTAAATATGTTTTTAAGGATGTACAGTGCCTGTCTATATGTGTTAAAGATTAAAATAATGTCTGAAGTAACAGGTAGTTCGAAGAATTATTAATTAAAAAATGACATTAGAAAAGATCATAGATTGAAATACTAAAATTATAAACTTTATAAAATTATAATTTATAAAATAATAAATTTTAGCGTAATTTCTAAATTTGTAAGCCAAATCAGTTTAGTTTAATACCAATTTGCATAGCTATAATTTGCAAAGATATTATGTTATGAAACTTTTAAATAACACAATATTGCCTCACGTTAAAAAAGTTAAAATAAATTTTTAAAAAATTAGTGGGAAAAAAAAATCATAATTTTGAAGTACTATCAAGAAAAAAAAAGTAAATGTGTAAAATGTGATGAAAAAAAAAAAAAGAGTAAATGTGTTGTAGTGGATCCACTTTGATGAAAATCCAGAACAACCAGATCCACTTTTCATTTCTCTTATTCTTCGTTTTTCCTTCAAATAATAGCTTTTTAGGCTCCGAAATTTCGTCATTACACATTCTGAAATATACAAGTATGTTGGGTTTGATCATATGTTCATTTTTGATCCAAAAATACTCATTTCGAAATGAGTACATGAACTTACTCATTTTTGAGAATACATATGTTCATTTTTGATCCAAAAATACTCATTTTGAAATGAGTACATGGACTTACTCATTTTTGAGTACTTCATTTTTTACAGTGAACATCTTTGGGAACAACATCGGAAAGAAAGTCGGGACACGGAAGCATTCTTCAAAGGCAGAACTCCTTCAGGATCTTCAAATTGGAATGGGCGAAAATCCCTCGGTCCAAGTTAGAAAAACTTGTTAACCCTTTGAGGGGCGGTGGTATATATTATATACCAACTAATTTTAATCCGAATCAAACCAGAAACTTTTAATTATATTTTACTTTTTTAACTTTGACGAGAAAAAGTTGAAAAATTGCTTATTCTTATTTTGAACTAAATTCCTTCCTAAATTCCGGTGTGAATTCAACATTACAGGAGCACAAGTGCTTGCCCCTGAAAGGGTTAATTTCATGCCCAGACGATGTACTGCAGTCCTCAAAGCAAAAGGAAATGCAACTAAATATTAAATATTGCTGTATTTCGTTACATAAAGACGCTTAATTTCAATGAAAGTTTAGAAAAACTGAATCGTCTCAAAACTTTTGCTTAGCTAATTTTGCGAATTTTCGAATTATTTTTAATTCATGCATATGTTTGAATTGTTCTAATGTTGCATTTTGCTAAGTTTTAAAAGGGGTACATATTACTAATTTTACATCAGTAAGAAATTTTGCTTACAGAAAAAGTTAGGACAGAGAAACATATCGTCTAAAAACTTTTGCCAGCTACTGTATAAGCTTTATTGCGATGATCTTGGCGAAATCCTAGCTGCAACCTTGGCATAATTGTAATTGTGAAGACCGCTATAACACGAAATTACCAAGAAAATTAACGATCGTATTCTACGGTTTAGAACAAAATTTAAATTGATTAAAAATGCTTCAAACTAAAAATGAATGTCCGATTCTGAGCACTGTCAATTTGATATTGTTAGTGTCGGAAACAACAAGAGAAAAGTAGTGTTGCCGAGGAAACAACGACTTATTCAATATGGAAATGTATATAACGAGACCGTTCTTAATCGGGCAATTACTGTTAAAATACACTTAAAACTTATCCAGCCGGAGAAACCGTGTAAAATTAAATAACTTCAGCAACACGTAACTTGTATGCATATTATATAAACTTATAGAAAAAATAATAAACTATTTAAACATTTAAGTTTAAATTGATAAATTAAAACACTCACTTAAAAAAGCAATTTCCAAATGCATTAAAATCTCTTGTATTTGGCGAGAAAATCCTGTTGCTCGCCAACTAGTGTCTTTTTGCGCAAAATACTCGAAAGAATTTTATTTTTTTGCAGATTTTCTACTGGGATTCCGCAACTAAAGTTGACTGATCCTTTATAACGTACATCAGTAGTTTCATTAGTATTTTTTTTTCAAAATATTCGGAGTATGCACTTGAAGAAGACTTTCCTTATTAGTTTACTTTTCTTCATAACTTTGTAATATCAAATATGAAAACAATATTCAAATATATACATATGCATATGGTTTATAACGCATTTATTTTTAATTTAATTCATAAATATTTCCTATACGTGTATTCAATTTTGTTACTTTTTTACTCCAAGTAATGTTTAGTAATATTTAAAAAAAAATCGTAATACGGACTGATGTAAGAGTTTAAAAGAATCGGATTTCATTTCTGTAGTTTAACATATTTTTAAATACAAATAGCATTTTCCTTTGTCCCATTTACAGAAAATTTTATATACAAATTTTTCTATAGTTGCATTAAAATCAATTTCTTACAGCACTGAAAAAAAAAAAAACATTATTATAAATATTTTATATGTATCGTATTTCAATTCGAAGATAACCTATGACATTCTTTATAAAATATTTAATAACTTTTCTATAGTCGACTCGTTATAAAATAGTTATTAACTCAGAAACTAATCGTAGGAACGTAATGAAAAATTTTGTTTAGGCTAATTAAAAATTAATAGGGTTTTATATGAACTTCTTAGCTAATCATAATCAATAAATTTATATTAACTATATGAATAGAAATAGTGTAACGGTTCCTATTTCTGCTTTCACACGGGTCCTTGAATTTCATTACCACTATTTCCGAATAGTAATAGTTAAAATAAAAATTATAATAATTCTAATTGGTAAGATCAATATCTTTTTTCAATAATAAATTTTTAAAAAATTATCTTACCTCGCTCGTAGTTTATTAACATCTTTCTAATGGTCGATCTGTTGTGTAAGTATTATTTTAATTAAAGACTGCATTTTTAAACGAAAAGCATTTTGATTTCACATAAACACTGGCACGAAAACAGAATAAAGTATTCGCAGATTTTGCACATTGTGACAGTCCGATAAAAATTCTAACTCAGAAGAATACATAGAACAACTTAATAAATAAAAAGTTCTTTTCAGTTCAATTCACACATTTTGTCGTCTGCGCCCAAGGAGTCTGCAATAGAGTTCAAACGTACTACGTCATTCACCTTATTTAATGACAGAAATTCCGAGATTAAATAAGGAAGTGTTTATTAATCGAATTAGTAGCATTCAAATTCAAGGACTTGCGGAAACTTTACATACTAATCTACTTTATACAGCACTTTAATAAGAAATTTTTGTGACCAAAGAACTTTAGTTTTTTTACCCCATAAATTGGGTGGTTGATTTTTGTTGGGGGGGGGGGGGGGGAGGGGATGCTTTATGGTTATCTTTTGCGCACAATGTATTAAAACTCTGCTATTCTTGGCCAATAAGAAACTGTATAAAATATATTAAGGTTCTAGAAAATTGGTATTTCCTGAATAAATTAATAATTAAATATTCCATGACAGAGAAGTTACTGATACTTAACAAAATTTCACGGTACTCTTGAAATAGTAAATAATACTTCAACCGTTCATTTATAAATCTATACGCAAGTCCCCATTTTTCCGAAATGCTCTTTTTTAGGGTTCTGTACTTAAAAAGTAAAAACGGAAACAATATAAGATCACTCCTATGTCTGTCAGAGCCCTTTTTCTCGTAAACTATGGGACGTGAAAAGTTCAAACTTGGGAAAGTTATAAAGCCTTTTTACCCACATATTTTCAGATTATTAGCCCGTCACAAATATGTTTAGGGAAAATTTGGGGGGCTAATTAAGTTACTTGAAAAAAAAAGGTTTTTTTTTTAATTATTTGTGGGGTATCGTGTGAAATATCTCGTAATACCGAACTTAGAAATATATTTGTTTTAATTTTAGGTATTATTTTCAGAGATATCGTCGAATATGCACTGCAAAAATATGCCCCCCCCCCCCCCACACACACACACACCTTTATTTCCGAATCTACTGAAACTAAAATTATGAAAAAATTATGGGTAGTAGAAGTTTATTTAAACCTTGCGGGAAAACTATAGCGTTTTTCCTATAGGTAACATAGTTTTTGAGAAAAACCATTTTCCCGTTACATACAATATTTACTTTTCGAGCGGTCAGAGTGGGATTTGACGGGCGCTCGAGGTATGTATCGACGCAGAATCATCCAGTGATATTTTATAATGATTTTCGAAAAAAACGTCGATAATTAGCCGAGATATTAATTAAGTTACTAGAAAGAAAAGTTTATTTTTATATATCGTGTAGGGTATTGTGCGAAAGATCTGGTAAACATCGAACTCAAAAATATATTTGTTTTAATTTTAGGTATTATATTTGCAGCGATATCGTCGAAAGTATACTGGAAAAATATGTCACCTCTCCCCCCCCCCTTCTTATTTCCAAATCTATTGAAACTAAAATTATGAAAAAATTAGGGGTAGTAGGAGTTTACTAATTAATAAATGTTAATTATTATGTTAATTGTTGTGTTTTGTTAATTAATACGAAACCCTTTGAGCGCGACTTATACTCGAACTTGACCGCTTTATATTTTTGTTGCAAACGTCTTCTTGTTGAAGTTTGGCTTCACATGCAGTGTAAAAAAAAAGACATGTTTCTTAATCTAGTTCTTATTTTTCTCAATGTTTATTCAAATATAATATAAGCTCTTTCGAGTTATCAACGATTCCGATAAGCGTTCTTTTATCTTCCGAAATCTCAGAAATCAATAGATTAACGAGATTTAAAGAAGCATTTATGAAAAAAAAAGAAGTTTATTTTGCTGCCCTTATTTTTCGGAAATGTTTTCGAATAGTTTCTAAAGTGTTATTAATCAGTTTTTTTCAAATCGACATATCGTTTTTTCGGATATGAATTCTCAAGTAAACATTTCCATATTCAACAAAATTCATAGTAAAATAACAGCCTTAACATTAACATTATAATGAACATTATTTTTTTATTCTTACAGGCAGGACTTGACAAATACAGTCGCCAGGTCGCCACTGGCGACCACGTTATTATTTCTGGCTTTTTTTTTTACCACAAAAATTGACCTAAGAAAAGAACACAAACGGCCATTTTACTCCCCACCCCAACATCAAGAAATAAACTTAGAAACTATATTCAAACAAAAAATATTTTTAACTTTTATTAAATTAATCCAATTCATCAAATGCAAATTTTAAAATAATAAAATCAAAATTACTTGAGACTTCGACAAAAAAAGAAAAAAAAAATCGGCAAAAACTTGTTTTCCTGATTCATCCATGTTCTCCTCATCAGATATAGATTTTACAGTATTCACCTACCCGGTAGTTTGAAGCATTCAGCAGTCAGCATTTTTTTAACATGCCGGTTAATTCAGCCTTTGCAGTATTTCTTTTTTCTTTCGTCATAATATATATAACTTTGATAAGCGTTTCATTAGAAAACTTAGTTTATATTATTTTTCTAAATTATGTATTACTCTAAACTATGTAAATAATATTTTTAAACTATACTTATTACTATTTTTTCTCAATTAATTCATAAATAACATTTGTGCTTTTTGAAAATCAGTGACAGGGGAAGGGGGTGGCTATTTTTTACTGTCGACTAGAATTTTTTGCTGGCTACCAGATTTTATCAAATTTGTAAAGGCCTGCTTATGCTTATATAAATTCTGTTACGTAGCTCAAAATATTTACTTGAGAATTGATAACATCCGAAAAACCGATATTCTTGTTTGAGAAAACAGATTAATACACTGCTAGCGGAGCTTCGCCCGCTACGCTGGTCGGTTTATTCTAAACGTACCTCGAATTAAATGAATTTAGGATCTGGCGCCCCACTATCTTTGGACCCGGTCAACTCGGATTTAAATAGAAAACAAAACCATTTCTTGGATAAAGATATTTTCATTTATTTCTATTTAGTAAGAAAATTTCATTTAGAATCCCGCTAAAACTGCATCAACGTATTTTTGAAAACTGTGATTGTTGATTTATTTATTTTTATTTTTATTTATTTATTTTTTGTATTAATATGAAAACGTATGATCTACAAATAGTGAATATTTATACACTGTAAAAAAATTGTAAATTCACGGCATCCTCCGTGAATTGCTGCCGTAATTTTACGGGAAATGCCTCTTTTGTGCCTCTTGAAAATGCCTCTTGAAACAAGGTAAACGGGTCAATTTCCGTAAATTTCATGTTTTTACGGGCAAAAATCATTTATGTAAGACAAAACACGTTTTCTTATGGACATTGCCTGGAATCTCTGCTGCAGTAATTTTACTGCAGCGATTTTTTACAGTGTAGCTATTTGCCCAACTCTATCCGAAAGAAATGTTTTCGTTGTTACAATTAATTTAGAAGGTATTTTAAACATCTTGGATTTCTTTAGTGTATTTCTAAAAGTTAGTTGTTGAACGGTCAAACGAAATGAGTTATTTGTATCACTCTATCTGTCCGCCTTTTTTGTCCGAAGGGTGAAGCGTTTCTCCTCAACAAAAATTGACCCAGGCAACAGAATGGATGCTTGTAAAAATCATCTGAAGGAAAAGCTGCCATTTCAAGGAAAGAGAAAGTTTTTCTTCCCATTCGAAGTGGAGAGAATGACGAATGGGTTTATCATTGTGTGGGTTTGATCCGTTCCCTGTTCCTTTTTGTTCAGTAGCAGCCCGCTTTCAAACTATAGAAGGGGAAAACACCCCCTCCCATTTCCTCTTCTATTCCTGCTTTCAAAAAAAATCTGAAGCTTGCTCACTAAGGTCAATTTTATGTGAACCTTACATTAAGAAATGCGCTTTTAGCTTTAAATATATGGCTAAAACTACTAAAAAACGTATTCGAAAATCAATTCCAGCAAAAGGAACTTTTGTTTAAGATATGCTTCTTTTTTAAACCTCGCAAATCTGTTGATTTCAGAGGCTGCTGAAAATAAAGGAATGCTTTTCGAAATCGCGCGTAATATCGAAAAAGATTATATTTTATTTTCGTAAACTTTAAGAAAGATAAGAATCAGACGTCTTTTTTTTTTTTTTTTTTTTTTTTTTTACAGTGTGTGCAAACAAAAATTACATATGTTTATTTATTCATTTGTCGTATATTTTGACTGACAATTTAAACGACCCTAAATTGTTTGATAACTTTTGATTGATGTTGTTTAAAAAACAACATCAGTCAATGACAACACCAAGATATATTCCGATGATCAACAGTAAGAACTGGAAAAGGGATAAAACTAGAAAAAAAATGTGATTAAACATGAGGGTGAATATGATTATGTGCCTCTGTGAATAGCTGCCAATGTTTGTGGATTTTGAATACTACTATTTCTGAATAGTAATATTCGCCTTGATTATAGTATAGTATAGTATGGCATGGCATGGCATGGAATGGAATGGCAATGCATAGCATAGCATAGCACAGAACAGTAAAATATAATAACATAATATAATATAATATAATATACCGAAAATAATTAAGTTGTAAAATTAATAAAATATTGTATTGACATCAAAAACACATCTGTGTACATAATTTTTATACTTCTGCCATACCAGGAAGCAAGTGAAAAATCGATTACAAAATTCCCTCTTTTTTCATACGAAAACCAAGTTAAGTTCATTCACATATATTGATAATAAGAGTGTACTAAGTGTGTGCTAATACTCAGAGAATTAATTTTATAAAATAAATATCATTCATAAATTACCCGGGACTTTTGCTGCATAATAAATGGTAATATTTTTTAGCTATTTCATACTAAAATTGAGTGTATGCATTTCATTTTTTACCTCTATTTCGTCAAAAAAGTTCTTTAGCGTTGTTAATTCGCTGTTACAAGCGTGTTAAAGAAAACATAAAATTAGCTACACTAAAGTTTTAGCTCGTGAATTCGTTATGTTCGTTTGAATTACACTATTTTATTTAATTAACTTGGTTTTCGTATATGTAAAGAGGGAATTTTGTAATCTATTTTTCACTCGCTTCCTGGTATGGCAGAAGTATAAAAATTATGTACACAGATGTGTTTTCGATGTCAATACAACATTTTAATATTTCTACAACTTAATTATTTTTGGTATATTATATTATATTATATTATATTATATTGTATTGTATTATATTGTATTATGTTATTTTATTGTACTGTGCTGTGCTAGGCTATGCTATGCTATTTTATGCTATATCATTCCATGCCATGCCTTGCCATACTATACTATACTATACTATACTATACTATACTATACTATACTATATTATATTACACTATATTACATTATATTACATTACATTATATTACATTACATTACATTACAGTATATTACACTACACTACATTACAATACATTAGATTATATTACACTGCACTACATTATATTATATTATATTGTATTATGCTATTTTATTGTACTGTGCTGTGCTATGCTATGTTATGCTATTCTATGTTATACCATTCCATGGCATGCCTTGCCATACTATACTATACTATGCTATACTATACTATACTATAATATATTATATTACACTATATTACATTATATTACACTACATTACATTACAGTATATTACACTACACTACATTACAATACATTAGATTAAATTACACTACACTACATTATATTATATTGTATTATATTACATTGTATTACGTTATTATATTGTACTGTGATGTACTATTCTATGCCATTCCATTCCATGCCATACTATACTACACTACTCTACACTACACTACACTATATTGCATTATATTACACTACATTACATTATATTACACTACATTATATTATATTATATTATATTATATTATATTATATTATATTATATTATATTATATTATTTAATGTAATGTAATGCAATGCAATGTAATGTAATGTAATGTAATGTAATATAATTTAAAATTAAGTTTTAAAGATATTAAAACATTCATTGTTATCGAAAACACGCCTGTGTACATAATTTATTTAATTCTAGTCTATTAGGAAGTGAAGGAAAAATTAATTACAAAATTCCATCTTTGCATACAAAAACCAAGTTAAGTTAAAAAAAAAGAGTGCAATTAATAAACTCATTTTAAGGCATTTCTCCGTTAGCCAGGCGATAATTCGCTAAAAATACAACTATTTACGAGTTACAAAATCAATGGAATTCATTAGGTGCCAAACTACGCTAAAAAATAAATATACAGAGTTGTTATAATTAAAGTTCGCCTATTCAGAAGGCTCTAGGTTCTATGGCTCCAAACGAAACAAAATTTCACTAGTACGTAGTTGAAGAGATACGCTCTGCGAAAATCGAAAAAAAAAATTAGTTAATTTTTGTCAATAGGTGGCGCTGCGCCAATATTTAAACCGATATTTGCAGATTCCTTTATTTTTTTAAAAACAAAATACAGGAAATTTTATTTCACAGTTGGTAAAAGTAAACTTTTTCAGATTCGTTATATCAATTTCGGTCAATCCAGATGAAACACAGAAAATCACAAAATTTCACCCAACGCTTGAAAAAGATCACTTATTCAAATTTTCAACGAACGACGTCAAAGTGACGTCCCAACTTCGAAAACTTGAAATACCCTTCTAACCACCTGACGATTTAAAACTTGCTGATAAAGTGTGTCTGTGATTTCTTTGACACTGGAACAGTTGATTGTTTCTGAAAAGCATTTGAATCTACGCTTTGTGGAGAATGGTAACTTTGAAAGAAAAGGCACTTCTTGTAAAGTTATATTATCAAAATAACAGCAACGTAGCTGCAGCTCTTCGAGAATTCCGGAAACTAAAAGATGTTAGACGTGGACCAATGTCGGATCGTGGAGTTCACAAAATGATTAAAAAGTTCGCGGAAACAGGAAAACTCGACATTCTTCCTGGCAGAGGACGAAAAAAGGTAGACATTTCCAGCATTGAAGATATTGCTACTGCTGCCGGGGATTTAGCAAGCCAGTCATCATTTGGTAATGCAAGTGTGCCAGCTATTGCGAATGAAATCGATATGCCGATTTCTACTGTGAGAAAAGTGATGCGTCAAATTTTGCGCTACTATCCATACAAGATTCAGAGGGTGCAACATCCAATACGGGGTTATACCGAAAGTCGGCTATCATTTTCACTACAGTTTCTTGCACGAATGAATGCGGACAATTCTTGGCCCTGCAATATTCTATGGAGTGATGAAGCGCATTTTTTTTTTTTATACGGACAAGTGAACACACACAACTGTCGAATTTGGGCGAAAGAGAATCCTAATGTTGTCCAAGAAGTTCCATTGCATGCAGCTAAAGTGACGGTGTGGTGCGGTTTCACAGCTACGTTTATGATAGGGCCATATTTTTTTGAGGAACTAACATCGACAGGACCCATTACATGTTACGTAAATGGGAGAAGGTATCTCAATATGTTGTCAAATTTTCTGATTCCCGAGCTGCAACAGCGAGGCTGCCTTCAAAATATCGTGTTTATGCAAGACGGTGCACCACCGCACATTACTAGAGCAGTTCGGACTTTCTTAACAAGCCATTTTACAGAAGACCGCATCATAAGTCGTTATTTTCAAACAGTCTGGCCACCACGATCGCCTGATCTAACACCATGCGATTTTTGGTTGTGGGGATTTTTGAAAGATTCTGTATCTAAAGACAAATGTCAGACAATCTCTGATCTGAAAGACAGTATTAGACTTCATATTCGCTCAATCTCACAGGACAGTTTACGCAATGCTGTAGAAAGCACAATTCTGAGAATGGAATGCGTTATTGAAAATGGTGGAGGATTCATTGAGCATGCGTAATATTATTCTTCGTTATTTGCTCGCTGCCGAGAGAGATGTTTTATTTTTGCTGATGCAGATTACATCACATGAAATTATATTCATTTTTCTGTATTGTTTGGAGTCATAGGTCAGGCTCTAGAGCTGTCTGATTAGGTGAACTTTAATTATAACAATTCGCAGTTCGTCGAAGTTTGTTGAAACTTTTAAATTTGTGTGCTTCGTCTGGATTGACTGAAACTGATATAATGAATCTGCAAACATCGCCTGAAATATTGGCGCAGCGCCACTTACTAACGAAAAATGTAGCTAATTTTTTTTTCGATTTTCGCAGACCGCATCTTTTGAACTACGTACTAGTGAAATTTTGTTTCGTTTGGAGCCATAGAACCGGCTCTAGAGCCTTCTGAATAGGCGAACTTTAATTATAACAACCCTGTATATATATATAGAGTGTCAGCTATATCTTTTTTTAAATATTCTTTCATTAAATTACATTTAGACACGGGGGGAACAAGTTTAAACAACTATTTAAAAAAAAAAAGTTTTATAACAATGCAAAGTAACCCTAAGCATAATGTCGTTTCCTTCAAAGTAACGGTTTTGTACGTGTTAACATAAATGATTACTTCGATAAATTATGCTTTTAAACATCACGCGAATTCCTTATTCGGTATATACATATCTTATATCCGTTGTGAATATCTGTCGCTGTTTGTTATACGTCTCTTAAGGAAATTCAAATCAAGAATACATTTTCAATAATTCGGTAATTCCAACACCTTTGTTTCCAGTCAGTTAAGGAAATTTGTGATTTTTTTTTTTCTAATTCGAAACCTTTTACTTTATATTGCCACGGAATACTTTGCTAAAGGGACATTTTACGGTGAAACGCTAATTTTGAGCATAAAAAGTTCAGTATAGAAATTTATACAAAACATTTTATTTTAGAGGTTCTATAGAACTGTTTGAAATGACGAAAATTGACTAAAGTTTAATCATGGACAACGAAGACTATTACTTTTTTTTTTTTTTTTTTTTTTTTTGGATTTATTTATTTATGATTTGTAGAAATTAACAAATATACTTATTAAATTATGGAAAAACAATACCAAAACACTGAAAGAAATTATGCTTTCAAATATGCGTAAATCGATGTTTTCAAGGATGAAACTTTTTGTTTCAAATAGACAATGCTTTCAATTCTGAAATACCAGATATGCTCAGATTATTGAAACATCGACATACTCAAAACGAGCACACAGAGCTCAGTTCATACTCATTTTTGAAACATAGACATACTCAAAAAGGATTAGAGTCAGTTCAAACTCATTTTTGGAACATGGACATACTCAAAAATGAGCACATAGAAGTCAGTTCATACTCATTTTTGAAACATGGACATACTCAAATAGGAGCAGATGATGTTTTATTCTTGAGTGTGTGCATGTTTTCAGAAATGAGTGTATACATGTTTCAAACTTGAGCCATTTTGACTATGCGACATACTCAGATTTGAGTATTTTTTGCGCAGTTTTGAAAATGTCGTTTCTGGAGTGAAGCTTTAGTATTTTGC
Organism: Maratus michaelseni; assembly: GCA_963931845.1. Taxonomy (NCBI): domain Eukaryota; kingdom Metazoa; phylum Arthropoda; class Arachnida; order Araneae; family Salticidae; genus Maratus; species Maratus michaelseni. The sequence continues at coordinate 381,750,618 of OZ007590.1, read as the reverse complement.
AACAAAATTAATCTTGCAAAACCAGTTTTGTCACGATTTTGAAGAGCGCTGGTTCCCTATTTTTGAGTCGGCATTTTTATTTTTACTGTTTATTATGTTGTCTCTCGATTATATCTAAAACAAACAAAAAAGAAATTCTGACAAATTTTTAAAATTATTAATAAAAAATGCAAAATCCATAAAAATGGATTATATTTTTTTTTTGTTAAAACTTAAAAAGAAAACAAAACAAAAGAAAAAATTGTCTGTTTGTGTTTCAGGGATATATTATAGATGATTTAATTTTATTTATTTAATATATATATATATATATATATATATATATATATATATATATATATATATATATATAATTATTATATCTATGAATTTCAAAAACATATCAAGTTCTAATATCATTCTACTAAAATCTACAAAGAGATAATTAATGATATTGTGTAATCAGAATACCACATAGCTAATAATTAACTTGTGCAATCATAAAATTACCATAGCATGTGCTTCAATGGTAATTAGCCAAATTTACTCATACCTGAAGAACATTTAAAAAGAAAGAGAGAGAAAGGGGGAAAAAAATTATACATTGGAGTTGCTATTAAGTAAACACAAATGGATTAATAAATTAATTATGAACATTATTCAGTGGAAAAACTGGACCACAAGAGAACCAATCAAGAATTGGATATGAAAAAACATATGTGGATGTACTCGTCAGCTTGGCTGCACCCACATGTGTTTTAAAAATAATTATATATATTAGTGCTCGCGAATATACGTTTATATACGTTTAAACGTATACGTAGTTAAGCCTTTTTTCCATATTATACCTATCCAAAATCGTTACCAGTTGCAATACGTTTTAAAGGTATTATACGTATATTCGGGAGCACTAATACAACCCTTGGCACAAAGTTTCCGATCATTACACCAACACTACCATTTTTTGTAAGAAAGGATTGTTTATTCTCACTGCATACAAATTAAACGATTATTAGCGATAATACATTTGTATTATATATAATGAACAACAAGATGCAATAAAGAAAAATCATTATACATCAATTTATAAACAGAAAAATGGTGATTGACATTTAAACACCAAAGAAAAAATTATCCAATCACGCTTTGATTTGGAAAAAAAATAACCGATCACTGTAATCAATATTTATTAAGTCCACCTTTAGGTCGCATGACACCCGAAATTATTCATGGAATGGACTCAATAAGCCTTTTACACTCATTGGGAGCAATTTCACACCAGCATTCCCTTATAAATTTACGTAGTTCTATGGCATTTGTGATCCTTCGAAAATCGATTTTTCTTTTTAACCCTTTCCGACGCGGAGTAAGTCTGTTTGTAAAATGATGAAATAATGGACTGACACCAGAAATGACAAACGAATTCATTAGAAAATAGAAACTTGCTTATTTTCTGGTACTTAACAAAAGGAAAATTTTAATTAAACATTCTTGGTGCCGTTTGTCAGTTTTGGCATTAAAATTAGGTGTCCTTTTTTGTGACCACCGCCCGTTAAAGGGTTAATATATTCCACAGAGTTTCGATGGGATTAAGATCCCGACTACTGGGTGGCCAAGTCATGGTTTTAATTGGATTATTACCTACATTTTGTAGAAATTTCCTCACTGATTTGGTGCGATGTGGAGCTGCGTTGTCATCTTGAAATAAGAAGTCATTTTGATCCCCGAACCATTGATCGATGCTGGGAATGAAATTTTTTTCTAAAATGTCAATGTAAACTTCAGAGTTTACTGTACGTAAGACAATACACAACTTTCCGACGCCTTGAGATGTCATACAACTCCAAACTGTAAATGCAGGTGAAAATTTAGTCCTCGTATTGACACACTTATCATTGAATTTTTAACCAACTCTTCTCCAAACAAATGTACCACAGTCATCACCTGTTCCAAGAGATATGCGAGATTCATCGCTAAAAATAACTTTATTCCATTTATCAAGTGACCAGTGTACATGTTTTTTACAACATTGCAAGCGCTCTTCTCTATGCTTCTTTGTCAAGTAAGGTTTCGTTTTAGCTTTACAGAATTTAAATCCTTCTGCATTTAGACGATTACGTACAGTGCGGTCACATACCTTTACGTTATACTTAGACCATTCGGCATTGAGTTGTTTTGAGGATGCTCACCGCTTTCTTTTCACTATTTCCACAAGTTTTCTTTCCTCCCTAGGCGTTGTCATTCGTGGACGTCCACTTCGAGGTAAATTTTCCACTCTGTTAGTTCACTGATATTTTTTCCAAATATTGCATACCGTACTTTGAGCACAATTTAATAAAGCAGCCACTTTCCTTTATGAATTTCCTTCTTGCAACAATTTAATCATTCGGATTTTTAAATCACGAGGCAGGCTTGTCACACAAACCACTATCCAGCACTTCAGAGCTGCTTTTGATCTTGCAGCTGAAAGATTTCTTCTTTTAAATAAGATACAGATATTGTATGCATGCGCAGGCACTCTTATCTGTCTTCAATATGCAAATTTCAAACTTGTTTCCTCAGTGATCGATTACTATTTTCCAACTTCCGTCTTGATCGGATATATTTTTCTCACGAGGAAACTTTTCGCCTGCAGTATAATTATAAATTATAGGATTGTTATATTGAATTCACTTTTCATTTATATTTAAATACGTATTCTTTTATTTGGCATATTGTAAAACGCCCCTATGCTTATGAATCGCAAAATATATGCTTCGAAATGCAAAAATCATAAACTTGATGACACTGATCGGAAACTTTTTGCCAAGGGTTGTATATATACAGGGTGGTTATAATTAAAGTTACCATGTTTAGACTTACATAGAGTCCGCTCTGGTTGACAGATATCTATGAAACTTGGAATATAAGTTATATGACCATGGGGAAATGAAATCTGCAATTAAAAAAATTAGTTCAAATTTTGACCATCAGGTGAGAAGGAGATGCATGAAGACCAAAAATATCAAAGTGGAAACACAAAACTTTTTTATTTACAGCATATGTTCAATGTGCATTCCATTTGCGTCAAGGACATGTTCAAAGCGTATTATAGCGTGTTCAACAATAGCGCGAAGGGTTTCTTGATCAATTGCAGCAACATGACGAGTTATGCTTGCTCCCACAACCAGAAGTCATAGGGATTCAATTGCGGAGAACTAGGAGGCCAGGTTGTCGGAAAACTTCTCGAAATTACCCGATCATCTTCAAAGTGGGCACGAAGCAGTGCCGTCACTGCTCGGGCTATGTGAGGTGGTGCACCATCTTGCATGAATACGGTAGTCTCTAAACACTCTCGCTCTTGTAAGGATGGAATGACCTGCTGCTGAAGGAGGTCACAGTAACGGTTACCCGTAATGGAACACCTTTCAGGACCCTGAGAAGTGTTCTCCTCAAAAAAAAAAGGGACCAAGAAGGAAATCAACCGTAAAGCCACACCATACAGTAATGTAATCAGGGTGCAAAGACTGTTCATGCACAATATTAAGACTTACAGTACCCCATACGCGACAGTTCTGAGTATTCACTGCTCCATCTAGGGTAAAATGCGCCTTGTCCGACCACAAAATGTTCCAAGGCCATGCATTGTCAACGCCTATTCTGACCAAAAACATCCTCGCAAATTGAGTTCGTGTGTCCGTGCCTGCAGGGTTCAGCGCTTGCACAACGTAAATAATGTATGGATAGCACTTTATAATGGATCGAAGAACCTTTCGTACTGCAGACCAGGGGAGAGCCAACTCACGTGACACCACTCCAGTACTTGTCGAAGAATATTGGGAACCGGACGCTCTTTCGACCACAGCAAGAGCGACTTCTTCGGCAGTTTCATTTGAAATCTGTTTCCGTCCTCTTCCTTGCAGCACACCCAGCTCCCCAGTCTCCTCGAATGTAGACATTATCTTTTTCAAAGCCTGCCTCGACATTAGTCTTTTTCGTAAGCCTTTCAAGCGTCGATATTCTCGCAGTGCAATTGACAAATTACTGCCGTTCTGATAAACCAACATCACCAGTAACGGTCGTCCCTTCTTCTTTAACGGCATGGAGCAGAATGACTTTATGGAAGCGACTACTGGTTTTTTAAACCGCTCCAAATTTGCATCATAAAGTCTTTTCTCGTAGAAGAAAGCCGCTATCTATAGGTCGAAATTTGAACTAATTTTTTTTTTATAGCAGATTTCATTTCCCCATGATCCATCTAACTTATATTCCAAATTTCATCGATATATGTCAACCAGAGCGGACTCTATGTAGGTCTAAACAGGGTAACTTTAATTATAACCACCCTGTATATATATGGCGTTCTGGAAGGTTTTGGAGTGATCAAGGCATTCCCCGATTAATAGCACAGGTAATTGCAGTCGTTCACACTCGGAAAGCATATTCGTAGACGTGAAATGAAAAGTAGAAGAAATAAGCAGACAGTGGCTTCGCTTCAGTTATTTTATTCAATCCAACATATCAAGCATATGAGGGAAATGCTCTTTAAAATTAGACGCTATTGAGTTTCCATGATACTAAAGGTTACGAGAATACTACAGTGACTTCCATTCTTCTCACTACGACTGCAGAATTATTTGTCAATAACTTCGAAGGCGAGAGAATCCGTAAAAATTATGTGTCTCCGAGCAATGCAAGCGATTTTAAGGGAGTCAGGCGCTAGGATACAAACGCAACATGTGATCTGTTTTAGCCAATCATAGTCTGAATTTGAAGGAATTAATCCAATTTCCGGCGTAGAGATATCGTAGTGATTAGACTTCCGAATGTTATTGGCGCCAAATGATTTTTCTGGTTAGAACTGGAATTTTCGAGATGCTTTAAAAACGCGGTAAAATGAAGTAATATTTTAGCTTTGAGAATAGAGAATAAGTATAAAATATATTCTTTGACTGTATACGATTTTTTAGAATACGAGGGAAGAAATTTAATAATTCATGAAATTTTCATGAAACACATATAGTAATAGATGAATTGGTTTATATTGCATAAACTGATTTTAAATACAGTGTGCGTCAGAAAAATGTATACTCACTTTAAATGATTATGACTCCGGTTTTTATTCACATATAATTAATATTTAAATTGCAAAAGAGTCTATATAAAATGTAACATAAAAAACTTTTCTACATACGTCTACATAAAAAACTTTTCCTCCTACCACAGATGTTCAAAATTATTACCGTTCTGGTCAATAAACTTACGGCTTATAGCAGTGGACTATTCATTCACAAACTTTAACAACCATTTCATTGGGTGTTGTGGCGCATTCTTGCTCGATTGCTTTTCCGGAACGTTGTCCGTAAAAATTCATTCGTTTCAAACTTATCTTTCATCCAATGAATTGTAAGTGGCAAAGGTGGATCTGCCTCACTCTAAAAGCGACATTTTCAAAACTGAGCAAGAAATACTCAAATCTCAGTATGTTGAATAGTCAAAATGGCTCCGAATCCAAATGACTCAAGTTTGAAACATGTATAGACTCATTTCTGAAAACAGGCACACACTCAATAATAAAACATCATGAGCTCCTATTTGAGTATGTCCATGTTTCAAAAATGAGTATGAACTGACTTCTATGGGCTCATTTTTGAGTATGTCCATGTTTCAAAAATGAGTTTGAACTGACCCTTATCATATTTGAGTATGTCCATGTCCCAAAAATGAGTATGAACTGACCTCTAAGTACTCAGTTTTGAGTATGTCCATGTTTCAATATATTCTGAGTATTTCTGGTATTTCAGAATTGAAAGCATTGGATCGTCCTATTTGAAACAAAAAGGTTCATAACAAAATGAAAACATCAATTTACTCAAATTTTAAAATGTCATTTTTCTCAGTGCTGAAACTTCCTACGATATTGTTTTTGTACTTCTGCTACATTTTCATACTTACAATAGTATTTTAAAATAAGGTTTATTTTTTCAAAAGTTAATCTGTGTCCACTCATTATTTCCAATTATTTACACCCCGAAAAGAAATAAAAATGAGAAAGCTATGACCGTTAAATAATGTATACGTATACATTTTTCTGAGGCACCATGGATTTATTTATGTTTATCACAAAAAAAAAAAAAAAAAATACAATTTTACCTAAAAATAAGAAAATTTTTTAAACTATTACGAAATAAAAATTCTCATAATAGCTAATTTTAACGCATATCTTAGTGTATTTACTATGTCTTTGTACATCAGTTCCGCCACGAAGACAGGTGAAAACAGCGGGAAAAATTACAAGCAAATGGCGTGGCTGTTGCTCGCTTAACTATGCATTTTAATGTATTCAAATATTTTATCGAAACTGTGAGTTTAATGCAGCGTGTCAAGAAGCGATGCATGAACTTTCATTTTGCTTATAAATATTAAAATGCAAAAATGCTCTTTCTTTAATAAAAAATAAAAAATAAAATAAAATAAAATAAAATAAAATAAAAAAGTTAAATTGTTGTTTTTGTCAATTTTGTAAATTTTCCTCTTTTGTATGCATAACTCCCTACGTTTGAGAGTAATTTTGGTTCTAAGTTTAATTTGAATTAAAGCATGGGCGCCCAGGCAGGGTAGGTCCATTTCCGTCCCTGGATTTTGAAAATTTTATTAGCTACCCTTTTAGGTGCATTCTAATTATATAAATACGTAGCACATGTAGTCGACACCTGTCCGTCTGCTCGCATATTACAGAGCAAAAACTACCCAACCGAATGGTTTGAAATTTAATCTATATAATCGTAGTAGAATTTTGTCGAGTCACTTCAAATTTTTTGAAAATCGAATCCAAACTTAACTAGTCGGATGTGTCAATCCCAAAACTTTTCTCTATCTTACATAGGTTTCGCATACACTAAAAAGAATCAGCACCAATTTATATCAACGTCTAACTGAAACTCAAGTTTTATTAAATTCCGTGCATTAGTTCTTGAGATATGACTATCGCTAAAATCGTGTAAATCCTGCAAAATGTTGCATAGCAGCATTAGTTCTTGAGATTAGAGCTATTGCGGAAATCCCGAAAAATGCTGCATAGCAGCGTCACCTGCTATTCGATTTTTACCAAAAACTAATCAGCACCAATTTATATCAGAGACTAACTGAATATAAAGTTTTATTAAATTCCAAGCATTAATTCTTGAGATAGAGCGCCCACAAAATTTTTGTCACATACAGACAGACAGACAGAGTCACAGAGTCACAGACAGACATTTTCTAAAAATAGTCAAATCGTGTTCAAGACCTTCTAAAACATATAAATCCGTCGAAAACCGGAAGTCGAAAATTTTCATGAATCCAATACTTTCTTCTTGTAAAGATAGAAGAAAGTAAAAAGATGTTAATAAAAGTTTTCTTTATTCTATTAAATCCTATCATACGTAATGAATTCAATGATTTGTTATAAGATGTTGATGCAGATTGGTCTTATTTCAGTATTTGTATAAACTGAAATATTTGTAAAGATGTGTTTGTTTAAAGTGATAACAGCACACATAAAGGCTTTTAAAACGAGAATAAAAATACATATAGCAGATGTTAAATACAACAAAAGAATTGCGGCTTTAGCCAGGTTATATATGATACAGCAAATTAATTTTAAAAATAGTAATAATAATTTATCCATCAAATTTTTATTACTATGGTCTCTATGATTAAAAAATCAACTACAATTAAAAATCTTAAATAAAAATTCTATGAGCTAGCACCTCTTTTTTTCTTTGATTTTGTCAGTGTTGAAGCAAGCGTTTCGCAATTATAAGTTTATATTTCATGTTTGTTCATTCTCTTTTGTAGTTTGGCAACAAGTCAATTTTAATTCTTTATGTAACTAAACAACTCAGCAAAACAACAGTTCTGTTTATCTCGAAAAGCGAGAGGTCGTTTTTTGTGTTTGTGAAAATAAAATGAGTACTTTCTGTAGTATCGAAGATATTCATTATGTAATTTAAGATTCTATTTTAAATTGAGTTATACCGCATTGCAGAATTTTAAATTTATGAGAATATACTACAATATCTTCGAGAAAGACCCTTTAAAATAATTTACTAAAGAACAGTCAATATGTTGAAAAGATTAATGCAATTTAAGGAAATAAAAAATTGGTAATAAACAATAGAAAGTTTTAAAATTCCTAAATTTTTTCCTTGCAATGGAACTGTGTAAAAGCGGGATTTCCATGTCATCAAACAAATTGGTGGAATTCAAATATCTTCTCCAACTTGTTTAACTGAAACACTTGAAGAATACACTGAGGGTCTAATTCCAAATATCCACAAAATTGGCAAACTTAACCGTTTTGACATATGCTCCTGGGAATACATTTCTGACAAAAGACATTTTAAAATATATGTAAAAAGCTTTAAACATCTTTAATTTGATTGACACTATCTTGAAAATGTCGCCAATTGAGTGTTCGAAACTTATCGATCTATGTATTAAAAGGTATTTATAAGTCTTTATGTGTACTTTTATGTGTACTTTTGTCACTTTAAGGAAATGCATCTTTACTTTAATAATTATGTTAGAGCATTCGGTAGCACGGTAATTTTTCTTTACTTATAAATTGTTAGATCACTTTTGATACTTTAACTTTCAGCTTTGATAATAATAAAAAGTTCATTCAGCTTACCTGCAATTTGCCATCGCGCGAAGAGTAATCCACAGTATCAGATATCATACGGCGGGATACTATATTTTGGAGATAAAATAATATTAGTAGAATTTTAGATTATCACAGATAATAAACGGAGATCCATTTTCGTTTTAACACTATATATTCTTCTTGATTATAATAAGCGTAGAGGCTACGTGAAGGTGCTCTACTTTTACATTAAAATTAAGGTACATTTTTCTACATTCACACACACAACTTGATGATAGAATTACATTTTACGTACTAAAGAAAGTTTATAGGAAGTACACACACGCGCGAAAACAGTTCAAGGTTGAAGGAGCAATCTGCACTTTTGCTGAGTTCTTAGTTACAACATAAGTCCATCTGGATACATTCAGTTTAGATCACATCTGCAGTTTTCATTCGAGATGCAAAAGTTAATTGGATTCTGATTTTAACAGTTAGTGTTTTTTCGCTGCAATGTTTATAAAGATACTTGTTAGTCACTGAGTAATATTTGATGCGGTTTTCCTTATCGTTCACGACACGTGGAGATTAGTCATGATTAAAAGCTTTAGACATCGTTAATTTGGTTGACACTATTGTTGACACTATCTTGAAAATTTCGCCGATTGAGCGTTCGAAACTTATCTATTTATGTATTAAAAGGTATTTATAAATACCTTTATGTGTACTTTTATGTGTACTTTTGTCACTTTAAGAAATACATCTTTACTTTAATAATTATAAGTGATTTTCTTACATAATTATAAAACATTTGTATTTTGAATAAAATTTAAAGTCACAGAGAAGACGATAGTAAGATAAAGTTTGCGGATTATTACAAACTTATAAAGGTTGCTAAAATTTTTGGAAAATGTATTTATCTTTATAAATTATAATATAGATGTATAGTTAGAACAGCTGGGAGCAATTTAGTTACTCGTGTAATTAGTTACTCGGATTAAAGTTTGAACTTATTTTCGAATTTGCATAAAATAAAAAATTTGTATTTAAACTTATAAAGAAGGAGAAAGAGTAATTTAGAAGAATTTTGCAATTGTTACAGACTTGTAAAAGTAAAAAAAAAGAGGTTTTGAGAAAAACATTTTTCATTATAAGTTGTGATATAAATTTATAATTACAATAGCATGAGGTAATTAGTTACAGCTTTATATAAACATTTTTCAGTAGGTTGGATGTGGGGAATTGTTACTTCGCCTGTGTTTACCGAAAGTGAAAAGTAATTGCAAGTTGATATGAAAATTAGTAATTTAGAATTACAAAGTTTGATCTTATTTTCGAATTTGCATAAAATTAAAAATTTGTATTTAAACTTATAGAGAAGGGGAAAAAGTAATTTAGAAGAACTTTTGCCATTCTTACAGACTTGCAAAAGTAAAAATAAAATAAAAAAGTTGTGAGAATTTTTTTTTATTATTATAAGTTGTGATATAAATTTATAATTACAATAGCAAGAAGTAATTAGTTATAGCTTTATATAAACATTTTGCAGTATGTTGGTTGTGAGAATTGTTACTTCGCCTGTGTTTATCGAAAGTGAAAAGTAGTTGCAAGTTGATGAAAATTAGCAATTTAGAATTACAAAGTTTGATCTTATTTTCGAATTTGCATAAAATTAAAAATTTGTATTTAAACTTATAGAGAAGGAGAAAGAGTAATTTAGAAGAACTTTGCAATTCTTACAAACTTGTAAAAAAAAAAAAAGTTGTGATTTTTTTTTCTTATTATAAGTTGTGTTATAAATTCATAATTGCAATAGCAAGAAGTAATTAGTTACAGCTTTATATAAACATTTTGCAGTAGGTTGGTTGTGAGAATTGTTACTTCGCCTGTGTTTATCGAAAGTGAAAAGTAGTTGGAAGTTGATGAAAATTAGTAATTTAGAATTACAAAGTTTTATCTTATTTTCGAATTTGCATAAAATTAAAAATTTGTATTTAAACTTATAGAGAAGGGGAAAAAGTAATTTAGAAGAACTTTTGCGATTCTTACGGACTTGCAAAAGTAAAAATAAAATAAAAAAGTTGTGAGAATTTTTTATTATTATTATAAGTTGTGATATAAATTTATAATTACAATAGCAAGAAGTAATTAGTTACAGTTTTATATAAACATTTTGCAGTATGTTGGTTGTGAGAATTGTTACTTCGCCTGTGTTTATCGAAAGTGAAAAGTAGTTGCAAGTTGATGAAAATTAGCAATTTAGAATTACAAAGTTTGATCTTATTTTCGAATTTGCATAAAATTAAAAATTTGTATTTAAACTTATAGAGAAGGAGAAAGAGTAATTTAGAAGAACTTTGCAATTCTTACAAACTTTAAAAAAAAAAAAAAAAAAAAAAAAAAAAAAAGTTGTGAAATTTTTTTTTATTATTATAAGTTGTGTTATAAATTCATAATTGCAATAGCAAGAAGTAATTAGTTACAGCTTTATATAAACATTTTGCAGTAGGTTGGTTGTGAGAATTGTTACTTCGCCTGTGTTTATCGAAAGTGAAAAGTAGTTGCAAGTTGATGAAAATTAGCAATTTAGAATTACAAAGTTTGATCTTATTTTCGAATTTGCATAAAATTAAAAATTTGTATTTAAACTTATAGAGAAGGAGAAAGAGTAATTTAGAAGAACTTTGCAATTCTTACAAACTTGTAAAAGTAAAAAAAAAAAAAAAAAAAAAAATGTGAATTTTTTTTTATTATAAGTTGTGTTATAAATTCATAATTGCAATAGCAAGAAGTAATTAGTTACAGCTTTATATAAACATTTTGCAGTAGGTTGGTTGTGAGAATTGTTACTTCGCCTGTGTTTACCGAAAGTGAAAAGTAGTTGCAAGTTGATGAAAATTAGTAATTTAGAATTACAAAGTTTGATCTTATTTTCGAATTTGCATAAAATGAAGCATTTATGTCTAAATTTAGAGTTAAATTCTTAGAGAGAGAAGAAATTTCGCGATCGTTATAAACATGTAAAAGCAATGGATCGATCAATTAAAAAGAAATTTACCACAAATATAGATCTTGCTTAAAATGCGTAATTTACAAACTCTAAAATTCTCAGCTACAGTGTGTGCTACGCAATTCAAATGAGTTTTATTTTTTCTGTCTTCATTGAAAATTTAAGAGAACCTCTTGCGATGCGCGGACTACAGTTTGAGAAATGCTATAATAAAATATTCTGGATATATCAGATTCGTTTATGAAAATGCAATGTAACATCATAGTTACCCAAGATTCCCGATGACCTATCCCTTATCTTCAGTAATATTTGGAGAAAGATCAATCAGAAATATCAGAAAACAATAGATTTCCAAGATTTACGGAAAAGTTTCTGTAATAAAAGGTCTGGCTGCACGTAAATTTCTGAAAAGTCCTTTCTGTTAATTTCGGAAACATGTTTGTTTCCGATTGGTTCTTTTTCTAAAGGTTTCTGAAGATATGGGAAAGGTTTTTAAAATGCACAAGTTATATTAATGCACGAGGTAACACCAATTTTCATAAACGTTTCTTCTATATCAAAAAATGTATCTGAATTTTTTTACAATGTAGCATATTGTTAATTGTTTCTAACGGAATACATTTTTTTTCTGAATTGTATAGTTATTATAATCCAGCCCATTTCTTTAAAAGTTCTTGAACTTTTAATATCGAATATTACCTGACTGCATAAATGAAATATTTTTAGAAAAAAAAGAAAAAAAGAGAAGGAAAATATGCGTGTTGTCGATATTGTACGACACACATTTAATAGCTTTAGTACATTATTATTATTAGTGACTTCGCGCATTTTAAAAGTAGATCAAAACATCGATAATAATAAATTACTACTGTTTTTCCTGGGTTTTTTTACGTGTTTACGGTGGTTTTCTCACCACACGCAAATTCGTTTTTAAAAGCAAAGCATGAATATGTAATTCCCCTTCTTCTAATTCACCAATAAATTTTCTTTCGTGCGCAATTAAATGCAAAAAATAAATTGCAGCCTATCAATATAAGTACCATTAATTTTACGGAAACGAGAGTAAAGTTTTTGTTCATTAACCAATAAGCGGCTATGAATTGATTCAGTAACTTACGTTTTTTTGAAGCCAATTCATTTAACCCATTCAAGGGTATTATTTTTTTTTTTTATGTAAAAGTAATCTATAAAAGGTTTCAATTTACTTAATGCACCGTAGAAAATTGATGTTTAACACACTAAAAAGTGATTGGGATGAAAAGATTGATGATGTAAAATTAAAATCGCTTGTAGTTCACGTAGTCCAAATTCTAAAAGTGCAAGTAATATGTATGTTAATTTTAAAACAATTCTCTTGATATCTGTATTATTTATGAAGGAATACATTTCGTTTATAGAAGTAACTATTATACTTAGATATCACAGCTTTAAATTAATTTTTTTCTATGATATTTAAGAAAATTTCTCTGCATCAATTTAATAAAAAAAATTTGTCTAACCTTGTAATGAATTTGGTGTCCACATTTGCCTTCGTTCATAACATGGTTCTCCAGCGAACTTTATCAAGGTTTCTAAAGCTTTATCAGACATCTGTTTTTTTTTTTTTTTCTATTTGTTTTTATATATTTGTATGTGATTAGGAAATTAATTGTGTAATATTTTTATAACAGTGAACGAAATTAAAATTTACTATTTGAAGATTTTGTTTTATTCGAAAAATTGTAAATTCATTTAATAATGATAAATTTTTGAATAATAATAATTTAAAAATATCAGAACAACTTGGAAGACAATATGTGCAAGAGAAAATTATTAGTTTGTTATAGTTTTTTTACTGCATTATACTTTAAGTATATTTGCCTTTAAAGTATAAACATTTTGACTATTAATTAATTTTTTATCTTATTGTTAATTGTTTGTTACGGAATAAATATTTTTTTAATTTCTTATGATAATATCTTCTTTTTGATATTCTTTAATTTCACTTGATTGTTTAATACTCCCTCTGTCCTAAATTAGTTGCTACATTTGAATACTTTTGTACTGATTATTGTATCTTATCTGTATAAATACCATTAATTTTACGGAAACGAAAGAAAATTTTTTGTTCATCAACCAATATGTAGCTGAGTTGATCCAGTAACGTACTTTTTCCGAAGCGAATTCATTTAATCCATCCAGTGTAATTAATTTTTAAAAATGTAAAAATAATCTACAAAAGGTTTCAATTTTCATAATGCGCCGCGGAAAATTGAAGTCAAACACACTAAACATTGATTGAAAGAAAAAGATTGATAGGATAGTGTATAATTATAAAAACCTGCAGTTTACGTAGTCTAAATTCTAAAAGGATAATATTTAAGTTAATTTTGGAATAGCAGTTCTAGTAATATCTGCATTATTTATGAATGGAACCAATTGATTTTGAAACATGCATCTTTTAAAGCTGGTAGATTTTATTTTATTGCGAAAAGTTTTATATTTGATTAAACGTGTGTATTTTTATACTATTGTTACTATTGTTCATTTTTATTGTCCGTTCCAAACATAGTGAATGGATCTGAAAAGAGGTTATTTTATGATTTATAACAATAAAACTAAGGTACAATCGACAAAAAAAAAAAAAAAAAAAAAAAAAAAAACTAGTCGGATGTGCCAATCCGAAAACTTTCTTCTGTCTCGTACATGTTAATACTTCAAAAAGTGTATTTATTTTTTTTAGAAGAAAAAAAAACAGCATAGCAACGCCATTTACACGAAAACCCAATCAGCACTAACTTATGCCAAGGTCTAACAGAATGTGAAGTTTGATCAAATTCTGTGCATTAGTTCTTGAGACATGACTATCGCTAAAGTTGTGTAAATCCTGAAAACTGCAGCATAGCAGCTCCACCTGTTATATGATTTACACGAAAACCCAATCAGCACTAACTTATGCCAAGGTCTAACAGAATGTGAAGTTTGATCAAATTCTTTGCATTAGTTCTTGAGATATGACTATCGCTAAAGTTGTGTAAATCCTGAAAACTGCAGCATAGCAGCTCCACCTGTTATATGATTTACACGAAAACCCAATCAGCACTAACTTATGCCAAGGTCTAACAGAATGTGAAGTTTGATCAAATTCTGTGCATTAGTTCTTGAGATATGACTATCGCTAAAGTTGTGTAAATCCTGAAAAATGCATCAAGCAGCGCTACCTGTTGGGCAATTTACACCAAAATCTAATAAGTAAAAACTTATGTCAACATTTAACTGAATCTGAAGTTTGCTGAAAATACGTGCATTAGTTCTTTAGATAGAGCCATTGCGGAAATAGTGAAAAATGTAGCATAGCAGCGCCACATGTTGGGCGATTTACACCAAAAACTAATAAGCAAAAACTTATGTCAACGTCTAACTGAATCTGAAGTCTGATGAAAATCTGTGCATTCGTTCTTGAGATATAGCTATTGCGGAAATCATGAAAAATTCAGCATAGCAGCATCACCTATTGGGTGATTTACACCTAAAACTAATCAGCACCAATTTATATCAAGGTCTAACTGAGTCTAAAGTTTTATTTAATTTTGTGCATTAGTTCTTGAGATAAAACGCGCACAAAATTTTTGTCAGATACAGACACTCAGACAGACAGACTCACAGACAGACGTTTTCTAAAAACAGTCAAATCGTGTTCACAATCTTCTAAAACGTATAAATCCGTCGAAAACAAGAAGTCGAAAATTTTCACGAATCCAATACTTTCTTCTTGGAAAGATAGAAGAAAGTAAAAAAAGAGAGACCATCCTATACATTTTAATCACAAAATCGTACCAGCGAAAAAGCGGAAATAACCATTCGACTGGGAATTGGGGATTCTTCCAATTTATGGTAAAAAAAAATTAGCTTATTGGGTCGTCTTCATACTTAAATTGTACCAAACTTTGAACTTTTCAATACTTACACCCGATTTTGACATCATAATATTTGGTCTATATCATAATATATACGAAAATATACGAAAAAATATCTGATATTTATATATATGTATATCCGATATTTTCTAAAATAGCCAATTGATGATTATAAATATTTTCAGACTTAATATAAACGAGAAACTAAAACATATTGCACTTAGCATCGAAATTTAAAACAACACTTTTCTAACTTTTCTTTTTTTTTTTTTTTTTTTTTTTTATACTTACATAACAAAATTGAAGATCAACTAACCGAAAACAGACACAATTTGCTTTTCCACTCACAAAAAACAAAGTATAGGATTTATTATCAAGGTTCAAGAAAATTGTAAATTTTATACAACAAATTTTTAAATACAAAATAATTTGTTGTTATTGAAATATTTGAACATGAATATAAGCTTATCTGCTTTTCCCTTCCATAAAGTGTTGTGCAGTTTAAATTGAATCAAATTAAAACCAAAAACGATTATTTCTAATGAAGCTGTAAACAACTAATTATATCTAAATTAGACTGTTTATCTTTCAATGACTGTTCTGAGATAAAAGTTGATAATGTTCCACATAATTATTGGTTCCACATTAAAAAAATAAAATCCCTGACGGCCCGGCCTGCAAGCACAGGTAGATTTCGAAGAAGCAGACCGTGGGGAGCCTGTTTGTTGGGAATTGCGGAAGAAATGACCTTTTTGCCATGATGCGGCAGTTGGGAAGCAGTTACTTCAATACCTAACTTGTTTGCGGGCGGATCCAGCAGGGATTTTATTTATTTATTTATTTATTTATTTATTTATTTATTTATTTATTTATTTATTTATTGCTATAAAGGTTGGTCCTATAAAAAACTGGTCAGTATAAAAGTTTTAGATAATATTAAGAGAATTTATGATAAATTTAAACGGATTTGATATCTTGTGAATGGACGAAGTTATGAATTTTTTTCTTCTAAAACCCCCTACCCCCCCCCCCTTTGGGGCCATTTTTAATGATATCAAAAATCTGCCATACATAAATTTTCGGCCCTTTTCCTAGAAGTAATAATAACTTTAAACGGATTGGATACGTATCATAATTAAGAAATTATGCATTTTTTTCTGTTTTCACAAAAAGCCCTCCATTCCCCCCCCCCCCCATTGGTTCGATTTTACCCATTAACGAACTTGACCGAGATTTTATGCCCCTTGATTTTATGTATCAGTTTGGAAGAGATTTGTGCACAATTATTGAACGTAACGTGTCCATATAAAAGTGACATAGATAGATAGATAGATAAAGTTTTGAAGGGGGGGGGGGGGGTGGTTTTGGTTTCTGGGAGTCACGATCTGCAACAATTTTTCAAAAACTCCAACTTAGGGGAGAATGTAATAGGTAGTATTTCTTACGAAATCTACCTAAAAAATCCCCGCAAAAGTTCTTTATCTACAGAACGGTACAGTCAACAACAGTTGAAAAATTCATTTACACCAGTTTTGTCTGAAAATATCAAAAGTATCATGCACAACGATATTTACAAAATAAATATCAAATAGGAAAATACGTAAAATATCAAACTTCATGATATTTTGAAAATAAATACCAGATATACATCATGAAATCGTGATACACATATCAAGATAATATATCCATTGATATATATCACCGAATTCTAGTTCCTTTCAACAATCACCGATTCAATTATGGAGATTTGAAGTGTGGAACTCCTAATTTTAAATTCATATTTAATCGTTGGAAAACAGATTGCAATGCAGATAGCTTTTTGAGCATAACTCAAGAACATCTTAGCATAATGATCTGTAATTTTGGATTCGCATATTCAAAGCTTCTGCACTGTAAAAAAAAAAAAAAAAAAAAAAGAAAAGAAAAGAAAGAAAAGAAAGAAAAAAAAACAGTAATTTTACAGCAAAAAATGCTGGCAATATGGGTGGCAGCATATTTTGCTGTAAATTTACAGCAATTTTGCATTTTAGATTTTACAGCACTTTTGTAGATTTTCAGCATTTTTTGCTGTTAATTTTACAGCAAATTCGTTTTTTAGATTTCACATCACTTTTGCAGAATTTCAACATTTTCTGCTGTTTTTAGATTTTACAGTGCTTTTGTAGATTTTCAGCATTTTTAGCTGTTAATTAAACAGCCTTTTGTTTTTTAGATTTTACAGTGCTTTTGTAGATTTTAGCATTTTTGGCTGTTAAATAAACAGCAATTTTGTATTTCAGATTTTACAGTGCTTTGTAGATTTTCAGCATTTTTAGCTGTCAATTAAACAGCAATTTTGTTTTTTAGATTTTACAGTACTTTTGTAGATTTTCAGCATTTTTGGCTGTTAATTAAACAGCAATTTTGTGTTTTAGATTTTACAGTGCTTTAGATTTTCATCATTTTTGGCAGTTAATTAAACAGCAATTTTTTTTTTTTTGTAGGTTTCACAAAACTTCTGCAGATTTTCAACATTTTTTGTTGTTAATTTAACAATTTTGTTTATCAGGTTTTACAGAACTTTTGTAATAGAATTTTTAGAATGGAATAGAATTTTGTAATAGAACTTTTGTAACAGAAATCGATTCCTATAGGAATCGATTTCTGTTTTTAATAAAATTTCATATTTGTTTCGAAATTTTATTTCGAATATATTATATATAAACTAATAATAGAAAAAAAAATGTATCTGTCTGTGACAATTTGGAGATTAAAATGTATGGGGTGTTCTCACCCTCACTCTATTTTTATTAACGCTTTCCAACGTAGTTGAAAAGTGTTTATGAATTCGTTTTGTCTGGCCGTGCTCTAACTCGGTAAATATACTCGGATTGCCATGAAATTCATATATGTTATTGGGGTTTACTATGGCATGTTTGGTGTTGAAAATGAAGTGTGTAGCATTTATGTTTCTTTTACAGGGACACTCAAAAGAATTCCGTTACATTAGGGTCTATGGAGAAAATTCGTTTGCGGCGTATTTTAATGGTGTTACACTATTTTAAACAAATTCAAATTGTTACGTATCACTGAGGTGCACTATAAGGCGTTTACTGTAGAATAAGGTGTGCATAGAATGTATCGTTCATTTACAGGGATAATCAAAAGAATTTGATTACAGTACAGTCTATGAACAATGATTGCCGAAATCCCGTTTTCAGTTGTGGTACGCGTTTTTAAATGTAACTTATTTTTTGCATATTAATTGGTGTATATAAATTCTATAGATCATATACTGGGCGGCTCTCAAAAGATCTCCTGGATATTTCCTTTTATTGACGGAAATTGCAGAAGGGGAATTTTTAATTGTGCTATGTGTTTTCCAATTTAAGTAAATTTTAGCATACTGAGTGGTATACATCCAACTATATAGATCATAAACAGGGCTGCACGAAAGAATTCGGATATTTTGTTCTACTATTGGTAGTAATTTCTGAAATTGGATTTTTAAATGTGTTGCGCGTTTTCTAAATTGTAATTGTCCTCTAATGAGACATATTTTCAATTTCAATAAAAATGTCACATGAGACAAAATCTGAATATAATAATTCTGTTTGATCCTTTAGACTATGATAAACTAATAGAAAATTACAACATTCTGAATAAACATTTCTCCTTTATTAAAAAGGATCTGTGATCCTTTTTCCTACATTTATAAAGTACTTTTTAATAGAATATATTTTGTTTTTGTAATTTGTATATTATAGTTCACATACAGATCACATTTTTGTAGTCATACTGTTCCTATTTCAGCTTACTGTTTGAACCATGCAAAATGACTAGTTGTGTTATGATTAAGTATTCGTGTTTCATAAATTTTCTAATTACTTTCTTTTATACTTATATCTATCTAATATATATATATATGTATATATATATATGCATATATATATATATATATATATATATATATATATATATATATATATATATATATATATATATATATATATAAACATTAAATTTATCACCACATTTTAGTGATGTATATTTTGATCTTCTATTATATAGAATTAATCAACTTAATGTAAAAATTTCAAAAAATACTTATAAAAAAACTAACAATACTCAACTTATAATCACTTTTTCCAATATAGTACTTAATAAAATTAATATACACAATGTAATTAATAACAATAACAAATTCCCCATAAAAAATTTTACAATACATAAATCATACAAATACAATGTTACACTTGGACGTAGAATTTTCAATTACAATAATTTTGCAAAATTTCTTACATCAAATGATAAACCTCCGTGCTTATGTAATAATCCTAGTTTTAGTAATTATGTAGATAAGGTACATGGTCACATTATTACAGGGGATATTAATATTGTCGAGAATGATTATCTGCGCAGTTTTATGACTAATGGGACTAAATTTCGAACACCATCATGTTATAATATTTTTTCTATATTAAAACAATTTAATCTGGATCTTGACCTTTTTATATATAAAATTTCAATAGATTATAATAAACCCATTGAATTTTTTAAAGAATGGAAATTAAATGTATTAAGTAATTTAAATGTTGAACTTTTCAGAAATATGGAAAATTTTAATTTTAATGTTAAACAACTAAATAGTGAAATAAAGAATTTACAAAACAAATTTATTATTATTTATGTTGATAAATCACCAAACAACTATGCTTTCATCTGCAAAAAATATTATTCACAGCTAATATCTAATGCAATAAATACAAGTTTAAATTTTAAAAAAACTAATCTTAATACAATTATTAATAATCGACATATATTTCAATATTATAAATTGCTAAAAATTAAAAATTACAACTTTAATTATCCATACATTGTTGTTATACCTAAATTTCATAAAACTCCTATAAAATTTAGAACTGTAACTATAGGCTGTAATACGTATAATAATAATGCAAGTAAATTTCTATTAACTATTCTCACTAAATTGTTTGAACTTACAAAACTAAAAGATAATTTGTTTAGCATAAAAAATAGTTTTCAACTTGTCAATAATATAAAAAATTTAAATAACATAACTTACATGAAGACGTTTGACTTTAATGACTTATTTAATAATATTGATATCAAGGATATGTTCAGGATTGTCAATTTATTATACAAAGAATACAAGGATTCCATAAAATTAAAAAATAACATTTCTTTAAATTACTTTAAAACTTTAACTAGATTTATTCTACATCATAATTATATTGTTTTTAATGAGAATATATATATTCAATGCTGTGGATTACCACAGGGTGGTATTGTTTCTTCAATTCTTGCAGAATTATATTTATATTATTATGAACGTAATTCACATATTGCTAATTGTAAAATGTACCGTTATATAGATGATATAATTGTCTTCTATTTTAATAATAATTCAAATTATTTACTACCAATAAAATATCATAAAAATTTAAATTATAGTTTCAACCTTATGGTAAATAATGAAATTAATTTTCTTGATCTTAAGATAATTCTTAAAGATAATAAAATTTTGTTTGACATTTATGACAAAAGAAATGATTTTACATTTAAAGTTAACTTATTTACTAATTATAAGTCTTGTATACATAAATCAGTATTTGTAAATATTTTACTAAATTTTGCACATAGAATAAACAATCTTTGTTCTAATAATTTTAAAACTCAAAATTTAAAACTTATTCTTCAACATGCAGTAGAATATGGCTATCCCTTTTATTTAGTTAAGTCAATTTTACGAATATAAATTTTGCTTTCATTGGGGTTTATATGTTTGCACATTCTATCTGTTAAAACACTTACATTTTGATTACTGATATATTTGGCTAAAGAATGAATTCCTTTATGTGAGAGCTGAGTGGGAATATTTTGGTTAAATATCTTTTATTAATTAAAAAATTTAAATAGTAAATTCTAATTTTTTTTTCTTTTCTAGGGAGAGAACTTTAAATATAATATTGTTCCAATAAGTGCGTTGCCATATTGGAGATTTAATGTTTTTTTTTCCCTTGCCAGGTAGAGAACATTTAACAATTTAGTTAAATGCTTTTTTATTTTTTGCAAGATATTAGATTCAATACGTGAGGTTAACATATTGGAAATGTTTGGTTATTTTTAGCTATCAGTGTGTGAAATCTAATTTTATTTTTCAGAATAAATAATATTTAGCAAGATGTTAGTTCCATTAAGTGTGTGTAGCCATTTTGGTATTTCTTTTAAACTTGCATTGTTATTTATAAAATGAAAATCTAATTTTATTTTTCAGGGTTAATAAAATTTTGCAAGATGTTAGTTCCAATAAGTGCATGTAGTCATATTGGTAAATCTTTTCAGCTTGCATATAATTATTTATAAAATGAAAATTTAATTTGACTTCTACAATAATATTTTAGATTTTATGGGTTTATTTATGTTTTGAAATTATTTAAATGTTGACATATGTAAAAATAAATAGATAAAATAATTTTATACTGAAAATTTACTTAATCAAAATAATTAATAGTTATTTAGATATTGTTTTAATCTTTAACTAGATGGCAGCACCATATAATGATTTTTAAAAAAATATTACTATTATTCTTTAGTATTATTTTTTAGTTATTGTTTATTATAAAACCAGATGGCAGCACCATATAAATTTTCACAATTTTTTTTTCTCTTTTAACTGAAAACTTGGAATACAAGTGAAATTTTTAAATATTCCAATAATATAATATATATATTAAAATTATTTAAGTTAAAAAATATTTTTAGTAAATGAATTTATAGTTTTTATATTATTTATTTGTATTTTTATATTTTAAATTAGAAATAGTTAAAATCACAATGGTTAAATTAATAACTGCTACTTTTAGAAAATTAACTGTAATTTTAACTTGTACGTTTGAATTCACTTATTCACTTTACCATGTGCTTAGCACAAAACATATTTGGCTTCGGATTCTGGACAAATTGATGTTGTAATGTATAGATTTTCTTTGTCTTCCTTTGTATTTATTTGTTTATAAATGGATTTATTTTCTTCCGTTTGATTTGTAGTGTTCTATTTTCAAAGGTATCCTTTTTTTTTTTTCAATTTCTTTCCAATGATTGTTAGGGCTTGGAATTGTCACAAAATTTTGGCTTTAAGCTTGTGACAGTTACAGAAAACAATCATTCTTTGCTTATAATGTGGTTTCCCAGCCCTTGAAAAAGTAAATTACATTATAAGCTTGCATTTGTGTTTTTTTTTTTTTTTACTTATGTTTCACTTTTTGAATAAATACTTCATTTGTTAGGACTATGTTTTATAATGTGTAATTTGACATAGCTATTTGGGATAATAATTTCATTGCATTTGGTCAGTTATTTCTGTTTCAATGGTTAATTTTTGCAATAAGTTTATATATATATATATATATATATATATATATATATATATATATATATATATATATATATATATATATATATATATATATATATATATATATATGTATATATATATGTGTATATATATATATATATATATATATATATATATATATATATACAGTGACCTCTCACTTATACGACTTTCAGGGGACCGTAGAAAGAAGTCTTATAACTGAGAGAGTCGTATAAGTGAGAGACCATCTTATTATACAAGTTTCAAACTTTATATGCATTAATTATTTTACCTATATTAAAAACGATAAGTTTTGAATACTAAGAACAGATTTTAACCAAATTTATAAAATAATATTAAAAAATAAAACAAAAATTATTTTAAAAAGTTCACAAAATAGTTCACTCACCACTATGTTTATTTTGAAGATTAATAGTTCAGATTTTCTCAAAAAATGAAGTGATTTTAGTTTGTCTCTGTCGTCGACAAAAAGAGAAAATGTCTTCTTCTAAGTCTAAATAAAGTTTTTAAGCTATTTTGGTAATAATAATTTTGGTGGACATAATTCTTTAATGTATTTAAAGCTGCTCTTGCTTCTGAAAATTTACAACAGCTGGAACATTGTTCTCATCTTTGTCATCCTCCACGCTCTTGTCTTCATTATTGATATACTCAATAATTTCTCATTAAAGGATTCAAATACGCTCTCAAAATCAGATTCATTTGTTGACCTAGCAGTTTGGTCTTGTGAAAAACCACATTTCCGAAAACAATTCTTAACTGTCCGCGATGACACATTTTCCCATGCAGATCTGTAAGATGCATAGCATCTAAAATAGAAATTGCTTTAGCTTCCTTTTTGTTTTCTCGATCAAAAATAAAACGACAAATCAAACTCCTTCTGTAGTTTACTTGAAAAGTCTTTAGAATCCCTAAATCTAATAGCTTTAATCTGTTTGTAGAATTTGCTGGCAAAAATCAAACTTTAATTTGTTGCAGAAATGGTAGACCTTTTACATCTCGATGTGATGGACATTGATCCAGGAAAGTGCATTTGTCAATAACCCTGATTTCTCACTCAGTACTATACAGAGACGTGATCTGCAGTTGGTCATTTGGTTTTTCTTAATCGGTTTTGTTAAATGGCAGGCACAAGAAAATTCCATACAACCACCTTCCCGCCATAGATTTGATCATTAATAACACACCAAGGTAGATAAGAAATGTTATTCATTATTGATAAACACTTTAATAATAGTCAAACGGATAATAGTAAGTAACGTTAATGATTTGTACTTTAATGATTATAAAAATGAATTCTTGAGTGAAAAATGTAAAATCGCCTGAACCGTTTAAAGCGTCGTATAAGTGAGAGAAGCAGTCGTATAATTGAGAGAAGTTTAGTACTATTTCCCATACAGCATGGACGGGACCAAGAGAATTCGGCGTATAACCGAGGGAGTCATGTAACTGAGAGTCGTATAAGTGAGAGGTCACTGTATATATATATATTAATATTAAGAAATGTTGTGATCTGAACCAGTATTGTAGAAACTAACTTTGTACTAATTTTATTTTAATCTCTAATGCAATATTCAACATCTGTATTCTAAAATATAAATTTTCAATAAACATCTCCCTTCGTCGAGAAAAGTTCCTATGATTAACGTCTGGATCTCCACGAGAGGGTGATTTCATTTCATTTTTGTTTACTTAGTAAATGTTGAAGTTCTATCACAGTATTCTGAATGTGTAGGAAAGTGTTTCATAATCTATGCTTGGCGGATCATTTTTCTTTCTTATTGTTTTATTTTATTTTATTTTATTTTGACCGACTATACAAAGCCTTTACATGCGTTTTTGTCTCCTGGATATATAGAAACGCTTTCTGAAACTAGTGTTACTTGAAATAATTGACAGTAGAAAAAAAGAAATTACAAAGAAATCTGAGACCTCTCTGATATATCTCTGCATACAACGTACGAATAGCTATTTACTAAACAAATCACGTCACACTTGCTTAAGAAAAAAAACATCAATCAAGTACTTAAAAAGGTTCAGATTTGACAATGCCGGACGTTTCATCATCTTATTAAACCCCAACAATGACAAATATATATTTTTTTCTCAATGGGGAAACTTTTAGCCAATTACGCTGATATCACATTGCGTGCAATGGCTGAAGACAGTTCAACATGTGAATTCGCACAATACGACGCTATTGAAGATTTGTAAAAGTCAAAAGAAGGTGTTGATATATTCGAATTCAAAAGGTTGGTTATTGGTATGAGTTTAGCTAATGGGCCATTTCCATTAATTGAATTTATCCAGTAGTTATTTTATGGTATAAAAAGTTACTGATGCTAATGACAACTTTCGTGGGTCAGGAGACAATGCTTTTGTTCTCTGTTTTGTTTTGCTTTGTTATATATTGTTTTGCTCGTAATCAATTTAACTTTGATTCAGATATTATTTAATTGGTAATCAAAATATAGTTAACACTTTGTCATATATTCATGTAAGTGTTCTCAAAAAGAAAAGAAGAAAAAAAAAAAAATAAATAAAAAAAAACTAATGAAAAAGGAAAGAAAGAAAATTTTACAAGTTCTTCCAGAGATGACTATTTCTTTTCAGCAATTGCGTGTATGCATTTTGCAGTTCTTTTCATCATACCTTAATATTTTTTCTCCAATTACTATTGATATGTAAAAACTGTGCAGAAAGATGTTCACAACACTGCGAAAATTTTAACTAAAGCAAAACTGTTGCCCTTGTTACATGACGCTAAAAAGTTTTGGTTGTCCCGTAAAAACAACACTAGTTCAAAGTCAAGTCCACTAGAGTTTACCTTTTCTGAAAATTGATATTACTACTTTGAGAATGAAATTTGAGAATGAAATTTAGGGAGAGGTAAATATTTTGGAATACATGGTATCCGTGGTTCTCTGAATAGGCTTAGCCTTTTTTTTTTTTTTTTTTTTTTTTTTTGTAAGTTAACCAAAACACAGTTTCTGAAATTAATTTGTTGAGAATCTGAGAAAACTCCCAGTACATTCTTTTAGTAATTTCTTCCCCGTACATCATAATGAGGTGTGCTTTCCAAAATATATACTACCTTACATATACATATCTTATATATATCCTTATCTTACACATCTAAAAGAATCTAAAAGTTCTTTTTATTTCTGTTTCTATATACTTATATATATATATATGTATGTGTGTGTGTGTGTGTGTTATGGTCAATATGATTAATGCGATCATTATTAATAATAACCGGCCATTATGTCCGGTCACTATTAATAATAACCGGTTATTATAATAATGACCGGATTAATCATATTGACCGTAATATATATATATATATATGTGTGTGTGTGTGTGTGTTACGGTCAATATGATTAATGCGGTCATTATTAATAATAACCGGCCATTATGTCCGGTCACTATTAATAATAACCGGTTATTATTAATAATGACCGGATTAATCATATTGACCGCAAAATATACATACATATATAGATAGATAGATAGATAGATAGATAATGAAATCACATGTATTAAAATCAAAGGAAGAGACAGTATAAAAATCAAATGAAAGTATACTACAAAATTATACCCAATAAGATAAAATCAAATATGAAAAACTATGAATAACTTATGGATTCGTCAGAGGGGCATCATAAATATAATTCACAGTAAGGATATGTTATTTTGTCAAATATTGTCAGCATTAAGCCTAAAAATAACAATATATAAATTTATTTTTAAGTTTGAACACAAATCTTTCATTCTACGGATATTCAAAGATAAAATCCAACTTTGTAATTTTAAATTACGAATTTGTATCAAAATGCAACGACTTAGCAAACACCGACGAAGCAACAATTCTTCGCCAACCTGATGCAGAACGTTTCACTCCCCATCCCGATCCGAATACTTGCAGTTTGCGGCGTATTTTAATGGTGTTACACTATTTTAAACAAATTCAAATTGTTACGTATCACTGAGGTGCACTATAAGGCGTTTACTGTAGAATAAGGTGTGCATAGAATGTATCGTTCATTTACAGGGATAATCAAAAGAATTTGATTACAGTACAGTCTATGAACAATGATTGCCGAAATCCCATTTTCAGTTGTGGTACGCGTTTTTAAATGTAACTTATTTTTTGCATATTAATTGGTGTATATAAATTCTATAGATCATATACTGGGCGGCTCTCAAAAGATCTCCTGGATATTTCCTTTTATTGACGGAAATTGCAGAAGGGGAATTTTTAATTGTGCTATGTGTTTTCCAATTTAAGTAAATTTTAGCATACTGAGTGGTATACATCCAACTATATAGATCATAAACAGGGCTGCACGAAAGAATTCGGATATTTTGTTCTACTATTTGTAGTAATTTCTGAAATTGGATTTTTAAATGTGTTGCGCGTTTTCTAAATTGTAATTGTCCTCTAATGAGACATATTTTCAATTTCAATAAAAATGTCACATGAGACAAAATCTGAATATAATAATTCTGTTTGATCCTTTAGACTATGATAAACTAATAGAAAATTACAACATTCTGAATAAACATTTCTCCTTTATTAAAAAGGATCTGTGATCCTTTTTCCTACATTTATAAAGTACTTTTTAATAGAATATATTTTGTTTTTGTAATTTGTATATTATAGTTCACATACAGATCACATTTTTGTAGTCATACTGTTCCTATTTCAGCTTACTGTTTGAACCATGCAAAATGACTAGTTGTGTTATGATTAAGTATTCGTGTTTCATAACTTTTCTAATTACTTTCTTTTATACTTATATCTATCTAATATATATATATATGTATATATATATATGCATATATATATATATATATATATATATATATATATATATATATATATATATATATATATATATATATATGTGTGTATATATATATGTATATATATATATATATATATATATATATATATATATATATATACAGTGACCTCTCACTTATACGACTTTCAGGGGACCGTAGAAAGAAGTCTTATAACTGAGAGAGTCGTATAAGTGAGAGACCATCTTATTACACAAGTTTCAAACTTTATATGCATTAATTATTTTACCTATATTAAAAACGATAAGTTTTGAGTACTAAGAACAGATTTTAACCAAATTTATAAAATAATATTAAAAAATAAAACAAAAATTATTTTAAAAAGTTCACAAAATAGTTCACTCACCACTATGTTTATTTTGAAGATTAATAGTTCAGATTTTCTCAAAAAATGAAGTGATTTTAGTTTGTCTCTGTCGTCGACAAAAAGAGAAAATGTCTTCTTCTAAGTCTAAATAAAGTTTTTAAGCTATTTTGGTAATAATAATTTTGGTGGACATAATTCTTTAATGTATTTAAAGCTGCTCTTGCTTCTGAAAATTTACAACAGCTGGAACATTGTTCTCATCTTTGTCATCCTTCACGCTCTTGTCTTCATTATTGATATACTCAATAATTTCTCATTAAAGGATTCCCATACGCTCTCAAAATCAGATTCATTTGTTGACCTAGCAGTTTGGTCTTGTGAAAAACCACATTTCCGAAAACAATTCTTAACTGTCCGCGATGACACATTTTCCCATGCAGATCTGTAAGATGCATAGCATCTAAAATGGAAATTGCTTTAGCTTCCTTTTTGTTTTCTCGATCAAAAATAAAACGACAAATCAAACTCCTTCTGTAGTTTACTTGAAAAGTCTTTAGAATCCCTAAATCTAATAGCTTTAATCTGTTTGTAGAATTTGCTGGCAAAAATCAAACTTTAATTTGTTGCAGAAATGGTAGACCTTTTACATCTGGATGTGATGGACATGGATACAGGAAAGTGCATTTGTCAATAACCTTGATTTCTCACTCAGTACTATACAGAGACGTGATCTTCAGTTGGTCATTTGGTTTTTCTTAATCGGTTTTGTTAAATGGCAGGCACAAGAAAATTCCATACAACCACCTTCCCGCCATAGATTTGATGGTTAATAACACACCAAGGTAGATAAGAAATGTTATTCATTATTGATAAACACTTTAATAATAGTCAAACGGATAATAGTAAGTAACGTTAATGATTTGTACTTTAATGATTATAAAAATGAATTCTTGAGTGAGAAATGTAAAATCGCCTGAACCGTTTAAAGCGTCGTATAAGTGAGAGAAGCAGTCGTATAATTGAGAGAAGTTTAGTACTATTTCCCATACAGCATGGACGGGACCAAGAGAATTCGGCGTATAACCGAGAGAGTCATATAACTGAGAGTCGTATAAGTGAGAGGTCACTGTATATATATATATATATATATTAATATGAAGAAATGTTGTGATCTGAACCAGTATTGTAGAAACTAACTTTGTACTAATTTTATTTTAATCTCTAATGCAATATTCAACATCTGTATTCTAAAATATAAATTTTCAATAAACATCTCCCTTCGTCGAGAAAAGCTCCTATGATTAACGGCTGGATCTCCACGAGAGGGTGATTTCATTTCATTTTTGTTTACTTAGTAAATGTTGAAGTTCTATCACAGTATTCTGAATGTGTTGGAAAGTGTTTCATAATCTATGCTTGACGGATCATTTTTCTTTCTT
Organism: Maratus michaelseni; assembly: GCA_963931845.1. NCBI lineage: Eukaryota > Metazoa > Arthropoda > Arachnida > Araneae > Salticidae > Maratus > Maratus michaelseni. Next base: position 381,721,117 of record OZ007590.1, on the reverse strand, counting down.
ATTGTTTTATTTTATTTTATTTTGACCGACTATACAAAGCCTTTACATGCGTTTTTGTCTCCTTGATGTATAGAAACGCTTTCTGAAACTAATGTTACTTGAAATAATTGACAATAAAAAAAAAAAAAGAAATTACAAAGAAATCTGAGACCTCTCTGATATATCTCTGCATACAACGTACGAATAGCTATTTACTAAACAAATCACGCCACACTTGCTTAAGAAAAAAACATCAATCAAGTACTTAAAAAGGTTCAGATTTGACAATGCCGGACGTTTCATCATCTTATTAAACCTCAACAATGACAAAATATATATATATTTTTTCTCAATTGGGAAGCTTTTAGCCAATTACGCTGATATCACATTGCGTGCAATGGCTGAAGACAGTTCAACATGTGAATTCGCACAATACGAGGCTATTGAAGATTTGTAAAAGTCAAAAGAAGGTGTTGATATATTCGAATTCAAAAGGTTGGTTATTGGTATGAGTTTAGCTAATGGGCCATTTCCATTAATTGAATTTATCCAGTAGTTATTTTATGGTATAAAAAGTTACTGATGCTAATGACAACTTTCGTGGATCAGGAGACAATGCTTTTGTTCTCTGTTTTGTTTTGCTTTGTTATATATTGTTTTGCTCGTAATCAATTTAACTTTGATTCAGATATTATTTAATTGGTAATCAAAATATAGTTAACACTTTGTCATATATTCATGTAAGTGTTCTCAAAAAGAAAAGAAGGAAAAAAAAAAGAAATAAAAAAAAACTAATGAAAAAGGAAAGAAAGAAAATTTTACAAGTTCTTCCAGAGATGACTATTTCTTTTCAGCAATTGCGTGTATGCATTTTGCAGTTCTTTTCATCATACCTTAATATTTTTTCTCCAATTCCTATTGATATGTAAAAACTGTGCAGAAAGATGTTCACAACACTGCGAAAATTTTAACTAAAGCAAAACTGTTGCCCTTGTTACATGACGCTAAAAAGTTTTGGTTGTCCCGTAAAAACAACACTAGTTCAAAGTCAAGTCCACTAGAGTTTACCTTTTCTGAAAATTGATATTACTACTTTGAGAATGAAATTTAGGGAGAGGTAAATATTTTGGAATACATGGTATCCGTGGTTCTCTGAATAGGCTTTTTTTTTTTTTTTTTTTTTTTTTTTTTGTAAGTTAACCAAAACGCAGTCTCTGAAATTAATTTGTTGAGAATCTGAGAAAACTCCCAGTACATTCTTTTAGTAATTTCTTCCCCGTACATCATAATGAGGTGTGCTTTCCAAAATATATACTACCTTACATATACATATCTTATATATATCCTTATCTTACACATCTAAAAGAATCTAAAAGTTCTTTTTATTTCTGTTTCTATATACTTTTATATATATATATATATATGTATGTGTGTGTGTTATGGTCAATATGATTAATGCGATCATTATTAATAATAACCGGCCATTATGTCCGGTCACTATTAATAATAACCGGTTATTATAATAATGACCGGATTAATCATATTGACCGTAATATATATATATATATGTGTGTGTGTGTGTTACGGTCAATATGATTAATGCGGTCATTATTAATAATAACCGGCCATTATGTCCGGTCACTATTAATAATAACCGGTTATTATTAATAATGACCGGATTAATCATATTGACCGCAAAATATACATACATATATAGATAGATAGATAGATAGATAGATAGATAGATAGATAGATAGATAGATAGATAGATAATGAAATCACATGTATGAAAATCAAAGGAAGAGACAGTATAAAAATCAAATGAAAGTATACTACAAAATTATACCCAATAAGATAAAATCAAATATGAAAAACTATGAATAACTTATGGATTCGTCAGAGGGGCATCATAAATATAATTCACAGTAAGGATATGTTATTTTGTCAAATATTGTCAGCATTAAGCCTAAAAATAACAATATATAAATTTATTTTTAAGTTTAAACACAAATCTTTCATTCTACGGATATTCAAAGATAAAATCCAACTTTGTAATTTTAAATTACGAATTTGTATCAAAATGCAACGACTTAGCAAACACCGACGAAGCAACAATTCTTCGCCAACCTGATGCAGAACGTTTCACTCCCCATCCCGATCCGAATCCTTGCAAGCCCCCCCTGATTGATCCCGCGATTCTCTCCAGCTTCCGATAAAGGGTGAGAACGCGGGAGTGTGTATGAGACTTTCTGTCGAGCGTGACTTGGTACATGGCATTTCCATTAATGCCCTACGGTTTTAGCAGCTTCTGAAACGCTGTTCACTTCAATTAGGCGAAGCTAGGAACGATTTCGATTGGAAGAGGGTAAGAGTGTTGCTGTGACTCTCCTAGAGTCACACTTCGAACCCCAGAGAGAGTAACTTAGTCACTATTTCTGTTTTTTTCTGTACCGTTCTCTACTGTACTATTGTCGTCCTCTCGTTGTGTGGGATTTTTAGACCAAGCACAAGGTAATGCTCGAGTTTTGAGTCATTCGGTTTTTGTGGGCTCTTCCGTTTATTTTGAATTTTTCATTTTTTTTTCTTTATTTTTTGGTGCGCGAAATGTCTTTTTGGACGGGTGGTGGGGGAACCAAAAGAACCTTTTGGTTTTTAAGGGGACAGTTCGCCTTTCATGCATCAAATAACAATAATAATAATAGTAATAATCTTTATATTTGATGAAAGCAATTTCAGTTCTGAAGATATAATGATGATTTTTTAATATAATGAAGAGCAATGTTTGAAATATTTTTGCAACGGGAACTATACTAGAATCCCAGCGTGAAAACCGTAAATTTTATTTACTTAACCCGATCCAAAATGTTAAAAAATTAACCCATATTTTAATACAGTTACGGAAAAACAGTCTACAATTATATCTGTAATAGCAATTTTATTTTTTTATGTTGAAAAATGGACACACACACAGACACACATAATTATATGTACTAATATATAATGAGTATATATATATATATATATATATATATATACTCATTAATGTTCAAATATGTATTATTTTTTAATCTGAAAAAATATTCTACACTTTTTTGAAAAATTGGATCAGTGGGAGCCCGACCCCCAAGAGTCATTTACCAACTCGAAACCGATCCAAACCCGAAACAATTAAACTCAACCTGAACCGAACCCTTGACCCGAGTCCGGTCGGGTTCGTGTAAAATCGGATTACACGACAAAATGCAAATTTTCTAAGATTCTGAACTATACCTCCCAAACTAACGGTTTATGAATTAGCTATTGGATAGCGACAAGAGTGGGACAGAGTGAAAAAACGTTTAAAATTATTTTTACTTTATTTTGATTTTTCAAAATTTTTCGATTTTTTTCAGAATTTTCTTGATACGGAGGGTTGGGGAACGTACCTCAAAATTCCTCAAGGCCTTAGATGTAAAATTTTGAATGGTGTCGAGACTCAGAATATATAAGCTCCATGCACAGATGATGTTTTTTAATTTGTCTAGCATGCCAATGTATTTCAAAATTTGTCACGATCTCTTCAAGTGCCGCCATAGATTATTATATATGCTTTTGCAGCCTCCTCGGAGGGGAAATGGGAGAGGGGGGGGAAGCTAATTTTAAAAAAGTTATCCGTATCCGATATTTATTTTCTGATACTTTGCATCTTATGAAAATTCATCACTGAGACCGCGGAAGGATTTTGAGATATGTTTCTACGCCACCTCGCAGAGAAAAAAGGATGCCAAATTTAAAAAAAAAAAAAAAAAAAAAAAAAAAAATCTTTCTTATATTTTGTTCATATTCTAAGGCTTATCATCATGATTAACATCAGATTTATCTCATATGTGACTTGTAAATGAAATTAACAAACTTTTTTTAATATATATATATTTTTTTTTATGATTAATGCAAGATTCGCAAAATTTTCACTTGAACTAATTTTAAATTTAGTAAAATATCAAGCGTTTAGTAGTAAATTTATTTTTGAAACAGTATTGCAACTGTAAGTACATGTCGGGTTTTTATCTGCGGGGTTTTTGTCCACGGGGCTTTTGTCCTGAACCCTTAATCACCGCAGTTGATCTGCATATGAATTGCATGGTTACATAAATTCACTACCGCAAAGGGTAAAATGTTAATTCATTACGAAAAAATTGAATAATGAATATAAGTTAATAGTTTTTAAAAGGTTTGATAACTTAAAGAAAAAAATCTGCGCAATATTATATAAAATGTATAATGATGAACCTCTACTTATTTTTTTCTGAAATATAGGAATCATAAATCACAGGATAAAATCATTGGTGATCCGCATAATAATATCATTGCAAATCTGCATCAACTTTCATAAAGCATTTTTCGAAATGATATCTATGATAAATTCAGTCACGTATCTTTAAAAATTAGCCAATAATTTACCTAAACCTACCCTGCTAATACCATACCATACCCAATTGATTCAATTACACAGATACTTGTTTTGTTCAACCACCGTAGAAATGATTCATTGCTCGTAGAAAATAAAATATTTTCATCTAAATATTCTTCATTTTGTCCTTGAATTGGATCTGAAGCGAAAAGGTTCAGTGATGATATAACAATAAGGTGTAGAAACCTGCGCGGGAAACCTGAACCCAAAAATTCTGCTTAAAGTCAACCAGAAACCCGATCCGGACCCGACTTAAAATATTTTGTCAAAATGAAACCGACACACTTCAACCCGAAATATTTAGTCTCGAACCTGATCTGAACCCGGATTAGAACAAAATGAATCAATATGTTAATACAATTATAGAAAAGTAGTCTACAATTATATTACTAATATCAATTTTATTTCTCTGTATAAAAATGAATATGTATACAGTCACTAATATTCAAATACATTATTTTTTTTTCATTGAAAAATATTCCGGAATTTCTATTAAAAAAATCGGGTTATCTCGAACACAACCCAAAAGAATCAAAACCCAATCAGAAATTGACCCGAGCCCGAATCATTTAATATCAACCTGACCCGAATTCGACCCGCAATGAAAAAAATTAGCGTCAACCCGACCCGACTCGAATCGCTGGTTGGATCGGGTTCGGGTAAAATCAGGTTACACGACCAGATGCAGGATTTTAGTAAGGGATTGAGAATTTGAAAATATTTTCTTTATATATGAGTTCAGGCTATCTATTTGCTTCTTGGAGAAATTAATGAAGATGTTGATACCTAATCAACACTTGCTGTTATTGCTGTTATGACCAGATTCTTTTTACAATTTTGCAAGCTTTCTACTGCTACTTTGACTTGCGACACTTCGATTTTGCCTAAGTTTTGTGTTTACTATAATTCTCAAAAGATAAGCACTGACTTTATCTCACTATTTATCATTAGTATAATAATTTTACAAGTCTTGTGTAAAGAAAATTCCCAGGTAATTAATGGTAAAACAATGCAAAATTCATAGGAAAACTAATTGAATATTGAATATAATTAATCATTTTAAAGCATTTAAAATTATTTAACCGAAAACTTTATCCTCGCAACATACATGAAATATATAAAACCGAATCTCCTCTTATTTTCGTAAAATACATAAATCATAAATCTTAGTATCATATCAGTGGTCATCTGCATAACAATATCATCACAAACTACATTAGTTTTCAAAAACCATTTTTCAAAATGGTATCGCGATAACTTCAGAGTCACGTATCTTTAAAAAAATAGCCAATAATTTACATAACCCTATCAAACTAATACCGATCTTTATCCGAGTGATTCAATTATGCCGATTCTTGTTCGGTTCAGCCACCTTATAGAAATGAATTAATGCGTGTAAAAAAAAAAAAAGAAAACATTATCCAGTGTGTCCTTGGATTGGATGTGAAACGGAAGGGTTCAATGATGATGTAACAGTAGGGGGTTGACAATTTGAGAATGATATCTACATGCATGATATATGAGTAGCGGTGTCTTTGCAAAAAAATCTCCATATTCTGAAAAACACCGAAAGATTTTCGTTTTGTGCAACCAGCCGTGCGTGTCTGAGATTTTATTTACTTTCTGACGTGCCTCTCGTTATCAGGTAAATGTGAACATGTGTACCACGTGACAGTAGGCTTAGTGAAACCTCAGATGTGATCTTTATCTGTGAAAATCCACAATAGAAAAGCTTTGAAATCTTTAATTTGTGATTTGAGTGATGATTTTTAACTGTATTCTGATTAATTTCTGCTTTTGGGAATCAAGCAAGAGGGAAAATGTCTGATACTTTATGTAAAAAAAAAAAAAAAAAAAAAAAAAAGTTTAACAGGTTGATTATCGGAGCCATAAACTGCTGAAGTCTTTCCCACGACCGTATACTTTTTAGATTGTTTTAAGGAAATCCGTATACCTCCTGTGTCTGAAATAAAGCTAAGGCGTACACTCTCTGCTACACAGTATACCTTCTTCTTTTTTACGTCTACATCACTGCTTATAAAATCAAGAGAAAATAAGTAATTTTCATTTTGTGTAATCAAACAAGAGGGAAAATGCCTCATACTTTATATAAAAAAAGGTTTAACAGGTTTATCATCAGAGCCATAACCTAGCTGAAGTTTTTTTTTTACACCCGTATACTTTCTGGATTGTTTTAAGGAACTCTGTATACCCCCTCGTTCTGAAATAAATATACAGCGTATACTCTAGCGTATACCCTCTGCCTAAAGCGTATACCCTTCAGTTATTTACTACACCACTTCTTATGTATAGGGGAGAGTAGGGTAAAACCGAGCAGGCGTGTCAAACCGGGTATCCTGTTTTATTGCTGATGGATGCTGCGGCTACCCTGTAAACAGCACCCGTTTTAACTACTTCCATTAGCGTCCCCTAAGCAGTTTGCCATCGGCTTTTGAAGTGAGTTAATCTGTGTGTCCGTGTAGTGCTGTTGGAAAGAAATTCACTTCAAAAGTTTTAATTTTTCACCATCTTTTCTGCTTTTCAAATAAATCTACCCTGACGGGTCGATTTAGATAAGTAAACCACTGTTTTCTATAGCTTCCACACGCTATTTTGATGCCAAGTAGAAGTGTGTACGTCCAGCTATCCAGATAAAAAGACCATGTAAAATTTGGATCGTCTGTTTTGGCAAAACTGGTTACCCATGGTTTTGCTTTGAATTCTGTAATGAACTGCTTCTGCGCTCAACAGGTGGCGAAGGATGGATACAATGTTCTGTCCTGCAAAGAGTGGGTACATGATGAGTGGAGCTGATACGAGAAGTAAAAGCTAAGAGCACCATTACATGAAAACATTAAAAATTGCTTGAAAACCTGAAAAAAAGTCACTGATCTTAAAAAATGGGTGTATGTCTTAAAGTTTGATTCAGAATTTATTACAATAAAACTTTTTGTTACTAGAAGTGTAAAAACCTAATTTCTGATTAGTACCCGGTTTTGCCCCACCACCAAAATTCAGAGCTGTTTCAGATGGTTCTTTGAAAACGCATTTTCCCACGTAGAGAAGAATTTTCCTGTGCGGTTTTTAAATAACCCAGATGTCCCGAACAACGTTTGTATAGAATGTTCCGATTTTTCCTCCTTCTAGACTTTTATCAACAAAGGAAAACCGTTAGGTACCCGGTTTTAACCTGCTTTCCCTTATCTATATATATATATATAAGAGAAAATAAGTAATTTCCATTTTAGGGAATCAGGCAAAAGGTAAAATGTCTGATACTTTATATAAAAAGAAGTTTAACATATTGAATGTCAGGTTATTGATACTCACGTAACCTGATACAGTTATTCCCACGGCCGTATACCCTCTGGATTGTTTTAAGGAAATCCGTCATACTCTCTGTTTCTGAAATAAAACTATAGCATATACTCTCTAACGTAACCCTCTGCATAGCGTATTATCTTCTGGTTCTCTACGACTACACCACTGCTTATATATATATATATATATATATATATATATATATATATATATATATATATAAGAGAAAATGAGTAATTTCCAATTTGGGGTATCAAGCAAGAGGGAAAATGCCTGATACTTTATATAAAAAGAAGGTTGATTGTCAGAACCATAACCTGCTAAAGTCATTCCCACGACGGTATACCTTCTGGATTGTTTGAAAGACATCCGTATATAACAGAGTATATTACCCTCTGTTTATGAGATAAAACTATAGCGTATATGCTCTGCCTAATATAGAACATAGCCTCTGGTTTTTCAGGACTACACCTCTGCTTACATATTTGAAAGAAAATAAATATAATTTCCACTTTAGAGAATCAAGCAATAGAAAAAAAATGTGTGATACTTTATATATAAAAAAGAAGGTTTAACACGTTGATTGTTAATCCATAACCTGCTAAATTTATTTCCATAGTGGTATACCTTCTGGATTATTTTAAAGAAATTCGTATACCCTCTGTTTCTGAAACAAAATACAGCGTACTCTAAAATAAACGATCAATGTCCATAAGCCGTCTTTTTGGCCCATGAAATAAGACCAAAGTTCGATTTTGTTATACTGACTTAATTATTTCACTTTTTAATATCAGATGGTTTATCCTGTACGATTTCAACAATATTTTTTGCATTTTGTTCGGATTTATATAACTTACACAAGCTTAAAGTTAGTATTATCCGTAGTTTTTGATGAAAAATACGCAATTTCGCCTAATGTTACCTCAATTTTTAATATATTTTTTAATATTTTACTATGAGGGCAGCTTTGCAACGCTTTTATTTTTACATATATTGTACATTTTGATGTATTTTATAATATATGCAAAGAAGAAAGTGTTGCACGATTGCGCCCATATAAATAATTGAGGTAAAAGTAGGAGAAATTGTGTATTTTTCATCAAAAACTACGAATAATACGAACTTTGAGCTTGTGTAAGTCATATAAATTCGAACAAAAGGGAAAAACTATTGTTGAAATCGTACAGAATAATATTAAAAAGTGAAATAAATAAGTCAGTATAACAAAATCGAGTTTATGCTTGTTTCAAGTGCCAAAAACACGGCTTATGGACCCAGATCCTTTAGCATTACCTTCTGCCTAAATCATATACGTATAAATGCCAACCTGTCTTAATTATTCCTTAGTCTGATCCAAAACAAACATATACAAAACCCGGAAAGTGTATATAAGGAAATGTATCTTCTTTCTATAAGGTACTTATTAAATTTCATTTTAAATTGTTTGATAATATAAAATATCCGGTTGAAAACATGTATGTCTTGGATCAGGATCCGGAATAATTAAGATATTAACATCTATGGTAATACCCTCTTGCTTTTTACAACTACACCACTGTTTATATATATATATATATAAAATAAAATAAGTAATTTCCACTTTGGAGGATCAAGCAAGAGCAAAATGTCTGATACTTTATATAAACTAGTCGTTGGGGGCCACCGTAATGCTTACCCATCATGGATATGCAAAATATGATATACGAAAATATAACATGTGTAAACTATTTATAAAATGCATTGCAATTCGAATAAAATCGTGGCTTAGTGACGTCATAAACTTTAAATGTTCTATTACTGAATTGCGTAAAAGAAACATCCTTATAACTCCAAAATTAACAATCATATTAACTAACAGTTTATTGCGTCGGATGAAGCGTCTCATTGCCAATTAAAATATATCTTTGAATTGAAATTGGAATGAAATACAGGGTCATGAAAAATCGAAGAGTGTTGAAAATATCATTACAAATATATCGGCAACTCATTATCCGATCGACTTTATTCTTTATGCAAAATTTATGTGTTTTTTTTATTGTCTTTTATATTCACTCCTTAAAATAAACAATTTCGAAAATTTTTATATATCTCTTATCAGAACGAATATTTGGAGAGTCCGAAAAAAATAGTTCAGGATAATCGAGGTTACTGAAATTCAATAAGCTTCTTCCCATTATTACATACTAAGTACATACCAAATTTCAAGTCTCTATCTCAATTTGTTCGGGAGATAGAGCGTTTACAGACGGACGGACGGACGGCAATTTTGTTTTTTCTGAAAATATGTTTTTCGGAATCTCCAGTGTCTGAAACGTGTAAATCCGTCAAAATTTTGTTTTCAATTTTCAAAACGATTACAAGACTTACCCTATACTACGTATGATGGGTAAGTAAAAAGAAGTTTAACCCGTTGATTGTCAGAGCCATAACCTGCTGAAGTCTATCCCACGGCCGTTTTCTAATTTCATCATATGTGTCACAGTTAGCATAAACGTCATGCGATTAAAAATCACTCTCTTCTCAAGTATTATTTTTTCGTTGTAACACGTGAAAATTCATCATGTAACGATGCAACATCACTTCACTTAACAAAATTGTGGGTTGAATTACTCCATGGTTACGAATATGAAAATAAACATCCAAGTAAAAATAAAAGTAAAATAAAATAACGCGCGTAATCTGAGAGAATGCGTTAAAAAAATGAATCGTGGCATTTCAGATCATTACATCCTAGATCGTGCAACTATAGAATATTCCTATTTGTTGACTTTGTTTTGTTAATTAACTGTTTACATGTTTCGGCTTCGGTGGACCCGAAACATGTAAACAATTTATATACAATTATAAACAATTTAAATACAATTTATATTACAGATATATTATACAGATATATTATATTAAATTTATATACAATATAATACAATTTATAAACAATTTATATTTATACCTTTTATATTTTTTAATATTTTTTATTTAACATCTTTTAGCAATTAATGAAGTATATCAGAACAGTCTGCGACGTTTTTCATCCTAGTACTATAAACTTTAATATGAATATAACCGAATGTGATTCGCATACAGTGTAGTATAGTTCAGAAAATACAGTCGTTTGGTAACCGGGTCCATCATTTTGAACCACCCTGGGTTTTAGATATTAATTTACTTTCAATAATTATACCAAGAGGATTTGATTTTACCGTGTTTCTTGGTCACATGTTGCAAATACTGAGAATTTTTATACTATGGAATTTCTCTTAGTAATATTTGTCTTTCTTTCTCTCCCCACAGCCTAGTCCCTACGACTTAAAAGAATCCCGGACGTCCTGGTCAGCTCTTCAACCTTCTTCCGCTCCTGCCTGTTACCCTTACGATCCGAGTGGCCTGGCGTCTTGTGGGCCGTATGCCGACCGGTAAGTAGAGTTGATCACTATCCAAACCTAAAACAACCAGAACCCGAAACAATTGAGGGGTCCTTTGCAATAACAAGTTAAGTTGAGTTACCTTGATTCCTAGTAAACCATGTAAACAAAAAGGCTTGTTGACCTATTTTGCTATTTCTCGGGCTTTATGGGATAGAAAGCAGTATAAGCATGGGATGGGCTCGTAATCGCTTTTCTAATTAGATGTTATGTATCAGAGCAGAGGAGATGATGTGTGTTTTTACTTCTAGCCGATGTGAAATCGACTGATTACAGAGCTCGCCAATAGGGCTGGATTATTTATCAATATATCGATCAAATATTGATATTTCTTAATTATCGCAATAACAATATCTAACCTCTGACACTGACGATGCATCCCAATAATGATAGCAAAGCTCTGACTCTGGTAATACATCCCAATAACGATATTTAAGCTAAGCTTTGACTCTACCAATATAACCAAAAACCATTTTTTCCGACTTCAAACCACGAGAAAAGCGCCGAACATCCCGCATAATATCCTTTTCAACCCATTCCTTTCGTCGGATCCATGCATTTAGACATTCACGGCTCTACTTTATTCCAATCAGAATACCCCCTCCAACAATTATCCTTTGATTATTTCGCTTTCGTTAATATCCAAATAAAGAATATCACAATATATCCCAATACGAATACATTCTCTTATTATGCATAAGTTCGTTACTATCCTCTCAAACCGCAAATTAAACTCTTTGGTCGTAACTGAATAACACAGCTATCGTCTATGTTTTAGTGCCGCTGCTTCTATTCGTCCAGACTTCGTTGCAATATGTCAAGGTATTGATATGTGATGGCCAATAAAATACGAGCTAGAGTATCTGTTGGTTATTGTGGAGTCGATAGCATTACGCTACTTAAGTGCTCATTGAGATTATTTTTTTCGGCCAATATTATCGGTAGCGCCTTGATATTAAAATGAATGTATGGTGTCGTGTAGATTGAAATGCTGAATATTGATTTTGTTTGTTTGTTTGTTTGTTTTAATTTAATTTTGTCAGCCAATAACTTATTTTTCTCATTTGCAATTTATTTTCTTTTGAATTCAATGGTACTTTGAAATAAAAAAAAACAGGTTTAAATATCAAACCTAGTATTTTGCATAATAAAGCAAAATTTTATGGTACGTTTTTAGCTCACAGGCTATAAAAGCCTGACTGTTAATGTGCCCGCCGGTTCTGTATGTACGTATGTATGTATGTATGTTTGTACGTAACGCGATAACTCTTGATAGAAGAAACCGTTTTGCAGGTCTCAATTTCCCGATTCTGGTAACCGGCTGGGGGCAATATTAGGACTTAAATAAAATAAAAAGCTAAGATGATTTCATATTTTGTAAACGCTTGTGTTCCACAATATGAAAGTTGTAAAAAAATAAGTCATCATGTATTCCAAATGTACTTTTTCTTTCACCCAAAACCCTAGGATATGTAATAGTAAGATAAGTGTTCAATTTTCAGATTTATGGTAATGTATTATTCAGCATATAAGGCAATATAAATTTTATCATCATAAGCAAAGAAAATATGCTAGAAAAATCTTCTTAAAAGGAGTATATGCAAAGAAGTTATACTCTAAATTAAAATGTTGAAAGTAAACTTAAAAACTTTATAGTTGAAAACTCCATTTTTCTCTTGCATTGTTATTGCAGAGGACTTCTCAATTATAGTCAACCGCAAACCTAAATCGCAACAACAGTTACCACCGACCGACCTGACCCGAACCGCGTGTAAGTCGGGAAAGGTGCAAATGCAGGGTCGGGACAGGAATCTACACCGAGAAAAATAACTTTCAAATCTGAGTAAATTGATGTTTTCATTTCCTCATGAAACTTTTTGTTTCAAATTGGACGACCCGATACATTCAGTTCTGAAATACCAGAAATACTCAGAATATTAAAACATAGACATACTCAAAACTGAGCTCATAGAGGTCAGTTCACACTCATTTTTGAAACATGGATATACTTAAAAATGATTAGAATCAGTTCAAACTCATTTTTGGAACTTGGACATACGACAACTATTTTAAAAATGCAAAGTTGTACTGTATACTTTAACAACACCATATTAAAATTTCGTGACGATTGGTCAATTTTTACGAAACTTGAAGTCTTTAAAGTCAAAGAAAAAAAAACCAAGAAAAGAGACAAACACATTATCGTTAGATCCTGGATGATATTGAAACGGGACCACTAGCAGAATGAGACCTTTCCATAGAAAAGAAAATGAAAATCAGAGCATCCGTTTGAAAGTTATACGTGGGAATTACAATAAAATATCCAGATACTAAGCGAACTGTACAGTCTCCTTCGTTGGAAATTAAAAAACAAGAATTTTCCAGGAATTGTTTTTGAGCGACTAGACGTCCATTATTTCCAAATAATGTTACTCGATTTTTTCTTTTCTTATTTTCAGAGAATGTCGTGTGAACTGATTTTCGATATATATCGAGCTTGCATGGCTCTTTGTGTATCACTGTTTCTGAATACTAATACGTGTCTTATTTAATCTCAGATTTTCTGTCATTAAATAATGTGAAGAAACAGTGGTGCTTAAAAGTTGGAACAGTGCGAGCACTATATATAGCACTGACCACTGTTGCCAGTTTTGCTTTATTTTTAAATTTCGAAATTCCGCAATCATATGAGAATTTCTGAAAAGTAAATTTTGTTTTTTTTAATGACGGGCATTTCGTGATTACATATAGAAAAAATTCTTCTTTCGAAATTTTCGGTATGAATTCGAAATTTCTGAAATTTAAAAAAATGGACAAACTGGCAACCGTCGCATTGACTTCGTTGTGGTCATCCGATAGCAGCTGGCAAGAAGTATAACATTTCTGGGAAAATTAAAAATGCTATTCCATTCTTGGGCACCTGAATGTTAAAACTTAAAAATTTCCTGTAAATAGAAATGAAAATTTATTTGTAAATGTGCCAGAAAGATTCCCGTTTCTAAGCGCTGAAAAATAAAAATCTGAGAGCAAGCACCCTTTGACAATTTGAGAACATGGGTATAATAAGTGAAGTGCAAAAGTCTATTCAACTATCGTCTTTTCCAGCCCCAATTAACTCGAATTGAGAAGAATATACACCAATGTTTAGAAAAAAGAAAAATCCGACCACAGCTAGGAAGATAAGCATCTCAACATATATTTACAACTACTCAAAGCCAAAGTAAAGAAAATAAAAATCGAAGAAATTAAAAAGAAACAAAAGAAAACTATTCCCCCTTAACTGCCTCGGTTGCCTCTTGACGGGGAACTCCGCCTTATTTTTATTCGATAATCGCCGCTATTAATCAAGCGTTTCAGGTTCTTTCCTAATTTGAAAGATTCGGTTCCTCCTCTTTTTTTATTTTTTTTTTATCTTTATTTTTTTTTTCTGAACGATTTCTTAAGCACACCGCAAACGATCTCTCCTATTATTATTTTTCTTCTTCTTTTAACATTTGATTTATGAATTTTGGCAACGAGATAAGTTCACGTTTTCGTTTAATATAAAGAGGGCAGACGATAGGGAATATAGCTGAAATGATTTCTTCAAAATAAAAATAAAAAAAGATACAAAATGGGAGGAGTTTCTACAATTTCATCGTCTATGATGAAGGTATGAAATATCTCCGGAGCACCTAAACGATGTGGAGACAAGTAATAATTAGTGTCAAAAGCTTGGTTTTCTGATATCTTAGATTGTCGATGTTTGACTGCATATTGTAAGCTCAACTTCTCTTTAAATATCTGGTTATTTTCATGTCGTGACAATCGATGTCCGGGTCCAAGTCGTAGACAGCTATATTAAACAGCGTAGGTGCTCATTCATTAAATCGGAACGTGCTTTCTTGACGGCTTTTACGAAGGCTATACATTACAAGCTGTATTAAGATGGTTCTTGAAGATGATGAGAAATGTTAACCTGAAAAATTACACATGAAATGTAGCGTGTAAAAAAGCTTTAGCATGCATACTTCGTGCAAGAACAAATGTTTATTTGCTTGCTACTTTTTTTGATTTGATGAGGAAACTCTGAAATACGAAGTAATGTTTCGAAATCTTGAAGGATTTCTTTCTCAAATATGTCCATCAAAAATCCGTTTAACCTCTTTTGAGACCTGAAGCTAAAATATTACTATTCATTGTTTTTGCACAAACAAAATGACATTCTAGAGGACAGAAAAAAAATCCTTTTTCTGAAATGGATACTTTATACTTTAGAGGAATGATAATCTAGGTTCACAAATATGGATCTAAATTTACCAAGTTCCCTAAAATATCAATTTAATTAAAAATTACCAATAACCTAAATTCACACAATAACAAATTTAAGGGATTTAAACAATTGAATGATCTACATATTTTCAATTAGTTTTATTGTTAAGTATTTAAGTTAAATAACTATGAAAATTACCATACTTTCTTGACCACACTGTTTTGAAATCATTTTGCAAACTCAGATGAAAATAACATTTATTTTATGAGAAAATCAGCATCGATGCTACATTTATTCGTTTCGTTTTAAAGCGAAAAACATTCAGCTATGTAGAAATGAAGTCAAAATGTAAAAAAAAAAAAAAAAAAAAAAAAAAAAAAAAACAGTTTAGCTTTTATGAGATAAAGAATGCACTCTAAAAACGACATTTTCAAAACTGAACAAAAAATACTCAAATCTGAGTATGTCACATAGTCAAAATGGCTCAGAATCAAAATTACTCAAGTTTGAAACATATATATACTCATTTCTGAAAACATGCACCACACTCAAGAATAAAACAGCATGTGCTCCTTTTTGAGTATTTCCATGTTTCAAAAATGAGTTTGAACTTATTCTAATCCTTTTTGAGTATGTCCATGTTTCAAAAATGAGCATGAGCTGACTTCTATGGGCTCCGCTTTGAGTATGTCCATGTTTCAATATTCTGAGTATTTCTGGTATTTCAGAATTGAAAGTATTGGGTCGTCCTATTTGAAACAAAAAGTTTCATACCAAAATGAAAACATCGATTTACTCAGATTTGAAAGGGTCATTTTTCTCGGTGTAGAGATACACATTTGTGTACCTCGGGCCTGAAGAGGTTAAAGGAAGGTTCTCTCGAAAAACTTTCGAAACATACCACCAGCCCCGTATTTCAGATTGTGACGCTCTTTGCTATCATTCATTTTACGACCCCCCCCCCTTCCCCCTCTGTTCCCTCAGTTGAATTCCAATAATTTGTGCAATTATTTACTTCAATTTTAAACTCTATAAAACATCTAAACTGGTTTGAATACATAAAGCATAAAACAAATATGCAAGTTAAAGTTTTACTAATTATTCTGAAGAGAAAATTAAATGGCCAATACACAGAAAATGGTCACTCTAGTTAATCAGTCCTCATCAAAAATATCGTACAAAACCCCACATTCATTAAACAAAACATATATGATTAGAAATCACAGAAAAATATTACTACAGTTTTAATTTTGCCAGTAAAATTCACACATATCTCCAATTTAATCACACGAAATGTATAAAGTAGAAATACACAGAAAAAATCATTACAACTTAAGAGCACATATTTAAAAATTATATATCGCAGAAACGTCTAATTTAATGTGTCAAAAGTGTGCTTTACAAACTAATAAAAAATTTTGATTTTGTAATTATTTTGCGATACTTGTGGAGTATGAAAGATGACTTTCTTCTCCCTTTTGAATTTGTGAATATATTTATTACATTCTCGAAATTGAGACTGACTGGGTAAGTCTGATTCTACGGCCAACACTCCAAGATTGACCAGTCGTTCTTGATTCTACACTGTTAAAAATTTGCAGCAAACTGTCCAGTAATTTGACCGTTTTTGTAGAAAACGGTTACATAACCGTAATTTAACTATATTCTGACCGTATTATTGCTCATTTTATGGTCAGAATATAGTTAAATTACGGTTATGTAACCATTTTCTACAAAAATGGTCAAATGACTGGACAGTTTGCTGCAAATTTTTAGCAATGTATGCTGTCCGTAAATAGTTTTTAGACTGTTTTAAAACAAAAAATTGCCTTTTAGAAAATAGTTTTTTTTCGAAGTACGTTGTTAATCTTGAGTGTAGTGTACATAGTTTGATAAACATCACTAATTTACTCTGAAACCAACATCCTGTAGAAAAATTTGAAAAACAGGACAACTTGTCATTTCTTCCCTCCTTCCATTCATAAGAAATAACTTTTAAAATGGATGCAATCTTCAGAAAAACTCCTATTTATGTTGGAATGCGAAATTGCTCGAAGTTTCTCCGCAGCATTTAAGTAACTTACAGTTCGGTATTATTTTAAAGAAATTCTTAAATTATACTCTTTGCAGACATAAACTTTCTTTTGTAAATCTCTCTGGAGAGTTTGTATTATTTTACAATGTATTTCGATTTTTTCTCCAGATTTCATTGCCATTTTTAAAGCAGTCCGATTCTGTTTCTTTTTTTGATTCCCCATTTAACTAACTCGGATGATTCATTAAAGCATCACTTGCGTGTAATTTGATAATTTTGTCTTGAAATCTCATCCTCCAAAGAAGATGGAGAAAATTCCCGATTCCTAATCTCAGTACAATATATTTCGATTTTTCTCCCGATCTCGTCGTCCTTTTTAAAGTAGCCCAATTCTGTTTCTTTTTCTGATTCCTCATTTAACTCAGATGATTCATTAAAACATCGCTTGCGTTTAATTTGATAATTTTGTTTTGAAATCTCATCATCCAAAGAAGATGGAGCAAATTCCCGATTCCTAATCTCAGTTAAGTTTCTTTTCAGCGGAATCTTTGTAAATAGAGAAAGAGTTCAGTATCTCAGTTAAAAAGATAATAAAAGAAGATGTCGACATTTCAACAGGAGTTTAAAAATGCACATGCTTGGCTAAAAGTTTTGTTATTGCTTTGCCCAACTGTTGCAGAATCAATCTCACACTGATGCCAGGAATGCTTTTCTCAATATTCTGTAATCATCTATCAGCTATCAGCTTACACGCCTAACTTTGCACTTTTCATTTTTTGAAATAGTTCTTAATGCAATTGCATTGTTTTTCAATTTTTATTTAAACTCTTACAAGTATTTTCTAATCCACGCCATGGGTTGTTAATAGTAATTTCAATGTCATATACTTGCAGAATCAAAAAATTATTCCAATATGTTCCATCACTCAATATAATATTCAAAGTACTTGTATAACCTTTGTATTAACTTAAAAAAATGTATTGCACCTGTACAAAATTGTACTGCTCGTTCTCGCTAAAACTCTCTACACATCCTCGGCTTAAAGTTTTGTTATTGTTTTGCCTAACTGTTGCAGAATAAACCCCACACTGATGTCAGGAATGCTTTATGTCGGAATGGTAAATTACTCGAAGTTTCTCCGCAGCATTTAAGTAACTTACAGTTCAGTGTTATTTGAAATAAATTCTTAAATTATACTCTTTGCAGACATAAACTTCCTCCTGTAAATCACTCTGGACAGTTTTGTATTATTTTACAAAATATTTCTATTTTTCTCCCGATCTCGTTGTCATTTTTTAAAGCAGCCCGATTGTGTTTCTTTTCTGATTCCTCATTTAACTAACTCGGATGATTCATTAAAGCATCGCTTGCGTTTAATTTGATAATTGAGGAAATCGGGGCAAGAAAGTGCCAAGCCACATTTTTGAACTTCTGAGATATTTCAATTTGAAAATTGGATCCAATACTCAAATCAAGATATATAAACTAAAGTTGTTTCGTCAATGTCTTAGTAACACTTGAGATGTTCTGAGTAACAATAATGGCATTACTTAATGATATTACTATTACGTTCTTCGTAAATTAGCTGTCTTTATTGGGGACATAAACATCTGGGGCAAAAACGAAACCTGGCACATAGGTTGCCACCAAGTGACATTAGAAACAAACTATATGTAGGATATTATAATTTACAATATTAAGCAACAGATTACAGTGTTAGATTTATTTCACCAAAAATGTGACTTGGCACTTTCTTGCCCCGACCCCCTCAATTTTGTCTTGAAATCTTAATATCCAAAGAAGATGGAACTAAGTGTTCGGTGTAAAGACTTTATGATTTTTTTAATTTCAGATAACATTTGACAGAATTACGGCGATCACTGTCGATGGCTACCATTCCAGAACGACACCCTCTCCGAGGAGCGGGGTTTGCTGGGGACGCCCAACTTTATTTCGTCATTACAAAAATCAATTTATTTTGTTTAAAATGTAATAAACAAAATACGGAAAGAACTTTTCAAACATCTTGTTTCATTTGCCTGAAAAAAAAAAATTTCCCCAAAAATACACGTTTTTCTTTTATCTTGCAGTTAAGTATAACCCCTTAATCGATCTGACAAAAGATGTAATAAAACTTTAAATCAAAATAAATGACTTTTTTTTTACATTTTCCAAGAAACATTATCAGTACATCAAAAATTTAATAATTAATATATATATATATATATACTTTTCACCAGACGATAACTCAGCCCTTCATCTGAAACACAAGAGATTTGGCTTTTTTTTTTTTTTCCGTCGAAAAATGCAAATGAAATATTTATCAAAAGTATCTGATTTCTATTTTTACGTAACAATATCCATTACATTTTCTAATAAATATTTTTTCCACATTTCCGATGAAACAGTAATATGGAACGCGGCGCCGCTGCAATGAAAAAACACCCGTTTCCTTTCCTTTAGACTTCACTAATATCCATCCACATGAAAAGAATTCATTTCACGAAAAATCGATCATTTTCCACCGCTACTGTTCTAAAAAAACACATGGAAATATTATCATTCAGGACAAAATCATGTCATCAGTACCAACTACATACATGCAAGACTTCGAGGCTCAAACACCGTGTTTCTTGTCTTGTCACCGCAAATTTGTCGTAATAACATGAAAGATAACACCGCGATAACACCCACACCTAAATTTATTCAGCGAATCATTTGTATTCATTTCCTGAAAACCTCCAATCAGCTGCCCCGGGCTCCACAAAGCAAAAATTCGTTTGAATATTATTAGTAATTTTTATTGTGTGCAAAAAACGGAAGACGTGCTGCCACGCACAGTTACCTAATTTCTGGAAAATTGCAATTGTTGTTGGTCGAGGGGGCACTTTTTCCACCTGTAGTAGCCTCGGGAATAAGGAATAATTAACCACAGCGGCTTCCTGCTATGGCGACCGCCCCTTTCCTATTTTTCATGAGAAATTAGACAAATTGCCGATTATTGAAGGAAATGAATAAAGGTGGGGGATGGAATGGGAATTCAGTCGATAACAAAGCTCTGCCTCCCCTTCCCTCTAGACGTTCATTAATGCCACCTATATTTGTGGCTTTGTAATTGCATTAAGATCTTCCTTCGTTAAGCGACACCTATCATTATTTGGTTGTTTATAAGAATATTATCCCCCGTGAAGGAAACTTGAGGATTTCATTCTCAACACTTGTCATTTCTAATCAAGATATTTTTATCATGAAAGTGTTAAAGTATTCTTATGATGAACCGTCTTTCTTGTGAGCCTGGTTCCAGTCCATTTCATTCTCAGCACTTGTCATTTCTAACCAAGATATTTTTATCATGCAAGTTTTAAAGTATTCTTATAATGAACCGTCTTTCTGGTGAGCCAGAGGTTCCAGTCCCACGATTTAGTCAGAGCCCTGTGTTAGCAAAATCTCTGTCATAATATATATATATATATATATATATATATATATATATATATATATATATATATATATTTTTTTTTTTTTTTTTTTTTTTTTTTTTAACCTTGAAAAGTAAATATAGACACAGGGTGTCCCTTCTTATAGTTGACTAGCAGCTAATTCCTAAATGGTTAGTTTTGGAAGTATAGTTCCAGATCAAAAAATTGTTTCAAACGTTGATCTTCATCATATGAACATACCATCCATTTACATCAAAATAATAATTATTTTTTTAAAGTTACGAAATTTTAATTTTTGTACGGCCTCTAGATCTTATGTTATATTTGGAAAACTTCCTCCATGCTCTATCAAACATTGCAGTAAAAATTCCATTCTTCTATGACCAAAACTTTTTTATGAATTTTCGACTCTTTCTAGCATTTAAATGGGGAAAAAAAAAAAAAAAAAAAAAAAAAACGCACTTTTAGTGCAAAAAAAAACCCTTTTGCTTCATCACATTAGGGAATGGATTAATAAATATCAAAAATCAAATCGCTGTGATTCTTAAAATATTCATGTTGACAGCTAGTTATAGAAAATTTGATGATTGTTAATATATATATATATATATATACAGTAAATCCTCTAAATAACGGACACCTCGGGAGGACAGAAATTGTCCGCTATTCGGAGGTGTCCGCTATTGGGAAAACTTCAGAGATTCACAAAATCGCTAAAAAATGTTTAACGTTTCATTAATTGGCTTTTATATCTCCGAGAACTTCTATTATATGATTAATCAGAAATTAAAATTACTTTTTTAAGCAATAAAACTGAAATGAAATTGTACATACATTTTTCCACTGTTTATTACATTCTTAAGGAAAAAATATGTTACAAAAGTTTGCTTTTGCTTGCGATTACATGTAGTTAGTTTTTCTATGCGACGTTTTAATGCTATCAGTAGTTTTAATCCTTCTGAATCATCTTTTTTTTGGAAAAAGAAAAAAAATATGTGCAACTGCTCACTGTGTTTTGCCGATTCTTGGAAATTCTCGATATTGCAGGAAACATCCCCTGGTTTCAGTATCTGATTCATATCACTAATAGAATCAGCTTTTGTCGAAGATTCTGAAGGAATATAATCGCCTACGTCGAGGGCCTGATTACTAACGGGGCACAATTCCACCAGTAAAAAAGAATAGAATTTTTTCTTTATTCATGGCAGTAATTTTGCAAGAATAGGGCGTTTTGATAAGATGAAAATTTTTATTAAATTTTAGTGTTGGAATTGTGCCCCATTGGTAATCAGGCCCTGCCTACGTCAACTGATTCTTTTTCAGTAGGTCATCATCAATGTTGATGGACATTTCGGCATTTCTTCACTCCGGATCCATTTCATTAATTCACTTATTGCGATAGTTCTTCATTTCTATTGGAAATAAGTGCTTCATTTTCTTTTAATATAAAGCCTACTTTTTCTGAAACATTGTCGTACACATTCCGGTTATACGTTTTTTTACAATTGAAGAAATCCGAATTTGAAAGCATCGGGAACATTAATTAATTTTAGGCTTTAGTATTCATAGAATAAAACTTCGAAAGAATATGGCTTAATAAAAGCTTTCTCTACCAGGCTTTATAATTGTGTATAACGTCTTTTGATCAAGGGGCTGGCATACGGAAGTTGTCTTTGGGGAGGGGGGGGCACAGTTTTAACATTGTCCAATTTAAAATGTTTTGGATGAGAAGTTGCACTGTGCGCTATCTGTCTGTCCAAAAACAAGAGAACTTTTCTTTGTTTTTTCATCTTATTATCAAAGGAAGTTAACCATTTAATCACTAAAAAACTGGTTATCCACGCTTTTTTATTCGCTAACCAAATTTTCTTAATTGGATGTTCTTTGAGAAACACATGGGTTTCAGAGATTTTTGAACTATAAGAGGAATTTAAAATTCCCCTAATACATTGAAACATAATAAAATAATGATTCGCTCTTTTGTCATTTTTTCACTGATACAGCCATCCTTCTTAAAGCACAAAATCTTATTAGAAAAAATTCCGAAAAAGAGTCCGCTTTCCTCGGCATTAAAAATGTTTTTCTCCTCATAACTTTCACAAATTGATTGCAGTTATTCATGCCAATCCTCCACATTTTTCAGAGCTGCAGATTTTGCTTTTCCGCATATTGTGTTGAAAGAAATGTTGTGCCGAGACAGGAACTTTTCCAGCCGTCTACCCAAACCCTTAAAATCATGTAATCCGAGTTCTTTGGTGACTTTTAAAGCCTTTTCCTGAATCAAAGGCCCACTGATAGGAATTTTTTTGAACGAAGTGAAGTAAACCAATTCAGAAATATAGAATTAATTTCAATGGAATCAGTATACCCCAATTTCACATTTTTGGTGTTCTCATTAGAGTTAATAATCCACAAATTCTTTATTTCGTAAAATCTCTCCCACTTGTGTTTTACCTATTTTAAAACATTCGGCAAGTACCGGTAAACTCTATTTCTGTTTTTCAGATTCACTTATATTTACAATTTCAAATTTTTCTTTTAAAGTTAATTGCTTTCATTTTGAGGTCATTTTCGAAACATTAATCACAAGCAAGACACTAAATTCAGAATACGCAGAACTCGATATATTCAGAAAACGATAAAAATGGTTTTAACATATTTTGAAGCTTTGAATATTGTATGTCAATTAAATCTGAAGAATCAAACAGTAATCGATACAAAATACATACGATATTGGGGGATTCCCCAGGCCATTGAGGATTTTCCAGAGACCTCCCCCTACATTTATCTGTGGTCAAAAAATTTGTGACACATTGCCTTGATAAATTTCGAGGCTTTTTACTTTTTTTTCCATTTTCTTTCTCGTTAAGAAATCATTTTTCATCCTTGAACGCCAAAACTACTGTCCGCTATTCGGAATGTCCGCTATTCAGAGGTTAAACATACAAAAATTTAAATTTTGGGAGTGGGGATTTGAAAAGTGTCCGTTAAATAGAGGTGTCCGCTATTCGGGAGTGTCCGTTATGGAGGTTTTACTGTATACAGGGTGATTCATAAAAGATGGGCAGAACTTTAAGGGGTTATAGTACACTTAAAGACAAATAATATTAAATAGGAGACTAAGGGTCCCAGACGTATTCCCAAGGAGATAGGGGGCATTAAAGTTTAGGGTCCGAAATTTCAAATGATTATAAAACATGGAAAAATTGGTCGATTCGTTTGCGGTTTTTGCAAAAAATTTTCTTTATGCCAGTATTTTCTTGAAATAAAATTTTAAAGTTCAATTTCAAAAAATGCCGATAGGGGGCGCTTTAGACTTTGGAGTAACACAAACAACTATTTTTTAACGTTATTTTTTGTATTTCTTTAAATGATTTCGAAAGCTTAGACTTAAACTTAAATTTTGATCTAAAAATCTAATTCCTAACGAGTAGTTAAGTAGCGTAAACTGAAATTTGAAATTTGAAACCCTTCTCCCCCCAGAACAAAAATCAGTTATTCCCGATCTTTGTGTCGTAGATTAGGCTCTAACTACTGCCGCGTTTTGCTAAAATTATTCTTTATGTCAGTATTTTCTTGAAAATAAATTTTAAAGAAAATTTTCAAAAAATTCCGATAGAGGGCGCTTTAGACTTTGGAGTAACGAACAACTATTTTATACCGTTATTTTTTGTGTCTCATTAAATGCTTTCTAAAGCTTAGACTTAAATTTTCAGCCCAAAATCTGAATCGTTAGACGTGGTTAAGTTTCTGGGGAGAGGGGTTTGAAATTTCTACTCCTGAGCACAGTTCAGTTTACCATGTCCACACATTGTGTGCTGTGATACGAGGTAAAAAGACACAAATTAGGATTATGTTACCAAAGCATATTTATTAACATGTAATCACAATAAATGTTCAAAATTGTGACCACCAGAGGTTATGCACGCAGAACAACGGCGACGAATGGAACGGCGAACATTCGCGAAAACATCAGGCTTTTCGAGCACTTCCCCTACAGCGGCGGAAAGTCTGGCGACCAGTTCCTCGGGAGATTCAATGGGTGTCTCATACATAAGAGCCTTCAATCGTCCCCAAAAAAAGAAATCGAGGGGTGAAAGATCTGGCGAGCGAGCAGGCCAAGCAAGGACCACCTCGACCAATCCATCTGTTCGGAAATGTGATGTCCAGATAGTTGCGGACGTCTCGTACGTAATGGGCTGGCGCTCCATCGTGCTGGAACCACATGACCCGCCGGATGCGTGGAGGAACAACGTTTAACAGGTCTGGCAGCACATGTTGCAGAAATGTGAGGTATGTTTTACCGTTGAGGCGTTCAGGAAGAAGGTACTGTCCGATTAGGTGGTCTCCGAGGATTCCTGCCCAAACATTGATGGAAAAGCGTCTCTGATGAGCATGTGGATACGTAGCATGTGGATTGACATCCGCCCATACATGTGCATTGTGTGTGTTAAATGTATCTTCACGTGTGAAGGTACATTCATCGGTGAAAAGCACAGTTCGTCCAAAATGTGGATTTAGCGCGTTCTGCTGCAGAAACCAGCGGGCGAATTCAATACGATTTGGATAATCCCCTGGAGACAGTTTCTGGACTCGTTGCACATGAAACGGGAGCAAATGTTCATCCTTCAGTACCCTCCAAGTCGTGGACTGTGAGGTATCCACCTGGCTAGCCACTGTTCGTGTACTTGTACTTGGCTGCGCCGCTACTACATCCAGAATGGCTTCTGCAACAACTACTGATTCGTCCTTTTTTGCACGATCTGCATTCGACCGGGAAGCGAGAAATGATCCCGTCTCACACAACTGTCTGTGCAAGCGCTCGAAAGTTTTGCGGTTAGGCAACCGCCTGTTAGGAAATCGCTCTCCGTACATTCGTTGTGCCTCTGCACCATTTCCATCTGCCGCTCCGTAAATTAAATGCATCTCAGCCTTTTCCTTATTCGTGAAGGGCACCATCTTCCGATTCATTACTACAGCGACTTACACTTGACTCACCGTTCAGTGGTTTTTATGCCTGAATCGTGTCGAAATTTTGCATACGTGTTCTTCTTCTTCCCCATTTGACATTTGCATACTTTCTGTTTCCTTCTTCACCCGGTGACTAGCGTCAGGAATGGAGCTTTAACGTTTGCATGAGCGACGTTTCCAACTGTGCCAGTGCCTTTATGAGTGAATTCCGACTATGCAGTCCTTGACGAAAGTTGTATTTTTGCCTCGTATCACAGCACAGAATCGTTGGGCATGGTTAAGTAGTGCAAACTGAACTATGTTCAGAAGTTGAAATTTGAACCCCCTCCCCTCGCTACTGAACCACGCTCAGCGATTCAGATTTTGAGCTGAAAATTTAAGTTTAAGTCTAAGCTTTAGAAAGCATTTAATGAGACACAAAAAATAACGGTATAAAATAGTTGTTCGTTACTCCAAAGTCTAAAGCGCCCTCTATCGGAATTTTTTGAAAATTTTCTTTAAAATTTATTTTCAAGAAAATACTGACATAAAGAATAATTTTAGCAAAACGCGGCAGTAGTTAGAGCCTAATCTACGACACAAAGATCGGGAATAACTGATTTTTGTTCTGGGGGGAGAAGGGTTTCAAATTTCAAATTTCAGTTTACGCTACTTAACTACTCGTTAGGACTCAGATTTTTAGATCAAAATTTAAGTTTAAGTCTAAGCTTTCGAAATCATTTAAAGAAATACAAAAAATAACGTTAAAAAATAGTTGTTTGTTACTCCAAAGTCTAAAGCGCCCCCTATCGGCATTTTTTGAAATTGAACTTTAAAATTTTATTTCAAGAAAATACTGGCATAAAGAAAATTTTTTGCAAAAACCGCAAACGAATCGACCAATTTTTCCATGTTTTATAATCATTTGAAATTTCGGACCCTAAACTTTAATGCCCCCTATCTCCTTGGGAATACGTCTGGGACCCTTAGTCTCCTATTTAATATTATTTGTCTTTAAGTGTACTATAACCCCTTAAAGTTCTGCCCATCTTTTATGAATCACCCTGTATATATATATATATATATATACAAGTGAATTAACATCATGTTTTCCCTGGTCTTTATCGTATTAAACCAATATCAGTGCAATTTTTGCAAGCTCTTGGTCTATATATTGATGTCTATATATTGACTTTGTCTATATCTTGATATATTGATGTCAATATTGTGATGATTACGTTTCAGAAACACACAAGCAACATTTCCTGACGGTATTTACCAAATATCTGTTACATGTTGACATAACATTGAAGACATGACATATATCCAGCGAAATCCAATATGGGTGAAACATTCAAATTAGTAATATTTGAATGTTTACTAATGCAATACCACTACTGGATAAATATGAGTTAACAATACTTGTCTAAATACTTCCATCTTATTAAAGTAGTAGTATTTATTTTATATTGTAACTATTTCCTATAAATATAATATTTGCACAATACTATCTTGCTAATACATGTTTATTATACCTACATAGAAAAATGCATGCGACTGCTCTTTATGAAACAATCTCATAAGAAAAGAATTGTTACATTTAATAGTTTCCTCACATTACTCATTACAATGTTCGTTATGTAATGAATGATGTGAGGGACTTTCCCTGAAGAGAATATGCTGAAAAAAATATCACTACATTCTTTCACATTGCTAAGAAGCTTAGGACAATTAAAATTATACCTTTTATATTACCCTCCATTATATTATATCATATTTTATATTACAATATTTTTTAATATTGCTGATAATGTTCAGCTTTGGAATGACATCCTCACATTACTCATTACAAAGTTCGTTATGTAATGAATGATGTGAGAGAATTTCCCTGAAGATAATATCCAGACGAGAATATCACTTACAATCTTTCAGATGGCTTAAAAAGTACCTTAGAAAATTAAACATATACTTTGTATATTACCATCTATTATATAATATTATATTTTACATTACAATATTCTTTAATATTGCCGATAATGTTCAGATTTTCAATAACGCCTCACATTACTCATTACAGTGTTCGTTATGTAATGAATTATTTGAGGCACTTTCCCTGAAGATAATATCTCCACATTCTTTCACATTGCTTAAATTAATAGCTTAGGAAAACTAAACATATACTTTTTATATTACCCTCCATTACATGATATTATATTTTACATTGCAATATTTTTAATATTGTCGAAAACACTCAGATTTACAATAACATTCTCACATTTCTCATTACAACATTCGTTATGTAATGAATGATGTGAGGGACTTTCCCTGAAGAGAATATCACAACACTCTTTCACACTGCTTAAAAAGTAGCTTAGGAAAATTAAACATATACTTTTTATATTACCCTCTATTATATGATATTATATTTTACATTATCATATTTTTATTATTGCCGATAACGTTCAGATTTCCAATAACATCTTATCATTA
This sequence comes from Maratus michaelseni, assembly GCA_963931845.1. Classification (NCBI taxonomy): domain Eukaryota; kingdom Metazoa; phylum Arthropoda; class Arachnida; order Araneae; family Salticidae; genus Maratus; species Maratus michaelseni. Next base: position 381,692,781 of record OZ007590.1, on the reverse strand, counting down.
CTCATTACAAAGTTCGTTATGTAATGAATGCTGTGAGGAACTTTCCCTGAAAAGAATATCACTGCATTATTTCACATTGCTTAAAAAGTAAGATAAGGAAAATTGAACATATACTTTTTATATTACCCTCCATTATATGCTATTATATTTAACGTTAACATTTTTTTTAACATTTCCGATAACGTTCAGATTTACTACATCCATTTATATGTATGCTGCGTTTCTTCACAAAATACAAGAAATTAAAGTAGATACAGATATAAACTTACTGACAGACCTAATCTTATGATTTATTTTGCCATTTCAATTACGATTCATCTTAGCCTGATCGATCTAGGAGTATCCCCCCCTATCAGGACGTAATAAATTAGATTATATCTTTGTTTATCTGGGTATTTTCGAAAGAAGCCAGTAACGATAAAGATGTCATATCGTCGATGAGATCAATATGGGTGAAATATTCAAATTAGTAATATTTAGACTTTCAATGGCTCTACAGGATAAATGCGGGTTTCCAACATTAACTAAATAATCAAGTTGTCGTGTTAAAGTAGTAAATAGTATTGGCATTATATTGTAAATATTTCCAATAAGGACAATCTTGGCATAAGGCCGATACTGGGTTGTTAATACACGTCTAGTAGCTGTGTACGGAAAAATGCATTCCAATAATCCTTATGTAACAGCAGTTTAAGAAGAATGCTACATTAATCCTTTTACTATGAGGCGGGTATTTAATAATTCCCTCACATTACATTATAAAGCTCGTTATATGATGCATTCTATGAGCAGTTTTTCCTGACGATAACATCACTACAGCACTTGCAGAAAAAGTATCTTAGGGAAATTACTTATATACAGTAGTGTGCAAAACTTAAGCAACAAACACAAAATGTTAATTTCTGAACACGTAAGTGCTCCAAAGGAAATTCTATAAACAAAAAGTGTAGAAAATAGGTAATACTTTAACAGCACAGCCAGTCGATATGAATTCTCCTTGACGTCACACATGGTACAGGCACCGCCCTCTGAATACTAGGCCTGCGCGCTGAAAAAAATGGCGGCTGTCGCAGGCGGAATCGTTTGTACAGTCCCTCGAACTTCAACACCAATAATATCTAAAAGTTATCTTTGACTTATTTGATCTCCGAAAAACAAGGCGAAGAAAACTTTTAGAAATTATTGGTGTGGAATTTCGAGGGACCGTTCAAACGCTGAAAAAACAAATCAGCCTGCGACAGCCGCCATTGTTGTCAGCTCTCAGGCCTAGTATTCAGGGGGCGGTGGTACAGGTCTCACAGTCACTACAGTAAATCAAAATATTGGATCTTTCACTCGTCTCATTATTACTATGAAATGATTGTTATCACTGAAAAGTCACTGTGACTGTTACTTTGTGATGGGTCACCAGGTGACATTACAGTGAAGTCACCTTGTGATTCACACGTAGCTGTCATTTGAAGACTCAACTTTGAAATCATTGTGAGCATTGCATTGTGACGAGTCACCAAATAATGTCGAAATGAAATCACATGGTGACTTTCAGGTGACCGACAAGGAGAGTTCACATCGACTGGCTGTGCTGTTAGGGTAGTACCTATTTTCTACACTTGCTCTTTATAGCATTTCTTTTCGAGTACTCACGTGTTCAGAAATTAGTATTTTGTGTTTGTTGTTTAAGTTTTGCACATATTTGAGATTCCAACCCGAAATACCATATCTTTGTAGATGAAGGTCAACCAAGGTGGAGGTCAACTTTGACCTCTATTTACAAAGATATACTTTTATGTTACCCTTCATTACATCATATCTACATTACTATATTTTTTTAATATTACCGATAACGGCTACATTTACAATACGTCCATTTATACATGCATTTCTTCACGCAATGGAAGAAAACAAAGTATATAATACAGACACTGATATTCATCTGCAGATATACTCTACTGACAGACCTCATCAAATGAGTTATTTTGACATCTCAATAGCTACTGATCGTAGCTGATCAATCTGGGGGTTTCCCCGGTTATATCAGGACGTAATAAATTAGATAACTCTTCGTGGTATCAGGTTTTCTTCGAAAGAAGCCAATAAAGATAAAGATGTCACATCGTCGAAGAGTCTTAAGTTAAAGTAATTGTTTGGGATTTTCCTTTAAAATTTTTCAGATTTTATAATATTGATTTAAAGTGACAGTTCAGCTTAAACCAGTGAGAAAATCGAAATTTTAATTTTTATATTAAATGAAAGTAATTTCAGCTTTGAAAAATTTTGATAGGAAATTTATGTTTCTATTGCATTTTGGGGTTTCAAAACTGTAGATGTCTAAGAAGTAACGCATTTCTATAAGTTTTTCTTTAATACAAAAATTGTAAATGATTTTATCTCTAAATACTGACTATCATATTACGCACAACATTTATGTGCAATCACGGTGTAAAATGTCTAGAAATTTTCAGAAATTCATAAATATTACAATTTCCTATAACTTTTTAACTGAACCTAAAATATTTTACATAATTAAATATTTAAAACTAAATTCTGAAAATTAATAAAAAGAAACTACGGGGGTTCTACCCCCTGCTCGCTAATGCTCCCCAACCTCCATGAATTGCGACGCAATTCACATTGGGTGGTCACATTGGGCCATCACTACGCGGTCCTAGGTTGCTTCGCTTGCTCGTCACCTTTTTCAGCAACTCTAGCCAGAATAATGCTATCATAAATCATTTTAACATATGAAATTGTTTTTTAATGTAAAAAAGTAAATGAAAACTTCGTTGAAAACACAATTAAAAATGCATTTAGTTAGTGCTACCAGTGGGCATAAATCACTTAAATACTATGAAAAAATGATCTTGTAAACACAATTACTTTAAAACCATTCCCCCTATAATATTGTATAGTACGACTTAAATTCATTAAAAAATAAAACAAAAAAACTAGGTGTTAACAAGATAGTTTATATATATCATCAATCACTGTATTATAGATTTTTTGCAAATAAATTATTTTTTACTTCATCGAGATAGCAACAGATGGCAGAAAGTGCAATCTAGACAGTTGATATTTTTATTATCTCCGACTGTCGTGTGAGTGAAATTCGTAAATAAATTCTAAATAAGAGTTGAGAATTCATTTGAAATTAACGATATTACTCATAATTAAAATGAGGAATCATCTCAAATGCTTTGGATAACATACATGTTATTTTCTTTTTAATAATTACTAGTTTGAGTTTGACTGGTCTCACACTAGCCGCCATATTGGAGTTGGAGGCAGAGCTGATATTACCCAATCTAGTCTGTTGATTGGTCTGAGCTCTGGAAATTACGTTTGTTGCCAAACGGTAAGCTAGAAATTCAGCCTTAATTCTGCTCCACGTAAGAGAAATATATATATAGATTGAATTACTGGATTATTTTTCAAGCACTTTCGGGCTAAATATCTACAAGATTTTTCTACATTTTAATTATTACGTTTTTAAGTTATATATGAAAATTTTAGAGTAATTTATCAATGACGTTATTTTGCAGACAATATTATTACTTATATTTCGAGATATAAAGCGTTCACACAAGTTTGCATAAACTTAAATTGGGTATCAAAATGTTCAGAACTAAAATGGCTTTATTTTAATAAAAATTAAACATTTGATATACTTAATCATGTTAAGTGTATTGATCAGTGAAATCCTACATTCCCCTTGCTAATGTTAAACCTATAGACGTAGAATGCATTCGTATTTTTAAAATATCTCTTCTAGAAATTTATATTTTTAACTTCTTTTTCTGTGTTACTTTTCTTAAAAGATGTCTCCTTTTTTTATTTTTTGCCAAAATATTTCTAAAATATATATAATACTTAATTTTATTTGAAATGTTAAAATCTTGACGAGCTGTGAGTAAGATTTTACATTTTAACGCTACAAATAAAATTGTATATATTTTAGAAATATTTTGACAACTGAAAAAAAAAAGATACGTCTTTTAAAAACAGTATCACAGGAAAAAGATTTGCATCCATTCGTTGTTTGTTTTTCTTTATTTGTCCTCAATTCTTATGAGTTAAAAAATAGGGTGTACGCCATGGCGCGCACGTTTCTTCAATTGATACATGAAGAATAAATGTTTGGAAATCACTGCTTCAAACAATAACAATACTAATGAGATAAAGAAACTATAATGAGAGAAAATGCAAACGCAAGTCATAACTCACCTCCTAAAAGTCGCGGGACACAGTTGCTTAAATTTAAGGTCTTTGGTTATGGTAATATATGCTATTTCGGCAGTTAAATTTTCTTGAAGAACCGTATATATACTAACTTTTAAAAATATCAATACCGACGCATATCTTTCTTTCTTTCATTCGATTTACCATTCGCACTTAATTTGAATAAAAATTTTTATTGTTCTCCTTGAAAAAAAACGTTAAATAGACGTTAAACTGTATTTGGGGAACTGTGGCAATACAAAGAAACGGCTTTTGAAGATTGAATTATGTAGTGGGTAAAACCATTAACAAACTGATAAAACAGTTGTTGTTAATGAGTGTAACGATGCTCTTCTTGAAATCCATAAATACCGTGAAAAAAACGTTAAATATACGTTAAACTGTGTTCGGGGAACTGTGTCAATTCAAAGAAACGGTTTTTGAAGATTGAATTATGTAGTGGGTAAAACCATTAACAAACTGATAAAACAGTTGTTGTTAATGAGTGTAACGATGCTCTTCTTGAAATCCATAAATACCTTGAAAAAACGTTAAATGTACGTTAAACTGTGTTCGGGGAACTGTTTCAATACAAAGAAACGGTTTGGAAGATTGAATTATGTAGTGGGTAAAACCATTAACAAACTGATAAAACAGTTGTTGTTAATGAGTGTAACGATGCTCTTCTGGAAGTCCAATCAATGACAAGCAATGACCATCGCCAAAATTTACTTTTAAGGATTTAACCATGCATATCCTAATAGTAACCAAAAGTATTATGTTTCTATTCATGATTTTTTTTTTAATCGCATTTTAAATTAAGAAATAATAATTAAATAAACGGTTTAAAAAAGGTTCACGCTCTATTTTACACGAAAATAAAAATATATAACAATAAATTTAAGTATTTCGAACATGAATCAAACCGAAAAAAAATAGTTAAACTGTTATTACTAATTAAACTGAAACCGGAAGTTAACCTAAATTGTTTTATCAGGTTCTGGAACTGAAGTGGTTTATTTTTCTGCTCAGAAATTTGAACAGTAAAAACATAATTTTTAAAAATCCAATTTAAATGTTTGAATTCTTTTAAAGATGAACTTAAACGTAAACCATTGGCATAATTTATTTCTAGTCTTTAACTTTGTGATATAAGGCACATCATAAGTTCAGAACTTTCGTATTGTAAATCTAAATAAACTGCTAAAAATTTTTTTAAATGTTAACTAAAGCATTTTCAATGAACAGTGCCATTTTAATGAATGTGCCCAAAACAGGACTTTGAGACGAAACCAAACCGAAAACTTTAATTTTTTTATTTTTTTTTCTAATAGAAAGTAAACTGGAACAGTTATTTTTAAGGGAATGAAAAGGAAAATAGAACCGGAACAACAACAACAAAAGAAAAAAAAAAGAAGAAAGAAAAAATCAGTGGAATCTTTGTTAATGCATCTCCGTACCTCCGGTTAATGAAGACAATTCCCTTTCCCCCCCATCATTCTCTATTTGCAATTAATGTTAAAGACATCGCTTAGAGCGTACTATAATACCTCGGAATAATGCGGAAAAAATTTCCACAAATTAATCTTGGAAAGGCGAAATTGCTTTTGAACGTCTTTAAAAGCAACTTTGATGTAACTTTGATTATTGCGAGATCAAGAAATCGTCAGTGGCAGTGATGAAGAGAAATACAGGGTGAGTACAAATGATGGACCCGAATTCAGAAAATCATATTTTCGAAACTACTGCACATATTACTATAAGTGACACATGAATTTAAAGAGAAATATAGCAAGTTTTTTACACCAACGACGAGCTCCCACACCGGTGGATGGGGCGTGCGGGTTATGGTGATTTACCCTTAATCACATGGCCACCAAGATCCCCAGACCTGACACCATGTGATTTCTTTTTGTGGGGTTACGTCAAAGGTATTGTTTATGTACCACCAATTCCGAAAACACTGCCAGAACTTAAAGAACGCATTTGGGCAGCATTCAGAATCATCGACGTGATGTTACAAAATGTTTGGAACGAACTAGATTACAGATTGGACGTATACCGTGTAACAAGAGGGTCACGCATCAAACATTTGTAACTGAAAAAACTTGGTATATTTCTCTTTAAATTCATGTATCACTTATTGTAATATGTGCAGTAGTTTCGAAAATATAATTTTTTTAAATCGGGTCCATCATTTGTACTCACCCTGTATAACTTTCTACCACCAAAAACGTGAGATGTTCAAAAATTGCAAAATAGTATTGCTAATTCGCCTGTATTACCAATTAAAATGTGATATAATAAACCAAAATTTAGTCGCAAAACCTGAAAATGATCTGGTAAAAAGATCATTTGTTCAAGTTCTTTCAAAAGTGAATAATTACTTTAGTTAAAGTTAAATTATGTAAGTACGACAATTTCTTTGCATACTTTGTTTGTCCTCAATAATTTATTCCTTTGATTTAACAAATTGTCACAATTTTTTTTTAAACTAAAATTATTAAATCAAAGAAAAGATTGTTTACTTTAGCATTAAGTTGACAACCTATTTGATTTCTGCCAAACATTGAATCCAATTTATTCAACGAAAGAGATTATTTAAAACCGTTCAAGTGTTTACATCGTTTTATGAACTAAAGTACCATAAATATTAATACCATAAGTATATTACCATATTAATAAATTAATTGTGGATATCGCCAATAATGAGAAATCAGAAAACATAGTAGATTCACAAAAATACAAACTTTATACTCTTCAAAATTATCCAAGCTTTTTTGAAAAATTAAAATACAACCTTAAACGTTTCAATATCTGCTTAATAGCCAAACCTTCTCAGAAATTAAAGAATAGCATTTGCAGTAAAATTGACCCTATTAATTTTGAGAGTTATTCAGCAGTATATGAAATGCCTTTTGTTAAAGAAGACGGATGTAAGAATTACTATATTGGCATGACAAGCAGAAAATTTAGTTACAGAAAAAAGAAGCATATAACTGATATTAAGTATAATAGAAAAACCACAGCCCTGGCAAGATTATATCAAGAAGAAACCATCCAGATAAATTACAATGAATGTAAAATATTTTTTCCCCTGCAGTCTATACTATCCATCCATAATAAGAGAAACCATAGATGTAGTAACACGCCAAAATACAATATGTAACGATGCAGCATCTTTAAACTTACCGTAATTGTGGCTGGAGTGACTCCATGGTTACAAATATGGAAATAAACAACAAAGTAAAAGTGAAAAATATCGTACGTAATTTTAAAAAGTACATGAAAATTAAATGATAGCATTTCAAATAATAACTTCAAAGGCCGTGGAATTATAGAACATTCTCATTTGTTTTTGATAATGGCTCGGAGTGAACCGAAACATGTCAACAATCTAATAAAAGTTATTTTACAGTATATTATGTTTTTAGTTTACACCTTTTAGCATTTAAAAGAAATATAAATAGAAAATAATGGTCTATAAACTAATTTATGATATAAATAAAAAATATTGATGAATCCGTTATTCATCTTAACTAGAACATATTACATGAGTAAATTCAGAATTAATTCAGTCAAAAATTACTAAAAGGTGTTTAATACGTTGTTAAATACATAAAATAAAATAAAATAAAACAAAATACAAAATTTTATATGTAAAACCTAGTACTTCCAACTAAAATCGTACTCATCATCAGGGTTGAAAATAGAAAATACGAAATCACAGGACTGATTCCTGTCGAAGCAATATCCGTTGAAATGTTCCAAAATGAAGTGTATGGTAGGTTGGTTATTGGGTGCAGACTGTAACTCTAACTTAGTAAATTGATCCAAATTTTGGGTATAATGTAGGATAAAGTATATCGTTACAAATGTTATTGTTCCTGCATATAATCTCTAAAGATTCCTGATACATGATATTAATATACATTTTAACAAGACAAAGATCATCAAGAAATGTTTGGTTATTACTGTTCATCTTTCAGGAATCTTTATACATGATCTACAGGAACAATAACATTTGTAACGATACTTTTTTTCTACATTATCCCCAAAATTTGGATCAATTTACTAAGTTAAAGTTACAGTCTTCACCCACCAACCAACCTACCTTACATTTCATTTTGGAATATTTCAACAGATATTGATTTGAAAAAAATCAGTTCTCCGATTTCGTATTTTCTATTTTCAACCCTGATGATGAGTACGTATGTACTTGAAAGTACTAGGTGTTAGATATACAGTTTTGTATTTTATTTTATTTTATGTATTTAAAAACGCATTAAGCACTTTTTCATTAATTTTTGTCCGAATTAATCCTGAATTTATTAATGTAACATGCAAAAAAATGGTCTCCCTGGAGGACCGCACTTAACGGGAGTTCACTGTATAATTACTATTCGAAACCCTAATAAATTCGCTCTTCTTTTTTATTCTCTTTGTCTTTTAAAACACTTAATATGGCGTCATCCCTAGCTTTGAATATCAGCTACATTAATTAGACTCGTATAATTTTTTTCGTAACCCCAGCATCAGCGATAGATAGTGGGAAATTTATATATAAGAAAGTAAAAGTAAAAAGATCCGAGCTCGATACCACATCTTTGACAATGGTATGTCGAAACTAATCCATTGTTGTCGGCAGTAAATCATTTAAATAAGATAAATATTAAATTTATTTGTCGTTAACAGATTAAATACTGTAATTACAAATGCAAGGTAAAAAGGAGGAATTAGATAAACAGTTAGATTATCGAGTCAATACTTACAGATGAGGCGGATTCGTGCTCGATTTTTACGCCGTGCAGTCTTCGGGATTGGGCTTGAGTGAACATTTTATTTATTAACAAATTCAAAAAGGGTTGGTGGAAGGGGGTGGACTTGCCGGATGCTATATGAGAAAAAAAAAGTATTTCAAGCTAGAGGTCTGCACGGACCAATTTTCTTTCACGAGACTCGGGCCGGACCGTGCATGGTCATCATTCTTTCTACGTCGGGCCGGTCCCGGGCCTTACTTTCTTCTAGAGGCCCAGGCCGGGCCGGGTCTATTCATCACTCTTTTCGGGCCGGACCAGAAAATGTAGACTTAGAATCGGGCTGGGCCGAGATTTTAGCTTTTATACCGGGCCGGGGCATTTTGTATTCAATGCATTTCGAACACAATCTGAAAATAAAATCAATACATAAGTAAGTTTGCTTTTTGAATAATTTTAATTAAGGGATAATGTTACTTCAGAAATATTGGCATGTTTTGTAGAAATTCAGTCGGGTAGGGCCAGGTGGTACTTTTTGCTTTTATACCGGGCCAGGCCAAAAACAACTTTTGTATTGGTCGGGCCGGCCTGGGTCTGGAAATTTCAACCTGTGCAGACCTCTAGTCTAAGTTTCGTAAAGTGTTTTAAAATCCTCTAAAAAATCGGTTTGACAGGGAATTGAATTGTTATGATGGAATATAACGATAAATATTCTATCCGATTCTGAAGCTTAGCCATGATCCAGTGTTAGTAACGAGAAGAATCCATTGTCTATCCTCGGATTCTGTTGAAATCCTTCTCATGACTTTCGGCTATAGTTCTACTATGATATTTTAAAAGAATAAGAATTGTGACGTTTGTAGATTTCTGCCATTGGTTGTTTCTAACAATAAATAACAAATTTGGTATATTAATCAGATTTTCAGGGACATGAAAATCACGAAACGTCGTCATGGGACGTACATAATAACAGATTTTTAAATGAAAAAAAAAAATTCTTGAAAAAAAAAATAATGTTATTAACGACTTTCTGCTATGTATACTTTCGGCATCGGGCACGGGCTCTGATGACACAATATTTTTTTCTGAATTGGATTTCAAATCGTCTACCGATATTTTATTTTATTTCATTTTATTTTTTAATGCACTACATCGGTATAAGACGTTAACTTACAAAGGGTGAAAACCGTATTATTTCGATAAATTAAATTAGTTAACGAGTCCTTATCAAGTTAAACTTTTTCGTAAGTTAACATGGGATTTCACGATCAGTGAGAGGAAAAACCGCAAGAGTTTGGCACAAAAAAAAACATTCTTGCCAATATTTAATTCGCCAAAGAACGCCAACTGGTGTACAGTAAGTAAATTATCAATGCAATAAGTTTCAAAGCAATAACTTGAAGTCTGTTTTATTTTTTGTTAAAAAGTTACTTGTTTCTTTGTCCAGGTATAGTACCATCGATAGTGTCGCTCGACGGAAGAACGCAACCAGAGAGACAACCAACACCTTGAAAGCCTGGCTGTACGAACACCGGAAAAACCCGTATCCAACCAAGGGAGAGAAGATCATGCTGGCCATTATCACTAAGATGACACTCACTCAGGTTTCTGACAGGTTTTTCTCTTTATCATAACCTCTATTTGCACGCATTCTTTTTTATTTAATTTAAATTAAAAATTAAGATGATACTGGACGCAGTGTAATATATAAGTTGGTGCAGCAACGTTTTGGGAACTAGAACTTTTTAACAAATTGCCGACTAGCTTCGGTAGTGTTCAGTACACCGTCATCTGTGAAAAGAATGATGGGATTTCGCCCATTATACAGGGTGTCCATAATTAAACGACCCTACTTTAAAGTTGTCTGCAGACGAAACTATTGGTCAGAAAGCTGTAAAATTTTGTGAAGGGAAAAAGACGGAATGAGAATTTGTTTAAGCGAAAAAAAATTTGTTCAAAATTTCGCGACCAGATGGAGTTTTTAATGTGTCAATCGCATTTGAAACATTTGGTAAGTCATGATAAACCAAGAACGTTTAATGAATTACACATTTAGCATACATTTACGATAGTTTACATATTTTATAGCAACAAAACATGTTCACATAATGGCCATCATTTTCAGCTACCATCTGGAATCGTAGGATAGCATGTTCCACAGATGTCGGCAGTGTGTTCAGGGAAATGCTAAAAACATGTCGTGAAATGCTGTCTTTAAGACCAGGTAAAGTTCTTGGTTTATCATGACTTACCAAATGTTTCAAATGCGATTGACTCATTAAAAACGCCATCTGGGGGCGAAATTTTGAACTAATTTTTTTTTTCGCTTAAAAACCAATTCCCATTCCTTCATTATATCCTTCACAAAATTTCCTAACTTTCTGACGAATAGTTTCGTCTGTAGACAACTTTAAAGTTGGGTCGTGTAATTATGGACACCTTGTATATAAAGGAGAAGCGGATTCGAGGGATCGATTTATTGCCCAATAGAATTACAGTAAATTACAGAGAACAGCTAATAGGAAATTGCATAGCGAAAAGAACTAGTAATAATGGACACATAATCATTAACCCATATTTAAAAAAGTAATTGAGATATGCACAAAAAGTATTTAAGAATTTTACTTATTATTTTTATATTTTTTCATGGGAAGACCAAATCTCTCCTGTTCGTTATAATTAATTTAAAATTATGTTAAAACATTTTAAATATCGCTTTCTTAATCGAAAGTTTTTTTTTTTTTTTTTTTTTTTTTTTTTTTTTTTTTTACATGTAGTCCTATTTGTTCTTCAGTGGTGTATACATTTTTTAATCTTCAACACCAATCATATATTATGAATATGAAGAAAATCTTGTGTGGATAAATATACAATAAAATTCAACAACGTTTAACACACAATATCGATATTGTGTGTTAAACGTTGAATTTTATTGTATACCAATCATATATTATTCCAAATTAATTAAATTAGAACTATGTGTTTCTAAAATTTAAAAATAAAAAGGTTTTGCATTGAGCAAAAGACTGATTTATTAGAGAAAATCTCCTGGGTTTTTTTCTTTAAAACTTGAAATTTCTGCATTGTTATACACTGGTGTCCAGAAATTAAAGGGCAGTGACCAATTTCAGACGTTCCACCGAATATCTACTGAAACTCGTGAGGAAATGCCCTTGAACTTTGAGGATGTAAAGAACATGCTTCACTTTCTGTTTTTAGTGAAGATTTTGTCGCGAGGACAATTAGGTGGGAGGGGGGGCAACAATAATTTTAATAATAAAATAATATTTTCGATCACCCAAGTAACAGAAAATGGTAAAAATGGTCTGTCACTGTAGCAAATGACTATATAGGCCCTGTTCAACATTTGCGTGCATTTGTGTAAGCATAGCACGTATATTTGTGAAGATGTTAACGTTTCTGTGAAAAATTCAAAAGGTTTTTTTTTTATATATAGTATGCAGAGTTTTCAGACGAATGTAACACCGCTTTCCAAAAACTTGACAAAAAATCGTAGAAATAGTATACTGTAATTAAAATATTAATATATTGAATATTTGATGAGATATGGGCATTTGTATGAAATAAATTTTAACTGCGCAAGCGCGAACTACAGCAAAATTTTTTTGTCATGATTTGATAGTCAATACTATAGGGCAACTCATATAAAAAAACCAGTGAAATAGCGTGAAAACTCAAAACGTTAAAGCAATAATTGATAAATTGAGGAGGAAAATCCATGGGATTATATTTGTTGTTAGTACCGATTATGGAATTTTATGAGTTGTCACGTAATAAATCGACATAGATACATAAATTAATGATTTTCGGATTTTTTCCTTTACATGTGCTACAAGACCTTCCTTCATGCGAAACTTCATTGTTCTAGGTCAACCGAAGGTACCTTATAGGTTTTACTTTCAAAACCTGGGTATTTCCGGCTGACCTAGAACCTTAAAATTTGGCATACGAAGGAAGGTCTAATAGCACATGTAAAGGAAAAAATCCGAAAATCATTAATTTATATATCTATGTCGATTTTCTACATGATTTTCCATAATCAGTATTTCCAAAGCGAAATTTCTAAGGGTTCAGTTTTTTTATCTTTTTGAGTTACAAAACCCTAAAATTAATTAAATTTTCAAAGATCCGAATTTGCTTTCTGTGAAATGTAATTCCACCGTGAGAAGTACACTGTTAAAAATATAGTTCGACGTTTCACCAAAAAACTGGTGAAAAGTAGTTGAAATTTAGCTGCAACCAAGATATTGGTGATAAGTTTCATCATTTCTATGGTGCTTTTGAAAATACCACTATACTGGTGAAAAATTGAACCATGATTCAGGTTTTTTTTCTAAACCAATTTTATGGTTAAAGGTTGAACCACAATTCTGGGTTTTTTCTAACCCAGTTTTATGGTAAAAGGTTGAACCATGATTCACGGTTTTTTCGAATCATATTTTATGGTGAAAGGTTGAACCATAATTCAGGGTTTTTTCTAATCCAATTTTATGGTAATATGTTGATCCATGATTCAGGGTTTTATCTAATCGAATTTTATGGTTAAACGTTGAACCATGATTTAGGAATTTTTGTAATCCAATTTTATGGCGAATTGGTGATTGTTCACCAATTCGCAGAATACCCAGGTCACAGAATACCTTCTCTAAACTTATTTTATGGGGAAAGGTTATACCAGATTGAACCAGGATTTTGGTGTTGAATTTCATGGGGCAATGCAGGGATTTTCTTGGGAGCCCATTTTCTGAAAAGTAAAGTTTAATTTTGTATTATTTACAGTATACTGTAAATGATTACTATTCGCAACTAGATAACTGTGAACTGGACGCTTCCTACCAAATTGCTATGTACTTTTATCACTTCTGGTGATGTATTTGCATTTCAATAAATGGAAAGCTAGTCTTTTATAAATTTCGTTAAAACACCTTCATTTTTGTTTACATTAATTTTGAAAATCTGGGTGCAGCTTGGATAAAGTTACCATATATTTTTGAATAAATAAGCAAATTTTAACTTTGGTTTTTTTATACAAAAATTGTTCATCCTGATTAGAGTCCTGCATCGGGTCGGGTAAACCGATGTTACCCCAACCTGATCCGCCCCACGCTTCAGGTCGAATCGGGTTGGAGCAAATATTTTCGTTGAGGATCGGGTTTCGGGTCGGCGAAAAACATTTGTCGGTTTGCATATCAATGAAAAAATTTTTGTTGGGTTTTGGGTTGGCTTTAAACAGAATTTTTGGGTTCGGATCGGATTATACCCGACCCGAACACAAAAACCAGTTCATGACTATAATCCTGATCGTCTCTTTTATTTTGAAAAAATATTTTACTAACACCTACATTTACCTGACATTTTTAACCTTTATAAATTGTAGTTTATAAAATTGTGCAAAAACGACTTTAAGCCTAAATTTTACACAAAAAGTAATAAAAAAGGTAGTTGTAATTAAACTAATAATACTCATAATAAGTCTTCTAGAAGCAGTAGCACGCAATAGAAATGAATGAGATTTTATACAGGGTGGCCCAGTGATTATATTTGAAAAAAAAAGTCTTATAGATGTTGTTAGATATGAGCGACATAAATCATACGTGGTGTACGTGATCTTCATAACGGGGAATTGTTGATGCGTGCGTTTTGTTAGTGAGCGGTGACTTTAACCTTTAACTGCTGTTAGCGGTCTCACAAACCGCTGCTTTTTTCAATTTTCGCAGTTTAATTTGTAACTTTCAGTTTAACTCTGGATACTAGTGAAATTGGGTTTCGTTTGGATACCTTAGGATTAGGACTATCGCTAGAGACTCTTGAATAAGAGAATTTTGATTATAATAGTACTGTACATAATGTTTAGTACACAGAAGCATTATTCTATGAGTTAATCGAGCCTTTCATTCATCTTTCGATCAAGCGGTCTCGGAGACTGCTTACAGTAACTATGCAATGATTTCTGTGATAATAGTTACCCAAGTAGCACAGATTGTTGGCCTATCGTTGGCAGTTTGTGGAAACCGTTGGGAAATGGTAGGATTGGAAATGATAGGGTTGGTTGGCAAATGGATGGGAAATCGTAGGAATGGAATGATAGGGTTGGTTGACAAATGTATGGGAAATGATAGGATTGGGATTGACAGGGTTGGTTGGCAAATGGTAAAATTGGGAATGATAGGGATAGTTGGCAAATGGATGGGAAATGGTAGGATTGGGTTTGATAGGGTTGTTTGGCAAATGGATGGGAAATGGTAGGATTGGGAATGATAGGGTTGGTTGGCAAATGGTAAAATTGGGAATGATAGGGTTGGTTGACAAATGGATAGGAAATGGTAGGATTGGGAATGATAGAGTTGGTTAGCAAATGGATGGGAAATGGTAGGATTTGGAATGTAGGGTTGGTTGGGAAATAGATGGGAAATGCTAGGATTGGAAATTATAGGGTTGGTTGGGAATTGTTGGAAATGGTAGGTGCAGAGATCTCTCTGGTACATATCTGAGCAGATTTTTGAGCAGCGTACGATTGGACCACTATTGGTCCTTTTGTTGGCAAATGGTTCGTTGACTAATATACACCAAGGCGGACATTTTATACTGTGTGTCAACGTGGAATGACAGTTAGCCAACAATTGGCCAACGTTGGCCCAACAATATTGCTCTACTTGAGAAAAAGGTTAAGTTTGTTACCGGAACAAATGAAGTTACCGCTATTGTAGCAGGTAAAGTTTCTAAAATCCCTGTACTTTTTAAACCTGCAACCTGAGGAAATTTCTCATTGGCATGCAATATTATCGCATGGTGTTTTGATCTTTTTTTTTTTTTTTTTTTACCGACAATGCAATCATATTTTATGAGAAGTTTCCTCAGACGAAGTCTTTAAACTACCGTAATTTTATACCTTTCTCTCGTATAGTAACGGTATTTTTTTATGTTTTTCGGCAACAAACTTAAAGTCGCCGCTCATTCATGAAACACACGCATCAAGAAACTATGAAGGACACGTGTATCACGCGATGATTTATCTACCTGAAACCTAGAACATTGTCTATTCTGCCACATTGTATTCGGATAATGCAAAAGAGATTAAAAAAGTCAAATTTTCAGCACCAGGTGTAAATACGGCGCTTTGATGTTAATAGTGACATGGTCGGTAATAGTAATGGTCGAAAATGTATTCCAAAAAGTAAAGTCAAAATTATAAAGTTTTAAACTCAATCTTTCTGTAGACTCTTTGGAAAAATAGTCATCATCTGCTTAAATTTCATACGGAACATTGCCACTCGAAGTTTAAATTTATTTTTTAACACTTTCCGACATAGTTGAAAAGTGTTTATGAATTCGGATTGTCTGTCTGTCGGTCCATGCTCTAATTCGCGTAAGTAAACGGATTGCCATTCAATTGATATATGTTATTCAGGTTTACTATAGCATGTTCGGTATTGAAATTGAAGTGTGTAGAATTTATAGTTCGTTTACAGGGACACTCGAAATAATTTCATTACATTATGGTTTATGGGGAAAAATTGTTTGCGGTGTATTTTAATGATGTTACACTATTTCAAATATACTGAAATTGATATAGATCACCGAGGTGCACAGCAATATTCTTAATATTGCAAAGGATGTGTGTAGCATTCATCGTTCATTTACAAGGACGCACAAAAGAATTCGATTACAGTACTGTTAATAACCGATAATTTCTGGAAGTGCGCTTTTAATTGTGATACGCGTTTTTAAATTATCTAATTTTATGCATATTACTTGGTGTGTATAAATTCTATAGATCATATGCAGGGATTCTATAGGTCATATACATCATATACAACAGATCTCGAGTACATTTCCGTTTATTGACGGGAATTGGTGAAGGGCAATTTTCAACTGTGCTGTGCATTGCCTAATTGAACTAAATTTTAGCATGCTATGAATATATATACAAATTTCTGTCATATACAGGGCTGCACAAAACAATTCGGATATTTTCCCTACTGTTGATGGTAGCTGCTGGTAATCTTTGAGTTATGCGTTTTCCGAAACGTTTACTTAGACACCAAATTTCGTCTTATTATACTGTGAAGTTTTGTTACAGTATTCTGAATGTGTTGGAAAGTGTTTCATAATCTATGCCTGAAACATGATTTTTCTTTCTTGTTCCTTTTTTAGCATTTTCCATCATATATATAGTTGAAAAGTGCTAATGAATTCGGTTTGTCTGTCTGTCCGTGCTCTAACCCTCGTAAATAAACTCGGATTGCCATGAAATTTTTATGTGTTATTGAATTTTACTATAGAATGTTGGGTATTGAGAATGAAGGGTGTAATATTAATAGTTCATTTACAGGTACACACAAAAGAATTCCATGACATTATTGTCTATGGGGAAAATCATTTGCAGTTTATTTTAACGGTGTTACATTATTTCAAACATAATGAAATTTATATACATTATTGAGGTACACTATAAGATTATTACTATAGAATATGTTATATGTACCATTGACAGTTTGTCTACAGGAGCACTCAAAAGAATTCCATTACACTATGTTATATAGAAAAAAAAATAATCATTTGCATTGTATTTTAATAATGCTTGATTAATAATACTTGACTCATGATTTTTCGTTCTTGCTTTTGTTTTGTTTATTAACATTATTATTCCCCTCTCAATTTTTTCTGCATCATCTGCATAGCACGTACAGAAAATTTCAATTGCATCGGTTGATTACACTACACTTCGTGATTTTAATTATAAAAAACTCTATATTATGTCAGAGGTTGTGTTGTTTATTCTTTTATTCTTAAACACATATGTTTTTAGCGCTTTTTTATTGATTTCATTTTACACAGTAAAATAGCTAATAAGATGATTTATGTATTGATCTTTTTTTTTTCTTTACTTATATTTGAGATAAACACAATCGTCGTTGCTGCAATGTAATTTCCACCGTTTTCTTTTCATGGTATATTAAACCGGAAAGAAAATAAATGCAATATCATATTTATATTAATATTGAATGGAAGTCTTTGCGATTTCTGGAGGTGTGGTTCATCGCATTCATCTCTGTCTCCAAATGCATCACAAATACCCCGCTATTAATGCCCCCGTCTGCTTAATCAGGAATAATTTCGTACTTCCTGCAATTATACCACATGGCACCCAAAGGATTCGTTTCGTCTATCTTACGTGACGAATCGGTTCATCTCTAATTCATTGATAGGATGGCAGGTGGTTCATCTTGAAAGGTATCCAGAAAAAATAAATCGGGTTGTAATTATTATATCATTCATAAACTCCTAGAAGCTAAAAATTCCCTGGTAGTCTGTGACAGTTACTTCAGCAAAGTTACAGTTACTTTACAAGTAATTTGAAACTGTACATTAAGAAAAATTACACTTTCAAATCTGAGCAAATCGATATTTTCATTTTGTTATTAAACTTTTTGTTTCAAATAGGACGACGCAATGCTTTCAATTTTGAAATATACCAGAAATACTCAGAATATTGAAACATGTACATACTCAAAACTGAGCACATAGAGATCAGTTCATACTCATTTTTTAAACATGGACATACCCAAAACTGAGCACATAGAGGTCAGTTCATAATCATTTTTGAAACATGGACATACTCAAAAATGATTAGAATCAGTTCAAACTCATTTTTGAAATATGGAAATACTCAAAAATGAGTACCTATAAGTCAGTTCATACTCATTTTTGAAACATGGACATACTCAAATAGGAGCACATGATGTTTTATTCTTGAGCGTGTGCATGTTTTCAGAAATGAGTATATACATGTTTCAAACTTGAGTCATTTCGGAGCCATTTTGACTATGCGACATACTCAGATTTGAGTATTTTTTGCTCAGTTTTGAAAATGTCGTTTTTAAAGTGCAGGCGATATACAATGTAAAACTAAGCTGTTGATTTTATAGAAAAAAACTGCCAGCCAGGATGCCAGCAAAAAACTGCTTATTTTACGGAAATAATCTGTATTTGTTACGAACTTTCTGTTATTTAAAAAAAATGGCCGTAAATCCGTATTAAATACAGGTTATTCCCGTAAAATAAACAGGCTTTCACTGACATTCTGGCTGACTGTTTTTGTCTGTAAAATCAACAGACTTTTTTTTTTCTGTGTGGTATAAGAAGAAGTGTGGTTCGTAAAACTGTAAAGAATGATTTTACGTTAACATCTCAACACTTTGCAAAATAGTAGAAAAGTATTTATGACTTCGGTTTCTCTGACCATCTGTGTCTGTCTGGCCGTCTATGCGTGCTATAACTTTGGTAAATATACTCGGATTGGCATGTAATTTTTGTATTTTATTGAGGTTCACTATACATTGAGGTTCGCCGTTCAAAATGAAGTGTGTAATATTTATAGTTTGTTTACAAGGTTACACAAAAACAAGTCCGTTACATTATAGTCCATGGGGGAGAGATCATTTGTGATGCATTTTAATGTTGTTACGATAATTCAAAATGATGACACTGGATTAATTTTTACACAATTATTCAAATTGGTAAATAATGTAATCTTCCCAACTGGGCGAAAAAGTCCGAGCCAGGATTTGAACCCGGAATACCTTGGCTGAAGTTGCCAATGCTTACCAACTCAGCCATCCCGGACGAATATGGCTGAACTAATTCACCCAGTTAACCTTAATGATCATAGCATCTGGTCTGATATCTGAATCAGCACAACTGTGAATAAATCACAGGTAATGGGACCACCAGTAAACGCTGGAAACGTGATTATACTAGATTAATTTAGACACGCTTATTCCAATTAGTAAAGAAATTATATGATATGTAATCTTCCCAACTGGGCAAAAAGTCCGGACCAGGATTCGATGTTTCATGATTCAGATATCAGACCAGATGCTGTGATCATTAAAGTTAACTGGGTGAAATAGTTCAGCTATATTCATCCGAGATGGCTTAGTTGGTAGAGCATAATCAGCTTCAGCCAAAGGATCCCGGGTTCGAATCCTGGCTCGGACTTTTTCGCTCAGTTGGGAAGATTACATCTCATATGATTTCTTTACCAATTAGAAATAATTGTGGTAAAAATAATCACGTTTCCAGCATTTATTGGTGGTCCCATTACCTGTGATTAATTGTGTTGTGCTAATTCAGATATCAGGCCAGATGCTATGATCATTAAGGTGAACTAGGTGAAATAGTTCAGCCATATTCATCTGGGATGGCTCAGTTGGTAGAGCATTGGCAGCTTAAGCCAAGAGATCCCGGGTTCGAATCCTAGCTCGGACTTTTTCGTCCAGTTCGGAAGATTACATCTCATATGATGACACTGATATGTATCATTGAGGTGGACTACAACATACTTTCTCAGGAGTATAAAAAATAAGTAGCATTTATAGTTCGTTTACAGAAACGCATAAGAAAATTCCATTATATTGTGATATATTGGGGGAAACTGTTTGCAGTGCATTTTAATGAAGTTATGATACTTCAAACATAATGAAATTAAAGAAAGATCACTGAGGTTCACTACAACATGTTTTATATGGATTATGGGGTGCGTAACATTTATCGTTCATTTACAGTGACACACAAAAGAATTCCGTTACAATACTGTGTTTAATAATTGCTAGAAGTGCGTTTTCAGCTGTAGTATGCATTTTTAAACTTAACAAATTTGTGGTGTATTACGTGGAGTGTATAAATTCTATAGATTATATGCAGGGCTGCACAAAATAATTCGTAAGCATTACGGGATAAGGACAGCAATTATTGAAATTGGACTTTTACTGCATTTTGTGCTTTTTAATTGTTTATATAGATGTATATCATTTCATTGTATGAAAAAATAAATTTTTTAACAATATTCTGTTAATGTTGAAAAGTGTTTTATAATTTATGCCGGATGTATGATTTTTCGCACTTTTTTAATGTGGATGTTGCTTCTTTAAAATTAACTTTTAATCATATCTCACACCGTTTCCACCAAACAACAAATTTAATAAAGATTTAAAGATTGTTCTATGGATCAACGCATAATTGCATGATTTCGCTAAAGATCTGATAGTCTCGCTGTGGCGCAGACGATTAAGCCCGGTTCCCGTCAAGATCGCCGAAAGTGAAGCAGCATCGACCATGGTCAATCCTTGGGAGGGTGACAACCTCTCTCGACTGCGGTTTCTGTGGGAGCTGGTGCACGTAAAATCTGTTCGTGGCTCCAATGTCCTCCAAGTTTGAAAATGACACCTCTGGGCGTGCCAATCCAGGTGCAGGTCGCTCATCTGGAATTGGTTCAAAAATTAGGAGACCAGCTCTAGAAGTCCAACCTCTCTTGAGGTTCTGGCAACCCCTTCTTTCAGAAAAGTGCCATGGCACTTTCTCTGACTCGACAACAACAACAATTAAAGATCTGATAAAAAAAAAAAAAAACAAGTTGGAAATTGTACGTCAAACGTTACAAACGAGGTGCGTTCGTACGCACGTTTTAGAATTAAATTCATGATATCCCATGCGTAGAACGGGCTAAACAGCTAGTTAAGTATATATTTTATGACACTGTTCATACAAATATCTTAACTAGTTATATAAATATTCAGATATATATGTATCAGCTAGTTATATAAATATTCAGATCTTGATGATTTTTAATTCTGTGAAATGAATTATATCGTCTGCAGATTAATTTCTGTAATAAAATAAGTATCTCGGTCGCTTGACGATTTAACATCCATCGGAAGCTCCTCTAACAAAAAAGCACCGATTTAAAAAAAAAAATCAAATTTCTTAATAAATATTTTTATTAATATCTCCTAAAGTTTTGATTCGATTTTAATAAAATTTGAAATGTCTCGACAAAATTCTGCAAAGATAATATATTTTAAATTGCAAACCATTTGGTTGGGTAGTTTTTGCGTTGTTATATGCGGACGGACAGACAGACGGACGGACAGACAGACAGACGGACGGACAGACGGACGGACCAAACGACGACTATAGGTGCTACGTATTTATATAATTACGAACGCACCTAAAAAGGTAATCTAGCTCCATGTACGCTTTAACCAATTTAAAGCAAATCTCAATTGGAATGTTGAAAGTATGTTCGTATGTTCGTTTTTGACGCACAGCTACGGAATAAATAAACATATTTTGATTATTGCTTTTAATTTGCAAAAGCGTATTTCCCAAATGCTTTCTTAAAATTTTTTATTCATCTCTTATTTAGATGTTAGACAAAGGAAAATAATTTATCTTTATTCAGAAGAAATGACTGAATAAATAAATGTTGCTTTGAATTTTATTTTTGTATACATCTAACAAATCTCGGAGAACTGCCGATTACTATGGAAAGAATTTTTTTTTTCGTGTTTCAACAATTACTTTTGGAGTTATAATTTTTTTAACTGTGTCCCAGCTTTTTCGCTAACACTGCATTTGAGTCCTGCATCAGGTCGGGTAATCGATCCGTGGTTCGGATCGGGTCGGGTTGTTGATGATTGTTTTCATTGTATAAGGTCGAGTTGACTTTAAATGTTTCGAGTTCGGGTCGGTTTCAGTTTGGGTTTTGAATGTTTCGGATGGGGGGTTCGGATTAAACTGATTTTTCAAAAGAAAGTCCTGAATAACTCTCAAATGAAAACACTATATATATATGAATATTAATGAGTTTATATATGTTCATTTTTATACAACAACAGATAAAATTGATATTGGAAATGTATTTGTACACTACTTTTAAATAATTGTATTAAAATATGGATTAGTAATTTTTTTTCATTTCGTACTCGAGTTTGGGTCGGTTTCGGGTTGATGTGTGTCGTGTTCGGGTTGGTTTTCGCGTTGATTTTAAGTAGAAATTTCGGATTCTTGTCGGGATGTACCCGTGCTCTGTATTTGTCTTCTGCTTTCAGCTTCTGTCAAACGATTATCTTCTTTTTCTGATTTCTTGATTTCCACTTTAGGTGTCGACATGGTTTGCAAATGCACGCAGGCGTCTCAAGAAAGAGAACAAGATGACGTGGGAGCCGCGCAACAAGACCAGTGAAGGGGATGATCGGGACAGTAGTTCGCCTCGGGACAAGTCTGACGACAACACTGAAGAGGACAGCAATATGACGTCTTCGGGCGTCACCAGCATCGGTAAAAGAAATTATATTTTTCGTTTATTGGCTGTTATTCTCACCTGCATTTAAAAGTTATACAAACAATGCATAAGTGACTTATTCGATTACTTTTTCAGTATATTGTCTAGAGCACCGATTCCCAACATTTTTTTTTTTCACGTACCCCTTTCTTAGGCTTTTCATTTAGGAGTATCCCCTTTTCTCATAAACACGCCCCTTTTCACCTACACAACGCAGATATGTTTGTTTTTATTAAATTATTAATGTTTTTAGCAGAGTTAAACAAATCGACTCAAATTACATTAACATTTCTAACCTTTTATTTTTTTTTGTTTTGCTTTTTAAAGTTAGTTTTACTTTTTTATAATATTAGCTGAACATCATAGCAAACATTTAAAAAAATAATAATTTGCTATGAAATTTTATAACAGTATTTATTGTTGTCATGATATACAAGTAGCCAAAAAAGGATTTTAATACTCTGAAGGGGGATCCTTGGACTTGTTTTATGGAGCTGAGTTTTTAAAAATCAGGTTTAAACGAAGACAGATATAATCTCAAGTCAGGATCAGCGTCAAGCTTAATAAACGCATCCTTACTGTATATGCATAAGACGGAAATGCTCTTTCGACAAACTATGCATTTGTGAAGAATAACACTGGGTTTATATTCACTGGGTTTTTGGTTCTCTTCAATTTTCACGAAGATAGAGGAAAACAAAAGTAATCATGCAATATGATTGGAGGCGGGCGAAGGGAGCGACATTGAATTATTGTCAATCAATTACTAGATCCAGTGGATCTTTTCCCTCATTTTGAGAGTAACATATTGGAGTTACGCATGAGAACAACTTCGTAATACGAAACTTCAGTTGAACCAGTTTTGTGATTTCTGCCATTACCGATATTATTTTCACGTACCCCCCCAGGTACGTGTATATATATTCTGGAAACTTTGCATGTTCTAGAAAAGTCATGGAATCAAATATCATCTGCTACAATTAAAAATTATTTTGTTAGTGATGTATTTTTTGAAGCTGAAAACGATGACGAACTGAAAACTTTGGAAACTGGGAAAAACTTCCCCGATGATATGACAAATGAAGATTATGAGGCCTGGATGGTAAACGACAATGACATTTCTGTAGCTGCAAAGATTATAGAAACTGAAATTTGCAAAAACTTTTGAGAAGAAATACAAAATCATGATGATGGTGATGATCAGAAGGACGACGAAAGCCAACTTTTTGAAAGACCACTTACACTGTAAAAAATGACAAATGTATCTTAATCTACGAAAATAAAATATAATTACGAATAAATTTATAATATAAACTCATCCTTGTTAACCATGATTCTGAAAAGTGTTTCTTTATCTTTAGAGACCTCAGAAATCAATGCCATTTTGAGATTTAACGAATCATTTATAAAAACAAAATTGCTCTTGCTGCCCGAAATTTTCGAAAATGTTTACGAGTAGCTTTTAAAGTGTATTAATCAGTTTTCTAAGCCCGGAATGTAGTTTTTTCCGATGCTATCCATTCTCAAGTAAACATTTTCATGTTCAACAAATATGTTTAATAGACAAACGTGCAAAATTAACAGCGTTAACATTAACATTAAAATTAAGATTATTTCTTACTCTTCCATGTATAAATTAACTTATGCAGCTGAAAACGTTTACTTGAGAATGGATGACATTCGAAAAACAGGTATTCGAAAGCTGAGGAAACTGATTAATACACAATACACTATAAAAACTATTCGGAAACGTTTCTGAAAAATACGCGCAGCAAAAAATACTTTGATTTTATAAATAATTCTTTAAATTTTGGAAATGTATTGGTTTCTGGGAATTCAAAAGACAATGGATCACGCTTTTCAGAATTTTGGATAACTCAGAAGATTATATTTTCGTTGGTAGTTATAGTATATTTTCATAAAATAAGAAACATTAGTCATTTTTTACAGTGTACTTACAAATGCAGAAATGAGGAATGCGTTTAAAATTTTGAAATGAGGTGTACAACATTGCTCGGACAATTTTAAAAAACTATACAAGTGTAAACAATTCATTAATAAACTTTAAAAGGAGAATGGTAAACAAACAAAAATTATCAAATTATCTCGATAAATGTTTTTTATCACTTTACAAGTCGTCATTACAACAAGAGTGTGTAATGATTTTCTAAGTAATACTATCACTAGATGTTATCATTTGGTATTTTCTTAAATCGCTTATTATTATCAGTAGGATATTGTTATCTAAAACTCGTGGTCCCGAAGTGATCACATTAAACGGCATCTACTGTATAGTTAGAAAATAGCTGCCAATAGAAACTTTAGGCTCTGTAATCGGGTCTACGCTGTAAAAAATCTTCAGCTTTTGCTGTATAGTCACTCCACCGCTTTTATAGAATATCTCTATTTTGACCAATGAAAATGCTCCATAATATAGTAACTGTTAATAGAAAAACCGTTAATATAAAAAGTAACCATAATATAGTAACCGTAATAAAGTAACCGTTTTCTCTAAAAGCGGTGGAGTGTGTCTGCAGCAGAAGCTCAAGATTTTTAACAGTGTATACCCAATGTGCTTTTCTACCGAGCGAAAGTTGGTACAAAAGTAAATACATTTTTGTAACCAGATTTGTTTTTGCATGGTAAACACTTAATAGTATTCTAGATGATCATTTCCTCGCTCACCTCTGACTCCTTTTTTCATTGGTTGCATTTTCATTTTCGCAATTGTTTATATTACTTGGCATAAAATTTTACTTGTTTAAGTCTGAGTTAAGTCGAGGCTCCTATAACAACGAAATGACGTGTTGTCTCCTATAAAATGTGATAAAGAGTTGGTTAATTAAATATGTTTTTAACTAAAAATGTTTTGTTTAATTCCTTCATTTCTTCTTCTTTTAATGTTAAGTGAACGACGTCACGGGCATCAGCTAGTAAATAAATAAATGCAAAAAAAGTTATAATCTAAATTAACTACAGGCGTCCTAATTCACTATCAAACTTTCAGTGAATTTTCGTAACTTTTCGTCTTTTTGTTCCCCTTAAATTGGATGATTTCATTTTTCCTTAAATTATAAGCCACATCCTTTAGCTTGATGGACAGAAAAATTGTTTTAAGCAACAATTATCGAGTTAATAAGGTTCGGACATGTAGAACATGCATTACATACGGATATGCATGACAAATTACTGTAAAAACAACCAATGATTTGAACACAGTGTTGTAAGAAATCTTTCTGCCACTCCTTCTCTATTACCAAAATCCAGTTTTGTAAATGAATATTTGTCATTTATAACTCGCCGACAAGATGATTAAAAAAAAATACAGTATGTAGTTTTTTCATTGTGCAGTAATTTCATGGCAAACGAGATGAAATTGGCGCCATTTAACATAAGCTACCCAGCCTTTAAAAAACAGAGCAACAGTAACTAGAGTGTTTTGCTGGTCACTTTTTGCTTGATGTTGCCTTACCTTACGACGGTTTAATCTGTCGTTGTCTCGCGACATGAGCGTCTCTACCCAATTATTAACTTTATCTGTCGCAACGTATTATTTGCTGCATATCGATGGAGTGTTATATCAGGATGCGGTCATACCACTAATAAGCAGCTGCCAGGGAGAGATCGATTCTGTGAGACATCGATAAAAAAGTGGTATGTCATAAATAACCTGGTCATGCATGTCGTATCAATCGATTTACGTCTCAAGTTACGTATTAAAAGAAGAGTCCAAATTAACGTGTCAATTACGTTGTGACAGCCGCTTAGGGATTCGGGTGAAAATGCACAGCAGGAAAATCCACTGTGACAAGCAATACATGCGATTTTTTTTTCTTTTACTATGTATATATGCATAATGGTTATAAAATGGTCATCTTAATAACCTTTTTCTTTGGAGGTGGAAAGCTTATTAAACAGCAAGAAAGCTGTCAAAGGACAGGGAATTTCGATTACTCCTCCCTGGATTTTTAAATTTTATTTTATTTTCCTCTGATGATGATTTTGAAAATATTAGTCAAATTTATTCTTCAAAAATGACTTAAAATAGTTAAATATCAAGAGAAAAAGAAATTTTTCTTTGATGTGTGAGGGGAAATCCCCCCCCCCCCCCGAAACCGAAAGAAGTACCTTTTTTTTACGTTCTTCTGTTTAGAATTTTAAACACGAGTTCTGGAGAAACAGAGTCTCTTAACGAAATGTTTTAGTTTATTTGCATTGCCATTAATTTTTAGATCATTATTAAAATGGCACTTTATAAATATTCATGCACTCATCATGTAATTTACTTAACATGCTCTCAATCATTAATTTTCAGAGGACTATTAAAATGACATACTTTAGCAATATTCATAATCTCATAATGTAATATTCTTAACATACTCTCATCTCAATCATTAACTTTCAGGTGACGATTAAAATGACACTTTACCACGTCCTGATAGGCTAGAATTATAAAAATTATGTACAAAGGCATGTTTCCGATGACAATACAGCATTTTAATGTTAACGCATTATCTGGTGTAAATACATCATAAGCTATTAAAATGACACGTTACCACGTCCTGACAAGTTAGAATTATAAAAATTATATGTACACAGGCATGTTTCCGATGACAGATGACAGTACAGCATTTTAATATTTACGTATTAACTGGTGTAAATACATTTACTATTAAAATGACACTTTACCACGTCCTGACAAGGCTAGAATTATAAAAATTATGTGCCACAGACATGTTTCCGATGACAGTACACAATTTTAATATTAACGCATTAACTGGTGCAAATACATATATTATTAAAATGACACTTTACCACGTCCTGACAGGCTAGAATTATAAAAAATATGTACACAGTAATGTTTCCGATGACAGTACAGCATTTTTTAATATTAACACATCCACTTAGTGTAAATACATATACTATTAAAATGACACTTTACCACGTCCTGACAGGCTAGAATTATAAAAATTATGTACATAGGCATGTTTTCAATGACAATACAGCATGTTTAATATTAACACATTCAGTGGTGTAAATACATATACTATTAAAATAACACTTTACCACGTCCTGACAGGCTAGAATTATAAAAAATATGTACACAGGCATGTTTCCGATGACAGTACAGCATTTTTAATATTAACACATTCACTGGTGTAAATACATTTACTATTAAAATGACACTTTACCACGTCCTGACAGGCTAGAATTATAAAAATTATGTACACAGGCATGTTTCCGATGACAGTACAGCATTTTAATATTAACACATTCACTGGTATAAGTGCATTAACTGATTTTAAGGCATTTTTCAGTTAGCCGGTCGCAGGCGATCAATCGCCAAATATAAAACCGTATACGTTTTACAGCAACAATGGCGTTTATTATGTGCCAAACCACGGTCGCGAAAATAGGCCTACTAGCTGTGCACTGCAACAAATTTAAACATTAAAAAGTAGAAAATAAAATAGAAATAATAAATAAAGAATGAACATGTTTTTGAAAAAAAAAATACTGCTTTATCAATTAATAGTTATGATATTAATTAGATTATGATTATTTTTATAAATTATTTATTTTATTTCATTTATTTTTTAGCTTTAGATGAATTGCATTGAGTAACAATGTGAATATATTTTTAGTGACTCGTTGAGTAAAAAAGAAATTTATATATATATATATATATATATATATTTACTTTCTTCTATCTTTACAAGAAGAAAGTATTGGATTCATGAAAATTTTCGACTTCCGGTTTTCGTCGGATTTATACGTTTTAGAAGGTCCTGAACACGATTTGACTGTTTTTAGAAAATGTCTGTCTGTGACTCTGTCTGTATGTGACAAAAATTAGTTAGTTTTTGGTAACAATCGCCCAGCAGGTGGCGCTGCTATGCAGCATTTTTCTCGATTTCTGCAATAGCTCTATCTCAAGAACTAATACTCGGAATTTAATAAAACTTTATATTCAGTTAGTCTCTGATATAAATTGGTGCTGATTAGGTTTTGGTAAAAATCGCCCAGCAGGTGGCGCTGCTATGCAGCATTTTTCGCGATTTCCGCAATAGCTCTATCTCAAGAACTAATGCTCGGAATTTAATAAAACTTTATATTCAGTTAGTCTCTGACATAAATTGATGCTGATTAGTTTTTGGTAAAAATCGCGCAGCAGGTGGCGCTGCCATGATGCATTTGGCAGGATCTACACGATTTTAGCGATAGTCCTATCTCAAGAAATAATGCACGGAATTTAATAAAATTTTCGATTCAGTTAGACCTTGATATAAATGGGTGCTGATTCTTTTTAGTGTATGCGAAACCTGTGTGAGATAGAAGAAAGTTTTGGGATTGACACATCCAACTAGTTTATGTTGGTTTAAATTCTATAACGGTAGTGAATATCTTCTCCAATAATACGTGGATTAGTTGCCATAGCATGAATATATTCGTCGACTGTTTCTTGAATGAGAAATCGTGAGACCAACTCTGTTAAATGTGAGAACAACCCCATCCCTCTCTTTATCAATCTGAATTGGATAATTTCCGAATCGTGACTCTCGTTTTTCCATCCCCAATGTGTCTTGTTTCTCGTATTTGCACTTCCCACTTAAACTGTATTTTCCGATCTCTCTTATCGCAAGATCTCATGAGATTTTTTTTATTATTATTATTATGACTATTCGCTTCTGAGCGATGATCACTGAGAACGATCGTTTATAATCTTTTTTTCTCAAGCACACAATTATGATTTTTTAAGTTCCATTAATCTTACTTGAAATAAGGACGAACCTGTGCTAAGCCAACGTGCACTTAACTTCTTGAATCGGAAACAGATGTAACCAGTTTAATGATACATAAGAGTCGGGCTATATGTATGTGCTGGACGCACTTGTTCTTTTAGCTTAAGTTTTTGAGAATTTTAATATGTAAATTAACATAAAATAGCATGTTCACTGCAAATTTCCAACACACATTATGGGAACACATTTGGAACACTTTGATTTTTTTTTTAAAGTGTTCCAGTTACCTTAATGTGTACTAAAATGTGTTCCGAATATACTCAGCTATAATAGAAAGTGTTCCGAAAGTGTTCTGCTCAGGATATTTTTTTAATCTAAACTTGTGAACACATTTGAGAACAGATTGGGAATACATTTGGGTACACATGTGAAATCATCGCTTACAAAAAGTGCGCTAGAAAGTGTGCTGAACAAAAGATGTGTTCTCAGAAGTATTCTAAAAACTGTTCCAAAAAGTGCGCTTCAAAGTGTATTAAAAAAGGTGACAAAATAAGTGTTTTTTAAAAGTTTTTGAAAAGTGTAGCATTTGCAGATTTGAAAAGATTTGCAGTGTTGTGTGCGTCATAAAACTTTCTTCTGTGTAAAACATATCAATTAAATGATTTAAATAGTAAAAGAAATTACATCGATGGAGCAAATCGGTTATATACATATATACAGTAGACTCCCCCAAATCCTAAAATCCGCGTATAATTGCAGATGTTAACAGTGAAACTTACGGTTAAGTTGAAGGAACAAAATTCAAGATGGCGCTTGATCGCAATGTTTTTATTGTTTGTTTTTTTCTAATTTTTTTGTTAATTATGTTCTTTTGACTATTACAGTTGGTTAATTACTAAATAAAATTTATTTACTGATGATTTTGATGTAAATTAGTGTAGCTAATTTATTTTCTTACGTAAATTTCCCTGTTTTTCAATATTTAATTTTAGTTTTTACTTATTATGTATACATTTTAATATGTAATTATGGTTAATATGGCCGAACTCAAGCTTTCACATGAATAAAATAAGAATTTTCTTCCGAAAAAATTCAAAATGGCGCTAATATTAGTGGCGATCGCAATCTTTTTTCCAAGACAATTTTTAATAAATAAAGCTTTTTTGTTTACTAAATCTGCATAAACATGAAATAAAATTTCATTATTTTATGATTCTGATGCAAATTATTTTCGTATCTAAGGTAAAAAAGGGCTTAAAAATAGGCACTTTGCATTGGTATTTAATTTCAGTTTTAATGTTTAATGACTTTTATTTTTTCATGATTTCGTACGTAATTTTGACTAATATGGCTAAATGAAACAAGAAGGATTGATATTTCTTCATTATTATGCATATTTAGTACTGCATAATTAATTATTATTTACCTGACCGTAATTTTTAATGTTTTTAATTTTCTTAATTTTTATTATTTTACATAATTATTTTAATAATTTACTTCAATTATTTTAATATTTTACTTATTGTACTGATTCATTGTAATTTCCAATGCTTTACTACACTGAAATTACTGTTTAAAAAATGTAAACAAAGCAGTGACCAGAAATTCGTAAAATTCTAAAATTCTAAAATCCGCAAAACTCCTGGTTCTAAGTTCTGTGGATTTGAGGGAGTGCACTCTGTAATATAATATAATATACGAAAAAATATTTATACTATATGACCAGAAAAAAATAAAAAAGGGTAATTCAAACCAGAAAAAGTGAATTAATGAAGTATTTGTCTAACTGTAGCAGAATCATCGAACCCAAATTATTACAATTTCCATAAAAAATGTACGATTTCATCCTTGTGCAAGAAATAATAAGCTAAAATAATACACGATTTGGACAATCGTAGAAAATGAAACAAACTGAAAGAGATAGAAGTGAGAAGGATTTATTTATAATGAAACTAGGAAAACATGTATGACTTGGCAAATCTTCACATGTTTAAATAACTCGAATTTCAAGCAAAACCGCATTCATCATTAATAAAAGCCTGTGTTACAGAAATTAGGAAATAAAATAAAACTCATTTACTATTAAAAAAATTTTTTTTTAATATTTAAAATGTTATTTTCTTGTTATTTAGGCATTTGGTGTTGAAAGAGTTTCTCTATACTTCATTCAAAATCAAGATAGAATTTTAAATAAATATAAAGGTCGCCCATTTATGCCATAGAAATTCAGTTTTGCGCCTTGTTTTTGCTAATTTTGCAGTTTTATAAAAAAAAAATTATTTGTTTTTCCATCTCTTCCTCCCTCTCATCGAGAAAAAGAAAAAAAATTTGACAAATATTTAATGTTTAAAATTTAACTAATCAAATTAACAATTACAATTAATTGATACATTAATTACGCACAATTATGTAGTTGTTTCGAGTTTTTGCTGAACTTTTTATCAATACAATATAAATTCCATCTATCTGTCTCCGGATTAAGCTATAGTACAAATATAGTATTTAAAAGCATTTTCATCTCACAGCTTTGCTAAAATTTCAACTTTTCTTTTTCGTTTTTAGGGATTAGTTAGGTTTAGTTGTTGTTGATACTTTATTTATCTATTTTAAACAATATAAACACATACTGATCAAAATAAAATAAACTAAGTTTTCTTTTATAGCAAATTCATTATCGTAATTTTGGAAACTATCAACACTTGGCTGGACACATCAAAAAAACATTTCATGAGACAAACGTCAACAAAATAGATTTTCGCGATACATATTATTGGTTTGTTGTCCTAAGACAATGTACATACCTTTTTCATGTTTTCAATTTTATCTATCACTGTAATTTATATAAAAAAATCTTCTTTATTTGGCCCCACCAGCAGCCGAGAGCTTCTGCTTTTAAAGATGGAGTACGGGAGGTGATGGGTTCGAGCCCATGTTACGCTCGTCAGCCAAACCGTTCGAAGCTTTTCGTAGTTTTCTTGGAACCTGCGTAAATACAAGTTAGCTTTCCTTAGAAATATCTGTCAATGGAGGGCACTCCTACATCCCCTCACCGGCCTATATCCCGCGCGAAGATAATAGGTCGTAATAAACCTCAAAAACAAACCTTCTTTATTTGTTATTATCATAAAACTGTCTCTCGGTAAAATGGTGTTAGAGCAATTTTGATGCTATATTTGATTTTAGGAAAGTCGGTTCAATTTACTTCACATATTCGTTTTGCAGGGAAATATTTTTTTTTTTCCTATCGACCATTGTAATTATTATTTATATCGGGATAAAATACTTTTAACATTGTTGATTTCTTTTACAGATAATCTTAAATAGAAGTCTGACAGTCAACATACACACATTTCCAGAATTCGAAGATCCGTCTTTAAAATTATATAACATCTGTGCAAAAACAGCTTCTCATATGGACTGAACTGTGAATATAAAACTCAATCATCTCAAGACTCTTGTATATATATATATCCGGGTGTCCGGTCCCAGCTCGAACTCTTCAAGTACCATTCTATGGCAATGCATCCAAGTAGTAGTTCGAACATAACAGAAATGGTTGATAGTCTTTGACTCTTAGAGACGGATCTTCGAATTCTAGAAATGGGTGCTTTTTCATATCTAGCCGTCAGGTTTCTACTGTAGTGAATGCTCATATGTAGGTTTGTTAACAGTTTATTAATAAAAAAGAAACCAATAACCAACAGAGATACTTAGATTGAAAAAATAAATTGTTCTGTTTCCATTATAAGAGAACTTAAATGCAATTAACAATCGTAACTAGTATTTATATTGGAATAAAACATATGTTAACATTGCAGTTTTTTTTTTTCAAAGATTATCTTAAACAGAAGTCTGACGGCTACCTAAGCAATAAGCACACATTCCTATAATTCAAAAACCGTCTCAAAAATCAAAGACCATCAAACATCTGGGCATCATATAGAATTCAATCACATGAGTACTCTGGTCCATTCGCGTCTCTGAGTCCAGCTTGATCTCTTAAAGTACCATGCTATGGCAATGCATCCAAGTAGCTGTTCGAACATAACAAAAATGATTGATAGTTTTTGACTCTTAGAGATGGATCGTCGAATTCTAGAAATGTGTGCTTGTTTCTCATCTAGCCGTCAGACTTCTGATGTAGTGAATGCTCGTATGTAGGTTTGTTCACAGTTTATTTATACAGAACAGTAAATAGCAAAGCATTAAAGCAACAAAAAAAATTTTTTTTTCCATAATAAGAGAACTTAAATGCAATTAACAATCATAACAATTTATATTGTGATAAAACATATTCCAACATTGCTGTTTCTTTTTCCAGATTACCTTAAACAGAAGTCTAACGGCTACCTAAGCAACAAGCACAAGTTCTCAGAATTGGAAGATCCGTCTCTAAAATCTAAGACCATCAAATATATGGGCAAAAACAGCGCCTTATGTAGACTGAACTGTTCATATAGAATTCAATCACCTGAGGACTCTGGTCCATCCGGGTCTCCGAGTCCAGCTCGATCTCTTCAAATACCATGCTATGGCGACGCATCCAAGCATCGGTTCGAACATAACAAAAATGACTCATAGTTTTTGACTCTAGAGACGGATCTTCAAATTCTACAAATGTTTGGTTGTTGCTTATCTAGCCGTCGAACTTCTATTGTTGTGAATGCTCGTATCTAGGTTTGTTCACAGTTCATTAAAATAAAACAGTAGCCAATAGAGAAAATTCGATTGCAACAAAAATTAATTGCGTTCCCATTACAAGAGAGTTTAAATGCAATTAACAATCATATATATTTATATTGTGATAAAACATTTTTTAACATTGCTTTTTTTTTCAGATTATCTCAAGCAGGAGTCTGACGGCTACATAAGCAACAAGCACGCATTCGCAGAATTCGATGATCCGTCTCTAGAGTCAAAGACTATCAATCATCCGGTCAAAAACTGCGTCTCGTATGGTCTGAACTGTTCATACAGAACTCAATCCTCAGAGGATTCTGGTGCATCCGGGTCTCCAAGTCCAGCTCGATCTCTGCAAGTGCCATGCTATGGCGATGCACCCCAACAGCGGTTTGAACATAACAAAGGGGAACAGAAAGACACTGGGGTGTTTTGTGATGCTGCTCAAACTTTCGGCTCGGGGCCTAGACCTAAAATCTGGTCCTTGGCCAGGACTGCGACCTCGAACAGTCCACCCCTCATCAGACGATATCAATCAGACTACTGCATGGACAGTGCTCAGAAAGAGGACGGCGACTGTGCTAAATTGAAAGTTGCGTACGGTAGTTGTTCAGTGACTTACCCAGATTATGCACACGACAGAACTAGTGTAAGGAAAATTCCTGCAGAAGAATTATGTTGTGATACTAGGCCCATCTACGCAGGTGTTTTACCCAACTGTAACGTGACCGCCAAGTGTGAATCCACAGACTGTCTTGGCGAATCATCAAACAGAAATTCCTGTATGATGAACAGCCAGTGCAACTATACCGCCTCCACTGAGTTTTCAAGTGTAAATAATGGCACTGAACATTATTCCTACGGGGAGAAGCAATACAAAAATAAGGATTTATGTGCAATAGAATATCCGCCATCTAAGTGCCAGCAACCACTGGACAGTTCAGTGGACGGTCAGACGACAAAAAAACTGGCACCGACGATAATGCCTTATCCAGGGTCGGATTCTTGCGCAAGAACTGACTTCTACAACTCGGGAGTTGGTTTTGAACAGGCACAGGGCATGGGCACCATACACAAAAGTGCGTCCAATCAGAGCGGGCTGGATATTAGTGATTCGGGTTCAATGCTCAGAAGGAGTGACCACTGAATATTTTTGTTTTGTTTTTGGTGTGGTTTTTAGTTCTCTTTGGTGAAGCATCCTTAGAAGCAAAATAATATTGGGCGTATTGTTTGTATTGACTATATTTTCGCCAATATTTATAATAAAGGCATGCAATATTGTCCAAGCATTGGAGCGCTTAAGTTTTACAAATATTGCTCATAAATATTTCAACACCCATATTTCCGTAATAGTGGCATTTCATTGCAAATATTTTGAAACTAACGTCAATATTTAAGCAATATTTGTATTTCGTTGTAAATATTTCCGATAAATGCAACGTCGGAACAATATTGGGTCCCATTATAGTCAATATTAGTTTGTTACTAAGCTTATGTTATGTACTACTGTCAGGACATAAAGCCAGAAAAATCTTAAATGAGATAAAATGGTGGATGGTTGTCACACATAATGATAACTCCAAAGAATGATCGAGCAATAAGAAATCAGGGATGACATTGTTTTGTAAAAGATTGTCGTCAATTGTAAAAGACTAAGAAACATGAGCTTTATGTAGAAATGGAAAATTTTTAAAAGGTATTTTGAGTATGTTCTATGAAGTTTCATCATTCTAATAAAGGCAAAAAGTGTGAGGAAATTAAATGAAAGAAGATTTAAAAAAAAAGTTAGTTTTTCTAAATTTCTTTCGATTAAATCTTCGAAAATGGCGAATTTACTATGTTAACATTGTAAAAGTTTATAATTAAGAAACAGACTCTAAGTTCTATTACTGTAAAAAAACATATATATTTGATATCTAAAACCTCAAAACATCTTTTTTCTTAATTATTTCTGATTGCTTTTCTTTTCTTTTCTTTTCTTTTCTTTTTTCTTTTTTTTTTTTTTTTTTTTGTATTATTTAAAAATATATATATATATTAACAAACAAAGCTTGATTTTGAAACTTCATTGTTACATTCCAAACTGATCTATTTTTCAAAGTAATATGTATAAAAAAATGAACGTTAAACAAAAAGTAGTGATATACTGTAACGGGATTTAATATTAACCTTTCGATTATGGGTCAGGAATGACGACTATTCTTATATATCAACCATACCGGAATTTACAAGAATTTTTCTTTGAGGTATATTTCTCTTGAAAATATCATAATAAGTACATGACAGTTTTTTTTTTTTTTTTTTTTCAAAAATTGGTACGAAACAATAGTCGCTGGGACGTTCCAATTCCGTAATCAAAAGTTTAATAAAATAAATATGACACAAAATTTTCATCCAATTTTCTAATGTTGACATTAATTTTGATCAAAACTGGTTTTGGGATCGTCCTGCAACATGAAAACTTTTTAATATCACGCGTATCATTGCGTAAATTCAAGAATGAACCCTAAAAGAACTACAAACCACACAAAAATGCAAAAAGAAACATGAAGAAAGCATAGAGTCTTAATGTCTAATGTTGCAAATAATATATATATAACTACATTTGTTGTAAGTGATATTTATTGCAATAACATTTAAGTGACACATTTTTCTTTAAAACCTCTTATTCAATTTCATTGAACATTTCCTATTAACATGCATTGTGAGTTAAAAGCTTTTAATCGTGGTTTCAACTGCACCTACTATAACTTTTAAATCTTAAACAGGCTACTTTCATATGAAATTTCGAAATAAATTCCATTCAGTCATTCATAAAAGATGTCATATAGTGCTTTAATTGATACGTATATTTTATCTGAAATATTATTTATCTATAAGCTGCTGTATTCAGTTATACATCCTCTAAATTCTCAAAATTTAATTTTTAAAGAAATTATTTTGTACAATAAAAATGCAATAATAATCAAAATTTTAATCTTGTTACGTGTAAAAGAAAAAGAGACCATTTTGACATTGGGAAATATTTCATTTTATGAATGAAAAGATACGCTTTTTTCTAAATATGATGGCATTTTTCCCTATCGATACGCTTCGTACAATTTCAAGTTAACACAAATTTAACTTTCAAATTTTTTTTTTTTAGTTCGAAAACTTTCAAAATTATCAAAGCTTTGGTGTTTTTGGAAACTTTTTTTTTACACCTAAATTCTCCCAAAAAAATATGACACATTGATATAATGACGATTATATCATCACCATTATATAATGAAAAAAATATTTTATTTATTTTTGTATGGAAATATAGATTAATCAAGAGCAACCTAAATTATAAATATTATTTAGATTTATTTAGATTCTTTTTTATGTCCATATATATATATATATAGTGAAACTTCCATTTAATGAAGTCTCATCGTTACACTTAAACACTTCGTTATGAAAAAAATTCGTTAAATAGAAATCAACTTAAATTTATGAAACTTGTATACACATAATCCACATAAAATGGAAAAATTTGAAAAGAAACGCCCCCAAGGATTAACATTAGCTTGGTAGTTTTGTCTTGTGACATGTCAAAGTTCAATCTTCGATCTTGTCGACCCAAGCAGGAAG
Organism: Maratus michaelseni; assembly: GCA_963931845.1. Lineage (NCBI taxonomy): Eukaryota > Metazoa > Arthropoda > Arachnida > Araneae > Salticidae > Maratus > Maratus michaelseni. Next base: position 381,654,625 of record OZ007590.1, on the reverse strand, counting down.
AGTGCTAACACGAAAACGACAATTAGTTGTATACACATAACCATTTGTATGTACATAACCTACATAAAGTGGAAAGCACACATAAAATAGAAATATTTGAAAAATATATTTTAATTCGGGCAGTCCCTTTTTTATGAATGTAGATACGAGAATAATTTAATTAGAATATTATTAAAAAAACACATAACATAGAGAAGTGAACAGAAATCGAAGTGTACCTTTTCTTTTTCCATTACAATGCGATTAAATGCGTGTGTTTTGATTAAATGATTCAAATGTGTTCATTTTCATACAGTCCACCGAAATAAATTCATACGGCCATCGCAACAACAACCTTTCCGTTTGAATGCTGTACACGCACGAAAGTAGAAAAAAACTTCGTTATATAGAATAAGTTTTTCGTAATATGGAGATTAGTTTACATGTTGATGATGTTCAAAGGCATAAGGTTCTGCAAAATATTTCGTTAAGTAGAAAACTTCGTTAAATAGGAACTAAGGGAAGTTCCACTGTATAAGCTTAATGTACAATTAATCCATTGAAACATAAGATATTGACCATACACATATATATATATAAATCTGATTTTCTTCCTTATTTGTCATTAAAAATGTGTCCGAAAACATATTTCAATTTTAAAATATCAAATATGTTAATTGCAAAACGAATGCCGTGTGTTTATATTCTAAAGTACATGAAATTTTCGCGATTACTAAAGACTTTTTTTATGTTAAGATTTTGTACTTTATTATTAAAAATATTTCTCTTTGTAAAGTAAAATTTGTCATGTTTTAAATTTAATAAACTGTTAACGATTTCTTACCGATATTTACTTTCAATAATAACACAGTAGCAACCGTATAAGTTGTATAATTAACTATTAAATGACATAAAACTCTAATATATTAATACATGGAAATGCAGCTTAAGTTTGGTAGATTTCGGGTAATTTTTACGTTAGATCGGCGACTTTTAGTTCAATATATTCGGTTCAACAATCGGTGATTTTTTTTTTTTTTTAAATTTTTGTTCTTTAACAAAATATAATCAACGGAAAAATTCGTTCATTTAACTATTTTTTTTTTCTTTTCTGAGAGTGTTATGGGAGTGATTTTTCTTGACCTTCAGACATTTGATTCTAAAATCTTTGCGAAACATACCATATTGTAAAATTTCTGTAGTATTTATTTATTATTATTATTTTTTTTTTAGTTTTGCGGATTATTATTATTGAAATATTAGACTTAATAACAAGAGTAATGAAATATCTTTCAATATAAAATAACTGAGGTGATTGAAATATTTTAATAACTAGATAGTACCCATCAAGATTTGACGGTAAATAACTTGAAAGCTTCTTTAGAAATATGCTTTCATTTTTAATTAGCTGCTTTTAAATTAAGTATTGAAAATTTTATGAATTGAATTGTTATATTGTGTAATCGATTTCTATAGATGTAAAACGATAGATTGTGTTGTCAGTCCAGCCTACTCAACTAATGAAGTGAAGTAATTTTAAGCTCGTAATTTACATCCTATTATACTTGAATTAATTTAGCAAGAATTTAACTAAAAATTTTAATTGAATGATTCATTTTTACTTACTACAGTCTCCAAAATTAAAAAATATATATCAATATTTAGTATTTTCTATTTTTTTTTTATTATTACGCGACTTTTAAAAATTTTCATTAATTTTATTTTTATTAGCCTGACTCAAAAACCCAGATAAACCATGAATATCAAGGTGATTTTTTTTTATAATTCTTATATGGATATTTTGCTTCTTTCTTTTTTTTCTTTTTTTTTTTTTTAAGGAGAATGATAATATACTTTTCTTAGTTATTCAAATATATCTTGTTGATAATGGTCATACAAAATATAGATAAAAGTTTAGATCACTTTATTTAATCGATAACTACATGCAAAATCTTTTAATTTAAATATTTATAATATAAAATAAGTAATTAAAAAAATATTGTCGGTTGTTAAATTTTATTTACCACACTCCCAATATTTTGAATAAATAACAATATTTAGTATTTCTGATTTTTTTTTCTTAACTACACGACCCTTAAAATTTTTCATTAAATTAATTTGTATCAGTCTGATTCTAAAACACTGAATTTAAACTGTGCTGTTTGCAGTTAACGATTTATAATACATATTTTTTTAATTATTTGAATTTATATTTTCCTTTTTCACACATTGTTTAATTGTTAAATCATGGATATCAAGATTTTCGTTAATTTATTTTTTGGCTTGAGCTATAGAAGATAAAAATACGTGCGATGTTTTCAAAGGGAGTGCATATTTTTACGATCATTATAACTATTTACATATCAAACAAACATCTCACTTGTGTATATGTACAGTGTTGTGCAAAATGCGTATTACTGCCGAAGACTCTATCCTTTCTTCATTCTTTAACTATTATAAGAAGATGCTGTGATGATTACGGTATGATATTTATTGTGTTTGGTATTAAAACTATCAAAAGAATTCTCTGTAATTTTGTTTTGATAAAGAAAATCATTTATGCCTAATGTATTTGTGTCTTAGTGCTATTATTATTATTATTATTATTATTATTATTATTATTATTATTATTTTACCGGGTATCCTGAAATGGACTGACTAATTTTAAAATTCAATAACTTGTAAACAGTGACATATATTTAAAAAAATTCTCACAGGAGAGTAGTGTATGATGTCAGCAGTTTTTTTTACTGCGATTCCCGGTTTTAGTTTCAAAGAGCAGCGATAGATGGCACTGAAAGCAATAGGCGCTTAATCCAGGCCAAAACTGAAATCCCCACTGTGGAGGATATTCCAACTACGTCATGATCACGTGGTCCAGGCGAAGAACTTCTTGGATAAAGAAGGGAAGACTCCGTAAACGTAATGTAAATCCCCGCCAGCCAACGAAACAGCTCATGGGATAAAGCAATAGTAGCTTCCCTTCTTATCAGTTAGAAGTTCTTTGGGTAAATTACCGGTGCCACGTGACCCTTTTCAGCCTCGAACCAGGATTTAGAATATCTTCCACGAGGTGAAATATATGGAGTGGATCACATTCGCCAATACAATCATGTTCTTAGGCCCGATTCTGAGCAATATTGTATAGGTGAATGAGCCCCCCCTTCCCCACTCCATATATTTCACCTCCTTTCTTGGCCTCAATGCTCTGTGATTTCTGCTTCTGCCTCGATTGGAAGTCTATTGCTCGCAGCGCCATATATTGCTGATAATTCGAACTTCAACCAGAAATCACAGTAAAAAAAACTCCTCACATCTTACACAACCCTTCTGCATGAATTGTTTTAATATATGTCACCGTTTGGAAGTTATTGAATTTTAAAGTTTCGAACAAATCGGTCGACAAATTAAGTTTTGAATCCATTTTTAAACCATTTTGTGACCGATTCTATAGGCTGGTTGGTTGATTGAGTATTTATTATGGTCGATTATCTGCGCTAGGTATATAGGTCAGCGGGGGTGTGCCCTAAGGGATCCTAACCCGTATTGACGCAAGGTTCGAAGAAAACCACGGAAAACTCCGAACAGTTAGGTCGACGAGCGAGACAAGGGTTTGAACGAATATTATAAAAAAGAAGATAAGAATGCTACCTTTTCCTACCGGTACAGGCTGGAAGAACTTTTTTAAAATCGTACTTTTACTCGCGTTTTGTGCCTCCGCATATTTTACGCACGCCGTATTTTTTTTTTTAACGCTGAACATTTTTATTCATGGTAGAGTGTTTTGATGAATTTTAAAACAGTAAAAAAGCAGATGGAGTAGAATTCAGAGCGAATGAAACATTTGATAATATTAGCGTAAACAGTAGTATCCGCTAAGAAAAGTAATTAAAAAGGAATTTTGTGAGTGCAAACCTGGAAAATACATCTCAGTGAAATTAAGTGTTTCCATGCTTAAAAGCTTAATTTTTTTTTTAATTAAATGTTTGATATTAGCATAAACAGTAATATCAGCTAAGAAAAGTAATTAAAAATGAATTTTGTGAGTGCGAACCTGGAAAATACATCTCAGTGAAATTACTAATATAAATGTTTTCATGCTTGAAAGCATAAAAGTTTTTTTTTTTTTTTTTTTTATGAACTATTTGATATTAGCATAAACAAAGTAGTGTCCGCTAAGAACAGTAATTAAAAAAAGAATTTTGTGAGTGCGAACATAGAAAATGCATCTCATTGAAATTACTAAGTGTTTCCATGCTTAAAAGTATAAAACGTTTTGTTTTGTTTTTTATGAAAATTTTGATATTATCATAAACAGTCCGCTAAGAAAGTAAGTAAAAATTAATTTTGTGAGTGCGAACCTGGAAATTACATCTCAGTGAAATTACTAAGTGTTTTCATGCTTAAAAGCATAAAAAGGTTTTTTTTTTTTTTTTTTTTTTTTTTTTTTTTTTTTTTTACAAATTTTATGGTAGAAAAGGTTTAGAAAACTAAAAAAATATAGATTATATTCTTCCAGTTCAAAAATGATCGACGAACTTTTGAAAATTTTATACATGTGGCTGAATTTTAATTATTCATTTATTAAAATGCATATTCTTCTTAGAGGTCATTCCTCTCTTTAGGTGCGTTCGTAATTATATAAATACGCAGCACCTGTAGTCCTCGTCTGGTCCGCCCGTCGCATATAACAGCTCAAAAACCACCCAACCGAATAGTTTGAAATTTAAGATGTATTATCGTAACAATATAATAAATTATAACACCTTGTAATAGTATATTACTTTTAAATGCTAAAGGTGTAAAATTAACAACGATAATATAAATTAAAATAACTTTTATTAGTTGTTTTACATGTTTCGACTCTTTCCGAGTCATTTTCAAAAACAAAATGAGAATATTCTAAAGCTGCACGGGCTTTGAAGTTATTATTTCCATGTACTTTTTTAAAAATTACGCTTTTACTTGATTGTTTATTTTCATATCTTTGACCATGGAGTAACTCTAGCCACAGTTTCGGTAAATTAAAAAATGCCGCATCGTTACATATTGTATTTTTGCGCGTGAGTATCTCTATGGTTTCTCTTATTATTCGGTAATATGGAAAAAGATGTGGTTAGCCCGTATTTGTTTTCCCGTGTCACATGACTTGCGCTTTTATTACATAGATTACGTATGATAGAATTTTATAAAATAAAGAAAACTTTTATTAATATATTTTTAAGTTTTGATTCGATTTTTATAAAATTTGAAATGACTCGACAAAATTCTGCAACGATTATATATATATTAAATTTCAATTTGGTTTGATAGTTTTTGCGCTGTTATATGCGGACAGACGGACGGACCAGACGACGACTATAGGTGCTACGTATTTATATAATTACGAACGTACCTAAAAAATGGGCTATATACAAAAATAATATATTTTGGGCTATAATATAGAAAAATTATGTAAATTTGAAAATGAAAAGAATCTCTTAATGTAAAACAAAAATAAATAAATGTAAATTATTGTTGATATTTTTAGGCAAGATAAAATTTAAGACTGATAAACTAAAAAAAAAATTAATTTTAACAAAAACTAATTTAGTAGAAAATTATTTGAAAAATAAAAGTACATCCACAAAAGATAAAATTCACAAAAGTGAAAAATCTGCTGGTCGTGTAGCATACAGGCTATAATATCCACTCTCACAAATAACAAACGTAAGCTAAAACTACATTCAAAATCTCTGCAATATATTACTCGTTGAGCACATATGTAAATTGCTAATTGAAAACAAAATCAGCGCTAAACATGCTGTTATTACACAAATACATCCGATGGAAAACAACTCATTAATGAAAGAATTGATATTCTTTAAAAAAGATTTTCCATATAATATAATAAATACGAATAATAGACAATATGATACACTGCACAAAAATTTTACAAAAAAAAATTTCAGAAAAAAAAAAACCCAAAAATTTGGTGGCAGAGTTGCCTGAAATCGTTTCCTAAATTGGAAAATCTCCGTTAATTTTAGCAATGGTGCATTTCCGGTGTTTTTTTACTTCTATTAAAGAATGCTCGATGATTTGGAGAAATTGAAAATTCCGTTATGAAAAGTATAATTACTGGCGTCACAGTTACCGTCAATCCTGGGTGTTTTCAGGGAAATATAGCTCCAATTTTATAATTTTATTTCAATTTTAAATTAGACTTCAGAATTATAAGGGAACTCAGGGAACATGAACAAACAAAAACGGGAAATATTCAAACATTATTAACGGAGAAATAAGGTAAAGACAGGAGAGATGGCGCGATCGGAGAGATTGCGCACATAGAGGTTCGGGGGGAAGGAGTAGAGTGAGTGCGCAGCGACTCCAAGTAGTTGTACAACAGCAGTAGTGGAGTGTCTACTTGAAAGTGCACGTTGATTGTTTTGAGCGTCTAAGATAAAGCATTGCTATTTTGTTTTGTTTTCCCAAAATAAGTGCTTGAATTTTCATAGCTATTCATCAGAATTTCTATACAATGTCAGTAGTACAAAATATTTTAAACTTAAACGATTTCTCATAAGCTACTAATCTAGACTAACAATGTGAACATCAACGGTTCGTTTTAGTAGCGGCCAAGTTTAAATAAAAGGCCGCGCAATCTCTCCTACCGAAATTGGAGAGTTTGCGCATCTGCTACTTAGGAGAGATGGCGCATTGTTCCCATTAGTTTCCATGCTAGGAGAGATTACGCCGCTTATTGGTAAATTTGCATAAAAAAATGAAAAATGAAAATGGACTAATTTTAAGTTAAACGTGTTATCAAGTAACTTAATGTTATTTTGTAATCTTATATGGACTTGCTTTTTCTGATTCTTTAAATTTTTTTCCCTTTAATTAAAATTTTTTAATCGTTTTTAAAATTATTCCCTTTTTCTGATTCTTTAATCATTAGGTTGAAATATTCACTCCTAATACAATAATATTTGTTCACAAAAACCTTACAACAATGTCATTTAAGTGTAATTATTATTGTTAACAATTTAATTTTAATTATTATTAGTAACAATCTCCCCTACCCATGTGCGCAATCACACCAACCCTGTAAGGACAGATTGCGCAAAATAACTTTCTTGGTTTTATTACAACTGTTCTGTTAAATTATAGCATAACAACAAAATAACAATGGAAATACATAAAAAACAAATGAAGTCAAAATTATTCACGGATAGTTTAGCAAAAAATTAATATTTAGATAAAAACTAATTTTTTATTGTTATTCTTTTGAATTGTGCGCAGACTATCCTAGCTTTACCTTATATGCTAATTGACATTTTTTTTAAAGTGTACGACAAAAAGATTTTCAATGAAACTATATAAAAAAAAATAATAAAATAAACACAGTTTTGTTTTTGTTTTTTCTCTTTTTAATAATGTTTTTCTCTATGTAGCATCAAACTGAACTAGAAAATCTGTTACACAATTGGGGCTATGTGACACTATGAAAAATCATCTTGTATTATCATAATCTGCCTAATACACTTAAATTCTTTCCAACGTCGACTTTTTTATGCTATATTTGAAATCTTCTCTAATCCCTTGAATGTCGGTGGGATATTTTTTATACAATTTAATTTTAATCAAGATTTGTACCAGAATTTTTTTACAAAATTTTATATTTATAGTTTTGATTTTAAAAAATAATAATAAATATAAAAAATCTGTAAAATTGCATTTCCTTATTTTCAAGTAAATTCTGTTTGGAAAATTCTTTTGTGAATTCAACATTACAGAAATACAATTACTTGCCCCTGAAAAGGTTACACCTAGATATGAATGTCACAATGAAAAGCAGATATCTTGTTTCAACGGAAAATTCTTCAGATTCTAAAACGACGACAGCACAGAAACAAGTATGTATATATATATATATATATAAGTATAGACAAATTTCAATGCCCTGTAAACTAAAACTAAAACATATAAACTTTGATCGGAGGTTCGATCGAACTACAAACTAAAAATTAAATTTCGAGTCTAATGCTAGTTTTTCATTTTAATTGAAACAAAAAATAAGTAAATAAAATAAAATACAATACAAATGCATGTAAACAATATGGAAAAAAAAAAAAAAAAAGGTAAATAAAATGAAAATATCAGATATAAAACTCCATTTTTTCAAGGTACACTGCAAAAAAAAGTGTTGATTTTACAGTATAATACTAGCATCCCAGCTGCCAGAGCTGGAGTGCTAGTATTATACTGTAAAATCAACACTTTTTTTTTTTTTTTCAGTGTTTATTTTCTCTTAATTAAAAAAAAAAAATCTGTTTTAAAGAAGAAAATAAGAAAGTAAATATTAAAGAAAATAAGAAAAGTATTAAATATAAGAAAAGTAGAAAGTATTAAAGAAAAAAATAAAATGTAAACTTCAGATATAAGCAGAATTTTATAACATTATCCTTTTCTTCCATTTATCTCTAGTAAAAAAAATTTCTTTTTTTTCTTTCTTATTTTCGAATAATGTGTAAGTAAATTATTTTTTATGGTTATTCCATATTTTTTATGTTGTTATTTACATCCTTTCTAATTTTAATTAATATATCAACCTAAATGCAAAGTTTGTATTAATTTTGTTTATTTATGAAATTCGTGATCCCCAACAACTTTTCCTAGTTTTCCTTCCTAAATAAATAAATTGATAATATAAAGAATGAAATTTATATTTACTTATATTTAATTAAAAGTTTCTGAAATGTGACTATAAACAGAATTTATAGATTTATTATAAAATTTAGTCCTTTCGGTAACTTTTCTTAATTTTAATGCTTAAATAAATAAACCTATAATATAAAAATTGCACTTCATAATTACTTATATTAAATTAAAAGTTCTTTAAATGTAACAATGAATAAAATTTATAAATTTATTATAAAATTCACAGGACTTCCAACAACTTTTCGCAATTTTCGCGCTTAAATAATAATAATAATTTAAAAAAAACTGATAAAGAACGATCTTCATAACCTCTTATATTAAATTAAAAATATCTGAAATGTGTTTGCAAACAAACTTTATAAATTTATTATGAAATTTAGCAATTCCAACAACTTTTCTTAACTTTCATATTTAAATAAACAAACTGATAATATAAAAAATAGACTTCATACTTACTTATATTAAATTAAAAGTCTCTCATATGTTACTATAAACAGAATCTATAAATTAAGTATGAAATTCGAAACTTTTACCAATTTTTCTCAGCTTTAATTCTTGCTGAAATAAATCAAGTGATAATATAAAAGATAAACATGATAGTTTTTTAAGTTTAATAAAAAGTTTTTGAAGTGTGACTATAAGTAAAATTTATAAATTTGTTTGAAAATTCAGGATTTCAAACAACTTTTCCTGATTTTCCTATTTAAATAAACAAACTGATAATATAAAAAATGGACTTCATACTCACTTATATTAAATTAACAGTCTCTGATACGTTACAATAAACAGAATTTATAAATTAAGTATGAAATTCGAGACTTCCACCAATTTTTCTCAGCTTTCTTGCTGAAAGAAATCAAGTTATAATACAAAAAAATAAATAGCTGTTAATGTTTAATAAAAAGTTTTCAAAATTTGACTATAAGTGAAATTTATAAATTTGTTTTGAAATTCGGGACTTCAAACAACTTTTCCTAATTTTCATTTTTAAATAAACAAACTGATAATACAAAGAATTAACTTCGTAGCTACTAATATTAATTAAAAGTATCTGAAATGTAACTATAAATTTATTATAAAATTAAGAATTTTCAAAAAAATTTCTCAGCTTTCTTGCTGAAATAAATCAAGTGATAATGCAAAAGATAAACATAATAGTTTTTTATGTTTAATAAAAAGTTTTTGAAATGTGGCTATAAGTGAAATTTATAAATTTGATTTGAAATTCGGGACTTCAAACAACTTTTCCTAATTTTCCTATTTGAATAAACAACCTGATAATATAAAAAATGGACTTTATACTCACTTATATTAAATTAAAAGTCTCTGATATGTTACTATGAACAGAATTTATAAATTAAGCATGGAAGTCGAAACTTCCGCTAATTTTTCTCAGCTTTTTTGCTGAAATAAATCAAGTGCTAATACAAAAGATAAAATTAAGAATTTTCAAAAACTTTTCTCAGCTTACTTGTTTAAATAAACAACTGATGAGATAAATAATGAACTTCATACATACTTACAAAAATTTAAAATCTCAGGATTGTTATTATAAGCAGAATTTATTAACTTTTGAAATTTAGAACTTCCAGCAACTTTTTTCAAATTTTATACTTAAATAAATAAATTTATAACATAAAGAATGAATTTCGTATCTACGTAAATTCTTTGGAATATGACTATAAATAGATTTTATAAAGAAAAAATTCTGAAATATCAATTAAATTAAATAATAATAAAAAAGAAATGAAATAAAGACTTGACTACTTCGAAAATTTAATTACTAATTTTAAAGTTAACAAAAAACTCTTTAAAATTAAAAAGAACTAGTTCTCCTAAAACCATTCTGTGGGGCTTAAATTTTCGAGATCATTGATTTCTTCGAATAATTCTAACGCTAAAATAAAAAGAACATTTTATCTATAAATGATTAAAAAGAAAAAAAAAAGGTAGAAAAGGAATAGAAAAAAAAAGTCAAACACTTCTGCCTTAATCCAAATAGTGCTTTTTCTGTCGACAACTTTCTCCAAACTTAATTTAAAATTTTTAACAGCGTTAATTAGAACCTGCAAACTTTTTTCTGTAAAAAAAAAAAGTAAAACTGAAACACTACGTCTCACATTTAGAATCAAGAGTTGTCAAAGATTCGATCAATGATAGAAATGCAAGAGGTGGAATTGCTGGTGGAAGGAGGGTGGTAGGGGGACACTCCTGAATCAGGACAAAGTAGTCGGAAACTGCGACTTTGGGGGGAAAGGAAGTAACAAGGGGGGACGGGACAGCTTAGTGGAAATCCATGTAACAAATCAAGCGCTCGAATGGAGAAGTGTGGGACATATGTCCCATATAGGATGGGGACACGGAAAATACATTAGCAGAAACACGGAGGGGGGGGCAAGGGCCCCTCCTTTCGCACACAGAAAAGAGGTGCGAGCAGGGAAGAAAAAAAATGACCACGAAATTCAGGTTAGAATGGTTTGACTTGACTAAAGTTAAAAAGGTAAAAAAAAAAGTTTCTTATGTTATCAAACTTGCTAGAGTGGTCCGTTAAGTAATCGGAATTTCTCGAATTTTACTTTGTTTTTTTATTTTATTTTAAGTATTTTTTTTTCTTCGTTTTGTGCTGAAATTTGTTGACATTGCTGTTGGAAAGTCATCAGCTCCTGTGTAACTGGTGGACTATAATGGATATAGCCCGATTAGTGGAGATAAATATAAGAGAATATTTCCTGTGAAATTCCAGTCAATCGGAAAATTTCTCGCGTAAAAAACTTTTCATCGTTCTTTCGTGTTAGATAGGCGCTAATCTCTTTCGACGTGCAGTTTTTTTTTTCTTTTATCTTATATATTTTTTTATCTTCTTTGTCTTATAAAATGAAAATAATGAAAGCTGGGTCATCAGGCCATCATGTTGCGATTTAGAGAGAATTTCTGGCCGGGGTGTCATAACTGAAAAATTCGTAAATCTTATGTGATTTACGAATTTCTCCGTTATGAAACCCTGGACAAGTTAAGCAAGAACAATTTATGAAAAAAAAAAATTTTAAACTAAATCTTATTATAAATTAAGGGGTCTCAGTAGTCTTACTTTTCCTAAAAAGATGCAAGTTTGCATCATGTCACATTTTTATTTCTGATTTCATATAACACACAATAAAATGAAATTTGTATCACTAATAGGTCAATATCTGCTTGATTTAACATAATTATTTCAATGTTGTACAATTCCTATTTAATTATATTTAAAAAGTTTAAATTAAAAAAAATAAAGAAAACTTTTTCGCCTGGTATCTACTGCACGCAATGTTGTAAAAAAAATATTGCTTAAAAAAAACCTGATAATATTGTAAAATTGATTTATCTTGAACTTATACTTTAATTTCAAGCAATTAGAAATTTAATTTTTTAAATTTAAATTTAAATTGTAAAATGTTTAAAAAAAATTATTTTTTGTTCAAAATATACAAATTTTTTAAAAAAAATTAATTTTTTAATTGTTTGAAATTGAAGTATAAGTTCAAGATACATCAATTTTACATCATTATCAGTTTTGTTTGTTATTTTTCAAGCAATATTTTTTCTACAACCTTGCGTGCAGTAGATACCAGACGAAAAAGTTTTTTTTTTTTTTTTTTTTTTTTTTTACTTTTTTAAAATAATTAAATATAAATTGCACAACATTAAAATAGTTATGTTAAATCTAGCAGATATTGACCTATTAGTGGTAAAAATTTCATTTTATTGTGTGTTATATGAAATCAGAAATAGCATTAAATGTGACGTGATGCAAACTTGCATCTTCGGAGGAAAAGTAAGACTCTATATTCACTATAAATATCTTTTAAATATCAGTAGAAGTTTGTTACTAATCCTTTATCGGGTCAGTCAGACGATATTCCGAATGCGTTGCCGAATAAAATTATTTTTTTATATTGTTTACACACATATGTTAGCACAATCATAATGTCATCATGAATACTTTAAAAATCTAAACTATCTAAATTCAGAAATTTAATTATAGGCATACAACTTATTACTGCATAACTTTTCTTTCCCCTCTCCCCTTTTTCCTATAAAATCAAATTATTATTTATTATTATTATTATTTATTGTAGCTTTTCTAAAGAAGAACTAAATAAACTAAATAAGTAAATAAAATAAAGTATTCGATTTTTCGTTATTATAATTTTATTCCATTCAAAGAAAACCAACATTTTCGACAAATTCTTTGCTTTTGAAAGTGGGGATAACTACACGGATGCTAACACGGATAACCATGATTGAATATTAAATTTACACGAAATAAAACCACAAAAATACAGAAAATAATTCTATTACCGCCTTACGAATATTTTAACACCCATAAACATGGAATGGGTGATCAAATTTTGTCCGCCAATAGGCGCCGAATTGTTAGGAAAATAAAATAACAATCCGGCAACTAAGTTGTGGCCCATCACAAAACTTCTTTTATATAAATCAAATCAATTAAATGATTTAAATAATACGAGAAATTGCCTTGTTCATAAATCGTCTGTTTTACACTTTCTCCCTTTTACATCGGTTAAAATAAATAACTGAAATATCTCCTAGACGACTCAAAACAATGTTTATTCTTTCAAAATCGTATGCTCCAAAATTTCTCCTTAAATACTTTAAATAATACTGCTTAACTACGCTCGCTAAATTGCACCAGTTAATTGATGTGACCAGATTATGAATATTTCCTCAAGCATAGGATAGCAGCGCCCCCTATTGAGTGATCAAAGTCAAAATTGAATTAGCATCTATTTATATCAAGACCTACTAGAATATGAAGTTTGGTGAAATTCCATGCATTCGTTCTTGAGATATAACTATCGCGAAAATCGTATTAAACACAGCACAGCAGCGCCACCTATTGGGCGGTATACATCCAAACCTAATTATCATTTATTTATGTTAAGGTCTAACAGAATATGTAGTTTTATCAAATCCCGTGCATTAGTTCTTGAGATTACAGCTATTGCAGAAATCGTGAAAAGCAAAGCTAAGAAACGACCCAGGTTGGGCGATATACACCCAAATCTAACCAGCACCAATTTATGTTACAGTCTAACTGTATCTGAAGTTTGATTAAATTCCGCGCATTAGTTCGTAAGTTAGACCACTCACAAAATTTGTGTCACATACCGACAGACGCACACTGGTCAAAAATCGAAAAAAGCTGGCCGAAAGTCGAAAAATGAATCTTTCTTAATTCATTTCAGTACCTCCTTTTTACGTTCAGAGGGAGCATCTGCGCCTTATCCCGCATAGAGTAAGAGGTATCTTTTATACCTGCTTATGTATCGAAAGTCTAAGTCAGCTGCTCTGTAACGCTCGCTCGCACGTGCTCTTACGCGGTAAATGTTGCGCGCGTTCTACAGTGAATAACTTTTGTTGTACGTGTACAAATTACATTCTGCAAAATGTGTGATCTTCCGAAAGGTAAGAAGAATATTTGCACATATTTATTTTATGTAATTCATTATAAATTATGTCTTAAAAGTGAAAAGAAAAGACACACGAAAAAATCATGTATTGATGCACAAAGTAAAAGTTAATTAACCAAATACTTTTTATCTTCCGTTATCCAGAGTTCTCACTATATTTACGTAATTCCTGATGATGTTTTTTATGAAATATAAAAAAAAACAGTTGCATTGGTTTGCATTCTTGGAAGTATAGTTGTTTTTAAGTTTAACAATTTCAAACTGCTTATATGAAATAATGCACTGTATTTTTATTATTAATAATACAAAACATTTATATTTCACAAAATATAAGCTCTTTTCATTTATTTGCTTACCATATTGAATGCGCTAATGTATTTTGTTTTCATTATAATATCAAATTAGTACAAAGTAACCTCCAGAATCCCTTTAAACAAACTTTTACAGAAAAAAAAAATATTATAAAAATGTCCGCCATATTGGATTTGCTATTTTGAATTTTTGAATTTTAATATCAAATACGTAATCAGCGACCTCAAAAACCCCCTTACAGAAACTTTTACAGAAAAAAAAAAAAAAAAAAAAAAAAAAAACAATTTAAAAAAAAAAAAAAAGTCTGCCATATTGGATCCGCCATTTTGAATTTTTTCCAATTCGTAATCAGCGACCTCAAAAACCTATATGTAAAATTTTTAGAAGGATATACAACCTTTTTTGATTTTCGACCAGCTTTTTTCGATTTTTGACCACTGTGAGACGTTTCCTAAAAACAGTCCAGTCGTGTCTAGGACCTTATAAAACGTATAAATCCACCCGTCGAAAACCGGAAGTCAAAAATTTTCACAAATCCAGTGTTTTCTTCTTGTATAAATAGATGACAATAACAAGAAATGTGAGCATTGGCGCGAAAATCGTAAAAAAGTCTTTATTATGCACCATTGAACTTAAAATCGTCTTTTAAATGCTTCTTCATTGTCACTTATTAAATTAAATCCCACGTTGATGGTAATATAAGTTCATGCTATTTACATCGAAATTAAATTAAATTAAATCGTTATTAAATTTTATTTTAAAAGTTTCAAATGAAGCTGTAATATGTATTTTCTAACAATAACATTTCGAAGACAATAGCGTAGTACATTATTGTGCATTTATGTACTAGTGTAAATGCCCGTCCTTCGGACAGTGGGAGAAATTGTGGTTTTCACTTAAAATTTGAAATAATTGATAAAAATATATTCATATACTACTCATCGACAATAAGGAAAACTGACGTGAAACGTTAAGTTCAGGGCCTGATTAATGCATGGGCCTCTGAAGTTTTAACAACAAATTTGTAATCTGGTGTAAATAAGGTGACAAAATTAGTAAAAGGAAACAGATGTAGGTATAGTTCTAATTTGTGTTTTATTATGAAATCTTAATTCTGTTATGGTATTATTCGGAAACAAACGCTGAACTATTTATATTGTTTTAAGTGTAAACGTGTTCCGTTATTGTTTCAAGCTTTTTTTTTTTTTTTTTTTTTTTTACCATAACACTACTTTTAATAATTTTATTTTTCCTGAAATCCTCTACTTTTCTGAATTTTTTATTAAAAATTTAATTCATCTTACGTATTATTTAGTTTTTTAAAAAAAAAACAATCGCTGACATGTAATCAATGTATACAACACGATGAAATAATCAATAAAGTCTCCAATTCTAATTTTTATAATTAATAATTGAAAAATCAGTTACAATTACGTCATGTTGGCAATTTTTTTTAGTTTTATCATTGTAAAAATACACTTTAAGCTAAGCATATAACATCAGTTTCACCGGCACAAAGTTTTCACACGTATTTTATATTTAACCACCATGGATCCAAATGAAGATATGTTTTCTATTTAATTGTAATAAAAAAAATGGCAGCAATAAAGTTATAATGCATAAAGAAAAATTAAACCTAATAGTCGCTATTTTAGTGACGTCACAATATATGTGAATTTTTATTACCTTATGAAAACAAAGTACACGTACAGAAACATTTTACCGAAATTTAACCAGGAAATTAAAAAATAAGAAAAATCCACACGTCTGAATATGTTTCATTATTCCTCTTTTCTGTGCAACAATGGGAAGTAATTGTTTCCCGCATTCATTGTTTGGATGGGTTCGAACCAGAATCCTTTAACTGGGTTTTATTATGTATTTAGATACTGGATTTATAAAAAAGTGAGCTATGGATCTATGGTAGATTTTCTCATTGAATGTATGTTCTGATTAGTGCCGTAATATCGTAGGATAAATTAACCACACTGGATCGAGGAAAAGCTGTATTTTAAGATTTAAAGTGATTGTTTTGACAATGTTTATTTAGTTTTAAAATTATTCATTGAATCAATTAATCTGAAATGATTTACGTTTAAAAGATCCTCATGTACTGATAAGAGATAATAATAAATATATATTATTTGAGAAATTTTTTCACTTTTTTTTGTCGGTTTCGTACGAAAAGTTGGGACTACAAAAGGTTCTCGAGTATTTTTTAAATAAATACTCGTATCCAATTGTCTCAGAGAAAAACTTGGCGTAATACAGAAATGCTTGTCTATAAGGGAACGGTGGACTTTTAAAATTATTTTTTTTATTATTTTTGATATTTCAACAAGAAAGTTTTCAAAGCAATGTATTTTCAAAACAATTTTCACCAAAAAACGTAAAAGGTACAGGAAGTTAAGTCATTTGAACACTCTAGATGCAATATCCTTTTCCTATTCTTTTCGGCCAGTTAATTGATTTTCTATTTCATGATTCAAACTTTTAAAAGTAAGCTTCTTTTAATAATAGCATTCAGGGACATGGCCGATACATATATATATATATAGCACATTATGTATAAAATACATTCGGCAGACCCAGAATCTCGCACCATAATTAAACTGAGAATAAACAAGAAACATCAAAGAAATTCCAACAAATATAACCTAAACAAGAAAAACAACCAAAAAGCTGTGGCCTCGTCAGCAGTGGGCATATTTTAAAAGCTCTTAAATAATGTACTTTTAAAATATGCCCACTGCTGACGAGGCCACAGCGTTTTGGTTGTTTTTCTTGTTCAGGTTATATTTGTTGGAATTTCTTTGATGTTTCTTGTTTATTCTCAGTTTAATTATGGTGCGAGATTCTGGGTCTGCCGAATGCATTTCATACATAATGTGCTATATTTAATCTGTGTGGTTATTTGCAGCTATAGCGCTTATAGCATGGATTTTATTTTTATTTTTATTTTTATTTTTAATCTTTTTTGATCTTATATATGTATATACAGTGGTGGCCAAAAGTGTGGACATTTTTTGAAAGTTTCATGTTTTTCAAATTTGTGTGCATGTAGAATATATTAATTTTCACTTAATTACAAACGTTTATATATCAAATTGAAGGTATTTAATGTAGAATTTAATAATAAAAACAGTTTTACAATATCGGTATTAAAAAAAGGTTATGTAACTAATAGTAAGATCTATCTTAGATTTGCATTTTTTTAAAGTGATACTTACACAATCAATACTTAGTAGGATAACCCTTATTTTTTAAGACAGCTTCACAGCATCTTTTCATCGAGTGAACGAGTGTTTGGAGTTCATCTTTCGTAATCACATGGTGCCAAGAATCAATTATAGCTTCAATAAGTTGTCTTTTATTGGATGGACGTTTTTTTCGTACAAGAATTTTCAAACGTCGCCACAAATTTTTAATTGGATTGAGATCAGGGCTGTTTCCTGGCCATGGTAATATATCTATGCGTTTATTTTGAAACCATGCTTTGCATACTTTTGCTCTGTGGCATGGAGCTGAATCCTGCTGAAAAATAAATGGTGCGTTGTTGGGGAAGAGATCCCTGATGGAAGGTATCAATTTTGGTTCCAGGACAGTTTCGATGTATTTTTTGGCATTCAGGATGCCATCAATCACTTGATTTCGGCCCACACCATCTGCAGACATACATGCCCAAATAATGACATTTGTTGGGTTTTTTGTAGTTGCTTCAATGCAATCAGGATGAAGTGCTTCTCCTACTCTACGTCTCACGTATTTTCTACCATCACTACCAAAGAGCGATATTTTACTCTCATCGCTCCAGATTACTTGCTTCCATTGATTTTCTGACCATTTAATGTGTAGTATGCCCACTTAACTCGTTTTTCGCGTTGCTTTTGATTTAAATATGGTTTTTACCTTGGAATTCTAGCTTGTAGTCCAAATCCTGATAACCTTCTTCTTATTGTTCTTGAACTTACTGCAATACCCGCTGCATTCATTTCACATCTAATGGCATCTGATGAAATTTTTCTATCTTGAAGGCATAGCCGTTTAATTCTTCTATCGGCAGTAGCACTTGTGCATTTTTTCAGCCTGATTTGGCCTTATTTTCCACTGATTTCGTTTTTTCATAACGTAAACAGAACTTTCGTACACCAGAACAAGTCATTGAACCACCAACTTGTCTTGCAATTTCAGCATAAGAGAGGCCATTTTCTCTCAATATGACAATTCGGCTTCCTTTTGTAGATGTCCAATTAGTTCTTCTTGTTGATGACATTGTTTAAAATTAGTTTAATTAAAAAAAAGGACTTTAAGTATTCAAAAACAGCAATACTCTATTTAATTGTACTCGTATGCATCATTCCAGAAAATATTTCCACAACAATAACTCTTTTACCATCCAAATAACCTAAACTATAGTTACAGACATTTGATTGGTCCTCAGAACAGTGTTTGTGATTGGCTAGTACGCTTTTATTACAAAACACGTCCTTATTCAAAACGATTTGTGTTTGTTTGTTCTACTAAAATGAGCGTAACATTTTTTACAATACAGATATTGTAATACTGTTTTTATTATTAAATTCTACATTAAATTACCTTCCATTTGATATATAAACGTTTGTATTTAAGTGAAAATTAATATATTCTACAAGCACACAAAGTTGAAAAACATGAAACTTTAAAAAAATGTCCAAACTTTTGGCCACCACTGTATATATATATATATATATATTATTTCTTTTGCGAAGGATGGAGAAGAATTAAAAAATTTCCAAACTTAATGCAAATTACTCTAATTTCCATTTCAAATGATATGTGCAATGTTGTGTATAATAATAATGATACTTATGCGCAAAAAAAAAAAAAATCCCTTTCCAAAGAAACTAGTCGTTGGGGGCCACCGTAATACTTACCCATCATGGATATGCATAATGTAAAATATTAAAATAAAAATGTGTAAACTACTTATAAAATGCATTGCAATTCAAATAAAATCGTGGCTTGATGACGTCACAAACTTTAAAGGCTCGATTACTGAATTGCTTGAAAGAGGTTTTTCCTTATAACTCCAAAAATAATAATCCTATTAACTAGCGGTTTATTGCATCTGATTAGGCGTCAAATTTCTAATTAAAATATATCTTTGAAGTGAAATTTGGATGAAATACAGGGTCATGAAAAATCGAAGAGTGTGGAAAACAGTATTCCAAATATCTCGGCAACTAATTATCCGATCGACTTCATGCTTTATTCAAAATTTATGTTTTTTTATTGTCTTTTATATTAATTTCTTAAAATATACAATTTCGAAAATTTTTATATACCTTTCATCAGAACGAATATTTCGAGAGTCCGAAAAAAATTGTTCCGGTTAATCGAGGTTATTGAAATGAAATAGGCTTCTTCCCATTATTACATACTAAGTATATACCAAATTGCAAGTCTCTATCTCAATTTTTTCGGGAGATAGAGCGTTTACAGACACACACACACACAGACACACAGACACACAGACGGACGGCAAAAATTTTTTTCTAAAAATATGTTTTTCGGAATCTCCAGTGTCTGAAACGTGTAAATCCGTCAAAAAAAATTTTTCGATTTTCAAAACGATTACAAGACTTACCCTATACTACGTATGATGGGTAAGTAATAAAATCGTGGCTTGATGACGTCATAACTTTATAGGCTCGATTACTGAATTGCTTGAAAGAGGTTTTTCCTTATAACTCCAAAAATAATAATCCTATTAACTAGCGGTTTATTGCATCTGATTAAGCGTCAAATTTCCAATTAAAATATATCTTTGAAGTGAAATTGGGATGAAATACAGGGTCATGAAAAATCGAAGAGTGTGGAAAATAGGATTACAAATATCTCAGCAACTAATTATCCGATCGACTTCATGCTTTATGCAAAATTTATGTTTTTTTATTGTCTTTTATATTCATTTCTTAAAATAAACAATTTCGAAAATTTTTATATACCTTTTATCAGAACGAATATTTCGAGAGTCCGAAAAAAATAGATCCGGTTAATCGAGGTTATTGAAATGAAATAGGCTTCTTCCCATTATTACATACTAAGTACATACCAAATTGCAAGTGTCTATCTCACTTTTTTCGGGAGATAGAGCGTTTACAGACACACACACACACAGACACACAGACACACAGACGGACGGCAAATTTTTTTTCTAAAAATATGTTTTTTGGAATCTCCAGTGTCTGAAACGTGTAAATCCGTCAAAAAAAATTTTTCGATTTTCAAAACGATTACAAGACTTACCCTATACTACGTATGATGGGTAAGTAAAATGCGGAAACTAAAAGCATAAAAATTCTAATTATTGGTTCGTTTAGTAAAAGTTTAAATACACCTCTTTCATTTAAATAATTAAAATCAAAACTACATTAATTTCTATTTTCCTATCTTGGAATCATTCAGCATGAAAATAAGGATCAAAAGATAAGATACCCATTTTCAAAATGAATTAGTTAAGGAAGCAATTTCAATCAATACAATAAATGTAAGATTTAAAACTAAGAAACATTGCATATATTTAGAGAAAATTATATAAATATATGAAATACGGTAGATCAAAATGTAATGTAGAGAAAATAATGATAGTGAACTTACATTTTGCCCTTCTTTTTTCACTTAACATTAATTCTTCTGGTCTTCAAAGAAGCCAGAAGAATTAATATTAAGTAAACCTTATCATAAAACCGATTAAAAAATTCAGCACATACATCATGAATACTGATATGATTTATTTCCGTAATAAAATAAGTACATTTTAAGTTGGCAACATGTTATATTTTGCTGATATTTACTGAAAATTCCAATGGGAAACTGAAGCCTAGCTTTGAAATTTTCAGAACTTGAAATCCATATTTAGACTATTTTTCCGGAAACATCTATCCAAAACAACTGTCGGTAGATTATAGGATTGCTATAATTAAACAATTTTAGTATACAAATTCGGTTTTTAAATTCAGTAATACGAAATTAATAGGACTCTATCTTAAATAGGACGTCATCACCATGGCAACCTAGAATCATTACCTATCATGGGCTATCATTGAATTAATTACGTATGATATGATTTAATACAATAAAGACAATTTTTATTAATATTTTTTAAGTTTTGATTCAATTTTCATAAAATTTAAAATGACTCGACAAAATTCAGCAACGATTATATAGATTAAATTTCAAACCCTTTCGGCTGGGTTGTTTTTGAGCTGCTATATGCGGACAGACGGATGAACCAGAAACGACTATATAATTACGAACATACCTAAAAATGTTTAAATAATAATTAAAAATAATAATGAGAATAATTAAACATTCCTAAATATTAAAAAGTATCTCTAAACAAAAATAACTTACATAATTAAAAGTTTAACACGTCTTGATGTAACATTTAAAACGTTGTATTATCAAGAACCCAAATATTCTTTAGACCGTCATAGTGACATAATGCTGAGGATGGAACTGTCAAATCTCTCTCTGACGTATGATCTAAAAAATGCAGCATAGTAGCGCCACCTGCTGGCCTATATACACCCAAACCTAATCAGCACCAATTTATGCAAAGGTCTAAATGAATCTGAAGTGTTTGATTAAATTCCGTGCAGTAGTTCCGTGCGGTAGAGACATACAGACAGACAAGAACATGGACAGACATTTTCTAAAAACAGTCAAATCGTGTTTCTGTTAAAACGTATAAATCCTTCGAAAGCTGGAAGTCAAAATTTTTCAAGAATTCAATATTTTCTTCTTGTATAGATTGAAGAAAGTAAAAATTAAAATATTGATTATAAAACCGATTAAAAAATTCAGCATATACATCACATAGGAAGAGGATGGTGGAAAATACTGGTACTATTTAAGGCGGTTCTCCAAAAAATATGTTTTCCTCTCTCAACGATGCGAAACTTTCTGAGACATTTCCAGACTCATTTTTTAACGTAAAAGCGTGACAATTGCAGGCATGACTAGACTATAGAAGAAATTTGTAAATGAACATTTTTTTCTTTCGATAAGTGAATGACATCTTGAGTTATAAGCGATTATTGCTTCATAACGACAGTTTATTTTCCCTTTCCTATCCTGTCGCAGGACGAACTTTGGTTCAATACGCCAGCTTTGACAGCGTTTTCTGAAAGTCCTACTCTCTTTACGGAAAAATGGAAAAAAAAACTATTCGATTAGGTAGTTTCTGGAATAAGAGAACCTGCCAACTTCGAGCATTTGCGCAGAAAAATGAATTCAGAAATGTGTCAGAAAGAAGCCAGTTTGAACTTGAGAACAAAACAAAAGCACTTAATAATAATATAATAGAAATTATTTCAATACATTGGGAAAATATCAAAAGTACTAATAACAGCGTCGTATTTTTTGCAAATGTTAATATGCTTAAAAAAAAAAAACATATTTAAAAACTGCGATAGTGTTATGAGCAAATCATATATAAAAAAAAAAATTTCAAATGATTAAAAAAAAAAATACTAAACAAACTACTTATGTACGTAATAAAGGATCAGACAAATTCATCTGCGGAATCCCAGTAGAAAATCTGAAAATAAAAAATAATAATACCTTAGAATATTTGGGCAAAAAAGTCGAACTGACCACGTGATTTAGCCAACAAGATGTTTCCTCGCCAAATGAAAGCGATTTTAATGCATTTGGAAATTGCTTGTTAAGAGCCTACGTTAGTCACGCGAAGAAACGCTCCAGCTAATGTTAAGTCTATGGGAAGGTTATCGCGCGATTTCTCGCTCGCATTTTAATATTTTTAAATGATTCTTTTTGCATAGGATAGCTGAGGTCAATCTCTAACGTTGTTAGTTTTTACTTTTTCGATTTTGGTTACGATTTTTTTATAAGCGGACATTTTCGATTTTGGAACCGGTTGGAACCGGTTCTGAAAGTGAAATTACCCTTATATAAAAAAAACTGGAACCAAAATCGAAAAAGTGAAAACTAACAACGTTAGAAATCGACCTCAGCTATCCTATGCAAAAAGAATCATTTAAAAATATTAAAATGCGAGCGAGAAATCGCGCGATAACCTTCCCATAGACTTAACATTAGCTGGAGCGTTTTTTCGCGTGACTGATGTAGGCTCTTAAATGAGTGTTTAAATGCGAATACTTAATGAATTTAAACTTAAACAATTAACTTTTTTTTTATTTACACATTTTCACCGGTTGGATAAGTTTTAAGTTAATTTTAAAAGTAAAGGTCCGATTAAGAAAGCTGTCGCTACATATTTCGAGACCCTTGGTTTCCATGGCAACAATACTTTTCTCTTGTTGTCTTCGACACTAACAAAATCAAAGTCGAATTAACAGTATGCTCAGAATCGTAATTTTGAGTTTGAAACAATTTTAATTAATATAAATTTTGTTCTAAACAGTGCTTAATTTGTGCTGTAACTCAACGGAGCTCATAAATGCTGCGCTTCGGAGCCCAGCGGAACAGCACTACCGAAAAGACAAAGTCCAAATTATCTTTTATTTTCCC
Source organism: Maratus michaelseni (assembly GCA_963931845.1). Taxonomy (NCBI): domain Eukaryota; kingdom Metazoa; phylum Arthropoda; class Arachnida; order Araneae; family Salticidae; genus Maratus; species Maratus michaelseni. Next base: position 381,630,623 of record OZ007590.1, on the reverse strand, counting down.
AACAATCTCCAATCATTTGTTTTTTTTCTTACCAAAGTTTTTACTTATGTGACGTAGAGCGTGTCGCACACGAAGTAGAATACTTCACGTCTATCTAGCGCTCGCAAGTGTAGAATCATCTTTTTTTTGTCCCAATGGTTTACCGAACGGCGACGAAGAATGCCTGAATTAACTGCAACCTTATCTGCCAATTTTACTGGGGGTCGTTTTATGTTTACGCGCTGTTTGTTGTTCGTGTTTATATTCGTGTTAAATATTGTCACTAATCAACTTTATAGCTCCACGCGGTGCTTAATTTGCACCGAAGCCCACAGGACCGCAGCTCTGGTACTTCTTTATTTTAAGTAAATATTTAAATTAGTCGGAATGCATCGGAGCTTATAAATACTGCGCGCCGAAGCCCACTGGAACAGCGCTGTGTGGTGCTGTGCTACTTGATACAAAGAAATCCTTGGCGAGTAGGATTTCTGAAAATTACTATATATAATTACATTGTTGCAGCACATGGCGACAATTATTGAACTATATGAAATAAAACGTAAATTATTTAAAAACTACTGAGTGCACAAACTTTATTCAACATGTAAACGTCATTACAGATATTCGTTATTTAGGTTATGATATGTTCGATACGGCTGCCATCATTGGCTATGATGTGGCGCAGACGAATAGCAAAATTCTGCATGACCCACGCAAGTGTCGGAACATCGATGTTGTCGATGACCTCCCGAATGGTGGTTTTCAGCTCAGCAATGGTTTTGGGGTTATTTCTGTACACATTCCCTATAATGTAGCCCCACAAGAATGTGTCACATGTGTTCAGATCCGGAGAATATGACGGCCAAGCGAGTCCCATTCCAGTGGCCTCTGGGTTCTCCAGAGCCAGAATGCGGTCACCAAAGTGATCCTCCAGGACATCAAACACTTTCTTGGTTCGATGGGGTCGAACCGACATTGCCAACACTGTCATCACAAACACTACCAGTTCTCTCAAACTTGCTAATCAAATTCTTGATTGTTTGCACACTTCGACTGGTAGTCTTCAGCTTGTTCTCGGTCGCAAACTGCCTTTGAGCCGCAATCGGGCTGTTATTGCTCGCATAGAAGGCCTTCACAAGCGATATACGCTCAGGCACGCTGTACCGTGACATTTTTTTCACTTGCAAATGGCCGACAACAACAAGTTGCGTGCACATGCGCATACAAATTCCCATCATGCCCTGTGGCCAACCACGAAGTTTGAACTTCATGACGCAAACCGTTCAGAAGTTATGACGATTTAATTTCATATATTTCAATAATTGTCACCCTGTCAATACAGTAAAAAATATTAAAACTTTCTTTTGCCGAAAACAAAATTCCTTTAGGTTTTCAAATACTGTATGAAATAAAAATATGCTTGTGAAGGGGACCGGGGGGGGGGGGGGGTATTACTACACTTTTTTTGTTAGAAATTAAGCCCCGGTTCTAAATCGTATAATACGATCGTTAAATTTCATTTAAATCTACACTAATATTATAAAGAAGTGACGTTTGTTTGTTTGTAGGGAGTAATCTCAGAAAACACCGAACAGTTGGTATTTGACATGGTTGTTACTTTTAAGATGTAAATGCTCGCTGAGAACGGTTTAAAAACAATTCGAAATTTAAAAGGGTGAAATGGGCGGAAAACGTTCTAAATTACGATTTATTTGGAACTATTAAAGCTAGAAACTTGAAATTTGACATGAATATTCTGAAGACGTAAATGTTCACCCAGCACTGTTTTCTAAAAATGCGAAATTTTAAAAGGTACACGAGCAAAAAACGTTCTAAAATAGCGATACATGTGACACAGTTGGTATAAAAGCTTAGAATTTGGTATAATAGTTACTTTAAAATGCAAGTACTTGTTAAGAAAGCTTTCTAAAAATTCGGGAAAAAAAAAAAAAAAAAAAAAGAGCGGAGAACGTTCTGAAAAAGTTCTAAATTGCGATTTAGTTGGGTTTATTCTGATTAGAAACGTGAAATTTAGTTTAGTGGTTGTTTTTAAGATGCAGATGCACGATATAAATAACAGATTAAAAATTCGAAATTTAAAGATCTGAAATGAGCTGAAAACGTTATACATTACGCTTTATTCAGAACTGTTAGGAACAGAAACTTAAAATTTGACATGCCTGTTATTTTTAAGACGTAAATGCGCGCACAGAACAGTTTTTACAAAATTCAAAATTTAAAAGGGGGCAAAAGCAAAACGCATTCTATTAGGCTGTCCGGAAAGTTCGTGCTGGTTGGGAAATTCAATTCTTACCGGAAAATTCTATCATTTAATTATTAGACATGGATTCCTATAGCTAATGTCTAATAATTAACGGGCAGAATTTTCTGGTGCGAATTGAGTTTTTTCATTTGTTGAAAAATCGCCATAAAAACGAAATTTTTATTTTTATTTTAAGGACGATAAATAGAGATTGCGTATAGGATTTTTTTTTAATATATAAACAGATATATCCTCATGAGAAGGACCTGACCTTCCTTGTAAGTAAAAACAATCAGAGAGGCAGTAAATATAGATCGTAAATTATATTAAAACAATCAAAAATCTCAGAACAAAAAAAAAGAACCCATGACCCTATCAGGGGTTGAAAAAAAAATGCTTTTCCACCCATCTCATATGCAGATTTCAGAGAGCCTAAAGCACCTTCTTCTTTTAGATAGAAGGCTATTTCTGTCAGACAACGATCAAAATATTATTACCACTCATTGCTCAGCTTGCAATTTAATTTCCGATATTTTAAGCAGGTTTCCATGAATATTTAAAATTTTTGGTTTCTTTTGCATAATCTTTTGGGCTTACTGCTATAACTGTAATGAACCGATATAAAAACAAATTTTGCTCATTAAGTTTTTATTGAATGTTAAGATTCAATAAAAATGTTAAGATTTCTGTCAGACAACGATCAAAACATTATTACCACTCTTTGTTCAGTTAGCATTTTAATTTCCGATAGCTTATGCAGGTGTTCGCGTAATATTTAAAATTTTTCGTTTCTTGTGCATAATTTTTTGGGCTTACTGCTATAACTGTAATAATCCGATATAAAAACAAATTTTGCTCATTAAGTTTTTATTGAATGTTAAGATTCAATAAAAATGTTAAGATTTCTGTCAGACAACGATCAAAACATTATTACCACTCTTTGTTCAGTTAGCATTTTAATTTCCGATAGCTTATGCAGGTGTTCGCGTAATATTTAAAATTTTTCGTTTCTTGTGCATAATTTTTTGGGCTTACTGCTATAACTGTAATAATCCGATATAAAAACAAATTTTGCTCATTAAGTATTTATTAAATGTTAAGATTCAATAAAAATGTTAAGATTTCTGTCAGACAACGATCAAAACATTATTACCACTCTTTGTTCAGTTAGCATTTTAATTTCCGATAGCTTATGCAGGTGTTCGCGTAATATTTAAAATTTTTCGTTTCTTGTGCATAATTTTTTGGGCTTACTGCTATAACTGTAATAATCCGATATAAAAACAAATTTTGCTCATTAAGTTTTTATTGAATGTTAAGATTCAATAAAAATGTTAAGATTTCTGTCAGACAACGATCAAAACATTATTACCACTCTTTGTTCAGTTAGCATTTTAATTTCCGATAGCTTATGCAGGTGTTCGCGTAATATTTAAAATTTTTCGTTTCTTGTGCATAATTTTTTGGGCTTACTGCTATAACTGTAATAATCCGATATAAAAACAAATTTTGCTCATTAAGTATTTATTAAATGTTAAGATTCAATAAAAATGTTAAGATTTCTGTCAGACAACGATCAAAACATTATTACCACTCTTTGTTCAGTTAGCATTTTAATTTCCGATAGCTTATGCAGGTGTTCGCGTAATATTTAAAATTTTTCGTTTCTTGTGCATAATTTTTTGGGCTTACTGCTATAACTGTAATGAACCGATATAAAAACAAATTTTGCTCATTAAGTTTTTATTGAATGTTAAGATTCAATAAAAATGTTAAGATTTCTGTCAGACAACGATCAAAACATTATTACCACTCTTTGTTCAGTTAGCATTTTAATTTCCGATAGCTTATGCAGGTGTTCGCGTAATATTTAAAATTTTTCGTTTCTTGTGCATAATTTTTTGGGCTTACTGCTATAACTGTAATAATCCGATATAAAAACAAATTTTGCTCATTAAGTTTCTATTGAATGTTAAGATTCAATAAAAATGTTAAGATTTCTGTCAGACAACGATCAAAACATTATTACCACTCTTTGTTCAGTTAGCATTTTAATTTCCGATAGCTTATGCAGGTGTTCGCGTAATATTTAAATTTTTTCGTTTCTTGTGCATAATTTTTTGGGCTTACTGCTATAACTGTAATAATCCGATATAAAAACAAATTTTGCTCATTAATTATTTATTAAATGTTAAGATTCAATAAAAATGTTAAGATTTCTGTCAGACAACGATCAAAACATTATTACCACTCTTTGTTCAGTTAGCATTTTAATTTCCGATAGCTTATGCAGGTGTTCGCGTAATATTTAAAATTTTTCGTTTCTTGTGCATAATTTTTTGGGCTTACTGCTATAACTGTAATAATCCGATATAAAAACAAATTTTGTTCATTAAGTTTTTATTCAATGTTAAAACTTGGTATAAACAGGTAAGTATTCGAAATTTAATTAGAAAAATGTATGTGAAGTTACGAGCATCCTATTTAACTTAAAGTTATCATTCTCGATAATCTATTACACATTCTGCGGTAACTATCACAGTATCCGGTCAAATAATTCATAAATTGCTGTCGTATACTCAGCATGGCCGATGAATGTAGAAGATTTTCCAATAGAAAACGCCGTTATGAAGTTGAATAGACTTTATTAACTTATATAAATTATAAGTATTTAAGACATTGTCACATTTTCGTGGACATATTTTTAAAAAATCAAGTAAACTTAGATGTTAGAAGAAGAAGTTAATTAGAAAACACAATAATTCTCTCACTACAAGCAGCATAGTTTTTTTTTTTTTTTTTACAATTCAAAATCAGCAAAATTCTGAGCTCTCGAGCTGATGCGCCTCGTTTTAAACTGTCGAGGCGTAGGAATCTCTTCGCCAATGCAGGGGTAATTTAACCAATGAGCGGGTTACAAGGCTGCGGGATTCATTTTTGTAGGCGGCATAAAATTGAAGTGGACCGTCCTAGCCGAGAATGCGCGGGAAATCGAGTTATGGAATAAAGAAAAAAAAAAGAGAAAAGAAAAGAAAATGGCATAAAAATGATAAATGCTTTTAATAGAATGAATTTGTCTTCAAGATTTGGGAAATAAGAAAGGCTTTTTGAAGAAAAAATAAATATGGGAAAAGATTTTAGACATTATTTGAAGTGGAAAATAATAGGGATTTACGCAATTTAAAATAAAAAGAGATTTAGATACGAAAATAAAGGGAATATTGTTTAATATAGGGGAAAAAATAATAAACTAGGGTTCTAGAATGAATTTAGAAGAGAAGATTTTTATAGAACAATTTTAGTAATATACGGAATTTTGAATTTTGTAATATGTATATTTATCGTTAGGTGGCAGCACCAGAATTAATAACATCAAAATATTTAGAAAATGTATAGAGTGATACATGGTACGGATCGTACAGATGAGCCGGACTCAGCCGGAGCCCGACTCGAAACCCAAAACGGACTCGTGCTCGAGTGGTCTAGGACTGTAAATGAAATTTTTGTGCATTGACAAATTGAAAAAAGAAAAAAAACTTGCAACTTAATAAACAAGAATGTAGTCTAAGTTTCATAAAGTATCTTTTTACAATCCTCTAAAACTGAGTTTGAAAGAGAATTGAATTGTTATTTCTGGGATATAAAAGAAAAATATTCTGTCTGATTCTGAAGCCTTGGCATGATCAGTGTTAGTAATATAAAGAAGTTATGGGATATCACTTGTTTATCCTCGCTTTTGTTTGAAGTCCATTTACAAAATTTCTGGAAAACAAAATTCATATCTTTTTTGCTATATTTGTAGAATGGTATTTTAAAAGAACGAGAATTGTGACTATTTCAGATTTCTGCTAGTGATTGGGTATTTTAAAAAGATTTTCAGGGACATGAAAATCACGAAACGTCGTCATGGGAGAGTGTTTAAGATTAATAAGGATTTCTATCTAAGAAGGGATTTTTAAATGAGAAAAATAATCTTAAAACAATTTTAAAATGCTATTAACAATTTTATACTGTGTACTTTCGGTATCGGGCTCGGGCTCTGACTGATGACAAAATTTTTCGAACTCATTCGGGCTCACCCATGAATTTAGAGAGAAAAAAAGAAGCATATCTGTCAGTAGATGGCAGCACCAAAATTAATGGCTAAAAATTTACAGAATATGGCGACCATGAACGTAGAAAGAAACTTTCCTTCTGCATTCATGCTGTCAACATACCGATATTTTTTTGCACCGATATGATCTATAGCAAATAAAAATGTTTCTAATCAGAAAAATTATTTCGTAAATAATATTTTATTTCTTTTTGGTCCTTATATAATACCGTTTTTCAAGTAAAATTTCTGGCTTAAATCATGTCCATGTCCATTTGACCTGCGACATATTTGGCATAAATATTAAAAATTTTAATATTATAATAATTATAATAAATATGGTACTTTTCGGTTAGCCGGGCGCCAGTGATATATATACATGTATATATATGCACACACACACACATATACACATATCTATGTATACATATAGATACATACACATATCTATACATATATGTATGTATATAATATACATATATATGTATATACATATTTATTTATATATATGTACATATATCACTGGCGCCCGGCTAGCCGAAAAGTACCTAAATATACATTCTCCGGGAAATATTGGGTTGTTGAAAGATATCATAGAAAAATACACATACATAATTATAACACCTGAAATATATTATGCTGTAGCCTTTGAATTTATAACCATCGCTATTATTACAGTTATTATTAATGTTAGTATCTATCGATGAGTAAAAATTATTGATGAGTGAAAACTATTCATGAGTAAAAACTTATTCATGAGTAAACTACATTTTCTCAGAGATAAAAAGATATCCTTAAGTTCAGTTGGGATGGGTATAAGGGCAAAACAGTAACTGAATTTAAGCAAATATTTAAGCGATTAAAAACAATATTCCATGATATCTGAAAACAATAAAGATCTACATATGTAGAAGTAGATCTTTTTTCTTCAGAAAGTCAGCAAAAACACACGACTATAGTTTCGAGAGAAATATCCTTGTTCGGTAAACTTCTGTTAATACTTCTCTGTTAATTAATTGCTCTCTAAACTATATACGTGTGTTTTTCTCGCCATCTGGATAAAAAATATCTACTTCTATATATTTTTCATCTCCAACTTATTTTACTATCACCAAAAAAAAAGCTACATTCGAAGTTTAATGCCTGTTTATCATAACAATCTCTCAAATATATCCTGCTCATGGTCAGTCAAATATAAAAATATTCAGTAACTGAATGTTTTTATATCAATATAGTATATTATTCTTATCATAAATAAACATTGAAAATATTACTTATTACCTTTTTTCAACAACCGCTCTCCATAAATATTCGTTGGTGCTGCCATCTATTAAGAATTATTTAAAGATAATTCGAATAGCATCATCAGCAATCATAAGATTTATTGAAGTGTTTTGAGTCACATTTTTTTTAATTCATTATATTAAAAGAAAAGTATAAGTATTATTATTTTTATTACGTATGAATAGGGACGGCCATGTAAGGAGAGCATAACTCGATTAAAACTTTTATTTTCTTCTTCATAACTGAGTAAAACAGATTCATTTGTTTTTATTATTATTCGACAGTCTAAAAATAGAAGTATCGCGGTATTCAGAAGTTTTAAAAAATGTAGTAAAAGCTATATTTATAGGTTAGGTAGTTGCCACCGTCAACATGTCGTTAGTGTTATTCTTGGATATATTTTTGCTTTATAATGTAGATAGATTATTAATGTATTTCTTATATATTAAAAACACGCGAATACTTCTGAATTGTACGTTTTTAACAACTTTTTTACTATTATAAATAATTTTAAAACTAGTCAATAACTCTAAACTGACTTTCTTAAATAAATAAATTGAAGACAGGCAAGCAGACAGAAAATATTATTAGCTGCCAAATTTAAACTATTATTATTATTATTATTATTATTATTATGTTTGTTCGATATACTTATTTGAGTCTTTCTTAAGCAAAATGATGTAGGATTTTGGTTTTCGAACAAAAAATTCGAGCGAAATTCAATTCGACTCACCAAAATTCAGAGTGCCGTCTCCAAATCGACAGAAGGAACAAACGTAGCAAAAGTGACCCCCTTTATCTTTTGACAATGAAATTCATGCATTTCGCTATTTCTGTCAACGAGTCTCCCAAATTCGCCAATTTTTCTTTCTTTTTCTTTTTTCTATATTTCTTTTATCATATTTTTTTGGTTTTCCTGGGCGCGAATTTCATACACATGCGCGATATAATCATATCGTTGGTAATAAATTTCATGCGTTTAAAGATTTTAAAACATAGAGTTAATTTAGTGTTACTAGTCATCTAAAAAGATGAAAATGGATCCCTTCTTTCTTAAAAATCAGAAATTATCCAAAATTTCGTTAATAAATATACGAAATTCTTTTTCTTTTCTTTTCTTTTCTTTTTTTTTTTTTTTTTTTTTTTTTTTTTTGAAAAGCAATTTTGAAATGCCACATATTTTGAAATTCCATATTAAATATTAATTATAACCTACTATTTTTTACACTTTCCAACATAGTTGAAAAGTGTTTATGAATTCGGTTTGTCTGTCTGTCTGTCTGCCGTCTGTCTGTCCGTGCTCTAGCTCACGTAAATATATCCGGATTGTCATGCCATTGATATATGTTATTGAGGTTTACCGTGGCATATTCGGTATTGAAAATGAAGTGTGTAGCACTTATATAGGTTTTTTTTTACAGGGACACTCAAAAGAATTCCGTTACATTACGGTCTATGAGGGAAAATCATTTACGGTTTATTTTAATGATGTTACACAATTTCAAACATATTTAAATTGATATATATCACTGAGGAGCACTACGAGAGGCTTAATGTAGAATGTAGTGAGCATAGCACTTATAGTTCCTTTACTGGAACACTCAAAAGAATTCCGTTACATTATGGTCTATGAAGAAAAATCGTTTGCGGTTTATTTTAATAATGTTTCACTATTTCAAACACATTGAAATTGATTTATTTCACTAAGGTGGGTTACAAGAGGAATATTGTGTGTATAGCATTCATCGTTCATTTACAAGGACACACAAAAGAATTCGGTTAAAGTACTGCTTGTTAATAATAATTGCTGGAAGTGCCTTTTCTGTTTCTGAACGCGTTTTTACATTTAACTAAATTTTTGTCTATTACTTAGTGTGTATAAATTGTATAGATCGTATACAGGGCAGTACAAAAGTTCTTGAGTACATTTCCGTTGATTGGCGGGAGTTCCAGAAGGGACATTTTAAACTGTGATACGCGTTTCCTAACTGAACTAAAATTTACATTCTATTTAGTATATATACAAATCTATAGATCTTTCAATTGTTAGAGGGCTGCACAAAAGAATACGGATATTTTTCCGAATATTGTGGGCAATTCCTGAAAATGGATTTTTAAATATGTTATGGATTTTCCAAATTTAGTTAGCTATCATCTTTCCACCTTACGGTAAAGAGTTGCAAATTTATTTTGAAGTGTTGGAAAATGTTACATAATTTATGTTTGACGCATGATTTTTCATTTTTGTTTAAAACAGAAATCGATTTCCAGAAGCTTCAAATATGCGAATCCAAAATTACAGATCATTTCGCTAAGTTATTTTTTGAGTTTTGCTTAACAAACTATACCCGCATTGCAACCTGTTTTGTAACAATTAAACATGTATTTAACATTCGGAGTTCCAAACTTTAAACACTTCATAAATCCTAAACTACTTGACCGAATGACTTCCCGTTTTGTATCGTAAGGTAAAATTTACCGATGAATCCAAATATGATGTCAAAATTGAGTGTTAGTATTGTAAATTGTCAAATTTGGTATAATTTCCACATGTAGACGACCCCCTAAGCAAAATTTAATCGTATCATTAATTAGTAGACGTTATGCCTAATCAATTGGTACCAATCACATTTTTATACGTCGATTAGCGACAGAGTAATGAGTATTGTTCTGATTTTCTTTCGGGGAGGGACAGGGGGGGGGGGGGGGGGCTGTTCTTTTTCCTATTAAGCTACCGAAAATATGCACTTGAATTTTTTAATATGCATCACATACATAATTCCTAATAAATATAAATGAAGCTTATACTAAAATATTTTCCAGATATTTATTTACTTTTTTTTTTTTTTTTGAAGAGGTTTACATGTTTACTCAAACAAATATTTTTTCTGGGCTCAACAACGAGATATTTCTGACACATTTTCTGACTCTTTTTTTCAACGTAAAAGCATAACACAAGCATGATTATTGAAGTAATTTTTAATCCAATAGGGTTTTTTTTTCTTTTTCTGATAAATGAATTACATCTTGAGTTATAAGGGGTTGTTGTTTTATAACGGCTTTTTTTTTCTCTGGCGCGGGTTGTCGCGAATAGTTATTCTGTTTAAACGCCTACTTTGACCTCATTTTCAGATTTGCTTCATTCAAATCTGCTTTTACTAAAAAATGAAAAAAAAAAAAAGTTCAGCTAGAAAGTTTCTGAATAAAAATACCTGCTAATTTCATGCGTTTGAAAACAAAAATGAATTAAAAATTTGTGTCAGAAAGTAGCTAATTTGGATTTGATAAAGCCCTTAATCTGAAATAGAAACCGCTATTAAATAGCAAAAAACATGAGGAGTTTTTCGAAGAAAAATTACAATAACAGTTCAAAAAACAACATTTTGAGAAAAACGAGTTGGAAGTAACGTGGTCAAGATTTAAGAGCAGATGCAAAGAAAAGAATTACTTAAATTTTCGAACTTCTCGTTACCGTAGAAACAAAAGTAATATATTGTTAGAAAAGGTAAAAATAAAGAATTCAAACTATTAACTGCCCTTAACGAATGAAAAAATATTTATTAAATTTAACACCTGCTGCATGTAAATAAGAACCATTAATTAGGCAGTTTATTATTATTATTATTGTCATTATTATTATTATTACTCTCATTTTCTTTCTTTTAATGGCTTTCGAAGTTTCTTGAAAATACATTTGTAAATAATTATTAGTTGCCATGCATTTTAAACTCACTTATAGATTCTCCCATACAAATAAAATTTCAAAGCTGATAATGCTTCAATAGAATCGAAACTGACAAAGATAACGTATGCATGCTACTTCCTGCATATAAGGGTATTTTCTAAGAATTATTGCAAGCTCATCAAAATTATCACCCAATGATAAGGATTTATCGTTTTTAAAAAATTGAAATTATCTGTTTCCGCTGCCTAAGCAGATATTTCTATTGTGAAATTTATGTCTTTAAAACATCGGGAACAATAAAAGACATTCACGGGGAATTTTTAAAAAGAGCGAAAAATCATGCGTCAAGCATAGATTATGAAACACTTTCCAACACAGCCAGAAAACCGTAACGAAACTTCACCGTTAAATAAGGTCAAAGAAGATATGTAAGTAAACAGTTTAGAAAACATTATAACTCATTGAAAAATACAGTTTTCGAAATTACCTTCCAGTGTCAAAAAAGTAGTCGAATTATTTTGTGCAATCCTGTATATGATCAATAGGTGTGGATATATAGTATGATAAAATTTAGTTCAGTTAAAATATTCACATTTAGCAATTTTTGCCAATCGATGGAAATGCACTCGAAATCTTTTGTACAGCCTTTTGTACCCTTAAGCAATTCTGTAATACTTACGGATTCCCTTGTGCAGCCCTGTATATGATCAACCGAGTTTATAAACACACACGCATTATGAAAGAATGTAGTTAAACTTAAAAACGCAGACCAAAGTTGAAAACGCACTTATCACACATACACTGTAAATATCGCACATGTGCTGTAACCAATATATTTTGTGTGTCCCTGTAAATAAACGCAATGCACACAAGAGAGCAAATTATAGTGCACCTCAGTAATGCATATAAATTTCATTATGTTTGAAATAGTGAAATATCACTAAATTACACTGCAAACGATTTTACCCCATAGAACGATGTATAACAGAATTCTTTTGTTTGACCCTGTAAATGAATAATAAATGCTTTGCACCCCATATTCTGCAAAAAGCATGTTTTAATGCGCTTCATAATTACATATCAATTTCATTATGTTTTAAATGACGTAACGTCCCCAAAATGCACTTGAAACGATTATTTCCCATTGACTGTAATGTAACGGAATACTTTTGACTGTCCCTGTAAAAAAAACTATAAGTGCTAGAGACGTCAGTTGAAATAGTAATAGTTGAAATAGTAAAATATAGTAAACGACAATAACATACAAAAATTTTAGGGCAATCCGAGCATATTTACTGGAGCACGGACAGACGGCCAGACAAACCGAAGTCATAAACACTTTTCAACTACGTTGGAAAGTGTTAAAAAAAAGTTATCAGCGGACTTTAAAAAATAAAATCGACATTAAGTGATTATTCCGTATTCAGACAACACTGTAAAAAAAGACAAATGTTTCTTATTTACCAAAATATAATATAACCACGAACGAAAATGTACAATAACTTCTTCTGAGTTATTAACAATTCTGAAAAGCATTATTCATCGTTGGAAACCTCAGAAACGAATATTTTTCATTAATATATATATATATATATATATATATATTTGATAAATTTGATAAAATTTTAATATTAATTATTATTTGATTATAGTCGTTATTTGCTTAATAATGTTTTCAGTTGCAACATTACCTATATGTAACTTGGTTTGTGTTATTAAAGAAAACTTTTTGAGGTGTAATTTGCGAACATGTAATAATATTTTTCATCATATTCTTAAATCAAAAGTTACGATGTAAGGAAACCGGGACAATCATTTCTCGGCACCCTGTATAACAACGAATAACAAACTCGTTTGCCTCCGCGGGCCAATTTAAGTATTATATACAAAGCCGCGGGCCACATAAAAAAAGTAGATAATCTTATTACCAAAATAGAATTTGTGAATACACAGAATAGAATTTGTACGTACAAAACACAGCCATGTTAAAGAAATTTCCCAAGTTATTATTATACATAGTTTATTTTATTTTATTTTTCGAAAAAATACTCAAAATTACTTTTTATCAACTAAATCTATAACATTTAATTCTGAATTTTCTAAATTTTATTTATTTTTTAAATTGCTTGTACACGGTTGTCTGTTAATCTTGATCTGGCAAATCATAGTTCTCAAACATCTGTCTTTTCTTTGAGTAAAAAAATTAAAATATTTTGAATCAAAAAATTTATTTGATAAAATGTGTCTTGAGTCTATGCGCTGCTTCTTTGATACCGTTTATTAAATACATTTTCTGGTTCGAATTATGTTTATTTGATTTGAAAAATAATAAAAGGTTTGCAGCTACGCACAGAACATTGCTAAAATATGCCTAATTGGCATACTATGCGATTCTATCGGTCGATTGATGTTGTTACAATAATTTTGAAACGTCATATCCATATATTTTTGCTCTAATATGGAATCTTTCTGAAATTTGAATAACCGCAGTAATCAATTCTGAAGAATAATTTCAGCATATCATTAAAGGTGAAGTAAATAGATTAAACTGATTTTCATATTTCTTGAAATTAAAAAATCTTCTTCTGAATTCATTTTTAAATATATTTTTAGTATATTACAAAAATTTCCACTCCGATGATTTTTGTAATAATACCTGACAACATTATTTGAAATGAACTACACTTTCTTTTTGAAAATTGTTTTATCAAAATAATAAATTATTTTTAAAATGCTATTACTATCTAATAATAAAATAGCATTATGAAATTTGCCTTGAAGTTAAAGTTTACTCATGTATTTTGTAATTTCAAATGAAAACTCCAAGTACTTTGTCTATTGGTGGATTTTTAATAATCCTCATTTATACTTTGTCGATTTAAAATGAAAATTGTAACCTTGTTTAACATAGTTTGAAATAAACAGTTAAAACTTTATGATGGAAAGCCATCAAATATCTGTATAAGTAAAAGTAGATCTGTTTTAATCTTCATTACCCAGTATTTCTAAGATATTTTTTAGATTGACTATGACTAAGCATGTTCGTATGAACATAATATAAATTTATAAGCAGTGTAAGTTTTTAAGCACATTTTCGGCTTTTATATATATTTATCTGGCTATATATAATTCGTTCTAGCAATGGCACTCATGCTTGTAGAATTTTCAAAAATTTTTAACTGAGATATCATTTTTTCCATTTCGTAGTGAATGATTTCTACTCACAGGATATATAATGTAAAAACTACAATAATTAGTTTGTTTAAGGAAATGTGATTTCTTCAATAGGCTTGGTGAAAGCACTCTGATTCTCTTTCAAGAAGTATCAGTTTCAATTATGACAGTTTACCTCCCCGATGTTTAGCCAGAATTTTGTGAGTTTTCTTTATAGTTTGTGAGGTAGCACCTATTAATGTTACATTCTTTACAAATTCCAACAGTATCATCTACATATCAAACATAAAATTCCAGTTTTCCTTTGAATATAATTGCATTCCAAATCATCTTTAAAAAAACCGTGCTGTTCATCATCAGTTAGTCATATTTATTCTTAGTGGTAAAGAGCTTTAACATTATATTTTTTCCCCGTAAAATCCGAATCTGTAATAAAAAAAAGGGGTATTTATCATTTAAAATTTCAAAGTTGCCCCCCTTTCCCTCCCAGGGTCCAGAGTTGGAGGGACAACTGTGATATCCCTAAATAGATTTTCAAAAATATTGAACACTTATTTTCCGTTTTTTAAAACTAATGTACATTTCTCGAGTTATTCGACCGTTTCCAGACTTTTCGGACACCCTGTATAAATCTTATCGAAAATATATGGTATAGTTTGAAAAACAAAATGGTATTTAAGATCAAGCCAACGTCAACACAGCAACTACAGGATTCCGTTTTAAAAACCTGGACAGCCATCTATCCAAAGAAGTGAGAAGACCTTGTTAAGTCATTTGCCTGATAGAATCAAAGGCAATCATCATAGGCCAATAAAATTAGTTCAAAAAAGAGCCTTGCTAACCAAAAATTTGCGGAAAGCTGGAAACTGTTTTAATCACATTGTTTTACATCCAAATGAAGGGATTTCAAGTTTGTCCCATTTTTCCTGGTGAGCTTTAGATGTAGCACCACAAAAACCTCAAAAATTTCAAACTTTTTTCCGTATTTCGCGAATAACTCAAAAACCGTTTACTCGACAAAAAACATCTTTGTTCACAAATTGTAGAGCATAAAATTTTGCGTCGATTAAGTACTACAGACTAAAAATTCCACCAATACTAAGTGAGTTATGATAAATAAAAAAAGTACATTTTTCCAAAATTTTCTAAAAAAACTCATAAAATCGGTTTTTTGACTCTGAACAACTCCAAGTGCTCCTATAACCAAATCAAAAGTACTCACACATATATTTTCGTTTATGATTACAATTTTGAAATTATAGAGACCAAGTATAAAATAGTAGAACTATTATTATTAAAAATGTTTAAATGTACATTATATTCATTTTGAACTAATGGTTTGGAGCATGTGTGTTATGTATTAAGCATATAGAGCAGTGGTTCCCGACAGGGGGCAATTTAACTTTTTAGGGAGCAATTTGAGAATTCAGCGAAATTCAGTTGTCCGTCGGCTGAATTCTAAAACAATTTGAAAAACCTCTTTTTAAAAGTAATCTAATATAAAACACAAATATTAAAAATAATTTGCAAAGTAAATTTTCTTGTTTAAAACATTTTTTGTTTGAATTTTTTTTTAATTGACACTTGGGAAAACACAAAAGTCAAAGCGCTACCGCTAGACACATGACCAGAAATACGATCAACCAATTAAAACGCATCTTTTTAGAGATCTTTACTTTAAGATCCTAGAGAGATTATCTGAATCTGGCTGATAGTCAGTGACACAAAAAAATTATTAGTTTTTGGGGAGAGTTGCAAAAAGAGCACTTCCTTGCAAATGAAGACAATAAACTCCGTTTAATAAAAATGCTCATTAAAAAACTGGAGCAAAACAATTTTACTGTGGAGCAAGCTGCCGAGATGCAGATACTACCATCGTGATGGAAGCCATCCAACTTGATCAGCAGTCAGAACGTGTCATCATAGTTGGGGAAGATATTAGTCTGCTTGTGCTTTTGACTGCATTTGCTCCAAACTCATCCACGATATACTTCTTGAAACCTGGGAAAGGACAGTAAGGCAATGTTTTGTATTCACCATTAAGTTTCAAGTACTCGCCGATTGTGAAGAATAAAATCCTGTTCCTACATGCTTTTAGTGGCTCTGATTCTTCATCGGCCTTCTTCAGGCTGGGCAAACTGAAATTTGTCAAGCTTTTGGTAAACATGCTCACTTACAGGATGTTCCAACAGTCTTTAGTAACCAATATGCTACGCCTCAGGAAGTAAGTGCTGCGGGGCAGAAATTTATTGCCACCTTATACAATCCCCAGTACGACGAAGCCACGTCACTGCACAAATTGCGTTACAGCACATTTGCAAAATACCTTATGAAGATCCAATTTAACCTCGCTTCTCTGCCGCCAACTGAAGATGCAGCCAAACAACATTCATTCAGAACTTTTCTTCAGATCAATATTTGGAATGGAAAGCTGATGAATCCCACTGATTGGGGTTGGAAGTCATTCAGGCATGGTAAACTTCCAGTCACCACGAACGTTGTAGCTGCCCCACCAGAGCTCCTAAACACTCTGTCATGAAAATGTGCAAAGGGGTGCAAAGGTGGTTTATGTTCTTGTAGAAAGAACGGGGTTAAATGCTCAACTATATGTTACTACTGTAAAGGTGTGTCGTGCACAAATACCGCGGAGGAAGAGGACCCACAAACCGGATACGACGAAAAAGTAGACATGGACGAGGAGGCCTTCCATCTAGAGGAAGTGAAAGAAGAATGGACAAGTCAAGGTCCAGCAAAAAAACGCTCTAAGCTCGATTTTCCTGTATTTCCCTCAAGTAACTTGAGTTGATTTTATTACCGTTGCTTTTATACTATTTTTTAAAAATAAATTATTTTCCTTGATTTTCTATTATTATATTTTTCTCCAACATTTTATAAAATACATAATTTTAAGTACACATACAATTCTTTTCTTTTTCAATTACCTATCCGTTATATTCATCATTTCATTGGATTTTCAAACTATAATCATTTATGTACCTAAAAAATAATTTGCTTACAAACGACAGAATTAAAATTAATTTGGTGAAATCGGTTGCATTTCAAGTATAATCATCTGTTCAAAAGGTTGGTGAAAATCCCATATTGATGTAATTAAATTTTGAAGTTGTTAATTAAACAGTACCATTCGGTGATTTATGCAGTTATACTATTTTGTAAGCGAAATGATTCATTTAACCGACAATTGGCACTCAAAACACCAATTTCATGATTTTTTTTAGAAAATTTTGGAAAAATGTACTTTTTTTATTTATCATATCTCGCTTATTGTTGGTGGAATTTTTAGTCTGCAGTACTCAATCGACGCAGAATTTTATGCTCTACAATTTGTGAATAAAGATGTTTTTTGTAGAGTGAACGATTTTTGAGTTATTTGCGAAGTACTGAAAAAAGTCCGAAATTTTTGAGGTTTTTGTGGTGCTACATCTAAAGCTCACCAGGAAAAATGGGACAAACTTCAAATCCCTTAATTTGGATGTAAAACAAAGTGATTAAAACAATTTCCAGCTTTTCGCGAATTTTTGGTTAGCAAAATCCTATTTTTACTGGCCTATCAAGGCAAACGTTGGAAACAAGAGGGACTGAGCATGTATTTTCAACAAATATTCCAAACTTTTTCTCAGATAATACTTAATTCCATATTTTGTGCCAGCAGAGTTTGGAGAAAAAAAAAATATTTACATGTTTATGAATCTTTAACAACGAACAAAGTTTCACAAACTTCAGAACTTTACATAAAATTGCTTACACTTACTTTATTGCTCCTCGGAAATAGTTAGAAAATAGTATGTATTTATGTAAATTCTATACTACCGATGTTGTATTTGATGCTATCCTTCTGGAATTTCTGTCCCCAAAACGAAAGTGTGATACCAGCTTCCTCATTAAAAATTCCTATCACTTACGTATCTTCCGGAAGCTGGGTTTTAGGTTCTACTCGTTTGCGCATCGTGTCGCATCTACAGCGCTTCCGGCCAGCAAATACACAGTTACAATACAGTAGTTTGGATGACCATCGTAACTGTTGGGGTTTTCAGAATTTACTGAATTCATACCCATTTACTGAATTCATACCAATTTACTAAATTTATGCCAATTTTACAAAATTTAAATTTTACTGAATTCATACCAATTTACTGAATTCATACCAATTTACTGAATTTATGCCAATTTTATAAAATTTAAATTTTACTGAATTCATTCGCCTCTGACTGCATTCGCCAATTGGTTTGCATGTAATTCGAATTTACATCGATAGGTTATGTATGTATATTTCATGTAGATTCAATAGATTCACAAAGAAAGAATTAAATAAAATATTTAATATAAACCTATTACAAATTGTGTTCATCACAATCCAGAATCAGATCGTCTGCTTTCGTTTAATTTATCTTTTACAAAAACTCCCCACATTTTTTTCGTACTGTCCTCAACCGTGTCTCCAAAATTGGCAAGAAACACTTTCTCGGCATTTATTTGTCCGATGTCATCATACTGGAACCTGTGTCCCAAAAACGAAAGTGTGACGCCAGCTTCCTTGGTCAAAACTCCTGTCACATACACGTCTTCTGGGAGCTGGGTTCTGCTCGTTTGTGCGTCATGTCGCCGTATCATGGCATCTACAGCCCTACCGGTCATCAAGTAGACAGTTCCAATGCAATAACTCGGATGACCATCGTGGTTGCTGTGGCTTTTGGGGAGAATCCAGGTAGAGATATTTCCCAACTTGTCCAGTTTACGATTCCATTCAAGGCACCACATTGTGCTGGAGGAAGAGTAGGTCTCTATATCTGTAACAAGTAACAATTTATTAGTAGAAATTAAAGAAACGTGACAAAAAGAAGACACAAAGAATCCGTTTTTATGATATAATCAAATTATTTCAATAACAGTACGTTTTCGTGTAGATTTATTACCAGTTTTTTCTTTAATTTGTTTATTATTTATTTATTAATATTTTATTATGAATGACTATGAATAATTGTTATTAAATTTTCAGAACTTCAATATAATACTTTTTAGTAGGATTTTGGAGGCATCCAGTTATTATAGGAAACATCGACTATACAACGTAAAGATATGCACGGGTCTGGGACTGGCTTGAAGCCCGAGCCCATCCGGGCTTGGGCCAATTTTCATTTACGAGACTCAGGCCGGACCGGTTTTCAGTCTTTCCGGGCAGGGCCTTACTTTCTCCTGTAAATTCGGGCCAAGCCGGACCGGGTCAGACGTCTTTTTTCCGGGCCGAGATGGACCTGGACTTCCTTCTTCTTAGAGGTCTGCACGGACCAAAATTTCGAGGCCAGGTCCTGATCCAGCCCATATAAAAATCATTATTGACCCGGCCCCTGCAAAAGTCAGTAAAAAAAGTTACACTTTTTGCATTTGTTATATAGAGCTAATTTGTACGAAAACAATAATGTAATTATTATTTCTCTTATATACTATCTATTAGCTATTCATACTGTAGTAAATACCATAAAACCACCAAGATCTTTTTAGTTCAAGCTGTTGCAATTCAACGGAAAAATAAACCTATTTCCTGAGTAAACGTACATACTGTTTTTATGAATTTGCCTACTATATTTTTATATTTTAGATGTGACGTCACAAGTTAACCCATCCCTTTCCCATGTCATACATTTTGTAGAACGCCCCCCCCCCACCCCCCTTTCCCCTTGAAATATGACTTAATTAATGGATATTCGCCCCCTGAATACTGACGCATATCCATCTCGTTGCCCAAAATAACCGCCATATTGTAATCCAGCTCAGCATTAGGAAACCGCCCGAGCAGGTGTTTGCCGTCCCTGTCACTGTCACTCGCCGTCCACTACTACGGTAAGCTAACCGGTTTTAGCTTCGTTTTTGGTCCGTTGGGTTATTGGTGGTATGATTTAGCCTGTAGTATAGGAGTTCTAGGCCTGCGCGCTGATAAAAATGGCGGCTGTCGCACGCGGATTTTTTTTCAGCGTTTGAACGGTCCCTCGAACTTCAACACCAATAATTTCTAAAAATTTTCTTCGCCTTTTTCTGAGATCAAATAAGTCAAAGATAACTTTTATATATTATTGTTGTTGAAGTTCGAGGGACTGTACGAACGCTGAAAAAAAAAAAATCCGCCTGAGACAGCCACCATTTTTGTCAGCGCGCAGGCCCAGTATTCAGGGAGCGATGGATGATCCCTGATTTGTTTTTTAGTGTTTTTGTAGCAGGTAGAAAGAAAAAGACCGCGAGAAACAGAAAAGAGAATTTGCTTCTTTCAATAAACAAGAACCAAACGAAAATACTACTTTAAAATTATATAAATGGAGGAAGGAACACCGTTAGGAACGAAGCTTCAGTAATTCAAGTTGTCATATTCTGCATGCGAAAATTTGTTTTTTTTTTTTTTTAAAGAAATTTCCTTTAAAAAAAGGGGGATAGTAAAAATGCAAGTAAATAGGCTATTAAGAAAACACAATTCACTAATTAAAGAAGAAAGTTGGCGTGATATTACGTTAGAAAAAAACATTCTCAACTCGACACGGCCAGAGAAAAAAAAAACGGTCCCTGCCCGCCCAGGTATAATGAAGTCTATGCCTAGCCCGGCTTGAATCCAATGAAATAAATTTAGCTCGGCCCCATGCAGACCTCTAAATTATTTTCCCCGAACCCAGGTTGGGTTGGCATTTTATTTATTTATTTTTGTATCGTGATGTTATATATTCGTTTAGAGAAATCTTTAGAAATTTAATTTGGTTTAATAAATAACAGAGATACATTTTTTAAAATGTATCTTTTTCTTTTTTTCTAGAGCTTTTAAAATTATGATTTTCTTTTAATATCTTTTTCTTTCATTTTAAACTACGTTGATTTTCTTACTGAATCTTCATTTGAATGTAATTGTCCAAGTCAATTACTTTCATCAATGTTTATGTACGTCATTGTCCAGGTGGCCATTGATGTTGTTGTTATATTTTGTAACCCATGCATTTCGAACATATCTTAAATCTATGCAAGTGTGCGTTTTGAATAAATTTAATCGTAGGATAACCTCGCTTTAGAAATAGCGGCATGTTTTGTAGAAATTCAGTCGGGTTTTGTTGTACGAACTGGCCCGTACTTTCAGCTTTTATACTGGGCCAGATTCAAGCCGAACTTTTACCTTTTATACCGGCCGGGGCCGGGCCAATAAATTTTAAGCTAAAAAAATTGTGTTGTTTGTTTACGAACTTAAAGGTTTTTTTTAAGGACTGAAACTATATATTGTGAAACTATATAAAATAGCTATTTTGGGGGAATTATTTTAGTATATGTTGTAGTTCAAAATTTAAAATTTGAAATTTGAAGAATTTCATGTCATCTGTGCCCTTTATTTTGGAAACTGTTTAGCGACGCATGTCTCAGATGCCATGCGTACTTATTTTTATCCTTTTGAAAACAATTCTTTGTAGTTGAAATATTAGTAGTAATTGTTTGCATATGCGAGTGCATTGGTCAAGGACGTGTTTTTGCCTACATTAGATATCCGTCAAAGGTCATCGAACTTTCACTGAGTAATTAAAAGAATGCTTGAAAGTGGTTTGCGGTCACGTGTTTGATTATCTTATCTTCATTTGATTGATTATATTATCTATCGTTATGTTATTAGTGTTACCTGGTGTCCCGAATTACGCAGGACGTCCAGATTTTTACTTTCTTCTATCTTTACAAGAAAAAAGTATTGGATTCACGAAATTTTTCGACTTCCGATTTTCGACGGATTTATACGTTTTAGAAGGTCGTGAACACGGTTTGGCTGTGTTTAAAAAATGTTTGTATCTCTGTCTGTAAGTGACAAAAATTTTTTGGGGGCTCTATCTCAAAAACTATAATGCACGAAATTTAATAAAACTTTAGATTCAGTTAGTCCCTGATATAAATTGGGGCTGATTCGTTTTCAGTGTATGCGAAGCCTGTGTGAGATAGAAGAAAGTTTTGGCATTGGCACATCCGACTAGTTTTAAATTTATTTTCCTATCATTCTATAGTTGTATTAGTTTTTGTTAAGATAAGATTTTGCCCATTAACGAACTTGACAGAGATTTTATGCCCCTTGATTTTATGTATCAGTTTGGAAGAGATTTGTGCAAAATTATTGAAGTTATCTTGTTCTTAAAAAAGTGATATAGATAGATAGATAGACAGATAAAGTTTTGAACTGGGGGTGGTTTTGGGGTCTCGGAGTAGAGTTGCAAAGGCTAGAAAAACCCCGGTTTAAACCTTGGAATAAACTAGGTTTTTTGGGAATAAACTTGTTTTTTTGGGAATAAACCAGGTTTTTTGGGCATAAACCTGGGAATAAACTGGGTCTATTGGAAATAAACCTGGGAATAAACCGAAATTTTGCAACTCTATCTGAGAGTCATGCTCGGTGTAAATTTGCAAAAATTTTTCAGAAGTTCCAACATAGGGGGGAATGTAATAGGTAGTATTTTTTACGAAATCTACCTAAAATCGAACTTATGGCGTCGCGTGGGACAGGTCCTGGAACAATTGAAAATCGGGACATTCCGCGTAAATTGGAATACTTGGCATGGCAACACTAGTTATAAAACATTATAACCATAATGATTGTAGCTATAATAAGTGAATTATTATAAATGATGATTATTTTCAGTTATCAGTGTCAGATATGATAGAGCGGGGAAGTGCAATATATCCCGGCTCCGTACTTACAGAGGTCTCTATAAGACCTTGAAAAGATTTTTTTTCAAAAAGTTTAAACTTTTGAAAAAAATTAGTGCTCAAAAAACGTTTGAACCTGAGTCCACATTTATCGCTTGCGCTTAGGGGCTCCAACAAGAATTAAAAACCATTTTATCGTGCAAAAAATGTAGGACACTCAAAGTGTTTCTTGCACCCGGAGAGAAAAAGCCTTTAAGAAAAAGGCCCGTCCGGCTCCGTGAATGAAACAATATTGGTGATAATTCTAGTAAATTCTGTAATAGTTAACATGTGTAAATTCTGTAATAGTTAACATGTTCAAACAGTATACCAAAAGCATATGTATCGACACTACTCACTTTCAAAAAACTCTCCTAAAAACAATGTGTTTAGGAACACGTCATCCTCTGTCTTCAGCACGAATTCTGGAAGAGGTGCGCACGCACTTCGAGTGGTCTTCAACATCGACATAACTTTGGAGGCAGATCTGACACCAGAATCTACATCAGCACTCTGGAAGATGTCCCCGAAGACTTCAGCTTCCCAGTCCAGCGACCTCTGGGCATCAATCGTGACTGCAGCTCCAACACCGAATGCTATGCTAATATCCATCGACTGAGTTATACTTGGATGACCCCAAGTTTCACGTATTATCTAAAAAGAAAATAGTTGTTACATAATTGAAGTGGTTAAGGTTCGTGCGATTGATAGTCGATAGATAACAGCGCTTCAGGCGTCACGCTATGTTTATTTTACGAATATTTTTGAAGTATAAAGAATTCAAAAGGGTAAGAAAACACTGTCTCGCAAACAGGAAAATGCCTCAAACCTACAGCTAGGCAGCTAGTAACAAACAGCGTAATAATGTACTCTGAAAACAGACCTTTGAAGATTCGATTAAACGTTAATCCATTCATGTGAAAACAGCTGAACTGATAGTACTATTCCACCATTATAGAAAATACACTATATGGCCATTGATGACCGGCAACTTTCAATTTTAGACATTTTGTCGAATATTTAAAAATATACTTGTCAGATTCTTCTGGAATTTTAGGATCCAAAAGTACAGGTTTGACTTCATATTTATCATTGTTGATTTGATAAGGAGGACAAATAGAGGACCAAAAAAAATTAAAGAAAAAAATAATACTTGGGATCACTCTGTAAAATAAAATGCACCAAATGATCTATCGCTACAGAATATACATAGGCACCCATTGTACAATATGTGTATTCATTTGTGTAAGAATAGCATGTATAGTAATAGAAATATAGCGATTTTTTTTTTTAATTAAAAAAATTGTTGCATGTTTTTTGCTTATAACATACAGGGTTTTTAACCAAATTTAACGTCAGTTTCAGAAAAATTGACAAAATATAGTAGAAACAATATAGTGCAGTTGGAATATAAATATATTAAATATTTAAGGAAATATGGGCAGTTGTATAAGATAAGTTTTATCTGCGCATGCGCGAACGATAACAAGGAACTTTTTGCATAATTTAATAGTCAACTCTATGGAGCAACTTATTAAAAAAATCAGTCAAATATCCTAAAAATTCAAAGAGATATCGGTGTTAGAGTGAGCTGTTTTTTAGTTTCTCACTAAAACTCGCTGAATGATAAGGGATTTTCCACAAATTGTCATTTTTTATTTTATACTATTTTCCAATTTTTAATGATACATAAACATACGCTGATTAAGTTTTCGTGTACGTACCCCAATAGGTGGCGCTGCTATGCTACTTTTTTCATGATTTTCAAGATAGTTATATTTCAAGAACTAATGCACAGATTTTCATCAAACTTCAGATTTTGCTAGACCTTAACATAAGTTACCTTAACATAAACCTTAGCTTTAAGACCTTAACATAAATTAGACCTTAACATAAATAGGCTATTTATACCAAAACATAATCAGCATCTAACAGGTGCGGTGCTATGCTACTTTCTTCAGGATTTTCACGATAGCTATATCCCAAGAACTAATGCACACATTTTCATCAAACCAGATTCTGTTAGATCTTGACATAAATTGGGGCTGATTAGTTTTTGGTGAAAATCGCCCAACAGGTGGCGCTGCTATGCTGCATTTTTCGCGATTTACGCAATAGCTCTATCTCAAGAACTAATGCGCTTATTTTCATCAAACTTCAGGTTCAGTTAGACCTTGACATAAATAGACGCTGATTACATTTTGGTGTAGATATCGCAACAGGTGACGCTGCTATACCACTTTTTTCATGATTTTTGCGATAGCTATATCTCAAGAACGAATGCACGGAATTTCATCAAACATCAGATTCTGTTAGACATTGACATAAATAGATGCTGCTTTGGTGTAAATAGCCCAACAGGTGGCGATGCTATGCTACTTTTTTCATTATTATCACAACTATATCTCAAGAACTAATGCACGGAATTTCATAGAACTTCAGATTCAGTTAGACCTTGATATAAATTGGTGCTGTTTTTTTTTTTTGTGTGTGTGTATGCGAAACGTGTGTGAGAGAGAAGAAAGCTTTTGGATTGGCACATCCGACTAGTTTTACTAGTAAGTGTATATTAGAGAAAAACAATCCAGTTTGATTTTTCTCATACAAGTGATCAAATGAAGGGGTTAGAATGAGAGTGGAGTAAGTCAAAATTTAGTGATCTGAAAAATGAGGGGTTGTGTGTGGGGGGCGTTGCATTCAGTGGTCCAACTTGTTTTACCCTCTAGCGACTCTTCAAGTCTGCCATACTCAATATTTTTTTCTCGCGGGCCGCAAACATACATTTTGAACGTTAGGCGGGCCGCAACACAATTATATTATAATGTAAAAAAGGTGTAATTTAAATAGTAAGATTTTTAAAAAAAAGTTGCATAACAAACCTATATAATAAAGTTAATATAATCAGTAGGATTGAACGTTTGTCGCAAAAGAAATATTACCAAAAAATTTCAACACCACTATTTCCAAACAATAAACTTTGTGCTAGATTTCAATTGAAAATGATGTAGAAATAGTGGTATAAAACATTTTATTGTACTGCCAATTTTTTTCCGCTGTAAACGTTCAACCCTAATAAACATTATTAGTTAAACATAATAATATAACAATGCACAGCATTTTCAAGTTCTAAAAGAAAAAAATCGGGTGATTTCTTTTAATAAATCAATCTTTTCTGAATACGAAAGCTTTTTTCTTAAGTGTTGAAATGTATTGTGTAAATGTAATAAATTTGGAATAATATTGGTTTAGTGTTGAAGATTAAGAAATGTATACACCACTATAGCACAAATAGAACTACGTGTAAAAAGAACTTTTGACTAAGGAAACGGTGTTTAAGATTATTTTTAATTAAATAACAGGACAGATTTTGTCTTCCCGTGAAAATATATAAAAGAACAGTGAAGGTCTTTTATTAAACTTTTATACACATCTCAATAAATGTAATAAATAGAGGTTATTGATAATGTATCTCGGGCCGCACATAAAAGGTCTCCGGGCCACAGGTTGAGTATGACTTCCCTAAGTGAACTATGACTTATTTGACTGGTACATGGAACAGAAATTAATATACGTTGAGTGAAAATATGGTTATCTCGATTTTCAAAATTTTTGACTCACTCCACTGTCGTTCTAACACCCTCAAATGTAAGTTGCAGGAAATATACTTAAGATAAAATGTAATGACCAGCGTGTAATACCATTTTTTTTTCTTCCTTTCTGTTTTCAATTTCCTTGCTGGAGATATGAATCAGAGGTCATCAAACAGTGGTCTGCACAAAAATCTAGGTATTTGCATGTTTTATGTTTTATTAATAAAATAAAAATAATATTCTAAAAAATTCTTCTATTTTAAAAATTTTAATTTTTAACCCATTTGTTCAGAGATTTATTTCTTGTTGCTTTTTTTTCAAATTGTTTGAATGCTACCACTTTTTTGAAATAGTAATATATATAATATACATCTTATTTAATCTGTCATTAACACATTGACCGCCGAAGATTTTAACGAAGTGGCTTTTTTGGCAGACATTGATGAAACAGTTTTTAGTGTTTATAGAGTCGTTTTGCAATTTTTGTTAATTTTATACATTTTATAGATTTTTAATTCAAAAAAATAAAATTTTAAGCTATTGTTACAAGCTGAACGCTATACTGAAATCACTAAACATGTCCGGGCGGCAAATTCACAATCACTCAACGTCCTACGCACGTGATGCCAACCTCTGTCACCAAGCGCTTTGGCGAGAAAATTAACTTCGCGCATGCGTGGCATTTGGCCGGCAAACTCAAAATCGTACAATTGCCATTGAATAGATAGATGTTTTATTGCAATTGTACATTCTACAACATTCCTCCTACCTTTTTACCTCGAGTTTTATCGTCAGCATTAAAATGCTTTAAAAATAAATGAAAGCTTTCATTTTTTAAAGATATTACAAAGATTCAGTAGCTCATGAAAATGGATCATTTCCCCTTTTTATAAAAGTTACATTAAATAAACAATAATTGTTTTTATAAAATAAGCTTAGAAAGAAGTAAAACTACATTTTATAATACATGATGTTATTTACATTTTTTACCTTTTATACTACTTTATTTAATCTCGAATAAACTCATAATAAATACTTATTCTTATTATATTTAGTTAAACGCTTTTTCCCTTTTAAATTATTCTCCCCCCCCCCCCCCCCCACAGAAAAAAATAAATAAATATTATAGTTTGTTAAGCATTGATAGAATGAGATACATTCTAAAGGGGATAATACAGCACTGCAATAACGCCAAATTCAATAAAATAATTAGGATCGTTAGGTTTTTACTTTTCAAATCCACCCTATTAAGTATATATATATATATATATATATATATTATATATATATATATATTTAAATAAATGTGTTAGTAGATTAGAGAAGAAACCTAATTGAGCATTCCAGTAATGGATATTAAATCTTAAAAATAAATGAAATTTTGTAAATGACCATTAGTATAAAAAAATCTAGTTTTCTATTACTGGAAAAAAAAAAAGAAAAAAAAACTTGCAATTTTTGTAAGAAAACAAAGAAGATAAAAATGAATTAAAACCATCTCTTAGCTTGTTCAGTGTTCAGTAAAAATTTCACTGAAAGACAATGGAACTGTGAAGCAATATTTCAGGGTCGGCGAACCTTTTCACATCTGCGTGCCAATATTTGTCAAAAACACTTTTTAAGTGACCATGGCGTGTCAACGACCTCCCCCCCCCCTCCCCCGACTAAAAAAACTCTATAAAAACAATGAATTAAGTTACTATTATTATTAGATTAAGATATGGATAACAAACCTTCGGGTAATATCAACATACTTATTAAATTAAATAATGTATAATATTGAAAACTCAAAACAAAACAACTGGTCACAAGAAAAGATTAATGATAGTAATAATTATAGAAAAAAGTGGATATAATTATAAAGAACTAATAAGATATAATTATATTAATCGTAAAAAAAAAAATATTAAAATCTCAAATCCAGACAGCTTGCCAAATGACTGTAATAATTATGGTAATACATGATGTTGCCCTTCGGATCTGTTGATTTTGACATTTTAAGCAGGGTGGTGGTTTTATAATTGAGGTAATTTTCTTTTAAAATAGACAACTAGAAAATAAACATTGGAAAAAATTATCTACGAATCATATCTTCAAAATATTTGTTTTACACCTGCTATTAAATGGAAAGTTATTTTAAAAATATATTACAATGCATAAGAAGAAATTAGGAAATATAAAAAACATTACCTAAAAAGTCTGCCTAAGAAATCTGTTTTCTCTTTTGTTTTTGTTGATTGAATTTTATTTTCTAATTTCTTAAGCATTGCAGCAAAATCTTTTTTCAGAAGAAAATTTAAAACTTCGTAAGGTACGTAATGCAGCCACAGCATTTTGGAATTTCGACGTTAGTTTCTCTTCACCGAGTTCGTTATCACTCTCATTGTCACAAATGTTTGTTTCTTTTATAAAGTAGCTAACGTTTGTGGAAATAAGGTAGATCTAACAAAGCGTCAAACTTTCGTTTATTTAAAGCCTGTGACGATATGAGATTAACTATTTTTGTGACTACGGCTATAATATCACCAAGAGATTCAAACCAGCCTATGCACCCAGGACTTGTTGATGTATGACAATGCTGTGAAATCCAAGAATAATATGTCCAATGTGAGTTTGAAATAAACTGAAAAAAAAAAAAAAAACATTTATTTTAACCATAATACTGATGCCTCCTTCAATTGTAACAAAAACTATTTTATACAAATTTATTTCTTTTTCAGTAAGTGAATTTATAACTGCTGTACAAATATTTGCACCTTTGATTGTAATTGCTAATGATAATAACGAGAATAATTCATTCTTAATATCATTTTCAACAGAATATCGTACAAAAACAGCTAAAAGAGCAGATTTAGTTACATCTGTACATTCATCAAGACAAAATAAAGTGAAAGGAGAAGACGATATCAGACTTTGATATTACATTTTCAAGATGACTGATGATCTTTGACTGTATTTCTTGATAAAGGAGTACCTTTAATTAGTTAAATAATTTTATCTTTAATTTCAAAATCGTTAAAAAATGATGGAGCGCATGTTAACCAGGATTCCTTCAAAAACTCTCCATCGCAGAAAAATGTACCATTTCGAACAATGACATTCGCAGCCGAGAAACTTGTGACACTAGTTTGAGAATCTTTGCTGATATATGTAATCATAGATGTCAACAGTTTATTTTTTCTTTAATTGCACTGGCAATGGATTCCTTCCTTTTGTTCTGCATAACTTTTTGGGGAAAGAGGTTTGTGATTTGTTTCATAAGGCTGTTTTACTGCAGATCACTGTCCCGGAACATAAAACGCATAGATTTTTAACATCTTTATTAATCATCCCATATTTCTCAGTCCACCACGTTTGAAATTCTCTACTATCTTGCATTTTCTATTTTTTAGCCGAATTGGCTATGTTAAATAAATATTACTTTAATGGTGCAGTCTAATCAGTCTTAGATTACCATCGTTGATTATAGGAAGTTAGTTAATAAAAAAGATTATGCATAGTAGAGTTGATGAAAACATCACTATACAGAATAAAAGCAAATCAGAATAATAATAAAATAACTAGCCACTAAATTTACTCAGATTTATATACAACAGAATTGAGTCGGCAGCCAGTCGTCTGCTGGATTAATTACAACCCTCCCCTCTCTATGAAGCCGATACATAAAAGGACAACAATATTTCTCGTTATTCAATATTCAACATATTAGTATTATCATTTACTATTATCTTGATTTATGCACATTTAATGAATTAAGTAATTAAAAATGATTAGAGTAAATTATCTCTAAGGGTCTAAGGCAGGAAAAATCTAGTAGCTTTTGTTTGGGACTTATTTATTGGAAATATCTTTAAAATTGTTTACAAATCATATTTTTTCATGTTCTTTCATAATCGGCAGACAACATATTTTTGTAATTATAGTTTTCATTTCATTTTATAACTGTTTTAACAAGCAATGTATTATTTTTTTTTTAACTCTGAAAAAAGTGCATATTTTATTAGTTTCATTAATGCTTTTGTCATTTTAACTGATTAAAAATTAATTAACAAATTACAGCAACAGGTAAATAAAGTCTCATATGCAGATCAACAAGCATTAAATAATGCCGAAATTTCAGAAACAATAAAGCAAAAAATAGTTTATTTGCTATATTTCTCTCTCTTTCAATGCGATCATCGGCGCCGGCAGTACAAAACCGAGGAAGAAGGGGAGGGGAGTGGTCAGAGATCAGATGTTCTGAGCAATAATTCAATGATATGACAAGTACACATGCACTTATAACAAACAAAAGCTATTTTCAGTCAAGCTCGTGTATAAATGGAAAAAAAATAATGAGGTTCAGAATTTTGGGGAGTTTGACTGAATCTTGATTTAGAATTTAAATCACCGGCGTGCCAAAAATATCCTCTCGCGTGCCATAGGTTCGCCGACCCTGCAATATTTTATGCTTGAGTAATTCAATGAGATATATTGAATATCAGATATTGAGATCAGATATATTGTATATTCAATAAGATATATTGAATATTATTCTCTATCCCTGGGTTTGAGTCTCGAATTGGTTTATCTAATGTAATAAGAGAGGGCACCACCATACACCATACACTGATGAAATGAAAAGATATACGATTTCACGACCTCACGAAAATGTATTTTGAGCGGCTGTAACTTTGAGGTGTGTCGAATGATTTTTTTAATGGCACAAAAGCAAAACGAATAAAAGGTTGTTGAGTTTTATATGATTTTCACTTATCTTATTGAAATATATAATTTTCACATGTTCTGAATGGCGATAATATAAGATTGGGTAAATTTTTGTTTATCGAATCGCCGTCATTTGCGATACCACATTATAAAACATGCAAGGAAGAGTTCTGAAAAAAAAAATAATAAAAAATGAATTTTTATTGGATATTTTTTATAAAGCAAAAACTTTGTGGGGGAGGGGTCCATTACTGTTATGTCACATTTACCCTATTATCAATCAGCAACAAAACACTTATCTTAGCATTTCCTCAACAAGTATTTAAGGTAAATA
This sequence comes from Maratus michaelseni, assembly GCA_963931845.1. NCBI lineage: Eukaryota > Metazoa > Arthropoda > Arachnida > Araneae > Salticidae > Maratus > Maratus michaelseni. The sequence continues at coordinate 381,598,808 of OZ007590.1, read as the reverse complement.
TAATAAACTTTCATCTATTTATTGTGATCATTTTAAAAAAGGTAAAGTTATAAAGCGGATCTAAAACACATTGCACATGTTTACAATATATATATGCTTACATATGTATTATAATTAGTCAGAAATACTTCTTACGTAAACAAGAAATGCGCGGTCGAAATGTCGCAGTAGTTTCAACAGTTTGCAAATTCGTATAAGACACGCGAATGCGTGCTACAGTTTATTTTCTCGCCAAACCGTTTGGCGTCAAGTGCGTAGGACGTTGAGTGATTGTGAATTTGCGTCCGGGGCGTACACCGAGTTCTTCATTACTCGATTTTTGTTGCAGTTTTTTTTTTTTTGGGGGGGGGGGGGGGCTTTTACTTTCAAAACCGGTTCCGAAAGTGAAAGCTTCTTATTAAAAAAATTGTAATCAAAATTGAAAAAAGTACAAAGGAGCGTGCATAGAGATTGACCTCAGCTATCCAATGCAAAAAAAAAAAAACTTTTAAAAATATTGAAATGCGAACGGGATATCGTAAATTATTTCCCTCATAGGATTAACATTATCGAGAGAGTGTTTTCGCCTGAGTGAAATAGCCTCTTAAGCAATACGTGTCGAGAAATGAAATACCGCCTTGACACTCTTCGAGCTACCAAGGCTGCTTGCTCACATCAAAATTTACTGACGTAAGTACTTGTATTAAAAACTTCATAAGTATCTTTACAATATATTGAAACAAGCATATTCCTAATTATATTTTTCTGCAATAAATTATTGTAATCAAAGAAAGACTTTATATGACCACCCTGTATATCAATTTCAATATGTTTGAAATAGTGAAACAATATTAAAATAAATCGCAAGCGATTATTCCCCATAGATGGTAATGTTACGCAATTCTTTTGAGTGTCCCACTAAAGGAACTATAAGTGCTACACACTTCATTTTCAATACCAAACATGCGATAGTAAACCTCAATAACATATATGAATTGCATTGTAATCCGAATATATTTACAAGAGGAGTTAGAGCACGGACAGACAGACGGCAGACAAACCGAATTCATAAACACTTTTCAACTAATGTTGAAAATTGAAGGTTTGATGAAAATTGAATGATTTATTGAAAATTAAAATTTGCACTGCGCAGTATAGAGTTAAGGAAGTGAATGTTACTTATTGATACTTATAGGAATATTTTTAAAGAACTAAATGTAGTTTGACACTTTGATGTGGATGTAGTTTATTGATGCTTATTGGAACATTTTTAAGGAATTAAAAATGTATAGTTTGACACTTGTAAGTTGATGTAGTTTATTGATGCGTATTTGAACACTTCAGGAACTAAATGCAAGTTTAACACTATGTCGTTTGACATTTGGAAGTGGGTGTATTTTACTGATGCTTATTGGAATACTTTTAAGGAAGTAGATGTAGCTTGACACCTGAAAGTGGATGTAGTTTATTGGTGCTTATTGGAACATTTTTACGGAATGGCAAAGGTTGGCGGTTTTTCATTGGCCTAATAAAGTCCAGAGAAAGACATGTTGCGCCAAGTCTCAAAAGGAGCTCTAGTTATTTTCAGCAAAGAAAAATCAAGAGATTAACACATGTGTTAAAGAAGTTTTGTATATTGATAAATCAATTATGTTAGGTTAGTAATAGGAATGTATTAATTCAAACTACACAAACCAACAATAAACATGCCATAAGAAGTAATTTAACAAAGTTTTTTTTATTAATAAAAAAAAATTACACGTCTCACTATTTAAAAATAAATTGTCACTGAGCATCACAATTGAGGTAAGTAGGAGGAATTCCATTGCACTTCATTTGCATGCTAGGAAGCAGGGTTCCACTAACACCTACTTGACATTCTCATAGTTAAAAATACATACTGTTTTCATTAAAAAAAAAAAAAAAAAAATTTAAGAGATTTTTCGTGAGATACATCTGAGCTAGATATATTCTTACGAAATATACAAATTGGCTTAATTGTATTTTTTAACAATTCTTTAATTTATTAATCGTTTTCTCTTTTAACATTAATTACTTCGATTTAGCCAGTGTAAATAAAAATTATCAAAATATTTAAATTGTTATATACTAGCATGTATTTTATATACTAGTATTTTACATACTAGTATAATACATTATAATACTAAACTTCATTGCAAAATAAATCGTAATGGAATGTTGTATGTTAAAATAACGATACTTCTTAAAATCTTGATAGTACTTGACTGAAGCTTTTGCAGGCACACCTGAAATCCCTTTACGGTGCACCAGTGTTCTGCGGCTCATCGGTTGAGAACCGCTACTTTATCTTATGAATTTTCCTATTACATGACCTTATATATTATTAATTTATATACTAGTGAGTATTGGTAAAATAGAATTTATCAGATGTGAAATATCTTTAAACAAATTGTTATACGTATATTAAAAAATCAAAGCATTGGGCCTTTCTTTGTTTAAAAAGTAATAAATTGAAAACCAGCGTTTAACTGAAATGGTCATTAAAATAAGGTCATGTAATAAGAAAATTCATAAGATTAAGCAGTGGTTCTCAACCGGTGAGCCACAGCACACTGGTTCAAGAAGATTTCAGGTGTGTCTCGAAAATTTTCAGTCAAGTACTATCAAGATTTTAAAAAATATCGTTATTTTAACATACAACATTCCATTACGATTTATTTTGCAATGAAGTTTAGTATATAATGTTCCATTTCTTGGCAGTTACTTTCAATGTTTGAATTCTTTTTATAAGAATATGTGTCGAAATCATCAAAATTGTGCCACTTTTTTTACATAAATTTAATACTTCCAGAAAATAAATATTCATCCGAAAGAAAAAGGGTTACAATGTAAAATGTAGTAGTAAAATGAAAAGTGGTGGTATGATGCAATTCAGATAAAATTTTAATCGAAGGCTTGTTTATTGCTGCAAAAAAGAGGCATAAGTTGCATCTACTATCTTGTGGTTTAAAAAAACTATCTTTTCGTTTGATGCAAGAAAGATGTAGGTCGATTCAATAGTTCTCGTGTTACTCAAGAGATGGAGCTGGTTGTCTCGTTGAATATTTGAATTGTTAAACGTTTTTGACGGTTTTCAGAAAACTTAAATAGTTGGAGATATTTTTTTTTTTTTTTTTTTTTGGCAGCAAATCTTAATTTAACAAATTTTACAAAATTCAGTTTTATATTACATAAATTTTGAATAAAATATCCAAATATCAACACTTGTACGCAATCTGTCCAAAAATGCTATTTTGCAAAGAAAATATTGTATTTTTTTTTAAAGTCAAGCTCAGATATCTCAATAAATGCTAATGTATTATGTTAAAAAAAAGTTAGAGTTCTAATTATCCTTTATTACAAACTAATAGCAAATGGTTTTGCTCTTTCATGGCTCAAATGGGGTATATTGTTTGTGTTAGTAAATAAATTAAAAATTATATATAATCCTTCCGTATATTTTTCTCATTATCATAATTTTAGTGTGCCGCGGAAATTAACCATGAATTTCGGTGTGCCGCGGGGTAAAAAAAGTTGAGAATCACTGATATATAGAGAAGCCATCATTCTTTTAGCGCGCAAGAAAAACCGGAAGTTCCATCGGGGAGAAAGAACTTCGGATAGTGACGTCACAAATTCGTCCGGAGGCTTTGGCGGAATGTCAAGTAGGTGTTGGTTCTACAGGATAGATGGGGGAAGGGGAAGTCATATTCATCTCCAACCTGTCGTCTACGTGATCCGGCCGGTGTTGAGTTCACTAAGACGAGGGCACGAGTGGAACAGACTCTGGACTTCCTGAATCTAGGAACGTTGGGGAAGAGGTCCGGAGCTGGTCTCTTGTCGATGGAGCTCACTTGGAGGTGGATGAAGTAGACAGATCCGAGCATGAGCCCGCACGCGATGACGTATGTGAAGAACCTTCTGTAAGTCCACATGGATCAGGATGGCCGTAATTCCCGCTCCTAAAAAAAAAAAAAAAAAAAAAAAAAAAAAAAAAGAAGAAATTAAAAAACATACATTTAACACACATTCAAGTATTGCTGAAATTTTTCTGTAGTAAAAATAAATTTTTACTGCAGAAATAAAATTTACTAAATGAAATAGATTTTTACTAAATGAATTGTTATAAAAAAATTAAATTTTAATCTCAGTATCTTTTTAGGTGCGTTCGTAATTATATAAATACGCAGCACCTATAGTCGTCGTCTGGTCCGTCCGTCTGTCAGCATACAACAGCGCAAAAACTACCCAACCGAATGGCTTGAAATTTAATGTATAGAATCGTTGCAGAATTTTGTCGAGTCATTTCATATTTTATGAAAATCGAATCAAAACTTAAAAAGTTAATGAAAGTTTTCTTTATTCTGTTAAATCCTATCATACGTAATCTATATAATAGAAGCGCAAGTCATGTGACTGAGGAACACAAATAAGGGATAATCACATCTTTTTTCATATGCCAAGCGGCCATTTTTATTCAAAATTATTTTTTCGAATAAAATTGCATAAAATTATTTTTAGAAAGATCGTTCAAAAAAATTGTTTGCTTGAGAGATGCGTTACGTTCAACAATGTATAGATTCTGAGGAAATTAGGTTCAGTGGAAATTAGGTTAACCGAATATCTCAATCCATTAGAGTCAATAAACATAGGAGATGCGTTCATTATGAGTCATAAAAATATTAAACCATGCACTGTAAAAAAATTTCGGAACGTTTCAGGAAATTATCATGAAACCTTTCGCATATTTTACCGGAATTTCGAGTTTTTTTTATGTCTCACGTCCAGTTACGGCAATAATTCGTGTAATATTTTTGAGAGGTTTAAACTTTTCCGTAAACTACATTCTGCCCATGTGTGCTACATGTTTTCTGTTCTATTAGCCATTTTGATAACTAAAGAAGAATAAATAACAGCTGCCTAGTAGGTACTTAGCGGCAAATGCAATCTGAACAAATGCCATTCATTCTTTGTTTGGATACCAAACGATAAAGTAAGTAGCTAATTTAAATCTTTTTATGCTTCATTATTTGAATTTTCATTTTATCTGTAATACCAAACTTTAAAATTTAATTGCTTAAATAAGACACTGAATAAAAAAAGTATATTGATTATATTGAAAATTGGAAACGTAAAAGCAAACAGCCGTGGCATCTTAATGCCATCACATTTTTCCGGAATTTTTTTTACAGAGTGGAGGTAATTATTCACAAAGCAAGATCTCCTTGGTGAAAAAAAAATCGCATTTGTAAACGTGCCATGCGTAATAAGAAAAATAATATATTTTAAATTGCAAACCATTTGGTTGGGTAGTTTTTGCGTTGTTATATGCGGACAGACAGACAGACAGACAGACAGACAGACGGACGGACGGACCAAACGACGACTATAGGTGCTACGTATTTATATAATTACGAACGCACCTAAAAAGTGGGGGGGGGGGGGCATGCTCATTTTGCTCCTAGCACACGACATAATTCATTTCACTGAAAAATAAGGATTTTTTTTTTTTTTTTTTTTACACGTTGTGAAACAAGTTATATAATGAACGCACCTCATATGGCAACGTTTAACGTACAATTTCCGACTTGTTAAGATATGGCATCAGGATAGAAAAAAAAGTATTTTTATATTGCTGCAAACGCAAATGTTACTTTACATTATTGCGACAAACAAATATATTTAAGTTGAGTCACGTGGTAACAGATTCTTAAAATTCACGTCTGAAAATTATCTAAACTCTGAGATTTTAAATTTTGTCTTCTTAAGTGCAGGCTACAGTTTATAAAAAGGAAAAAGGTTTTATTTATTTAAAAAACACATTTTTCGTATTTTTTAAGAAGTCACAGTCAACTAAAGTGATTGCGGGCCGGCTGAAAAATAGGCACACGGGACCCGGCGGAACATTGTTGCAGGCCTGTTTTGGAACAAGGTTGGTACCAGAATTTTTGTACCAGTCTTCAAGCTCGGGCTCAAAGTGAAAATTTTATTTGTTCAAAAACTGAAAAAGGGGGAAAACACTTGCCATTTGCGAAACTAAGAATGTAGTCTAAATTCCTTTAAATGTTCTACAATCCTTAAAGAATTAATTTGAAAGAGAATTGAATTGTTATTGATGGGATATATAAGGAGAAATATTTTAAAGCCTTTGTACGGGCAGTGTTGGTAACATAAAAAAGCCGCGAGATAGCCCTTGTACATCTTCCTTTTTGATTGAAATCCTTTTCCAGAATTACTGAAAAACAAACTCATGTCTTTCTGCTGCAGATGCACCATGACATTTTAAAAGAATAAAAAGTATGACTTTTGAAAGACTTCTACCAGTGGTTAGGCATAAATAACAAGTTTTCTATTTTAAACAGATTTCCAGGGACATGAACATCACGAAACGTAATCATGAGGGAGTATTTAGGATTAGTACTTATTTCTATGTAAGAAGATATTTTTAAATGAGAAAATTAATTTTGAAAGAATTTTAAAATGTTATTAACAGTTTTCTACTGCGTATTTTCGGTATAGGGTTCTGATAACACAAACATTTTTAGGCCGGGTTCCGAGAAAAGAGCCCGCTCCAACAAGCACACTGCTGCGCCAAGAGTCCGCAAGGATTTGTTTCGGAAGAAATTGGATCCTTTAAAGGACTCTTCACAATTTTTTTCATTTTCAAACAGAACCCTTCACAATTTTTTTCATTTCCAAACAGGACCCTTCACAAAATTTTTCATTTCCAAACAGGACTCTTCACAAAATTTTTTGTCTAAAAACGGATCTTTTCAAAAAACTTTTCCCTCTCCAAACTGTACCTTTCAAAAATTTAATCATTTAAAAGGAAAATCTAACTGTTACTTTTAAATATATTTTTAAAAAATGTATATTTTATATAAATTATCTTCTTAAAAATGTATAAATAAGAATCTGATTATGAAGATTATTTCAAATTCAAAAAATTATGACTACATTTTTCACAAATGTAAAAATCTATTCACAATTTCACAAAAACAGGACCCCGAGAAAAAAGTCTGGACCCACCCCTGGTCTGGGTAGGAGACTGACTTTCCTCGTGCATGTCTGAAGTTTGGAGCCCTCTCAAAACCATTTGCTACACAATTTTCTACAACAATTCGTGGTATTTAAAAAACCCAGAAAATTGAACAGAAATTAACTTGTAGTAGCTCTGTCATGACAAATACACGGGACTATTTTACTTCTTTTCCAAGTACATACATTGATTACAACTTGATGGTATCCATGGTTGTGCACATTAACGCACAAAAATGTCTCTTGCTTTACTTCTTAGTATTTGCCTGGATATTTGTGATTGCCTAGTGATATTTGTGATCTTTTAACAGTGCTGCGAGATATGAATTGACTAACTCTTCCCTTTTTTATACAATTCTCTCTCTATTCGAGAGCAAATTCTCAAGCATTGGCCCACTGTTTTCTGGCTTCATTGGCCAACGGTTGGGTTTGGCCATCTCACCTATGTTGGTCTAATACAGTCAAACCTCGTTAGTAAGCCACCTGGATAAAACATCACTCCGCATATACAGTCATGTTTCAGAAGTTCCAGCCATTCTATGCTTTTTCACATATTGTACTCCGCTAATTGCATCATCATTTTTTCAACCACTCCGCTTAAGGCTTAGGAGTTCGCTGTTAAGAGTGAAGTAGGTACCTTCAAAAACACTCCGTTTTTGTTGTGCATGACTAAGTTTAACAACGTTCCAGATGACAACCCTTTCCTTATAAAGATTGTGCTGGTGATTTACAGACAGATCCTACTAAAGGCCGGTTACACCTGTCAATAAAAGTCTATCACCACACATAAAGAAAATAAGGTGTGGGGTGCACCTTTACCATCATCCAATAATTACCTATAGGGGCTTCTGATATTGATACTAAAGAAATAAATTATTTATTTAAAGAAAATTAATTGTTGCGTTGTGTTAGAAGAGTATCTAATTTATGGCCGTTTTGTTTTGGACTGGAGTTTATAGAGTTCCAAAAGAGATTACCAAAACAACTCTAAAGATAATTTTAAATAAAAAACATTCTAAGATCAAAGTTAAGAAAATTAAAGAGAAATATTTAGGTTTTAAAAATCAATTAAGCAAACACTAAAATTAAGACAACATATTTTTTAAACAAAAAAAAACAATTACCTTATTTACATTAAAAAATAAACATTTCAAAAAACATAGTAGAGATATATAAATCAACCTTTTTTTGTTACAATTTAATTTAATCATTATACGTTCTCAGTTACTAAATGACAAGTTCTCCTGTCGTAAAAAAAACAAAAAAAAAAAAAAAAAAAAAAAAAACAATTATATTCTGGCGGTACAAGTACAAATGTTAGGTTGGTAATTTTATGGCAATACATCATACCTGAATCATTAAAGATGAACTTAAGTCCTGGAATTAGGGAGTTGGCAGGTCCTAAACTGGACGCTGGTGAAGGCTAGTCAAAGGGCCTCTTTTTGGGCTTAACTTCATCGGGAAAGACTTCCGCACTTTTCACTGGAACCACACGCTGCACTCTGCCGCATTTTTCCCCGTCAACCGCACTTTACCACACTTTCTCATTCACTGCTCTTTTTGACAAATTCTCCTCAACTGCATCTCTCTCCAAGTTCTAGCTACTTTTTCCAATCGGCGGGGCACCTCCCACTCTACTTGAATTTTTACCACCTTGTATCTGGATGGCCCAGTGCGACAATCGCCACACCCACCTTCGATGCTCATTGAACTGTCCAGCCAGTGGCAACAAACTTTTTGGCCCCCTTGATTTAACAGACGCCTCGGTGTCTACCCTGAGTCCCGTAGTGTCGAAACTCAATGTACCACACACGAAACGTGACTGATAGCCCCCATAAATTTACAGTCGTAAAGATTTCAAAAATGGCTCCAGTCCACCTTTTGCGCCAGACAGCGCTCATAAAAATGCCATTCATTTTGCTAGTTAAATTTGTACCAAACATTGTACCGCCGAGGTACCTAGATAATTACAGTGTAGCATAAAAATGTATATTAAAAAAAACACAGTAATTACTAATTATACTTATATATATAAATGCAAGAAGAAACATTTACTTATACTAATTATAAAATTTAAAAAAAAAGAACACTCAATATATATATATATAAATTTCCAAGTGTATAACACAAAAAAGGTGGTGAACACTTTCCACCAGATTGTCTGGTCTCTGCTGAAAAAAAAACTAAACCCGGGCGCCAGACACGACGTATTCTGTATTGAAGTTTAGCATCGGCGCGCGCAGCACATTTAAACTTATTCTCGTTCCAGTCACGTTCATTGAAAATAGTTCACATTTTATCTGTTTAGTTTGATCCTTTTAAATTTGTTATATTGTGCCGTTCGGTCCGCTTAATTTTTTATCGACCTGGATGAGCCGTTTAATTTTTATTTTATCGGCACGGCAGATAATTAAAAAATTATCTTTATTCTGCCGGCCCAGCTTGGGTACGGGCCATGCCCGTGCCTATCCCTAGCCTCTAGTGTGTGTGTGTGTGCGTGTGTCTGTTGGCGATGGCTAGCAAAATCTACCACACGTAGAAGTCTGAAAATTTGGATGTCGGTAGTCCAAGGCATGTTCTGATGTACCTGAGGCTCAGATTTTTATTTTTTGACAATTAGACGATATATTAATTAAAAATTCATCAGAAAAACTATTTTCTTCCAAAAATCAGAAGACACGTGCACATGCCCATAACGTGATTTTCGAACGAAAAGGAAGGAAGAATCAAATGACGCCGCTTTTTGGCCTTTTGTTCTCCATCGGCCGAACAGTTCGGGATACGGAAAAACGGAAGACTCGTTTTCAAAGTTCACATTTTTAAGTTTTAAACCCCCACAATCGGTTCGGAAAAATATTGTTGTTAACCATTTCATTTTTTTCCCCAGAAAAGACCGTTTTGGAGGTTGATGTTTTTCCCCTTACGGAAACGCTCCCGCAGGCCGCAATTATAAATTGGTGCTGATTAGTTTTTGGTAAAAATCACCCAGCAGGTGGCGCTGCTATGCAGTCTTTTTTGCGATTTCCGCAATAGCTCTATCTCAAGAACTAATGCTCGGAATTTAATAAAACTTTATTCAGTTAGTCTCTGATATAAATTGGTGCTGATTAGTTTATGGTAAAAATCGCTCAGCAGGTGGCGCTGCTATGCAGCATTTACACGATTTTAGCGATAGTCCTGTTTCAGTTAGATCTTTATATAAATTGGTGTCGATTCTTTTTAGTGTATGCGAAACCTGTGTGAGATAGAAGAAAGTTTTGGGATTGACACATCAGACTAGTTTAAAATTGTAGCACAATTTTGCTTTTCACTTTCATAGATGGAAAAAACCAGACAGCCAACAATCAACGAATAAGGAGATACCTGATGACATAACACCAGACATCTTGCAGATCAGAGTCTGAGTTGCATCATCTAATTTTTTTGCACAATAAGCATGTTTCACTGCATCAGAATTAAAATTAGTCTATCCTAATCTAAATATACTTATTCATCACATTTGATGAAATATAAATACTTTTTTTTTTTTTAAATTTTGAAGTTAAAAAAAAAGTCTAAGAAAAAAAATAATAATGTTTGGTTTAAACCATAAACCAGAACAGCCCTGTATGGTTAATTGAATGTTCATGTCAAAATAACATTTGCTGCTGCAACATTTGGGATAAAGAGTGTTTTATAAGAGGAAGAGGTATTTTGTGTTTTTACTAAAACTTGACTTCATACATTCTTAAAATGCTGAGTAAACTTAATCTTCTGAGCATACACTTTAAATATGATAAAAATTTTGCAAATCGTGTAAAGAGCGAGAGTAATATTTAAATTTCTATAATTGATAGAAGTGGCATTAAGGAATCACAGGATGCGAACAAAAACCCTACTCTGCTCAACAAATGCTCCATTTTGATCTAGTATTTTTTTTTTTTTTTCACAGAAAAAACTCCAAACATTTCAAAAAATTTTCAAGCTTAATTCATGCTTCGCTAATATGATTTTTATAACAAAATTCTTTAGCTCTTTCCCACCCTCCCCCCTCTGAAAATCAGAAGTTATGAGTTATGCGATAGATAAGTATTTTCTTTTTCTTTTCTACAAATTTTTAGTACTTATAAAATACGTTTTTTTTTCCAAAAATTTTGATGATTTTTTCATTTGCTTCCCCCCCCCCCCCATCCCCCCTTTCTACAAGGAAGGAATGTATAGAATTTATCACGGCCTACCTGATAGAATTTTAGAAGCTTATTTTCAATAAATAACACCAGATAAGGATGATTTTTCAAAAATTGGGCATTCTTGCTCCTCTGCGGGGGGGGAGGGGGGGGCGCAAAAAAGTATCTCAAAACTTGCCACAGCCTCAGCGATGAAATATTGTTAAAAAGTTTCATAATATGAAATCCTTCCTGATAACTTTTTTGTATTTTTTTTTTATTCGACCGCCCCTAGCAAAGGAGGGAGACTGCAAAAATGTATCTCGGAATCTATCATTGCTTCAGAAGATAAAAATTTTACCGAGATATTTTCTAGGAATATATATATATATATATATATATATATATATATTTAATTCGGAGATAATTTTAAAAAATCAAATCGGATGTGTGTACGGTTTTTTTTTTTTTTTTTTTTGCTCCTTTTTGATAAAACTTTACATGAAGATTCTCAATAACGTCAGATAAGGATTTTTTTTCTAAAGTTCTACACACACCCCCCCCCCCCCCCCAATCAGAAGCTCTACAAGTACGTACTTATTACAAGATCATACGGGGGATTTTTTTCTCAATTTTTGCCTTCTTTCAGACATAAAATTTTGTGTGGTATCGAGTCTCAGAATAAAACACCCAGAGACGGGTGGATTTTTTCAAATCCACCCTTGCCAAAGTATCTCAAAATTTGTTAAGCCAATTTATTTAAGCTGGCGATTTTTTAATTTTTTTGCCTTTTTGTACAAACACTGACATAAAAAATGAGCATAAAAAGCATTTAGAATAGTTACCGGAGAGTTCTTACCATTACAGAAGTAAATTGTCCAAAGATCACCGTAAAATGCAGAGAAAACGCTAAAAATCATATAAAAAATTCTGAAAATTTTAAATATCGCAAAGAATAAAATTTGCTTTGTTGGGATAAAAGATAAAAACCGGAATTCCTTTTACAAATGTCAATAAATCGCTAAAAAAGTGCAAAAAATCGTTAAAAATTGCAAAGAACAAAATTTACTATACAGCGTTAGAAAATTGAAACTGGATTCCTTTTACAAATGTCAATAAATCGCAGAAAAAGTGCAAAAAATCATTAAAAATTGCAAAGAACAAAATTTACTATACTGCATAAAAAAAAATTGAAACTGGGTTTCTTTTACGAACGCCAAAAAAACTGCCACAGAGAAAAAAAAAAAAAAAAAGCTACAAATCGCATTAAAAAAATCTCTAAAAATTCAAAAATTGCAGAGGACAACATTTAATATATTGGATTTCAAAACTAAAACCGGATTCCTTTTAATAATGTTGAAATATCGTAGTAAAACGAGAAAAAAAAACGTTAAAAATCGCTTAAAAATTAACTATATTTGGACTAAAAGATTTAAACAATATTCCTTTGAAGAATGTCAAAAAATCAAAATGGAACACTTAAAAACGCATAAAAAATAATAATTAAAAAATCCGATACTATTCAAAACTATGCTTGTTATTATTTTTATCAATTAATTGTTAAAAACTTTTGTGCATTTGAAAATCAATGATAGGGGGGGGGGGGGGGTAAATATTTCTTCTCCAGCGACTGGAACTTTTTGCTAGCTAGCAGATTTTATTAAATTTATCAAACCCTGTTTACAAGAGAGAGAGAGAGAGACAAATCGAATTCATAAACATTTTTCAACTATGTTGGACCATTAAAATATGTCAGTTGTTTTATTTGGGATTTCGCAATTTTTCTGTTCTTGCCCCCATAAATTCCAAAAGAATCCTAAATGATTATAATCACGGAAATTATGACGAAATAGTAACTGTAGTGGTCATTTGCAGTGGTCCGTTAATGGCAATGCAAATAAAATCATTCGCCTTCATCATTATCCTCCATAAATACAGAAACATTTTATTTTTACAGTTCTAAATTTGCAGCTGCTCTAACACAGAAAGAAAACATATTGAAAGACAGTTACAGATGTTTACACAGCTTAGCTTTTAACACAATCAGAATTTCATATATATGTCGTAGGCTCGGAAACTGCACAAAAGAATTTGATCAAATTTGATTAAAATAGAAACATTAGAAATAAAATATTTAAGAACAGGAATGAATAATATCAAAATATTTTTTGCCAAAGTGTTGCTATAGCAATATTCGCAAAGTAAAACACATATCATTGATGAGTATTTAGGCTAATTAAAAAAATAAACTTTATCTATTGCTTCTCGGCTGTGCACGACAAAATCAAAAGGAATTTTTGTGCCCCCCCCCCCCCCCCACACACACACACAAAGAAATTTTGAAATGGCGCCCCTGCACTACAATAGATGTTTTGTTTTCTTTCTTTCTCCAAAAAAAACTTTCGTCGTTGTTCAATTCCGATCTTCTATGGGAGGGGGGGGGGGGGGGGGAGAGATTCGGAGACACTTTTAAAAGGGAAAGAAATTTCGAATAGCCGAAAAAATTATGACAAAGCACCCTGATTACGGAAAGAAAATGGAACGGAGTTTAAATAAATATTTTAATGTTGCAACTTTGCTTTCAAAAAGTACTTAAATAAATTTTATTTATATAAAACGCTGCTTTATTTGAATTTTTAAAAATTCCCCTTTATCTCCCCTTCCACCTATAAAGAAAAAAGTCCAGATTGGAAAAATTGGTATCAATACTCGGGCAGCACCTGTGAAAAGATAACCCTGTAACATATAAGCCTGAAACTTTTGTACACCTACATTATCCATATATTTGGCTCTTTTCATACAAAAATACGTGACAAGACAAAGGTGACACGTTCGGAGAAAATCATACGAATGTTGAATCTTTCTCTGCACTCAAAAAAGGAGTTACGTTGTATAATATTTTAAATTAGAGTGGCACAGCATTTCAAAGAACAAAAGGATATATGTATTAACAATACGTTATTCATAACATAATATGTAAGAAAGTGAATGTACACACATATTCGTATATATGAAATTTATTTATTGAAGGTAATTCAAATTAACTGACTGGAGAAATATAGTCCCGTAAATTTAGACCAAAAAAAGCTTCTGCCTGGAAAGTTTTGGAGAAGTTTTTTTTTTTCTTTCTTCTTTTATGTTTTTGGGGGGTGCTGAATACGAATTTCAACTTTGCCACCTCGTATCTTGTCTGCTTAAAAAATTATAAGCGAAAAACCATGAAAAAATCTGAGTTTTTTTTCGGTTTTTCCCCTGTATTCCGAAAAGGGTTTAAACTTTTTGAAAAACTTATCGCACCAAATTAAACTAGAGTACATTTCCTACATTTTTCATATACAATATTTGTTTCTAAGATGAATAGTTTTGGCATACGAGTAAAAGGAATTTTAGCGATATAACTGAAATTCAATCATCGGAGGGCGAAAACGCGATACAGTTGCTATGCATCCATTTTAATCACCAATTTGAAGCTGTTTAGTTATTTCTGGTTGCATTTCGAATATGTTTACATTTTCTTACCAAGTTTTAAACCTTTTATAGCACTAAGAAAAAAAAATGAAATCAGATGATTAGGATAGATATAAAAACACAATCACTCTGCATAGATGAGAGAACCAATTTTTATTTTTCTGGTAATCTGATTTAAGTACAATTATAAGTATTGTAAGTTTAATATAATAATAACATATGTGGAAGATTATAAATAGGAAAAAAGAGGAATGTAGTGTTGTAGGCGAAAACGCTTAATGTAATGGTTTTGTGAATACAAACCCCAGAAAACATTACTGAAATGAGCACTAAATTTGTTGAGCGTGATAGACGATCTCGCAAAACGGTATCTAATGAGGTTGTTTTTAATGAGACTATGGTACCAACGGTTTATCAGGGAAAATTTCTCGCAAACGACAAGAAAAAAAACCGTTTAATAGCCCTGCTGATGTGTAGATTTGGCTCTGAAAATATGGCTTGTAAGCAGGCAAAAGAAGATGCCGACACACTCATTATCGGTTCTGCGTCAATTTGTCGCACACAATTCATCGCGGAACAATTTATCGCGGCGACAACTCATCGCAGCGTCAATTTGTCGCGGCGTCAATTCGTTGTGGTGTCAATTAGTCGCAACGAAAATATATTTGAAGGCTATGATGATAAAAGTAAAATTAATTTAGTAAAATTATTTAATGATGTAAATTGTTAGTTATAGTTCTCTATATATAAAAAACAAATTATCATTAAATAATTTTACTACATTATCTTTAATTTTATCATCATAGCCTTCAAAAACATTTTCGTTGCGACGAATTGACACCACGACGAATTGACGTTGCGATGAGTTGTCGCCGCGATGAATTGTGCGCGACGGATTGACGCGACATAGCCTCATTATCAACACTGCTCTCAAGTTGGCACCTAACCATGAGAACGTGATAATCATTGGTGAAGATGTAGACCTTCTGGTAATTTTAATTGGACTTTGCAATTTTCCCAATGTTTAATTCTTGAAACCAGGAAAAGACCCCAGAAGATCTATTCACCTTTTTGTGCAGTAGACAAATTAATTGCCAAACACATCCTATTTCTACATGCCATGAGTGGATGCGATACCACTTTTGCATTGTACAGTCAAGAAAAAACAAAATACCTTCAAATTTTGAAGAAATTTTCCGACCTGCAACATGGGGTAGATATATTTAAAAACCCTAGTGATGTAGCCTATGATGTTATTAAAGCTGGGCTGTTGTTTCTGGTACACCTATACGGATTCAGAGGGAAAGTAACACCTTCCCTAAACAGCCTGGGGTACAGGTGCTGCATAAAATCTGCTTTAAAATATGCAAATATAGCATCGCTCCCTGCAACAAAAGATGCAGCTCGATGTCACTGTCTGCGAATTTACCACCAAGTACAGTTATGGTTAGGCAACTGTAAAAATGCTGAGGAATGGGGCTGGAATAAAACCAAGAGAGACGTCATACCCATACAAACTGTCAAATCTCCCGCACCAGAAACTGTTCTGTGAAAAATATCCTGCAAATACAAAACAAACTGTAGTGGAATGTGTGGTTGTAAGAAAGCAAGTTTGTTTTGTTCGCTCCTCTGCCTGAACTGCGATGGCCATTGTGACAATGTCAGCTCCTTTTCATCGCCGAAGATGACTTGGAAACAGAAGTTTACGACCCAATACAGGATATTTTAAGTCAAGTGGAGATACAACCTGAGCCATCAAGTGATGATGATGAAGATACCGATGAACCTCTTGTTGAAGAATATCAACAAGGTCCTTCAAAGTGACCAAAACCACATTAATTGGAAAACAACACTACATTCCTCTTTTTTCGTGTTTATAATCATCCACACATGTTATTATTACACTTACAATACTTATAATTGTACTTAAATCAGATTACCAGAAAAATAAAAATTGGTTCTCTCATCTATGCAGAGTGATTGTGTTTTTATATCTATCCTAATCATCTGATTTCATTTTTTTTTCTTAGTGCTATAAAAGGTTTAAAACTTGGTAAGAAAATGTAAACATATTCGAAATGCAACCAGAAATAACTAAACAGCTTCAAATTGGTGATTAAAATGGATGCATAGCAACTGTATCGCGTTTTCGCCCTCCGATGATTGAATTTCAGTTATATCGCTAAAATTCCTTTTACTCGTATGCCAAAACTATTCATCTTAGAAACAAATATTGTATATGAAAAATGTAGGAAATGTACTCTAGTTTAATTTGGTGCGATAAGTTTTTCAAAAAGTTTAAACCCTTTTCGGAATACAGGGGAAAAACCGAAAAAAACTCAGATTTTTTCATGGTTTTTCGCTTATAATTTTTTAAGCAGACAAGATACGAGGTGGCAAAGTTGAAATTAGTGTTCAGCACCCCCAAAAACATAAAAGAAGAAGAAAAAAAAACTGCTCCAAAACTTTCCAGGCAGAAGCCTAGATTGACTGGACTAAAAGAAGTACAGCTAAAAAAGCATAAGTTTTTGTATAATTTCAACACTTTCTATTCGCAAAGAGATGATAATATAGTAGGTCAGTATGTGATTACACTATTAAAATACGATATTTAAATACAGCTAAATGCTCCAGAACTTCTTTTATTTTCCATCTAAGTGATTTTCAGCTTCATCTCTACGAGAACATATGCACATGTCAAATTAATAGACAGAAGATGCCGTTACTTTAGTCAATTCTAATCCTACCCATTGCAATGAGTATTCTGATACACTATATTGCCAAAGGTGATCGGTCACTTGCGATTTTAGACGCTTTGTTAACTATCTAGAAAAATACATGAGGATTTAACCTGAAACTGCAGGTGTGTAAACAGTATAGTATAGGTTATATATTTTCGCGACGATTTTTTCCCGAAACTCCATAGGGGACTGATAACAAATTGAAAAAGAACGAATATCTTTTGGATTATCCTGTAAAAACTAATGTAGCAAAAGTGTTCAAACTCGAGATTATTAATAAGTGGCTTATTGTAATATACTGTGTTAATTTTTATGAGGATAGCATGTATACTCGAAGAGAAATTAAGGTTTTTATAAAAACCAGTCCCAAATTTCGCCAAGTTTTTTGCTTATAATTTGCAGAGTTCTTAATATAAAAAAAAAGTTCTTTTGAGAAAATATGTCAAACAACATTGTACATAATACTCTGCAATCGGAATTAAAAAATAATAAAAATTGGATAAAAAATGAGCAGGTTTACTAAAAAATGTTTCACTGCACATGCGCGAATGCAATCAAAATATAATATGCATAATGTATTAGCTAAGTATATAGAGCAACTTTTGTGAAAGTCTCAAAATCATAGCTTGAAAATTCTGAAAATTATCGTCGATCGAATAAGCTCGAAATCCGTTGTTCCCAAAAGGAAGCAAAAAGATGAGGGGTTGTATCCAAATATAGTAGTACGTGCAATATTGTGTACGCTATCTTGGCACTAATCAACAGCTATTTGATACAACCCCTCACCTTTTTGCTTCTTTGTGGGAACAACGGATTTCGAGCTTATTCTATCGACGATAATTTTCAGAATTTTCAAGCTATGATTTTGAGACTTTCACAAAAGTTGCTCTATATACTTAGCTAATACATTATGCATATTATATTTTGATTGCATTCGCGCATGTGCAGTGAAACATTTTTTTAGTAAACCTGCTCATTTTTCAACCAATTTTTATTATTTTTTAATTCTGATTGCAGAGTATTATGTACAATGTTGTTTGACATATTTTCTCAAAATAACTTTTTTTTTATATTAAGAACTCTACAAATTACAAGCAAAAAACTTGGTGAAATTTGGAACTGTTTTTATAAAAACCTTAATTTCTCTTCGAGTATACATGCTATCCTCATAAAAATGAACACAGTATATTACAATAAGCCACTTATTAATAATCTCGAGTTTGAACGCTTTTGCTATATTAGTTTTTACAGGGTAATCCAAAAGATATTCGTTATTTTTCAATTTGTTGACAGTCCCCTATGGAGGTTCGGGAAAAAATCTTCGCGGAAATATATAACCTATACTATACTGTTTACACACCTGCAGTTCCAGGTTAATTCCTCATGTATTTTTCTAGATAGTTAACAAAACTTCTAAAATTGCAAGTGACCGGTCACATTTGGCAATATAGTGTATTATTTTACTTTCCCACAACACTCGCTCCTTTTTCAGTTGACAGCTAAAAATGGATTTGTAAATAGATACTAAGAAAACACGGGGAAAATAATCTTTAACCACTATAATCACTCTACTAAAAAAACAAAAAAACAAGTTGGAAACTTTACGTCCAACGTGACAAATGAGGGTGCGTTCGTACTATAATTTGTTTTATAAATATTCAGATCTTGGTGCAATAGCTGTTGCACTCTTATATGCAAAAATGCAAGAATACAAAACTTAGTGTATTTATGCAGATTTTCATTTTTTAGATATTCATTTTATTTTATGAAATTAAGTTTCAACACACTTTTACAAACAATTAAATACAATTCAGTTACATTAAAATTATACTATGCGCAAATATACAATACAAGACAATGTGAAGAAAAAAAAATTATTATTTCAGTGAGAAAATGTATTATATCGTCTGTTGTTAAGAAATTGAAGATCCCTATTTCAATTAGTATTCTGATGTTATTATTTTGCTTTCCTACAACACTCGCTCCTTTTTCAGTTGATAACTGGAAATTGATTAGTAAATAGATACTAAAAATACACCAGATAAAGTAATATTTTAACCACTATAAATTCTGAAAAAGAAAGATACTATACGGTATTCCGACTAGTAAATAGAACCTTGCATAAATACGGGTTAGGATCCCTTAGAAAACTCCCCTACGGAGGGCGGAGGGCACCCCCCCCCCTTCCCGCCGGCCTATATCCATAGCGCAGATAATCGGCCGTAACAAATAAGCAACCAACCAACCGAATATTTTAATAAACAGTGCGTTTGACAGTGCAAATACATGTGTTGGTATTCAAATGATTAAAAAATTTTAAAAGGAAGTTTATATTTCATTTGTTTAGGATGTCTTAATAAAAAGCTATGCAAAAACCGAGTAAATGAACAGTTCTTAGCAGTATAACTAGCAGCAATTTAAAAACACTTAAAGTTTCATACTATGTTATTTATTTTACAACTTGTAGAAAAATAACTTATAACACTTTTTTATTGAATTACGGGTTTTTTTAAATCCAGCATGATAATTAACTAGTAAGGAGTTTTTCAAAACCTTATTCTATTAAAATATTTACTAATTGTTCATTCACTTGGGGCTGTTCACTTACTGGAAAAGAAAAGAAAAAAATCGCAAATAATCAAGTTAGATTTTCGCGAATGTTAAGCATTTTCATATTCGTGAATAATCAAAACTCGTGAATGTTAAAACCACGACCACGAATGTTGAGGGATTACTGTATTATAAGAAACTTGAGGATCCAATTCGAGACTCCCCGGGTCTTTAAGCCGGTAGTTCTGTTAAATTAGTGTTTTATTTATTTTTTGATGAAGTTTTCTTCCAGAAACAAAGGCTGGACTCTTTATATTGTTTCAAGTGCACGCGATAGTAATAGAATTACATAAAAAAATAAAAATAAAAAATCATTTAAAAATGTTTAAAAACCATAGATTATTTTAATTACTTTTATTTTTTTAATAACCATAAAAAATGGGTAAATTGAGATTGTTTTCAAACTAATTCCATTTGAAAGAAAAAAAATTTCTTGTTTCACAGTGTAAAAATGGAAATTTTGCGATGTTTGGAAGTTAAAAAAAAAAAAATGGAAGTAAAAGCGAAATTAATTGGTCATGTGTTACCACCGTTAGTATGACGTCAGCGTTACTCGCGGACATGTTTTGGCTTTATAATATAGGTATAAACTTTAAAATCTCGGGTTAGTAGGTTATGTTTTGACGCATGACGCTTTTTACTATCGCATCGTGTTAAAAAACGCGTTTGTCAAAAAATGTGAAAACACACACACCTGATAAAAATGACATTTCAATACATAAAACACATTTTTAATTCAATAAAAGTTTTGATGATTTATGGTATGATGATTTACGGCCAATTACCTACACGAAATATATAGACCCGGGGGGGGGGGGATGTCTTCCGTGGGGTCTTTCTAAGGGAACCTAACCCGTATTTACGCACGATTATCCAAAGTTCGAAGAAAACCACGGAAAACTCCGTACGATTAGGCCGACTGATAGGTTTGAAGTTTGAACCCAGCACCTCCCATCTACCAGTTTTGAGAGCAGAACCCCTCGGCGACTGGTAGGACAGTTTTAAATTAGGATAAGTGATGGTGGTTTCCGTTTCTTGCTTTCCTTTAAAGTTTACAATTTTGACAAAAGATATTTCAAGGCCATACAGATATGCAAGGATAGATTTCTAGAAATATAGGTGTCAGAATGATTTAATTCAAACGTTCATGTATATTAACATAAAAATATATAAAAACTGTATGATTAACAAAATCTATACTTTTGTTGAATATATTTATTTTTGAGGTATTTTGAATCTTGAACCTGCAGGCATGCATAAAAAATTCGTGCATTTATTTTTTTTTAATTATTATTATTACATATATATTGGGGGGGGGGGATGGAAGTTTGGCTTTTTTAAATATAAACATAAAATTTAATTAGTGAAATAACATACAAAAATGCTTTAAAAAATTGTCTGAGAATACCACCTTAATTTAGTGTTGAATTCAGACATTTTTCTCCGGGAGGGATTTCTGTAGATCCAGGGGGAACATTATAGAGTTCCGGGGGGGGGGGGTGCAGTTTATGACAGTTAAAAGCATAAAATCTCAAATCTTCCGGGTTGGGTCATTTCAATGTTATGGGGGGGGGGGGGGTGCACCCCCTGGATTCAACACTGCCCAGTCAATGACAGCTTTATTGTCATGAATTGAAACATTGTTTTTTCACACATAAAATATAATATATTAATCGAAATATTTATAATAATAACAGTTAATTCCTAGATTATTTTTTACAGTATAAAGTCTGTTGTAAAATGTAGGAAAAACTTAATTAAGAAATTTATTCTCTGCTACACACGATACACTGGAAGAAAGCACGGTTCGGTTTTTAGGCAGAATAAACCAGAAAAAAAAAAAAAAAAAAAAAAAACACTTTTTACCAGTGTCATGTCAAAAACCAAACCTTGCTTCTGCAAATACGTCTCATGCATTTTGTTCTTAATGTATATAAATAAAGACATTATATATACATATTCAGGGCCAACAACTGGGCGTGGAGGAGGGGGGGGGGGGCAAATTTGGTTTGCAATTTTCGTAAAAGCTGATATTTCAAATCTATTTTGACTTTATAATGATTATAACCAATATTTTATACTTTTAGAGTACAATAAGAATAAAAACAAAAAATATATCTAAATATATATTTATAATATATACATATTTGTATTGTAAGATATAGTAAATGTTAATTTTTTTTGTAACAATATATGAAGGGGTGGGGATTGGAGGGGGGGGGGGATTAATACTAGGCTCTGGGTTGGGCCCTTCTTTGGCTTGATCGGACAGTATATTACAAAAATAAATGACAATTCTTGAATTTTTTTTTATTCAAATAAAACATTATCTTACCCTGGTGGATAATTCATGTAATACCAATCTTTAAAAGCCGTCACTTCAGCCCTGGGACAATGTAATACGCCTGCCTCATCCTCTATTTTACGATGATATCCACAGTCTATTAAATGCGATATAACTAATTTTCGTTTCACAAGCTGCTCAAATTTGGGACATCCGTACAGGCTAATGTCTAAATTCGGTATTTTCAGTTCATCTAGATAGATTTTCTCTTTGTCGCCTCCTTTAAAAGCCACATAATTACGTTCATTTGTTCGGCACGTATCATATATTGTTTTTATGCATGCTTGCACTGTACTATAGTCATGTACTTTTTCACCTGGCTGAGGTTTAAAGGGCAGTCCAGTTACATGCCTAACTTGATAGTTAATTGTATGAGTTGCTTCCGGACAGTGGCTGAAGTCATAAAAACTCAAATCGAATCTGTAGGACTGAGCTAAAAATTCTCCAAATTCTGGATCTATTCGTATGAAGCCAATTTCTCTTATTAAAAATTCAGTCGAAGATGTACACCGGTCAATGTAGTTTCGAAAGCTAAATCCATCAAAGTCAATGATGCAGCAGATTTTATTAATAGCCATTTGTAATAGGGCTTCAAAGTTTATAGTCTTCCAATATATTGTTGAATAAACAATTAGAAAAGCACGTCAATTCAAGAACAAAACTATTGTCTATAATAATCAATATTATAATAAAAGGTAATTAAGAACTGATCTAATGACGAAAATAGAAAGCATAAAACACTTCTTTCTTGTCCGAAAAGTTTCACTCGAAATTTTCGTAAAATTTGTACAACTGATTCATTTTATCCCGCGTAAATAATCGACGAACAGTTGCATGAAATGAGCATTGTTTACAGTTAAAAAAAAAAAATCATCTCGGACTTGGCGGCGTGGTTTGCAATTAAATAACTTTCTCCTTTGTTATCTTAAAACACCGAAGGCGCCATCTTTTGAAGAAAAAGGCTACTTATGGTTATGACGCAATGATTTGAAACAAGAAAGGAGAATGCCTTTAGAACGCATTATTTATTTAGAAATACATATAAATATTTTCCTTTTCTTTAAAATTGGAAAAAAAAAAGAAAGAAAGAAACTTACAAAATTCGTTAGTTTTAAATATCTGAAGCTAATTAAAAGACTTTTGTACTAAATAAAAAGGTTTGTTCTAAAAACTCAAATAACAGCACTAATTTATCGTCTGCCTTAATTATATATCGTAAAATGAATTGTAATGATTTGTCGTAACTACTGATAGTAAATAATTTTAGTTACTTCAACTTCCTTGTTAAACTATTGCTCTAACGGAGTTTCTTCGTTTATCAATACAACACAATTTTTCTAAAGCTAAATGTAAATGAATAAATAAAATTTATATCTTACGACTATAATTTATTAATTGAAAAAAGATAGTCAAACTTTAAATATGACAGTATTCCGCACCTCGCTATGGTTCATTGCGGTGAAAAGCGCGCCAATAACAAGCAAATTTCTGGGATAATCCATTCGTAAAATTTTTCTAGAGTGAATGCTACACAACTTTTTACAAAACAAACAAAATTATTGTTTTTCCACATCATCAAAATAAATAATAAAACTTTCACAGAAAAATAATTTAAAAATTCGTTTCTGAAGAGATATCCGAAATACAAAACTAACATAATGCGGAAAATCGAATATTGCTGCTTGAGGAAGGCGCCATCTGTTGCCTCATATGTAAATAAATACATTTTCATAAAACATTTAATAAGAAGAAACATTCTTTTATTCTTATCTATATCTTGTATCTTTCATTTAAATATATTTATGTTACTCAACCCCTTGTCTTGCATTAAAGATTTTTGAGCTTCATTTTCATAAAAAGCAGTTAAAATTTACTGTAATTATAATAACGTCATATAAAATTAAAAATGTATTATCATTTCGATTTCAATAGAGGCATTATAATTTCCAGGTTTATTGTTGCTGTAATTGAGATAAATGAATAAGAGTTTTATTGCAAAGTTAATTTTTTTCAACAAAATTATTATCCAGTTAAATAATATTTTCTAATCGAAACTAAAAGTTATATATTTATTTATTTATTCTCGAATGCAGGAATTTTCTCAACTATTTATTTTCCCTAATCAACTTTTTAAAACGACATTAATTAAATTCGTGAGTAATTTAAAATTATTTCAGCGCTATAGCTCAAAATTACACAATTTTGACATGTCAGATAAAGAAACATCATTAACTGAGCATTTAGTACTCATTTTTAGGTCGATTTCGTAAGAAATACTACCTATTACATTCTCCCCTATGTTGGAATTTCTGGAAAAGTTTTGCAGATCATGACTTCTAGAACCCAAAACCACCCCCAGTTCAAATCTTTACCTATCTATCTATCTATCTATATCACTCTTTTATGGACACGATAACTTCCATAATTCTGCACAAATCTCTTCCAAACTGATACATAAAATCAAGAGGCATAAAATCTCGGTCAAGTTCGTTGATGGGCAAAATCGGGAGAGAAAAAAACTCATAACTTCTTAATTATGATACATATCGAATCCGTTTAAAGTTATTATTACTTTTAAAATTAGGAAAAATTTTATTAGGAAAAAGACCGACAATTTATGTATGACAGATTTTTGATACCATTAAAAATGGTCTAAGGGGGGGGGGGGGTAGGGAATTAAGAAGAAAATAATTCATAAATTCGTCAATTCACAAGATATCAAATCCGCTTAAATTTATTATAAATCCTCTTAATATTATCTACAACTTTTATACTGACAAGTTTTTTATAGGACCAACTCTTACAGAAAAAAGAAATTAAAAGCAAAAAAAAAAATTATTGCCGGCTCCTCCTACAAAAACAGGTAGATTTCGGAATGGGCGGTCCCAACTGCCGCATTGTGGGAAAAAATGTAATTTCTTCTGAAATTCCCAATAAACAGGCGCCCCACGGTCTGCATTTTCGAAATCTACCTGTACCTGTAGGCCGAGCCCTCAGGAATTTTTTATTAAGGCTATTTCTCTATCTTGTGCTTTTTGTACACAATGAGCGTCAGATCAGATATTCTCAAGCTTTTGTATTAGCACCTGTCTTTCCTTATACTGATTTTAGGTATGCCTTCTCAAAATGTAACGCGTAGTTAGAATTATAAATAAACACATAGAGAAAGGGTGGTGTGTGTGTGTGGGGGGGGGGGGGGGGGTAGATAGAGCAGGTACAAATTACCGGCGACCAAATTCGGTCCTGGTTATTAAGTAAAATAGCAAAGAAAAGCAAATTCGTACTTTTTGACGTAATTTTTAGGTAGATTTCGTAAAAAATACTACCTTTTACATTCTCCCCTATGTTGGAATTTCTGAAAAATGTTTGCAGATCTACGCCGATCATGACTCCCAGAACCCAAAACCACCCCCAGTTCAAAACTTTATCTATCTATCTTATCTATCTATCTATCTATGTATATCACTTTTTTTATGGACACGATAACTTCAATAATTGTGCACAAATCTCTTCCAAACTGGTACATAAAATCAAGGGGTATAAAATCTCGGTCAAGTTCATTAATCAGCAAAATCAAACCGGTGGGTAGGGGGGGGGGGGGGGGATGGAGGGCTTTTTGTGAAAACAGAAAAAAAAACATAACTTCTTAATTATGATACGTATCGAATCCGTTTAAAGTTATTCTTACTTCTAGGAAAAGGGCCCAAAGTTTTGTATGAAAGAGAAAGAAGAAAAAAATTCTTTTAAGAAGAAAAAAATTCATTACTTCGTCAATTCACAAGATATCAAATCCGCTTGAATTTATTATAAATCCTCTTAATAATATTGACAAGTTTTTTATAGGATCTTACAGCAAATAATAATAATAATAATAATAATAATACATAAAACAAATAAATAAGAACAAAAAAATCTCTTCCTACAGACATAGGGAGATTTTGAAGTGGGCGGTCCCAACTGCCGCATCATGGCAAAAAGGTAATTTCTTCTGCAATTCTCAATAAACTGGCCCCCCCACGGTCTGCGTCTTCGAAATCTACCTGTGCCTGAAGGCCGAGCTGTCGGGGATTTTTCTAAATTGAATTATCTAACGAATAATAAAATTAACAAGAACGAAAAATCATGCGTGAAGCATAGAATATGAAACACTTTCCACCACTTCCAGAATACTTTAACAAAACTTCGCCTTTTAATAAGGTGAAATATGATATCGAAGTAATCAGTTTGGAAAGCGCAATAAAACATTTGAAAACACAATTTCAGCAATTTCCATCTATAGTCGGAAAAATATCCGAAAAAAAATTAGTTTAAGGCGGTATTAAAAAAAATATATTGTTCCCCGCTCAACAACTCAAAATTTTGAGACACATTTTCAGACTCCTTTTTAAAAGTAAAAACATGAAACTTGATGAGGTGATTTATGAAGAGATTTATAAGGGACCCATGTATATTATTATTCGTTCAATTAATTAGAAATTGATTTACAAACAATTATTTTCACAATACAATTTTTTTGTTTGTTTGTTTGTTTCCAGCGCTATCGCTTTGGGAAATTCGGTTCAAAATGTCCACTTTGACAGCATTTTTTGAAATATATTATGCCTTTATCAAAAAATCGACCAATTTCGGACATTATAAAGTTTCTGAATAAAAGAACCTGTCAATTAGATGCATTTTAGAGCAAAAAATAATTTAAAAATGGTGTCTCAAAATAAGCAGTTTGGATTTGAATACAACGTGCCACAGTTGAAAACGTACTTCCAAACCAAATTTTTTTTCTATAGTAAGCTTCTTATAGTGCACCTCAGTGAATATATCAATTTCAATATGTTTGAAATAGTGTAACATCATTAAAATACAGGGCATTCCTTATAGACCATAATGTCCTATATATAGACCTTTAATGTCCAAGGACCGTAATGAATCCGAATTATTTTGAGTGTTCCTGTAAATGAACTATAAATGCTAAACACTTCATTTTCAATATATGCCATAGTAACGTCAGTGACATTTATCAATTGGATGACAATCCGAGAATATTAATACGAGTTAGAGTACGGACAAACATACAGACAAACCGAATTACATAAACACTTTTCAGCTGTGTTTGAAATTGTTAAAAAGGTCAAAATTTACTACTAATGTCGTTACGGGCTGGCCAGCGGGCCAGTGCTTTAGGGCCTTTACTCATGTATATGTAGCTCAGCAAGAGATGTAAAATTTCCGGAAATTTTGAAGTGGCGGAAAAAAACAGTTTTTTCTGAAAAAATTGATTTCTTACAAATGTTTCTCAAAAATGAGTTAAATTTTCTTAAAAATATAAAATAATAAACATTTTTTTAAAATTTCTGCATACTGAAAAAAAGTGTTTTTTTTTTTTTTTTTTTTTTTTTACATGAATATTTACAAAAAAGAAAAAAAAAAAAAGTCAGCTTTTAAAAGTTTAGCCTTTCAGTCTCAGAATTTTCACAGTAGATTTTCTTGCTTAATTTAACACCATTGTTTGTAATGTATCATGTCATGTCTCTGTTGAAATGATTTTCAGTTGCATTTCTTTAATTATCAGTAGAGAAAATTTAAAAAAAAACAAAAAAAAAAAAAACTTATGAGTTTCAGCCAATATCACTGTAGTTTGAAAGAATATTTAAATTGCATTAAATATCACCTCCTCAACATAGTATTGCTTAAGTACAAAATATGCCATTTTAAAGAAACAAACTATTGTAGTTCACATTATAAATATATTATCATTTTCAAATGTTCCATTCCTTAAAAATTTATACTAATTTACAATATTACATTTTTTTTTTCTTAGAATTAGAATTTTCATTTCCCGTGTATTTTTTAGTTTTGGTATAGTTTTCCAGTCTAAACCTGAACCAACCCTATATGTTTTGGTTTTAGTTTAAGTTTTAG
Organism: Maratus michaelseni; assembly: GCA_963931845.1. Lineage (NCBI taxonomy): Eukaryota > Metazoa > Arthropoda > Arachnida > Araneae > Salticidae > Maratus > Maratus michaelseni. The sequence goes on along the minus strand of OZ007590.1, from coordinate 381,570,546 downwards.
ATTCTTAATACCAAAGTAATATATATATGCATATATATTTCTTTAATGAAATTTATAAAACAGGTGGATTTTTGAATACTTATAAAAATTGTTTTCAACTAAATTTTTCACAGAAAATTTACATTTTCTTTGCAAAGTTTATTTGTATGCATTTATATTTTAAAAAAAATACAGTTAGACAAGTCTTAGAATTTATATTTTAAATAAAAAGAAGAGAATAGAAAAAAGCTTGAAAATACTAAATAATTTCAATTGCATGTTATTAAAAAAGAATTTGTTTATATAGTTAAATATTTCTGGAGATTATCATCTGATTACATGAAAAATCGCAGCCATGCCAATAAAAATAAATGCATGTTTAAAATTTTATATTCAATTTCCATTTTGTACATGGAATTTCATTTTTAACAAGAAAAGTTGCATGAGTCTGCTTACATTTATTTTATTCCCGCGATCCTGTTTTTGTAAACCTTTGTATAAAAAATATTGCCTTATATATAAAAAAATAAAATAAAAATCTTACAAAATTGTTATAAAAAATATAAACAAAATTTTGTGAATTAGAAATTATCGTTATATTTAGCTTCCTATTTAAATATTTTTAATAAGATCCATCATTCATATATACAGCTAGATATAGATTCATTGATGATTTCAGCTGTTATGTGACAGGTTTTGTTATTCTAAAATCATCACATTTCTAGAGGATTCAGAATGAAAATTGAAAAATTTTCTGAATTTTGTGAAGGGTTCTATGTTTTAAGGTGAAAAAAATTGTGAAGGGTCCTCTAAAGGACTGAAGTTCTTCCTAAACTACTTACAGATCATATTTTTATGGTTAACATTTTCATGCGAGACACTGAACATAAAAAAAAAAAAAAAAAAAAAAAAAAAAAAAAAAAAGAAAGAAACAACAAAAAAAAAAAAAACAGAATGCAGCCATAATAACATTTTGAAAGTATTATTTTATAAATTAAATTTCAATTTTTCCAATTTTTCCAATTTGGAAAAATTGAAAAATACACCTTCAGAAAAAAAACGGATAAAACAGTTTTTTTTCCCCAAAGTTTCCTTTTTTTTTTTGCGAGCATTTTTATCCCTAATCCCAGCCATACTCAACATTTTTTTTTTTTTTTTTTTTTTTTTTTTTTTTTGTCAAGCAAGCCGTAAACATATGTTTGTGACATTAGGAGGGCCGCGTCCAGCAAGGCGCCCAGGACGTGTCGAGCAAGCAATTAGTTTTGTAAAAATAGTAATAGCGATAATGAACTTCTGTTAAGAGGCCACTTCTCTCAGGTGAAAACACCCGCTCGCTAATGTTAACCCTATGGAGGAAATAATTTAAGATATCTTTTTCGCATTTCAATATTTTTAAGTGATTTTCTTTTGCAGTGGATAGCTGAGGTCAATCTCTATACATGCTCCTTTGTACTTTTTCGATTTTTGGTGCAGTTATTTTTTATCGAGGATACTTTCACTTTCGAAACCAGCTCCGAAAGTGAAAGTATCTTAATAAATAAAATAAAAAATAATTAATCAAAATAGAAAAAGTACAAAGGAGTGTGCATAGAAATTGACCTCAGCTATCCAATGCAAAAAAAAAATATTGAAATGCGAACGAGATATCGTAAATTATTTCCCCCATAGGATCAACATTAGCGAGCGGGTGTTTTCGCCTGAGTGAAGTAACCTCATAACGAAATCTTTGGAACTATAGTCTAATAAATTATAGAGAAACATTTTCAAAAATCTACTTTTATTATTATTGTTATTATTATGCATCAACAAAAGTTATGATAGTTCTTTTAACCCTGTTTATTCTTTTATTCTAAACTGTACATTATTACTTTCTTCTATCTTTACAAGAACAAAGATTCGTGAAAAAAATCCGACTTCCGGTTTTCGGCGGATTTATACGTTTTAGAAGGTCCTGAACACGATTTGACTGTTTTTAGAAAATGTCTGTCTGTGACAAAAATTTTGTGGTCGTTCTATCTCAAAAAACTAATGCACGGAATTTAATAAAATTGTAGATTCAGTTTGCCCCTGATATAAAATGGTGTTGATTACGTTTTTGGTGTAAATCGCCGAACAGGAGGCGCTGCTATGCTACATATTTCAAGATTCTCACGACAGCTATATCTCAAGAACTAATGCACAGAATTTCATGAAACTTCAGATTCTGTAACAAATTGACATAAATAAAGGCTGATTATGTTTTGGTGTAAATAGCTGAACAGGTAACGCTGCAATGCTACTTTTTTTATGATTTTCACGGTAGCTATATCTCAAGAACTAACGCACAGAATTTCATCAAATTTCATATTCAGTTAGACGTTGACACAAGTAGCTGTTGATTAGGTTTTGATGTAAACCTCCTAACAGGTGGGCTGCTATGCTGCATTTTTCAGGATTTACGCGATTTTAGAGACAGTCATATCTCAAGAACTAATGCAAGGAATTTCATAGAACTTCAGATTCAGTTAGACCTTGATATAAATTGGTGCTGATTCGTTGTTGGTGCATGTGAAACCTGTATGTGATAGAAGAAAGTTTTGGGATTGGCACATCCGAGTAGTTTTTTTAATTGTCTTCATTTGAATGTAATAGTCTAGGAGTCTGAGTAATCATTAATGTTGCTTTTTTGTATTCTATGGCTTGTGAACATATAGTAATATAAAATATTCAGTAAAATTTTCCCATAAATATTTATTCAGTATTCATTAAAATAATCTTAATTTTATGTTAAAGAAAATCATAAATTTGTTTTATAAATTGAGTCGGGTCGCGTTAATTCTGATTCCATTGATTTTTTCACTGGCCAGGCTTGAATTCACTTATTTCTCAACTTGCCGATGCCATGAATTTCAAAATCATAAACGTGCCGGGCCCGGACCCAAACTTTTAGTTTTTCCACTGTGCCGTGCCAAGATAGTTTTCGTTCAGGCCATGCCGGGCCTGAAAATTCCGACCCATTCAGACCTCTAGCCTGGGCCGAGAATAAGTTATAAATGTGATGTTAGCTTGACAACATCAGTTCAGAAATTTAACATGGCCAGGTCTGCATCAGACAGTTACATCGTGTCTGAGCCCAGTCTCCATTTTGTCTCCAGACTCGGACCAGTTCGGGCCGTCCTCAGACTTACATTTTTCTTTACATACTCGGACTGGGCCGCATCTGGACTTAATTGTTCGCTAAACGTGTCAAGCAAGCACTTAATTTTTTATTATTATTATTGTGGTCGCAATAGTTCTTCATCTGAACTTCGGACTGCAAAACAAAGCACATATTTAATTGAGGCTTGTGAATTGGGATCTAAGGTCAATGATTCCCGCACAATAGAAATTCGATATTATGCATTTTCATCGTGAGAATAAAGTAGATGAGGGAGAGCTTTCGTTCCGATCAGACGGATCGAGAGATTGTCTCTCTTTTTAATTTTATGCCGATTGGTGGACCGCGCAATTAAACAATTTTTAAACCCGACAGACGGTCGGATAACTTGCAAATGTTATACCAGTTTAAATTATTATTGTAAATATTTTATATTCTAATCAAGATATTAAAACTATAACGTAATTAACTTTGAAAACCGTTTGGACTATTCATTGTTGAACTGAACACCGACCCATTTACTTCATCTTAATATAATAGTTATACTTTCACATCCATACGAAGGAAAGACGACAAGTTTCCCACTTTATTTTTAATTATTATTATTTGTAAAAACAATAGTGATAATGAGCTTTTGTTAATAGAATCTTTGGAAATATACTTTAATAAATTACAGAGAAACTTTTTCAAAAATCTACTTTTTTTTTAATTATACAATTTCAAAGGTTATGATGTCTTTAAACATCTTTTTTTTTCTTTTATTCTAAGCTACATTATTATTTTTTTTTAATGAGTCTTTGAATGTAATATTCCAAGAGTGAAAGGTGATCATTAATGTTGCTATTCTGCTTTCTATGGCTTGCGAAGATACCACTGGTCTGAAATATATTGTAAAATTTTCCCATAAATATTTATGCTGTATTCTTTAAAATAATCTTAGTTGTATGTTAAGAAAAATCGGAGTTTTTTGTAGAAATTGAGTCGGGTCGTGCTGGCTGGGCCTCATTCCATTGACAGCTCGGGCCGTAAATTGAAAAAAATATAAACGAGTCGGGCTGGAACCGTGCCTGGAAATTTTAGCCCGTGTAGATCTCTAATCTGCATTGCCAAAAAATGCAGAAAAAAAGAAGGCCTTTAATGTTTTTAAAGATCTCTGACGATTAAAACGTGTAAATCCGTCGAAAATCTGAAATCGAAAAAATTTTCGATTACAATACTTTCTTCTATTAGATAGAAGATAGTAATAAAAATAAGAATTATAATAATGAGGAAACTTCCATAATCCATAACACAACAGTTTCTACAACAATAGTTTCAAGCCATAATCGGTATACTTTTATCATAAATCACACGACCGACGTTTTCTCGGCTATTGGAAGCAATAAGCTACTCTGTTGCTTGAAAAGAACACAAACATATCTTGTTGTTTTGTTAAAATAATTGGAAAACTTGTAAATGTTCTTTCGCAAAATCAGGACATCACTTCGATACTGTAACTACTTTTTACTTTCATCAATTTAATCGAATCATATGTAAATAAGCAATATATGTAACAAAATAAATATGCACTAAATGTACTAAAACTTAACCAAATTCTTTTTTACCGGAAAAATTATTATTTTTTAAGCATTTTAAAGAACATTCTATAAGGAAAAAAGAATAACAATATAGTTGATTTCCATTTTTAAGGCTTCTGACATTTCCTCCCTCTTTTTTTTTTTTTTTAAGAAAAAAAGAAAGAAGTAGAAAAAAAGAAAAAGAAAAGAAAAAAATCATACTTATTTACATTAATTTAAAAAAATATATATATATATATACTTTATAGCAATGTATTATCTTTTCTCTATATTTACGTTTTATTTTCTTTCTTTTTATTTTCTTTTAGTCCCTACTTAACTGTAAAAATGAGGTTTAACTGCACTCGATTTCATCGCCATATTAGTTATTTTCTGAAACGTCGCCATCATTATACTAATTTAAAAAAATCTTCCATTTATAAAATAATCATAATTACAAATAATTAAAATATTATTTAACATTATGTGCAAATGATTTTTTTTCCTTTTCAGCTTTTATCCATTTTTATTTTACTGGTATGCAGCAACATTCTTCGAGTTATTTAACAACTTATTGCTCCAAAAACAGTAAAGGAAAAAATGAAGAAAAAGTAGATGTTGTTTTGCGAAAAAAAAGTAGCGTGTGTTTAGTATCATGGACCAAATACAAAAACATCATATATGAAAAATTTACCCTACCTGAACTTTCAAAGATCCAGCATGGTGGAAGACAGATAGATACCAGGCATTTGTCTACAAAGTTTGAAACTATTTAAAGTCGGGTTAAAAATAGATTCTCCACTTGTATATGTCCCGTTGAATGAATGGCCGCATGTACGTTCTCCGCTCAGAAATGAAGATTGTTTTGATAAAGTTAGTTTTCTTTTTGTTTTTCAAAACTTCTTATACTGTTTACATTACACATTCACTTTGTGTATGCAGTAAAAAATTACAGACGATTCCGGCCATTAGAATAGCCATTTTCCGAAATAAATTATTCCATAAAATGGGATATCTGATTATTAGAGATAAAACTGACGTACATTTATTTAGTAGAATTATTGTATTTAATCGCATAATTTACGCTCTTCTATATATTTCCCCACCTCCCCATCCCCTAATTTTGAAATAAATTTTCAGGCAAGAAAAGAAATGACCTAATTTTCTTCTCCGCACAGAACTGAAGATTGGTTTGATAAAGTTATTTTTCTTTCTTTCGAATGCTTTATTTTATACCGTTTACCTTACACATTACGCATACTTTGTGAGTGCAAGTGCATTTAAAACTAGTATGTTGTGGCCATCACAAAACTTTTCTTCTATATAGATCAAATCGTCTGCAACAAAAATGAAATGGCAATCTATTCGTTCTGGAGATATAGTTATCGCGGAAATCGTGAAAAACAGAGTATAGTAGCGATATCTGCTGGGCGGCGTACATCCAAGCCTAATAAGAATCTATTTATGTCACTGTCTAAATGAGTATGAAGTTTTGGTGAAATTCCGTACATCAGTTCTTGAGATATAGTTATCGCAAAAATTGTGAAAAATGCTGCATAGCAGCGTCACCTGTTAAGCGATTTACACCAAAACCTACTCAGCATCTATTTATGTCAAAGCCTAACAGAATATGGAGTTTGCTGAAATTCCGTGTATCAGTTCTTGCGATATAGCTATCGCGGAAATAGTGAAAAATGTCCTATACACTGCAAATTCCCAGCACACATTGTGAACACATTTGGAACACTATGGTTCAAAAACAGTGTTCCATTTACCTTAATGTGTACTGAATGTGTTCCCTTAATGTGTTCCAAATATGTTCCGCTGTAAAGAAAGTGTTCTGAAAGCGTACCGAAAATGTTCTTCTCCGGATATGTGTTAAATCCAAATTTGGGAACACATTTGAGAACGGATTGGGAGCACATTTGGGCACATTAGTGAAATTATCGCTTTCAAAAAGTGATCTAGAAAGTGTTCTGAACAAAAGAAGTGTTCTCAGAAGTATTCTAAAAACTGTTCCAAAAAGTGCGCTTCAAAGTGTACTAAAAAAAGTGACAAAATAAGTTTCCTAAAAAGTGTTTTGAAAAGTATATAAAGATTTGCAGTGTAGCAGCGGCACTTGTTGTGCGATTTACACACCAAAACGTAATCAGCACCAATTTATGTCAAGGTGTAACTGAATCTGAAGTTTGATTAAATTACTTGCATTAGTTCTTGATGTAGAGCGAATTTATGGACACCCTATATTGTATTTCTATAAAACATAGATAAAGAAATGCAAAAAAATATTATAATAGCTTAAATTAATTACAAACTTTTTAATCCATAGTCAAACTACAGTCGATTGTCGTTATTTCAAACCGGTCCCCTTAATAAATAGAAGAATTGGTGTAAAAGCTGTCTTTGAAGGTATTATTTTTTATCGCTAGCATGCGACATTATTATTGCAACAAGTGTCTGGAAAATTGCAGAAACAGGAAAGGATTTGCAGCAGTAAATTCTTAAAAGGAAGAAGAAAATACAATTTTCTGTATCCAATAGTTATATAATTATTATACGCCTTAATTCCGTAGTTTTAAGTTTCAGCCGTGGTGCTAATCTTTTCTTTATTATGCAAAACATCGGTGATCTCGCATATCCGAGATAGCGCGCGATCTTTCGAATAATTATGCAAAATTATGCGATTTTCCTTTACATATTTTTTTTTCCTTGGAAATACAAAATTATATGTAATTTTAACAGTAAAATATCTTAGAAATTTTAAAGTTAGATAAACAAATAAAAGAAGAACCTATTGAAGTATTTCATTACGCTAAATAATCATTGTGAATTGTATACCTTCATGTTTCAAAATGATTTAATCCAAAGCAGTATGATAATATCTTTTTTAACTTATATAAAATATTTATTTAAAAAAGTGTCTTTAAATGTTTCTTTTAAAATAATCGTCTTAACTTGTATAGATTTTGAAACTACATTTTTGTATGCTAATATTTTTTATCTGTTCTAAAGTAGTTTTTAATGCGATTTGAGATTGAATTTTTAAAGAAAACTATAATAAGTTGCAGAAATTAATAATAAATTTAATGTGCATAATTTTTTAACTATATCCATTTTTTTTTAATCTTGTCTAAAGTAATTTGAATGTTATTTGTTAATAAATTTTTAACGAAATCTATAATAAATAGCGGGAATTAATATAGATGCACACAGGGATCGGAAGTACCGTGCTACAAGTATACTTTTTACAGTAGTTTGTAGTGTAGCGTGCTACATTTTGAACAATGTAGTGTAGCGAGTAGCGCGATACAAAAAATCAGTAGTTTGTAGCGAGAACCCACGCTACTTTTAACGCTACTTAAGGGGGGGGGTGCCATTTTGCAAATCACTTGTTCGAAACTTGCTTCTTTTGTGGAAAATTTGGTCTGCTCAACAAGTTGAGAATCTCAGCGACAAATCTCAGCTGCAGTGTATAGCAACACTCCGCAAGAAGTCATAGCATTTTTCCCATTCACACTAAAATCAGGTACTAAGCCACCAAAGGAATTAATTTTATTACTGGCAACACTTGTTTACTTACTCGTTATAGGTCATCATGTTTTAACGCCGGGTTTCTTATTATTCGGAATTGCTTTATTTACAGATTTATATATTGTTTGCATTTAGAGTTGTTTTTTCTGTAATTTTTTAGATTATAATATCTCTCATTAAAGTATTGAATAAACTGGTGTGATACTATAAAAGCATAAAAAATTTCCTAATAACGCATTCCTTATTTTTATGGTGTTATTAAGAAAAAAAAATTTATGCTTTTATAATATCTCTCTTAATTTTGCTACGAAATATGTAACTTGTGTATAAACTAACATTTTTGAGACAAACACAAAACATTTTCTTGCATGATATCTTTCTTAAATTTTTAATGCCCCTCTGTGTTATATCGCATTTATTTAACTGTATCGCGGCAGACGCGATATAGTGAGGGGCCGCTTTGTTATATTTAATCCGTGTCTTCAATTTCAACTGTAAATTGAACCCTTTGACAAAATCGGAAAATAGCGAAGTAGTGACAACTTCTGTAAACTAGTTTGTAGTCGTTACTTTTTTTAAACAAGTAATTGTAGTTGCAGTTAACTATACATTTTCGATAAAGTAGTTGTAAGTTGTAGTCCGCTACAATAAAAAACTAGTTTTCCCGACCCTTGGATGCACATAAGACTGAAAAGTGCGTTATAATCTATAAACAATCATGATTTTTCTTTCTGGTGTGTAATAATAAGGATTAATTCAATGGCAGCTTATAATAAATAGAAGAAATTAATATAGATCCTCATAGTATTGGAAAAAGCGTTTTAATCTATATATAACACATGATTTTTTGGTACTTTTATATTAGCTGGGCACAGGTGATGAATTGCCAAATATTGTTCCTAAATCGCGATCATTTGTATTGTATTTTGTTCATTTAAAACATAAATCTTTCACTCATTGTATTTAAAATACTCAACTTTCATTTAAATACATTACATACATTTAAAATACGTGCCTTACACTTATTTCATTTAAAAATAAATAAATAAATAATAGAAAGAATAAGAAGAAAAATAATAATAAAAAGAAATAATACCATCAACCAAAACATTATATATATATATATATATATATATATATATATATATATATATGCTAAAAGTGATTACAGTGAATACACATGGGTAAAAACCTTTCAAGAAACAAACCGACTTGTTTCGCACACTCAATAAACGGTGACATTCTTAAGGTCTGAATTGATAAATAAACTTTCACATAAAATTTAAACTAGGTATTTCTCAAGAACATGGTTCAAATTTTATGGGAAAAAGGTTTATTTATCAATACAGGCTTTGAGAATGTCACCGTTATTGAGTATACGAAACTAGACGGTTGATTTTTAGGCGTTTATATTTACTATAATCACTTTTTGCATATATAATATTAACAAAGCATTGTTTCTAATTTACACACGCTAAAAATAGAAACTGCTATTGGTGAAGGAGGGAAATACTATTGGCGAGATTTGCGCCCGGCTAACATAAAAAAAAAAAAAAAAAAAAAAAAAAACGATTTTTCTTTCTTTTTTCTTTTTTTTTTTACTTCATGAGCAAACTAATTTATAAGGAAAGTTTAATTAAAATAATTTTCTGTTTAATTCTATTTTTTTGCCCAAGAGATTAAATTTCTCTTTTAACTCTTTTAAAATTTTAGATACTGGTAAGAACTTTAACATTTCAAACTTAAATAACTTTTGATAAGAAGGTCGAAAACCTCACATTCAGATTTCTTCTTCTTTTTCTTTTTTTTCTTTTTTCATTTTCAGTCTTTATTTTTTTATATCATTTTCGGATAAAAACAGGCCATTTATTTAACGTTTTCTAGAGAGTGGTTTTATGCGATACGTCGAAAATCATGTGTAATTTTTTCCGCTTGCGATACTTACCGTTTTCTTCCTGCCATTTCACGTGTAGATTACAGAGCAATCTCTGCAAAGAATGATTTATTTTTTCTTTCTTTTCGTTTTCCTATCTTTTAATGTTAAGCATGACTTTCAATATTTGGAGGCAGACGATGCAAAAAATCACTAATGGCAGGATACAAAACAAGTTAGAAAATAACGTGAGTTGTATAATGTATATTTAACCCTTTGTCACTCAACAGCTCAGATTTGAAAAATATTTTCTTAGATGTTAGAATACATCCTTTTATGAATTTAAAAAATAATTTAATAAAAAGAAAAATACCCAGTTAAACTGATGGCATCGAGCTCACAGGCTATTATTCACACTAATTGTTATATTATACTCTTATTTCAAACAATAAGGCGGGTATTAGCCCCTGTTCTCCCCTTTTATACTTAACCAATGAACCCCCAAAACTAATCAGGGAAGCGCGTTATTACAATGAACCTATATACAAAATTTAAAGCAAATCGGATAATTCTGCATGAAAAACCCATTTATCTAAATTAAGGGGGGGGGGGATTAGCACCCGTTCTCACCCCTTTATACTTAACCAATGAAAACCCAAAACTAATCAGGAAAGACCCTTATCACAATGAACCTATATACAAAATTTGAAGCAAATCGGATATTTCTATCAAGAATTATCGCGTTACGTACATACATACGTACATACAGAACCTGCGGGCACATTAGCTCTCAGGCTTTGATAGCCTGTGAGCTAAACACTTTAGAACATAAAAATAAAAAATATTAACTAAAAAGTACTTTTTTCACATATGCAATAAACAGAAAATTACAAACTTCCCATAAATATTGTACATTTTCTAATAAAAAATTGTAAAGTAGTCTCCAGCCTTTTTAATTGGACAAAATTTACGAAGTTCATTTTAGCAATAACGATGTGAAAATGCTTCAATTATAAATAGAACTTTGGCATGAAAAATTTACTCAGTATCGCCGTCTGTATGAACATTTTTTATTAATTGCTGAGTTGGAAGATAGCAGCAATCAATAAAATCGTCTTTTAAAGCACACTGTATATGAGTAACATTGAATTTTGGGTATGCTGCAGATATGCAACGCGGTGATACAAAAGGGTTTAACCCTTAACGGCTGTGACAAAAATGGAGGACCCTCCCCTCTGCAATAACGAAACAAGTGAAAAATGGAATTTTCAGCTACAAAGTTTTAAAATTTACTTTCAACATTTTAATTTAGAGTATAACTTCTTTGCATATGTAATAATAAGTTCCTATTAAGAAGAGTTTTCTGGCTACTTTTCTTTGCTTATGATCTTAAAATTTATATTTCCTTATATGCTGAATAATACATTACCATAGGTCTGAAAATTGAACACTTAACCTATATTATTGCTTATCCTAGGGTTTTGGATGAAAGGATAAGTACATTTGGAACAGATAAATGATATTTTGTACAGCCTTTATATAGTGAACACAAGAGTTAAAAAAAATATGAAATCATCTTAGCGGTTTTTTGTTTTAAAAAAGTCCTATTGCTGCCCTCAGCCCTGTTCTCAGAATTGGGAAACTGAGATACGTGTTAGTTGAAAAAGTTTTTACAAGCCATGACGGATGGTACGAATACGAAATAGAGCCTAAGAACAAGGTAGGTGAACAAACCTTCACTGTAAAAAATGACCAATGTTTCTTATTTTATGAAAATATACTATAACCATGAACGAAAATATAATATAATCTTCTGAGTTATCCGAAATTCCGAATAGCGTGTTCCATTGTCTTTTGAATCCCCAGAAACTGAGATTCATGCTCAAAAAATATGTTTAACAGGCAAACATGCAAAATTAACAGCGTTAACAATAACATTAAAATTAAGATTATTTCTTTACTCTTTCGTGTATAAATTAACTTATGCGGCTGAAAACGTTTACTTGAGAATGGATGACATTCGAAAAACAGGTATTCAAGCTGAGGACACTCATTAATACACTATAAAAACTCTTCGGAAACGTTTCTGAAAAATACGGGCAGCGAAAAATACTTTGTTTTTTATAAATAATTCTTTAAATTTTCAAAATGTATTGGTTTCTGGGGTTTCAAAAGACAATGGAACACGCTATTCAGAAAACTCAGAAGATTATATTATATTTTCGTTCGTGGTTATAGTATATTTTCATAAAATAAGAAACATTGGTCATTTTTAACAGTGTTCTTACATGTTTTTTCAGGAATCAAGGTAACTGCACTTGCCTTGTTATAGCAGAGCATCCCCTCAATTGCCGCATAGATACTGTGAAAAGTCTTTGAGACCACTTGATCGAAAGATGAATAAAAGTGTTAGCTCTTAAGGATACTGCTTCTGTACTAAACTTTATGTACAACTATTATAATTAAAATTCACCTATTCAGAAGACTCTAGAGCTAGCACTACGGCTCCAAACGAAACAAACTTTCACTTACTGAAAATTACTAGTCAAACTGTAAAAGTTAAAAAAAAAAAAAAAAAACAGCGGTTTGTGACACCGCTAACAGCAGTTAAGGGTTAAAAACGTTCGTGCTAGCATCCATTAGAATAAAATGCTGTAATCCGCAAAACAAACAAACAAAAAAAAAAAAACAAGTATTTGTTATATATATTAAAAAAAAGTTTGAATTTGTAGAACTGAAATAGGGGCCGATAAAATGAAATTCTAAATTCTAACTATTGTAAAAGTGTTGAAAATGAGATAATCTATATTAATAAGATTTTGTTGATGCAAACTATGTTGATGTTCAGTACAAGTATGATACATAAAATTGTTATTCTTGTATATCATTCTGTTTTGTACTCTAGGTATTGTCTCTGTCTACTAGTATATGTTCTACTAATCAACCGCTGTCAAATCTCCAAACCTGTCCTTTAAAAAAATCAATTAAAACAGAATCCTTCTAAATAAATTTCATAACTCGACGATAAATAGAAATCCCATTCAAATAACATTCTAAAATAATTAAACAAATAATGTGTTCCTTTAATTAAACACCATCTTGTAAAAAGGCCAAAAAAAAAAGAAAATCTAATTTATTTATTTATTTGCATTTTTAACTTCAAATAAGTTCATACTAGCATCAATTCGAATGACATGGTCAACAGTGTATAGAAATTTCACTCAAATAATATGCTAAAATAATGCGAAGAATGGAATTTTTTTTTTTTTATGTAATAAACTGTACTTTTCTTTTTTATTATTATTATTTAAACCAACAAATGGGTATTCCAGTTATAAGATACGTATAGATGAAGCATAATAATAATAAATAAATAAATAAAATTCTAGATTAATCATCCATCTTTCGGTTAGAAAATTCGGATCAAAAAGAGGTCAACTTGTCCGATGACTAACTCAACTGACTTTTCTCCACTGGTCAACCGTTGTCAAACGTTTAAATTTGTCCTTTAAAAAATCAATTAAAATCGAGTCCTTTTAAATAAACTTCATAACTCGACGATAAATAGAAATTTCATTCTCCCTTAATTAAATACCAAAAATATCTAATTTACTTGCATTTACAATGTCAAGTAAGTTCATACTAGCGTCAACTCGTATGACATACTAAACACTATATGGACATTTCACTCAAATAACATTCTGTATAAGGGAAATAATGGAAAAAGATTTTTAAAATGTAAGATTCTATTTTTTTAATTAACCAACAAGGCGGATATTCGAGTTATAGCATACGTATAGATGAAACATATTAATAATAAATAAATAAATGGCTATGATGTCATACACTCACGCACAGTTTTTTTTTTTAATCGGTTATAAAAAGGAAAAACGTCGCCAAATTTAGAGGATTTTTTTCTTTAATGGCAACCTAGCCATTGTATTAAGTTATTCGTTTGGCGTGGTCTTGAAAATCGCGCTAACCAAAAAGTCGCCAAACTTATGTTTATATGTTTGCGTGAGTGTAAATCATCTGTTCCAAATAAATAAAATTCCAGCTTAATCATTCGTTCTTCGATTAAAAATTTCGGACCAAAAAGATGTAATAATGTGTCATCTTGACCGATGACTTACTCAACTAACTTTGCTCCACTGGTCAACCGTTGTCAAACCTCTAATCTTGTCCTTTAAAAAACAATTAAAACCGAATCCTTCTAAATAAACTTCACAACTCGACGATAAATAGAAATTCCATTCAAATAACATTTTAAAATAATGAAACAAATAATGTGTTCCTTTAATTAGACACCAAAAATATCTAATTTATTTGCATTTACAACATCGAATAAGTTCATACTAGCATCAACTCGAATGACATGCTCAAGACTATTTGGAAATTTCCCTCGAATAATATGCTGTATAATGGAAGTAATGGAAAAAAGATTTTAAAAATGTAGTATTCTATTTTTTTTAATTAACCAACAAGGCGGATATTCCAGTTATAAGATATGTAAACATGAAGCATATTAATAATAAATAAATAAATAAAATTCCAGCTTAATCATTCGTTCTTCGATTAAAAATTTCGGACCAAAAAGATGTAATAATGTGTCATCTTGACCGATGACTTACTCAACTAACTTTGCTCCACTGGTCAACCGTTGTCAAACCTCTAATCTTGTCCTTTAAAAAACAATTAAAACCGAATCCTTCTAAATAAACTTCACAACTCGACGATAAATAGAAATTCCATTCAAATAACATTTTAAAATAATGAAACAAATAATGTGTTCCTTTAATTAGACACCAAAAATATCTAATTTATTTGCATTTACAACATCGAATAAGTTCATACTAGCATCAACTCGAATGACATGCTCAAGACTATTTGGAAATTTCCCTCGAATAATATGCTGTATAATGGAAGTAATGGAAAAAAGATTTTAAAAATGTAGTATTCTATTTTTTTAAATTAACCAACAAGGCGGATATTCCAGTTATAAGATATGTAAACATGAAGCATATTAATAATAAATAAATAAATACAATTTCAGCTTAATCATTCGTTCTTCGATTATAAAATTCGGACCAAAAGGAGGTCATGACTTACTCAACTAACCTTGCTCCACTGGTCAACCGTTGTCAAACCTCTAAGCTTGTCCTTTAAAAAATCAATTAAAATCAAATCCTTCTAAATAAATCAAAGAAAAAAAAATTCCAAAAACAAAAGTTTCTATTTTCGGAATACTCAATTGTTGTTTATTCACTAGTCTGAACATAAAACCGGAAGGGCCCCTTTATGAAGAAGGGCGCGGACCCTGTCGCCCCTCACTGCCTCTGAAGAATGGAAGAAAAAGAGGTTAGAAAAGATCTGCAAAATTTCTTAGCTTTGCTCTTTTTGTTTTGGCATTAATCCGTGGTAGAAATTACAGTTCTGTTGTCTTAACATTTGTAGAGCGATACCGTGTGGTCATTGAAATAAGCGTTCTAGTGGTCATTCAAGTAAATCGCCTAGTTTTCTGGATACAAAAGATTTTTTGGCTCGGATGATTTCGATTTACTTCTGATGAACGTCCAGGAATGAAGCTAAATTTAGAGGAGATTTCGAAGCGTTCTTTCATATTCATGAATATTCGTATTGTTATAAATACAACAGTCTTTTGTTTTTTACCGAATAGCTTATATGACTAAAGATATAATACATTTTTCAATAAATATGTATTTCATCTTGAATTATTAGCTATTGCTGTCTCATGAACTTTTCTCGGGTTGTTGCCTCCGGAAATTTGGTTCAAAACTTTGACAATTTTGACAGTTTTATCTGTAAGATCTTTTGCCTTTTTCAGAAAAGGAATACTGTTATTCGATTTCTCACTTTCTAAATAAGAGCATCAGCACATTTTATACGTCTAAGATTGAAAAAGACTTCACGATTGCGTCAGATAGTAGCAGCCACTTTGAATTTAAGGAAAGCCTTTAGGAAGTGTAAAATTATACACGAGCTCTCATACAAAAAAAGCTCTTTCGCCAAAGTAAATCCAAGATTTTGCAAAGAAAAGGTCTGCAAGTTTTAAAATCTTCGACGCCTTAACATTTGTAAAACCGTGTGGTCATTCAAATATGTGTTCCAGTGGTGATTCAAGTAATTCGATTTACTGTGATGAACGTCCAGGAATTTAGCTAAATTTAGAGGAGATTTCGAAGCGTTCTTTCATATTCATGAATATTCGTATTGTTATAAAACAGTCTTTTCTTTTTACCGAATAGCTTATATGACTAAAGATATAATACATTTTTCAATAAATATGTATTTCATATTGAATTATTAACTATTGCTTTCTCATGAACTTTTCTCGGGGTATTGCCTCCGGAAATTTGGTTCAAAACTTTGACAGCTTTGACAGTATTTTCTGAAAGATCTCTTGTCTTTCTTTGAAAATGAAAAATGTTATTCGATATCTTACTTTCTAAATAAGAGCACCGGCACATTTTATACGTCTAAGATTGAAAAAGACTTCATGTATGTGTCAGAAAGTATCCACTTTGAATTTGAGCCTTTAGGAAGTGTAAAATTATACACGAGCTCGCATATAAAAATAGCCCTTTTGCCAAACTAAATCCAAGATTTTGCCAAGAAAAGGTCTGCAAGTTTTAAAATCTTCGACGCCTTAACATTTGTAAAACCGTGTGGTCATTCAAATATGTGTTCCAGTGGTGATTCAAGTAATTCGATTTACTGTGATGAACGTCCAGGAATGGAGCTAAATTTAGAGGAGATTTCGAAGCGTTCTTTCATATTCATGAATATTCGTATTGTTATAAAACAGTCTTTTGTTTTTTACCGAATAGCTTATATGACTAAAGATATAATACATTTTTCAATAAATATGTATTTCATATTGAATTATTAACTATTGCTTTCTCATGAACTTTTCTCGGGGTATTGCCTCCGGAAATTTGGTTCAAAACTTTGACAGCTTTGACAGTATTTTCTGAAAGATCTCTTGTCTTTCTTTGAAAATGAAAAATGTTATTCGATATCTTACTTTCTAAATAAGAGCACCGGCACATTTTATACGTCTGAGATTGAAAAAGACTTCACGAATGCGTCAGATAGTAGCCACTTTGAATTTAAGGAAAGCTTTTAGGAAGTGTAAAATTATACACGAGCTCTCATACAAAAAAAGCCCTTTCGCCAAAGTAAATCCAAGATTTTGCACAGAAAAGGTCTGCAAGTTTTAAAATCTTCGACGCCTTAACATTTGTAGAACGATACCGTGTGGTCATTGAAATAAGCGTTCCAGTGGTCATTCATGTAAATCTCCTAGTATCCTTGGAGACAAAAGTTTTTTTGGTTCGGATGGTTTCGATTTACTTCTGATGAACGTCCAGGAATGAAGCTAAATTTAGAGGAGAATTTGAAGCGTTTTTTCATATTCATGAATATTCGTATTTTTATAAATACACCAGTCTTTTGTTTTTTTTTACCGAATAGCTTATATGACTAAAGATATAATACATTTTTCAATAAATATGTATTTCATCTTGAATTATTAGCTATTGCTGTTTCATGAACTTTACTCATGCTATTGTCTCCGGAAATTTGGTTCAAAACATCACTTTAGCAGTATTATCTGAAAGACCTTTTGCCTTTTTCAGAAAAGGAAAAATGTTATTCGATTTTATACTTTCAAAATAAGAGCAGCGGCACATTTTATACGTCTAAGAGTTTGAAACGTTCTTTCATATTCATGAATATTCGTATTGTTAGAAATACAACAGTCTTTTGTTTTTTTTTACCGAATAGCTTATATGACTAAAGATATAATACATTTTTCAATAAGTATGTATTTCATCTTGAATTATTAGCTATTGCTGTTTCATAAACTTTTCTCATGCTATTGTCTCCGGAAATTTGGTTCAAAACACCAACTTTGAGAGTATTTTCTGAAAGATTCTTTGCCTTTTTCAGAAACTGAAGAACGTTATTCGATTTCATAGTTTCTGAATAATAGCACTGGCACATTTCATTGCGTCTAAGATTAAAATGACTTTGTGAATGTTTCACAAATTAGCCACGTTGGATTTGAGTACAGAGTACATCCTTAAGGAGTGTCTATTGCAGACGATTGTAGCCAATGTATTGCAGCCAATGTAAATTCAAAATTTTGCACAAAAAAAAAGGTTTGCAAGTTTTCTTAGCTTTTCTATTTTTGCTTGGTAGAAAACCGTGGTAGAAATTACCGTTATATTGTCTTATCCATGGAGGGGAGGTGAGGGGACTGATGCCACGACGCTTCGGAACACCACACTTTTGACGAAGTGGTTATTTTAATAGGTATTGGCCGCATATAATGTGCGAAAGTCCGAACTTACGTTTCAATATCCTTTGTTATGTTTATATATATATATATATATATATATATATATATATATATATATATACAGAGCGTAAAATGTATAAATTTTTGATTCAAAAATATCGAATTTTAGTTATTTTTAAACACAAAAGTAATTTTTTAAAACTTTTCAACATAGTTGAAAAGTGTTAATGAATTCGGTTTGTCTGTTTGTCTGCTTATCTGTCCGTGCTCTAACTTGCGCAAATATACTCGGATTTTCATGCAATTGATAAATGTTATAGAAGTTTACGATGGGACGTTCGGTATTGAAAATGAAGTGTAAGCTTATAAAGCATTCAAGAAAATTCCGTCACATGAGGGAAATCATTTGCGGTTTATTTTAATGATGCTAAACGATTTCAAACATATTGAAATTGATATATATCACTCTGAGGTGCACTACAAGAAGCTTACTATAGAATATGGTGTGAATACCACTTATAGTTACAGGATACTCAAAATAATTCCGTTACATTACAGTCTATGGAGAAAAATCGTTTGCGGTTTATTTTAATAATGTTTCACTTATTCAAACATATTGAAATTAATATATATATATATCACTAAGTTGCATTACAAGAGGCTTACTATAGAATATTGTAAGTATAGCATTCATCGTTCATTTACAGGGACGCACAAAATAATTCGGTACTGTATGCTAATAACGTTGGAAGTGCGTTTTCTTTTGCTGTGTGAACGCGTTTTCAAATTTAACTCTTTTTTTTTTTGTATATTACTTGGTGTATATAAATTCTGTAGCTCACATACAGGACAGCACAAAATTTCTCGAGTACATTTCCGTTTATTGTCGGAAATTCCAGAAGGATAATTTTAAACTGAGGTACGCGCTTCCAAATGAACTCTCTATGTAGTATATATACAAAGCTATAGATCATATACAGGGCTGCACACAAGAATTCGGATATTTTTCCGAATATTGTTGGTAATTTTTGAAATTGTGTTTTTAAATATATTATGCGTTTTCCAAATTACTAAGATACCATCTTTCACCTTATTAAGCGGTAAAGATTTGTGAAATTATTTTATAAGGGTTGATAAGTATTACATAATCTACGCTTGACGCACGATTTTTCGTTTGTGTTTTTAATGAGGTTGGCACAGAAGTATGTTGTTTTACATGGACTTTCATTCAATTAAACACTACTAAATGCTAAAGTCGCACATGGACGCAGGTAATCCCAACATTTCTCACACCTCAAATGAGACTTGTGGTCATTCATATAGGCGTCTAGTGGTCATTCAAGTAAATCGCCTACTTTCCTCTGCATTGAATTCTTATCCAGGTTTCATACAAAAGATTTTTAGCTCAGATGGTTTTGATTTACCAGCATGACGGACATCCCGGAATGAATCTAAGTTTAGACAAGATTTTGAAGTGTTCTTTTAGATTCATGAATATTCATATTGTTATAAGCACAATATTTCTTTTGTGTTTCACCGAAGTATGTGTGATTTGTACAAAGGTCGTATTTGTTTGAAATAACACTGCTAGGTTGTTCAACTTTATAACCAAAGATATTTTATTGGGTAAATGGATAAATGAATGTACATGAAATAGCTTTAAATTTTGAACTTTCAGTAAAACTATGTTTGCATAATGCTTTTAAAATGTTTCCAAATTTTCGGCTTTGATGAAATTTTTATTTTTTATTCCTGAAATAATACATTTTTAAAAAAAAATTTGATAGTAAGATATTTTAATCAAACACAAGCTATAATTCTTTTTTTTTAAATGTCTTTGTGGAATGTTTTAAAATAAAAATCTTATTATTAATATTATTTAATCTATTTGGTTTAACAGCATCGTACACAAAACTTTCACCACATCTCAAATAATATAACAATTTAATTTAATACAAAATTGTTGTTTATCTATCTAAGTTATAATAAGCATTAAAGAAAATTTATTTTAATACCATATAGCAAATACGTCTGCTTATATAGTAATTATCTTTATTGGAGTTTATAAGTAGATCATCACATGATAATTATTTGAAAAAATTGGAAAAGCACATGTTTGAAAAGGAAATGTTGGTACTCTTTGGAAAAATGAAATTTTCCATAAAGAAACAATCATTATGCTTAATATATTTTTTTATGCATGTAAAATACATAAAAGCCTCCAATTGATCTTTTATATATTGATCTTTTGAAACAAAAAAGCCAAATATTCAAGATTATCGAAAGAAAATATGTAAAACGTCCAGAACTACTCATTTGGAAAAAAAATATGTCTCCACCGAAAATACTTTCCGTATTTTTTGACACCTTGCCTGTGCTTCATAAAAAGTATTGATGTTAGAAAAGGCGGATGGTGAAATCGTAGTTGCAATGGTCAAAGCGGTACTTTATTTAATTAAAGTAATCTCTCACGTTTGTTTGCGATAGTAGAACAAATGGATCATTCTCACGTAAAGGTACATTTTACAGTCCCTAAGGGGAAAATAAATATTAGGAATTGTAGCAAATTTTCTTATATTTTAATTCATTTTTCATATTGAAGTTTTAAGTAAGCTATTAAATACATTTCTGACAAAATAATTTTAATATTTAGCTTTAATATTTTAATGAATATAAGTCGAAGGTCACCTCCGTGTAAACGTCCCTACATCTGAAACCCAACGTTCATTTCACTGACATTTAAACAATTTAATTTTTTTTTCAATTATAATTAAATAAATGTTTTTGGTTAAGTTCCAACTTAATAATTTTTAAGAATAGTTTTATTTTTACTGAGGAATTAACTTAGAAACTTTGTCCCTAGCCAAAATAGCCCTCCGTGGACACTAAAAATAAATAAATAATAATAACAAAAAGTTCCATAGATGACAGTACATGCCAAATTATCATTAGGTAATTTGGGAGAAAGGAAACCTTTTAGTTTTTTAGACACAACTCTTTGGGCTGTTGTAAAATTATTGATTTTTTTTTTTCCAATTTCCAACCTTGTCGCATCCATTGAAAACAGCTATGCAACAGTCTTACATACGCATATCTTACTTGCGCATAGTATAGTTAGAGGGAACCCCATATCATATAAAACGTTCTTTGTCAAAAAACACATTTTTGAAATTTTATAGGTCTTGACATTATTTTAAAGAGTTAAAATTCCGATATACCATGTTTTAATGTCTTATTTCTGTATTAACTTTAATATATGAGTACTTCCAATTTTATACCTATGCATATGGCTGTCTTGCATGGTTTTCTCTATTTGTTTGTTTGCTTCCCTATTTTTTTTTTTTTTTAACAGTGTATAAGAATTTATGTATGGTATTTTGTAATTATACCATTTAATTTGCTAATTTTCATCATTTCAATTTGTACCAGTACATAATTATTTAATTAAAGATAGCGCCTCATTTTCATTACTTTTCAAAAGTTATTAACTCTTGATGGTTCCCAGCAATATCACTCAGACTAAATCTCTTTGAGGGAAGTCCCAGTAATACAATTTTTAGACAGCTGTATAACATTGCATTTAATAAAAAGAAATGCACCTTTTTATAGCAAAGTGAAAAACAAAGTATTAGTTAAAAACTGAAAACTTGATATTTATCTCCTCCGTGAACTTGGCATATCCAATTTTACTGATATTGTCTAAGTTTATCGGTCATTTTTCAAATATTGTATGCGGTATAAAGAGGTATCCAGTACAAAAAATAAGTTTGAAAGTAATGAAATACTCATGCGCATTATTTTTCAGAAAATTACATTCTATAAATTTAAAAGTTTGTTTAAAACAATTTCTTTTAGCTAATTTTCCCGTTTCAGAGAAAATGACCCTTTTATCCCACCACTTTTAGGTGCGTTCGTAATTATAGAAATACGTAGCAATTATAGTCGTCCTCTGGTCTGACTGCATATAACAGGGCAAAAACTACCCAACCGAATGGTTTGAAATTTAATAGATATAATCGTTGCAGAATTTTATCGCGTCATTTCAAATTTTATGAAAATAGAATCAAAACTTAAAAAGATATGAATGAAAGTTTTCTTCACGCTATTAAATCCAATCATACGTAATTAATTCAACGTTATCCCATGATATGTAATGATTCGAGGTTGTCATGGTGATTACGTCCTATTTAAGATGGATTAATATTATTTCCGTAATTACTGAATTTAAAAACTGAATTTGTATACTAAAATTGGTTAATTATAGCAATCCTATAATCTACCGACAGTTTTTTTGGATAGATGTATCTGAAGAAATAGATATTAACTCATTAATGCCGGTTGGTACGAAAAGTTACCAGTTAAGTGATACGAAACTTTTAAATATGAACACCAGTATCTTAGTAAAAAAAAAGTTCATATTATCTAATGTGAAACTATCAGAGATTCAATCAGTTAAAATAACAGTATGGGAAAACTGGTGTCAACTGGTATAAAAGTATTAAAAGAAGTGTAAAATAAGTCGGCGTTAATGGGTTAAATAGAAAAAAAAAAGTCTAAATATGGATTTCAAGTTCTGAAATTTTCAGAACTAGGTTCAAGTATCCCATTGGAATTTTTCAGTAAATGTCAACAAAAGATAAAATGTTTCCAACTTAAAATGTACTTATTTTATAAAGAAAATTAATCATATCGGCGATATAATTGATTTTTTTCAGTGAAATAATAACGATGATTTTTTTTTTTTTTTTTTACATTGTCTTGTATTGGATATTTGCGCATAGTATAATTTTAATGTAACAGAATTGCAATGAATTGTTTGTAAAAGTGTATTGAAAATTTATTTCATAAAAAAAAATTAATATCTAATATAATATGAAAATCTGCACATAAAATAAATTTTGTATTCATACATTTTTGCATAAGAGTACAACAGCTATATTGCACCAAGATCTGAATATTTATAAAACTAGTTATAGTACGAACGCATCCCATTTGTCACGTTTGACGTACCATTTCCAACTTGTTCAGTTTTGCGCACATTCAAAAATTTTGTCTGTTTCATTACATTTTAATTGTTAGGGGAGAACGGGGGAATAACGGTCAACGGTAATGGCGGTCACTTCAAAAATCTAACTTGTTTCTGTGAATATGAGATGTAGAGGACGATAGCATCCCCTGAGACCCATGCTGGAAACACTGATCCAGTGGCATTAATCGCTTTAGAGAATTAAGGTGAAGTATTGTTTGTTTTTCATTTCAGACTAGTTATTTTTGCTGCTCAGAAAGTAATCTTTTGTCTTTCAACATCTGGATATTCTATTGTAGTTTTTGCATAGATAAGATGTTTTTGATATATTTAAAGCGAAAAGTTCTAAGATTCACACAAGATTTTCCACACAAAGTTGACCTTATTGCGCATGCGTCAACTCTTTTTGAACGCTGCTCCCCTTTCATGGTATTAAGAAGAAACGAGAAACCTGTTTAGCGATCACCCTCTTGGCTCACTATGGCCCAGAAGCGAAATCAAGGAGCGAAAAGGAAGTGACGAAGGGAGCGAGCACAAGCCTTGATCTCTATTGTTCCACGTGCTTTGACAGCGGGCTGAAAGGGAGGGGAGGCTTTATATAAGCATTGCGTTGAAAGCTAAGATTTTTTTAATTTAAATTTTCTATTAGATTTTTAACTTTGTTCCGAGTTTTGCGGCGATTTCCCGAAAGCGGGGAGGCGTACGGTGCCGAAAACAGTGCCCCCCACCCCCCAATCCTGAGTTTTGTTTAATTCGAGATCCGTTTGGAATAAACTTCCGCTAGTAACTTCTTCAAACTCATTTTTGTAGTTATTAAAGATTTCAAATTTTGTGAATTTCTTTATGTAAACATGGACAACGCTAGTCGGGATAATGCCGATCAGGCCGAATTTGTGCGTGAATACAGGGGGCACTGGTATATCTTCGTCTTTCCAAATGTCGAGGATACAAGTGTCTTTAGTGCAAGTGACAGTGTAACTAAGTTATGGAAAACTTAGTTTTAAATAGTTATAGATTTTCATATTTTCTCCTGCGGCAGGTACATAAAATTTGATTTAAACAGGATTAGGGACAATGAATGTGCATCAAACGTAAAGTTTTGTTTTAATTCTTACACGTAACTTATACAATAAATCAAACTTTGTTGATAGTTATTGTATTTTGTGACATTTATCCCTATGACCGCCATTACCCACAAACTCGACCGGCATTAACCTACCTATGGGGGTAATGCCGGTCAAGTGTACATTTTCATTAATGTATAACTACATGTCTTCTATTTTATTTCCAACTTTAAGACTTGTGAAAATTAAAGGCAAATAACTTGTTGTTAAACAGAGACCAAAATGATGATAAAACGTAGATATTAGACAAAGTTATAACATAGTCTTCTTCGTTGACCACCATTCCCCATGTTCTCCTCTACTATAAGTGAAGTCGTCAGCAATGTTTGAAACACTTGCGTTTTTTATGGTGGAATGCTTTCTTTCTCTTCATCACTGTCACTGACAACTTCTTGATGGGGGCACCATCAAGATTTGGCACCAAAGTTGCTTTTGAAGAAATATTGTACAAAACTAGTTTCTATTATACCCGGTCAGCTTGTGAAAAATTTGTCCGCATTATCCGATAAGTAATACACATTAAACGATGTCCTTAACATTAACTGCAAATAGAATATGATGGATAAAACAAAATTGTCCTCAATAACCGGATATACGTCTCAAGCGGAGACGCATAAACGACAGCACACTGTATATATAATTACAAGAAGTTTAACATTCTTTGAAGCGTAAAATAAGTAAACGTAAAAGTTAATGTAAAATAAGCTTATAACAATTTGAACAGTTTTTTTATTACAAATTATAATAAGTTTTTTTTTTGTTACTTTTTTAGCACTGATAGAGCATATTGTTTGTATTAGTAAATAAACTAGAAATGGATATATTCTTATCATAATGGTTTTTCATCATCCTAATTTTAGTGTGCCCTGGAAATCTGACCATGTGTTTAAGTATGGCGTTGAAGTTTGACGATAGGTCTAAGTGTATCGGGAACAACCATGGGTTTAGGTCTGACATGGAAGTTTGACTATGGATTTAAGTATGCTGTGGAAGTTTGACCTTGGGTTTAACTGTGCCGTGGAAGTTTGACAAGTTGTTTAAGTTTTCCATTGAAGTTTGACTGTAGTTCTAAGTGTACCGTGAAAGTTTAACATAGGTTCAAGGATGCCGTGAAAGTTTAAGATGGGTTCAAGTATGCCGCGAAAATTTGACAATGTGTTTAAGTGTGCCATTGAAGTTTGACTATAGTTCTAAGTGTGCCGTGAAAGTTTAACATGGGTTCAAGTATGCCGTGAAAGTTTAAGATGGGTTCAAGTATGCCGCGAAAGTTTGACCATGGGTTTAAGTACGTCGTGGAAGTTTGACAATGGGATTAAATGCACCACGACCCATCCCGTATTAAGGTAGGTATAAAGGCTGAAAAACAGTGATTTAAAGAGTACTGACAGGGCATAAAGGATGGCAGTGTTAAAGTGCAGAAGAAGAAAATTATAAGTACTTAATCCTGTGCTAGCTCGTAACTTTTCGCTGTTTGGAAAAGATTTACTCTGCGTTTTCGAGGCATTGAAAAACTCCATGTTTACCATGACAAAATCCCAACCTGTTTTCTGTTGCTCTTTAAAGAATATATATTAAAATACCGAGAAAGTAATGGCGTGCGAAAGCGAATGGGCAATTGTGAAGAAAAAACTGAACTACCCGGAAGCTTAAATCATTCCTAAATCTTCTATTGTTTTCTGCGAGGTAAAATTTCGGATCGTTTAAGAGTGTTTTCCTCAATATTTTTGAGTTTATTTGTTAGGCATTCAGGGTTTTCATTCAGAGTTGCATAACCTGTTCTATTATGAAAATGATGAATTTCAGGCATATTAGAACGACTAGAATTTTTGTGATACTGAACTTAAAAAATAATAGCATTAATATAATAAATTATAACACCTTGTAATAATATATATTTTTTAAATGCTAAAATGTGTAAACTAATAACATAATATACAGTAAAATAACTTTTATTAGATTGTTGACATGTTTCGGCTCACTCCGAGCCATTTTCAAAAACAAATGAGAATATTCCATAATTGCTATGTCTTTGAAGTTATTATTTAAACTGCTATCGTTTAATTTTCATACAGTTTTTAAAAATCACGCACGTTATCTTTTATTTTTACTTGGTTGTTTATTTCTATATTTGTAACCATGGAGTCACTCTCATGGAGCCACAATTTCGGTCAGTTAAATGATGCTGCATCGTTACATATTGTATTTTTGCGTGTTGCTATCTCTATGGTTTCTCTTATTATGGATGATGGATAGTACAGACTGAAGGGGAAAATATTTTACTTTCATTGAAATTTATTTGGATAGTATAATTTTGATACAACCTTGCCAGGGCTGTGGTTTTTCTATTATATTTAATATCAGCTATAGGCTCCTTTTTCTGTAACTATTATTTCCTACTTGCCATGCCAATATACTAATTCTTAGATCCGTCTTATTTAATAAAAGGTATTTCATATACTCCTCTCAAAATTAATTGGGTCAAATTGACCCAATTGATTAATTGACCCCAATTAATTAATTCATTCATTGATTAATTAATTTATTATTATTATTATTATCAAATTAAGGGTAAAAACAAGAACGAAAAATCATGCGTCAAGCATAGATTATGTAGCACTTTCCAACGCTTCCAAAATAATTTTACAAATCATACCGTTTAATAAGCTAAAAGATAACTTCTAAGTAAACAATTTGGAAAACGCATAACATATTTAAAAACATAATTTCAGGAATTTCCAACATATACAATATTCGGAAAAATATCCGAATACTTTTATTCAGCCCTGTATAGGATCTATAGAATTGTATATATACTACATAGGATGCTAAATTTTAGTTCAGTTAGGAAACGTGTAGCACATTTTAAAATTCTCCGTCTGGAGTTTGTCAATAAACAGAAATGTGTTCGCGAACTTTTGTGCTGCCCTGTATAGGATCTACAGAATTTATACACACCACGTAATAGACAAAAAGCAAGTTAACATTAAAATCGCGTTCAGTAACTTAAAACGCACTTCCAGGAATTATTGTTAACAGACAGTAGATAATTCTTTTGCGTGTCCCTGTAAATGAACGATGACTGCTATACACACAATATTCCGTAGTAAGTCTCTTGTAATGCACCTTAGTGATCTATATAAATTTCAATGCGTTTAAAATAGTGAAACATTATTTAAATAAACCGCAGACGATTTTTCTCCATAGACGTAATGTAACGGAATTATTTTTACTGTCCCTGTAAAGTAACTATAAGTGCTATGCACACCCTGTTCCATATTAAGCTTCTTCTAATGCACCTTAGTGATATATATAAATTTCAATGCGTTTAAAATAGTGAAACATTATTTAAATAAACAGCAAATGATTTTTCCCCATAGACCGCAATGTAACGGAATTCTTTTGAGTGTCCCTGTAAAAAAACTATAAGTGCTACACACTTCCGTTGAAATAGGGAACATGCTATAGATAACGATAATAACATATAAAAATTGCAGAGCAATCCGAGCATATTTACGGGAGTTAGAGCACGGACAGACGGCAGACGGCAGACGGCAGACGGCCAGACGGCCAGACGGCCAGACGGCCAGACGGCCAGACAAACCGAAGTCATAAGCACTTTTCAACTAGGTTGGAAAGTGCTAAAAATGTTTTATACTGATTTATTATACTCTTTTATTTAACTTAACTTGGTTCATGTATGTAAAGACGAAATTTTTTAATCCATTTTTATTAGCTCACAGGCTATCAAAGTCTGAGAGCTTATGTGCCCGCCGGTTCTGTATGTACGTATGTATGTATGTATGTATGTATGTATGTATGTACGTAACGCGATAACTCTTGATAGAACTAACCGTTTTACTTTAAATTTTGTTTATAGGTTCCTTGTGATAAGGCGCTTCCCTGATTAGTTTTGGAGGTTCATTGGTTAAGCATAAAGGGGGGGAAACGGGGGGCTAACCCCCCATAATTTAGATAAATGGGTTTTTCATGCAGAATTATCCCATTTTCTTCAAATTTTGTATATAGGTTCATTTTGATAATGTGCTT
Organism: Maratus michaelseni; assembly: GCA_963931845.1. NCBI lineage: Eukaryota > Metazoa > Arthropoda > Arachnida > Araneae > Salticidae > Maratus > Maratus michaelseni. The sequence goes on along the minus strand of OZ007590.1, from coordinate 381,541,951 downwards.
CTGTCAATAGTTTTTGGGGTTCATTGGTTAAGTATAAAGGGGGAAAGGGGGGGATAACCCCTCTAATTTAGATAAATGAGTTTTTCATTCAGAATTATCCGATTTTCTTCAAAATTTGTATATAAGTTCATTTTGATAATGTGCTTCTGTCAATAGTTTTGGGGGTTCATTGGTTAAGTATAAAGGGGGGATAACCCCCCCCCCCCTCCTAATTTAGATAAATGAGTTTTTCATGCAGAATTATCCGATTTCCTTCAAATTTTGTATATAGGTTCATTGTGTTAATGCACTTCTCTGAATAGTTTTGGGGGTTCATTGGTTAAGTATAAAGGGGGAAAGGGGGGGGCTAATCCCCCTAATTTATATAAATGGGTTTTTCATGCAGAATTATCCGATTTTCTTCAAATTTTGTATATAGGTTCATTGTGATAATGCGCTTCTCTGAATAGTTTTGGGGGTTCATTGGTTAAGTATAAAGGGGGAAAGGGGGTCTAATCCCCCCTTAATTTAGATAAATGGGTTTTTAATGCAGAATTATACGATTTTCTTCAAATTTTGTGTATATATTCATTGTAATTAGAGACTTCCCTGATTAGTTTAAGGGGTTCATTAGTTAACTATGAGGGGAGTAACGGGGGGATGACCCCCCTTAATATATTGTTGATTTCTTTATTTTTCGAAGGGCATATTTCAAATTCTTTGAAATAAGAGTATAATATACAATTAGTGTGAATAGCCTGTGAGCTCAATGCCCTCAGTTTAACTGGGCAGTTTTCTTTTTATTCACTCCTTTACTCATAGGCTAGAATTATATAATTTATGTATATAGGTGTGTTTCCGATGATAATACAATATTTTAACATATTTATAACTTATTTATTAATAAATAAATTAATTGTTAGGCATTTTTCCGTTACCGGGCGCGGGGAATAAATCGCCAAATATTCTTTAAGGTTACAACTGTATAGGGTTGGTTGGTTGATTTATGACGGCCAATTATCTACACGAGGGACTGTAAAAAATGACCGATGTTTCTTATTTTATGAAAAAATGCTATAACCACGAACGAAAATATAATATAATCTTCTGAGTTATCCGAAATTTCAAATAGCATGTTACATTGTCTTTTGAATCCCCAGAAACGAATACATCTTCAAAATTTAAAGAATAATTTATAAAAACAAATTATTTTTAGCTGCCCGAATTTTTCAGAAACGTTTCCGAAGGGTTTTTATAGTGTATTAATGAGTTTCCTCAGCCTGGAATACCTGTTTTTCGAATGCTATCAATTCTGAAGTAAACATTTTCATGCTAAAAAAAATGTTTAACAGACAAACATGCAAAAATAACAGTGTTAACAATAACATTAAAATTAAGATTATTTATTTACTCTTTCATGTATAAATTAACTTATGCGGCTCAAAACGTGTACTTGAGAATGGATAACATTCAAAAAACAGGTATTCCAGCCTGAGGACACTAATTAATACACTATAAAAACCCTTCGGAAACGTTTCTGAAAAATTCGGGCAGCTAAAAATAATTTGTTTTTATAAATTATTCTTTAAATTTTGAAGATGTATTCGTTTCTGGGGATTCAAAAGACAATGTAACATGCTATTTGAAATTTCGGATAACTCAGAAGATTATATTATATTTTCGTTCGTGGTTATAGCATATTTTCATAAAATAAGAAACATCGGTCATTTTTTACTGTGTAGATCAGCCATACTTAACCTTTTTTTCTCGCGGGCCGCAAACATATGTTTGCGACGTTAGGCGGGCCGCAACACACTTAAAATAGGGTAATTAAAATAGAAAGATAACAAAAGTAGTATAACAATGCAATATAACAAAGTTAATGTTATGAGAAGCATTAAATGTTTGTCGCGGAAGAAATGTTACCAAAAAATTTTAACACCAATATTTTTAAACAACATTTAAACATCGTAGTAGATTTTTATTGCAAATGTTGCAGAAATAAGCCGCGAAGTTTGTTGTTTGGAAATAGCAGTGTAAAAAAAAAAAAAAAAAAAAAAAAAATGATACCAATTTTTTCTGCGACAAACGTTGAACCCTAAAAAGCAGTACTAAATAAAAGCAGGACTATATAATAAGTATAAAACGTTATAGTATAACAATGCAGAATTTCTAAGTTCTAAGAGGAAAAAAATAGGAGATTTTCTGTAATTAATCAGTCTTTTGCTCATTGAAAACTTTTTTGTTTTCTTTGTAGAAATATATAGTGTAAATTTAATTTTGAATAATGTTTGATTAGAGTTGTAGATTAAGAAATGTATACAGCACTGTTGCACAAATAAAATAAAAATAACTTTTGGCTAAGAAAACAGCATTTAGGATGTTTTAACATGATTTTAAATTAATTATAAATAACAAGACAGATTTTATCGTCCCATGAAAATATATCAAATAACAGTAAAAGTCTTAAATACTTTTTATGCACATCATTTAAAATAATTTTATAAATATAGATTAATGATTGTATCTCGGGCCGCTCATAAATGGTCGTCGGGCCGCAGGTTGAGTATAGCTGCCCTAGATGGTTAAATCATGAATACAGGAATACACGTTTTAATATACGGAATATCATTAAACTTCATATTCTGTTAGACCTTGACATAAATAGATTCTGATTCAATTACGACTCTGATCAATCAACAGTAGGGGCACGTGTATCCTGTGCTTCAGGAAATATTCCTAATCTTGTCCACAATCAATTGATGCAATTTAGAAAACGTGATTTTTTTTTCTATTATTATTCACTGATCACTTTAATTCTATGCTAAACTCAAAGAAAGGCATTATACTTTGTATCCATAATTATTGCTGTGTGAGTATGCTATTTAAACTAATGTATTACTAGCTGACCCGCCCGGCGTTGCCCGAGCAGTCGGTCATTGAAAAATATAACAGTGAAGTGGACTTCATAAAAAAAAAAATCCCTGACGACTCGGCCTACAGGCACAGGTAGATTTCGAAGACGCAGACCGTGGGACGCCTGTTTGTCGGGAATTTCGGAAGAAATGACCTTTTTGCGATGATGCGGCAGTTGGAACCGCCTACTTTGAAACCTAACTTGTTTGCAGGCGGAACCAGCAGGATTTTTTTTTCTTTTTTCTTTTTTTTTTTTTTTTTTTTTTGCTATAAGAGTTGGTACTATAAAAAACTTGTCAGAAAAAAGTTTTAGATAATATTAAGAGGATTTATAATAAATTTAAGCGGATTTGAAATTTTGGGAATTGACGAAGTTAAGAATTTTTTTCTTCTAAAACCCCCCTCCCCCCGCCCCCTTAAGGCAATTTTTAATTATATCAAAAATCTGTCATACATAAATTTTCGGCCCTTCTCCTAGAAGTAATAATAACTTCAAACGGATTCGATACGTATCATAAGTAAGAAATTATGGGTTTTTTTCTGTTTTCACAAAAAGCCCCCCCCCCCCCCCCCTGGTTCGATTTTGCCCATTAACGAACTTGATCGAGATTTTATGCCCCTTGATTTTATGTATCAGTTTCGAAAAGATGCGGAAGTTGGAACCGCCTACTTTGAAAAATAACTTGATTACAGGTAGAGCCGGCAAGGATTTTTTTTTTTTTTTTTTTTTTTTTTTTTGCTATAACGGTTGGTCCTATAAAAAACTTGTCAATATAAAAGTTTTAGATAATATTAAGAGGATTTATAATAATTTTAAGAGGATTTGAAATCTTGGGAATTGACGAAGTTATGAATTTTTTTCTTTTAAAACCCCCTTTCCCCCCCTTAAGGCAATTTTTAATTATATTAAAAATCTATCATGCATAAATTTTCGGCCCTGTTCCTAGAAGTAATAATAACTTTAAACGGATTCGATACGTAGAATAATTAAGAAATTATGGGGAGTTTTCTGTTTACACAAAAGCACCCCCCCCCCATTCCCCCACCCCCCTTGGTTCGATTTTGCCCATTAACGAACTTGACCGAGATTTTATGTCCCTTGATTTTATGTATCAGTTTGGAAGAGCTTTATGCAGAATTTTTCCAGTTATCGTGGTCATAAAAAAGTGACATAGATAGATAGATAGATAGATAGATAGATAGATAGATAGATAGATAGATAGATAGATAGATAAAGTTTTGAACTGGGGGTGGTTTTGGGTTCTGGGAGTCATGATCGGCGTAAATCTGCAAAAATTTTTCAAAATTTCCAACTTAGGTGAGAATGTAATAGGTAGTATTTCTTACGAAATCTATCCTATAAAAAGACTGAATAAAAATTATTTATACTAAAAGCTTGTAAAAAAATTAAATAAGAGCTAAAATTTCAAAAGTATAACTGTTACGTTTAAAAAATGAAACGGTCAGTGAAAATTATTACATTTACTTTTCCCTTTTTATTAAAAATCCCATTTTAAAAATCATTTCTTTGTTTACATTTTAAATTTTATACTGCTAGTTGTATTTTTTAAATTATAAATAATAAATGCTTATATATACAAAAATCAATATTTCAAACGAAAATTTATAAAAATATATCTATTTAATTGTTAATGTTGACAAATTATAATTACAATTTATTTGTACTATAATCATTGTTTGTTTTACTTTTATTACTGTAGATGGCAGCACCAAACAGTTAAATGTTGACCTAAATCTTACCAAAGGACTTTTACACAAAAACCAATGAAATACGTTTCATTCGGGCGTTGCCTTAAACAATTAACAAATAATCGCGATTTCTGTGCCACGTACGATAGTGTAGTATATATATAGATTATGATACAGAAGAAAGTTTTGTGATGACCACAACATGCTACTTTTAGATTGGCCACTAACAACAACTAGAAAATAATTTTATATGAAAAATATAAATTATGTATCCAAATAAAATTTTGAAAACTATTAACAAGTTCGAAATTGTACGTCAAACGTGACAAATGAGATGCGTTCGTACTATGACTAGTTTCAGTGAAATGAATTATATCGTCTGTTATTATGATATGATTAATTTCCGTAATAAAATATGTACATTTTAAGTTGGTAACATTTTATATTTTGTTGAAATTTACTGAAAATTCCAATGGGAAACTTAAGCCTAGCTTTGAAAATTTCAGAATTTGAAATCCATATTTAGACTCTTTATTCATTTTAATATCTATTTCTCTGGCAACATCTATCCAAAAAACTGTCGGTAGATTATAAGATTGCTATCATTAAACTATTTTAGTATACAAATTCGATTTTTTAAAATTCAGTAATACGGAAATAATAGGACTTCATCTTAAATAGGACGTCATCACCATGGCAACCTAGAATCATTACCTATCATGGGATATCATTGAATTAATTACGTATGATCGGATTTAATAGAATGAAGAAAACTTTTATTAATATATTTTTAAGTTTCGATTCGATTTTCATAAAATTTGAAATGATTCGAGAAAATTCTGCAACGATTATATATATTAAATTTCAAAACATTCAGTTGGGTAGTTTTTGCGCTATTATATGAGGACAGACCGACGGATCAGAGGACGACTGTAGATGCTACGTATTTATATAATTACGAACGCACCTAAAAACGGAACTTACGGAACTTTACGGAATTTTAGACGTATGTCAATAGCCGAAGAAATCGCCCAAAGACTTCACTGTTTATAGCAACTCTTTTATTCTGATTATTTCCGTGCTTTTAGTTTTAGTGCCTGTAAAATTGCCTATATGTTATACAGTTGTGTTTTATTCATTTATTTATCTTGTGAGGTTTTAATTTATTTATGGAATATTAGCCGGAAACAAGTTCTGCACTATTTATATTGTTTCAAGTGCAAATACATGTTAATCTTGCATAATCTCGCTGCAGGCGATAGAGGTAGCTTAAAAAAATTCATACTCGAAAATATTTTTTTTAACCATAAAAAAATCAGTATATTGAGATGTAGTTGTCAAAGAAATTGCATTTTAAAGTAAATATTTTTCTATATTCGGCGGGGTAAAAATTGAAATTGTGCGATATTTAGAAATTAATAAATTTCCTATCCGAGCAAAAGTGATTGTTCAGGTCGTTGCCAAAGTCGGCATGACGTCAGCATTACTCATGGACATATTTTTGCTTTAAAATATCGATTTGTATTATCGATACTGTGTTGCTAAATCTCTGGAACATATGAAAAATGCGAAATTGTCTAGATACAAAAATAGTACAATCGGATCCTGACTAAAATATCTAATTGTTAAAAAACATTTGTTAATTAATTCTCGTGGCATTTTATTCCCTTTAATTTTATTTAATAAGGACACGGAGAAAAAAAGAATGTGAAATATGCCATCTCCGTTTACAAGTGACAATTCGCTCTTGTTTTTTTTTTTTTTCTTCAAAGATGCTAATGAATAAACACCTGATATCCCCAATTTCCTGTCACTTTAGAACGGGTTATTTGTTTCCTAAATGGAACAGTGGATCACAATTTAACCTTTCACGTAAAAAAAAAAAAGAAAGAAAAAAAGAAAAAAGAAACGTGTATTAAATTTAAAACGTTTGAAACAAATATAGAAATCTAGGATGATTCCGGAATAATTATATTGTTATGCACCTCATCACGTTTAATGCTGACGTGATGAAAGAGAACCAAACTTCTTTCTCCTTCTTCTTCGTTTGAATTCTCATTTCATTTGAGGCTGTTGGACAATCAGATCTGAAATTACCCTCACCAATAGTGGCAAACGTTTTTGCGCACGCTTGTCAAGAATTCAACAGGAAAGAACAAGTTGGAAACTGTATGTTTCAGCGAAATGAATTATATCGTCTGCTACAACCAAAATGAGCATGGCTTTTTTTTCTTACTACGCAACGCATGCCACGTTTACCGATGCAATTTTTTTTTTCGACACCAAACAGCGCTGCAAAATTTACCATGCATGGAGATCTTGCTTTGCGAATGATTACCTCCATGGTTTAATATTTTTATGACTCATAATGAACGAATCTCGTGTGTTTATTTCCTTTAATGGATTGAGTTATTCGGCTTTCAACCTAATTTCAAATGAATTTATCTCAAAATCTATAGATATTTGAATGTAACTCATCTCTCAAACAAACAATTTTTTTGAATGATCTTTCTAAAAATGTAACTTTTATGCAATTTTATTCGAAAAAAATAATTTTGAATAAAAATGGCTCCTTGGCCTATGAAAAAAGAAATGGTCAGCCCGTATTTGCTTTCCTCAGTCACATGATTTGCGTTTTTATTGTTATATAGATTACGTATGATAGGATTTAATAGAATGAAGAAAACTTTTATTAATATCTTTTTAAGTTTTGATTCGAACGGACGGACCAGACGACGACTGTAGGTATGCTACGTATTTATATAATTACGAACGCACCTAAAAATCAAGCGTCAAGCATAGATTAGGAAAGACTTTCCAACACATTCAGAATAACTCTTAACGAAACTTCACAGATTAAATAACCTGAAAGATGATGATAACGCAAACAATTTAAAAAACGCACACCACATTTGAAAAACCAATTACCATCTAAAGTCGGAAAAACATCCGAATTATTTTGTGCAGTCCTGTATATCATCTATAGATTTGTGTACATACTACTTAGTATGCTAATGTTTAATTCCGATACGAAACTTATAAGCACATCAGTTTAAAATTCCCCTTCAGAAATTTTCGTCAATATAAACAGAAATGTGCTCCAGATCGTTTGTGCTGACCTGTATATGAGCTATAGAATTCATACATTCCAAGTAATAAGCAAAAAAATAGTTACATTTAAAATACGCGTAACTTAACTGAAAACTCACTTCCAGGAATTATTGTTCATAGACAATACTGTTGTAAACGAATTCTTTTGTGTGTCCCTGTAAATGAACGATAAATGCTATGCATATATATTAGATTATGCACATGCACCATATTCAATAGTACAGTCACTTTATAGTGCTCATAAGTGATATATATCAATTAGAAAATGTTTGAAATATTGTAATATCATTAAAATACGCCGAGAATGATTTTTCCGGATAAATCGTAATGTATAACGGAATTCTTTTGAGTGTCCCTGTAAAGGATTTATAAGCTACACACTTCATTTTCAATACCGAACATGCCATAGTAAACTTCAATAATATATATCAATTGCATAGCAATCCGACTATTATTTACGCCAGTTAGAGCACGGACAGACAGATATATTTTTACCTATAACTTGGTGTATATAAATTCTATACATCTTATACAGGACAGCACAAAAGATTTCTAACACGTGCCCTTTAATTGACGGAAATTGCTAAAAGGGGATTTTCAATTGTGCTATGAGATTCCTAACTGAATTAAATTTCAGCATACTGTGTAACATATATACAAATACATAGATACAGGGCTACACAAAAGACTATTGATGGTTATTTTCTGAAATTGTTTACTTAGACATTGTTTCCTCCATGCCTGGAAATTAGTTTAATAGAGGGCAACAGAGCGCATAAGAACTGTAATGATGTACAGGAAGATATCCCTCCAGGTCAGTTTTTGGACGTAAGCGCAGCGCACTAATCGCTGCCTGTCACTTAATCTTTATTTTGTAAATAAAAGTTTGTTGACTTTAAAGTTTTAACTAACTAAATTTACAACCCACGAGTTATATAGTCCACAAGTATCGCCGGATCAGACATCATCTTTCATTTTAATAAGCGGTGAAGTTTTGCAACGGTATTCTGAACTAGTTCGAAAGTGCTACATAATCTATGCTTGACGCATGATTTTTTTCTTTCTTGTTTCCTTCTGCGATGCTAATGAAAAATACCTGATACCCCTCGCCCCCCACCCGTTTCCTGTTCTTTTAGAACAAGTTATTTGTTTCTTAAATGGAGCACTGGATCACAATTTTGTCTTTCGGGTAATAGAGAAACGCGTATTAAATTTAAAACGCTCAAAACACATTTAGAAATCTAGGAAGATGCTAGAAAATAATTATTTTGTTATGCGTCTCATTTCTGCTCTTCTTTTGAAAGCTGACATGATAATGAAGATTCGCCTCTTTTCCTCAAACCGTTTAGGAAGTGGATAATGTGTTTTCGTATCGGCAGGAAACGTATTAAAACGGCAAGGTTTAGCTCTTTCCTTCCGTCTTGTTCCGAATGTATTTAAGCTTTGAAAAGATAAAAAAAAAATATATTTTTTTTTTTTTTCGAGGTCGACATTTTGATCACCTAACTACACTGGAAAATGTGCTATTCGCCTAAAGAAAAAGAAAAAAAAAACTTGGAAATTGTACGTTAAACGTGATATAGAAAATTATTTTAAAATCCATAAATCAGTCAAGATAAAGTTTTCAAAGAAATTGCACTTGAAAGTAGATTTTTCTCCCCGTACGAAACGGTGTAAAAATTAAAAATGTGCGATGCTTAGAAATTAAAAAAATTGCAGTAGCGAATATCGAAAAACCTAAATTTCATCGTCAATTGTTGCCATTCGCGAAATGACGTCATCGTTACGCACGGACACGTTTGTTCTTTATAATATAGATAGTCAGAAAAGTATCTGTACTGTTATGTATAGCACTGTATATGATCTATAGATTTCCGCATATACTATACATAATATGCTAAAATTTAGTTCCGTTAGGAATCGTATAAGACAAGTAAGAATTCCCCTTCAGCAATTTTCGTTAATTAACGGAAATTTACTCGAATTATTTTGTTCATCCCTATATATGATCTATAGAATTTATACGCCACAATTGAAAACGCACTTCCAGCAATTAGCGCTCATAGAGAGCACTGTAGCCGGATTATTTTGTGCGACCCTGTAAATAAACGTTAAATGCTATGCACATCTATTCTGCAGTAGTAAGCAACTTGTACAGTGTTGAATTCAAGGGGAGATTCCCCTCTCCCGGATCATTGAAATGTCCCACCCAGGAAGATTTGAGAATTTACGCTTTTAATGGTTAAAAAGTACAATTTCCCCCCCGGAACTCTACAACCCCCCCCCCACCCGGAGCCACAGAAATTCCTCCCGGAGAAAAGTGTCTGAATTCAACACTGATCTTGTAGTGCACCTCAGTGATATATATCAATTTCAATATGGTTGAAATATCATTAAAGAAAACTGCTTCTCCATTGTCACTCGCTGGTCACCGTGAAAATTCCGATTTTAAAAATGTATGTCATGTCATAATATACTTTTAAATACTGAGTATGAGCACCCCCCCCCCCCCCCATCTTATCACACACACACCTGATTATTCTCGATTTATTAACTCTTTCGCTACTTCAGTCGCGTATACTTCACATACAGAGAACTCAGAATCCTTGAGTATTATTACCGAATTACTTATTTAATTACCGAATTTCTGCGATTAAATTAAGCAAAATTTCACAGTTAAAAATACCAGTGGCAGAAGATTAAAAATTCTGTACAGGATGCTCGCCACGAAGGAGTTAAAAAATCAAATTTCTCCAAAGTGAGCAGTAGTAACGACCATAAAGTGGAAGCGGCGAGTGCACTACACCCAGTCTCCAAGCATATAGGGCTCCAAAGGAGATAATAAAAGATTTTTTTAATGTTTTTGAACAAAAAATCCGCCTCCGGCCCCCACACCTAGCTCCCGCGCTTATAGAAGAAGACATCCAACGAAATTAAAAAAAAAATTTTTTTTTTTTTACTTTCGAAAAAAAAGAAAAAAAAAAGAAAAGAAAAAAAATCGAGGCACCAAAAATATTTTTGTATCCAGGATTCTTTATGGATAGGGGGCGGTCCTTGTCTGTAAGGTGTGGGCGCTACGTTCAAAACCACTATCTTAGAACCATACTCTTTAAAGTTTTATTTGTCGTTACGCATTATTTAAATACATATTATGTATAATATTTATTTATATATTATTATATGTTATTTATATATTATATTATTATTATTATTATTTATTTATTATATATTATTATTATATATTATTTTTATTTATTTAAAATATATATTTATGTATATATTTATATATATTTATATATTATATAGTATTATATATTAATATATTATTAATATATTATTTATTTATACATATTATGGATATTATTTAAATATTTATTAAAGTTTTATTATGTATAGCTATTTCATAAATTATTGTAAAAATATATAATTAAGATTTAAAACAAAAATCATTTTTACATTGTCTCTGCCTTTGTTACTTTTCTGTGTAATAATTCTTAACACATTATACATTCGCATTCGGAAAAAAAAATATATATATATAAAAATATATATATAAAAAAAAAAATATATATATATATATATATATATATATATAAATGTTCAGAATTTCTACGAGAAGAAATATTCATTCTCTATCAACATTTCTCCCAACATTTATTTTGTAATAAATAAACTGTCCTCCGCATTCTCATATTAACAAACGAAAAACAAAATTTTATGACTCTTTCACAACAAAATTAAAACGAAATGCGATCACCAGAATCTCTGATTTACATCAACGCGGTTCTCATCTCGGAAGAAAAAAACGCTCTTCCGTAACAAACTTGGCGCTGAAACAAAACCGAAATCATTACGCATGCGCGATAGATGACATCATATTAATGACGTCACGTCTCCAGGTAACGGCATAACCGAGGGAATTTTTCTTTCATTCAGTTAGTTTCTTCTCCGAGTCGTGCTATTTTCATAAACTCTCTCCGCGGGAGCGGCTGACAAAAATAAAACTTATTAATTTTTTTTGCTGGTGAAACGCTCTTTTATCGCAAAGTGCGCACAAGCATGGATGAAAGAGGAATTTGTGTTTTGGTTGTTGAGATTGGAGACCGATCTCTGTGATGGGAAAAATATGCACCACAAAGTTTTTGCATTTTGGATTTTCTGGTGGTTTGGCAATGTTGCCAATATTTTTATTGCAGGTAAGTGGCGATTTTTTTAAAAAATTTATTTATTGTCTTACTCGATTGAAAAAAAAAAAAAAAAAGTTGTTACAAACTAGAAAACATTATAAATATATTAACAGTATCGTTTTCTTCCTTTTTTTTAATGTGCAACTTTGCGATAATATATATTATTAATTAAAGTCAAGGATTTAACATTAAAGGTGTAAAGAAAATATTCATAAAGAAAATATTTCCCGACTACTTGTTATTTTAAAAAATGGACCAATAAAGCAAAGTTACAAAAAATAGAAGCAAAGGAAAATATAAAAATTTGCAATGAAAATTTGCATTTTAATTTTCACATTCTAGTTGTGCACCTGGGCGATTTAAATAATTAGATGCAAATTGTTTGTACTTGTATCCAATTTAAATATTTTAAAGTTCTCAATATTCATTTAAACTTCCTTAAATTTGTTATCGAAGTAATCGAAGGGAGGAAATTACATTTATTTTATTGTATTCTGGCACAGCATTCTTTATAAAGTTTTATTAGAATATGGTTTTTATTTTTATTTTATTTATTTATTTATTTATTTATTTTTATTCCAACTCTTCGCATTTTTACACGCACATTTTCATAAATGTAACATTTCAGTGTACGTTAATTAGGTTGATAAACGCAAATTAATCCACGAATGATATCATAAAATCTTTTCAATAATTTTTTTCCCCTAAAATTTTCAAAAACAGGCCTTTATATGTATAGTATAGACTTAATTTTGAATAATATAAATGAAATAGAAAACATGCAGGAAAAACTGATGCAAAATATGCTTGATCATTTATTTTATATCTTTGCGCGCTTTTAAAACGCTAGATTAATCAATACCTGTCACAAGGTCCGCGGAAAGAATCTGCGGTCCTTTCAGTATGGTACTAGAAAATATAGTTGTTGAATTATTATATTTAAAAAAGATTTAATTTTTTCGTAAAATTTAAACATAACTATGTTAACAAAATATAGAAAATAATTTGTCCGCGGTGAAAAGCCTTTCTATTCCATATCCATTTTTAGCTAAAGAGGGGCCCTCCCTGAAACTAGTGGCCCCTGGCAAAAATTGCAACACTGCTGATATTTACTAGGGCCGTATATACTCGTGAATAAGTCGACCCCTTAAACTGGTAAGTTAATTCTCGGAAAAAAATAAATATTCGTTTGTTAGTCGAAACACATTTCTGGAAAAATTCTTTGAAACCGAGAACAAGATTTTTTTTATAAAAAGTTTTACTTATTTTTTTTTTTTTTTTTTTTTTTTTTTTTTAGTCGTTTCTAATTAGAATAATATTTTATTTATTCTACATTTTAAAAACTGGATTATTATGTAAAACTGATGAAAATTAATCTAATTAAAAAATTTATCACTCCAGTTTAAATTTAACGATATTTAACCGTACACTGCACGAATTTTTCTTTTGGAAGTATATTTTTTTATACTCCAATTTAGGGTTAGATTCCAGAAATTTTAAAGAGTAATTCTTCATCTTATTTAATCTAATTATTAATTCCATAAATATTATTATCCATTATTTATTATTATTTGTTTATTATATTATTATATTATATTATATTATTATATTATTCCTTATAATATTATTCATCATCATTATTATTATTATTATTATTATTATTATTATTTTATTATGTATTTATTATATTATTTATTATTACTTATTATACATTACTAATATTATTCATTATTCATTATTATTATTATTATTATTATTATTATTATTATTATTATTATCATCATCATCATATAATTTCCATACATATAATTAGAATATATTATTATTATTATTATTATTATTAAAGAATCTGCCGGCCTTTCAGTATGGTATTAGAAAATATAGTTGTTGATTATTATTATTATTATTATTTTATTTATTATTACTTATTATACGTATTATACATTATTATTTAGTATAAATTCAATATTAAGTCGTATTGAATTATCTGAATATTGAATCTATTGAATCTTGAATATTATATCTCTAATTGAATTAATAATATTTTCATCTTATTTAATAGCAAATTTAATTGAATTAATAACTTAATTGAATTAATAATTAATCATCTTATTTTATAGCAAATTTAATTTACTTAATAATTTGATTAAATTAATAATTAACATTCTTATTTAGCAGCATATTTAATTAAAATGTAAACAACATCTTTGACTGATATAAACTATAGTGCTTCTCTGTAGTTTAGAAGGGGAAGTATCGAAGCAATAGATAATGTTCTACCTTTTCTAAATTTCAACGATAAATATACATTTCAAAATAGTAAAGTATATTCGTGAACTCTGTAGATAATTTTTTATTGCCTTTAGTTGTTTTTTGTTGCCGTTTGTTACGAGATCTGAGCATCAGGGATGATCTAGCGAACATTGTTTTATATTTTTATTCACTAACCCGTGTATATAAATCGACCCTCTTTTTCACCTCTCAAATTTTTTGTAAAATTGTTCGATTTATACACGAGTGTATACGGCACATATATAAATGTAGTACATATATTTCACTTACTTATTCTTAGAGCTGTATAATAAAATCACGCATAGAACTTATACAATTTTAGTTTTAATCAGGGTTCGTAAATATCGTGATATTTTCGAAAATATCCAAAATATCTGATATTTTGATATATATCCGATATTTTTTATATATATCCGATATTTTTAAAATAGTAAACTTATTGATAATTATAAATATTATCAGAGTTAATATAAATTAGACAAAAAAAAAAAAAAAAAAAAAAAAAAAAAAAACATATGTCATTTAGTATGAAAACTTAAAACAATATTCTAAATGTCTTTTTCTATTATTTTATTCACTTACTTAAAATTTAAGATAAACTAATTGAAAACAGACACAATTTGCTTTTTAAACTCACAAAAAACAAACTATTAAGATTTAGTAATCAAGTTTTAAAAAAATTGTATGTTTTATACAACAAAATAATTTGTTTTTATTGAAAATTTTGAAGATAAATATAGTAAGCTTGGTCTGCTTAAATGAACAAAATCAAAACGAGAAAAAATTATTTTAAATGAAGCCTCACGTTTATCTAAATTAGATAGTTTATCTTTCAGTGGTTTTTCTAAGTAAATATTATTCCACATAATTATTAATTCCACATTTAAAAAATAAGCTTCAAACATGAAGTTTGGGAAAGTTTGGCTTTTTTTGGTTTGGGGGGGGGGGGCAAAAAGCTATTATAAGAGCAAAAATTCTTTATCTACTGAACGACAGAGACAGCCAAAGATATTTCAAAAATTCAGTTACACTTGTATGAACTGAAAATATCGAAAATATCAAACTTCCTGATATTTAAAAATAAATATCGGATATATATCATGATATATATATCAAGATATATATATCCATTGATATATATCGCCGAACCCTGTTTTAATTATTATTCAGTTCGCTTAACTTTAAATTTTTAGAGTCAATTTTTTTCACGCCGACTTTTTGCTATTTTGTTTAAAAAACACGTTTTTAAGTGAGCCGCGCCTCGATAATTCGTATTGACTCAGCCCCCACTCTGAAGACCTACCTGGTATCCATGTAGATAAAAGTTTTTTTTTTCATTAATAGTTTTACAACCGTATCGTAGTTACTAAATACATAAACTGTTTAATCTGCATATTTTTATATTTTAGGATACTTTGCATCGTCGCTTTTATGTACGATCATATTTATTTTTTTTTATTTTTCTTAATGTTTAATTATAATAAATCGCTTAGGAATGATAAAGTTTAACATATATATATATATTAAATCATCAAATCATCAAATATAAAGAACATTTATAAAAAATTGTAGAATCCCGAGATTCCTCTACTGTGCACCCCCTTAACCCCTTCGCGACGAGCGTCCTTTACAGAATTTTTTATCTTTTACCACCGGTTTTTCAAAACAGAAATTTTCTACTAATTGAATCGCAGAAATACTAGGATTACATAAGGCAAAGCTTACAATAAAAAATAACTGGTGGGAATAAACGAGGATTCTGAGCATCTTATGCGTCACGTATACGAGTCGCTCGTCCCCAAGGGGTTAAAAGCAAATCACGGGCGGTCAATTTGATTTTCCAGAATGTATCAATCATCACAGGTAAAAAAAAAATATATAGAAAAAAAAACCATAAGTTACGCGAAAGAAAAAATATTTTGTCAGATTTGACTAAAATAGAAACATTAATATTAAATAAACACTTTAAGCACGGAAATTAATAATTACCTTTATTAATTACATTTATTCACTTAATTATATTTGCTAATATCTTGCTATTGCAACACTTTCAAAGTGAGACACATTTATTATTAATGAATATTTTGACTTATTTAAGAAATACATGTGAGAATAAAACTATATCAATTGGTTCTCAGATCTGCATTATAATGTCAAATAATTGTTTTGCCCCTCGACCACATGAATGCTCTAAAATGGCATCCCTGCAGCAAACATGAGTTACGTAACGTGATCCAAAACACAAAAATTTCGCATTTTTACTTTTTTTTTTTTTTTTTTTTTTTTTTTTTTGCCTAATAAATGAATGGGTGCCTTGAAGGGGCCTATGCTACAAATTTAAAATTTTACAGAAATGGGAGAAAAAAAACTATGAATGTCATTGGTTAGGGATCTCCTGAGCACCTGGTGCAACATAGGCTCTTCTTCCGGTCTTAATTAATCCTTCACCTTTGTCTTTATGCTGATCATTGATGAGTAAATGAAAAAGTAGTTAGGTGTGTAAGGAAAATAATAATATTAGTTTTAGTTTATTGTTTTAATTTTTTTATTTAAAGTTAATAAACTTGTATATTATGAAATTGCAATTTTTAACACTGGGGTGATCAGTGAGAAAAAAAGTATATAATCAATCATTGCATATAGGGCCTTTTCCGAAAAAAAAAAAAAAAAAAAAAAAAAAAAACACCGATTTTCCAAACATTTGTAAGATAGGCCCTTCTTTCCAGACAACTTACTCAAATACTTTTGAGTTTTTTAGAATAAAGTGACGCAAACCGCATTAAGGTATTATAATTAGATCAAAATGTATAACCCTTTTTATGTTGTACTGTTTGTGGTTACCCGCGCCCTCTTCCGGGATTTAAATCCCTTTATTCAGCATGTAACTTTTCAAAATCTGTTATATTTAAATCGATATATCGGGATTTCTATAAAATATAACACTATGAAACATTGTGACATATTTCAGTATCATATTCATTAAATCGTCTTTATTTTGAGCGAAGCTTTTGAAAATATGATTCTCGTAGCAAAAATACATGTTTTAAAAGCCTTATATATATATATATATATATATATATTATTTATAAAAGTAAATAGTATCAATTGAAATTATGTGAAATTTAGAAGTGGTTAAAAATACATAGAAAATTCCATATATTGGGAACGTCAAATTCCCCTTCTCATACTTGGAAAAACACAATGCAAACACATTGATAAAAATTTGTTTCTTACTAAAATAGGTGCAATAATTAAAAACACAGTTTTAAAACATTAAAACTATTTATGATGTAACATCAAATGTCAAAATACATAAGCGCTTTTGGCTATTTTGACATCTCATTTTACATCATAAATAGTTTTAATGTTTTAAAACTGTGTTTTTAATTATTGCACCTTATTTTAGTAAGAAACAAATTTTTATCAATGTGTTTTGTTTTTAGAAGTAGTTTTTCAGCAAAAGCAGCCTTACTGCAGTATTGAACACAGGGGTCGCCCGGGGATTACCTCCCCTACCCCCAGCGTAATATCGAAATGCCCTCTGGAAGATTTGGTATTTTATACTAATTCGATCTTTATTCGATCTTTAAAAGTGCAACCCCCCCACCCCCCCTCGGAATCTCATTATGCCCTCTCCACCCCCCGAGCTGCCGGAGAAAAATGCCAGAATTTAATACTTTAACACTATACTTACACATTTCTGATGACAACAGAAAAATCTGTAGTCATAGAAATAAGACTTTGTTTCTAATAATAATAATATTACGATGCTTAAAATAAAAACACTGATTTTTATTTACATAATCATGGAAAGCTAACAGAATTTTTGTCAAAAAGTAGAATATGCGAGAGCAATTTGGAAAATGCACTTCACTTAATTTTTCTAAATTACTCTTTGGTGTGTTAGGCGTGGTGCTAATGCCGACTGTTTATGTGTCATCTTTATTTATTCCCATCTGTAATTTGTACGATGATTTTTAAAAACTTATCTTTTAGACGCAAAAATCATTTTATTTTTCGTGTTAGATGCATAGATTCATGATTAAGAATGGTAAATTAATGGTAATTAAGAATGGTAAATCAACAGAAAGAGTTTTGTTTGTTAAAGGTACATAAATAGCCTTCAGCATCGACAACACCGATGAATATGATTATCATAACTAAACATCTTTATTTTAATGACGAATGTTTTGCATAACTTCGGTTTATCTGTCTGTTTGACCGTGTTCTAAATTCTAACTCCCGTAAATATACTCGACTTGCGATGTAATTGATATATGTTATTGAAGTTTATTATAGTATGTTTTCTATTGAAAATGAAGGGTGTACCATTTATAGTTTGTTTACAGGGACACACAAAAAAAATTCCGTTACATAATGGTCTATGGGGGAAAAATCGTTTGCGGTGCATTTTAATAATTTTACGGTACTACAAACACAACAAATTAATATGAATAGTTGAGGTAGACTACAACATACTTTCTGCAGAGTATAGAGTAAGTAGTATTTATAGTTCGTTTACAGAGATGCGCAAAAGACCTTAACATTATGGTCTGTGGGGGAAAATCGTTTGCGGCTCATTTTAAAGATGTTGTGATTTTTCAAACATCTGTGCTTGATGCAATGATGCTACGATACTACCAACACAACAAATTAATATGAATAACTGAGGTAGACTATAACATGCTTTCTATATAGATTATAGAGGAAATAACATTTACTTTTCATTTACATACAAAATAATTCGGTTACAGAAGTGATAATTGCTGGAAAGCTAAGGAATGCATTTTTAAACTTAACAAATTTTTATTAATCTTACGTGTTGGGCATAAATTTTGTAGATCATATACAGGACGGCACGAAAGAATTTATTTGAACTCATTACCGGATGTGGACAGTAATTGCAGAAAATGGATTTTTACTGCGTTATGTGTTTTTTAAATTGTTTATTTAAATATTTCATTTCATTGTATATATAAAAAGGAAATTTCTTAACGATATTCTGCTAGTGTTGTAAAGTGGTTCGTAATCTATACCGATTTTTCTTTATTGTTATTATTATTATTACTTACCCATCACACGTAATATAAGGTAAGTTTAGGGTGGTATAGGGTCGTTTTAAAAGTCGAAAAAAAATTGACGGATTTACACGTTTCAGACACTGGACATTCCGAAAAACATATTTATAGAAAAAAATGCTGTCCGTCTGTCTGTGGGTGTGTCTGTAAACGCTCTATCTCCCGAATAAATTGAGATACAGACTTGAAATTTGGTATGTACTTAGTATGTAATAATGAGAAGAAGCCTATTGAATTTCAGTAACCTCGATTATCCGGAACTATTTTTTTCGGACTCTCGAAATATCCGTTCGGATAAAATGTGTATAAAAAATTTCGAATTTGTTTATTTTAAGAAGTGAATGTAAAAGAGAATAAAAAAACATAAACGTTGCATAAAGAATGAAGTCGATCGGATAATGAGTTGCCGAGATAGTTGTAATCCTATTTTTCCACACTCTTCGATTTCTCATGACCCTGTATTTCATTCAAATTTCAATTCAAAGATATATTTTAATTCGAAATGAGACGATTAGTCCGACGCAGTAAACTTTTTAGTTAATAGGATGATTGTTTTTGGAGTTATAAGGATGTTTCTTTTACGCAATTCAGTCATAGAGCATATTTAAAGTTTATGACGGCATCAAGCCAGGATTTTATTCGAATGACAATGCATTTTATAAGTAGTTGACACATGTTTTCTTTTCATATTTTATGTTATGCATATCCATGATGGGTAAGTATTACGGTGGTTCCCTATGACTAATTTCTTTATCGTACTGTCTGCCAAAAAGGGAACAAGTTGGAAATTGTACGTAAAACGTGACAAATGAGGTGCGTTCGTACTATAGCTAGTTATATAAATATTCAGATCTAGATAATTTTTAATTCTGTGAAATGAATTATATCGTCTGCATCTGCAGATTAATTTCTGTAATAAAATAAGTATCTCGGTCGCTTGACGATGAAACTTCCGAAGCTCCTATAACAAAAAAGCACCGATTTAAAAAAAAAAAAAATTCAAATTTCTTAATAAATATTTTTATTAATATCTCCTAAAGTTTTGATTCGATTTTAATAAAATTTGAAATGTCTCGACAAAATTCTGCAAAGATAATATATCTTAAATTTCAAACCATTCGGTTGGGTAGTTTTTGCGTTGTTATATGCGGACGGACGGACGGACAGGCAGACGGACAGACAGACGGACGGACGGACGGACGAACAGACGGACGGACCAAGCGACGACAATAGGTGCTACGTATTTATATAATTACGAACGCATCTAAAAAAAGAGAGAGAGAGGAAACCCCCATATGTATTTTAATTGCCAAAATTGTCATAGAGAAAAACGAAACTAGCCATTCGACTGGGAATTCTTCTTCTTCCAATTTATGTTATAAAATTAAGTTTACCGTCTTCTTACTGAAACGTTAACAACCTTATACACTTTCAATGTGAACATCAACTTTTGAGGCCATGTTTGGATTTTTTGAGAAATTTTACCTTGGGGTACCAAATGGGAAGACATTTATTTGGTGAAGTAGTTTAGAAATTATTTCCAGCTAAAATTTTTAACTCCTAGTGGTAAATTTATT
Organism: Maratus michaelseni; assembly: GCA_963931845.1. Lineage (NCBI taxonomy): Eukaryota > Metazoa > Arthropoda > Arachnida > Araneae > Salticidae > Maratus > Maratus michaelseni. The sequence goes on along the minus strand of OZ007590.1, from coordinate 381,521,101 downwards.
TTTAATAGTTGCAAAAAGAACTGAAATACTAGGAGTTTTTTAAGCTTAACTCAAAAACTATTTGGCGGAATGAACTAAAATTTTAGAGTCACAGATTTTGATGATTCTAGAAATCAATTTGTGTTAAAAATTTTATAGGTACACTCATTTTTTTTTTCCAAATTTTAATTTCAAAAAGTATATATTATGAAATTTGCATATCAAAATTAAATGTACGCATTGAAAATTTCGAAGTTTGGTACAATTTCAACAAGAAGATAACTCCCTAAGCCTAATTTTTTTTTAGCATAAAATAAAAGAAGACGTAATACCCAGTCGAATGACTATTTTCGTTTCCTTATATACGACAATTTGGCGATTAGTCGACTGTACAGTAAAATGTTATGTGACTTTGAATTCATGGAAGATGTATATGTTGCAATAAAATATAATTCTAAGGATTAGAAATTCAAGTAAGAGTTATAAAAAGTGGGAAGGGGGGGGGGGAAGCAAAAAGTACTTTGAAAGAAAGAAGTACTTTAAGGTGGTTCTCAAATGACCTGCTCAACAACGCCAAACTTTCTGACACAATTTATAACTCATTTTTAAATGCAAAGGCGTAAAATTGGCAGACCTGATTTTTGTAGTGATTTGGAATCGAAATGGGTTTTTCATTTTTTGATAAATAATTTTCGCGATTCTTGTCACGTGACAACGTTTTATTTTTTTTAGTCTTGCTCGCATCGGCGCGGCGAGAATTCGGTTCAAAACGTCGACTTTGACAGTATTTTCTAAAAGATCTTCTGCCTTTACCAAAAAATGGAAAACGTGTTTCGATTACAAAGTTTTTGAATAAGAACACGTGCCAATTTCATGCGTTTCCGAACAAAAATGAATTAAAACCAGTCGTTGGGGGTCACCGTAATACTTAACCATCATGGATATGCATAATATAAAATATGAAAATAAAACATGTGTAAACTATATTTATAAAATGCATTGCAATTCGAATAAAATCCTGGCTTGATGACGTCATAAACTTTAAATGCCCTATTACTGAATTCGTAAAAGAAACATCCTTATAAATCAAAAATGATAATCCTATTAACTAAGAGTTTACTGCGTCGGATGAAGCGTCTCGTTTGCAATTAAAATATATCTTTGAATTGAAATTTGAATGAAATACAGGGTCATGAAAAATCGAAGAGGGTGGAAAATAGGATTACAAATATCTCGGCAACTCATTACCCGATCGACTTCATTCTTTATACAAAATTTATATTTTGTTATTGTCTTTTATATTCACTCCTTAAAATAAACAATTTCGAAAATTTTATATACCTTTTATCAGAACGAATATTTCGAGAGTCCGAAAAAATAGTTCCTGTTAATCGAGGTTACTGAAATTCAATAAGCTTCTTCTCATTATTACATACTAAGTACATACCAAATTTCAGTCTCTATCTCAATTTGTTCGGGAGATAGAGCGTTTACACAGACATACACACAGACAGACGGGCGGTATTTTTTTTTATATATATAATTTTTCGGAATCTCCAGTGTCTGAAACGTGTAAAACCGTCTTCTTTTTTTTTTTTTTTTTTTTTTTTTTTTTTAAGATTTTAAAAACGATTACAAGATTTAGAGCGTTTACAGACACACACACACACAGACGGACAGTAATTTTTTTTTTCTAAAAATATGCTTTTTCGGAATTTCCAGTGTCTAAAACGTGTAAATCCGTCAATTTTTTTTTTTTTTTTTTTTTTTTTAGATTTTTAAAACGATTACAAGATTTACCCTATACTACGTATGATGGGTAACATGTCAAAAAGTAGCTCCTTCAGATTTGAGAACTGCCTTATAGACTGATTTCCATAATCAGATAAAACGAAAAACCTGAGTACTACTTTGTGAAAATTATTTTTCTGAATACATTTCACAAATGCTTTCTCCAACGCACTTCATTATATGTTACTAAGGGAATATATAATGAAGAAAACTGCGAAGTGTCTAACCCCATTGTTTTGAACAGGATGATATCGTAAGGCTTGACAGTTATATTTTATTTTTATTTGATGCATAATTGATATTGGAATTTTTTAACTTCAATTTGGCATATTTCATGATGGTAAATGCTGTATGAAAATTACGAAAAACATAATGAAGACTTTTTATCACTTTCCAACATAGTTGAAAAGTATTTATAAATTCGGCTTGTTTGTCCGTACTTTTACTCTCGTAAATATTACTCGGATTGCCATGTATTTGATATATGTTAATGAGGTATTTTATGTATTGAAAATGAAGTTTTTAACATTTATAGAGGTTATATAGTTTATAGCATTTATAGTTTATAACATTTATAGAAGTTATATAGTTTATAGCATTTATAGTTTATAACATTTATAGTTTATAACATTTATATTATTAACATTTACATTTATATTATAGCATTTATAATTATAGAGACATTCAAAATAATTCCGTTACATTATAGTCAGTGGGAAAAATCGTTTGCAGTGTATTTTAATAATGCACTGTAAAAAAAAATCTTTCAAAATTGGCGGGTAAAAAACCAGTCAATTTCAGCGCCAGTGTTTCAGCCAGAAAAACCGTTTAATTTACAGAAAATATCTGTATATTTTCATTAAAACAGTTCTTTTCTGTAAAAAATACAGATTTTTTCTGTAAGAACTACAAAATCCACATATTTTTTTTTACAGGAAAAACTGTTTTCCTCTAAAACAGTTTTCTTCTGTAAAAAATACAATATTTTTTCTGTCAAAATTACAGATTTTGTTTACAGTGTGTTACACAATTTCAAACATATTGGAATTGATATACATCAATGAGATGCACTACAAGATGCTTACTATAAAATAGGGTGGTGCATAGCATGTATCGTTCATTTACAGCGGCACACAAAAGAATTCGGTTACAGTACAATGAACAATAATTATTGGATAGGCATTTTCAAATGTGGTATGCTTTTTATATATAATTTTTTTTTTTTGCATATTACTTGGTGTGTATAAATTCTATAGATCATATACTGAACAAAAGAATTAAAACGCATTTCTGCTTATTGACGAAAATTGTTGACGGGCAATGTTCTACTGTGCTATGTAGAGTCAGAATTGGATTATTTTTGCAAGAATGTAATATAAAAATGAGGGATAAAATAACGACCACTGAATTTATATTAGAAGATAAAAATAGAATATTTATGTAAACGTAATTTAAAACGGATTGTTAATATAATATGAAATGCAAATAATTTGGTAAATTATACCCATAATAAATAAATAAATAAATGATTATTACAATACATCTAAGTGCCATTAAGATGTTGAGAAATAGAATAACTCACTTTCTCTTATTATTTAACGTACAGAAATATTTTCTTTATTAGAAAATAGAAATTTTAAAAGCGAAACCAATTATCTATTGATTAAAGCATTAAAAATTTGATAAAATAAATTAATGAATTAATAAAAAATAAAAATAATTAGTATCTTAAATGAAAGAGGGGAGGAGGGGTAATTACACAAGTTTATTGAAAATATGGGATATTTTAATCTGTATATTAATCAACGGTGCATACGTCCTGCTTGAATACCTCTAATATTTTGAAATTATTGCTCAGAATTATATATAAATTGTTTGAAATTCTCATTATGATTGTGTGCATTTTTAAAGTTAGAGCACTGTCTTATAAAAATGACTGTTTTACAAAAGTGAAACGGACTTGGGAGAAGGGGTTATGTCTTATTTTGGAGTTTGGTCTTATATTTTGGGGGAACAGGTGTTTACTTTGCTGAGTTGAGTACCCTGTAAAACTTCTTTTTCAACAGCTACGATGTTGATGCAGGAAAACACTTCCGAAACTGAATACAGTGACACTGCAGTTATTCGGACTTAGAGATCAGTGCGAGGGTCGGTTGCACCTGAAAATTTTACTTAATGTAAAACCGAAACCCGACCCAAACATGATAAAAAAAATTTCGTAAGGCTGAAACCCGACCCGAACCCGACAAAAAATTTTCATTGGGCTGAAACCCGATCCGAGCCCGACAAAAATTTGTTTGTCAACCCGAAACCCGATCCGAACTCGAAGTAATTCAATCCGAAGCCCGAAATCAAAGGAAATTGATCCATAATTTAATAATGAAATAATTTAATAAGTTAATCATAATTTAATAGTGAAAATATAGTCTACAATCATATTCTCTAATATAACGTTTCTTTTATGTTAAAACCCCCCTAATATATATAGGCCCATTCAGATTCAAATATAGAGTGTTCACCTAAAACAATATTGAGGATTTTAGTTGGAAAAATCGGGTTAACTCGAATCCGACCCGTTAATATCAAAACGCAACTCGAAACCGACCAGAACCCGAAACAAATTGAGTCAACCCGACCCGAATCCGACCCGCAACGAGAAAAAAGTAGCTCCAACCCGATCCGGTTCGGGTTGGGGGGTAAAAGTGGGTTACCCGACCCGATGCAAGATTCTAATTCGGACTAATGGTCTGGATTCAAGCCAGGGATACGGAAAAAGTGTGACGGATTTGGATCGATGAAATTATTTTTTTCAATTTCGATCGGGTTTCAGGTTGATTTCATATGGGATTTTTAAGTTCAGGTCCGATATAATACCACATGTGTCGAATTCTTGACATCCTTCTATGTTCTCTAACGTCTTCCATTTTCCTAATGAGAATTCATTGAACAATCAAAAAAGTTAAATGCGGATAACTGCCATCGCCAATAACACGGATCATCATGAACGAGTGTTTGTGTATCTATCTGTTCACGAATGCATGCAAATTAAATCAATCGCTTGAGTCTTCAGTCTTCACCTTGCGTGAAAGAAAAACTTGGATTTATCACGAGCATTAACAAGCCCAAGAACATTTTTCACCGTTTTAGAAAAAAAAAATTAGAAATCAAATGGGATTTTTAAGTTCAGGTTAGGTATAATACCAGACGTGTAGAACTGTCTTCGCCACTATCGATAACCATATTATAATCCGGATAATTTATTTCTGCGTGGGTAATTTCTATCCTGTAATGCAATTTATTTTAGGATGGCCTCTATTCTGTGACATCCTTCTCCTTCTATATGTTCTCTAACTTCTTCTATTTCTTCCATTTTCCTAATGAGAATTCATTGAACAATCAGGCAGTTAAATGCGGACAACTGCCATCGCCAATAACACGGATCATCATGAACGAGTGTTCGTGAATCAACTGTTCACGATTGCATGCAAATTAAAACAATCGCTTTGAGTCTTCAGTCTTCACCTTGTGTTAAAGAAAACCTTGGTTTTATCACGAGCATTAACCAAAATCCCAAGAACATTCTTTCACCGTTTTAGAAATAAAAAGGTTAAAAATCTTTTGCTCGTTTACTTTCAAATCTTTTGTACCCGTCAGCGGTTGACTGCACGTTTTATCCCTTAAAAAGTCGAAAGTGGGTTTTGGGCGAACCTTGGCCTCAATCTCTTTAAAATCTTACTGGTTATAATCGGTCCTTAAGCCCAACAAATAACCAAAAATATCCGCCAGTGAAGACACTGAACAGTAATAAGCTTGGGAAACGTTTTTTTTTTAAAAAAAAAAAAAAAAAAAGATAGTGATTATTCGGAAGGAATTAGTATGGACGGAATGAATTGTTATTGATTTAGTGATTTATTGATTCAGTGATTTTTTGATTCAGTGATTTACTTTTTCTGATTTTCTGTGCGAGAGAGAAAATTGAAGTGTTGAGTTAGTGGGAGTGTTTGTTTTATTTGTTGTGTAAGAACAAAATTAGTCGTTAATGATTTGTGTAGTATATGCTAAACCTCATTTGCGGAAGGTAAGTTAGCGTGAAAGAGCAAACGCGATTACTGCATAAGTGAGGATCAAATTTATCTTGTTGTAAAACAGGATTTGGTTGTAGTGGTACTATAGGAAATGTTGATTTTTGAGATTATATCTAATTTGAATAGACATTTTTTCTAAAGGTAAATGTCCTGGATAAATCTTTAAAAAGTCCATTTACTCGTTAAAAAAAAAATTAATTAATTAAAAAAGAACCAAAACAACAACAACGGAAAAAAAAGAAAAAAGAAGGCATCCTTCTAGTATATTTCTCTGGGACGGTTTCACTATTATTAGAGAAAGTTTTATCACTTATTTTTGTAAAGATCTACAAAAAATCAACCTTAACTTTCGTTTACTTTTCTTTTTGGTCTTTATTTATTTCTTTTTCTTTCTTTCTTTTTTTCTTTTCTTTTCTTTTCTTTTACTTTTTGGTCGTTGCAAAAGAAGGTCTGTCTTCAACTTAATTTTACTGTATTTCTATCTTTACTTCTTTTCTTTAATTTCCTTTTCAGTCTTTCTCTTTCTCTCTTTTCTTGTTTGAATTTTAATATAGCAAATCAGTGACTTTCAAACGGTGTGCTGCGGCACACTGGTGCGCCGAAAGAGAACGTAAGATAACGTAAGAGAACGTAAGAGAACGTAAAGAGAACGAAAGAGAACCAGATGTGCCGCAAAAATGTTCAGTAAAACTCTACCAAAATGTTACAAATTAACAAAAGTACCATTCTTTCAAAATGCAACATTCGAAATTCTGCAGTTTACTATTGCAATGAGGTTTAGTGTTGGATTACATTCATAAGAAATTCGAATATTTAGTAAAATTTTAAATTTACAAACTTTTATATCAGTGTGTGATGTACTGTGTATATATATGCAATTGCATTTGTAACATTTTTCTTATTTTCAAGATATTACCTCTTAACTCGCTTCTATGTATTTATATAATTCCGAACGCACATAAAAAAGCTATGCGATTGAGAGAAACCAACGAGATTGCAATATCTGTTTTCTTTTTTGTTTTCCCTTTATTTTTTAATAATTAATTCTTTTCATTGCACTTTTTTTACTATTTCTTACTTGTGTTAACTTTTCCTCATCGGTAATACAAATAAATATTTGCTGACACGCACACACATTGCGTGGGTGATTTTTCCTCTCACACTACTACTCGGCATTCGGCATTCGGCACTCGGTATTCAGCCGAGTAATAAATGGCCGAGTTCTCGGTACTTGGCAGCTCGGCCATGCACCACTACATGCAAATTTTGAAGCATGTATCAGCCCAAGGGTTGAAGCACAATATGTATTAGAAGAGATATGTCTGTTTTACGCGCAATGTGCCTGCGTGTCAGCAAATATTTATTTGCTATCCGAAAATTCCTATGGAACCCCGGTTAACCGAAAATCCTCTGGTTCCATGCTTTTCGGATAACCGGGGTTTTACTATATATTAAAGGAAATAAGAACACGCACGGACCGATCGTCAGACAGACAGACAAACCGAATTTAGAAACACTGGTCAACAATGTTGGAATGTGTTAAAAAGCACTCAAGAATATAATAATTAATTAGCAGAGGCATTTTAGATAATTAATTAGAAATTGTATTGTATTGTTTTAACAAGTCCCATTTGATTTACTATTGTAAAAATGCGAATGAATTTTTACTTTCTTTAAAAAGACATTGATTTATGCGTAAAGTGCGTCAAGGGCAAGATTCTTTTCATTAGCAAATGCAAACTGAATTACGTAATTACGAAATCGGGTGGGAAGAAGGATGAATCGTAGAGGAAGTATAAAGAAAAATAAATGATTCATTCTTGAATCACTGTAAGTAAGGAACGGAAATTTGTTAAAAGAAAATATAGGAAATTAATCAACGCATCATAATTCACATTTGTGTATCGTTGCCTTTTATTATTATAATTCTTATTCAAAAACAAACAGAAGGACTGGATTTTTTAACGAAATTTTTGGTAAAAACATCATAGAACTGGAAGTGGGAATAGATGTATCTCTGAATTGTCATAGAAAGGGTTGTAGAGGAGAATTTATATTTGGTATTCAGCGTATGCTTTTAAGGAAATTACCCATACACTCTAAATACGACATTTTCAAAACTGAGCAAAAAATACTCAAATCTGAGTATGTCGCACAATCAAAATGGCTCCGAATCAAAATGACTCAAGTCTGAAACATATGTATGTATACTCATTTCTGAAAACATGCGCACACTCTAGAATAAAACATCATGTGCTCCTATTTGAGTATGTCCATGTTTCAAAAATGAGTATGAACTGACTTCTGTGTGCTCATTTTTGAATATTTCCATGTTTCAAAAATGCATTTGAACTGATTCTAATCATTTTCGAGTGTGTTTGAAACAAAAAGTTTCATATAAAAATGAAAACATCGATTTACTCAGATTTGAAAGTGTCATTTTTCTCAGTGTACCCTCTGTTTCGTAAAGAAAACTACACTGTAAAAAATTTTCGTAAACTTTCAGTAGATGTACCGTAAATTTTCGGTACTTGTACCGTTTTCATTCTTTACGGTATGAGTACCGTACTTCTAAGGTATATCAAGTGTAAAAAAACCGTATATCTGCCATTTCAATTATAAACGGTATTTATACCGTAAAATGATTGTTTTTCAGTAAAACATCGCTACTTATACCGAAAAATAAATATTTTCCTGTAAGGAAAAAGCTGGTAGCCCCGCTTCGGTGTACGGCAACCCCTGAAGTGAAAAGTGATACTCTTGCTCTTGTTACGTAATGCGTGCAGGCCTGAGGAGAGAGGGGGGGGGGGGTGCAGCCGGTACATATGCTTTTGTGTAATATTTTACGGTATATATACTGGTCACAAAGTTTCCAGTATATGTACCGTAATTTGTGACCAAAATTTTTTACAGTGTATATAGAATATACTCTCTGGCTATATCCTCTTCCTATAGCAAAAACCCTGTTTTTTTTTTTACGACTACAGAACTGGTTATAGGTTGGGGGGGGGGGGGAGGTGTCTACTTCTTTGGGTCAAAATTTTCGATTTCTTTTATTTTGCTTTTTTTTTTTTTTTTTTCACAAATCTGTAATAGCTCCACTTGACTTCCCTAAAACTGGTGGCGTGTCCAGAAAGCAAAATTGTAATAATAATAATAATAATAATAATAATAATAATAATAATAATACATATATATATATATATATTATTCCTGTTGTCAACATCCCTTTTCGTATGAATTTACGAAACGCACAACAACGAATAAGGTATCATTTGAAAAAAATTTGAAGCGTACGTTTTGACAACTACCTACAGGAGATTTATACGTACGAAGCATTATTACACCAGCACCTGTACAAAAAGAAATAAATTATATACTAATACAACATTTATATTTGCAGTAAATGTTTGCTTTTATGATTATATTTTCAGAAAACTTAACTATAACAAATAAACTAAATTTGTGGTGAACAATCACACGCGAAACTGACTCACAAAATGCCGGTTATGAATAAAGTCAATGTAAAATCGAATATTATATCAATATATATAAATCTCATTGATTTGTAAAGAAAATATATTCAAAAATTTAAAAAAAAAAAAAAAAAAAAAAAAGTGCCCAGTTAAACTGATGGCATTGAGCTCGCAGGCTATCCCCACTGATTGTATATTATACTCTTATTTCAAAGAATAATGCCCCTCAAAAAATAAAGAAATCAACAATAAATTAAAAAAAGAGATTAGCCCCCGTTCCCCCCCCCCCTTTATACTTAACTAATGAACCCCAAAAACCAATCAGGAAAGCGCTTTATCACACAGAATCTATATGCAAATTTGAAGCAAATCGAATAATTCTGAAGGAAATCCCATTTATCTAAATTAAGGGGGGGATTAGTCCCCCGTTCTCCCCCTTTATACTTAACCAATGAACCCCCAAAACTAATCAGGAAAGCGTCCTACCGCAATGAACCTATATACAAAATTTGTTGCAAATAGAATATGCATGAAAAACCCATTTATCTAAATTAAGGGAGAAATTAGCCCCCTGTCCCCCCCTTTATACTTGACCAATGAACCCCCAAAACTAATGAGGGGAGCGTCTTATCGGAATAAACCGGTTTACCAAATTTGAAGCAAATCGTATAATTACTTGAAAAACCCATTTATCTAAATTATGGGGAGATTAGCCCCTTTTCCCCACTTTATACTTAACCAGTCAACTCCCAAAACTAATCAGAGAAACGCCTTATCACAATGAACCTATATACAAAATTTTATGCAAATCGGATTATTCTGCATGAAAAACCCATTTATCTAAATTAAGGGAGATTAGCCCCCCGTCCCCCCTTTATACTTAACCAATGAACCCTCCTAAAGTAATCAGGGAAGCGCTTTATTACAATGAAGCTTTATACAAAATCTGAAGCAAATCGGATATATCTATCAAGAGTTATCGCGTTGCGTACATACATACGTACGTACAGAACCTGCAGGAACATTAACTCTCAAGCTTTGATAGCCTGTGAGCTAAAAAAAGTATTCACCATTTTTCAGCATCCATTTTCCAATCAAAAGTTTCCACGAGTAAAATTACGCGCAAAAAAAAGTAAACAAAACAAGAACGGGAGTGATGCCAAACTAAATGCTGAATTGAATAATTTATGATTAAGCTACTGCTGCAATCGATCAGAATTCTGCAATACTAATTAGTTTTATTGTAACTAATTTTATTTATTGCACGTTTTGTCTTTATCCTCCGGTGTGGGACAAAGTCACCCCTGTTGATGATAGCTGTACACTGTAAAAAATTTTGGTCAACAATTATGGTACATATAACTGGCAACTTTGTGACCAGTATATGTACCGTAATTTAACTGGACGGTAAATGTACCGGTTGCACTACCCCCTCTCCTCAGGCCTGCAGCACGTATTACATAACAAGAGAAAGAGCATCACTTTAGGGGTTGCCGTACACCGAGGCAGTGTTGAATTCAGGGGGTGGCCCGGGGAGGGGACATTCCCCCCCGGAGCATTGAAATGTCCCCCCCGGAAGCTTTCACATTTTATGCTTTTAATGGTTAAAAAGTGCAATTTCCCCCCCCCTGGAACTGTACAATGTCCCCCCCCCCTGGAGCCACAGAAATCCCTTCCGGAGAAAAGTGTCTGAATTCAACACTGCACCGAGGCGGGGCTACCAGCTTTTTCCTTACTGAAAAATAATTATTTTACGGTATAAATACCGTTTATAATCGAAATGGCACATATACGGTTTTTTTTACACTCAATATACCTTAGAAATACGGTACTCATATCGTAAAGAGTGAAAACAGTACAAGTACCGTTAATTTACGGTACACCTACTGAAATTTTACGAAAAATTTTTACAATGTACTAAAACTTAAAATTTTATAGAATTGAGAGGAATATTAATTCGGTCCCATATCATTAATTTTAAAGTGAAACACATTTCATTTATTTTTCTGCAAGATATTTAAATATGAACACTTACGACTTAATCATAATTAAATCAGAATTTTTGGATGAATTTGAAATTTTTCATCAGTAGTCCACTTTTCCGTGGATTTGCAGGCGATATAACTTTTATAGGCTTGTTTGATACAAGGAACTCAAAATATAAGACATCTGCTAATCCTCTGGTTTTTTTTTTTTTTTTTAAATACTGGTCCTTTCGAATAAAATTATTGTCTTATTTAATTGCAGAACTTCTGCGTTAAATAAAGCGAAAATTTCTTTTTGAAAATAGTGGTATTCGAAAATCCGCAGAGTTGGCTGCTCTAAATATAGCTCTTAAAAGTGGGTGTTAACATTCTAAAAAACAAAGTTGAGGAAATTTTTAATCTGTGGACAGCTCCCTAATCAAACATTTTCCCCTTTTTTGGTAAAGGTAGATCTTTCAAAAAATGCTGTCAAAGTTGGCGTTTAGGGTAACATTTTTTATCATAACTGCGCGAGAGAGTAAAAAAGAAAAAAAAACTGCTTTCTAAAGACAAACAATCGCTTCAATATGTAATTCATTAAACGAAAAATGTGAAAAGAAAAACCTGTTCAGTTATATTTTTTTAGAATCGCATTAATAGTAGGCGTTATTACTAATTGGTTAGTACCAATAGCATTTAGATAACGATGATTTGTGCCGTAATTAATGTGTGTGATGTATGTGTGTATTGGGCGGGCATAATTTTTTTTTCTTTTGTCATGACCGTACATGCGCGTAATGTGCGAAATGTGCCCATGGTTTATGCGTGGCGCGTGATTTCTCTTTTCTGTTTTGCTCTTAATTTGGCCTATTTATGCTGCTTGGAATCAAATAACGTACCCCGGAAATTCCGGCACAGTTTAGAATTGTTACTTGAAGAATTTCAACAAGCAAATTATTTTATTTTATTTTATTTTTCTCCCTTCTTGTACTTCCGATTGTATTTCTTTTCTAATTTACATTAGGAGAATGAAAATATCTAATTTCTCTTTAAAAGCCACTTTTTTCTTCTAATATGCATATTCTATTTAGAGTTTTTAAAAAAAATAATAATATTCACAAACAAAAAAATAGTTGAGGTATGCCCTCAATTTGGTAATCCTGTTAATTTTGGAACAAAAAAAAAAAAAAAAAAAAAAAAAAAAAAAAGAATAATTTTTTGTAGTTCCTTTTCTGATTTAGAAACTTTATCCCCAGCAATTTAAATCGGGAATTTGATGCTTCAATGATTCTACATTTTCAAACTTTTCCCCATTCTTCAAAAAGAAAAAAAAAGTATTTTTCTCAACTGTTTTGTATTTTTGTATTAATTAATTAATAATAATAATTCTTGTTTGTTTTCTCGATTTTTTTTTATGGATTTTGATATTTATTTTGTTTAATACAGTAAATCGTGTGAAATGGAACCTGTTTGTAACGAACTCGTATGAACTGTTACATTGAGAAAAATGACAGTTTCAAATCTGAGTAAATCGATGTTTTGATTTTTTATTATGAAACTTTTTGTTTCAAATAGGACGACCTTTCAATTCTGAAATACCATAAATACTCAGACTATTGAAACATGGACCTACTCAAAATTGAGCTCATAGAGGTCAGTTTATACTCATTTTTGAAACATGGACATACCCGAAAATGAGCATATAGAAGTCATTTCATACTCATTTTTGAAACATGAACATACTCAAAAACGATCAGGATCAATTCAAACTCATTTTCATGATTTCTTGATTATAAAAAGAAAAATAATAAAATAAATATTTTAAATCTTTTCTGAAATATATTTAACACTTTCAAACATAGTTGAAAAGTGTTTATGAATTCGGTTTGTCTGTTTGCCGTATGTCTGTCATCTGTCTTTCTGTCTGCCTTCTATTCGTGCTGTATAACTCGCATACATATACTTGGATTGCCATGCAATTGATACATGTAATTGAAATTTACTGTAGCCTGTTCGGTATTGAAAATGAAGTGTGTAGCATTTATAGTTCATTTACAGGCATACTCAAAAGAATGACGTTACATTAGGTGTTTGAGGAGTACTTTAATGATGTTAAACTATTTCAAACATATTGAAATTGATATATATCACTGTGCACTATAAGATGCTTACTTACAGAACAAGGTATGCATAGCACTTATAGTTCCTATACAGGGACACTCAAAAGAATTTCGTTACAGTACGGTCTATGAAGAAAAATAGTTTGCGGCTTATTTTAATAATGTTTCACTATTTCAAACATATTGAAATTGATTACAAGAGGCTTACTATAGAATATTGTGTGTTTATCAGTCATCGTTCATTTACAGGGACACACAAAATAATTTGGTACTGTCTGTTAACAACAATTGCTGGAAGGGCACTTTCAGTTGCGGTATTACGTTTTTAAATTTAATTCATTTTTTGCATATTAGTTGGTGTATATAAATTCTATAGATCCTATACAGGGCGGCACAAAAAGTCTCAAGTGCATTATCGTTTATTGGCGGAATTTGCTGTAGGGGAATTTTCAACTGTTTGCTAACTGTAATAAATTTTAGAATACTATGTAGTATTAGCATACACACAAATCTATAGATCGTATACATGGCTGCACAAAAGAATTCGGATACTTTTCCCGACTATTTGCCTGTAATTGCTGGCATTGGGTTTTCAAATGTGTTATGAGTTTTTCAAATTGTTTACTTAGACATGGACGGGATAGTTCAGCTTAAGCCGAAAGGTAGGCCTCCCCGCCCGGTTTGACCTTGACCTTGTTTACTTAGACATAATCTTTCACCATATTAAACTGTGAAGTTTTGTTGTAGTAGTCTGAATGTCTTGGAAAATGTTTCATAATCTATGCTTGACGCATGATTTTTCTTTCTTGTTCAGAATTAAATTAGATTTCTTTTTTTTGTCCCCCCTCCGAAGAACAGAAGGATGTCTTGCATTGCAAATGCAATACAACGGATTGCTACGTTAGCTAGTACGTATTAAAATACGAAATTTAATTTTTTTACATTTCACCATATTCCTATAACGTATATTTAGCAACATGTTGCCCTGCATCTATTACCAGTGGAAACTTTACTCCGTAGGCCCAATTTTGCTCTCTCCGCCTCTGTCTATTACGAAAGCTCAAAGAAATTTCATTACAACTTGCAAACGTACTTTTTTTCAATTCAGTCGAGTTTAACAACACAAAACAAGTTTTCCTTAACTTAAACCTGTTATTGTTCTCAAATTTGTGAACACATGATCGTGTAAATATAGTTTTATAATTTTTTTCCCGTTACAGGAAACTGGACTACGCAATAAAAATAAAGTTGTTTTGTGAAAGTATCCACACACACACAATCAGGAATAATGTATAAATAACAAAACGTATCTCATGACTTACAATTTTTCGCGTTTCGCGAGATAAGAAAAAAAAGCACGATACCGTACAGGGTATAAAAAAAGGAGATTTTTATAATCTGCGAAATAAATGTTTGATATTCATCTCCAAAACGTTAGGTTAAACATATACTGCAATTTTCCCTGTAAAATATACATAGAGAAGAAATAGTACAGATAAAATATGGTTTTTCAGAGACAACTAGTGGCCATTCACGAAAATTTCGGAACAACTTCGTTTTGGCACTAGAAATAGAGATCCGATGAGTCCCCAAAAATTAAAAATGTTTTACCATGTTTTTTTGTTTTTGTTTTTTAGAGGGGGTAAAAGGGGGGCGGCATTAACACGGTGTGGGGGATTCTAAACTTTTTTTAAGTAGGTCAAGTGGGGTATCGTTTGTTACGTATTTTTTTAATTCTGAACCCAATGACACCATCCGAAAATCAATCCGATAATTTCTTACTAAGTTACAGAAGGTTTTATAAATAAAAATCGAAAATTATAATTTAGAGCAGGTAAAATAGGGTTTTACAGCAAAAACTTGTGGTCATTCACGAAAATTTGGGAAGAACTTCGTTTTGGCACTAAAAATGAAGATCCAGTAAGTGAGTTCCCTAAATTAAAGTTGTTTTACCGTGTTTTGGAGGGCAAAATAGGATGCATCTTAACCCAGGGGGGGAAAGGGGGGAAACTCAACTTTTTTTAAGTGGGTAAGTAGGGTATCGTTTATTATGTATTTTTTAATTCTGAATCCACTGACACCATCCGCAAATCGATCCGATCATTTGTTACTAAGTAACGGCAGGTTTTATGTATAAAAATAGAAAATTATAATTTAGTGCAGGTAAAATACGGTTTTACAGCAAAAAATCGTGGCCATTCAGGAAAATTTTGGAAAAACTTCGTTTGAGCACTAGAAATGAAGATCCGATCAATTCCGCCCCCCCACCCCCCCAAAAAAAGTTCTTTTACTATGGTCTGGGGGGGGGGGGGAGGGAGGCATTTTAACTCATTTTAACCACAACTTCGATTACCTTTAAAAAAGACTCAGATGACCCTGATTTTGATTATTACTATCTTGAGGTCATTTAATGTGATTAAGATTATTCAATATCACATAATGAACATGTTCTGAACGTAAAACAGAGTTTCCCCCAGACAGTTTCAGAAGGGTCCTGCACCCAGCCTGCCCTTTGGTTGACAAAATAACACCCATCTTGCCCCTTATAAAATAATTAGCACCTTTCTTGCCCCTCAGAATTAAAAGTGTCCTTTCTCCTTTTTGCATTAAACAATTTGCTTTCATAGTAAAAATTGATTCAATGTTGTCTTAAAAAGAGTGCCTTGACTTTGAAATATTGAAAGTGGCTTTGAAAACCAAAAAAAATGCCTTTAACAATAATAATAAAAAAAAAAACAGTGCCCTTATGAATCTGAAAAGTGCCCTTAAGAATAAAAAAAGTGCCCTTAAGAATAAAAAAGTGCCCTTTTCTCACCAGCAGCACCCTGCCCTTTTTTAAACCTGGGGGGAAACTCTGCGTAAAATAAGTGTAAGAAAGTTGTGCTTGCTCTCTCCTAAAGCATAATTTTGGACTTTTGTTTCATAAAATCTTCCGTAACTTTTAAGAAATTATCGTATCGACTTGAGGATGGTGCCATACGATTCAGAATTAACAAACACAGAATAAACGGTACCCCACTCGACTCATTTAAAACAAATTGAGTTCCCCATACACACACCCTGAGTAAAATTCCCCCCTGCCCCCCCCCCCCCCAGAAAAAAAAAAAAAAAAAAAAAAAAAAAAAAAAAAAAACACGGTAAAACAATTTTATTTTGGGAGGACTCATCGGATCTTCATTTCTAGTACCAAACAAGAACGAAAAATCATGCGTCAAGTATAGATTATGTAACACTTTCCAACGCTTCCAAAATAATTTTACAAATCATTTCCGCTTAATAAGCTGAAAGATAACATCTAAGTAAACAATTTGGAAAACGCATAACATATTTAAAAACGTAATTTCAGGAATTTCCAACATATATTTCCAACATATTCAATATTCAGAAAAATATCCGAATACTTTTATTCAGCCCTGTATAGGATCTATGGATTTGTATATATACTACATAGGATGCTAAATTTTAGTTTAGTTAGGAAACGCGTAGCACAGTTTAAAATTCTCCTTCTGGAGTTTCTGTCAATAAAAGGAAATGTGTTCGCGAACTTTTGTGCTGCCCTGTATAGGATCTACGGAATGTGTACACACCAAGTAATAGACAAAAAGTGAGTTAAATTTAAAATTGCGTTCAGCAACTTAAAACGCACTTCCAGGAATTATAGTTAACAGACAGTAGAGAATTCTTTTGTGTGTCCCTGTCAATGAACGATGACTGCTATATACACAATATTCTGTAGTAAGCCTCTTGTAATGCACCTTAGTGATATATATAAATTTCAATACGTTTAAAATGATGAAACATTATTTAATTAAATCGCAAACGATTTTTCTCCATAGACGTAATGTAACGGAATTCTTTGGACTGTCCCTGTAAAGTAACTATAAGTGCTATGCACACCCTATTCCATATTAAGCTTCTTGTAATGCACCTTAGTGATATATATCAATTACAATGTGTTTGAAATTGTGTAACATCATTAAAATAAACCGCAAATGATTTTTCCCCATAGACTATAATGTAACGGTATTCTCTTGAGTGTCCCTGTAAAAAAACTATAAGTGCTACATACTTCAGTTGAAATAGGGAACATGCTATAGATAACAACAATAACATATAAAAATTGCAGGGCATTCCGAGCATATTTATGGGAGTTAGAGAACGGACAGACGGCTAGACGGCAGACGGCAGACGGCCATACCGCAGACAAACCGAAGTCATAAACACTTTTCAACTAGATTGGAAAGTGTTAAAAAGAAGTTCTTCCAAAATTTTTGCGACTGGCCACAAGTTCTCGTCTATTACTTAATTTTTGGTATGTTTTACTAGAGTTCCTCTTATTGTAATTGACGCATATAAAATGTCATTTAAAAAGTGCAAATAATATAATTAACTTATAAGAATATTTTTCGAGAAAAAAACACGAAAAGAAAAAAAAATATAAAGAAAAATAAACAGCAATATAACTAGGTGCGTTTAGAGTTCTGCATAGGATCGGGTAACCCGATTTTATTCGAACACAATCCGACCCGCGGTTCGGGTCGAGTTGATGCTAATTTTTTTTTTCGTTGCGCGACGGATTCGGGGGCGTTTTTTATTATTTAGATTTCCACAGATTGGCCAAAATTCAAAGTGATAACATAAGTAAATGTTAGAAATTACATTGAACATATGTCCTAACTTTGCCATTAGAGGGCGCTGTTGTTTCTATTATTTAGGTTTTCTACAAGAACTATAGGTAGAAATTAAAAATATAATATATCGAAATGTCAGAAATTAAATCGGCAATCACTATAATGGGAACCCGTTACATGCCGAAGCCGACACACCTGTAGCATACCCCCTCTACGCTGCCGAAAGCAATGGAGCCTCCCAACCTACGTTCGTTTGGAAAATTTTTCGTTAAAAATATAAAATGATACAAATTCGGAATTCGTTCTCAAAAAATTCGTTCTAAATTAATTACAGTTTTTCTAATCTACGATCAATTTTCGTCGATTGAAATCTTTCTGGTCCAATTAAGTAAAATAATTATATTTAGTGTAACCGCATTAGGTAGTATTTTGTGTTCGTGCGTAATGCTAGCGACTAAATAAAAGAGCGTTTGTGTAGAATAAAAGAATGCCAAGTGAATCTTTAAACCTTAAACAACTTTAAATGGTTGTCATGACAACAAGTACAAAAATCATCTGTTGGTATTAAAAAAAGTCTCATTTTTAAAAATTAGCCAAAGTACTCGTTAATGATAAAAGTGTTTGAGAATACTGCAATAGCAAGGTTTTATTTTCTGTGCTTATTTATAGGGATGTAGTGGAGAATATTACGGTGGTATACGCCGTATACGTCAAGGATTTTTTCAAGGGACGTATACCCTCTATTTTTCATATAAAGCTATATAGCGTAATACTCTCTGGCGCATATAACCTCTGCCTATAGCGTATAACATCTTATTTTTTTTACGACTACACCACTGTTTATTTAATTCTGATATCTCTATTTTAATCAAATCTCACAAACTATTTTTAGCTTTTGTCTTTGCAACTTATGATTTTTATTTCTTTATTTTGACCTGTCATGTCTGATATATTCTGAAATTTCAAGGGGGTAAAAAAAAATGTTGTACATTAATATAATTCAAAAGTCCAATCGTTGTTATGAAAATACTTTTTTTCTTTCAAATTTGCAAATCCTTGCTTTCTTTATAAAACACTCCGCTCGTTTACAAAAAAAAACTGTATGCACATTGTTGTTGCATATGAGCAATAAGATTTAGTAAACTAATTTCTTTCATAGTTTATGGTGTGTCACAGTTGTAAAGAAATGAACTCTCATCCGCTCGGAGTATATATTAGTAAATCTTTCACGGACAGAAATACGCCCGACCTTGATCGGGAGAGTCTTGCAACACAAGAGGAGGATGAATCAGTCCCGGAAAAGGGTTACCTTGCCTCATTTTGTCTACATTTGTATCTTTCTATTTTTATTCCAGATCCTTTTGTACGTATATATGCGTTAATGAGTTGTCTACTAAATTCTTGCGCACGGCTCAAGAATGGAAAAGTCTTTGCAGACACATCGTCGGTGTTATCCAGCCGTTCTCAAACTGATGGCCGCTGACCTTTTAAGTGTGGTCTGAGACATACAATCATTAATCCACATTTATGAAATTAGTAGAAACATTTTAATCGGAGATATAAATTGGAAGATATAAATTACAATTTTGATTTAGCATTAGCATCCCCAAACTTTGAACCCTTCTAACTTAAAATAATTTAAGAAAAATCGAATAAACTATGTAATTTTCCTGGCTGCCTTGATCAAAGGATCTCAAATAAAGGGCCAAAAGGGGAGTGTTACCATTTAAAAAAATGAAACTTGGTGAATTTTTAATATGTAAACAACCCCTATTTTTAAAGTTCATTTTGTGAAAGAAGACATTGAATCTAATGATATCTTTTTCGTAATTTTATTGTAAACGATCTGCAGGTGTGTGTATCCTTTTTTTTTTTTTCTTCCTTTTTGCCACTAACTGTACAGTACGAAAAAAAAAATCGTGCGTCACACATAGATTATGAAACACTTTCCAACACTTCCAGAATTCTTTAACAAAACTTCACTGTTTAATGAGGTAAAAGAAGATACTTAAATGAACATGTTAGATAACACATAACACATAACACAGTTAACCCTTTCCGACGCAGACAAATTCTGTTCGTAAAATGAGAAATTACTGATTGACACCGGAATTTACAAACGACATTTTTAGAAAATAAAAACTCCTTATTTTAAGTTTTCATTATAGAAACAAAATTGTATTAAAATATTCTTGATGCTGTATGCAAGTTTGGAATTAAAATTAGGTGTGCCCGGAGTGGGACCACTGTGCCGGAAAGGGTTAAACATTCGATTTCACCAATTAACGCCCACACTCGATAAGATATTCAAGTTCTTTTCAGAAGCTGTGCATATGGTTAATAGATATGTTACACTCAAGATGTTTTGCTAAAATTTAATTTAGCTATGAAACGCAAAATACATTTAAATTTGTTTTCCAACATTCCTGCCCATATATGTTTACTTGTATGAAATATTTTGTGAAGCCCTGTATACGATCTATAGATTTTTTATACACACCACATTACTAAGCTAAAATTTAATTAAGTTAGTAAATTCATAAAACTACTAACCGCATCTGAAAACGCACTTCCAACAATTATCGCTTACACACAGTACTTTCACCGAATTCTTTTTTGTGCCCATGTACATAAACAAATGAATGCTATGCAGTCCATATTCTACAGTAAGCATCTTGTAGTGCACCTCAGAGATGCACATCAATTTCATTATGTTTGAAAGAATGTATCATTTTAAAAATTCCCTGCAAATGATTTTTCCCCATACGCCACAATGTAAATTAATTCTTTTGTCTGTCCCTGTAAATGAATGATAAAGCCATTGTACTCCATATTTTGCAGTACGAATGTTGTATTGCACCTCAATAACGTATAGTGTAACTTTATTAAAATACACGGAAAATGATTTTTCCCTATTGACCATAAAGTAACAGAATTCATTTGTGTGTAAATGAAACTATAAATGCTATACATTTCATTTTCAATAAGTTATGGCCTATAGTGAACCTCCGTAACATATATCAAGTACGTGGTAATACAAGTAAATTTACTGAGTTCGAGCACGGCCAGACAGATAGACGACCTGACAAACAGCGAAGTCATAAACACTTTTCAATTACCGTATATACTCGCCCCCTAATTCTTACGCAAAAGTTTAATAAAAAATTGAATTTTCGTGTATAAGTCGAACCACATTTTTGGTAGTATGTTGAAAAAAGGATTTATAATCGAGGATAAAAAAAAAAATAATAAATTTTCATTAAATTAGTAACTTTTATGTTTCTAATCAGATTTTTTTTTAATTCAACATTTTAAAACTGTAATATAATTATGTAAAACTAAAGAAGCTTATAAAACTATTTTGAAACCTATTCACATCAATTTAATGATACTTAAAAAGAAAAAAATTCTTTGAAAAATCTATTGAAGGATTATTTACAAGGGTAAATAACTTCTTAAACTGCTAAAGTATAGTATTTATTTGTATTGTAGGACTTTTAGGCGAGAAATCTAGAAGCCTTCTCAAGTTGAGCTGTTTTTTAAAAGGGCATTTTAAAATGTTGAAAGGAATGCCCCTGTATTGAAGGGAATTCTATCCCAAATAGAAAATGGGTGCAGAACAATTATAGGGACATTATTTCTGAACTTTTTTTCAGTATTCAGATTCGGAACAATAACTTGCATTTTGATAAGTCTCATTGAAAATTTTTAATATTTAAATGAAAACATCAAAGGATTCATGATTCCTAGATAGATATTATTTTCTGGCTTTAAAGATCCTGAATATCGGCAATTGCTGGGTAAGGATTTATTTATTTATTTTTACTAACTCGTATATAAGTCGACCCCCCATTTTCAACTCCCAAATTTTGTCTAAAATTCTTCGACTTATACACGAGTATATACGGTATGCTCGAAAGTGTTTAAAAAAAAAACGAGGGATGAGTATAATTTCAGTCCTTATTTAATGCAAAAATAAAAGTATCATTTTAATTCGTATAAAGTTATTTATAGTTGTAGATCTGTATAATTGTAATTTATCATAAGTGATCGCCTGCATATATATTAAAAATTGTACCAACCTTCCCGTTTCAAATGGTAACACTTATTTTTGACAATTTCTCTCTGATTCTTGGAACAAAACAACCCAGAAAAATATAAAGGACCTTTTAATTTTTTTACAAAGAAATTTTGTGCTTCCCGTGCCTTTTTTGGCAACTAGGCTTTGCCCCTGACTGAGATAGAGTTTTATATTCTCTTTTATGATCCTTTCGGATTTCTGGATATCAACGAAGTGTTGAGTCATATTTTGTCCCCACATCTATCGATCAGAAGAGCCCCGATTAGACCTTAGACACTGCCCAGACGGAATGCTTAATGGTCAGCATTACCATGTCCAGCTTATGAGATGAATCATACACTCCAACAAATCGATGATGGCGAAAAGTATACAGACAGTGAACTCCCGTTATAGTGTGGACTTCAAATAGAGGTCATTTTTTGTCCACAGTAACCAAAGTCCGCATTAAACGAGATTAACATATGAATGGTGTAAAAAAATCATTTCCGTTGAATAAACAGAATTCAATTTTTGACAAAAATTAAAAAGGTTACCAACTTAATGCTAAAATAAACACCTTTTTCTTTAATTTTGTAATTTTAGTTAAAAAAGCAAGTTGCAATTTGTTAATACAAAGGAATAAATTATGCAAACAAAATATGCAAAGAAATTACCATACTTTGCATAATTTAACTTTAATTAAAGTAATCTCTCACTTTTCTTTGGGTTACTTGTTACCACAACGTCATTTTCTAGTTTTGGAAACACACTCGATTATTTGGTCAGTCTGGTACATCACATTTTTGTTGGTAATATCAGCGAACAACCATTAGCAATTCTTGAACTTCTCACACTTTTGGTGGTGGAAATTTTTCTTTCTCTTCATCGCTGTCACTGACAATTTCGTGAACCCCCAATAATCAAAGTTGCATCAAAGTTGCGCTTTTTCAAAAATGACATACAAAAGCAGTTTCAATTCTGCTCGGTCAGTTTGTGAAAACATTGTCCGCATTATCCGATGTGAAGTAAACTTTAAGCGTTTAATTGCAAATAGGAAATGATGGAGAAAGAGAGATAGTTCTCATTAATCGGGAGATACGTCTCAAGTGGAGACGCATTAACGCGTTTCTACTGTATATATTTTTCCGGCATATACAAAAATGGATAAGAGAACTGTCTTCCTATCCATCTACAAGGTATAGTACCCAAAATATTTCGAAAATTGATTTAAAATACGTATATATTGATTTTAAGAATGTTATGTTGAAAAATTTTATTTTTGTACCTATTCTCTGCTTTAATAACTTTTTATTAAAAATTTTGCTTCATGCTAAAATTTTATGATAAGTAGGTCATACTATTTTATTGACAAACGTGAAAAAAAAATGGCATTATTAATTCAAGAATTATAGAACGGGGCAAAAAGACAACTATCAGCGGGAATTATTGATAAAACAGCAAAACAAAAGTTATGTCTTACATGAATTCTTTTTAAGATTAATAAAAATTAATTTTTTTAATTATTTATGAAATGTTTCAAAGCTCAGTTCGCTCAAAGTTTCGTGCAAAGAGTCAAAACCTTAAATGTAACATTTTTTTTTTTTTTTTTTTTTTTTTTTTTAAATATAAAAAATTGCAAATGATAACAATTTTTCTTTTATTTATTAAAAATTTTATTATTTATTTATTATTTTTTTATTTATTTAATTTTATTTTTATCGTTTTGAACAAAAATATATTTGTTGATACAAAAAAAAAAAAAAAAAAAAAAAAAAATGCAAGAGAAAATAAATAATTCATTAAATAATCATTGCAAAAATAAAAACATACTTGAGATCCTTTGAATGATGCAAAAAGTGAAAGAAAAGAAAAATTAATTTTAAAACATTACTCTAATTTTTAAGTCGAAATTTTGAATTTTATCACTTGTGGTATAAGTGGCAACAAATGAAGTTTGTCTTTTCAAATCAGTTTAATAGATATGGCACAGAAAAAAAAGTGTTGTCCCGTCAATTCATCGCGGCACAATTCATCGCAGCGTCAATTCGTCGCGGCGACAACTCGTCGCAGCGTCAATTCGTCGTGGTGTCAATTCGTCGTAACGAAAATGGTTTTGAAGGCTATGATGATTAAAGTAAAGATAATTTAGTAAAATCATTTAATGATAATTAGTTTTTGTTATAATTCTCTATATCTAAAAAACTAATTATCATTAAATAATTTTACTAAATTACTTTTATCATCATAGTCTTCAAATATATTTTCGTTGCGACGAATTGACACTACGACGAATTGACGCCGCGACGAATGGACGCTGCGATGAATTGTGCCGCGATAAATTGTTCCGCGATGAATTGTGCGCGACGAATTGACGCAGAACCGAACAAAGCTCTTTTGTGTAAATCTATGCCACATCATTAAACTATAGCATCTATGTTTTTCATTATTTACTAATAACATATCTTCCGAATCTATTTTTGAATACCACTACTATATCCAAAAAGAAATTTTCGCTTTATTTAGAGACAAAAATTTGAGATTACATACGACAAAAATTACTATTCACGGAAATAGTGATATTCACAAATTTGAAAATTTGAAAGTTATACAATAAAATTATTAAAGAAATCTTACCTCTAGTTATGTTATTATACAAGCAAATGCAATAATTAGCATTACCAGTCCAGTGCTATATCTAATAGACATAGCCAGAGTCATTTGATACGTCTAATTACTCCTAACGTAGAACAAAGCTCTTTTTGTGTAAATCTATGCCACATCGCATTTATTGTAACAAAAATTGGTATGCCTAAGATATAATATGCCATGCAAGAGAAGGGTTAATGTTTTGTTAATTGCTTCCAGAAACTCTTTTGCATCATTTAATTAAATTTATTTTATTTTATTCTCAATATCATATTTAGTTACTTTATCCATTTTTATTTATTAGTTTATTAGCAGCAATTAATACTCTAAAATTACCAGAAGATCAGACCCACGCTTCCCGTTAAAGAACATAAATGAAAGCCATTTTAGGTGCGTTCGTAATTATGTAAATATGTAGCAAGCATAGTCGTCGTCTGGCCCGTCCGTCCGTCTGTCTGTCCCTCTGCCCGCATATAACAGCGGAAAAACTACCCAACCGAATGGTTCGAAATTTAATATAATCATTGCAGAATTTTGTCGGGTCGTTTCAAATTTTATGAAAATCGAATCAAAACTTAAAAAAGTTATTAATAAGAGTTTTCTTCATTCTGTTAAATCCTATCATACGAAATTAATTCAATGATATCCCATGATAGGTAATGATTCTAGGCTGCTATGGTGATTACGTCCTATTCAAGATGGAGTCCTATTATTTACGTATTGCTGAATTTAAAAACCGAATTTGTATACTAAAATTTGTTTATTATAGCAATCCTATAATATACCGACAGTTTTTTTGGATAGATGTTTCCGGAGAAATAGATATTAAATGAAAAAAAGAGAATAAATATGGATTTCAAGTTCTGAAATTTTCAAAGCTAGGATTAAGTTTCCCATTGGAATTTTCAGTCAATGTCAACAAAAGATAAAATGTTGCCAACTTAAAATGTACTTATTTTATTACGGAAATTATCATCTCATAATAACAGACGATATAATACATTTTTACATTTAATAACGATGATTTTTTTACATTGTCTTGTGTTGGATATTTGCGCACAGTATAATTTTAATGTAATAGAATTGTAATTAATTGTTTGGTAAAAGTGAATTAAAACTTAATTTCAGTAAATAAAGTCTATAATACGAAAATCTGCACATAAAATAAATTTTGTATTCGTGCATTTTTGAATAAGAGTGCAACAGCTATTGCACCAAGATCTGAATATTTATAAAACTAGTTATAGCACGAACGCACCTCATTTGTCAAGTTTGACGTACAATTTCCAACTTGTTTAAATTAAAACTGCAATAGAATTTTTACATTTAATATATTTTTTTCTACATTGCCCACTAACAACATCAAAAAGCTTTTTATATGAAAAATATAAATGTTGTAATCAAATAAAGTTTTCAAATATATTAAAAACTGTTCTTTTGTTTTAGCCGAAGAAATAGCCATACATTTTGCTACTTACAGTGGCCTGATTATTTCAGAGTTTAAGGGCGCATTTCGGTTACATACCTGTTAAATTTGATTTGACAACCTGAGAGGGAATGCTCAGACGAGGAAACCAAGTCTGTAGAGCATAATGTCCCTCTCGGTACCATTTATTGAGATCTTAAAGAAAAAATGCACAATATTTAGCTGGAACTGAACCCGGAAATAAAGCGACAAGGGTCGGGTGGAAAATAAGTATGGAAAAAAACAATAGCAGACTATGGTCAAAGACCACATCGCCTAAAACGCAACACAGGGCGAAACATAAAAAGGCAGACAATAAAGAAAAATGAAGCTGCCGCCAAAAGCTCAACAAGTGGCAGCATTGATTTGAGATTTTGGAAACAAAATAAATTTTTGAGTAGAAGAGTCCACAACCTAGAGTAAGATCTTGAAGCAATTTTAAAATGTTATTATCAATTTTCTACTGCGTACTTTCAATATCGGGCTCGGATGACACAAAATTTTTCGTGCGAACTCGGACTACAAATTGTTAGGTTAGGACTTTTAAAAAAGAGATTCCGAACCCATCTCTAGTATGTACCTCTGATTTAGTGCTAATTGTCTACTGCATATTTTCAGTATCAGGAATCTGGCTCGGGATCTGATGACACAACATTTTTCGGACTCGGATTTCGAATTGTCAGGTTCGGTCTTCGAAAAAAAAAAAAAAAAAAAAAAAAGCCCGAACCCATCTTTATGCTGGCATGCTTTACTTTCTATAGCTTTTTTTCTTCCTCAACTGGATAAGGCGCATCGTTTTTCACCCAAAATTGTTTTCATTCTTTGAATTCTGTTTCTTTTTTTTTTTTTTTTTTCTTGTTTTGATGCCATCTTCAAATGACAAAAATGTTGTTGAATATCTAAATGCAGTGACCTCACTAATTGCTTTTCGTAACAAAGTTAAATAATTCAACATTTTGTAAAGCAGTGTTGTGTTTCCTTTTAGCATGATGTGTGCTCAGTTCCAAGGAAATTTGTTCATTTCTATTCATCATTTTAAATGTCTTCTTAATAGCTAAAAAGTATCAGATATCGCCCTAAATTTCGCAAGAGATCCAATGAATGCTCGTGAATTCCCATGCACGGAATGTTTCGAAATGAAAACTCTTTTTAAGTCAGCATACTTTTATTTTAACATCTGAAGCGCACAATATTTTTTTAACCTATATTTCTAAGGCAGTAAAGGCTTGATAACTTATGATATTAAATTTTGATATTTTTTCCTGTTTAATTCTTTTTTAAATCTTGTTTGTGTTCCCTTTATAAGCGACTTTAAAAAATGAAGCTTCTCTTTTAGATTATTATATGTAATATATGTGTATGTATGTAACTATGTATGTCCTCAAATTTCTCAACATCCACCGAAGAGATTTGAATGTCTTTTTTACACTACAATTCTAGTACACCTCTGGAGGTTTTAAGCTAAAACCAATACATCGTATGATGTATACAGTGTAAAAAAAAAAAAAAAAAAAAAAAAAAATCAGTTGATTTTACAGAAAAAAATTCTGTCAGTCAGAACGCCAATAAAAAACTGTTTATTTTACAGAAATAATCTGTATTATACTAGCAGGCAAAATTTGTTAAAATAACAGAAAAGTCATAATAAATACAGATTATCCCCGTAAAATATTTTTTTTTTTTTTTTTTTTTTTTTTTTTTTTACTGGTGTCCTGGCTGCCAGTTTTTATTCTGTAAAAATCAAAAGATTTTGTTTTTGTTTTTGTTTTTGTTTTTTTACAGTGTACTATTTTTACACTGACACGTAAAATATTTTAATGTATATGATTGTCTTACTGCGTTTCAAACTTGAGCGATGAGCTTTAGATTGCCTTTATAAATTTGAAAGATGTGGTATCCGAGAAAGAAGATTTTATTGGTTGAAAGGATTTTGGACAAACCTTGTGCGTTTAGCACCTACAGTGCCTTTATATATAAGATCGTGGCTACATACGAGCAATAAAATGTGATTGAACAAGAGTATTTTGAACAAAGACTTGGCGAGTCTGCAATTACCGCTAAGCTAATGGTTGTTGATTTGTCTCACTCATTTAACAGAATTTGTGCAGGCGAGTATTGGCAAGTTTTGAAATGTGAATTGAAGTAGTTTGGACAAAAATTTCTAATCTGAGTATGGGCCATGTGCGTATGCCACCATTCTTTTATTTATATAGACACTCGAAAATAGCTTGTTTTTATAGGGTAGCCCTGCAGGCTTCAACTTCGTTTTGTTATTTTATTTAGAAATTATTTATTTATTTACTGTTTGCATGTAAAATTTGCTTTATGGGGAAGGGGGGGGAGGTGATACCTAATGGGCTTATACGCTGCCGAATTCAGCGGGGTCCCTGAAACAAACGTCCAGTCGGTTAAAGCCCAGATGGTGACAAAATTATGCGCATGTGAGCCAAACCATCTTCTTAATTATCTCTCTCTCTCTCTCTGTATGTGACTCACTCTATATATATATTTTTTTTTTTTCTTTAAAGGAACATAGTTTTTGATCCAAAATTGTTTTGATTCTTAAAATTCAGTTTTTTATTTATTTAGATGCCATTTTGAAACAACAAAAATATTGTTCAATATGTAATGCAATAATGCACCTCACTAATTGATTTTCATAACAAGTTAAAATGTTATCTTATAGTTAGTGTTATCTTTTCTTTAAGACTGATGGGCTCATTTCCAAGGAAATTCAGTCATTCAACCCTATTCCTCATTCTTAGCATCCTCTTAATAGCTTAACTTTAAAAAGCATTCGATATCACAGTAAATTTCGCAAGAGCTCAGATGAATGCTCGTGAATTCTCGTGTGTAAATTCTCATAAACAAAATATTTTAGGTTAGTGTATGCTTATTTAACCATCTGAAGCATACGATATTTTTAACACTTGGCATTTCTGTGCAGTAAAAGTTTTAAGACTTCGTTATTCATAAAATTAAATTTTTATCTTCTTCAATTTAAATTTGTTTTGGTTACTTTTTGTGCAACTTTTTTCTAATGCTATGACAACTATGTATTTCTAATACTTTTCGCCCAGTTAATCATATCTAAAATTAATAAAGTACAAATTGTTTACAAAACACCAAAAAAGTTTTTTTTTTTTTTTTTTTTTTTTTTTTTTTTTTAAGTAGTAAGCAAGGTATTTCCTAGTGGCCCATAAGTTTCAGAAACATTTCTCTAACAGGGAGGCCAATTAAAAAAAATTTGTAGTGGAAGGAGCCAGAAACTTTAATCGTGCATACAAAAAATAAAAATAAAATAAAATATGCAAATGCGGTTTTAAAAATGCAATCTTTTATTTATTTATTTATTTATTATTATTATTTTTGTTGTTGTTGTTAAAGCTAGTAACAGGAAACTTTTAAAAAGGCTCCAAGAAAGCCTTCAAAGGGCACACTAGCGCCCTAGAAGATTTCATTTGCAAGAAAGTAAGGCTAGCTTAGCTTGGCCATCATCTTTGGTCTATTGGGTAATGGTAAGATCAGGGCCCGACTAGCAAGTTTTTGTGCCCAGGGCACTTTAAATTTTTCGCGCCTCCTTAGATTAGTTGATTTACTGACACTAGTTATTTTCTTTTTACGTATTTATTACACGCTTATTCGAAAAGTGTCAACTTAAAAAATTACGCTTTCCGGAAAACTGAAAAACGATTCCAAGAATAAAAATAAAATATTGTTTTCTATTATTTATTGAAATGTGATTTTAAACATATATTGAAATATATTTTTGTCATTTTATCGTATTAATATCTCAAATATCACATTTTTTCAGTCGTGTCACTTTTCGAAAAAATGTGCAATATGATAAAATTGAATGATTTGATAAATACAGCACATCAATTACTAGAAAAGAATGATAAGAAGTCTGCTTATTAATGATGTTATTAATATTAAATGATAAAACAAAACTGATACTGAGTGAAAACAAAAGTCCTAAAAGAAATAAAAACGTTGACACAATTATGATTTTTTTTTAATGGAAATTTAGATGAAATTGTGAAAAATTTCGTGCCCCTCAGAAATTTTGTGCCCAGGGCCCCGAGTGCCCGTGCGATAGTCAGGGCCTGGGTAAGAGGAAATGCATTATATATCAACTCAACACTTTAAGTTCAGGATTCACTCAATTTACTATTTTTAATACGATGAAAGACTAATCTGATGTTGCTTTCTAGAAGAACAGCTTGACTTGTCGATTAGTCCATTTTTTTTCTGATAAAGAGTTAATTAAATTGTCATTAAGTCTGTTCTCAAATCAAAGTTAACTACTTTCTGACACATTTCTGTACTAATTTTTATTTATAAACGCAGAAGTCCTTTTAGATAATAGTGTTAAATTTGGTGTTTTGAAATGATTTTCGAGACTCGACAGTCACTAAAAGATTAACGAAGAGAACTTCATTGTAAACTCAAGGTGCAACACATTTAGAGGAAAGCGAAAAATGCTATTCGATTTCAAATCACTAGCAGACATACGTGGAAATTTCATGTTTTTACATATAAACGTAACTTTATGACTATGTTAGAAAGTTTCGCAAAGTTGAGTGGGGGAAAAAATATTTTTGAATGAACAGTGTAGAGATCATGCTATAGTGAATCTTTCCTGTTAGTTATCTGCTATTTGCAGGTCATTACATCACGTTTATTACATATACATTTATCATTCCTTTCATATTTAACAATGTTTTAATAAATATAAGGAAACATCCAGATTAATTTATATAGAGAGGAAAAACAATTAACGGATAAGGAAACAAGTAAAGTTCTGCGGAATCACGAAATTGGAATTTTTTAGTGCATTCAAGGTTGAATTTTTACATGCGAAGTAAGTAGGTCAAAGAAAGCGCCCGCAGTTTTTCAGTGATTCATCTGTTACAGACTATATTGCCCCAAAAGTCAAGGTTGACATGAATAATACCTCTAAAATGTTTACACAATCAGTCCGATTTTTATTCAAATGTTCATCTGTTCCGGTTTGAACACTTATTTTTGCCTGAGTTATGTGCCAAGTGTTGTCTTACTGCTTGTTACTTACATTGGATGGGAGATGTCTATTTTCGCGTCCCCCCTTGTCAAAACTGCAATGCATTATTCATCCATATCCATAGCGTCGATACGCACCGTATAGCAACTCTATTTGGTGCCTTAGTGCAAAAGACCTAATTATTTATAATTTTTTTTAATATCGATCATTGGTGCATTAGTAGAGTGCGAGGCAGACATAAAAGTCAGGCTGTCGCACTACATCACGTGTTCGTCTCCTTTCGGACACCTTGAGTCACGTGATACTCTTTTCGTGACGCAGGTGTGGAAAAATCACGAAAGAAATTGCAAGAAAAGAGTGTCACGTGACTCAAGGGGTCCGAAAAGAAACGAGATATTTCTGACGGAGTGCGGCATGTCTATCATTTTCGTCAGCCTTGCAGTAGTGTTATTTGACCTCGTCGATGAAGCCTGTCATCCTGTATTCTAATGAAAGGCGCCTGGTTCGGGGCCATCGCCTGCACCACCGTTACTACAGTCACTTCGTCGATTCAGTGGTACATTTCACTCATTCGATTTTAGGCGTAGTTCTCGTGAATCAAAAATTTTCTGATGCAAATTTAAAAATATTTTATTTTTAGAATGCGAATATGGAATTTGATGCTAACTTATATAAAACAGAAGCGTCTATAGAAATTGCGGGACCTGGAACAGATTGTATGTATGGGCTTCGCTACATGCCCCCAAGCTTGCATATAGTATGTATATCAAATCTAGAACGATGTTTTCTACAGACTGATTTCGATTTCTATGAAATGCGATGAAATCAAAGGAAGCGATCGATCTAAGTCGGTAACCATTTGCGTCTAAACAACACTGAAGTAAATGTTACATTTTTAAATGATGAATTTTAAAAGTTGTTACAATACAAAACAATACCTGCGACATGCCAGAATATTAAAAAAAAAATCGCTTTTCTTACTTTTAAAATGATATTTTCATATATTTTCTGTATGTAATATTGCATGAATATGATTTTTCTCATACATACATATTTATGCATAAAAGGTTTTCCATCCATCATATAAAACGAGCAGGGAAGACTGAGCTATGCTAGGTCAGAATTAACTTTGAGTTCAAATATCATCACCTGTGACCAAAATGACCTACTAATCAATTTTTTTCGAACATGTGACCAAGCTCAATTGTCTTCTCGTGCCCGAAACCCGTAGAATATAAAATTTAGTCAAAATAGGCTGAGCCGTTTTTTAGATAAAATTAGCTTGACCGACAGTGACTCAAAAATGACCCACTAATCGGATTTTCTCGAGCATGTAATCTAGCCCAATGATTTTCTCGTGCCCAAAAATCGTAGGATACAAAATTTAGTTCAAATCGTCTGAGCCGTTTTTAAAATAAAAATAGCTTGATCCATAATGACCCATGACCAAAATGACCCACTAATCAAAATTTTTCGAACATGTGACCTAGCCCAATACTCTTCTCGTTCCCTAAAACTGTAGGATGCTAAATTTAGTTCAAATCCTCTGAGCCGTTTTTAAGATAAAAATAGCTTGACCCATAATGACCCATAACGAAATGACCCGCTAATCGAATTTTCTCGAACATGTGACCTAGCCCAATACTCTTCTCGTTCTCTAAAACTGTAGGATATTAAATTTAGTTCAAATCCTTTGAGCCGTTTTTAAGATAAAAATAGCTTGACCCATAATGACCCATGACCAAAATGACCCACTAATCGAATTTTCTCGAACATTTGACCTAGTCCAACAGTTCTCTCGTGCATAAAATCATAGCATGCAAAATTTAGTCTAAATAGTCTGAGCCGTTTTTCAGATAAAATTAGCCTGGCCCACAGTAACCCAAAAATAACCCTCTAAACGAATTTACTCGGACATGTGACGTAGCCAAATGGTTTTTTCGTGCCCGAAACTCGTAGGATACAAAATTTAATCAAAATCGTTAGAGTCGTTTTTTAGATAAAATTAACTTGACCCGCGTTTACCCAAAAATGACCCACTAATCAAAAGTTCTCCAACATGTGACCCAGCCCAATAATCTTCTCGTGTCCGAAAATGGTAGGATACAAAATTTAGTCAAAATCGTTTGAACCGTTTTATAGATACAATTAGCTTGACCCTGACCCATGGTTACCCAAAATGACCCACTAATCGAATTTTCTCGAACATGTGACCTAGCCCAATGGTTTTCTGGCGCCCCAAAACGGTAGGATACAAAATTTCGTCAAAATCGTTTGAGCCGTTTTTAAGATAAAATTTGAATATATAACCACACACACACACACACACAATTTGCTCGTATTAGATTATATGATGATAAAGAAGAAAAGAAGGAAAGACTTGTAATTGCCATGTTTCATAAAAATCATCCAGCTGTATCCAGCACTTTCATAACGAAATTGCAATCAAGAAAGCTCAAGTTTAAAAACACTAAATTTTAAAATGTTTGTTGGAAGTAACATATATCACTATCTATTGCAACATCTAAAGTAAGTTTTTTCACTTTTCTTTCAGCAACATATTAAATATGCAGAACAGACAGTTACAAGGCCAAGTATGCAATTGAAATTTTAAGTAACACAGCACTTGTATAGCTGCAGCTAGTGACCTGAGAAACAGTTTCTAACAAGCAGTCGTGTAACGTAAATGCTGGGGGCAATTTGTTAATGAAGTAAGATTTAAAACGATTCCCGCAATGCAACTGCAATAGCATTATTTTTATAAATCAATCTATCAGATTAATAACTTGCGGCTTCCAAAACAAACAAATAAAAAAAAAACACAACTAATAAATGGGACGATAAGAACTGAAGATGAATCTGATGCAAAAAACACATTTGTCAAAGGACAAAGTTTCGTAAAAACACTCCAATGAAAGCTATACACTTCGAGATTGAGATAGAGACACAAATTGAAATAGAGATTTGAAATTTGATATGTACTTAGTATGTAATAATGAGAAGAAGCCTATTGAATTTCAGTAACCTCGATTATCTGGAACATTTTTTTTCGGACTACCGAAATATTCGTTCTGATAAAAAGTATATAAAAATTTTCGAAATTGTTTTTTTCATTTTTTTAAGGAGTGAATATAAAAGACAATAAAAAAACATAAATTTTGCATAAAGAATGAAATCGATCGGATTATGAGTTGCCGAGATATTTGTAATTCTGTTTTCCACACTCTTCGATTTTTCGTGACACTGAATTTCATTCAAATTTCAATTCAAACATATATTCTAATGGAAATGAGACGCTTAATCCGACGCAGTAAACTGTTAGTTAATAGGATTATCAATTTTGGAGTTATAAGGATGTTTCTTTCACGCAATTCTGTCATAGAGCGTTTAAAGTTTATGGCGTCATCAAGCCACGATTTTATTCGAATGGCAATGTATTTTATAAATAGCTTTACACATGTTTTATTTTCATATTTTATATTTTGCATATCCATGATGGGTAAGTATTACAGTGGCCCCCAACGACTAGTTTTCATTCGTGGTTAAATCATATTTTTTTAGATTTTTTTCTTTTTTACAGTGTATTGAACAAAAACACAATTTAATTTAATAAAGTAATCATTAAATAAAATTGCTGTAAGAAATAAATTTTGCGTCTCCTGCAACTCTAAGATAAGTATACCTTCGTCTAAGAATAGACAGCCACAAGGTTCAAGTATGCGATTAGAAAATTTTAACTAACATACTTCTTTCCGAAGCTAGTGACCTGAGAAACAGTTTCTAACAAGCAATCATATACTTGAATGATGGGTGCAAATTTTTTTTCTTATTATTATTATTAAAATAAGATGCAAAACAATTCCCGTCAAGGTGTTTCGGCCTTTTTTCCTATCAAGTAAATCAAACTGCAATCATAATTTCTGTCTGACGCCCTCTTATTAGTAGAAGCAGATAGGATGGCTTGTTCTCACAACCTACTTTGAATAGTAAGTCACAGTAGAAGGTGAGTGATAGAATGGGAAAACGAGGTCTTGGGGTTTTCGAATGTTGAACTCTTATTTTTCGGAATTTTTCTTAATTGGTTATTATACCTACCTGCAAACTTTCAAAAAATTCATTTTTAACATTCTCCAACATACACTGCAAATCTTTATATACTTTTTAGAACACTTATTTTGTCACCTGTTTTAGAACACTTTGAAGCCCAGTTTTTAGAATACTTCTGAGAACACTTCAACACGCTTTCAAACACACTTTCTAACGCACTTTTTGAAAGCCATGATTTCACAAGTGTGCCCAAATGTGCTCCCAGTCTGTTCTCAAATGTGTTCCCAAGAGTAGATTTAACAAATATCCTGATCAGAACACTTTCGGAACACTTTCTTTGTAGCGGAGCGTATTCGGAACACATTTCAGTACACATTAAGGTAACTGGAACACTTTTTTTTTAATCAAAGTGATTCATATGTGTTACCAATGTGTGCTGGGAATTCAGCTATAGCTGAAAATTGTTTAAGACTTCAATTTGTTTGTCTGTCTGAGTCTGTCCGTGCACTAACTCGCGTAAATATACTTGGTTTGCGATGAAATTGATATATGTTATTGAGGTTTACTATGGTATGTTTGGTGTTCAAAATTAAGTGTGTAGGGTGTTATGGTTCATTTACAGGGAACCTCAAAAGAATAGTGGTCTATGGGGAAAAATTGCTTGCGGTGTATTTTAATAATGTTACACTAATTCAAACATATTGAAATTGATACATATCACTGAGGTACACTAGAAGGCGCTTATTGTCAGGGCTGTATAAAACCCGGGTTTAAAGAAAACAGCCCGGACAGGTAGCTGGGCGGTTGCCCGGGCTACTACAACCCTCAAGGTAGTAAAAAATCTGAGTTTTTTTTTAAACCCAGCCCGGGCGGGTAGCTAGGCGGGTACCCGGGCAGCTACCTACAATAGTAGTAACTACAATAAGTTATTGTAGAATATGATGGGCATAGAATGTATCGTTCATTTACAGCAGGCATGTGAAACTCGTTTACCGCCTCGGGCCAAATTAAGAATTATATACAAAGCCGCGGGCCACATAAAAAAAGTAATACTAATATTATTACCATTGCACAGAATAAAGTTTGGACGTACAAAATACAGCCATGTTAAAGTAATATTCACGTAAAGTTACAAAATTAATATTATTCCTAGTTTATTTTATTTTATATTCGGAAAAATGCTAGACATTACTTTTATAAAACAAATCAATAAAATTTAATTGAATTTTATAAATTGAATTTGTTTTAAAAATTGATTGTGCTTGCTGGTCAGTTAACATTTATATAAGAAAGGCATAGCTCCGAAAGCAAAATGCCGAAAGCAAAATCCGAAAGATTGACATCTTTCGGATTTTGTTTCAAGTAAAAAAAACAAAACAAAACATTTCGAATCAGAAAATTTATTTAATAAATTGTTTCTTGTATCTCGCGCTACTTATTTAACTTCATTTATTATATACATTATCTGGTTCAAATCATGTTTATTTGACTTGAAAAATAACAAAAGGTTGGAAGCTGCGCAAAGAAGTCGTACAAAAGTGCGCTACCGAACATAGGTAAAATATGCCTAATTATACGCACTATAATTTAAAAAATCTGACGATTGATAAATAATTGCAGAAATTTGGAAGCCCCGAAACCATATATTTTCACTCTAATATGGAATCGCACTTGAATTTTAATTAACTGCAGTAATAAATTCTAAACAACAATTTTTAAACAATCATTAGAGGTAGAGTAAATATAACGGGTGGTTATAAAATAAGTATCTCTATTTGGAGCTGTCTGTAACTTGAAGGAATAACCGGAATGAAACCAAAATCGGTACACTTACTATTCAAGAAGGGGGAAGAAGAATGGAATAATAAAAAAACAGAATTGCAATAATCACCGACAGATGGCGCTATTGAGTGTGAAAGTAATGTGTAATACAAGAACAAAAAATTAAGGCGTAAAACCGGATGGCATACCTAATTTATTGGAAAATGTCACAGTGAATGTGACTACGTTTTCGCATGGCGGTGCTGAGCATGTTCAGGTTCCACATGGCCATTTTTTTTCGAGGACACAATCCACGCGATACACGACTTGCTCAACTGCGGAATGTAACGCATCAGGAGTGATGTTTCGCACATGTTGTGATATGCGATAAAGTAATTGACGTTTGTGACACCTCTACGGTACACAGTATTACACATTATATGTCACACTCAAAAGCGCCATCTGTCGGCGATCATTGCAATTATTTTTTTTTATTGTTCCATTCTTCTTCCCCCTTCTCGAATAGTAAGTGTACCGATTTTGGTTTCATTCCGGTTATTCCTTCAAGCTACAGACAGCTCCAAATAGAGATACTTATATTATAACCACCCTGTATATAGATTAAACTGATTTTAATATTTCTTGAAATTCAAAAATAATCTTTGAATTAATTTTTGAATTAATTTTTATTATATTCTAAAAATTTCCACTCGTATGATTTTTGTAACAATGCCCAGCAATATTTAAACTGAAATACAGTTTCTATTTGAAAATTGTTTTATCAAAGTAATAAATTCTATTGGGAAACGCTAATACTTTCAAAAAACATGATGCCATTATGAAATTTGCCTTGAGGTTGAAGTTTACGGAGGTGCTTTTATTTTCATATGAAAATAAGTACTTTGTCCATTGGTGGTCTTTTAATAATACACGTTCATAATTTGTCCATTTAAAATGAAAATTGTAAACTTGTTTAACAGTTCGAAATTAACAATCAAAATTTTATGACGAAAAGCCGTCAAATTTCTGTATAAAAAGGTATCTATTTATCTTCGCTAACTCTTATTTCTAAACTCATTTTTTAGATTGACGATGAATGTGCGTACATGTGCGTACGAATATATAAGTTTCATAATTTTGAAAGCACTTATCAGGCTTTTATAAATCTATCCAGCTATATAATACTTTCTAGCAATGGTACTTATGCTTATAGTATTTTCAAACTTTTTATCTGTTCTGAACATCATTACTTCCTTTCGTAGTGAATGATTTTGATTCACGGGATATTTAATTAATAAAGACAATAATTAGCTTTATAAAGCAAATGAATTTTTCTTCAATAGACTTGGTGGTCTTTTAAGAAGTATGCATCTCAATTCTGACAGTTTATATTTCTGATGTTTGGCCAGATTTTTATGAGTTTTCTTTGCACTTTACCCTGTAGCATCTCTTAATTTTACATCCTTTCCAAATTCCAATAATGTTTACATATCCAACATAAAATTTCAGTTTTCCTTTTAATATAAGGGTATTGTAAATCACCTTTTAAAAGAATCTGCGATGTTCATCTTCAGTTAATCAAAATTATTCATACTGGTAGAGAGAGCTGTAACATTTAAATATAACAATAAATCTTGAGATGTATGTGAGTACGTCATTATAACTGAGCTCTTGAAAAGTGTATTTTCAGCATGCGTGTTCGAACAATTGAATTAAACATAGGTTAAATACCAAAGGCCTGGCGGACCACAGAGAAGTTGTCGGCGGGCGCCCGCGGGCCACGTGTTTGACATGCCTGATTTACAGGGACACTCAAAAAAATTAGGTTACAACACTGTCTATGCTGGTAGCTCGTTTTCAATTGTGGTACGATTTTTTTTATAAACAATCAAAGTTTAAATTTTTTTGTGAAAATCGGCACCTTAACTTTGAACGGACGCCATTTTGATCAAAATGAATTGTGTTCAAAAACTGTACGATTAGTCTCTTTTAGTTTTAAATGTTTGGAGTAAAGGCCTTATGCTTTTTATAATTTCAGAAAACATTTGACAGAATTATGATGATTACCGTAGACGGCTATCAGAATAACACCCTCTCCAGGAAGCTGCAGGGGATACCCAACTCTATATCTAAAGTATAATAACTATTACTTTTCATGTAATCTAATAGCACAAAACTTTTTTTTTAAAATACGTAGTATGGAAGGGGGGGGGGGGTCATTAACTCTCTCATATCCTTGTGTTGCTACACTGGTGGAAATTGATTTATGAAAACACGTTTTTTTGACAAAAACTTCTATAATATTCATTAAAAATGAATGAAATTTCATGGGATATACATAGTACGTATGACAAATCTGTTACAAAAATAAATTTTCACACATAATATTAAACATAAACAAAAAGTCAAAAATTAAATTTTCGTAATATACGAGCATGGAAATTGATTTATGAAATATCACATTTCATTGGTTATTCTGAAGCAATGTGACTAAAATTTGCATAAAACAAGGTAACGTGACCTGCAAAGTAGACATAAAAAGCGTTGTACAGTGAAAGCAATACGTTTCACTTACAATTTTCGCGATGGGTAAACGAAAGATTCTGTCTGAGGCAGAAAGAGGTAAAATCGACGCATATTTAGAATGTGGAAAGTCTGTCCCGGAAATTAGTAAATTAATTAAAAGATCTGTTGGTGTGATATATAACTATAGAAAAGATCCAGCAAATTATGGCAAAAATTTTAACAAAAAAGGTAATCCACGCTTAAGCAAGAGACAGAAAAGGGGGATTCTTCAACTTGCAATATTGATTAACTAACTTAGGATACTGAATTTGTTTAAAGTGTAAACGTTACGAAAAGCCAGTATAAAATCCATCGATTTACGCAAAGATGAACGTAAAAATATATATAAAAAAATCGATAACTTAATTTATTTAAAGGCAAAATATTATGAAAAGCCTTTAAATAAATTAAGTTATCGATTTTTTTTTCAGAAAAAAATTCGAAAACTGGCACGTTCAAAATGCATCAATATCGTTTAATTTCCATCGATTTACGAAAAATCATCGTAAAATGCTATTGAAAATTTACGCAAAAATCAACATAAATAGATCAACAAATTTAGGTAAATGTATATGTTTAATCGTAAAATGTTACAAAAAGCCAATTTCAACTACAGTATCGTAAAAAGAAATAACAAAAATGATATGCTTAAAATCCAACGATTTACGTAAATATCGCCGTAAACTGCTATTAAAGATTTTCGCAAAAATCAACGTAAAAAGATCAACAAATTTAGGTAAGGAATTTGTTTATAGGAAAAAATGATACAAAAAGCCAATCGCAACTACAATAATGTAGAAAAAAATATGGAAAACGGCCCGGTCCGTTTAAAATCCATCAATTTATGTAAAAATCCCCGTAAAGTGCAAGCTATTTAAAAATTATTTATTAAAAAAATTAAATTATTTACAAAAAGCCAATATTAACTACGATAATGTGGAAAACATTACGAAAAACAGCACATTTAAAACCAATCGTTTACGTTTAAATTCCACCGATTTACGCAAAAAATCACCGTAAAGTGCTATTACACATTTACGTAAAAAACAACGTAAAAAGATCACCAAATTTTGGTAAAATATTTAAAATATATTGATTAAAAAAATTAAATTATTGAAATTATTGGTAATTTTATATTTGTATAAGGGTAAATTATGGTAGATGGATGAAAAAGGGGCTAACAGGCTGTCTCTGAAATTTGTAATGTATTTTTCGCCTTGTTCAAAAAAGCATGTCTGCCAATTTGCTTGCAAATGTTGAACAGTGTAAAAAAATTATGAAAAATGGCACGTTTAAAATCCTCCAATTTACGTAAAAATTATCGTAAAGTGCAAGTTATTTAAAAATTATTTATTAAAAAAAAATATTTACGAAAAGCCATTTTATCTGCGATAATACAGAAAATTTTTCGAAAAATGAAACGTTTACATTCCATCGATTTACCCCAAAATCACCGTAAAGTGCTATTAAAATTTTACACAAAAATCAACGTAAATAGATCAACAAATTTACGTAACTGAATTTATTTATAGGAAAAGTGATACGAAAAGCCAGTTGCAAATACGATAATGTAGAAAAAATTACGAAAAACGACACATTTAAAAGCCATCAATTTATGTCACCTAAAAGTCACCTAAAAGTGCAAGCTATTTAAAAATTATTTATTAAAAAAATTAAATTGTTTACAAAAAGCTAATTTTAACAAAGATAATGTGGAGAACATTACGAAAAACATCACGCTTAAAATACATCGATCACGTTTAAATTCCACCGATTAAGTGCCTACGCTAGTCACGCGAAAAAACGCTCCAGCTAATGTTAAGTCTATGGGAAGGTTATCGCACGATTTCTCGCTCGCATTTTAATATTTTTAAATGATTTTTTTGCATAGCATAGCTGAGGTCGATCTCTAACGTTGTTAGTTTTTACTTTTTCAATTTTGGTTCCAATATTTTTATATAAGGGTACTTTTTCTTCCAGAACCGGTTCCAAAATGGAAAATGTCCGCTCATAAAAAAAGCCGTAACCAAAATCGAAAAAGTAAAAACTAACAACGTTAGAGATCGACCTCAGCTATCCTATGCAAAAAAAATCATTTAAAAATATTAAAATGCGAGCGAGAAATCGCGCGATAACCTTCCCATAGACTTAACATTAGCTGGAGCGTTTCTTCGCGTGACTAGCGTAGGCTCTTAAGGCAAAAATCACAGATGTTGTGGAAGTGCCAAGGCACTTCTCTGAAAGAAGGGGTACCAGAGCCTCAAGAGAGGTTGGACTTCTAGAGCTGGTCTTCTAATTTTGAACCAATTCCAGATGAAATACCTGCATCTGGATTGGCACCTCCAGAGGTAACGCTTATATAGAACTTGGAGGACTTTGGAGCCACGAACATATTTAACGTGCACCAGCTCCCATTAACGTACAAAAAAAAAATCACAGTAAAGTGCTATTACACATTTAAATTAAAATCAATGTAAAAAAAAAAATAAATAATAATAATCACCAAATTTAGGAAAATTAAATTTCTTAAACACAAAATGTTACGAAAACCCAATTTCCAATACTGGCTAATTCTATACGGGGATGTAGTGTCAGTCACAGAGATGAAAATGGCTGCGGTGTTTGACTACCAGTATTATAGTAAAGGAAAATTTAACTTATTCAATCCCATGTATCTACAATTAAATACAGGGAAGACGTTTTTAAAAAAATACCGGTGGCCAAGAACGGTAAACATTTCCAGCTATGTGACTTACACTACTTTCAAGCATGGAATTAGCCTACTCTAATGTAGAAAAAATTACGATAAATGGCCTACTTGAAAATCATTGATTTACGCAAAAGTTCCCTTAAATTGTTAATATTTAAAAATTACTGATTAAAAAAATTAAATTATTGAAATTATTGGCAATTTCACATTTGTATAGTGTAAATTATTGTAGATTATTGTAAAAGGGGCTGACAGTTTGTCTCTGAAATTTGTTATGTATTTTTCGCCTTGTTCAAAAAAAGCATGTATGCCACTTTACTTGCAAATGTTGAACATTGTAATAAAATTATGAAAACCGGCACCTTTTAAATCCATCAATTTACGTAAAAATCACCGTAAAGTGCAAGTTATTTAAAAATTATTTATTGAAAAAAATAAATTATTTACGAAAAGCCAATTTTACTTGCGATAATGCAGAAAATATTACGAGAAATGAAGAGTTTACATTCAATCGATTTACCCCAAAATCACCGTAAATTGCTATTAAAATTTTACACAAAAATCAACATAAATAAATCAACAAATTTACGTAAATGAATTTGTTTATAGGGGAAATGATACGAAAAGCCAGTTGCAACTAGGATAATGTAGATAAATTATGAAGAACCGCACATTTAAAATGAATCGATTGCGTTTAAATTCTATCGATTTACGCAAAAGTCTCCGTAAATTTATTTTTTAATTTTATGAAAAATCATCGTAAATAGATCAACAAATTTAGGTATCTGAACTTGTTTAAAGAGAAAATATTACGAAGAGTCAGTTTCAACTACGATAACGTAAAAAGAAATAACAAAAACCGTATACTTCAAATTCATCCATTTACGCAAAAATCACCGTAAACTGCTAAGTAAAGATTTTCGCAAAAAATAACGTAAAAAGATCAGCAAATTTAGGTAACGGAATTTGTTTACAGGGTACATGTAGCCAGTTGCAACTACAAAAATGTAGAAAAAAATATGAAAAACGGCCCGTTTAAAACCCACCAGTTTACGTAAAAATCACCGTAAAGTGCAAGCTATTTAAAAATTATTTTCTAAAACAGTTAAAATATTTACAAAAAGTCAATTTTAACTACGATAATGTGGAAAACATTACGAAAAACAGCATATTTAAAATCCATCGATTACATTTAAATTCCACCGATTTACGCAAAAATCACCGTAAAGTGCTATTGCACATTTACGTAAAACGATCACCAAATTTAGGTACATTAAATTTCTTAAAGGTAAAATGTTATAAAA
This sequence comes from Maratus michaelseni, assembly GCA_963931845.1. Lineage (NCBI taxonomy): Eukaryota > Metazoa > Arthropoda > Arachnida > Araneae > Salticidae > Maratus > Maratus michaelseni. The sequence goes on along the minus strand of OZ007590.1, from coordinate 381,477,474 downwards.
AGCCAATTTCCAATACTATTATGTAGAAAATATTACGAAAAATGACTTGTTTGAAATTCATTGATTTACGCAAAAATCCCCGTAAATTGTTAATTTTTAAAAATTACAGATTAAAAATAAATAAATTTTTGAAATTATTGGAAATTTCACATTTGTATAAAGGTAAATTATTGTAGATTGTTGAAAAAGAAGCTGACAGGTTGCCTCTGAAATTTCTTATGTATTTTCCGCCTTGTTCAAAAAAGGCATGTATGCCACTTTGCTTGCTAATGTTGAACATTGTAACAAAATTATGAAAAACGACACGTTTTAAATACATCAATTTACGTAAAAATCACCGTAAAGTGCAATTTATTTAAAAAATATTTATTAAAAAAATAAATTATTTACGAAAAGCCCATTTTACTTGCGATAATGCAGAAAATATTACGAGAAATGAAAAGTTTACATTCAATCGATTTACCCCAAAATCACCGTAAATTGCTATTAAAATTTTACACAAAAATCAACGTAAATACATCAACAAATTTACGTAAATGAATTTGTTTATAGGGAAAATGATACGAAAAGTCAGTTGCAACTACGATAATGTAGAAAAAATTATGAAGAACGGCACATTTAATATCAATCGATTGCGTTTAAATTCTATCGATTTACGCAAAAGTCACCGTAATTTTTTTTTTTATTTTATGAAAATTCATCGTAAATTGATCAACAAATTTAGGTATCTGAACTTGTTCAAAGGGAAAATATTACGAAGAGTCCGTTTCAACTACGATACCGTAAAAATAAATAACAAAAACCATATGATTAAAATCCATCGATTTACGCAAAAATCCCCGTAAAGTGCTAGTAAAGATTTTCGCAAAAAATAACGTAAAAAGATCAACAAATTTAGGTAATGGAATTTGTTTACAGGGAGAATGATATGGAAAGCTAGTTGCAACTACGATAACGTAAAAAGAAATAAGAAAAAATGATTTGCTTAAAATTCATCGATTTACGCAAAATTCCCCGTAAAGTGCTATTAAAGATTTTCGCAAAAAATCAATGTAAAAAGACCAACAAATTTATTTATAGGGAAAATGATCCGAAAATCCAGTTGCAACTACAGTAATGGAGAAAAAAATATGAAAAACGGCCCGTTTAAAATCCACCAGTTTACGTAAAAATCACCGTAAACTGCAAGCTATTTAAAAAATATTTTCTGAAAAAGTTAAATTATTTACAAAAAGTCAGTTTTAAATACGATAATGTGGAAAACATTACGAAAAACAGCATATTTAAAATCCATCGATTACGTTTAAATTCCACCGATTTACGCAAAAATCTCCGTAAAATGCTATTACACATTTACGTGAAATTCAACGTAAAAAGGAAAATTCAATTTCTTAAAGGCAAAATGTTACAAAAACCCAATTTCTAATACTCTTATGTAGAAAATATTACGAACAAGTATGGTAAGTGTGATCAAAGATCGCTATAAGGGTTTCGTTTAATAGTCCTTTCAAAACACTTTATCCTTTCTTTAATAAATCCAAATAAATTTCATTTTAGCAACCAAAAAAGGAAAAGTCGGGTTCTTTATAAAGTAAAAATTTACCGGTCTATTTTTCTCGTCTTTTCGAATATCTAAACCAACTCGATAGTGGGCGAAACCCGCTTTTATATTCCGTCATAATAATATCTGTCATGTGGACTAAATGCGATATTAAAAAAAAATTCAAAATTAACATGTTGTACACCTTTAAAATGTTAAAATATGCGAATATTTCCGTAATCGGGTTTTTATTATGATTCAATATGTTCCTCAAATTTATATATTTACTACATTAAAGCCGTGAGTATAAAACATCACAAATTTACTGAATGGGTATACAAAAGTTTTGTATACACCATTCAGTAAATTTATGAAGAACGTTACATTTAAAAGAAGAACGGCACATTTAAACAACGGGACATTTTATAAAGGACGGCACATTTAAAATCAATCGATTGCGTTTCAATTCTATCGATTTACGCAAAAAATAACGTAATTTTTTTTTTTTTTTAATGAAAAATCATCGTAAATAGATCAACAAATTTAAGTATCTGAACTTGTATAAAGGGAAAACATTACGAAGAGCCAGTTTTAACTACCATAACGTAAAAAGAAATGACAAAAACTCTATACTTAATATCCATCGATTTACGCAAAAATCACCGTAAAGTGCTAGTAAAGATTTTCGCAAAAAATAACGTAAAAAGATCAACAAATTTAGGTAACGGAATTTGTTTACAGGGTGAATGATATGAAAAGCCAGTTGCAACTACGATAACGTAAAAAAGAAATAAGAAAAATGATTTGCTTAAAATACATCGATTTACGCAAAATTCCCCGTAAAGTGCTATTAAAGATTTTCGCAAAAAATAACGTAAAAAGATCAACAAATTTAGGTAACGGAATTTGTTTACAGGGAAAATGATAAGAAAAGCCAGTTGCAACTACGATAACGTAAAAAGAAATAAGAAAAATGATTTGCTTAAAATCCATCGATTTACGCAAAATTCCCCGTAAACTGCTATTAAAGATTTTCGCAAAAAATCAACGTAAAAAGACCAACAAATTTATGTAACGGAATTTGTTTATAGCGGAAATGATCCGAGAAGCCAGTTGCAGCTACGATAATGTAGGAAAAATTATGAAGAACAGCACATTTAAAATCACTAGATTGCGTTTAAATTCTATCGATTTACGCAAAAAATAACGTAAAAAGATAAACAAATTTAGGTAACGGAATTTGTTTACAGGGAAAATGATATAAAAAGCCAGTTGCAACTACAATAAAGTGAAAAGAAATAAGAAAAATGATTTGCTTAAAATCCATCGATTTACGCAAAATTCACCGTAAAGCGCTATTAAAGATTTTCGCAAAAAATCAACGTAAAAAGACCAAAAAATGTATGTAACGGAATTTGTTTATAGAGAAAATGATCCAAAAACCCAGTTGCAACTACAATATTGTAGAAAAAAAATGAAAAACGGCACGTTTAAAATCGACTAGTTTACGTAAAAATCACCGTAAAGTGCTAGTAAAGGTTTTCTCAAAAAATAACGTAAAAAGGTCAACAAATTTAGGTAACGGAATTTGTTTACAGGGAAAATGATACGAAAAGCCAGTTGCAACTACGATAACGTAAAAAGAAATAAGAAGAATGATTTGCTTAAAATCCATCGATTTACGCAAAAATCACCGTAAAGTGCTAGTAAAAATTTTCGCAAAAAATAACGTAAAAAGATCAACAAACTTAGGTAACGGAATTTGTTTACAGGGAAAATGATATGAAAAGCCAGTTGCAACTACGATAACGTTAAAAGAAATAAGAAAAATGATGTGCTTAAAATCCATCGATAAATGATCCGAAAAGCCAGTTGCAACTACGATAATGTATAGAAAAAATTATGAAGAACGGCACATTTAAAATCACTAGATTGCGTTTAAATTCTATCGATTTACGCAAACAATAACGTAAAAAGATCAACAAATTTAGGTAACGGAATTTGTTTAGAGGGAAAATGATGTAAAAAGCCAGTTGCAACTACAATAACGTAAAAAGAAATAAGAAAAATGATTTGCTTAAAATCCATCAATTTACGCAAAATTCCCCGTAAAGCGCTATTAAAGATTTTCGCAAAAAATCAACGTAAAAAGACCAAAAAATTTATGTAACGGAATTTGTTTATAGGGAAAATGATCCGAAAACCCAGTTGTAACTACAATAATGTAGAAAAAAAATGAAAAACGGCCCGTTTAAAATCGACCAGTTTACGTAAAAATCACCGTAAAGTGCTAGTAAAGATTTTCTCAAAAAATAACGTAAAAAGGTCAACAACCAGAATTTGTTTACAGGGAAAATGATATGAAAAGCCAGTTGCAACTACGATAACGTAAAAATAAATAAGAAAAATGATTTCCTTAAAATCCATCAATTTACGCAAAAATCACCGTAAAGTGCTAGTAAAAATTTTCGCAAAAAATAACGTAAAAGATCAACAAATTTAGGTAACGGAATTTGTTTACAGGGAAAATGATATGAAAAGCCAGTTGCAACTACGTTAACGTTAAAAGAAATAAGAAAAATGATTTGCTTAAAATCCATCGATTTACGCAAAATTCCCCGTAAAGTGCCATTAAAGATTTTCGCAAAAAATCAACGTAAAAAGACCAACAAATTTATGTAACGGAATTTGTTTATAGGGAAAATGATCCGAAAAGCCAGTTGCAACTACAATAATGTAGAAAAAAAAAATAAGAAAAACGGCCCATTTAAAAATCCACCAGTTTACGTAAAAATCACCGTAAAGTGCAAGCTATTTAAAAATTATTTTCTAAAAAAGTTAAATTATTTACAAAAAGTCAATTTTAACTACGATAATGTGGAAAACATTACGAAAAACAGCACATTTAAAATCCATCGATTACGTTTAAATTCCACTGATTTACGCAAAAATCACCGTAAAGTGCTATTACACATTTGCGTAAAATTCAACGTAAAAAGTTCACAAAATTTAGGTAAAAACCCAATTTCCAATACTTTTATGTAGAAAATATTACGAAAAATGACTTGTCTGAAATTCATTGATTTACGCAAAAGTCACCGTAAATTGTTACTATTTAAAAATTACTGATTAAAAAAAAAATTATTGAAATTATTGGAAAATTTACATTTGTATAAAGGTAAATTATTGTAGATTGTTGTAAAAGGGGCTGACAGTTTGTCACTGAAATTTGTTATGTATTTTTCGCCTTCTTCAAAAAAAGCATGTATGCCACTTTACTTGCAAATGTTGAACATTGTAATAAAATTATGAAAACCGGAACCTTTTAAATCCATCAATTTACGTAAAAATCACAGTAAAGTGCAAGTTATTTAAAAAATATTTATTAAAAAAATAAATTATTTACGAAAAGCCAATTTTACTTGCGATAATGCAGAAAATATTATGAGAAATGAAAAGTTTACATTCAATCGATTTACTCCAAAATCACCGTAAAGTGCTATTAAAATTTTAGACAAAAATCAACATAAATAGATCAACAAATTTACGCAACTGAATTTGTTTATAGGGAAAATGATACGAAAAGCTAGTTGCAACTACGATAATGTAGAAAAGTTATGAAGAACGGCACATTTAAAATCAATCAATTGTGTTTAAATTCTATTGGTTTACGCAAAAGTCACCGTAATTTTTTTTATTTTATTTTATGAAAAATCATCGTAAATAGATCAACAAATTTAGGTATCTGAAGTTGTTTAAAGGGAAAATATTACGAAGAGCCAGTTTCAACTACGATAACGTATAAAGAAATAACAAAAACCGTATACTTAAAATCCATCGATTTTCGCAAAATTCCCCTTAAAGTACTATTAAAGATTTTCGCAAAAAAATCAACGTAAAAAGACCTACAAATTTCGGTAACGGAATTTGTTTATATGGAAAATGATACGAATAGCCAGTTTCAACTACGATAACGTAAAAATAAATAAGAAAAATGATTTGCTTAAAATCCATCGATTTACGCAAAATTCCCCTTAAAGTACTATTAAAGATTTTCGCAAAAAAATCAACATAAAAAGACCAACAAATTTCGGTAACGGAATTTGTTTATAGGGAAAATGATACGAATAGCCAGTTGCAACTACAATAATGTAGAAAAAAAATATGAAAAACGGCCCGTTTAAAATCCACCAGTTTACGTAAAAGTGCTATTACACATTTACGTAAAAATCAACGTAAAAAGATCACCAAATTTAGGTAAATTAAATTTCTTAAAGCAAACTGTTGCATAACTCCAAATTCCAATAGTCTAATGTAGAAAATATTACGAACAATGGCTTGTTTGAAATTCATTCATTTACACTCAAATCACCGTAAATTGTAAATATTTAAAAATTACGGATTTAAAAAATTAAATTAAGAAAATTATTGGAAATTTTACACTTGTTTAAAGATAAATTATGGATGATTGTTGAAAAAGAGGGTAATAGGTTGTCTGTGACATTTCTAATGTATTTTTCGCCTTGCTCAAAAAAGCATTTATGCCACTTTGCTTGCAAATCGGTCAAATATTTTAGAATTGCGTGCTCATAAACTTTGAAATTTATATAAATATTGATCAACAAATTGCAAGTAACAGAAATTGTTTATAGGGAAAATGATACGAATAGCCAGTTGCAACTTCGATAATGTAGAAAAAAATTACGAAAAGGCACATTTAAAATCCTTCGATTTACGCAAAAATCACCGTAAATTTCTATTAAACATTTACGCAAAAATATCAACAAATTTACGTTAATAAGTAATAGGTACGTAATAGGTAATTGATTTTGTTTAAAGGGAAAATGATATGAAAAGCCAGTTGCAACTACGATAACGTAAAAAGAAATAAGAAAAATTATTTGCTTAAAATCCATCGATTTACGAAAAATTCCCCGTAAAGTGCTATTACAGATTTTCGCAAAAAAATCAACATAAAAAGACCTACAAATTTCGGTAACGGAATTTGTTTAGAGGGAAAATGAATAGCCAGTTTTTTCCCCGTAAAGTGTTATTACGGGGAAAATTCCCGTAAAGTGCTATTAAAGATTTTCGCAAATAATCAACGTAAAAAGAGCAATAAATTTAGGTAGCGGAAGTTGTTTATAGGGAAAATGATCCGAAAAGCCAGTTGCAAATACAATAATGTAGAAAAAAAATATGAAAAACGGCCCCGTTTAAAATCCACCAGTTTACGTAAAAATCACCGTAAAGTGCAAGCTATTTAAAAATTATTTTCTAAAAAAGTTAAATTATTTACAAAAAGTCAATTTTAACTACGATAATGTGGAAAACATTACGAAAAACAGCACATTTAAAATCCATCGATTACGTTTAAATTCCACTGATTTACGCAAAAATCACCGTAAAGTGCTATTACACATTTGCGTAAAATTCAATTTAAAAAGATCACAAAATTTAGGTAAAAACCCAATTTCCAATACTTTTATGTAGAAAATATTACAAAAATCAAGGTAAATTGTTACTATTTAAAAATTACTGATTTAAAAAAAAAATTATTGAAATTATTGGAAAATTTACATTTGTATAAAGGTAAATTATTGTAGATTGTTGTAAAAGGGGCTGTCAGTTTGTCTCTGAAATTTGTTATGTATTTTTCGCCTTCTTCAAAAAAAAGCATGTATGCCACTTTACTTGCAAATGTTGAACATTGTAATAAAATTATGAAAACCGGTACCTTTTAAATCCATCAATTTACGTAAAAATAACCGTAAAGTGCAAGTTATTTAAAAAATATTTATTAAAAAAAATAAATTATTTACGAAAAGCCAATTTTACTTGCGATAATGCAGAAAATATTACGAGAAATGAAAAGTTTACATTCAATCGATTTACTCCAAAATCACCGTAAAGTGCTATTAAAATTTTAGACAAAAATCAACATAAATAGATCAACAAATTTACGGAACTGAATTTATTTATAGGGAAAATGATACGAAAAGCCAGTTGCAACTACGATAATGTAGAAAAGTTATGAAGAACGGCACATTTAAAATCAATCGATTGTGTTTAAATTCTATTGATTTACGCAAAAGTCACCGTAATTTTTTTAATTTTATTTTATGAAAAATCATCGTAAATGGATCAACAAATTTAGGTATCTGAACTTGTTTAAAGGGAAAATATTACGAAGAGCCAGTTTCAACTACGATAACGTAAAAAGAAATAACAAAAACTGTATACTTAAAATTCATCGAATTACTCAAAATTCCCCGTAAAGTACTATTAAAGATTTTCGCAAAAAAATCAACGTACAAAGACCTACAAATTTCGGTAATGGAATTTGTTTATATGGAAAATGATACGAAAAGCCAGTTTCAACTACGATAACGTAAAAAGAAATAAGAAAAATGATTTGCTTAAAATCCATCGATTTACGCAAAAATTCCCCGTAAAGTACTATTAAAGATTTTCTCAAAAAAATCAACGTACAAAGACCTACAAATTTCGGTAACGGAATTTGTTTATATGGAAAATGATACGAATAGCCAGTTTCAACTACGATAACGTAAAAAGAAATAAGAAAAATGATTTGCTTAAAATCCATCGATTTACGCAAAATTCCCCGTAAAGTGCTATTACAGATTTTCGCAAAAAAATCAACATAAAAAGACCAACAAATTTCGGTAACGGAATTTGTTTATAGGGAAAATGATACGAATAGCCAGTTGCAACTACAATAATGTAGAAAAAAAAATATGAAAAACGGCCCGTTTAAAATCCACCAGTTTACGTAAAAGTGCTATTACACATTTACGTAAAAATCAACGTAAAAAGATCACCAAATTTAGGTAAATTAAATTTCTTAAAGCAAACTGTTGCATAACTCCAAATTCCAATAGTCTAATGTAGAAAATATTACGAACAATGGCTTGTTTGAAATTCATTCATTTACACTCAAATCACCGTAAATTGTAAATATTTAAAAATTACGGATTTAAAAAATTAAATTAAGAAAATTATTGGAAATTTTACACTTGTTTAAAGATAAATTATGGATGATTGTTGAAAAAGAGGGTAATAGGTTGTCTGTGACATTTCTAATGTATTTTTCGCCTTGCTCAAAAAAGCATTTATGCCACTTTGCTTGCAAATCGGTCAAATATTTTAGAATTGCGTGCTCATAAACTTTGAAATTTATATAAATATTGATCAACAAATTGCAAGTAACAGAAATTGTTTATAGGGAAAATGATACGAATAGCCAGTTGCAACTTCGATAATGTAGAAAAAAATTACGAAAAGGCACATTTAAAATCCTTCGATTTACGCAAAAATCACCGTAAATTTCTATTAAACATTTACGCAAAAATATCAACAAATTTACGTTAATAAGTAATAGGTACGTAATAGGTAATTGATTTTGTTTAAAGGGAAAATGATATGAAAAGCCAGTTGCAACTACGATAACGTAAAAAGAAATAAGAAAAATTATTTGCTTAAAATCCATCGATTTACGAAAAATTCCCCGTAAAGTGCTATTACAGATTTTCGCAAAAAAATCAACATAAAAAGACCTACAAATTTCGGTAACGGAATTTGTTTAGAGGGAAAATGAATAGCCAGTTTTTTCCCCGTAAAGTGTTATTACTGGGAAAATTCCCGTAAAGTGCTATTAAAGATTTTCGCAAATAATCAACGTAAAAAGAGCAATAAATTTAGGTAGCGGAAGTTGTTTATAGGGAAAATGATCCGAAAAGCCAGTTGCAAATACAATAATGTAGAAAAAAAATATGAAAAACGGCCCCGTTTAAAATCCACCAGTTTACGTAAAAATCACCGTAAAGTGCAAGCTATTTAAAAATTATTTTCTAAAAAAGTTAAATTATTTACAGAAAGTCAATTTTAACTACGATAATGTGGAAAACATTACGAAAAACAGCACATTTAAAATCCATCGATTACGTTTAAATTCCACTGATTTACGCAAAAATCACCGTAAAGTGCTATTACACATTTGCGTAAAATTCAATTTAAAAAGATCACAAAATTTAGGTAAAAACCCAATTTCCAATACTTTTATGTAGAAAATATTACAAAAATCAAGGTAAATTGTTACTATTTAAAAATTACTGATTTAAAAAAAAAATTATTGAAATTATTGGAAAATTTACATTTGTATAAAGGTAAATTATTGTAGATTGTTGTAAAAGGGGCTGTCAGTTTGTCTCTGAAATTTGTTATGTATTTTTCGCCTTCTTCAAAAAAAAGCATGTATGCCACTTTACTTGCAAATGTTGAACATTGTAATAAAATTATGAAAACCGGTACCTTTTAAATCCATCAATTTACGTAAAAATAACCGTAAAGTGCAAGTTATTTAAAAAATATTTATTAAAAAAAATAAATTATTTACGAAAAGCCAATTTTACTTGCGATAATGCAGAAAATATTACGAGAAATGAAAAGTTTACATTCAATCGATTTACTCCAAAATCACCGTAAAGTGCTATTAAAATTTTAGACAAAAATCAACATAAATAGATCAACAAATTTACGGAACTGAATTTATTTATAGGGAAAATGATACGAAAAGCCAGTTGCAACTACGATAATGTAGAAAAGTTATGAAGAACGGCACATTTAAAATCAATCGATTGTGTTTAAATTCTATTGATTTACGCAAAAGTCACCGTAATTTTTTTAATTTTATTTTATGAAAAATCATCGTAAATGGATCAACAAATTTAGGTATCTGAACTTGTTTAAAGGGAAAATATTACGAAGAGCCAGTTTCAACTACGATAACGTAAAAAGAAATAACAAAAACTGTATACTTAAAATTCATCGAATTACTCAAAATTCCCCGTAAAGTACTATTAAAGATTTTCGCAAAAAAATCAACGTACAAAGACCTACAAATTTCGGTAATGGAATTTGTTTATATGGAAAATGATACGAAAAGCCAGTTTCAACTACGATAACGTAAAAAGAAATAAGAAAAATGATTTGCTTAAAATCCATCGATTTACGCAAAAATTCCCCGTAAAGTACTATTAAAGATTTTCTCAAAAAAATCAACGTACAAAGACCTACAAATTTCGGTAACGGAATTTGTTTATATGGAAAATGATACGAATAGGCAGTTTCAACTACGATAACGTAAAAAGAAATAAGAAAAATGATTTGCTTAAAATCCATCGATTTACGCAAAATTCCCCGTAAAGTACTATTACAGATTTTCGCAAAAAAATCAACATAAAAAGACCCACAAATTTCGGTAACGGAATTTGTTTATAGGGAAAATGATAAGAAAAGCCAGTTGCAACTACAATAATGTAGAAAAAAAATGAAAAACGGCCCGTTTAAAATCGACCAGTTTACGTAAAAATCACCGTAGAGTGCTAGTAAAGATTTTCTCAAAAAATAACGTAAAAAGGTCAACAAATTGAGGTCAACAACCAGAATTTGTTTACAGGGAAAATGATATGAAAAGCCAGTTGCAACTACGATAACGTAAAAATAAATAAGAAAAATGATTTCCTTAAAATCCATCAATTTACGCAAAAATCACCGTAAAGTGCTAGTAAAAATTTTCGCAAAAAATAACGTAAAAGATCAACAAATTTAGGTAACGGAATTTGTTTACAGGGAAAATGATATGAAAAGCCAGTTGCAACTACGTTAACGTTAAAAGAAATAAGAAAAATGATTTGCTTAAAATCCATCGATTTACGCAAAATTCCCCGTAAAGTGCCATTAAAGATTTTCGCAAAAAATCAACGTAAAAAGACCAACAAATTTATGTAACGGAATTTGTTTATAGGGAAAATGATCCGAAAAGCCAGTTGCAACTACAATAATGTAGAAAAAAAAATAAGAAAAACGGCCCGTTTAAAATCCACCAGTTTACGTAAAAATCACCGTAAAGTGCAAGCTATTTAAAAATTATTTTCTAAAAAAGTTAAATTATTTACAAAAAGTCAATTTTAACTACGATAATGTGGAAAACATTACGAAAAACAGCACATTTAAAATCCATCGATTACGTTTAAATTCCACTGATTTACGCAAAAATCACCGTAAAGTGCTATTACACATTTGCGTAAAATTCAATTTAAAAAGATCACAAAATTTAGGTAAAAACCCAATTTCCAATACTTTTATGTAGAAAATATTACAAAAATCAAGGTAAATTGTTACTATTTAAAAATTACTGATTTAAAAAAAAAAATTATTGAAATTATTGGAAAATTTACATTTGTATAAAGGTAAATTATTGTAGATTGTTGTAAAAGGGGCTGTCAGTTTGTCTCTGAAATTTGTTATGTATTTTTCGCCTTCTTCAAAAAAAAGCATGTATGCCACTTTACTTGCAAATGTTGAACATTGTAATAAAATTATGAAAACCGGTACCTTTTAAATCCATCAATTTACGTAAAAATAACCGTAAAGTGCAAGTTATTTAAAAAATATTTATTAAAAAAAATAAATTATTTACGAAAAGCCAATTTTACTTGCGATAATGCAGAAAATATTACGAGAAATGAAAAGTTTACATTCAATCGATTTACTCCAAAATCACCGTAAAGTGCTATTAAAATTTTAGACAAAAATCAACATAAATAGATCAACAAATTTACGCAACTGAATTTGTTTATAGGGAAAATGATACGAAAAGCCAGTTGCAACTACGATAATGTAGAAAAGTTATGAAGAACGGCACATTTAAAATCAATCGATTGTGTTTAAATTCTATTGGTTTACGCAAAAGTCACCGTAATTTTTTTTATTTTATTTTATGAAAAATCATCGTAAATAGATCAACAAATTTAGGTATCTGAAGTTGTTTAAAGGGAAAATATTACGAAGAGCCAGTTTCAACTACGATAACGTATAAAGAAATAACAAAAACCGTATACTTAAAATCCATCGATTTTCGCAAAATTCCCCTTAAAGTACTATTAAAGATTTTCGCAAAAAAATCAACGTAAAAAGACCTACAAATTTCGGTAACGGAATTTGTTTATATGGAAAATGATACGAATAGCCAGTTTCAACTACGATAACGTAAAAATAAATAAGAAAAATGATTTGCTTAAAATCCATCGATTTACGCAAAATTCCCCGTAAAGTGCTATTACAGATTTTCGCAAAAAAATCAACATAAAAAGACCAACAAATTTCGGAAACGGAATTAGTTTATAGGGAAAATGATACGAATAGCCAGTTGCAACTACAATAATGTAGAAAAAAAAATATGAAAAACGGCCCGTTTAAAATCCACCAGTTTACGTAAAAGTGCTATTACACATTTACGTAAAAATCAACGTAAAAAGATCACCAAATTTAGGTAAATTAAATTTCTTAAAGCAAACTGTTGCATAACTCCAAATTCCAATAGTCTAATGTAGAAAATATTACGAACAATGGCTTGTTTGAAATTCATTCATTTACACTCAAATCACCGTAAATTGTAAATATTTAAAAATTACGGATTTAAAAAATTAAATTAAGAAAATTATTGGAAATTTTACACTTGTTTAAAGATAAATTATGGATGATTGTTGAAAAAGAGGGTAATAGGTTGTCTGTGACATTTCTAATGTATTTTTCGCCTTGCTCAAAAAAGCATTTATGCCACTTTGCTTGCAAATCGGTCAAATATTTTAGAATTGCGTGCTCATAAACTTTGAAATTTATATAAATATTGATCAACAAATTGCAAGTAACAGAAATTGTTTATAGGGAAAATGATACGAATAGCCAGTTGCAACTTCGATAATGTAGAAAAAAATTACGAAAAGGCACATTTAAAATCCTTCGATTTACGCAAAAATCACCGTAAATTTCTATTAAACATTTACGCAAAAATATCAACAAATTTACGTTAATAAGTAATAGGTACGTAATAGGTAATTGATTTTGTTTAAAGGGAAAATGATATGAAAAGCCAGTTGCAACTACGATAACGTAAAAAGAAATAAGAAAAATTATTTGCTTAAAATCCATCGATTTACGAAAAATTCCCCGTAAAGTGCTATTACAGATTTTCGCAAAAAAATCAACATAAAAAGACCTACAAATTTCGGTATATGAATTTGTTTAGAGGGAAAATGAATAGCCAGTTTTTTCCCCGTAAAGTGTTATTACGGGGAAAATTCCCGTAAAGTGCTATTAAAGATTTTCGCAAATAATCAACGTAAAAAGAGCAATAAATTTAGGTAGCGGAAGTTGTTTATAGGGAAAATGATCCGAAAAGCCAGTTGCAAATACAATAATGTAGAAAAAAAATATGAAAAACGGCCCCGTTTAAAATCCACCAGTTTACGTAAAAATCACCGTAAAGTGCAAGCTATTTAAAAATTATTTTCTAAAAAAGTTAAATTATTTACAAAAAGTCAATTTTAACTACGATAATGTGGAAAACATTACGAAAAACAGCACATTTAAAATCCATCGATTACGTTTAAATTCCACTGATTTACGCAAAAATCACCGTAAAGTGCTATTACACATTTGCGTAAAATTCAATTTAAAAAGATCACAAAATTTAGGTAAAAACCCAATTTCCAATACTTTTATGTAGAAAATATTACAAAAATCAAGGTAAATTGTTACTATTTAAAAATTACTGATTTAAAAAAAAAAAATTATTGAAATTATTGGAAAATTTACATTTGTATAAAGGTAAATTATTGTAGATTGTTGTAAAAGGGGCTGTCAGTTTGTCTCTGAAATTTGTTATGTATTTTTCGCCTTCTTCAAAAAAAAGCATGTATGCCACTTTACTTGCAAATGTTGAACATTGTAATAAAATTATGAAAACCGGTACCTTTTAAATCCATCAATTTACGTAAAAATAACCGTAAAGTGCAAGTTATTTAAAAAATATTTATTAAAAAAAAATAAATTATTTACGAAAAGCCAATTTTACTTGCGATAATGCAGAAAATATTACGAGAAATGAAAAGTTTACATTCAATCGATTTACTCCAAAATCACCGTAAAGTGCTATTAAAATTTTAGACAAAAATCAACATAAATAGATCAACAAATTTACGGAACTGAATTTATTTATAGGGAAAATGATACGAAAAGCCAGTTGCAACTACGATAATGTAGAAAAGTTATGAAGAACGGCACATTTAAAATCAATCGATTGTGTTTAAATTCTATTGATTTACGCAAAAGTCACCGTAATTTTTTTAATTTTATTTTATGAAAAATCATCGTAAATGGATCAACAAATTTAGGTATCTGAACTTGTTTAAAGGGAAAATATTACGAAGAGCCAGTTTCAACTACGATAACGTAAAAAGAAATAACAAAAACTGTATACTTAAAATTCATCGAATTACTCAAAATTCCCCGTAAAGTACTATTAAAGATTTTCGCAAAAAAATCAACGTACAAAGACCTACAAATTTCGGTAATGGAATTTGTTTATATGGAAAATGATACGAAAAGCCAGTTTCAACTACGATAACGTAAAAAGAAATAAGAAAAATGATTTGCTTAAAATCCATCGATTTACGCAAAAATTCCCCGTAAAGTACTATTAAAGATTTTCTCAAAAAAATCAACGTACAAAGACCTACAAATTTCGGTAACGGAATTTGTTTATATGGAAAATGATACGAATAGCCAGTTTCAACTACGATAACGTAAAAAGAAATAAGAAAAATGATTTGCTTAAAATCCATCGATTTACGCAAAATTCCCCGTAAAGTACTATTACAGATTTTCGCAAAAAAATCAACATAAAAAGACCCACAAATTTCGGTAACGGAATTTGTTTATAGGGAAAATGATAATAAAAGCCAGTTGCAACTACAATAATGTAGGAAAAAAAATGAAAAACGGCCCATTTAAAATCCACTAGTTTACGCAAAATTCCCCGTAAAGTGCTATTAAAGATTTTCGCAAAAAATCAGCGTAAAAAGACCAACAAGTTTCTGTAACGGAAGTTGTTTATAGGGAAAATCATCCGAAAAGCCAGTTGCAACTACGATAATGTAGAAAAAATTATGAAGAACGGCACTTTTAAAATCAATCGATTGTGTTTAAAGTGGTATTACACATTTACGTAAAATTCAATGTAAAAAGATCAACATATTTCAGTAACGGAATTTTCTTACAGGGAAAATGATACGAAAAGCCAGTTGCAACTTCGATAATGCAGAAAAAAATTACGAAAAGGCACATTTAAAATCACTCGATTTACGCAGAAATCACCGTAAAGTGCTATTAAGCATTTACGCAAAAAGATCAACAAATTTACGTTAATAAGTAATAGGTACGTAATAGGTAACTGATTTTGTTTAAAGGGAAAATGTCATGAAAAGACAATTTCAACTATGATAATGTAAAAATAATAGGAAAAATGACATGTTTAATATCCATGGATTTACATAAATATGACCGTAAAATAAAAGACTTTTAAAAATTAATGATTAAAAAAAATATTATTTACGAAAATCCAATTTTAACTGTGATAATGTAGAAAATATTACGAAAAATGAAACGTTTAAATTCCATTTTTTCCCAAAATCACCATAAAGTTTTTAAAATAAATTACGAAAAATCATCGTAAATAAATCTACAAATTTAGGTAACTGAACTTGTTTAAAGCGAAAATATTACGAAGAGCCAGTTTCAACTATGATAACGTAAAAAGATATAAGAAAAATGATTTGCTTAAAATCCATTGATTTACGCAAAATTCCCTGTAAAGTGCTATTAAAGATTTCCGCAAAAAAATCAACGTAAAAAGACCGACAAATTTAGGTAACGGTAGTTGTTTATAGGGAAAATCATCCGAAAAGCCATTTGCAACTACAATAATGTAGAAAAAAAAAATATGGAAACCGGCCCGTTTAAAATCCACCAGTTTACGCAAAATTCTCCGTAAAGTGCTATTAAAGATTTTCGCAAAAAATCAGCGTAAAAAGACCAACAAATTTACGTAACGGAAGTTGTTTATAGGGAAAATCATCCGAAAAGCCAGTTGCAACTACAATAATGTAGAAAAAATTATGAAGAACGGCACTTTTAAAATCAATTGATTGTTTTTAAATTCTATTGATTTACGCAAAAGTCACCGTAAATTTTTTTTTTAATTTTATGAAAAATCATCGTAAATAAATCAACAAATTTAAGTATCTGAACTTGTTTAAAAGGAAAATATTGCGAATAGCCAATTTCATCTACGATAACGTAAAAAAAAAAAAAAAAAAAAAAAAAAACCGCATAATTAAAATCCATCGATTTACGCAAAATTCCCCGTAAAGTGCTATTAAAGATTTTCGCAAAAAATCAACGTAAAAATACCAACAAATTTCGGTAACGGAATTTGTTTATATGGAAAATGATACGAATAGCCAGTTGCAACTACAATAATGTAGAAACAAAATATGAAAAACGGCCCGTTTAAATTTCACCAGTTTACGCAAAATTCCCCGTAAAGTGCTATTAAAGATTTTCGCAAAAAATCAACGTAAAAAGACCAACAAATTTAGGTAACGGAAGTCGTTTATAGGGAAAATCATCCGAAAAGCCAGTTGCAACTACAATAATGTAGAATAAAAATATGAAAAACGGCCCGTTTAAAATCCACCAGTTTACGCAAAATTCCCCGTAAAGTGCTATTAAAGATTTTCGAAAAAGCCAACGTAAAAAACACAACAAATTTATGTAACGGAATTTTTTTACAGGGAAAATGATATGAAAAGCCAGTTGCAACTACGATAATGTAGGAGAGATTATAAAAATCATCACATTTAAAATCCATTGATTACGTTTAAATTCCACCGTTTTACGCAACAATCACCGTAAAGTGCTATTACTCATTTATGAAAAAATCAAAGTTAAAAGATCACCAAATTTATTTAAATTAAATTTCTTAGTGGCAAACTATTCCGAAAACCCAATTTCTAAAACTTTAATGTAGAAAAAATTACGAAAAATGGCTTGTTTGAAATTAATTGATTTACGCAAAAATCACCGTAAATTGTTAATATTTAAAAATCACAGATTAAAAAAAAAAAAAATTGTTGATATTACTGGAAATTTCGCACTTGTGTAAAGATAAATTATAAAAGATAGTTGAAAAAGGTGGTAATAGGTTGTCTGTGAAATTTCTAATGTATTTTTCGTCTTGCTCAAAAAAGCATTTATGCCACTTTGCTTGCAAATCGGTCAAATATTTTAGAATTGCGTGCTCATAAACTTTGAAATTTATATAAATACTGATCAACAAATTTCGGTAACGGAATTTGTTTTTAGGGAAAATGATACGAAAAGCCAGTTGCAACTACAATAATGTAGAAAAAAATATGAAAAACGGCCCGTTTAAAATCCACCAGTTTACGTAAAAGTGCTATTACGATGCATTTACGTAAAAATCAAAGTAAAAAGATCACCAAATTTAGGTAAATTAAATTTCTTAAAGCAAACTGTTGCATAACCCCAAATTCCAATAGTCTAATGTAGAAAATATTAGGAACAATGGCTTGTTTGAAATTCATTCATTTAAACTCAAATCACCGTAAATTGTAAATATTTAAAAAATACTGATTTAAAAAATTAAATTAAGAAAATTATTGGAAATTTCACACTTGTATCAAGATAAATTATGGATGATTGATGAAAAAGAGGGTAATAGGTTGTCTGTGACATTTCTAATGTATTTTTCGCCTTGCTCAAAAAAGCATTTATGCCACTGTGCTTGCAAATCGGTCAAATATTTTAGAATTGCGTGCTCATAAACTTTGAAATTTATATAAATACTGATCAACAAACTGTAGGTAACAGAATTTGTTTATAGGGAAAATGATACGAAAAGCCAGTTGCAACTTCGATAATGTAGAAAAAAATTACGAAAAGGCACATGTAAAATCCTTCGATTTACGCAAAAATCACCGTAAAGTGCTATTAAACATGTACGCAAAAAGATCAACAAATTTACGTTAATAAGTAATAGGTACGTAATAGGTCACTGATTTTGTTTAAAGGCAAAATGTCACGAAAAGCCAATTTCAAATATGATAATGTAAAAATAATAGGAAAAATGACATGTTTAATATCCATCGATTTACATAAATATAACCGTAAAATAAAAGACTTTTAAAAATTAATGATTAAAAAAAATATTATTTACGAAAATCCAATTTTAACTGTGATAATGTAGAAAATATTACGAAAAATGAACGTTTAAATTCCATTTTTTTACCCCAAAATCACCATAAAGATTTTAAAAAAATTACGAAAAATCATCATAAATAGATCTACAAATTTAGGTAACTGAACTTCTTTAAAGCAAAAATATTACGAAGAGCCAGTTTCAACTACGATAACGTAAAAAGAAATAAGAAAAATGATTTGCTTAAAATCCATCAATTTACACAAAATTCCCCGTAAAGTGCTATTAAAGATTTCCAAAAAAAAATCAACGTAAAAAGACCGACAAAATTAGGTAACGGAATTTGTTTATAGGGGAAATGATACGAAAAACCAGTTGCAACTACAATAATGTAGAAAAAAAAAATTTGAAAATCGGCTCGTTTAAAATCCCCCAGTTTACGTAAAAATCACCGTAAAGTGCAAGCTATTTAAAAAATATTTTGTAAAAAAGTTAAATTATTTACAAAAAGTCAATTTTAACTTACGATAATGTGGAAAACATTACGAAAAACAGCATATTTAAAATCCATCGATTACGTTTAATCTCCACCGATTTACGCAAAAATCACCGTAAAGTACTATTACACATTTACGTAAAAATCAACGTAAAAAGATCACCAAATTTAGGTAAATGAAAATTTTTAAAGCAAACTGTTACGAAACCCCAATTTCCAATACTCTAATGTAGAAAATATTACGAACAATGGCTTGTTTGAAATTCATTGATTTACGAAAAATCACCGTAAATTGTAAATATTTAAAAATTACTGATTAAAAAAATTAAATTATTGAAATTATTGGAAATTTTACACTTGTATCAAGATAAATCATGTATGATTGTTGAAAAATAGGGTAATAGGTTGTCTGTGAAATTTCTAATGTATTTTTCGCCTTGCTCAAAAAAGCATTTATGCCACTTTGCTTGCAAATCGGTCAAATATTTTAGAATTGCGTTATGAGCATACACATAAACTTTGAAATTTATATAAATATGAATCAACAAATTGTAGGTAACAGAATTTGTTTATAGGGAAAATGATACGAACAGCCAGTTGCAACTTCGATAATGTAGAAAAAAATTACGATAAACGGCACTTTTAAAATCTATCGATTTACGCAAAAATCCCCGTAATTAACATTCCCCGTAATGCTATTAAACATTTACGAAAAAATAGCAACAAATTTACGTTAATAAGTAATAGGTACGTAATAGGTAACTGATTTTGTTTAAAGGGAAAATGTTACGAAAAGCCAATTTCAACTACGATAATGTAAAAATAAAACGAAAAATGACATGTTTAATATTCATCGATTTACGTAAATATGACAGTAAAATAAAAGACCTTTAAAAATTATTGATTAAAATAATATTATTTACGAAAATCCAATTTTAAGTGTGATAATGTAGAAAATATTTACGAAAAATGAAACGTTTAAATTCCATTATTTTACCCCAAAATCACCATAAAGTTTTAAAAAAAATTTACGAAAAATCATCGTAAATAGATCTATAAATTTAGGTAAGTGAACTTGTTTAAAGGGAAAATATTACGAATAGCCAGTTTCAACTACGATAACGTAAAAAGAAATAAAAAAAAATTATTTGCTTAAAATCCATCGATTTACGCAAAATTCCCCGTAAAGTGTTATTAAAGATTTTCGCAAAAAATCAACGTAAAAAGACCAACAAATTTATGTTACGGAATTTGTTTATAGTGAAAATGATACGAAAAGCTAGTTGCAACTGCAATAATGTAGCAAAAAAATATATGAAAAACGGCCCGTTTAAAATCCACCAGTTTACGTAAAAATCACCGTAAAGTGCAAGCTTGAGATCTGAACGGGCCGGACCAAGGCCCGAAGCCCGAGTCCGGCCCGCGGGCTGGGCTCGGGCCTATTTTCCTTCAAAGCACCCGGGCCATACTTTTTCCTGAAGGTTCGGGCCGAGCCGGACCTAGTGATTACTCTTTACGGGCCGGGCCGGGCCTTACTTTTTTCCTGAAGGATAAGGCCGTGCCTTACATTATTTTTTCCGTACAGAGCCGGGACTGGTTTCATTCTTCCTAATCTTCACGCCCCAAAATTTTCAGTCTTGGTTTTGACCCGTAGGAAAATCATTTTCTCGGCGTGGGGGCTCCGTTCGAAGGTCAATAAAATAAGACCTGGCACAAAAATCTTTGCAAAACATGCATACATTTTTAAATCGCCATTATTCTACAATTAAACATTAACATTTATTCTTTTTAAAGAATAGTAGATATATAGACTTATTAAAATATGGCTAAATTAAAATATAGTAAAAGTGTGAAAAATGACCTCCTTATGACGAAATCTTTTCTTAAACTGAAAAATGTGTTGATCCATGAAAAATGAATATACTAATACGTAAGAAAATAATATATAATAGATTTACACCTTCTAAGAAGGCAAATTGTCTACAACTCATTTTTTTTTTTCTTCCCTATGCAATTCCATCTTATAAGATTTTACTGTATAGCATTTTTCTGTTTTTTAGCACTTCAATAAGTGGAATATGGATTAACAGTATTAATGATAACTTAAACACATACATACAACAAATAGAGATTTATTAAAAAAATAAATATTCCAGGTTTCGGCACCTCTATAAAATAGAAGATTATAAACAGGAAAAAAAAGGCTAAGATAGGAATTTTTGGTTAGATCTCCTCCTACGAGGCAAATTTTTAACCAAATCGACGTAAAAATCAATGTTTTGTAGAAATTCACTCGGGCCGGGCCGGGCTCGGCCCGAGATTTTAACTTTTTTCCGGGCCGGGTCGGGCTCGGGCCAAACTTTTAACTTTTAAATCGGTCCGTTCCAATATTTTTTTTGTTCGGGCTAGGCCGGGCTCGGACCGAACTTTTACTTTTTGTATCGGGCTGGACCGGGCCGAATTTTCTTTTGTATGAGTCGGGCCGGGCCCGGGCCTGGAAATTTCGGCCCATACAGACCTCTACCAGGGACATTACAGTGTTAAATTAGGAATCTTATTTCTGATGACCATCTTCTTTTTTTCTTAAGTTTTAATATTTCAGTTTTATAGTCCACGTATAATGCGCACCTATCAATTTCAATCAATATATTGTATCAAAATTGCACATTATAAGCCGGTATATAGGGGAGACCGGGGCAAGATGACTATGTTAATAAAGGATAATTTTATTTTTTCATAACATTAACAAATCGTCATCTTGCCCCAGTACTGGGGCAAGATGACTTTGGCCTTGGGGCAAGATGACAACACTGAAAAAGATTGAACATATTTTATCTTTTGAGTATGTTACATGGTTTAACAAATGATAACTGTGTTTTTACATCTTACAAAGTATTAAACTAAGCATAATGCATTGATTATAACGTAATTTTGAAGTGTTTAGTTGTCCTCAGTGTTGAATTCAGGGGGTGCCCCGGGGGGGACATTCCCCCCCGGAGTATTGAAATGTCCCCCCCGGAAGATTTGAGATTGTATGCTTTTAATGGTAAAAAAGTGCAATTTCCCCCCCGGAACTCTATAATGTCCCCCCCGGAGCCACAGAAATCCCTCCCGGAGAAAAGTGTCTGAATTCAACCAGCTAACAATAGTCACAAATAAAAATGCCATTTTCATAATTGGAACATTCCTCGTGCCACCACTCTTGGCATTTACAGCACTGGATCCATTCTTCTGTTGGTGGGTCACAATGCCTGAAGTTGGCCTTAAACGCTTTTTGAATTTTTTGGGAGGAGGGGGACCAGCGGGGGAGGGGGAGGTCTTGACCCCGTCGAACGGTACTCTCCTCGTACCGATCGGACGCTTGGAAGTGGAGATACAGACCCCGATAGGGTTTTTCTTTCGGGAGGCTAGGGGGGGGGGGGCTTAGCGGATGGCAAAAATGTCTTCCTCTGGTCGCCCCCTTTCGAACGACACCTCCCCCGATCCCATGCGCCCCTTAGCCCCAGAGGAGATAGAAGCGCAAGGTCGTGCGAACAAACACACAGACAAACAAGCGTTTACAGGATTTAAATAGAATGGACAACATTGATTGTTTAATAAATTTCGAAACACAGGGCCAGATGACGAGCTCGTCATCTTGCCCCGGACTGCCTGTTTAAAAATATTCGTTTTCATTGCCATGAAGAAAGGCGATTAATTGACATTTTTTCATAGTAATAGGTAGTATTTAAACTAAGTTACTCATAAATATTAAAGAGAAACGATATATCTTACCTGTATCTGTAGCAGAGCTTATTTACACATGCATAAAAGTTATAACGTGGCAGCGGAAAACAATTAAAGCTTCACAACTGACACAAAAATGGCGATTTCAGCGTCTCTATAGTATTGTTTAACGAACGGCCGATAGGAGCGCCAGTAGTGTCCGGTTGATGCTGCCACCTAGCGGAAAACGGAAAAATTAAGACATTCGTCATCTTGCCCCACGCTTCATCTTGCCCCGGTCTCCCCTACGGTACATAGTTTTTTTGGGAGAGGAGAGAGAAATTTAAAAAAAAATCCTGCATTGTAGAGTTGATGGCTAAGTTTTATTTACAATTTCAAATAATGATGATTTTTAAATGTATGTTTGTGTTTTTAACACTTTCAAACATAGTTGAAAAGTGTTTATGAATTTTGTTTGTCTGTCTGCCTGTCTATGCTCTAACTCGCGTAAATATTAGTCGGATTGCCATGTAATTGAAATGTTATTGAGATTTACCATGGCTGGTCGGTAATGAAAACGAAGTATGTTCCATTATTGTTAGTCTACTGGGACATTCAAAAGTACTTCATTGCATTACGGTCAATGGGGAAAATCGTTTTCAGTGCATTTTGATGATGTTACACTATTTCAAACATAATAAAATTGATATGCATCACTGAGGTGGACGACAATTATAGTTAACCGCAATTATAGTTCAGTTATAGGGACGCTCAAAAGTGTTCTGTTACATTATGGTCAATGGGGAAAAATCATTTTCAATGCAATTTAGTTATGTTACACTGTTTTAAACATTATGAAATTAGCATGCATCTCTAATGTGGGTAGCAGTATGCTTTTTATAGAGTATAGAAGAGTAGAAGTTATAGTTTGTTTACAGAGACGCACAAAAGTATTCTGACTATGAGCCAAAACTACATGTGCGTTTTCTGCTGTGATATGCTGTCTCAAACTTAACTAATTTTTAGTGTATTACGATGTACGTAACATCATATACAGGGCTGCACGAAAGAATTTGCTCACATTACCAGCATGGACAGCAATAGCTCAAAATTAATTTTTGCTGCATTGTTTGTTTTTTTCCTTAAATGTTTATTTACATATCTCGATTCATTCCATGGACAAAACTGAGCTATCTTAACCGTTTTGTAAAGTGTTTCATAATCCATGCCGTCATGCATGATTTTTCGTTCTTGTTTTTAAATAAACTGCAATACACTTTAATAATGCTTTCCACTCAGGAAAAAACCTCACAATGAAGTATTAAAAAATATTTCCTTTTCACAAAAGTTAGACTTTTTTATTTCACATTCACGCGTATGTGAGTTTGAGGAATATTACTCAATCTCTTAGCGGTTTGTATGATGCTAAATATGACAAATATGGACTAATTATCCACTACATATTCTCAGCATCTCTACAGTGCTAAAACACGTATGCATACATACGGCGCCTTTGTCCCAAATCTGGATAAAACGAGATCTTACACAAGTGGAGTGGTGTTTTTTTCTGAGTGCATCCGGTTTGAAGTTGCAAAGAAAGCCAGTAGTCGAAATAATACTCAAAGAACAACAAACAATCTCTGGCCCATTACCTCAATAAAAATACAAAAACTATCAATACCAAATTAATGTGCGAGGGGTCAAAATTCTCAAAATAAATAAAATAAATCGGTCAAGTTCGACTATAACACGCGCTCAAAGAGTTCGGCACATTAAAATTATTAATTATTATTGATTAATTAATAAACTTCTACTACCCCTAATTTTTTCATAATTTTAGTTTCAGTAGGTTCGGAAATGTGAGGGGGGGGGAGGGGGGGGAACATATTTTTCCAGTATACTTTCGACGATATCTCTGAAAATATAATACCTAAAATTAAAACGAAAATATTTTTGGATTTCGATGTTACCATATCTTTCGAACGATACCCTACACGATACATAAAAAGAAAGTTTTTTTTCAAGTAACTTAATTAATATCTCGGCTAATTGTGACAATTTTTTTTTTCGAAAATCACTATCAAATATCCTTGGATGATTCTGCGTCGATAGACACCGTCAAGCGACCGTCAACGGCCCCCTGACAATTCGAAAAGTAAAGTTTGTGCGTAACAGAAAAATTCCTTTTTCTCAAAAACTATGATACCTAGGAAAATCGCTATAGTTTTGCTGTAAGGTTTAAATAAACTCCTACTACCCGTAATTTTGTCATAAATTTAGTTTCAGTAGATTTAGAAATAGAGTGGGGGGGGGGCATATTTTTGCAGTGCATTTTTGACGATACCTCTGAAAATATAATACCTAAAATTAAAATAAATATATTTTTCAGTTCGATATGACGAGATCTTTCACACGATACCCCACAGGATGTACAAAAAGAAAACTTTTTTCTTTTTCAAGTAGCTTAATAAAATAGCTTGTAAATCAAGTAGCTTGTAAAAAGTAATTAACGATTGCATCAGATCAAGAAAGAGTGAAATAAAAATTGTACACACGTCATTAAAAAAATAATATGAAAGATTTATAACACTTTTATATTAAGTTAAACCCTATCTAAGAAAATTAAAATAACTGATCAAATGTTTACAATTAATTGCCTCAGCGATATGAAAAGAAAACGATTATATCTAATAAATCAAATCATTAAATGATTTAGTGACAGCTAATGCTTAAATAAATTGTAAATTGATGTTAGTGAAGATTTTTCATTGTTACATATTTGTACATAATATATCCTGCATAGATGTAAATAAGCAAACCTGATAATAACTAGAAAGAGATTTATAACCTTTTATTAATGGAAAATCATTCTTAAATTTTGAAATAAAACTAATAAATAAATCGCTTGCAGTTAATTTAGAAACTTATCATTTCAATCGATAAAATAAAAGAAGTGTTTACTTTAGGATTACATTATCTTGTATGAAAAAGAATTTAGAATGATAATAACTGATTTTTGATAAAAATGAATTAAAATATATGATTCCATCATATATTGAGTTATACGCGACTCGTGTCACGTGATAACGCGTTTTTCCCCTTGATGGCGTCGGCTCGGCGAGAATTCGGTTCAAAACGTCCAATTTGACAGTATTTTCTGTCAGATCTTCTGCCTTTACCAGTAAATGGAAAACGTGTTTCGATTACATACACTGCTCAAAACAACTAAAGGATATTGCAGTTTTAGGTGGATTTTGTATCTGGGAAACTTTTTAGCTGACTGATACATGGTCGACAGACATAGTAGGTTATATGAGAATAAATTACACATGTTTGGCAGAAAAAATGCATTTTATTGCGCATTTGTGTACAAAAGGAAAAAAACACAATTTGTGCATATGATAAAAAAAGAATAAGAAAAGGTGTTTTCTTCAAAGAAAATCATTTTCAGTAGGGGGTATGGTTTCCACGGGCGGCCAGCAACGTTGAACACCTTTGAGGCATGGACTCAATGAGGCTATTAATGACGAGTTGGGGTATTCTGCCCCACTCTTCCAGAAGAGCTCTTTCCAGTTCTTGGAGAGTTTGTGGGGGTTGTTGGCGGCCAGAAACTCGTCTTCCTAGAGCATCCCAAACGTGCTCGATTGGATTCATGTCTGGAGAACACGCTGGCCATTCCATTCGAACGATTCCTTCCTCGAAAAGGAAATCCTCCACCAGGTTTGCACGATGTGGCCTGCAGTTATCGTCCATTAAAATGAAGTTATCTCCGATTGCTGCAGCGTAAGGGACTACAATAGGTCTGAGGATCTCATCCCTATATCGGCGACCAGTCAGAGCTCCATCTCGAATGATGTAGAGGTCAGTGCGCCCGTCAATGGAGATGCCACCATACACCAACACTCCTCCACCGCCAAATCTGACACTTTCGTGCACGAACGCAGGATTATTCCTACTGCCACGGTCCCTCCAGATGAAAATACGCCTATTATCCGGATGCACAGAAAAACGGGACTCGTCAGAAAACAGAATATTGCTCCATTCATTTCTCCTCCAGTTGACATGCTCGGTTGCCCACTCCCTGCGGTCGCGACGATGCCTTGATGTTAATCTAACACATACCATCGGTCGGCGAGCATACAGACCTACAGCATGGAGCCGGTTTCGGACAGTCTGAGTTGAAATCGTGGTGCCTGTAGCCGAGCGAAGGTGTTGTTGGAGAAGAGTAGCGTTCATGTTTCGGTGTCTCCGAGCTGTTAACGCTAAATACCGATCTTCATTGGGCGTTGTTGCCCGTCTACGACCTTGCCCTGGTCTTCGGCCTGCACATCCACCCTCCAAAAAACGGTTCCAGATCCTGGAAATGACACTTTGTGACACTCCAATGGCTTGCGCTACTTCGGCTTGAGTTTGGCCCCCTTCTAACCTACCAACAATTCTCCAAGCTTCTGAATCTGTCAAATGACTTCGCTGAGACATCGTACTCATCGAAACAAAGCAATCACTGAATGCCGATCATCCTTGTCTTCATTCTCTTTTATCCAGTTGAAAGTCAAATTTCATTCGCTGCCGCTGAAGCGACGTTTTTGACGTCGAACTCAAAATCTGCATACTCCACAGTTTGAAAACCAGAAAAATTTGCATTTGTGATTCTCTTCTTCTATTTTCGGCAAAAAAAAAATTTCGTTTATATCTTTATTTTATATAAAACTTCAAATATCCTTTAATTGTTTCGAGCAGTGTAGTTTCCGAATAAGAACACCTGCGCTAATTTCATGTGCTTCCGAACAAAAATGAATTAAAAAATATGTCACAAAGTAGTCAGTTTGGATTTGAGAACAACCTTATTAATATTCAGATAGTGTTTGAAAGTTTTTCATAATCTATGTCTGATGTATGATTTTTCGTTCTTGTTTATTTTAACGGCTGCTATTCACAATGACCCTCACAATGAAGTATTAAAATCTGATTCCTTAATCCTCGATAATTACACTTGTGTGTTTGTGTAAAATTACTCAGTGGTTTGTATCATGTTGAATGGAACAAACATGGGCTAATTTTCAACACGACGTCGTACACCATCTGTGTAAAACAAGATCCTACACAAGTGGAGTGGTGTATTTTTCCAAGAGTATCCGGTTAGAAACGGTAAAGAAAGTCAGTAAACGAATACTCAAAGGATAACAAACACCCTCTGACTCATTGCCTCAATCAAAATCCTTGTGTGACTTACTTGCAAAAATAAAGTTTACTCATTATGACAACCATACTCTTAAAATTAGATAGGACTCAGGATTGGATTTAACTCAACTCTTTTTTTTTTTTTTTAACTCCGATAGAGTCCCTTTATGAAAAATAAAGTAACCAAATTTAAATAAAATTGATTTTTATTTATTTATCTTTTTTTTTTTCTTACTGTAGGGCAACCGTATTCAAGTAAAATATAGGTAGAACAGATTCAGCATAGTTCCCTTTTGCGTTTATAGTGCCTCCCCCCCCTCTCCTGTCGAGAAGTAGAATAGCTAAATTTGAACAAAATTTATTTTCTTTTAATTTTTTTTAATAAATCTTGATAATAAGATTCAGTCATGGTCAAATTTGTGTTTTGACAAAATGTTTTACATGCTGGGGTTTCTTTCGCGCTGGAATCGCGACTGGAGTCTAACTAAAATTCGAAAATAGATTTTTCGTGCATACTTTTTACGTGCACACTTTTTACAAGTTTTTTAAGTAAAATTTAAATTACATTTTTTTTTCATTACTCAAAATCAAAATATATAAACTTTTTTTTTTTAACTTTAGAACATTATTTTCCAAACCTTTTAGTTTTTCCTGTGCATTTAATGCAATGCAATATCAGTGTTGAAAGGAATCATGATTGATTTTTACCGGAAAAAAATCTTTGAAAAATATATGTATATTTATATATATCATTTCTCTATTATAATTACATTGTGTAAAAAATCGATGGAGTTAATGCTTCCGATTACATATATATAATATATATTTAATGAATTCGATGCACTAAACATGAATATGACTATAAAAAAGGTGAATTGGCTACATTTTCTTTTTCTTTTCTTTCTTTCTTTCTTTCTTTTTTTTTAATTTACAGCTACATGTACGTTTTAATATCTCTATCAGTCTATAATATGGAGTATGTCACAAATCGCAAAATTGTCGAAGAGAACTCACAAACTACGAACGGAATGAGATGTAATTTTGAATTCGCATATTTAAAGTTTCTAGAAACCGATTTGTGTTAAAAAGAAATTCATAAATTACAATTCATATATATTTTTTTAATATTAATTTCAAATAATATATTTTTTGAAAAAAAAAATCAACTTTGTACATGTGTATTTCAAAACAAGAGTCAATGGAGTTTTTGTAATGGCGATATTCGAGTTCAGTGGGTTGATTTCAAATAGAATTGCATACTTTCGCTTCAGAAGGAATTTCATTGTTGCACACAGGGCTGTAGCTGGAAGTGAATAAGGGGGGAGGGGGGGGGCTCAAGAAAATGTAGGGGAGGCTCATATATTTTCTCTCACTCTGACACATGCACGCACAAACATACACACAAATATGTATGATCAAAGTATTATATAGAAAAATAAATTAGTGCATGTTCATATTGTAGGCACTACGTTTTTTTATTAAACTGTTGATAATAACTTCATTTTTAAGAAAAGAAAAGGCTGCAGAATAAAAATTTCCAGTGTATAACCAGTGTAATAATTATACTGGTGAAATAATAAGTGATGATGTCAACAAGTAAATATGCATGCATATACAAGTACTAGTGTACAAGTAATGCATGTACAAGTATGTAGCATGCTTACAGTTCACCTGTTTCATAAAGAGTTGCAACCTTTAATTTTTTTCTGAATATTCCCTGCCCTTAAGGATTCTAAAGTTGTAATTTTATGCGATAAAAAATATGAACAAAATCAAGGATGTATTTTGCATATTAAAATTATTATTGTTTTTAAAACCCTTATTTAAACAAATTTAAAACACTTATTTCCAGTTTTTATACAAATACTACCATTTAGCATTTGTATAAAACTGTAAAAGAGCCCTAAAACTAAGTTCGATTTTTGCAAAGAGTTTCATTTGGTGACCTTGGAATCTTTCCCAGGGGTGGGGGGAGCTCAAATTTTTTTAGGGGAGTGAGCCCCCTTCCACCCCTGGCACCCTTCCAACTACGGGCCTTGGTCGCACAGTGTTATTATTAGGTATCAATCACAGAGTGTATTTCTATGTAATAAAAGCGTGTGATTTGTCGACATTAGGGCTGGGCGATATCTCAATTTCAATATCGTGGTATATCGTCAGCTAAATATCGCGATATGACGATATATCGTGATATTAAAACTAAATATACAGAATAAATAAAAGAATATTTTGAGAAGAAGAAAGAAAGAAAAAAATCCCTGGCGGCTTGACCTACAGGCACAGGTAGATTTCAAAGACGCAGACCGCGGGGCGCCTGTTTGTTGGGAATTGCGAAAGAAATGACCTTTTTGCCATGATGCCGCAGTTGGGACCGCCCACAATCTTACTTGTTTCCCAACTTGTTTGCAGGCGGAGCTGGCAGGGATTTTTTTTTTGTTTTTTTGCTATAACGGTTGGTCTTATTAAAAAAACTTGTCAATATAAAAGTTTTATATAATATTAAGAATCATAATTAAGAAGTTATGGGGTTTTTTCTGTTTTCACAAAAAGCACTCCCCCTCCCCCTCCTGGTTCGATTTTGCCCATTAACGAGCTTGACCGAGATTTTATGCCCCTTGATTTTATGTATCAGTTTGGAAGAGATTCGTGCAGAATTATTGCAGTTATCGTGTCCATAAAAAAGTGACATAGATAGATAGATAAAGTTTTGAACTGGGGGGGGGGTGGTTTTGGGTTTTGGGAGTCATGATCGGCGTAGATCTGCAAAAATGATTCAAAAATACCAACTTAGGGGAGAATAAAATAGGTAGTATTTCTTACGAAATCTACCTAAAAATCAGTTTTACTCGTATTTCCACAATAGGGCTGGCTTTAGACGAAAGCGAATTTAGGAGACCGTTTGAGTCGCTAAAATCAAACTAGCGGGAAATAGACAAAAAATTGGTTAAAACTTAAATATATTTAAAAGATATCATTCGTAGCAATGAATAAAAATTTCGCCTTCAAGAGACACGGGCTAGTAAAACCGCATCTGGCACCAAACATGGAAATTTTAAATACTTCCATATTCCATTATTAAAACAATTGCTATATATAACATCTTTTAAAGAGCATTACTTGCATAAAAAAATCTATAAATAATATAAAATAAGTTTTACTAAATTATTCGCCAATTTGCGCTTTATGAAATTTTAGCTTCTTGCGAAATCTCTAACAAAGTAATGAGACTGATTATTACAACAATTCAAACAAAAATTTTCGGTTTGCTCGTCGTAATTATTGGTTCGCTTCACACCTTCCTCCACTCAATTTATAATATAATAAATTTAACAGCATATATTACATTAAAACAATCAGCAATTTCCTGTACTGATATATTCAAAATCACAAATAACTGAAATGAACACTTCAGAGAAACATTATCTGTCATGTAAAATATTTCAACAGAAATTGTTTTACTTTAACATTACAGTCAGTGAGAAATTCAGGAGTGATACTGAGTCTCTAGAGTCTCCACATTTTCGGTTAATTGATGTCCCGAAAGTGCAAATTCCCCCCCCCCCTCTCAGACTCACTCTGATGCCATGGACGCCGACGAAACACAGGGGGTGTAACATATTGAAACAGTTGTGCTGCTAGTCCTCAACATACAATACAGAAATTTAACAAATAAAAAATATAAATTTTTTTTACATCTCTTTTTCGTCAGATGAGATAATTTTTCAACACATAAACTCAAACAAAATTAAAAAATAATAATAAAAACTTTGTTCCATGAGAGTTTTAGCGGGCAGATCCCGGCGACCAAAATTTCATAGTTCTTTTTTCTGTCAGTGCGTAATTAATCATGCTACTTGAGGATAAGTAAATTATATATTTTTTTTCAACATAAAAAAATACAGATTTAAATTTCAAAATTCAGGGAGAGGCAATTGTCCTCCCTTGCAGGCGCCCATGATAATCCACCCCCCCCCCCCCCCTCCACACACACACAGCGACCCGCCATCCCGAAGCTTCGAAATACCTCCCAGAGAAAAATATCGGAATTCAAGACTGGTTAGAGTATTAAATGGTCATCAAGCACATTTTTTTCATGATAATGGAAACAAGTTGGAAATTGTACGTCAAACGTGACAAATGAGGTGCGTTCGTACTATAGCTAGTTATATAAATATTTCGATCTTGATGATTTTTAATTCTGTGAAATGAATTACATCGTCTGCAGATTCATTTCTGTTATAAAATAAGTATCTCGATCGCTTGACAATTAAACTTCGGAAACTCTTATAACAAGAAAGCACCGATTTAAAAAAAAAAATCAAATTTCTTAATAAATATTTTTATTAATATCTGCTAAAGTTTTGATTCGATTTTCATAAAATTTGAAATGTCTCGACAAAATTCTGAAAAGATAATATATCTTAAATTTCAAATCATTCGATTGGGTAGTTTTTGCGTTGTTATATGCGGACAAAAACACGAAGAAAATTTAAAAAATGGATGGAAATATGAAAAATAATTAAAAAATGAGTAATCTGCATGTTCGATTATTTTTTTTATCAGATACTACATTAATATTTTACAACTAAAATTATGAAGAAATAAATATATATTATATTTTTCTTGTTTGCCGCGCCATCGCCTAAATTGTTTTTTAATATCTCATTTGTGAAGAAGGGGGGGGGGGGGGGGGGTAAATCGCATAAAAATAGGGAAGAAACATTTCAACATATTTTATTCGATTAAAATTAAAATTGCATGATATTCATTTCCACCGTTGCAAATAAAATATAATAATGGTTAATGGTTTTAAAATTTTAAATGCAAAATTACCACCAAAGGATTTTTGGCAGTGACCAGTGGTCATATATACAGAGACAATCAAATACCAAATACTTATATCTGTCACGCGAACGCGATTTTTAAAATAAATTCTGGGGAGAAAAAAACTCGCGGTATAGAAGTAAAAATAGTTGCATTTTTAAAAATCCTTCTTTACCCTAGAATATGCATTAATAAATACTACTAAGGAATTAATATTTTTTTCATAAAATAATAATTATAAAAAACAAATAAAAACATGTCTGAATTATTCTTTGCTCATTTGTCTCATTAAATCAACTGTTGCAAATAAAATACTTCCTTTCTTTATCGCCCTAAATTTACGCATCATTCAACAACTTCGAATATTCATCCACATCGGTGCCACTGAATATCATAATGAAATGAAAGAATAGGCGATATCCCACGCATGCGCTCAGAGCTGGAGAAAATCACCCTTCCTCTTTTCAAAAACCTTATCAGCTGCGAGAATCCACACCGTTAGTATCATGGTTTAGGCTGTATCATGGTTTAGTATCATGGTTTAGTAACATGGCTGTATCATGGTTAGGCTGTATCCGGTGTATCATGGTTTAGGCTGGGGGAGCTCACACCGTTCGTATTCATGAATACTCGAAGACGAGGAAGAGTTTTAATATCGTGGTTTTCATCGTTTTCGTCAAATTTATGATATTTGCGATATACCGTTGGGTAGGATTTTTTGATATCGGTATCACGGTATGCATTTTATATCGGTTTTATCGATTTTATCGATATATCGCCCAGCCCTAGTCGACATAACTGCTGTAGTCAGTGTCTCAACGCCAAAACTAGGGGGCGGGGAGGGGGACGAATGGGGCACATGCACCGGAAGACAGGGTCCAAGGGGCGACGAAAGAAGATTTGGTCCGTCGTTTGGTACAAAAAACAACTAACGAAATTTCGGTAAAAATTGCATGGAGTCGGACAACACAAAGTAAAAATGCATTCGTTAATTTTATACTATTTGTTTTTAACAGGGCCGGTTTTTCCTTTAGGTAACCGTCTAGGGGCGGCAGAAAAATACTTGATTAACAAAATCATCCAACGTACTAGCAAGATCAATATACTGTCCCACGGTTCGAATTAGTTCAGTATTTCGGGCAATATCATAATGAAAAGTTTTGCATGTTTTGCTTTTGCGTGTCCCTGTACACAAACTATAAGGTCGACATACTTAAACTTGATTAACGAACTCATCCCATATAATTTGTCAGGTCAATACACTGTCCCAATTAGGTTCGAATTGGTTCAGTATTTCGAGCGTTATCGCAATGACGATATTTGTATTTTTTATATATATATATATATATATATATTGTTGTGAGCTCGGGGTTCGAAAGGACTGATGCCAATATATAAGAACACTAAAAAGGCTTTATTCACTATAAACAGTGCAATACGATCACAAATATCTTCTAAAAATTACAAGATATTCAGTAATCTTCAAATCCAATAAAAGCACAGCAAAATTTCACACAGAAACAATGCGTTCAATACGACTTATCAACGACAAAATCGATCCGAGAAACACAGTTCTCAATGCAAAGCCTCTCGTATGAATTCAATCGCAGTTGACAGACAACTCTCGTAAGAGCTTAGAAACCTCTTCTTGTTTTGCAAACGGCAAGCGTCTTGGATGCTGTTTAATCGGTGGATGGTCGGCAGTATCAATTCTATGACGTGTCAGAGAAGTGCGACCTATATCATTCTCGTTTTGTGAAAACACATCCGTAAATTCCTGAACAGTCTTTCTGCGGCATGTCTCTGCTCAGGAGATAAATTCTCATTTCGTCCACAACATTTGGTGTCAGGAGTGGGGTTGAATGCCGATTACCAGAGCAATGGAAGCGCAACTGACTAAATTATTGGAGAAATTAGGAGAGATGGATGAGAAAATGACTGCCAACCTTGGCGAGTTAAAAGATGAAATGAAGAAGGAAATGTCAGCGATGGATGAGAAAATGACTGCCAACCTTGGCGACTTAAAAGATGAAATGAAGAAGGATATGTCAACCAACCTTGGAGAGTTGAAAGACTTAATAGAGGATAAAATAACATCTTTAAATGACAGAATTGACGGCGTGGAAAACAAAGTTGAAGGAAGATTTCAACAAATAGAAGGAAAGGTAGAAGAAATTCAAAGGACAGCCAATACCGTAGAAGAAAGAGTAGAAGAAAAAGTTCAAAAGATCGCCGAGACCGTTGAAGAAAGAGTAGAAGAAAAAGTTCAAAAGATCGCCAAGACCGTCGAAGAAAGGATTGAGAGTGTAGAAAAGGAGTTGGAAAATGTGAAGAAACAAAAGATAACTGCCGAAAACTATCCCGAAGATGTCAAGTATCAAGCTATGCTTCCTCGGGCCTCTATTAAACTCTCGACCTATGACGGAAAATCCTCATGGCCTGTTTTTAAGACACAATTTGGGATCGTAGCGGACGCCAATGGATGGGATTCCCAGACAAAAGCTTGCCAGTTAGCTGCTTCTCTACGAGCTGATGCTGTCGACGTCTTACAGACTTTGCCTGCAAATGAACCGCTGGATTTTGAAACGCTCGTCAGTGCCTTAGAATTGCGCTTTGGCGAGAAATGCATGAAGGAATATAGCAGACTCCAGCTCAAATCTCGACAGCAGAAATCCACTGAATCCCTGCAAGATCTTGCTACGGATGTCGAGAGACTTTCCCATCTTGCTTATCCTGACTGTCCGACTGAAATTAGAGAAAGCTTAGCTCTACAGCATTTTATCGATGGTGTGCGTGACTCTGAGATCCAGAAACAACTCCGGATTGCAGATCTCAATGACTTAAAAGGGGCTTTAGTTTATGCCCTAAAATTCGAGGCAGCCCAGCAAGCTACAAGGAAAGATCGGCACTTTGTGCGAGTAGCCAACATGCCTGAGACGTCGGATACAGCTGTGGAGCGTTTACAGCAGCAGATGAAGGACGTGATGAGACATATAAACTCCTTGATGGACAACAAACCTGGAAGAAAAATCAAGTGCTGGAAATGCGGTGGAGAAGGTCATATTCAAAGAAACTGCCTAAAACGACCCAGCACAGAAGGTAATAGCTCCGCACGAACGGCGGAGCAGGAAAACTAATTAATGGCCATCTCGCGGGGCGGAGGTTGCCAGATTTTGAGAAGCCCCATTATCAAGTGTGTCAAATTTCTGCAAGAAGTTGCGGCAAGAACGGAGTTTTTATAGTCGGGCGTGTGAATGATTTGCCCTGTAATATGATCATCGATACAGGAGCCAATGTGACCATCATCCGGAAAGATCTAGCTCAGCGGCTGAAAGAAAAACTCTCCTGGACCCCGCCACGTGTAATCCTTCAAACTGTGACAGGAGATAAGATCGACATATTTGGAAGAATGACACTGGAAATAAAGTTTGGGAACGCCGCTTACCATCATACAGTCTATGTGGCCGATATTTCAGACCCTTTCATACTCGGACTGGACTTTTTAAAAGAGCATGGATTTACACTGGATTTTAAGAAGTATGAGTTACGCTCTGCTCAAGAAGATGTCACTATTTTCAAACTTGGAAATGAGTCCGGGTCTATTCAACGGATCACAGCCAAGGCAGATGTTATCATCCCTCCTCGGACCGAAATGATGATACCTGGATTAACTGAGAACGAAAGTAGTTTTCAATGTGGCTTGGTTGGATATCCTGAGAAGAGCCCAAAAGGAGTGCTAATAGCATCAGCGCTGGTAGATCTGTCGCGAGATGTGATACCCGTGAGGATGGCGAATGTAAGTGAGAAGTCTAGAATTATCCAGAAGGGTGAAGTGCTTGCTACCTGTGCTCCAGTCACCTGTGTTTGCAAAGACCCGAGCTTGACGTTGTCGGAGCCGCCTACAAGTTTAACACCTGAAATTGGACGAAATGAGAATTTATCTCCTGAGCAGAGACATGCCGCAGAAAGACTGTTCAGGAATTTACGGATGTGTTTTCACAAAACGAGAATGATATAGGTCGCACTTCTCTGACACGTCATAGAATTGATACTGCCGACCATCCACCGATTAAACAGCATCCAAGACGCTTGCCGTTTGCAAAACAAGAAGAGGTTTCTAAGCTCTTACGAGAGTTGTCTGTCAACTGCGATTGAATTCATACGAGAGGCTTTGCATTGAGAACTGTGTTTCTCGGATCGATTTTGTCGTTGATAAGTCGTATTGAACGCATTGTTTCTGTGTGAAATTTTGCTGTGCTTTTATTGGATTTGAAGATTACTGAATATCTTGTAATTTTCAGAAGATATTTGTGATCGTATTGCACTGTTTATAGTGAATAAAGCCTTTTTAGTGTTCTTATATATTGGCATCAGTCCTTTCGAACCCCGAGCTCACAACAATATATATATATATATATCAGGGTTGGGATTGAGATAAACAGGGGCTTTAATTAAAGTATAACATGAGTTTAATGTTCTAGTCTAAATGTTAAATATAATACAATATTATTTACAGACTAAATTAGGGGAAGGGGAGGATTTGCAGTTATCTACTGCGGGAAATTCGGTAACATATGGCCGGTTTCGGCCCGATTCGATCATATATGCTCTCTCGTCCCGACAGCGCTGCAGGACTCACATTTGATCCTTTGCACGTCCAATTTAAATCTGAACTTTTCTGTTCCCAGGCTGGCGAGGCCAAAAAATGTATATCAGCATTCTTGTGGTCTGCGGTCTGTCGACGTAATGGCCTGCTCGTGAGAATCGTTTGTTACCATGTGAATTTGGTGGGAGTGCTTAACCGCATTCACATATGTGTATGCGAAGTGATTGCAGTATGTCGATTTTTAAAGAAATTAAACTAAAAATCTTAAAATTAATATATTTCCTGACAATTATTCCATTTTTAAAATAAAAATTAAAAGAATGGATTGAAACATTTCTTCATAAATTTATTTTGGAAAGAAAGAGGGGGGTAAAAAATTTCATGCTTGTACCGAGTGAAAAAAAAACGAAGTTTCTGTCTTGCAGTCTTCAAAACGTAAAAACACGTATACTACATACTAGAGATCTGCACGGGCCGGGCCAAGGCCCGAAGCCCGTACTCTGCCCGGCCCGCGGGCCGGGCTCGGGCCTATTTTTCTTCTCGGCACTCGGGCCGGGCCGGGCCCGGGCCATATTTTTTTCTGAAGGCTCGGGCCGGGCCTTACTTTTTTCCTGAAGGATAAGGCAGTGCCTTAAATTATTTTTTCCGTACAGAGCCGGGACTGGTTTCATTCTTCCTAGTCTTCACGCCTCAAAATTTTTAGTCCTGGTGTAAAATAAGATCTGGCATAAAAATCTTTTCAAAACATGCATACATTTTTAAATCGCCATTATCTTATAATTAAACATTAAAATTTATTCTTTTTAAAGAATAGTAGATTTATACACTTATTAAAATATGACTAAATTAAAATATAGTAAAACGTGTGAAAAAGAACCTGCTTATGATGGAATCCTGTCTTAAATTGAAAAATGTGTTGATCCATTAAAAATGAATATACTAATATTTAAGAAAAGAATATATAATACATTTACACCTGCTAAGAAGGCAAATTGTCTATAACTCATTTTTTTTCTTCCCTATGCAATTCCATCTTAGAAGATTTTACTGTGTAGCATTTTTCTGATTTTTAACACTTCAATAAATGGAATATGGATTAACAATATTGATGATAACTTAAACACATACATACAACAAATAGAGATTTATTAAAAAAATAAATATTCCAGCTTGCGGCACCTCTATAAAAATGAAGATTATAAGCATGAAAAAAAAAAGGCTAAGATAGGAATTTTTGGTTAGATCTCCTCCTACGAGGCAAATTTTTAGCCAAATTGACGTAAAAATTATGTTTTGTAGAAACTCACTCGGGCCGGGCCGGGCTCGGGCCGAGATTTTAACTTTTTTCCGGGTCGGGCCGGGCACGGGCCGAACTTTTAACTTTTAAATCGGGCCGGGCCGGGCCAA
Organism: Maratus michaelseni; assembly: GCA_963931845.1. NCBI lineage: Eukaryota > Metazoa > Arthropoda > Arachnida > Araneae > Salticidae > Maratus > Maratus michaelseni. Next base: position 381,438,572 of record OZ007590.1, on the reverse strand, counting down.
TATTTTTTTTGTTCGGGCCGGGCCGGGCTCGGGCCGAACTTTTAATTTTTGTATCGGGCCGGGCCGGGCCAAATTATTTTTTGTATGGGTCGGGCCGGGCCCGGGCCTGGAAATTTCGGCCCGTGCAGACCTCTATACATACGCCATCTTTGTTTATTCATTATTTTGTTCTTTCATTCATGCTTGCACCGTGTGAAAAAATCAAATTCATGGTTGTACTGTGTGAAAAAAAAAATCAAAATTTTAGCCTTGCAGTTTTTAAAGTGCGAAAACACTTATACGACATGCGACATCTTTGTTCCGAAACGGAGTCAAACAAGATCCTACGCAAGTGCCTTTTTTCCGAGTGTATCCGGTTCGAATTTGAAAAGAAAGTCAGTAGTCGAAATAATACACCCTCTGACTCATTTACCTCAAGAAAAATCCTTTACTTTGCCTTTTATAATCGATGAAAAGGGCTGTATCACACGGGCGACGCGTGTGCCTTGCATAATGGTTCTTTTGGCGTAAAATGGCTGGCGTAACGGACGAGGTTCTTTGTCCGGCCCTCGTGCGCGAACGACTTCCGTCACGGGTGACCGAGCGACTGAAACTTTTTTTTTTAAATACAAAAGGTTAAATGGCAAGAAAAAGGGGGATTCTTCAAATATGCCTTTTTATATCTGAGGTAATGATTTGTCCCATCTTTCTAAGAAATGAAATTGGAAAAAAGATATATAATTCACCATCAAAAAATCTCTGACGGCTCGGCCTACAGGCACAGGTAAATTTCGAAGATGCAGATCGTAGGGCGCCTGTTTATTGGGAATTGCAGAAGAAATGACCGTTTTGCCATGATGCGGCAGTTGGGACCGCCCACTTCGGAATGTACCTGCGTCTGTAAGCGGAGCCGGCAGGGATTTTTTTTTTTTTTTTTTTTTTTTTTTGCTATAAGGGTTGATATAAAAAACTTAGCCTATAAAAAACTTATCAGTATAAAAGTTGTAGAAAATATTCAGAGGATTTATAATAAATTTAAGACAAAGTTATGAATTTTTTTTTCCTCTTAAGCCCTATTCCCCCTCCCCACCCCCCTTGGGGCCATTTTTAATGATATCAAAAATCTGTCATACATAAATTTTCGGCCCTTTTCCTAGAAGTAATAATAACTTTAAACCGATTCGATACGTATCATACTTAAGAAGTTACGGGGGAGGGGGGGGGCGTTCTGTTTTCACAAAAAGCCCCCCCCCCATTTCCCCCCGCCCCTTGGTTCGATTTTGCAAATTAACGAATTTGACCGAGATTTTATGTCCCTTGATTTTATGTATGAGTTTGAAACAGATTTGTGCAGAATTATTGAATTTATCGTGTCCATAAAAAAGTGATATAGATAGATAGATAGATTTATAAAGTTTTGAACTGGGGGTAGTTTTGGGTTTTAGGAGTCATGATCGGCGTATTAGATCTACAAAAATTTTTCAGAAATTCCAACATAGGGGGGAATGTAATAGGTAGTATTTCTTACGAAATCTACCTAAAACTGAAAGAATGCGATGCTCAAGAAGCTAAAACATAGTTGGGCAAATTTGTAATTACAATTATCTGCAATGTAATTACAATTATCTGCAATGTAATTACAATTATCTGCAATGTAATTACAATTTAACTGCATGTAATTAATTGTTGTTGCAATTACATGCCGTGAAAAATTCTTGTAGCACTGTAGTCGGATCTGCCTCCCATCCCATTATTTGATGAAATTTCTGCGCTTGAATGTGTGAAACTATAATCAATTATATACAATTAAATTGTAATTACATCGCAAATAATTGCAATTACAAATTTGACCAACCCTGAGCAAAAATTCTACCGTGTTTCACACGGTCGGGTTAGAGCTCCTATAATACAGGCTGACGCATGTACATTTGGTATTTTTTTCTTATATTTGTAAGTAATAATTTTTACTTTCTGAATACACAGTGTAAAGTAAAGTATTCTAACCATGATCTGTGAGTGTGAGCAGGGTCTAACTAATGCGGGGGCATGCGGGGCAGCTGTTTCGGTCCCCCACGGGAGTAATTAGGATTTCATTAAGAGGGTGCAAAACGGTTAAATTTGGACAAAAGTGACCAAAATTATTTTTAAAGAGGTCCTTCCCTTCGCTTCTTTGCTTCCCAATCCTCATGCCTCCCCCCCCTCCCCCCCCCAAAAAAAAGAACGAGTTCATCATAAAAAAACTAATGATTAAAATTTTATTATAACATTTTAGTAGTCTATTGTTTTCAACAGAATTTCATTATTGATGGGTTCAGTATCGATCCTTTTAACTTGTCTCAATACAGGCAAGTTAAAAAAAAACAATTGTGGTGACCAATTGAAGGTGAAAAAAAAAAAGTAAAATATTTTTGCGAACATTTTTAAACCCATTCAAATTCAAACCATTCAATATCTAGCAATAACAAAAAGGGACTTGACCCACTTTCAAAATCAACGACTCAGTTAGTTAGTTATTATTATTTATTTTTATTTTTTTATTTTGGGGGGGGGGGGGAGGATTTTTGAAAATTGAATGGACTTATAAGACTCTTTGAACTTTTTTTTTTACTTTCTTCTATTTTTACAAGATGAAGATATTGGATTCATGAAAATTTTTGACGGATTTATATGTTTTAGAAGATGTTAAACACGATTTGGCTGTTTTTAGAAAATGTCTGTCTGTCTGTATGTATGTGATAAAAATTTTGTGACGCTCTATTTCAAGAACTAATGCATGGAATTTAATAAAACTTTAGAATCAGTTTGACCTTGATATAAATTGGTGCTCGTTTTTAGTGTAAATCGCCCAACAGGTGGCGCTGCTATGCTACTTTTTTCACGATTTTCACTATAGCTATACCGTTAGAACTAATGCGCAAAATTTCATCAAACTTCAGATTCTGTTAGACCTTGACATAAACGCTGATTACGTTTTGGTGTAAATAGCCCAACAGGTGGCGCTGCTATGTTACTTTTTTAATGATTCTCACGATAGCTATATCTGAAGAACTAATGCACAGCGTCAACATTTCAACAAGCGTCAGATTCAGTTAGACGTTGACATAAATTTTTGCTGATTAGGTTTTGGTGTAAATCTTCCAACAGGTGACACAGCTATGCTGCATTTTCAGGATTTACCCGATTTTAGCGAGAGTCATATCTCAAGAACTAATGCACGGAATTTAATAAAACTTTAGATTCACTTAGACTTTGATATAAGTTGGTGCTTATTCATGTTTGGTGTATGTGAAACCTGTATGAGATAGGATAACAGTCACTGACTAAGGAACTCTTTAGTCAATGACTTATCTGGTACTCATGATTTTCCAAGTATTTGGAAAACATTAATTTAATTTCCCTTTTTAGGTTTTCTTTTGTTTCTTTCGTTCTCCGGTAGATGTCTCTACTTGTCCACTCGGTTGTTTCATGCTGCTTTCTTCTCATTGGCTTTTGGTGCTTGCTTTTTTGGTGTTCTCTACCTGTATCGGGTATATAAGCCACCGCATCTCTGTGTTTTTGCCTAGTCTTGTTTTTTCTAGCACGCTTGCTCTTTGTCGCATTGAAGAAGAATCTCGCTTGTGGATTCGAAACAGCTGTGTTGCTGCTTTTCTCTGTATTATTTGAGCATTTTAACGTTGGTTTTCTGCATTTTAATAGTTTTCTTTTGCCACGAAAAAGCCCACCCTTTGACAAATCGTATGGTGTAAACCTCACTTCGATACCACAATTTGTTATTATTTTTTTTTTAATGAATTTTTGATGTATGAACTGACTTATATAGCACAACTTCTTTACTTACAGGGTTCTTTTTAAAATAGGTAGTGCATCAAAAGTTCCGTAAAAAAACAAAACGTTTGAAAAACGTTGTCAAAAGCGAAAAAATTGCTTGTATATTCTAATCTTGTATACTGAAAACAAAATGAAAAGTAAATAAATATTTTACTTAAAAAAAAAAAAAGAAGGATGAGTTGTTTTTCTCGATAAATGTTGTTGCTTATTCTTGTAACATGAAATCCTGATTATGTGTCGCAACATAAACCGAGAAAGAGAAAGAGAGAGCGTCCTTGTCCAAGCGATATTTGGTATCGACAAGGTCGTCTTTGAGGTGGCGCAATCTTTTAGCGGTCAGAAAATAGCAGATGAATGTGACGCGAGTGTTTCATTTATTTATTTTGTTTCTTGTGGCCAGTACCAGTTATAGATAACATATTTGATAAGAAAAGAAAATGATTTCCAATCATGGTGATAAGTGATTATGCGCTACTGGCTTCTTCTAAATTAATGTTCTAGCAGATTGATTTTCAAATCGTCGGTACATCTTATGTGGTCATTCGCTCTTATTGGTGTCTCATGACTTTTCTAGCACGTCTAAAGGTCAGAGGTCAGCAGGCTGAGGTCGCTGACAGGTACATCACAGCGTCTTTCTTTTGTTGTGACTCCTCTTTCTTTTGTTGAGACTCCCCTTTCTTTTGTTGATGACCACAAAACTTTTGGAAAAGAATGGCCAGTCGAAAGATTTACGATTCTCTTAGCAAGCACTTAAACGGACCTTTAGGCTGATTTTAGTGGGCAAAATTGCGAGTCAGCCTGGTCATAAATCAAATTCCTTCCCATTCTTCTCGAATCAATTTGTGGTCAGATACAAAAAAAAAGGGAAGATTCAACAAAAGAAATGCGTGGTATCAACAGCTGTCAGGTGTTCCCGATTTGACTTCTGAACTTTAGACCCATACTTAGATGTCCTGAGACAATCATAAAACATCAAAGATTCCGACATAACATAACAGAGAAAAATCCCTGACGGCTCGGCCTACAGGCACAGGTAGATTTCGAAGACGCAGACCGTGGGGCGCCTGTTTATTGGGAATTGCAGAAAAAAATACCTTTTTGCCACAATGCGGCAGTTCGGACCGCCCACTTCGAAATCTACCTATGTTTGTACGCGAAGCCGGCAAGGATTTTTTTGTTTTTAATACTTTATGCTGTAAGAGTTGGTCCTGTAAAAAACTTGTCAATATGAAAATTGTAAATAATGTTAAGACGATTTATAATAAATCTAAGCGGATTTGATATCTTGTGAATTGACGAAGTTATGATTTTTTTTCTTCTGAAACTCCTATTTTCCCCCACCCCTCCCCCATTTGGTTGCATTTTTAATGAAATCAAAAATCTGTCATACATAAATTTTCTGCCCTTTTCCTAAAAGTAATAATAACTTTAAACGGATTCGTTATGTAACATAACTAAGAAGTTATGGTTTTTTTTCTGTTTCACAAAAAGTCCCCCCCCCCCCCCATTTTGCCCGATTTTTTCCATTAACGAACTTGACCGAGATTTTATGACCCTTGATTTTATGTATCAGTTTGGAAGAGGTTTGTGCAGAATTATGGAAGTTATCGTTCCCATAATAAAGTGATATAGGTAGATAGAGAGAAAGAGTTAGATAGATAGATAAAGTTTTGAACTGGGTGTGGTTTTGGGGTTCTAGGAGTCATAATCGGCGTAGATCTGCAAAAACATTTTCAGGAATTCCAACATAGGGGAGAATGTAATGCAATAGGTATAGTATTTCTTACGAAATCTACCTAAAAGCGAAGTAGGTCTACGCACTGTTTGCACCTTAAGGACCGGTCAGACAACGGTGAACGGTCTAAGTGTGCGGCGTCTCTTAAGTGGCGAAGCGCTCCCTTTCATCTTTTATGACTTTCTTAGCATGTCAGATCGTCAAGAGCGGTAGCCGTTAACAGCTCAGGAAACATATCTTTCTTTTGTGGAAATTCCCCTTTCTTTTGTCGAAGATCACAAAATGATTCGAGAAGAATGGGAAGAGATTTTATTTATACCCATCTCAGGACAGCTTGCTCAATATCGCTCAATATTGCTCAATATTTCTCAATATCTTCTAAACGCAGCTTTAATCGTGATGTTTGGTTACGATTTTTAGATCCTTTTTCTCACATTGTTCTTCGCAATGAAATCAACCCTGTGGTATCGACGGGAATCCCAAAAATTCAAATTCAGACTTTTCGCTTTCGGTTTATTCATGCACACGGAGTATCATTTCCTACTAAATCGACGATGCTATATAACTTTCTAATTGACATTTTTTTCATAACTTCAATAGTTTTCGATATAGGATAGATAGATAGATATATGTTCTGCACTTCGCCGCTAACTGCATTGCGAGTGGTCTCATAAGTGAATATGCACTTTCTTATGTGTAGAAAACACTTTTATAACCGTAACCTACTGAACTCTGTGGTACCTATACACTGTTAAAAATAATCTGAAATTCACGGGTTTTTTTTCCTGAATTTCACAGAAAAAGTCCCTTTTCACAACAGAAGGGCATTTTCCGTTAAAAAACAGAAAAATTCTTCATATTTCCTGAAAACAACGGAACAGAAGGAGAAGAAAGTGGCCAACGGAGATATTCCGTTATCTGCTGCATATTTATTTCCAATGTTTAAAAAACTGACATGTTGCAGCACAGAAAAACTAAAAATTCAATAAATTAAAAATTCGAGTTTATTTAAAAGAACAAAATAGTTCTTTCGAATTTAAAAAGCAACAATTAATTTTCCCATGCTTTTAAAATTATTAGCAATTTATTTTTAAAGTTACAAAAAAATATTCACACTTAAAATATATTCTAAACAAATAGCTTAGTATATATATATATATATATATATATATATATATATATATATATATATATAATAGTTAAATTAAATTAAGTGAAAAAAAATCGATTTTACGCAAAAAAGCAACAAACAAAAATAATGCTTCCGAATAAAAAAAAATAACAAATAACTTTCTCATTCCTTTGCTATTATTCGTAATTTGCTTTTTAAAGTTATAAAAGACACTCTCAATGAAAATATATTCTAACAGAACACATTTAAAAAATATATAATAGTTGAAAAAAAATCGATTTTCTCAAAAAAGCAAACATACTTTATCGAATTTAATTCAAAATATAATATTCATATTTTGCATTTAAAAATCAAATTAGGAATTAATATAATTCATGTTTCAATCCTCTATTAATACTAAATTTTTCAATCATAATCTTATAACAAAATATCCCCCCACTTAATTTCAAAGTTGCTAGGTTTCTAAACCCCAGATTGTTTAAGTTCCAAGCAGCGATTTGAAGAAATCCCCTATGATCCATTCAAACTCCTATTCTAGCAAGGGCCCGCTGGTCTTGAGGTAAAACACTCGGCTCATGTCGCTGTCATCCCTAGTTCGAACCCCAAGGGCAGCCAGGAAATCTGTACCAGTGAGTATTTAATATTAAAATATTAAATTAAGTACTCCTGTTATTGTCAACAGATGGCAGCACAAACAGATCGAGAGTTTTTTTTTTTTTTTTAAACCGAGGTCATTCATAACAGAAAGTTACCGTTTCTTCAATCTTTCAAAACGGAAAATCTACTAACGGAACGGAAAAAGTCCGGCAACTTCGCTGCCAGTACTTTTCCCGTGAATTAACGGATTTATTTTTAACAGTGTAAATCCGTTAATAAATTAAATGATTGCATACACTTTTCACTTTTCACCCTTTATATACCTGACATTATGCAAAATTCTTTTGAAAATTGTTATTGCATTCAAGGCGTTCCGCAAAAAGAAAACATTTGGAAAATTCTGCGATAAAGTGTATTAAAAAAAAAAAGGATGTTTTTATATTCTAATCCTGTATACTGAAAACAAAACGAAAAGTTGTTTTTAAAAAGAAATGCTGTTGCTTATTCTTGTAGCATGAAATTCTGATTTTGTGTCGAAATACAAAACGATAAAAAAAGAGAGAATTTGTCCTTAAGCGATATTTGGTAGCGGCAAGGCCATTTTCTCGAGGCAGACTGAAAGGACAAGCTGTCGCATTCGTCTTCCTTTCGGACTCCTTGAGTCACGTGACGTAGGTGCAGCACCTTGTCTTTTTCGTCTTCTTCACATTTTCTAAATTGGTTTAGGCGGTTTATTAGGCAATGTTTTAGCGGTCAGAAAGAAGCGCATGGGTGGGAGTGTTTTATTTGATTTGTTGGTGGCCAGTTACAAATAATCGTTTTGTTCACTGATTTCGTCCGCACTCTTTGTCTGCAATTCGGTGAAATGAAAGGGAAATATCTAATTCACCTTTAAAATATTAAGTTTATTATATTTTTTCTTACATTTTACTACCACTGCTATCAGAGTCGGATTTCTCTATCAGACACAATAGGTTAGGCATTGACTCAGTGTTCTAAAATTATATTTAACCTTAGACTGCACAATTTTTTCTTTTGGAAATTTATTTTTTTTATACTCACATTTAGGGTTAGATATCACAAATTTTAAATAGTAATTCTTCACTTTAATTAATCGCAGAATTATGTGATTACATAAGACGAATATTTCTGTTCAAATATAGTGGTAGCCTGAAACGGAATAGATTTATTAAAGATTATTAAAGAATTTGATAAACATTGTAATCTATGAGCTTTTGTCACTGCTGGCAAGCTTAATTTGGAAACGGGACGTTCTGTTAATAAAAGACAAAATAAAAATTTTAGAAATCTGTATTGGTATATACAGGGTGTCCCAAAAGTCCTTGCCACATTTTAAAATTCCATAAAAGATCAAGCAATAGGCGCACGAGAGTGCGGTTTGGACGAAAAGGCTTCTTATGATCTGAAATATTGTTTAAGCAAATAAAAAAATTAGTTATCGAATAGGTAGAATACCTTCATACATAATAATGGCAAAAGACACACAATGCACATGCACAGTTTTTGTTCAAACTATGGCAACCCACATTCCAGAAGTTAACAATATCCATCTTCACTGGTCTAATCGAACTCAGGAGGACGAGTAGTATTGTATTGTTAAGTTATGGAATGTGGGTTACCATAGTTTAGACAAAAACTGTGCATACGCATTGTGCGTGTTTTGCCATTGTTATGTATAAAGGCATTCTGCCTATTCAATAATTTTCCAGAAGCAGCGCCATCTATGAGAATTCTTTGGAACTAATTTTTTTTATTTGTTTAAAAAATATTTTAGATCATAAGAAGCATTTTCGTCCAAACCACACTCTCGTACGCCAATTGCTTGATCTTTCATTGAATTTTAAAATGTGTCAAGTACTTTTGGACACCCTGTATATATATAATAGCGTAGGTATGTTTCATTTTGTCACTTTTCTACCCCGTTATTAAAATATTTTAATTTTCAAATTTCAAATTTCAATTTTGGCATAAGAAGCCTAATCATTTTATAAAGAATGTCTTTGAAAACGCTGAAAATAAGTTATTATAATTTAAATTATCTAACGCATGCGTAAAATTTTCCTAGAGTGTATTTCACCTTAAAGCTAAACTTAAACATTTAATAGTTGTGTTCATTTATATGTCGTTTTTTAACGGCCCATTGAAAACCGTATAAACTGTACTTTACTAGTATACTTTTAAGACTTACAATTATAAATTCTGATATTCATATTATGTGAAATTCCTCCATAAGAGTCACGTCTTAAAAAAATATTAGATAGTATGCGTATAAATGCGTCAAATTATCGTGTAAGTACGATCATTTTCGATTATCTGTCAATACCGAATGTGCGTCTAAAATGCCACGTCCAAATCTTTTCTGCGCAGAAAAATTTGGAAACAAATATTGGCAACCTTACCAATACGAAACTCTTCTTAAATTAAGAATTCATGCTTCAAATATTAACCCATTCCCATTTTTCAAGCTTTTTATTAAAAGTTTTGTTTTATAACATTATTTTATGATAAAAAGATCATTCTATAGGAAAAATTGAAAAGCAAGAAGAATTAGTTTTATTAGTTTAAGATTTATAAAATGGTGCAAAAGCACACTTATCTTGAAAACAAGAGAATACCCAAAAGCAAGTTTTTGTGAAAAAACGGAGAACAAACGGCAACTTTGCTACCAGTACATTTTCCGTTTTTTTACGGATTTTTTCCGAATTTTACATTGTAGTCACCTAAATATAGGTGAAATAAAAGTGAAACCACTTAAAGAAACCCGTGGGTGAATGTTTACGTCTCGCCTTCACCTTTTAAAGCAGCCCACGTGCTGGATGGCTTCACTGTCTCAGCGTCAAACTGCGGCTAAGGCACTCCCACGAGCGTTCCTCAGATTCTCTCCACCCTTCGCTGATGTGCGTGATATTCATCGATATTTAATAAGAAAATAAAATTGAAATTAAAACTTCGACAATCTTGACCTTTGCATCTCTTGGTGTGTCGGAAAAAGCTAGCAGAAGACCGGACGCACTGTGCGTCATAGACCTATTGCGTCACACTATACTGTAGGCGTGGGTTGCCATATTCATTTTATATCTTTTGAAAATGACGAAAGACTCTGTGAATAGATATAGTGGTCTTTTCAATGTTTCCGCGAAAAAGAAAAAATAAATAATAAAAAGAATAATAATAAAGAGCAATGAAGTTTATGTGTTTTCGGAATATGAATCCAGTGATACCTCCTGACACACAGGGGCTACATTTTGCGGGAAAATATAGTGCGGGGTTATAGCTGTTATGTGCAAAATGCGTTCAGTGATTCTGTGTTACGTTACATAATGATTCTCTATATTACGTTACATACTCAACATTTTTGTATCCTGGATTAGAACTAAGGAAGATTCTTATGGGGTCGCTATCCTTTTCATTTGCTGAAAAAAATATATGTATTGTATACAGGGGTCGGAAGTAGCGAAACTACAGTAGTCGCTACTTTTTACAGTAGTTGGTAGTGTAGCGTGCTATATTTTTAGCAATAGTGTAGTGAGTAGCGCGATACCAAAAAATCAATAGTTTGTAGTGAAAACCTGCGCTACTTTTAACGCTACTTCATGGGGAAAATGTGCCATTCTGCAAATCACGTGGCCGAAACTTGCTTTTTTTGTGCAAAATTTGTTCTGCTCAACAATTTTCTAATGCCAGCTGCAGCGTATAGCAACGCATCCCATGAAATCATAGATTTTTTTCCATTGACACTTGATGCTAAAATCAAGAACCACCAAAAGAATTAATTTTCTTGCTGGCAACACTTGTCTATACTTACTCGTTATTAGATCTTCCTGTTTTAACGCAAAGGTTTCTTATTATTCGGAATTGCTTTATTTACAGATCTATTTCTTGTTTGCATTTAGATTTGTTTTTCTGTAATTTTCTGGGTTATAACATCTTTCTTAATTTTGATACGCAATTTGTAATGCGTGTATAAACTAACATTTTGGAGACAAACACAAAATATTTTCTTGTATGTTATCTTTCTTAATTTTTTAATGCCCTCGGTTATGTCGCGTTTATTTAATGGTATCCCGGCAGACGCGATATAACGAGAGGTTGCTTTATTATTAAATCCGTGGCCTCAATTTTCGGTGTAAATTGAACCCTTTGACAGAATTTGAAAGTAGTGAAGTAGTAATTACTTTTGAAAAGTGGTTTGTAGTCGCTACTTTTTAAAACAAGTAGTTGTAGTTGTAGTTAACTAACATTTCCTAATAAAGTAGTTGTAAGTAGTCCGCTACAATAAAAAAGTAGTTTTTCTGACCCCTGATTGTATATATCGAAAGTTTTTATATGTATGTATGTTATAAGATGCATATAGGTCTATAAGATGAATGTAAAATATAAAATAGATGGAATGTATAAGATTGATGTAAGTACATACGATTTATAGATTTAGGTACACTGCTATCGAAAAATTAAGGGGTAGTGACCGGACGCTTTCGCTTTTTACACGATTTGTCGAATATCTACTGAAATTCTTGACAAATTGTCCTTGAACTTCGAGGATGTAAAGCGCATGTTTGACTTCAAGAACAGTAGAAAGAGTATACTGCAATTGAAAAATTAATCTATTGAATATTGGATGAAATATGGGCAATTGTATGAAATAATTGTTAACTGCGCATGCACGAACTATACGAAAAGTTTTTTTCATGATTTGGTAGTCAATTCTGTAGAGTAACTCTTATAAAAAGACCAGTCAAATATCGTGAAAACTCATAAACATATCAGCAATACAGCGAGCTAATTGATAACTTAGGGGTGAAATCCCTTATTATCCAATTGGATTTTCCTCCCAATTTGTCAATTAGCTCCCTGTATTGCTGATATCGTTCTCAGTTTTCACGATATTTGACTGGTCTTTTTATAGGAGTTACTCTACTGAATTGACTACCAAATCATAAAAAAACTTTTCGTATAGTTCGTGCATGCGCAGTTAACAATTATTTCATACAATGATTGCCCATATTTCATTCAATATTTAATAGATTAATATTTTAATTGCAGTATATTGTTTCTACTGTTCTTGAAGTTAAACATATGCTTTACATCCTCGAACTTCAAGGATAATTTGTCTAGAGTTTCAGTAGATATTCGACAAGCCGTGTAAAAAGCGAAAGCGTCCGGTCAATTTTTGGACAGCAGTATATATAAGTTAGGGGTTATATAAGCATGGAGACAATACATTATGTATGGGCTACTGAGTATCCAGCTTGAACATAATTCTAAAATATTTATTAATCTTAATTAATCTATGTGTAAAAAAAAAAAAAAGAATGTGTCAGTAAAGGAAATTTTATGTCCATTATGGACAAGATGATTAGAGTTGTTTTCTATTACGTTACACAGTGACGTAGCTATGCTAGAGTAACTATCATGTTTCATTTTACAGTAAAATGGAAATAATGTCTTAAATGAGATTAAGCAAATTTTCTTATCGTGCAAAGCTGATTTATTTATTTATCTGACTTAACATGACAGTCTAAAATTATCATTAAACAAAAAGAAACTGCATTTTTAACGCTTTCCAACATAGTTGAAAAGTTTTTATGAATTCGATTTGTCTGTCTGTCTGTCCGTGCTGTAACTCGCGTAAATACACTCGGATTGTCATGCGATTGATATATGTTATTGAGGTTTACTATAGTATGTTCCGTATTGAAAATGAAGTGTGTAGCACTTATAATTTTTTTACAGGGGCACTCAAAAGAACTCCGTTACATTGCGGTGTATAAGGAAAAAATCATTTGAGATGTATTTTAATTATGTTACACAAATTCAAACATGTTGAAATTGATATATATGACTGAGGTGCACTACAAGAGGCTTGCTTTAGAATAGGGTGGGATCAGCACTTATAGTTTTTTTACAGGGACACTCAAAAGAATTCCGTTACATTACGGTCTAGGGAGAAAAATCGTTTGCGGTTTATATTAATAATGTTTCACCATTTCAAACATGTTGAAATTGATATATATCACGAAGGTGAAATACAAGAGACTTACTATAGAATATTATGCGTCTAGCGTCCATCGTTCATTTACAGGGATACACAAAATAATTCGGTGCTGTCTATTAACAATAATTGCTGGAAGTGCGTTTTCAGCTGCTGAACGCGCTTTTAAATTTAACTCATGTTTTGGCTATCACTTGGTGTGTATAAATTCTATAGATCATTATACAGAGAAGCACAAAAGTTCTCAAGTACTTTTGAGTTTATTGACAGAAATTCCAGAAGGATAATTTTAAACTGTGCTACGCTTTTCCTAACTGAACTAAAATTTAGCATTCTATGTAGTATATATGCAAATCTATGGATCATATACAGGATGCACAAAAGAATTCGTATATTTTTCCGAATATCGTTGTTAATTCTTGAAATTGGGTTTTTAAATATGTTATGCATTTTCCAAATTTTTTTACTTAGCTATCATCTTTCACCTTATTAAACGGTAAAGATTTGTAAAATTATTTTGGAACTGTTCTAAAGTGGTACATAATCTATGCTTGACGCAGGATTTTTCGTTCTTGTTTGAAGATATATGAAGCATATATCTTCATTATATTTGAAGATATAGAGATGACAGTTAAATCAGGGCAATTGTATTTAGCGATGCAAATTTACAATTCCCAAGATTAAAAAGGGAAAATTTGTGCAATATAGTATAAAAAGCTTTGTATGTTGTTAAACATCCCTTTTCATAGCTTTCAACTTTTACACTTATTTCCTACCACTATTTTTGAACAGGAAAATATGCCTAAAATTTCGGCGATTATATAAAACAAATTTATCTTTTAAAAAATAATGGTAGGAATAAAGCGTAAAAGTTGGCAGCTATGCTTTTAAGGCTGTTTTCAAATCCAAAGAAGCTACTTTCTGACACATATCTGAATTAATTTTTCTTCCGAAACTCGTGGAATTGGCATGAAGTATGTAATTTCAGAAACTATGTAATTAAATGGTGTTTTACATTTTTTTGGTGAAGGTTTGAGATCATTTAGAAAATACTGCCTAAGTTGTCGTTTTGAACCGAATTTCTGGACGCGACAGCGTGGGAAAGGAGAAAAACTTGTCGCCTTTTACATCAACGGCGTATATATAACTGGATAAGGAACTCATTTATCAAAAAATGGAAAACACCATTGCATTCCAAATCGCTTCAATAGTCAGGCCTGCAAGTGTCATGCTTTTTGCGTTTAAAGATAAGTCCGCACATGTGTCAGAAAAAATATATAGATACTTTTTTTAAACCGCCTTAAATAATACATGCTCTATATTTTTGAGTATGTTTGTTTATTCTGAAAAAGAAAGAAAAATTCTCAAAAAGAAAAAAATAAATAAATAAACGCATTTTCCCTTACTACAGTTGAAGCGATCCTGGCATTCTCTGTCCTCGCAAAAATATTCGTTTGAACCATCGCCGCAGTTATTGAAACGCATTCTCCATTACCATACCTTATCCTTAATAGATACCTTAATATTTTGTCGGGTCCTTCCTACAATAACTTTAACTCTTGTTTAGATTGATGTCTGAGCTAAAGGTATTTTGAGGAAATTAAAATTGAAGACCACGTTTTTTTGCATTGTAAGACGATTTCTCATCCGACGTCCATTTTTGAATTCGACTTTTTTTTTCATATCTGATAGTTTGCATCTATTCTTTTTGTAACTTTAACATTTTTGTAACGATTTTATGCATTTCTATTGCCTAATCAAAGAAAAATTCTTCTAAAGTTACAGAATTTCGTTAAAAATGCTTAAAAAATTCTTCTAAAGTTACAGAATTTCGTTAAAAACGCTTAAAAAATTCTTCTAAAGTTACAGAATTTCGTTAAAAACGCTTAAAAATTCTTCTAAAGTTACAGAATTTCGTTAAAAACGCTTAAAAAAATAAAGTAACGACGTCGAGAGGTCCATTCTCGACCGAAAACAACAATCATTTTCCCAATGGTTAAAAAAAAAAAAACGGGGTGTTTTAAATTAAAAGTTTTCATTCTGTACATCTAGCATCACTGTTTGCACCTTCTGCTTTCATTGCTCTGAATTCATCACAAGTGCTAAAATCAAAAAGAAGAGAAAAAGAAAAAAAGAAAACCCTTCTTTCTACCTGCAGGGAATCCCCCAAAAGTAGGATTTCCTTTCTCTAAACGCTCTTTTCTCCCTTTCTATTAAAAACCGTTTCTTCTTCCAACCCCAAACAGCTGTTTAGAAAACGAAACTCGGTTAGCTCTTCTTCCTCACTTGGTCGCTCTTCATCGGAGCATTGCCCCTCGGTTCTGCACTGAATAAAATACACACAAACACACACTCACTCACTCACAAGAAATGTGGAGTTTTGTAACATTTTTCTAAGCTTTCTCTTCTTTTTCGTCTCTGGCCCCCTTTTCTTTTGCATTTTTAGAGAAGAAGTTCAGTGCTCTTGTTTTAGTCAGACAACCTCTCCTCATCGTGTCTTGAATACTGAACAGATCTATGCCGACATCTTGTTTCCAAAATATACAATTAATTTTATATCTGTACTAAAATTGGAGTATCTGTCTGTGATTTTCAGAAAAAACACCTATTTCTCGACGCACAGTGAAGTATTTCAGGCAAAATCCTGGCCAAAATTATTTTTCATGTGTTTTATTAAAGTTAAAACCATTGCTGTTGACTTACTATTAGTAAATACACACAATTAATGTTATATATGCATACATGTATGTATTTATTTAAATAAATAAATATATAATACAATGTTTACTTAATTTTTTACTGTTTATAAGAGGAAATGAATTGTTTTGTTTACAAGTAATGTTTAATTAAATGTAGTTAATTTTACTACACATAAATGTTTAATTATTTATAAAAACCAATGCATATAATGTATATATTACTTGCATTAATTATTTACCAAAGTTGAGTCTGTATAGTATATCGATGCTGGTTTTTGAGTGTTTGTAATAGATTTGCAGTCCTCCCAAAAAACATGATATCTAAAAATGGCAACAATATACGGATTTTTTTTTTTTTTTTTTTTTTTTAATTGCCTTCAAAACTACAATCAATACGATTATAATTCAAAAATTGTCCAACAAACCACGAGACAGTTTTAAAAAGCTTTGAATATATTAAATAATATATTTAAATAAATATATTTCGATAAATATATTTTAATAAATTAGATCTGAAAAGGCTTAATATTAACCCACTTTCAATTTTAATTATTTTTTATTATATGATATTTGAAGAAATCTAATTTTATTCTACATTTTTCAAATATTCATCATACTATTTTTTTTTCTTATAAGCATGAAATCATATTTACATTGTAAATTAATTGAAAATCCCTAAAATTACATTTTGAAAGTTTTCTAATTATGGTGTAATTATAGTAGAATGTTTTTATTAGAAATTGTTGATACACGAGCAATAAAATGTCATTGGTCGAGAGGATTTGGAACAAAAACTTGATTCTGCCGGGGGGGGGGGGGGGGGGGGGTAGGGTAAGTTCGAGTTGCTATGGTTTAGAAAGAAACTTTTAATCTTAGCATACGCACTATGCGTATGTTCAGATTCCAATCTCAAAATTCCATATCTTATCAGATTCCATTCATCTACACTTTAAATAAATTAGGAAAATATTATTTCATACGTATCAATAATATTGAAATCTTTCTGCTTTTTTGTAATACTTTTAGTAAATATGGATGAAGTCACATGAATATTCTTTGATCTTTACATTATATTTTTTAAGAGAATGTAAACTAAAAATCATTAAATCGATTTATACAAGCAAAACAAAAATAGAGATATTTTGTTCACCGGCTTCGAAAGCAGACGATCTCGCATTATTTTCCATTGCCTTTCTGTTTTTGGTTTTGTTTTTTTCCTCCAAAAAAAATTTGGAGGAATTTTGTTGCCATCATTACAGAAATGTCATTAAAAATTACAAAAAAGTAAATAAATAAATAAAAAAGAAAAGAAAAGAAAAAAAGAAGAAAAAAAGAAAAAACTGGAAAACTAACTCAAATTTTAAAATTATTAGGGGTTATTTTGCATCATCCTCATATTCTTGCGGATAACTTATGTTAATTTCATCGCGTTGCGTTCCATATCCAATGAGGAGTAGTTGTGAAATACAAACAGAAAGCCACATTTTAATATAATAGATTTCTTTCAGTTTTATAAACGTTAAACGTTTGCTTCTAGCTCATTTTTACTCAAAATAGAATCCAGCTAAATAGGTATTTCTACTAAATGTTGAATATTTGGCTACAGTTTAGACTAAATATTCAATGTTCCAATGAATATTTCTTTAAAGTTTAGACCAAATATTCAGTGTTTCATTGATTTTTCCAAATTTTAATAGTAATTTTTTTTTATATGTAGAAACATTTAATTATTTTTGCTATTCGTTAATTAAAAAAAAAGTAGAAGACTTTGTAACAATGTAATGTAATTTTAAAATGGAAAAACATTTCAAAATAAATTTTATGTAGTAAAGATGTAGATATTTATATTTAACTTATTGTATAAATAACATTTATTTATTTGTTTATAATTTTTTTTTTTTTTAAAACTAATCTCGATATTCATCAGCATCGTTTATTAAGTATTTCATCATTAATTCAATCTACGTCATTGGAATGGAATCAAAATGGCGTATGCTGTAGCCTATGCTATGATATACTTTCTCTTGGATCAGAAAGAATATCGTGTAAGATTTGCTTCGATAATTGTGTTCCAGACCTCTTTCTCTGTGAGAATGGCATGTTTGTAGAGGACACCCTGAAGATTGGAAGATGCTTTTAACCTGGATAACTTGACAATGAATAGAATCTGAAAATGTTCTCTGGTCGATATAAAATGGGTTGCCCTCTTATAAACACTAGGGCATCCAACCCGGCCTTCCCGGGATAGAGAGTATATGTGAAAACAATTTTTTTTTTAATTGAAAATTCTAATAAATTTTTTACTTTTTTAATATATTTTTTTAGATTGCCCCTAACAACAGCAAAGAGCATTTTTCTATGAAATATGTCAATTATATATTCAAATAAAATTTTGAAATTTATTAAAAGCGGTAATTTCGTTATTGGCTTCGTGCCAGAAGTTAATAGCCGAAGAAATCGCTAAAAATTTCGTTATCTACAGCAGTTTTTTGTATTATTATTCTGATAATTTCAGCGGTTTTAAGTGCTTATTTCAATTACATGTCTGTTAAATTTGTGTTTTATTTATACTATTTTATTTATTGCTTAATCAAGTTTTAATTTCGTCATGGAATATTAGTAGGAAACAAATGCTGAGCTATTTATATTGTTTAAAGTGCAAACGGATTAATATTTTGTAATCTACAAACGATATATATATACATTTAAAAAAAATCATTCTTGAAATTTAATTGAAACGCTATAATAAATCAGTCAATTAAGATACAGCTTTCAAACAAATTGCATTTCAAAGTAGGATTATATTTTACTATATAACGATGTAAAAATTAAAAATATGCTATGTTTAGAAATTTAAAAAAAAAAAAAATGCAGTAGCAAAAATCGCAAAACCGAAATTTCATCGTCAAGTGTTGCCATTCGCAAAATGACATCAGCGTTACGCACGGACACGTTTGTCCTTTATAATAATAGATTAGATAGATGGTAAATGTTTAACGTAAAAACGCAATTAAAATCAAACAGAAAACAGAAAATATCATTTAAATAGAACTTTTCAGAGGCTATAGTCATTCTGTATAGCTGTAATGTTAAAAACTCGCCAGAATTTTCATTAAATCGTTGTACTTAATCTGAAAATTCTTTACTGAAAATTTTCGCGGCGGTTTTAAATAATCAGAAATAATAATTTTCGCCGTATTTAAACGGAAAATTCTTCGATTAAATAAGGAGAAGATTTATATACGGGAATAGTGGTATTCAAAATACCAGAATACAATCACGACTGTTATAGATGTGAATCAGATCACCAGTCGTTCTCAAACGGTGTGCCGCGATGCACTGGTGCGCCTTGAGAGTTTCTTAGGTGTGCCACGAAATTTTTCAGTAAATTTGTATCAAGATTTTAAGAATGGACAAAAGTACTTTAAAATGCAACATTCTAAGTTCTGCATTCTAAGTTCTGCTATGTAATTGCCCCCCTTTTAAAGCAAATATTACGTAGAAACACAATAAAAATCAAAATTCAAACAGAAAACACCATTTAAATTGAACTTTTTCAGAGTTTAGTCATTCTGTTGCTGTAATGGGGAAAAATCCCCAAAACTTTCGGACAATTTCATTTGAAAATAAATAAAAGGACTTTTTTTTTTTCATAAGAAAAATTGTAATTTTCATTGTAAATTTTCATTAGTGGTTATACATATATATTCTCCTAGATTAAAAAAGAAAAAGAAAAAGAAAGCATTTGTCTTTTTTTAGAGTGCAGACTTTTTGTATTTTTTAAATGTAAAATTGTAATAAAAGACATAATAAAACTGTAATAAAAGTAACAAAAAGTTAAATAGATGAGAAATAAAGAAAGTTTCATGCATGTAATAACCCACGTCAAAACTTATTGTCTTGCAACCGCCTTTTTTCTGATTTGACAGTTAGTCACATCCGGCCCTTTTTTCCCTCCTTAATTTTTTGTGATAATTACTGCGGTAATTTTCTGTTCCCACGGTCGACAGATTGGAAACCCCATTAAAAAATTGCGGGTTTTTTTTATTATTATTATTTATTTAATTGGTATGTATGTAAGATTTTATCTTATTGTAGAATGGATGTATACGTTCATAAATTAAGGATTTGTCTTTTCGTACGCTGCTGTGCGGATATACATGACTGGAATATGTCGAATGAAGAATTATTATTAGAAGAAAAGACTCAATCCTATTAAATAAATTTTCTGATTTAAGATATGTTTATTTGAAAACATAATAAATTATAACACCTTGTAATATTATATTTCTTTTAAATTCTAAAAGGTATATGTAAACTAAAAACATAATATACAGTAAAATAACTTTTATTAGAGTGTTGACATGTTTCTACCTACTCCAAGCTATTATCAAAAAACAAATGAGAATATTCTATAATTGCAAAGTCTTTATTTAAAATGCTATCATTTAATTTTCATGTAATTTTTAAAAATTACGCACGTTATCTTTTATTTTTACTTGGTTGTTTATTTCCATGTTTGTAACCATGGAGTCACTCGAGCCACAATTTCGGTAAGTTAAAAGATGCTGCATCGTTACATATTGTATTTTTGTGTGTTACTATCTCTACGGTTTCTCTTATTATGGATGGATAGTATAGACTTGTGGGGAAAAAAAATTACTTTCATTGAAATGTATTTAGATGGTTTCTTCTTGATATAATCTTGCCAGGGCTGTGATTTTTCTATTATACTTAATATCAGCTATACGCTCCTTTTTTCTGTAACTAAATTCCCTGCTGATTGTGCCAATATAGTAATTCTTTGATCCGTCTTCTTTAATAAAAGGTATTTCATGTACTCCTGAATAATTCTCAAAATTAATTGGGTCAATTTGATAACAATTTGGGTCAAATGATCGCATTTCAAATAATAACTTGAAAGACCGTGCAATTATAGAATGATCTCGTTTGTTTTTGATAATGGCACGGAGTTAGCCGAAACATGTCAACAATCTAATAAAAGTTATTTTACAGTATATTATATTTTTAACTTACACCTTTTAGCTTTTAAAGAAGTATATTTGGATATTCCGTTGCAGTTTTTGCATACAAAAGGAAAGATGTTGTAACTTCGAAAATTGACTGACTAGCAGCCTTAACCAACGAAATGAAAAACATGGCAACTTATTCTCATGACATTGACTTGTAATAGTGGATTTATGTATACATACGAACGCAATCAGTATTAGTATTTATATGTCCGTTTCTCGTACGTAACAAAATTGTTCCTCCCGCTGTCTTTATACGCTTGGTTGATTTTCCAATTACCCGAAGTTAGGGAAATAACCACGTGCGTCTATTGGGTTCCGTTGCTGCTTCTCTTCTCTATATTTTTTAGCGGCTGTAAATCTGTCCTTATCACCTGTATTTTTTTTCTCTGCAATAATTTGCCAGCTTCTTTACGCTATACTTCCTGCTCACCTGTAACTGTGAGAAAGTTCTCAGGCTTGGGATGTAAAGTGGGGAGGGTACATTTACATGTGGTGAACTGTTAAATACCGAAATTGCGCTAAAAGTGTAATGTATTTCTGGGGAAATGAGCAAATCATATGGGTATCAAATGGAATTTATCTGTATTCTTTATATAGCTTTTTTTAAACCCTTAAGGATGCTTATACCTTCTTCACTGCTAGAGAAATGCGATGTGGTTTCGAGTTTTCATAAATTTTAAAACACATCTTGAAATTACCATAAACCTCTGTAACATAATATTTAAGCCATATTTCAGGCCTTATAAAATGCAAAAATAAACCCTTGTAATACAATATAATCAGGCCGGCCCAACGTCGTGCGAGGCCTGATTTATACTGCAATACTGGACTAATAAAATTTATTTTTAAATTGTTGATACCGTAGAATAATATACAATATATATATATATATATATATATATATAATAAAATTATGAAATATACCACTATTTTCACATTTAATGTGCATAATTATTTTTAAATTTGCAAAATCTTCCATCCTTCACAATATTTTAAATATTTATTTATTGCGTTCAATGTGACTTTCAGGATCATCAAATATATACATTTCCCGACAATTATATCAATTTTGCCTATAAGAAATAAAGTGACTCATTTTTTTTTTCCTCACGAAGAAATATTTAAAACTAATCTAAAACTAAATTATTATTATTTTAGATAGAGGAAACATTATTTCGGATTGCATAGAGATTTGGGGCTAGAAAAATGTTTGAAAAAATAATTAATTAGTCATTAGAAAAATAAAGAAATTGTTTAACTATTTCAATAATATTGATTCATTCTAATAGCTAATACAATTGATATAGCTACATGTAAATTTTTAGACTAATTCCTCGAATAATTTTTTGTAAATCTTACGGATATCTGAATTTTTTTTTTTTTTTTTTGAAAATCTTGCAATATTAACTGAACTGTATTTCTTATTATATTATATTTTCCGTGTTTAGTTTTACATTTATATAAGGTCTAAAATTTGGCTGTATGGAAATATTATACAATGTGTGTGTAATTTCATTAAGTATTTAAAAATGTAGAACAACTCGAAACTACATCATATTTTACTGGTGATGGAAAGGTTTCAGAACTTCAGTCACGCGACACTGGTTAACACTTTTAAGTTAACACACATTTTAACACTGGCAGGCTAATGTTAAACCTATGGTAGGGTTCTTTTCAAATTTCTCGTTTAAATTTTAATATTTTTAAATGATTTCTGTCTTTCTTTCTTTTTCCTTTTTTTCCATAGGATAGCTGAGGTCGATGTGTAAGAGGGCCGTTTTTTACTTTTTTTCATTTTGATTGAAGATTTTTTTTTTTTTAAATAAAGATACTTTTATTTTCGAAACAGGTTCCAAAATTTTAGCATACTGTATAGTATATATACAAATTTAGTATATATACAAATCTACAAGTTATATACAGGGTTGCACAAGATAATTCGGATATTTTTCCAATGATTGATGGTGATTGCAGGCATTGGCTTTTTAACTGTGTTATGCGTTTTCCGTTACTGTTTAGCTATCATTTTTCAACTTATTAAACTGTGAAGTTTTGTTACAGTATTGGTGAATATATTGGAAAGTGTTTCATGATCTGTGCTTGACGCATACTTTTTCGTTCTTGTTTATTATTATATTACCCATTCTTTTAGTGCAGTGTATAAAATTTGCCAAGAAAAATTTACAAATCAAAGAATTCAATATTTAATCATAATCATGCTCAAATACCTTTGATCATTTACATATGCTAATTATGAACAAAGAGCCGATTATTTTGAGAGATTTTTGTCCTTGCGAAAAACAGATTAAGAAGGTATTATTACTACACAGTCTTCCATTACAACTTCCTGCAGATGATATTTGTGTTTTTCTTTAACTCCCACAGTCAACTTCGCGGGTGTATTACAAATGTCTTATTCAAAGAAAATAAAAATAATAAATAAATAAAAAGAGATAGTGTTAAAATAAATATATGTTTCTATTTTTTTTTTTTTTAATTCTTTTTTAACCCGCAAATATTTAACCTCTGAATCTTTGCTCGTTATTCGGGTTTCGCGGCCACGAGAACGAACGTGATTACAAACTGAGACGTCACGAATGCTCCCAAAAAAAGAATATGTAGTATTTGTATTCTTATTTACTAACTTATAATTTCAATGTAATGAAGCGTACTCTCATCTTTCTCATTCATTAGAGCAAATTAAAAACGAGAGCGTTTGATTATGATCATTTTGTTTTATGATCTGCATTTAAGATTACATGACGACAAACTTTTTCTTTTCCTTTACTTTTCCTTTCCTTTTCTTTTCTTATGTTTCATCACACTTGAAGATCATTTATCACTTTTTATATCTGTAAGCTTTCTCTTTTTTATTTCAAGTTCTTCAAGTTACATTTTAATTGTAATTCGTGTGAATTTCAAAAGAATGCAGATTCTGAATGTCTGCTAAAAGCTTTTAATTACATACTTTTCTGGAACACGCCAAGTCAATTAAACAAAGTTATTTTCTTTTCTTTCTCTCTTTCCTTAAAGAAAAAAAAAGAAAAAAAAGAAAAGAAAAAAGAAAGAAAAAAAATCCTGGGGTGGTAGATTTGTTAGTCGGAACCTTAAATACATACATCATAAGAAATATGTGTATATTTTATCCTCTAAATTGTTCAGTTTTATAATGTTTTGTGATTACCCATTTCAAGAATAGAAAAAAAAATCTAAAAATATAGTTAAAGATATACCGTTTATTAATGATTTAAAAATCAAATTATTTCGTAAAAAATATGTATCAAGCATGATTAATGCAAGAAGACAAAGATACGAAATTCTAATATTTTCAAAAAAGATCTATTAATTAAAAAAATATATCTAGTTTCATCTTCAATATTTTGTTAATTATTTTATGCTCAAACAGAACAGTCACAATGTGCAACTTCTTCGATCTTGAGCTCTTGGCATACTTTATTTCGCGCCATTTTGTATTTTTATTTTTACCAATATAAAAATGTTCATCTTCCACTTATTCTTCTGGATTGCCATCAGATATATATGGCACACATTCACATTTTCCAGTTTTGAGGACATAATGGCGAACATTCTACTCAATATGTTTCGTTTGACTATGTAAAACAAAACAATAACTCAACGTAACGCATATTAATTAAAATGTTACAGAAATAAATCTTTAAAACGTGAAATAACTAATTTATTTATCTATTTGCAAGAGCGTCCGTACTATGCAAATTTTATTAAAGACGCAAGATACTGCATTGGAAATCAGAGATAATCATCATATAATATCAGATATAATATCAGTTTTATTCCGCAGAAAAGAAATGAATTGAGGAATAGTAGCAATGACTTTCATACACTATATGAGAACTAAGGTAAAGTAATATCACTTTAGCTGTAAAATTTGCGTAGGCGCGCTCACCGGAAGGTTAAATCAATATTAGATGTGTATCATAACATTTAAGACAGCCATCTGAACAAGCCTTCTCTGTAAATAAGCCATGTGCTAGAAATATTTTGGAGTTCATTCTTTTAAGTAAAAAATAATAATTCATAAGTCAAAAAGGGCTTTTTATCTCATTAGAAGGCCTGAATTTATAGGAACTACTAGTGTTATAGGCCTCGTGATTACAATAAGAGTGCATTGCACCAACCTCGTCCTTTATACCCATCATACTCTTTTATGACCGGTTCTGCATGAAACACCATTTCTTTTAACCCCCTCCCCAACTATCTAATTTGAAGGTTTTTATAGCATTTATACAATATAATATAGAGGGTTACCAGTAGGATTTTTTTCAATCATTAAAAAACGAAATTTTAAATTAGGACACCGCCCCTGAATAGTAGCTTTACGCACTGACACAAAAATGGCGGCTGTCGTACGTAGATTTTTTTCAGCGTTTGTACGGTAAGTATTTCTTCAAAATATTCTTCATCCTATTTAATCTCAGAAAAAGCATGCGAAGACTGCTTTTAAAAAATACGGTACTTTTATGTTAGCTGGTCGCCAGTGATAACTCGCCAAATCTTGTTTCAATTGGCACCATTTGAATTGCAACCTTTTACGTGAAATTTTGTTATTTGTATTGATATGTTTGTGTTTACGTATTTTATTATGATTATATTTTAGCTATTTTAAGTAAGTTTTTTTAAGATATTATATTGCAATGTTAAAATATTGGCTAGTTGTTATTAGCTAAAGTTAAAATATTTGCGAAGAAAAAGGGTTGGTGAGATTAAAATAATTTTGGAGATCACTGTCGCCCGGCTAACATAAAAGTACCGAAAATACTGGTATTTAAATTCTTGGAAGCTTACAAACGTTGAAAAAAAAATCCCCCAGCCGCCATTTTTTGAGTCAGTGCGTAGGACTAGTATTCAGGGGACGATGATTAGGAAATAGAAAGCAATATGCAGAAACAACCCTGCTCTTTTATGTTCAATTTATAACTGAAATGACAATATATTTTATAAACTGTTTAAGCTGGCTTTAAATATCAAATTATATTTGTGACCATGCTATAATCAGTAGTGTCTAGCACTGCGATAGTCTAGAAACTCTTTGAATTTTCTGTTACCGATTGATAAATATTACTTTCAAAAGAAAAGTTTATCTCATATTACATCTATGAGAATAATTTGACATAATTTCATTGTTAACTTTTTTTTTCAGCTCTGGAATGTGGGTATCCCGGTGCTCCTGCCTATGGTCGACCTACTCCGGTGAGAGAGACTTACAGGCCAGGAGAAGCGGTCTCCTTCACTTGCTCCTATGGCTACTCTTTGCAGGGACCTATGCAAAGGGTATGCTTGCCAAACGGAACTTGGGCTGGACCCCTACCCATTTGTGGTAAGACATGCTTGTTTTTTTGTGACTTAAGAGGTTCTATTTTCCTTTGTCCAATATTCAGCGTAGAAAAGTACTTTTAGACTTTGCATAATGTCAGATCTTATGATTGTTTATTACTAATATTGCCAAGTGTCCCAATTTACGTGGGACGTCCCGATTTTCAGGGGCTCCAAGAACTGTCCCGCGTAACTACTGCACGGGACGTCAAATGTCTCGTTTTTTCATGACGCACAAATTCTTTCACATTTTTTTTAGTACCATGTTTTTCGTTAGTCGGCATCAAGTGGAACTTAATACAGTAAAACCTGTGAAGACAGAACCTGTCTATAACGGAAAATGTTTGTAGTCTCTTCGGAAGAAATACCTTACAAATCTACCACCCTTGACGGAAACCTGTCTAAAACAGATTTTTTTGTGGTTCATAGCGATTCTTTTTTAACAAATTTTACTGTGCTTTCTTCTGTAAACCCTGTCAAAACGGACCTGTTTATATGGAATTCTGTTTTAAAAGTAAACATTTCATTGTCCCAGTGATTCCGCTCACACAGGTGTTACTGTATAAGATTGTTGTGTTTATAAAGTATAGTAAAACCTCCTAAGAAGGAATCACAAATGACTGAAAAAAATTCCGTTTTAAATAGGTTTCTGTCTTTGCAGGCATAATTGTACGGTATTCTTATCATAGGGACAATGAAATTTTTACGTGTAAGACAGGATTCCGTTATAGGCAAAATCCGTTTAAATAGGCTTTACTGTATTTTTATGTCTCGATTTAGAAGTCGTTGTCCCACTTTTGGGGACACTGGACCTGGCAACTGGATTTTATGCGGGGCTATTCAGCGGGAAATGGGACTAATGTGCCCATAATTCAATTTCAAAAACTCATATTTCGCGAGGGCAGGTTCCAGCTAGATTCCTGTGCGAACCCAAATATTCCGCTTAAAGTCGACCCGAAACCAAGAGAGAAAAAAAGATCGTCAATCTGAAACCCAACCCGAACCCGACCAAAAAATATCATTAACCCGAATCCGAACTGAAAGAAAATTAATCCACATTTTAGTATACAATTATGGAAAAATAGTCTACAATTATATTGCTAGTATCAATTTTATGTTTTTTTGTATAAAAGTGAACACATATACACTCATTAATATTCAAATGCGTCGTTTCTTGTTTCGTTTGAAAAATATCCAGGACTTTATTTTGAAAAATCGGGTTAATCCGAACCCAAAACATTAAAAGTGAACCCCTTCCGCAATTAAAAATAAAATCCCTGACGGCTCGGCCTACAGGCATAGGTAGATTTCGAAGACGCAGACGCCTGTTTATTGGGAATTACAGAAGAAAGCCCTTATTTGTCATGATGCGGCAGAGGTATATTTCGAAGTGGGACCGCCCACTTCGAAATATACTTCTGCCTCTGTGGGCAGAGCCAGCAGGGATTTTTTTTTTTCTGTAAGAATTGGTCCTATAAAAAACTTGTCAATATAAAAGTTGTAGATAATATTAAGAAGATTTATAATAAATTCAAGAAAATTTAATATCTTGTGAATTGGCGAAGTTATGAAGTTTTTCCTTCTGAAACCCCCAAATTTTCTCTCCCCCTTGGGGGCATTTTTAATGAAATCAAAAATATGTCATACATAAATTTTTGGCCCTTTTCCTAGAAGTAATAATAACTCTAAACGGATTCGATACGTATCATAATTAAGAAATTATGGGTTTTTTTTCTGTTTTCACAAAAAGCCCCCCTCCCCCCCCCCTGGTTCGATTTTGGCCATTAACGAACTTGACCGAGATTTTATGCCCCTTGATTTTATGTATCAGTTTGGAAGAGATTTGTGCCGAATTATGGAAGTCTATAAAAAAAGTGATATATAGATAGATAGATAAAGTTTTGAACTGGGGGGGGGGGGGGGGGGTTCTAGGAGTCATGATCATGATCGGCGTAGATCTGCAAAAATTTTTCAGGAATTCCAACTTAGGGAATAATGTAATAGGTAGTATTTCTTACGAAATCTACCTAAAAATTAGTGTGAACTCGATCCTCGGGTCGGGTTTGGGTAAAATCGGGTAACCCGACACAATGCTCTAGTTCCAGCCCTTCTAAGCCTCTTTCTTCCCAGGAACCACTCACTACCAGGCAACACTATGCATGACCTCTAGTGCACACAAATGCTGAATTTGTAACATTAACATTTTGTAACTTTTTACCGCACTGAAAGATAAAAATTTCGTAATACACTATTAAATAAAAATCGCCTCTTAATTTGTTTCCCCTTTTCCATTATCTTTTGTCTTAGCGCAAACTGGCGTGCGTCGGTCACAGTTAAGTGTCATTGTCCGGCTGATAAAAGGAGTTGTGATATAATATTACGTTTTTTTTCCCTCTTGAGTTTGCTCTGAAAAAAAAAGAGAGAGAGAGAGAGAGAGAGAGATATTAAACTGGCTTTTTCAAGAATTGGTGAAGTTATTTTAAGAGCCCACGCCTCTTTATTCTTTAAAACAATAATATTCAGGACGTAATGTGCTTTGCAGTAGTGGATTTCGCAGCCACATTCTTAAGGCTCTTCATCAGTCAACCACAAATCCCCCTCTCTAATGTTAAACCTATTTGCTTGACATACATCCGTATTTTTCCAATTTCTCATCGGAAAATTAAAATTTGTACTTTTTTTTTTTTATTTCCTGTATGCAGTAATACCTCGGTTTTCGTTGATATTTTCCGCAAAAAAATTGTTTCGGTTTTCGTCGGTTGCCTCGGATTTCGTTTATTTCCAGTGTATATTTGTGCTTTTTATTTATTGCGAGTGCTTCAGTACGGGACCAAAGAAAGTTTCTTGTAAGCAACTTGTTTAATGATAATGTCTTGCCCCATTTTGGGCAAATCTTAAAGAGACGGCAGAAACAGACAGCTTTAGGCAGCTTTTTTGAGTGGCATAGTGTAAAAACTGGCGCCAATGGGCCGATTGTCACCACCAACTTTTATTAGTATACTTGGCCTAAATTGTATTTTTATTCTTATTAGGCGAAGAATACTAAAAATTTAGTGGTGGCAATTGGCACAGTGGCGACCAGTTTTTATACCTCCTGGACATAGGTACTGTGATTCTGAAGCTTAGTCCTACTGCCAAAAGACCAAAAAGAGAAGTGGCCCCAGATATAGTGCCTTGATACCATACGACAAGAATATTTTCTTATTGTTTTTAGTATTAAACGCTATACTTCTTCTATATAAAATGTGTTTTTTATACGTATTTTGGAGTCTTTAGAACGAATTAATTGGATTTACATAGATTCATATGGAAATAATTGTCTCGGTTTTCGCCTGTTTCGGATTTCGCCGATTATTTTCGGACGGATTATCGACGAAAACCGAGGTATCACTAAGTACTCTCTTTGAAGAACGTTTCTTTATTGTTTAATTAACTAATTTTTTTTCTTAAATATCCGCTTAATTTTACATTTTAAGTGTTAAAATCTAAGTGAAGCAGACGAGCTCTAAATAAGATTACTTTAAAATAACACTGTGTATTTTAGAAATATTTCGTCGAATAAAGAAGAAAGCAACATCTTCCAAGAAGAGCAAACAGAAAAAAAAAAGATATATTTTTTTAATTTGCAGAAGAGAATTCTGAAAAATACGGATGTGGTCCAAACATAGGTTTAACATTAGAGAGAAAGATTTGCGATCTGACTAGTGTTGCCAGTTGTCCCGATTTACGCGGGACATCCCGATTTTTGCTGTCTGACTTGTGTTGCCAGGTGTCCCGATTTACGCGGGACATCCCGATTTTTGCAGTCTGATTAGTGTTCCCAGGTGTTTCGATTTATGCGGGACATTCCGATTTTTGCGGTCTGACTAAGTGTTGCTAGATGTCCCGATTTTTGCTGTTTGACTAGTGGTTCTAGGTGTCCCGATTTACGCGTGACATCCTAATTTTTGTTGTCTTATTAGTGTTGCCAGGTGTCCGGATTTACGCGTTACATCCCAATTTTTGCTGTCTTATTAGTGTTGCCAGGTGTCCCGATTTACGCGGGACATCCCGATTTTTGCAGTCTGATTAGTGTTCCCAGGTGTTTCGATTTACGCGGGACATACAGATTTTTTGCGGTCTGTCTAATGTTGCCAGGTGTCCCGATTTATGCGGGACATTCCGATTTTTGCAGTCTAACTAGTGTTGCTAGATGTCCCGATATTTTGCTGTTTGACTAGTGTTGCCATGTGTCCCGATTTACGCGTGACATCCCAATTTTTGCTGTCTTATTTGTGTTGCCAGGTGTCACGATTTACGCGGGACATCGCGATTTTTGCTATCTGACTAGTGTCGCCAGGTGTCCCGATTTTCAGCGATTTTCAGACGCGTTCCGCAGAACCATTGCGTGGTATGCCAAAAGTCTCGATTTTTCATGATACATAAATTCTCTTAAATTTCATTTAGTCATGTCATAGTCTCTAATAGAAGGAATTAACACAGTAGAAATTTTTCTTTTTCTGTGATACGCGTCAGTATGATATGTGAGCGTTATCGACATGTAACTCTTTTGCCTAATGAATTTAAAAACTTTATTCTTGATATGAATTTTATAAGATAGTTAAGGTATCCACACATCTTAGTAGTTGATTTTTAAAAATTTTAATTTTTTTCTCTTTATACCAGTTTTTTATAATGACATTTAAGTTAAAACTTTGAAAAATAGTCAAAATTATGTGAAAAATTGACATTTTCGCAAAACATGATAACTCTAAAACAAACCAATGCATTCATATTTTGTAAATTGTATAATAAAGAGAATAACTTTCCATTCGACATACACTATTCGCATTATAATATAGCATCTCTATCCCAGATGCTGTGGCGCTTAAAGTACTAATGTAATGAAAAATTCGTAAAATTTGTTGCAACTTTGTAACTTATACCAGTGTAAATATAAAACTAATTAACATATTATCATGATTGTAGTTGAAGTCTATTCCCTCAATAAACATATTTCATTTTAAGGAAAAGCTAAAAATAACTTTTAAACACAATTCTTACTATAAAAATAATTATTATTCTTTAAAGTTTAATTATTAACTCCACGTATTTTCTTGGATATATAATCAATCCAATTTAAATGCTAAATCTCGAATAAAAAGAATGTAAACATACATTTCAGCTTACTTCCGGTTTGCAAAACAATACTCCCATTTGTAAAATTCTTTGGCAAGGTGAAACAGATGTAACTTTAAACGGCTGTAACTCAGGTTCTAAATAAGATACAGACACAATTAAAGCATAATTCGATAGATAAAAAGATTGGATTTTAGTATAATTGCAAAAACGAAAAATCGATATTTTTTTATCGAAAATGACGTTTTAAAGGTTTGTGAATACCTTAATGCAATAAAATGACAAGTGGATCATATTTTGCGACGTATCTATTCTAAAAAATAGTAACCAACGCTGTCATTTCTGAGAGTGAATTTTTGTGTCCTGGGTGGGGGGAGGGGGGGGGGGTCTTTCTAGGCTAATATTTAGAAAACTATTGCATATAAAAATATATAAAAATTGATACTTTCATAGAGAAATGTTCGATAAACACGCTGAAGCAGACAGTTTTTAAATCGAAGAATTATTTTAAGAGATATTTAATGTTGAAGTCGGTCAAAATCTGTTTAAAAAGTTTTATAGGCACAAAAACTATGCGCAGTAATTTAACCATAATTTGAAGGGATATAGTTGACAAGCTATGGTGTGCAGTGTGCAATTACTTTTTGAATTTGAATAATTTTTGTTTTTGTTTTTTAATTTAAGTTTGCTTTATTTCGATGGAGATTTATTTCATATTTTGAAAAGGCCGTTTTTTAAATTGTTGCATATTTGTAAAATAGCAAACATAGTAATGTTCCCTTTCAATTAAAATATTTATTTACACGTGAATATTAAAAAGAGAAATAAGGGCACTCATGCCAAAAATCATATTTCTATAATCTTAAACATATTGCTAACATCATAACCCTACAGTAAAATTGTTTTGCAGATGTAGTAATTTTTAGAAAAATAAAAACCTAAATTTTTATTCTGTCTTCGTATTAGATCCATGACCTTAGTATTTTAATTATTAAAAAAGTATTTTGCAATTGTTTAGCTAAATAAATTTTGTTGCATAGGGATAATCTTTTCATATGTACCACTAACTATTAATGAACAAGACATGCATTAATTAGCCTTGGTTTATGGAAACGTATCATTTACATCACATGCACGTCTCTCATTATATCACTTTTTTTACTAATTAAGCTATTTGTTCCCACCGCATTTTGTGACGCGATTAGAATCTCAGCCAAAATATACAATCAGATCTTTTTTCTTTTTTCGCCAGAAAGTATACGTTTACCTCCAAAGTATTTAGCGACCCTGAGAGACATTATTGGATTATTTTTGTCGCCAAAAAGTTTCACGTCCTACATTTTATATTTAACCGCTGTTGTTAGGTCTAATTATTCGCACGTGACACTGTCTTGACTCCGATGTCGTTGACTGTCTCGAGTAATTTAGTGGTTAAACGATGTATGTGGGTCTCTCTGGGGTGTTAGAATGTGAAACATGTGTTTCTCAGTCGGCTTCTTACGTTGTCAAAAACAAAATAGGCATAACGTATGATATGCTATTTTGAGCAACGAATAATTTTTCACCTTGGATAATTAAACAATCAAAATCCCAGTGATAAAAATGTTTTAATGCAGTGAAAGACACTTTTTAACACTAGAACTACCATGAGTCGTCATTTTGACGGTTACCAAATGAATATATTCCGATTCGAACCAGAAATTTCTCTTTAAAATAAATTAAATATAAAACTCACAGAAATACGTTAAATGAATAAGTTAAGTAGTTTTAAACGAAATTTCTAGTGTGAAATAGTTTTTAAAAACTTGAGTAACATTTCCGGTAGTTCTAGTGTTAAACATACTAGGGAATGTGCGTGTGAGGCTTTCACAAAATTGAGCTAAGCGAGTTAGTTTGCAAATATATATTTGGCGTCGTCCAGCAGACATTGATCCTTGAAGCAACCATTGGTCCACTATTGGCACGCGGAGCAGAGTACCCCATGTCGAAACTACGGACTTACTAGAGTAGCGACATACAAGGTTTAAAATTTGATTGGCTGAGACGATTCTGGACATCTGGATAAAAGTGAATCCTCAAGCATCTTGACATTTTGCTGTTATCACCAAACTTCTTAACTTGTTTAACTCGTGTAATCGAACTTGTCCAGGTGAGTATGTACGTTTGCCATAGTTTGGACAAAAATGTCTGTCTAAGCACAGCCTG
Organism: Maratus michaelseni; assembly: GCA_963931845.1. NCBI lineage: Eukaryota > Metazoa > Arthropoda > Arachnida > Araneae > Salticidae > Maratus > Maratus michaelseni. The sequence continues at coordinate 381,404,881 of OZ007590.1, read as the reverse complement.
AGCATTCACCCTCATGATATGTCTTAACTCTCATATAGAGGCACTCTGGTCGAAATCTTACACTTTCTAAATTGTGTAAAGAATCGCGGGTTGCAAATAAAACTTTTAACGTTAAGTATTTAGCACCTAGGATCTATAATTATTCTTCATGGATATGATTCGTGTCAGATTTGTGTGTGTGTGTGTGTGCAAGAGAGAGAGAGAGAGAGAGAGATCGCAAACCATGCCGGCTATGGCAGCTATCACTGACAGTCATATGCCAAACTGTTCGGAAGGAGTAGCTTCACAAAGAAACTGTTGAAGTGGACGCATAAAAACTTCGTTCGCTTCAATATAAGCAAAATTTACAAAAATGTTACGAAAAATACCTTAAAAAGAAAAACAAAAGCTTCTACCAGCAGTACTCAAACTCAAGAATTGAAATGGTTCATTATGTCGCTGATAATAAACAGTTGTTGTTGATGATAAACAATTGAAAAGTTGAATAGATAAATATGTAATAAAAATTATCTAAAATTGATCAAAAATGTATATTTTAATTTTTTTGGTTGATTATTGAGTTAAAATTAGCCACGGTGAAAGAGCTAGACGGCAGGCAATCAGTCATTTGAGTGGTTAAACAATTATAGGCAACAGAAATGTTTGAAATGACTACAATTAACTCAAGTTTGGTTGTTGATTTAAATAGCTTAAAATTAATTTAGACTATTACCTTTTTTTTTTAAATTTATTTATTTAGGTTTTATAAAAGTAAAAAGTATAAGTTAACAAAAATATAATAATAACAACAGTTTTATAATTGTACGACAAAGTTTAATCTTCCAAAACTATTATACAGGGTGTCCCAAAAAGGAGTACCTATTTTTAAAAATGAATAAGAAACAAACGAATAGAGTTATTAAAAAAATTCTTGCAGGAAACGGATGTGTGAAGTCTGAAATTTTGTTTAGAACACGTTATTATGATAGTTCAAAATCTGACCGACAGATGGCGCTACAGCACATTTTGGTGGCTATATGAACAAACGGAGCATGCGTGAAGACCAGACAGAAGCAGACGTGGTCAGTGAAAGTTCATTCTAAGACTCCGGCATGTTATTGTGATGAATTGAGGACATATTGAAAATATTGTCATTTAATTTTCAACTATTTCTGATGAATGCAGTAGCCGCAGCGCCATCTGTCGGTAAGAATTTTAAGTAACATAATAAAGTACTCTAAACAAAATTCCAGACTTCACACAACCGTTTCCTGCAAGAATTTATTCAATAACTCTATTCGTTTGTTTCTTATTCATTTTTAAAAATAGGTACTCCTTTTTGGGACACCCTGTAGTTTCGTCACGATTTTGAAATCCAGGCTTCATATTTTTTAAGTGGCCATTTTTCCTGTACACTGCTCACTACGTTGTCTCTCGATTATACCTGCAAAGGAAAAAATAAAGTTATTTTCAAGTTTTAAGAAAAAATAAGATATTTTTTTGTAAATTTGATCTCTTTATTTTAATTTTTTTTTTCCCAATGTATAATGGAGAGGCAACGTAATAAGCAGTGTAAAGAAAAAACGGCGTCTCAAAAATATGGAACCTGGATTTCAAAATTGTAGTTTTGCCAGATTAATTTTGTGGTACAATATTAAAATTTTTGTTATTGTTTTATGCCACTTGACCAATATTGTTTCGTTTCTATAAATCATAATAAAATTTTATTTTTTAAAGTAATAGTCCAAATGAATTACAGGATTCAGTATTTTTTCTTTATATACTTTGTAACTAATAATAACAAACGCAATTTTTATTTCTCTTTTATGAACATTCCTGTATTACTCTACAGTTTTTGTTTAAATAAGTGAAAAATTTCTATACTGTTTTGACCTAGTCATGTGACTTCCTACACTAAAAACGTTTGGACCTACATCTCAGTTTCTTTCAAATATAGAAACTGCACATATTTTCGCCTCCCATTTACCATTATTTTCCGTTCGTTTTTTTTTCTTGTGTATTTAGCCTGGAATTCAAATGTATATTTCAGGATTTTAGAACAGGAAATAGAGAATTTAAAACACCTGTGTAACGTATTTTCAGTTGTTTCAGTTTATTTTTGGGGAGAAATTACGAAATAAAAAATTATCTACAGACCAAGAATCGGGTTATTCTCGTTAAAAAAATAATTTTTTTGAGAATCGCATTTTTTAATTTGAAAAATAATTCATTTTTGAAAAATAATTTTTTGAAACTTTTTTTTTCTTTATTTTAATTTTAATTTTATTATTTTTTTTTTAATTGAAAACTAGTCAAAATTTTGGAGATATTTTAGAAAATAACAATGTTGTACCGAAAAATTCTAGTAATTGTATTTATTTCTTATTAATTTTGAAACTTTAATATTGAATAATTATTTATGTAAAAGATTTTAGATTTAGTCTATAGAAAATTATAACATGCATCGATTTCAAAAAATTTCAAGACTTTTCTTTCACTATAAAGCTTGTAAAAAAAAAAAAAAAAAAAAAAAAAAAAAAAACTGCGTGCAAATTTAAAATTTGTATTTCGAGATAAAAAGCATTTAAAACTTTTCGGTTAAAAGAAAATATATAAAATACACTCCTTGTGCAATGATTTTGAAACACTAAATTGCTGAAACATAAATTTATATAAAAATATTAACTGTCCAAGCGTAACTCAAGCAAGGCTGTCAGAGTTTTATTTTACCAAATCGGTAATTTTAGAACATCAATTTTTTTTTCTTTTTTAAGTATTTGAACAGAAAAAGCGGAACAAATTTAAAAGAACTCTTAAATAATAATAATAAAAAAAAAAATCTATGAGATTATTTAGTGTGAATACTTGTAGTGGTGAAAAACAGAAATTAAGAAATAATTTAGTTATCAAAATAAAAATAACAATATCAAATTAAAAAACGTATTTCTCAAAAAATATAACTAATTGTATTTTGTTGAAGAGTTTACGTCTTGGAGAATTTGCTTTCTGTTCCTTAATATATTTGGTAAAATTTAGCACAAGAGTTCTGCAGTGAACAACTTATTCCAAATCCAACTTGTTTCAAATCAAGCGTGAATATGTGTTCTTTTCATCAGACCATTTTAAATTAATTTAAGTACTTATCCCACATAGAAATTGTAAGTTAAATGTTTTTAAACAAACCCCACCTACAGTCCTGCATCGAGTCGGGTTAACGCTATATTCTTTGCTTGCGGGTCGGCTTCGGGTAGGATAGGCTTCTACTTTTTGCTGCGGGTCGGGTTGATTTTCATTGTTTTGAATTCGGGTCGGTTTCAGGTTAGGTTTTAACTCTTGCGGGTCGGGTTCGGGTTGACCCGATTTTTTAAATGATGCCAGCCAACATGGACTCGAGGGGAAGACAGAAGTCGAGGTCCAGATAAAAAGAAATCTGGCCCAGCCCGGCCCGAGTCTGCAGAAAAAAGTTAGTAAAGCCCCGGCCACGGCCCGAGTCTCATGAAAGAAAACTAGCCAAGTCCGGCCGGGCTCGGAGTTTGAGCCAGGCCCGTGCACGTGCTGACCTCTAGCCAAGTTTTCACTATTTATCTTCGTTCTCTTGAGGGGCACCTCAAAAAACCTAACAAATCTTTTTAAAAAATCCCACCCCTTCTTGAGGTGCAACTCTCCATAAATAATGCATCAATTCCCCCATGTCGAATTCTCTAGGAAGAAAAAACGTACATTTCCGACTTCGAGTATTGAAAAAAATATCGCGCATTACTACAAGTGTTAGAACCTGTCACCGTTACATCCGGTGGGTTTAGCGTGAGAAATAGATATTTTCAGTTATTTTTTCTCTCAGAATCACTGGTCTGTTTCGTTTTAGTAGGTCGGGACCAAGATCACGAACTCTCGTGTGTAAAAATGAGGAAAAAAGCTGAGATAGAAAAGATGACCTGAATATACGTAATAGCGTGTAATTCTAATAGAGAAGAGTGAAGGGTTTTAATTTTTCGCGCTGCTAATTTTGGCCTATTTTTTTCAACTTATAGTCAATATATAGAAAAATTTGATATTCAAAGTCGAGATTATTATTCATTCCTTGGTGGGAAAAGACTACACATTTTCAAAGGAATATATATCATTATTCCACTTTCAAACTATTCTGTGCTTAATATAAAGAAACTACGATGCTGCATTCTCATATCGGAAAATCAACGAGTGCTTCATGAGACTAGAAAAATGTATGCATGTGGTTTGTCAATCTGATAAAAGATAGGGTTATTTTTTTAGTCTAAAAATGTCACAGTATGTATACGACAGCACTTTCCAACCTGGCGTCCTTTGAAGACTTTTCTTCTGCTCTTTTCGAATGTTTCTTGTTGCTAGCTTTTTAAAATAATATAAAATCCATTTAAAAATATGCTTAATTTTTTTTTTTTTTAATCTTTAATGTTTGCATGCTTTTTGGTTTTATTGTAAAGCATCAAAGTTTTTGGCTCCTTTATTCTTCAAAAATTTTTGAGATAAGCCTCTCTCAGGGAAATGTAATTCTAAATTTACTATGATTTATATTTATTCTGCAGTTTATTTTTACATAGGCATGAGATGAACAGATAGATATATGTGCTTCGTATAAGACGTTTGTGTGTCTTTTGGATTTCTTCTGTTACTAATTGTTTTATGGTATCTTTCATTACAAACTTACAAATAGCTACCTGTTGCAGCCGTTCGGAGGAAAGCAATTCCACAAAATTATGGTATATTTTCACCGATCATGATCCCCAGACCCTCAAACCAACCTCTGTTCAAATATTGATTTATATATATATATATATATATATATATATATATATATATTATATATATGTCATGCTGTAACTCTCTTATTTATGAACCAATTTGGATGTGACTGAGTATGTGTATAGGACATACCAAAATCTCAACCGAGTTCGTTGGCCAGCTTCATCCGCCATCTTGTTTCAAATGTTTGGCGGCCAGTTAAAATTTTTAAAATTTTTAAAAATTCAAAAAGATGTACAAAAAAATTATAAATAGGAAAAGTTGTTTCTGTTAAGTGTTAAAACATGATACAAGTATTCTAAAATATTTTTTTTTGTTTTGGCTATATCTTAAAAAATGGCTGAGATGTGGCAGTTTGAAATTCTAGGGAGGCTGAGATTTTTAAACATTCTAATATTTCTTATGCTGTTTCTCTCGTATTTATGAACTGATAATGAATGTGACTGATCATGTGTACAGGACATACCAAGGTCTCGACCGAGTTCGTTGGCCAGCTTCATGCGCCATCTTGTTCCAAAATGGCGAAAAGTTAAATTATTATTATTTTTTTTAGGTATTTAAAAAGATGTATAAAAAATTATAAATACAAAAAAAAGTTGTTTCCGTTAAGTGTTAGATCGTGATACAGGGATTCCGGAACATTTTTTGTTTTCGCTTTATCTCAAACAATGACTGAGATATGGCAGTTTGAAATTCTAAGGGTGGCTGACATTTTGAAACAATCTGAGTTTTGTTATGCTGTAACTCTCATGCTGAAATTCGCATTAAAATTCAGTATTAAAGAAAAACGGGATTGAATCTTCTATAATCGGGTTTCAAACATTTTAGCTTCAGGTGTTTGAGTAAAATGAGTCGAATTTTTAAAAACATGGACTATGAAAGCTATATTTTCCTCCCGGTACAGACCGGAAGGACTTTTTTAATTTAAAAATCCATAAAAAAAAATGTTTCATTTTTAAATCATTAACTTTCGCATGTTTCTTTATTGTAAAGCATTAATGTAAGTCTTCTATATCCTATTTTTTTGCTTTTTATGGTGTATTTAAGAGGTTCTTGTAATGTATTAAGAGATATAACTTTTATTTGTAATCGAATACATCTTTCATTCGTTGCTCGTTTATTTTTTGTAATGAAATCTCATACAGAGGCGTCATTTTAAAAGGGGAGGGGTTTCTTTTGATGTTGTTGTGCACGACTGAGAAGCAATTGATGCAATTTTATTACCAGATATATTTTTTTTAAATTAGCCAAAGGGCGTATTAAAGAAAAATGTGCTCACCTTGAAAAATTTACAATATCAAGGCTTTAGAAAATATTGATAATTATTAATTTCTGTGTTTAAGTCTGCTCGTCAATGAACTTCCCGATTCCCCTCGATAATGTTAAACCAGGGATGGAAGTAGCGCGCTACAAGTAGCAACACTGCTGTAGTCGCTACATTTTACAGTAGTTTGTAGTGTAACGTGCAACATTTTGAACATTGCAGTGTAGCGAGTAGCGCGATATAAAAAAAATCCCTGACGGCTCGGCCTACAGGCACAGGTAGATTTCGAAGACGCAGAACGTGGGGTGCCTGTTTGTCGGGAATTGCGGAAGAAATGACCTTTTTGCGATGATGCTGCAGTTGGAACCGCCTACTTCGAAACGAAACTTGTTTGCAAGCGGAGCCAGCAAGGATTTTTTTTTTTTTTTTTGCTATAAAAGTTGGTCCTATAAAAAACATGTCAGTATAAAAGTTTTAGATAATATTAAGACGATTTATAATAAATTTAAGCGGATTTGAAATATTGGGAATTGACGAAGTTATGAATTTTTTTCTTCTAAAACCCCCCTTCACCCCGCTCCTCTTAAGGTAATTTTTAATTATATCAAAAATCTGTCATACATAAATTTTCGGCCCTTCTCCTAGAAGTAATAATAACTTCAAACGGATTCGATACGTATCATAATTAAGAAATTATGGGGTTTTTTTTTCTGTTTTCACAAAAAGTCCCCCCCAACACCCCCCTCCCCTGGTTCGATTTTGCTCATTAACGAACTTGACCGAGATTTTACGCCACTTGATTTTATGTATCAGTTTCAAAAAGATGCGGGAGTTGGAACCGCCTACTTCGAAAAATAATTTGTTTGCAGGCGGAGCCGGCAGGGATTTTTTTGTTTTTAATTTGTTTTTGCTATAACGGTTAGTCCTATAAAAAACTTGTCAATATAAAAGTTTTAGATAATATTAAGAAGATTTATAATAAATTTAAGGGGATTTGAAATCTTGGGAATTGACGAAGTTATGAATTTTTTCTTCTAAAACCCCCCTTCCCTCCCCCCCTTAAGGCAATTTTTAATTATATCAAAAATCTGTCATACATAAATTTTTGGCCCTGTTCCTAGAAGTAATAATAACTTCAAACGGATTCGATACGTATCATAATTAAGAAATTATGGGCTTTTTTTTTTTTTTTCACAAAAAGCCCCCACCCCCCTTGGTTTGATTTTGCCCATTAACGAACTTGACCGAGATTTTACGTCCCTTGATTTTATGTATCAGTTTCGAAAAGATGCGGGCGTTGGAACCGCCTACTTCGAAAAATAACTTGTTTGCAGGCGGAGCCGCCAGGGATTTTTTTTTTTAATTTTTTTTTTTTGCTATAACGGTTGGTCCTATAAAAAACTTGTCAATGTAAAAGTTTTAGATAATACAAAGAGGATTAATAATAAATTTACGCGGATTTGATATCTTGTGAATTGACGAAGCTATGATTTTTTTCTCCTAAAACCCCCCTTTTTACCCCCCCCCCTTGGGGCCATTTTTAATTATATCAAAAATCTGTCATACATACATTTTCGGCCCTTTTCCTAGAAGTAATAATAACTTTAAACGGATTCGATACGTATAATAATAAAGAAATTATGAGGAGTTTTCTGTTTTCACAAAAAGCCCCCTCATTCCCCCCCCCCCCCCCTTGGTTCGATTTTGCCCATTAACGAACTTGACCGAGATTTTATGACCCTTGATTTTATGTATCAGTTTGGAAGAGATTTATGCAGAATTTTTCCAGTTATCGTGGTCAGAAAAAAGTGACATAGATAGATAGATAGATAGATAGATAGATAGATAGATAGATAGATAGATAGATAGATAAACTTTTGAACTGGGGGTGGTTTTGGGTTCTGGGAGTCATGATCGGCGTAGATCTGCAAAAATTTTTCAAAATTTCCAACTTAGGTGAGAATGTAACAGGTAGTATTTCTTACGAAATCTACCTAAAAGGAGAAGTGCTGATGGGGTTACTGCTCTTCCTGAAATAGTCGAACATGTCATCCCCCCCCCTTGGTTCGATTTTGCCCATTAACGAACTTGACCGAGATTTTACGACACTTGATTTTATGTATCAGTTTCAAAAAGATGCGGGAGTTGGAACCGCCTACTTCGAAAAATAACTTGTTTGCAGGCGGAGCCGGCAGGGATTTTTTTGTTTTTAATTTGTTTTTGCTATAACGGTTAGTCCTATAAAAAACTTGTCAATATAAAAGTTTTAGATAATATTAAGAAGATTTATAATAAATTTAAGCGGATTTGAAATCTTGGGAATTGACGAAGTTATGAATTTTTTCTTCTAAAACCCCCCTTCCCTCCCCCCCTTAAGGCAATTTTTAATTATATCAAAAATCTGTCATACATAAGTTTTTGGCCCTGTTACTAGAAGTAATAATAACTTCAAACGGATTCGATACGTATCATAATTAAGAAATTATGGGGTTTCTTTTCTTTTTTCACAAAAAGCCCCCCCCCCCCCCCCCTTGGTTTGATTTTGCCCATTAACGAACTTGACCGAGATTTTATGTCCCTTGATTTTATGTATCAGTTTCGAAAAGATGCGGGCGTTGGAACCGCCTACTTCGAAAAATAACTTGTTTGCAGGCGGAGCCGCCAGGGATTTTTTTTGTTTTTAATTTTTTTTTTGCTATAACGGTTGGTCCTATAAAAAACTTGTCAATGTAAAAGTTTTAGATAATACAAAGAGGATTAGTAATAAATTTACGCGGATTTGATATCTTGTGAATTGACGAAGCTATGATTTTTTTTTCTCCTAAACCCCCCCCCTTTTCCCCCCCTTGGGGCCATTTTTAATTATATCAAACATCTGTCATACATACATTTTCGGCCCTTTTCCTAGAAGTAATAATAACTTTAAACGGATTCGATACGTATAATAATAAAGAAATTATGAGGATTTTTCTGTTTTCACAAAAAGCCCCCCCATTCCCCCCCCCTTGGTTCGATTTTGCCCATTAACGAACTTGACCGAGATTTTATGACCCTTGATTTTATGTATCAGTTTGGAAGAGATTTATGCAGAATTTTTCCAGTTATCGTGGTCAGAAAAAAGTGACATAGATAAATAGATAGATAGATAGATAGATAGATAGATAGATAGATAAACTTTTGAACTGGGGGTGGTTTTGGGTTCTGGGAGTCATGATCGGCGTAGATCTGAAAAAAATTTTCAAAATTTCCAACTTAGGTGAGAATGTAATAGGTAGTATTTCTTACGAAATCTACCTAAAATCAGTAGTTTGTAGCGAGAACCGACGCTAATTTTGCCGTTATACTTCAGGAGAAAAAAAAAGTGCCATTCTTCAAATCACGTGGCCGAAACTTTCTCTTTTTGTGCAAAATTTGTTCTGCTGAACAATTTACGAATCCCAGCTGCAGTGAATAGCAACGCACCCCATGAAGTTCATTTTCCCATTGACGCTTACTGCTAAAATCAAGTACTAACCCACCAAAGGAATTAATTTTCTTGCTGGTATCACTTGTCTATTTACTCGTTATTAAGTCTTCGTGTTTTAACGGCGAATTTCTTATTATTCGGAATTGTTTTATTTACAGATTTATTTGTTGTTTGCATTTAGAGTTCTTTTTCTGTAATTTTTCTGTAATATCTCTTAATTTTGCTACGAAATTTGTAATGTGTGTGTATAAACTAACATTTTAGAGACAAACAGAAAATATTTTTTTGTAAGTTATCTTTCTTAATTGTTTAATGACCTCGGTTAATTTAATTGTATCCCGGCAGACGCGATATAACGATATACTGTATTTTTAAATCCGTGTCTTTCATTTCGAGTGTAAATTGAATCCTTTGACAAAATCTAAAAGTAGCGACGTAGTGACTACTTTTGAAAAGTAGTTTGTAGTCACTACTTTTTAAAACAAGCAATTGTAGTTAACTACATTTTCGCTAAAGTAGTTGTAGTTGAAGTTCGGTACAATAAAAAAAGGTAGTTTTTCCGATCCCTGCGTTAAACCTATGGGTGTAGGATGCATTCGTATATTTAAAATATCTTCTCGGGAAATTAATATTTTAAACTTCTCTTTTCTTTGTACTGTTCTTACAGGATGTCTCTTTTTTCCTTAGTTATCAAAATATTTCTAAAATATGTGCTTAATTTATAATTGTACGTGTTAAAATCTTAGTGAAACTGGATAAGAATTTAACACTTCACATAAAATTAAGTATGTATATATTTCAGAAACATTTCGACAACTAAGGAAAAAAGATACATCCTTTAAGAAGTGTACACAGAAAACAAAAGTTAAAAATGTTAATTTCCTGAGGATATATTTTAAAAATGCGAATGCATCCTACGCGCCCCATAGGTTTAACATTGGCGAGGGGAATCGGGAAGTTCACTGACGAACAGCCTTAAAGTGTTTATTTTTTGCTGATATTTCGATTTTAATCAATATTTACGAGTTACTTTAGATTTTGTGCGAAAGTTTGAGTCTGCCCTGTGATGACTGATACTCTGTAAATATCTTGGTGCGGTGGGGGCAACTACCACCTAGCCTCCCCCAAATGGCGCCCAAGATCTCATAATTTTTTTATACATTCATGCTTATTTGCAATAATTAAACAGTTAGAAACATGTATTATGATATGTAATTGAATTAAGAAAAACAGAGCTGATGTGTATTGCAGATATAAACTTCTGTATCAAAATTGGTTGATGTTTTCCCTTTTACTACAGCATCAATTGCAACATCTTTGGCAAGAATTATTAGAAAGAGAAAGGAAACGGTAAGATAAAAAGAAGAAGAAAAACATAACCACAGTAGTGTGGGAAGCGAAGCGCATCAATTACGCTTCCTCGATACATGTGTCGATATCGAAATCGATTTCCGGCAATAAATTTCGATTCGCTTCAGCGGCATGTTGGATTCCGTTACTTATCTTAGCAAGATCACAAGCCGATAACCGATGTTAGAAAGTCGTTATCTATTATATCTATAGTTTTCCTTATTTCAGAGATAATTTTTAATGTAATTCAACGATTAAAGTAGAGAAAGAGTTTGTAGTCTAAAAGAAGATGCGATTTTAAAAAAATATATATTCTATGTCGTCAGGGCACACTTTAGGGAAGGAGCTAATGGGCAGTCTTGGGTTAGAATCATGTTGGGGTCGTGTTATATCCGATTCGAACCAGAAAATTATAGTTCAAATCAACCCGAAACCCGAACCCAACAACAACAACAAAATTCGTTAGCTCGCAACCCGACCCGAAATCGAAATATTTAAACCCGTACTCGAAATGAAAGAAAATTAATCCATGTTTTAATTCAATTATGGAATTATCTCTAATATCAATTTTATCTTTTATGTTTAAATATGAACACATTAATGTTCAAACTTATAGTTTTTTCGTCTGCAAAAAAATATTCTTAGATTTTTTTTTTTTTTTTGAAAAATTGCATCAACCCGAACCCGACCAGCAAGTATCAAATACCAAACCGAAACTGTCCCGAACCTGAAACAATTAAAGCCAACCCGACCTGCAACGAAACAAATTAGCGTCAAACGTCGGGTCGGGTTCTGTTAAAATCGGGTTTTTCGACCCGATGCTAGAAGACCCTATCACTGAAGAAAGTGCGGCGGGAGGCAGACAGTTGCAAAGAAAACTTAGTAAATAGAAAAATGGTAAAATTGATGTAGAACTTAAAAGGAGCAATATTTTTTTACTTGCTTTAGCTTGGACACGTTTAATCCTCCATTTCCGACCACGTGTATTACATACAGCATTACATTTCCTAAAGTTAATACATAGATTAAAGCAAAAAGAAAAACAAATTGTCTAAAAATTGAACCAAGTGAACAAAAAATTGATCTCCACAGGTAGTTGGGGTGTGGGTGTGAGGGGAAGGGGGGATCCTTGGTTCTATTTTCTCTTATTCTTTAATTCTTCTATCTATACAAGAAAGTAATTAGATTCGACGGAATTATACGTTTTAGAAGATCCTGAACACGATTTGGCTGTTTTTAAAAAATGTCTGTGTGTCTGTCTGGTATGTATGTATGTGACACAAATTTTGTGGGTGCTCTAACTCACGAACTACTGCGTGGTATAGGATGAAATTTCATACGAAGTTCTATCCTTATGTGAACGGGTGTTGATTAATTTTTGGGCAAAATCCCCCAAGAAGGGGTGTCGCAAATCGATTATTTGTTCGAGTTATGTGATGCTTATATCGCCAGCTTATGTGCGCAGAATTTAACGAAACATCAAATTTAGAATCCTCATAGGAATAGATTATCATTCAATTTTGGTTGCGGTCATCTAAGAGGAGGTGCTGAAATTCGATGATTTGTTCGAAACATGCGATGCTTATATCACCCGTTTAAATGCATATAGAATTCAGCGAAACTTTACGCTTAGCATTCTGAATATGAGAATACATTTTCATTCAATTTTGGTTGCAGACATCTAAGAGGGGTGGTGACGAATTTCGATGATTTGTTTTCAAAATGTGATGCTTATGCCTCCAGTTTAACCCTTTCAGGAGAAAGTTACTTCTGTTTCTAAAATGTTAAAAGGATTGATTGACACCAGGATTTACAAACAATCTTATTTGAAGTTATTATTATAAGTAAGAGCTTTTCTTCACGTGAGATATAAAAGCAAAATTTTCTTCCAAAATTCTTTGCGCTATTGTGTCATTTGGGGATTAAAATTAAGTGGGACATACATGTCGCACCGCCTTTTAAGGGGATAATTTCGCACAATTCAACGAACCATCTCATCATGGGGAATAGATTGTCATTTAATTTTGGTTGTAGACTTCTAAGAGGGGGTGTCACAATTCGAAGATTTGCTCGAAATATGCGCTGCTTATATCTCCTGTTTAAATTCACGCACATAAGTTTGTTTTTCCCGCATTAAAATTCTTCATTGACCGCGATTCCATATCAGTATTATGCGTTTATATGTAATTAAAAAAAACTCATTTGCTAAATCGATGAGTATCGATGTACTATTTAAATCATTTAATTGATTTGATTTGTATAGAACAAACTTTTGTGATGGCGGCCACAACTTACTACTTTTAAATTATTTAAGAGGATTTTTATTTTCAAAATCGTGAAAGAAAATGAAAATTCAGCTAATTAAATTTCGAAATTCAAGGAAGAGTAATTGTACTCCCCTCCCCCATCCTTTCGGGCGCCCATGTCTCATCCGGTCTAGTATTGCCAGATACAGTGTCACAAAAATGCGGGACAGGGAGACAGAAAGCGGGACATAAAAATACAGCAAACCCTTTTAAAACGGAACCTGTTTGCAAAGAAATTCTGTCTTAAACGTAAAAATTGCGTAGTCTCCATGGTAAGATTATCATACAATTATATGTGCTAAGACGAAAGCCTGTTTAAAACGGATTATTTCTCCCGTCCCTTCTGATTCCGTCTTATCAGATTTTATTTCATTTTGCATAATCGTAGCCTGTGCAAGAGATAGGCCGCGATACTTCCACCCCTCATAGTTATCACATTATCAATATAGGCTGGTTTCCACCAATTTTATCGAATTGCCATGTTATCAAGTTAGGCTGAGAAGCAGCCGAGATCGGTGGAGCATTATTTGTGCAACATGAAAAATCGGACTTTTGGTGTCCCGCGCAGTGGTTACGCGTGACAAGTCTTGGAACCCCTGAAAATCGAGACGTCCCGCGTAAATCGGGACACCTGACATCACTAGTTGGGTCATATCCGATTTATTTTGTGCTTACTGGAAAAGAAAACAAGTGGATGAATATGATGAAAGATCGCACAAAAGGTTTCGTTTAATATTCCTTTCAAATCACTTTATCCTTTAATTAATAAATCCAAATCATTAATTTATAATTATTCTTATCATTTATCAATGCAGTTTATCAATAAGAACATAGATGGCAGCACCATTAATAATAAAATTATAACAATAAGAAGTTATTTTTTTAAATCAAATTAAAAATATTCAAGAACTGTTTTTCAGACAATAAAGCATATATCTGTATATCTAAAAAGCTTATATATTTACATATATTTAATTTTAGTTCTTTTTTTTTTTTTTTTTTTTTTTTTATCGAAAACCCTAAAATGGCAAAAAAGAAAAATATATATATATGAAGTTCTTTTAATTAAATCCATTGGACAATGAAATATAAAAATCGAGAGTTTCAACTTCCGCCGTCGAGAATACAACGCGGAAACTTTGCGTTAGGTGGAAAACGCGTTACGACTGAACCATCTGACCTAGGTGAAAATGAAATTAAGGTTTTGTTTTAAAATCTAAGATAAACGCTGAATTGGTCGGATATCATTAAATTAATTCATTTAATTAAAATAATATGACTTTTTCAAAATTTTATTACTTATCGTGTGATATGAGGTATTCAGCTATTATAAATATGCAAAATTCCAAGTCTGAACTTATACAGTTTCTGAGTACTAACTCTGTGATAGACAGACAGAGAAGTCAGACGAATAGGGGTTTCGTCAGATGAACGAAACCCTAAACAAAAATCGCAGCTAATCTGAAAAGGAAGTCACAAGTTATTATTTCGATTGTGAGTTGCATGTCTTTTCAGCAACGAAAGAAGAACAAATGAATTATCAGTGAAAATAAAAAAGCCAGATAAATTCGAAACACCATTTCGTACCAGATTGTTATTTTAAAGTAGAGATAGTTGCTTGATTCTTAAAATAGAATATTGAAGCAAATCTTTTTTTTTTTTTTTTTTTTTTTTTTTCGTCGATAAATCTATATACTAATATTATAAAGAAGTAACGTTTGTTTGTGTGCTTGCTTGTAGGGGGTAATCTCTGAAACCACCGAGTCGATTTCAAATATAATGGTGGCACAATGCTGGTGATCATTTCTGCTCTAAATGTTCATGAATCCAATACTTTTTTCTTTTAAAGGTAGAAGAAAGTAAAAAAGTACGTTAGGTAAATAAATTTCAAAATCTAGGCAGGGGCAATAACCTTTCCCTGCCCTCATTTACCGACGTCTATCAATTCTATCGTACAATTAATCATTTTAATTTGCCCAAGTGTTATATTTGCTGTTTAATTATAACATGGGTTCTCAAAAAAAATATCTTTCCCTCCTCAAAGCGGGAACTTTCTGACACATTTACTGACTCCTTTTCAAATGGAAAAATATACAACTGCCAGCATATTTTTATGTTTTTTACTGCCAGCATATGCAACTGTAACACTCTTTTATTCAATTCAACTTTGTTTTTGTATGCAAAGATGAAATTTTACAATCGACTTTTCACTCACTTCCTGATAGGGTTAGAATTATAAAAATTATGTAAACAGGTGTGTTTCTTACGACAATATACAACATTATAATATGTCAGCTGCCTTTTTTACGCATGGTAGAAATCGGGAGCTAGTGATTTTATTAAAAAATACATAATTTTCTTCTTAAGATATGGCAAAACAGGAAAGAAAAAAAAGCATTTAATCTACCTATTCGACATTTGCAAATTGTTTTCTCAGCGTATAATCATATTTAATTAATATTCAATTGTTAATTGATAAAAGTGTGTGTGTTTTTTTTTTTTATTATTACACTCTTTATTTTTCATTTTCATTTAATTTTTTGTGTTTAAAATATTGCATTGTTGCAATTTCACCGTCAGTAAGCCCTTTTTTTTTTTCTTTTTGCGAATTTGACGATTTATTACCTGTGGCGGGTAATGGCTTAAAAATTAGGTTATTAATTTACAATTAAGTTCTAAAAATATTAAAATGTTGTATTGTCATTGAAAATACACCTTTGTATAGAATTTTTAGAATTTTTTAGAATTTCAGGAAGTACCAATTACATTACATGAACCAAGTAAAGTTAAAATAAAATAGTGTAATATGCAACTGCCAGGCATAATTATTAAAGTGACTTACTTTTTTTTTTTCATTTTTCGCTAAATTAAAACATTTTGAGTTAGAAGCTGCTGTCGTCTCTGGAAGGCAGTTTTTTTTTTCCTTTCCCGCGCTCTCGCGTCCGAAATTGTAGCTCAAATCACCCGCTTTGCAATATATTTTCTGAAAATCTTCTGCCTTTACCGAAAAACGGAAACTGTTCGATTATATAGTTTTCGGAATAAGAGTACCTGCCATTTAATACGTTTGCAAACAAAAATGAGTTCAGAAATATGACATAATGAAGCCAATAAATTTGAGGCCAGGAAAGAAAATATTTTAACATATGGTCACAGTATTGCTGCTAACTCTTTTCTTGTTTGAATACCGATCATTCTGAAGAGAAATCAGGGATCTGTTTAGGAAAAAATTGGGTCCTTTAAACGACCCTTCACAAATTTTTTTTTCAAAACAGGACCCTTCACAAAACTATTTTCACCAAAACAGGACCCTTCACAAAACTATTTTTCCTAAAACAGGACCCTTCACAAAATTCTATATCTTAAAAATAGGTTTTTCACAAAAAATTTTCATCTTTAAACTGAACATTTCACAAATTAATCATTTAAAAGTAAAATCCGACCTGTCACTTTTACACATATAAAGAAAATATATGTATTTTACATCCATATATCTTCTTAAAAATGTATAAACAAGAACCTGAATATAACAATCATTTCAAATTCACAAAATTATGACTAGATTTTTCACAAACAGGACCCTGGGAAAAAAGACTGGACAGACCCCTGGAAATATTCGGATTATTGGATGACAGAAACTCTGCGATAAAATAAGACAAAGAAAGATCTCTATTCTGAAAAAGTTGCATGCGATTCATTTTTTGTATTTTAATCTTTGTGACTCAACAACATAGATTTGAAAAATATGTTACTCAGATGTTACAATATACCATTTTAAGCATGTAAAAAAAAAATAATAAATAAATAAATAAATAAATAAAAAATTTAGAAAATAAAAATTAAAAAAATCATTGACTAAAAGGTACTTTTTTCACATTTGCAATAAATAAAAAATTACATACTTCGCATAAATAATCTGAATTTCTAATACAAAATTGTAAAGTATACGAACTTACTTTTGTCAAAAAATCTATTTTTGGACGTATCCAGCCTTTTTAATTTGACAAAATTTACGAAACTCATTTTAGCAATAACGATCAGAAACTTCTCAAATGATAAATAAAACTTTGTTATGAAAAATTAACTCAGTATCGCCATCTGTTGAGAACTCTGTTAACTGTTATATTATCTGCTGCGTTGGGATATAGCAGTAATTAATAAAATCGTGTTTTAAAGCCCACTGTGTATCAGTAACATTGATTTTTGGGTATGTTGCAGAGATGCAAAGCGGTCAGACAAAGGGTTAAAGAGAAAAATATTTTGTCCTCAAAGGGTTAAAGAAAAAATAAGTATATATAAAAGTAAAAATAGTTTAAACTAAACAAACAAACTCTGTTATCAGCATTTAATGTTCATTTTTAAAATTACGACTGATTTCATGTCTGCAATTCATGTTGATCCCAAAAAAATCGTTACGATACATTAATTTGGCGTGTGCCCCGATTAGGGGAAAATCATCGCTTTGATTGACGCTTGGTAGAAAGCGCGAATAAGTGAATTTATTATTTTTTTATTATAATTTTTGCTCTGTTTCTTTTTAAGATATGGCAACAGGAAAGAAGAAAAACATTATTTAAACTATCTATTCAGGATTTATAAATGGTTTTTTTAACGTATAATCATATTTAATTAAATATGAAACTATTAATTAATAAAAGCATATTTATTTTCAAAAATAGTTTTGATTTGTGATTTTTCTTACTTTTTAGTGTTTAAAATATTTCATTCTTCCAGCTTCACAGCCGGTTGGTCTATTTTAGCGAGCGTGATTTGGCTCCGTCGTTGTTGTAACCGGTATAGACTAATAAGTTTCAACTTTCAACCACATGACTACAATCCTTTCAGTTTGTATTCAACAAACCAAAATCGTCAATTTATCATGCAGTATTATCACCCAACCAATCACAGTCGACAAAACCCAGTCCACAAGGAAATGCCCACCAGGTTGTTTATTAGATGGTTGTTTGGGTGCGATGTCAGTTGAAACTGATCTATTGAGTTGCCTTGAAATTAATTTGTTAATGTATATATAAGTTCTAGAAATATTAAAATGTTGTATTGTCATCGGAAACGCGTCTGTGTTTGTACATGACTTTTATAATTCAAGCCTATCAGGTAGTGAATGAAAAATCCATTACAAAATTCCATCTTTCGCTCGATGTGTATGCAATGGCTAAAAATTTATATGAGGATAGTCCGAGGCCTGTCCTGATGTACCTGAGTCTCGGATTTTTAATATTTCGATAATTAGCTAAGATATTAATTTAAAACTCATCAAAAATTCATCTCTCTCTTTACGAGCCGGCAAAACCTCTCGCGTATGTGTCCGGAAATCGATTGACGCATCAAGAGAAAATAAAAAACCGAACGCGTTTTTTTTTTTTGTGTGTGTGTGTGTTATTTTGTAGTTTTAAATCGTCTTAAATCAACCAAACCGCTCGGTACAGTTAAAATTGGAAGACATATTCAGAAAGATCATACGTCTCAAATGCCCCAATCAATTCTTTGAGAAAAAAAAAAAATTCAAAAAGGGTAGTTTTCCCAAAGGATGTTTTTCCCCTTATGTCAACGCCCCTCCAGGGCGCAATTTTAAACGTACCGACAAACCATAAATATGCTTTTAAAACTGAAGCCTTCTTCTAATTGATGATGTAATTGGTTTTAAAAAAAAATACAAGTTTTGACCCTTTCAGAAACACAGGCGAACGCAAGTCACTTTGCACCTCACGGAGTAGATTTTTTTCTACGCTAAAAGTAACTAAACGTCCGTATTTCGATACAACCTTTTAAGAGCATCTCAGTAGACCAAATTTACATCATCTACAAAATTCTCGAAACATTCTGACGTGAAAAATATTTTTAAAAATATTTAAAAAATAAAATCTGAGATATTTTCGAGAAAAAAAAAAAACGAAAAAGCGGTGTATTTTGGCATGCCGTCGCTCTGCTTCGACTCATGTTTTCCTACTAAATAACTATGCATATTTTTTCGCGAAATTTTAAAGAGAGCTTGAATACAGTTATATTTACATACGATTAAAATTTCAGAGAGTTCGGAAGATGAAAACTATGCTTCTATTGTTATGTTAAGGAAAGCGACGCGAAAACAAACAAATTAAAAAAAAAAGTGCGAGAAAATACAACTAGATAAGAATATTTTTTCACGAAATTTTTACACGGGCTGTAAAACCGTTTTATTTATAACAGATTAAAATTTTAAAGAGTACGGGCAACAAGAACTTTTTTTTTAAACTATGAAACAACCCTACGCGATAAAAAAAAAAAAAAAAAAGAAAAGAAAAAAAAAAAAAAAATCTCTTTCTACGAGCGCTTTTATCACTAAAAAAAATCAATGTTTTTTCGCGATTTTTTATTAAAAAAAAATAATTCCATACAAAATCGGGTTAAAGATATAAAATCATACAAACTTGAAGTTTGTTTTAATTTATTATCACGGACCTGTGCAACGCCGGGAGGGTCAGCTAGTCTTTACTTTACATATACATGAACCAAAATTAAGTTAAATAAAATAGTATAAAAAGAAACACGGTGCATTCGAAAAGGAAGTCATGAGTTATTATTTTGGACTTGACTGTTGCATGTCTTCATATAGCAACTAGCCGTGAATGAATTATCAGAGAAAATAAAAATAAAATCAGAGAAATTCGAAACACCATTTCTTGCGAGATGGTTATTTGAAAGTGATTGAATTTCATTTATCACCGCTATTTTTAGAAGAAATGACAGAGCAATTTATAATCGAGTCTTGAAAATTCCGAATTTCGAAAGCTTCAAAAATGTCAATCCAGATTATCCGAAGTGATGAGCATGAGAAGAAATTGCTTTAATCTATATGAAGCCTTTCTTACGCATACATTTTCTTGATTCATTGGAAATTTCACCAAGTGATATTCACCACTAGAGATTTTTATTAAGTTATTTTTTGCGTGTGTGTGCATAATGTCAGATCAAAATTCACCAATTAATTCGTTTGGTCATAAAGGTAAAACAAACCTGAGAAATGATATAGGGTGAAATTCCCAGTTATTGACATCTAACCAGTAACTGACACTCGAGCAAAAATCTAACTCAAATAAGCATTTTGTTGTAAAATTCTACAAAGTAATGTCCTCTAGTGGTAAATGAGACACTTATTTTATTTTGGAGTCAATTTATTCACCACTAGAGGGCCAAGAACATATTCAATGAGAAAGAAGCTTTTGAGAATACAAAAAGTGCCATTTTGAAGAAACCATCTTATTTCTAAAATTAAGGAAGTGTTTTTTTAATCTATTTGTAGTGCAACCATCCTAATTTTTTTTCCTTAAACTTATACTTGTAGAAATTAATTTAAAGATGCATATGATATATTAGGGCTATAATTTAGGGATTATAGATATTTAATTCAGTTTATTTGGGGGGGAGGGGAGGCAGTTATTGGTTCCTAGAAATTCATTTCACCAGCGTCTGACAGAGGTGTTCCTTATGGTTATATTAAAGAAAGTTGAAATCTATTATTTTAACTGTTTAAAAAAGCATAATTATAAATTAAATTTATCTTCTAGTAAAAACCATTAAAATGTATGTTGTTTTACCTGTGTCTGACACCAGATGTCACTTACTGGTTCATAAATGTCAGTTACTGGATATCTGCATTACTAATAATACAGTACTAAATATTTCTGCTATATACTCTTACTATGTACTCTGCATTATTAATAATGCAGTACAGCTTACTAAATGCCACTTTTTATAATAAATATTAATGTATTTCGTTTTTATGATAAAGAATAAAGTTTTTTTTTTAGAGTATTTTAATCTTTTAAAATAAAGTGTCAGTCACTGGTTCACTTTGTGTCCGTTACTGGTGTTTCAAAATAGGGATGGTGTCAGTTACTGGAGTTTTTGACCGTATTTATGAATAAAATTAATTTTTAATAATAAAATGTATAATTTTTCAAAAATTTGCCAACAATAATTTTTTTAATACATCTCTACTATCCTTTCAAAAGCAAAGGTAAGTATATAAAATAGATTTAAATTGTTGTAATAGTGATTTGAACAAGAAAGAATCCTTAAAGGGTCAGTTACTTGGGGGTTTCATCCTATGGTCCAAAATTTCATAAGTATGATTTTTGGCTGCTGGTTTTCTGCTGATATCTGATTTTTAGAAATCTCCTATTATGCTCAATTTGAATTTTTAATAACCACTGATATATTGCATAATAATAAATTAGTAGATAGGCATAAACTTTATTGAAAAATAAATATGATATGGCAGTTTTTATAAGACAAAACACAAATTGTAATGGACAAAAGTGACAGGGTTAGTGGTGACATTTTTTGCAATTTTGCCACTTTACTTAAAAAAGAACATTTTTGGAATGTTGTTTGCGCTATTTTCAAAGACGTATCAAACCTAGGATTAATTGGTTAGATATTGGTTCATCTATAAATATCAATATTTAAAGTAACAATGAGGACAATAGTGGTTGGTGGTTAATAAAGGTACTCTTACCTTTTCCCCATCCAAATCCCGGAAATAATTTTTATGAACAAACAGCACGCAATGGCGACTGTTTAAGTTCAGCATGTGCTCTCTCTACTGGAAACAATATTGAAAATAATTGCATACTGCCATCTGCTGGAAATATGAAGAAATTCATACACCGGGACAGTAGTGACCAAAAAAATGAGGGATACAATTTTACACCCAACAAAAATATATATTATACATTTCACTCATATAAAAATTATATTATTATGTTCCATGATACTTCATATTTATAATAAATTCATTGATTTAATTTTTTTTTAATAATTATTGTTAGTTGACAGTTTTAATGATCAAGTTATGGGTTGGGGACAGGGAACAGTAGTGACTTTTGCGATATTTCAATTCCATTTTAACCCCTTGCCTGTGACGCCCGAACACAGTTCGGGCAACACAAATGTGCCAATTTTGGAATGCATGACCTGAGCTCGGGCAAGAGAAAAATCGATGTTTCAATTCCGTGAAACCCGAACTCGGTTTCGTCCAATGCTTAAAAACAATGCAAAGAAACTTTTAACTTGCAAGAATTTATATACCTGCCTGTCAAACATAATGTGATTTGAATGAAATTTGAGAAAGAACTGCAAAATTACAAAAATCCGACAAATGGCGCGAAACTGCCGAACTTTTCGCGAGAAAGTATCGCCATAAATTGGGAAAATGGTAAATTGCATATTATGCATTGGACGAACTGGGTTCGGGCTTTACGGAAATGAAACACGGATTTTTGTATTGCCCGAACTCAAGTCGGGCATTCAAAAATTGGTGTATTTATGTTGGAGTTCGCGCGACAAGGGGTTAACAATTAAAGAAATAGATTTTCACATTAGAAGTACCATAATATTGTAGAACAATCATAGAGAGACATTTTGACATTAAATGAGAATTTATATTGCAAAGAAATGCAGAGAGATATACTGAGGACTGAGAAATCCCACCTATAAGATTTTGGCCCATATGTTTTGCAATTCAAATTGAAGTAAAGGATTATTTAAAAAATATATATATTACTCTATTTTTATTTTTATTTTTTATAATACTAAAATACTATACTTAAAATATTTCGTTGTTGCAGTTTAACAGCCTGTTGGCATATTTTGTCTGGGATTGCAAGTTGTTTCTTAATTCTATGTTATGATTCTGTTTCAGATCGAAGTTTGTCCAGCGTTGACCACCAGGCGTCCTCCCGCCATACCCTGTCCCTGTATCCCGCCGACAATGCAATCGATGGCGACGCCCGGACCTGCACCTACACGGACAAGAGGCGACCCCGCTGGATCAGGGTCGACATGCGCGAAACTTACAAAATCAGAGCAGTTGCCATCACTGTGCCAGCCAACATATATACCCAAGGTGAATATAAATACTCGTATATAAATCAGTATAGAGTGTTTTGATCGACGTGCAAATGCACAAAAATAGACGCATAAAAAAGTATACAATCCTTGTAAAAAAGAAAAAAGAAAGAAAAATCATGTGTCAAGCATATTTTATGTAACACTTTCCAACACTCCCAAAATATTTTTACAAATTTATACCGTTTAATAAGATGAAAGATGATGTCTAAGTAAACAAGGTCAAGGTCAAACCGGGCGGGGTGGCCTACCTTTCGGCTTAAGCTCAACTGGCCCCGCCCTTTGGAAAATGCATAAAATATTTAAAAACCCAATTTCAGGTATTACGAACATTATTCGCGAAAAATGTCCGAATTCTTTTGTGCAGCCGTGTATACGATCTATAGATTTGTATACATGAGAATGCTAACTTTTAGTTCAGTTAGGAAACGTGTAGCACAGTTTAAAATTCCCCTTCTGAAATTACCATCAATAAACGGAAAAGTTCTACATTTCTGTTGTGCTGCCTTGTATATGATCTATAGAATGTATACACACCATGAAATAGGAAAAAAGATAGTTAAATTTAAAGACGCGTTCCGCAACTGAAAACGCACTTCCAGCAATTATTGTTAACAGACTTTAACCGAATTCTTTTGTGTATCCCTGTAACTGAACGATGAATGCCATACACACAATATTTTATAGTAAGCCTCTTGTAATGCACCTCAGTGATACATATCAATTTCAATATGTTTGAAATAGTGAAACATTATTAAAATAAACCGCAAACGATTTTTCCCCATGGACCGTAATGTGACGAAAGTCTTTTGAGTGTCCCTGTAAAGGAAATATATGTACTATGCACACCGTATTCGATAGTAAGCCTGTTGTAGTGCACTTCAGTGATATATATCGATTTCGATATGTTTGAAATAGTGTAACAGCATTAAAATAAATAGCAAATTATTTTCCCCACAGACCGTAATGTAACGAAATTCTTTTGACTGTCCCTGTAAAGGAACTATAAGTGCTACACACTTATTTTTCAATACCAAACATGCCCTATAGTAAACTTCAAAAAGTTGCATGGCAATCCAGGTATATTTACGTGAGTTAGAACACGGACAGACAGAGAGACAGACAGAGATTTCAACAATCTTGGATAGGGCTAAAAAGGAATGGAAAATCCTACAGAAGGGCATAGATTATGAAACATTTTCCAACGCTATGGGGATAGTGTTAAGGAATTTCATTTTTTTCATGCGCCGAACGCGCCTAAAGAAGTTTTCACTTCAAAAACCAATAACGCAGTAAAAATGCATGTAGTTGTTCATACCCGATAATGTGTGCAAACCCTGTTTATAATCTATACACACCTCGTAATACGCTAAAATTGCTAAAAGTTTAAAAATACATACCACGACTGAAAACGCACATTCGCGATGTACATAAGCGTACATAAACGATAAATTCTACGTACTTAATAATCTATAGAAAACATGTTGTAATGAACCTCAGTACTGTATATATCAATTTCATTATGTTTGAAATAGTGTATAGGGGAAAGTCGGGTAACCGCGGACATTTCAATTTCTAAGAAATTCAAAGTGTTGCGTAAATAAACAGTTATTGTAAATGAACGCCCTCTAGAGTCGAAACAAATACAGTTTAATTGCGACGACGTGGGCGCCGAGTAAGTTAGTCGTGAGTGAGTGTTTTGTTTTCGTGAATAAATTTTCAACAAAACGAGACAGAATGTATCCTATGCGGAGAAACATTTGAAGAAGACTGGATTCAGTGCCAGGAATGCAAAGACTGGGCCCATGAAGATTGTGTTTCTTAGATAGATGCATCGGATTTTTATTATAATTGTGATGTTTGTAAGGCCAAAAAACGGTTGGGACACCATTGATTAATATGTCCGGGGCTACCCGCCGTTTCTTAAGAACGCCAAAAAAATTATGGCCAAACTATTTTCAGTATATTTCGTTAAATTATTCGATATTATTAGCAATGTTTAATTAAAATCATTAAAGAAGTTCGTAATTTTATTTTAAGTATAAAATAAAGACAGAAATTTCATTCATTTGTTTTTTATTTGCAATTTATCCAAGTGTACGGGCAGGGGCGCCATTTCGGAACTTTCTTGGGGGGGGGCAAAGTTTTTTTAAGGTAGTGGCACAGCCGAGGGTGGAGTTCGGGGGGCTGCACCCCCCCCCCCCCCCGTAACCTCTCCGAACTGAAAACGTTTACTGAATCATATATACAGACACAGCAATACTTCTAATACGGAATCTTAAGTGACCTCTGAAAAATTCCGTTTTAGACAGGTTTTCGTCTTAGCAAGTAGAATTTTAAAATATTAAGAAAGTTTTCAGTTATAGATAGGTACCGTTTTTTTTTCAGGTATTCTTTAAGACTGTTAAAACCTCCTTTCTATAAAGCACTTCTGAAGAGCATAGGTGTATTACAGTGAAACGTGTCAAAGCGAAACCTGTCTATAACATAATTCTTTCTCAAACGGGCAAAAAAAATCATGTTTCGACGAAAAAAACGTCATACAATTATACTTGCTAAGATGGAGACCTGTCTAGAATGGAACTTTTTTACAGTCCTTTTCAACTCATCTTTGCAGGTTTTACTGCAGGGCGACATTTCATGCGTTTCTTGTGGAGGGGGGGGGGGGGGGGGGAGGCAAAGTTTTTTTTAGAAACAGGGGCTGAAATATCGTGCACAAAATAGAAATAGGCCCCCACAATAAAAAATGCAGTGTGAGATTTTGTCTTCTTATCTTAACTTCTTTCACAAACATGTGATTCTTCAGCGAATATATATGCTTAATTTTAGTGGTAGTCCGCGAATTTTTCTTCTTCTTTTTTACGCAAAAGCAATTCGTCAACCGATAGCGGTAAACATCGCGAACTTTACGAATTGGAATTAGAAAAGAATAGTTAAATTGGCAAAATTAGTCGCGGACAAAATCGTTAATTTTTTCAAACAACCGTGAAAAAATATTGCGAATTTCGCCAAAGATCACTGAAACAAAATAGAGATTTTCGTAAATCCGTCGCGAAAAAGAATCGCGAATTTAGTATAACTATTGCGGGAAAATATCGCGAAATTCATCAAATAATTGGACAAACAAAAATCACGAATTTAGTCAAACAATCGCGCAAAAAAGGGAAATTTCGTCAAAGATCGCGCAAAAAGATATCTACTTTTGTCAGTTGGTTGCAGAAAGTGACTTCCGAATTTCAACAAACGATCGTAGAAAAGAGTCGCGAATTACATCAAAAGATTGCGAAAACAAATAGCGAATTTCGTCGATCAGTTGCCCAAAAGAAAATGTCGGAAATTTCGACAAATGGTGGAAAAAAATTCGTCAGCAATCGGAATTTCGTCAAAGGTTGTACAAGAAAATAGCAATTTTTGTTAGTCGGTTGCGGAAAAAAGACTCCCGAAATTTCAACAAACGATCGCAGAAAAGAGTCGCGAATTTCGTCAAAAGATGGCGAAAACAAATAGCGAATTTCGTCGATCGGGTGAAAAAAATATCGCGAATTTAGACAAATGGTCGAAAAAATCAATTACTTCAATGATTCACAGAAAATAGTGAATTTTGGAAAATTATCACAAAAAAATGAAACAATCGCGAAAAAAAGTCGTGAAATTCAATCGGTCACGAGATAATCAGCACACAAACACCATCAAGAAGTTATGAAATTTGCAAATGTTGTAATCCATAGGTTTAACCCTTTCCGGCACAGACAAATTCTGTTTGTAAAATGAGAAATTACTGACTGACACCGGAATTTACAAACGACTTTTTTATAAAATTAGAACTCCTTATTTTAAGCTTTCATTATAGAAACAAACTTTTATTAAAATATTCTTGGTGCCGAATGCAAGTTTGGAATTAAAATAAGGTGTGCCCGGAGTGGGACCACTGTGCCGGAAAGGGATAAGAAAATTTTCATTAATGATTTTCTTTCAGTAAAAATTTTCCGCAATCATTTTCTGCCTTCCTCTTCAGACTATGATCTAAATTTCATACAATTCAGAAACCTGCAAAACCCTTGGTCTCAGGTCCCTTGCTCCTGCATTGGGTGGGGGAGTCTGTCTGGTTAAAGTCATGATTCGGGTCGGTTACAACCAAATCTGGACAAGACTCTGGCTGTGGAGATTTTTAAGAGCATACTGTATATACAATATCAATTAATAAAGCATATGATTTAACAGCATTATAACGATTGGAGTAAATGTAATGTGACACTAATAAAACTAAATTAACAAATCATATAATTAGGAAATTGAATACACATCCGCCATTCCCCCACCCCCGAAAAAAATAAAAAAATTCCCCTTTAATTTCTGGGTAAAGAGAGAATTTATCACTAAAATTCTAGCCTTGGGGGTGACGAGTTTTCTTTTAATCATGCTGTACACAGCTCAGAAGCAATTCATAGTGTTTTTTCTCACATATATTTCTAAAACTAGCCAACATACTCATTAATGATAAATGTATCACTTGCAATATGTTGAATGTTGCAATAGCAAGGCTTTAGCAGAGCCCGATTAAGCTCACCTGGGGCCCAAGGCCCAGCAACTTTTTGGGGCCCCTCAAATTAAAATAGTGGCTAGAGATTTTTTCGAGAATATTATTAAATATTATGATACAGTTTCCAAGTTAAGCAAAATCTTTTCGTTTTGTTTTTGAGAAATAATTTCAGTAAACTTCATTTTTAAGAAACTATTTTTAATCATTTTTTTCATTTTTGGGGCCCCATCAGCAGTGAGCCCAAGGCCACGGCCTAGTTGGCCTGTGCGTTAATCAGGCCCTGGGCTTTAGAAAACATTTCAATGTTTAAAGTGTTTATTATTTTCTTCTATCTTTACAAGAAAAAAGTATTGGATTTATGAAAATTTGCCGCTTCCGGTTTTCGACGAATTTATACGTTTTAGAAGTTCCTGAACACAATTGGACTATTTTTAGAAAATGTCTGTCTGTGACAAAAATATTGTGGGCGCTGTATCTCAAGAACTAATGCAGGGAATTTGATAAAATTTTATATTCAGTTAGACATTGATATAAATAGGTGGTGTTTAGTTTTTGGTGTAAATCGCTCAACAGATGGCGATGCTATGCTACATATTTCATGATTTTTGCGATAGCTATATCTCAAGAACTAATGCACAGAATTTCACTAAACTTCAGATTCGGTTAGACCTTGACAAAAATAGAAGTTGATTACGATTTGGTATAAATAGCCCAATAAGTGGCACTGGTATGGTACATTTTGTACGATTTTTACGATAGCTATATCTTCAGAACTAACGCACATAATTTAATAAAACTTTAGATTCAGTTAGACCTTAATATAAATTGGTGCTGATTTGTTTTTGGTGTATGTGAAACCTGTATAAGATAGAAGAAAGTTCTGGGATTGGCACATCAGACTAGTTTTTAGGTAGATTTCGTAAGAAATACTACCTATTACATTCTCACCTAAGTTGGAAATTTTGAAATTTTTTGCAGATCTACGCCGATCATTACTTCCAGAACCCAAAACCACCCCCAGTTCAAAACTTTATCTATCTATCTATCTATCTATCTATGTCACTTTTTTATGAACACGATAACTGGAAAAATTCTGCATAAATCTCTTCCAAACTGATACATAAAATCAAGGGGCATAAAATCTCGGTCAAGTTCGTTAATGGGCAAAATCGAACCAAGGGGGGGGGGGAAATTGGGGGGCTTTTTGTGAAAACAGAACCCCCCCCATAATTTCCTAATTATTATACGTATTGAATCCGTTTAAAGTTATTATTACTTCTAGGAAAAGGGCCGAAAATTTAGGTATGTCAGATTTTTGATATCATTCAAAATGGCCTCAAGGGGGGGGGGGGGGAATAGGGGTTTTATAAGAAAAAAAATCATAGCTTCGTCCATTCACAAGATATCAAATCCGCGTAAATTTATTATTAATCCTCTTAATATTATCTAAAACTTTTATATTGACATGTTTTTTATAGGACCAACCGTTATAGCTAAAAAAAAAAATCCCTGCCAGCGCCGCCCTGCAAACAAGTTAGGTTTCGAAGTAGGCGGTTCCAACTGCCGCATCATCGTAAAAAGGTCATTTCTTCCGCAATTCCCGACAAACAGGCGCCCCACGGTCTGCGTCTTCGAAATCTACCTGTGCCTGTAGGCCGAGCCGTTAGGGATTTTTTTTGTATTGTAATCAAATCTGTGAAATCTGACGTTATTTTAGCTTTTGATCTTTTTTTTTTTTTTTTGGTCTAACCTACCTGTGATAGCTCATAAATTTTCTGAAATTTCAAATTCCTTGGGGGGGGGGCGGTTGCCCCCCCCAGCCCCCCCGAAATGGCGCCCCTGCACAAACATTTGATTCTTCTGTGAATATATTTTTAATTTCAGTGGTAGTCCGCCAATTTTTCTTCTTTTTTTTGCACAAATGCAATTTGTCAACCGATCGCTGTAAACATCGCGAATTTTACGAATTGGAATTAGAAAAAAATAGTTAATTTGGCAAAATTGGTCTCTGTATCTCAAGAACTAATGCACGGAATTTGATAAAACTTTATATTCAGTTAGACATTGATATAAATGGGTGGCGAATAGCTTTTGGTGTAAATCGCCCAACAGATGGCGCTGCTATGCTACATTTTTCATGATTTTTACGATAGCTATATCTCAAGAACTAATGCACAGAATTTCACCAAACTTCAGATTCGGTTAGACCTTGACAAAAATAGACTTTGATTACGATTTGGTGTAAATAGCCCAACAGGTGGCGCTGCTATGCTACATTTTGCACGATTTTCACGATAGCTATATCTGTAGAGCTACGGCACAGAATTTAATAAAACTTTAGATTTAGTTAGACCTTAAGATAAATTGGTGCTGATTTGTTTTTGGTCTATGTGAAACCTGTATGAGATAGAAGAAAGTTTTGAGATTGGCACATCAGACTAGTTTTTTTTATTGTAATCAAATCTGTGAAATCTGACGTTATTTTAGCTTTTGATCATATATATATATATATATATAAATTTTTTTTTTGTCTAGCCTAGGTGTGCACAACTTTTTTAAGCGAAGGACCACTTACAAAAATGACTGGTTGTCGAGGGCCACCATCAGTAGCACAGAGAGAATTTTGTTTCGAGGAGGTGTGGCGGGGGGATCTAAGTCTACAATTAGATAAAAAAAACATCAATTTCGGAAGAGTAGTTTTAGCCCCCTGGGTTCCTTCCTTTCCAATCAACATATTCAGTTTTGTGGGCAAGGATATATCAACAGTTTACATTTGTATTTATAAAAGAGATATAGTTAAGATTATTTTCAAAGAGTGAAAATACTCTTTGACCTTATATGAGTAAATTTAGCTTTAAAGGTTGCCAGTGCCGAAAAAAAAATGTGTTTTCATGAAAGAACGTGGGAAGGAGGAGAATCATATTATTCTAAATTGTACTTCTTAACATATTCAGTCATAAAATGTGGATATGAAGTAGGAGTGCACAACCTTTATAAGAGGTAGGCCAGTCACAAAAATGACTGGATTGACGAGAGCCAACATCCGTAGTGTGGACAAAATTTTGTTTTGGGGCAGGAGGGGGAGGATCGGCCTAAAAGTTCATAAAAATGCTAATTTTAAAAAGAGGGTTAGCCCCCTATACTCAACCACCTCCTTAGTCAACATAACCCAATTCAGTTGGCAAGGATGGAAAAAATTTGCATTTTTTTCCATGCGCGATTGACAATATTCGCAATTTTTCCCTAGTGATTGACGAAATTCATGATTTTTATGCACCCGTTCGGTGAAATTCACGACTTTTTCGCGCCCGATCAGCGAAATTTGTGGTTTTTTCGCACACGATCGGCGAAATTTTCAATTTTTTCGCACCCGATTGGCGAAATTTCCGTTTTTTTCGCACCCGATCGGCGAAATTTCCATTTTTTCGCACCCGATCGCAAAATTTACGATTTATATGCACCTTACCGGCAAAATTCGCGATTTATACGCATCCGATCGGCAAAATTCGCGATTTTTACGTGCTCGATCGGCAAAATTCGTGATTTTTACGTGTTCGATCGGCAAATTTTACGATTTTTACTCCTCCGATCGGCGAAATTTCTAATTTATACGCACCCTATCGTCAAAATTCATGATTTATACGTACCCGATCGGCAAAATTCGCGATTTATACGCACCCAATCGGCAAAATTCGCGATTTTTACGGACCCGATCGGCAAAATTTGCGACTTTCACGCGTCCGATCGGCAAAATTTGGCAAAATTCGCGATTTTTACGCACCCGATCGGCGAAATTCACGACTTTTTCGCGTCCGATCGACGAAATTGATCCCCGAGCCACCAGTAAACCCATCGCGGCCACGGGTTGTGCATCCCTAGTCTAGCCTGTGAAAACTGATAAATTTTCTGAAATTTCAGATTTCTTGGGGGGGCGGTTGCCCCCCCCCCCAGCCCCCCCGAAATGGCGCCCCTGTGTACGGGGCTACCCGATCTTCCCCTAACATTCTCAAAGTAGCATCTAATGATATTTTGTTTTTGTTTTTATTGGAAACGATCCGCGGATAAAAGCGGGTGTATTATATATAGACAGGGCTTGACAAATGTGGTCGTCAGGTCGCCATACTTTCGAACAAGTTATTTAATCTGGCGGAAGTTTTTCTGTACAAAAATCGAAAGATTTTCGATAAAGCAATTACATCTTTAATTAGAAGCAATTGTATCATGACGGTAGTTTTTCCCATTTCCCGCACTGTCGCGTCCAGAAATTCGGTTCAAAACGCCCAGTCTGACCGCATTTAGTGAAAGACCTGTTCCTAAAAAAGAGAAAAAAACTGTTCGATTACATAGTTTCTAAAAGAGAGATCTGCGATTGTCTTGCTTTTATGAACATAAAGGAACTATGTTAGAAAGTTATCAGTTTGGATTTGAGAGCAGCCTCAAGGTGGTTCTCAAAAAAAAAAATAATAATAATAATAAATAAATAAATAAATATTTTCACGCTCAACAACGTGAAACTTTCTGACACATTTACCGACTCATTTTTAAACGTATAAAAAGCATGACACTGCCAGGCATGATTATTGAAGTGATTTGTAATCGAACAGTTTTCAATATTTCGATAAATGAATTAAATCGTGAGCGATTGTTTTCTCTTTAAAGCAGGTGTTTTTTTTCCCCTTTCTCACGCTGTCGCGTCCGAAAATGCCACTCAAAACGATAACTTTGACAGCATTTTCTGAAAGATCTTTAACGAAACATATAAAAACTGTTCGATTTCATAGTTTCTGAATAAGATTACTTGTCAATTTCGTGCGTTTGAGAACAAAAAATGAATTCAGAAATATGTCAGGAAGTAGACAATTTCCAATTTTTGAGACATAAAGCTTTATTTCTGTTTTGTTTATAATCATTCATTAAACTGTAAGAAAAATAAGGAAAAGGAATAAGGAAAATAGGATTGATCTATGATATAGATATTCGTATTTAAAAAGTTTTTCGAAATCCATTTCAAGAAATAGAAACTAACAAGGAAACTTATCAAGGAAATTTATAAGTGATAATCATCGATTTTCATTTTTAAAAAAAAAGAAAGAAAGAAAGAAAAGAAAACAGAAAGAGAGAGAAAAACAAATCTGGCATAAACGTTAATCATGAATAACATTTTGCGTGATTATTAAATGCTAAATTGCTGCAGAAAAGAAATTGATCAAATTTAATTTTGAATCAAAACTTTGATTCAAATTTTCACTTGCTCCGTGAAAACGTTCCATTTGACCAGTGTGAGATTTTTTGCACCTTCGACTCTTCTTTCTTTAACTGAAGATAATTGTATGCATACAATGAGCAATTGCTTTTGAGCTTTTCTTAAATGTTTCTATTTACAGATTTTAGGTAATATTAAAAATATGTAAAAGTTTGTTCGAAACAAGCAACAAGTTATGTTGAAAATGCGCAAATACCGCACACAAAGTACAACAGATCCTCTTTCTTTAATTTATTTCACAGCCAGCATATTCTCCAGATCTTTACCATCTAATTTCTATACTTATTTCTGAAAATGAAACATTTTCGTAGAAATAGGAATTTTCTTCAACTAAAATTATCACAATCATAATCTACGCATTCCAAATGAAGAAATCTAAAATTATTTTCAGATATCTTTAAAGTATAGTGATTGTTGAGATATGTGGGCATGTATGTCATAGACCATTATATTTTGAAGGAGTAGTTTGTAAAAGATTGCATAATTTTTTGAAAGATAATTCTTTTTAAATTTTACTTTATAATTTTATGTACTGTTATCAACTAATCAACAAAAATACAGGGTGTCCTAAAGTACAATAAAAATAATCAACGTATTTATTGTTTTCTAGATTCTGCTCACCTGACTATCTATGCCATAAGTGTGCGCGATTCCACTACAGCTTCCTATCACAAATGTGCGGCTTTTAACGGAATATTTGGTAAGACATTCTTTTTTTAAATAATAAAAATATCGTAAACAAATTTCAAAATCTTTTGTTTATAAACTTAATGTATTTTGTAACGCATCATTTTTTAAGTGTATTGGAAGGAAGTATCATTTTTGATGAAAAATTTGTTATACCTTCTGTATTTTTCTTTTTTTTCTTCTTTATGGATAGGAACGACACATTAAACAGAGTTACTCCCTCATATTAATTTTTTTTAGCGACTTATATTAATTATAAACTGTTGGTGATACATTGAAAAGCGTACTTTTTCCCTTTTGAAATAAAAATAATGCATTGAAAATTATATATATATATATATATATATATATATATATATATTCACGCATTTCAACGAATTTGAAAATATCTTTGTATATTTATGCTCTAATTTTTTTTTTTTAATTTCATCTATGTGTGTTTAATAAATTAAATCAGGGTGTCTCACATATGCGACGCACTCGCCTATATGCCCTGTTTTATATATCTCCCCTAAATCTGGCATGAGAAACAGAATAACTCAATGCCTCAAAATAACTTCGATACCATACTGAATATCTTTATGATTTACAATATAAAAAAATATATTTAAACATTGATATGTATAATTTAAAATTTTTTTACTGAAATGATAATAAATGTTGAAAATAGGTGCTGCCATTTTTGTTTCTTCAAAAATTATGCACTATTTATCACTTTTTACTTGTTCAATATATAAATGTTTAATTGAGAATGGATAGCATTCAATATTCCGGTTTGAAAAAAC
This sequence comes from Maratus michaelseni, assembly GCA_963931845.1. Taxonomy (NCBI): domain Eukaryota; kingdom Metazoa; phylum Arthropoda; class Arachnida; order Araneae; family Salticidae; genus Maratus; species Maratus michaelseni. The sequence goes on along the minus strand of OZ007590.1, from coordinate 381,370,550 downwards.
TGATTAATATACTATAAAAACTACTCGGAAACGTTTCCGAAAATCAGTGGTAGCAAAAGAAACTTTGTTCCTAAAAACGCTTCTTTAAGAGGCTACTTTATTCAGGGGAAAACACCCACTCGCTACCGTTAATCCTATGGGGGGAAATAAATCACGATATCTCGTTCGCATTTCGATATTTTAAAACTTTTTTTTTTTTTTTTTTTCTTTTTTTTTTTTTTTTTTTTTTTTTTTTGCATTGAATAGCTGAGGTCAATCTCTACGCACGCTCCTTTGTACTTTTTCGATTTTGATTACACTTTTTTTTTTAATTTAGATACTTTCACTTTCGGAACCGATTTCGAAAGTAAAACTATCCTCAATAAAAAAAACTGCGACAAAAATCGAAAAAATAAAAAAGAGCGTGCATAGAGATTGACCTCAGCTATCCAATGCAAATAAAAATCATTTAAAAATATTGAAATGCGAACGAGATATAGCGTAAATCATTTCCTCCCCATAGGATTAACATTAAGCGAGCGGGTGTTTTCGCCTGAGTGAAGTAGCCTCTTAAATCTTGTAAGTATATTGGTTTCTGAGTTTTCTAAAGATAAAGAACGCTTCTTTTGAATTTTTAGTAACTCGGATGAGGTAATTGTATATTTTCGTTAATGGTTATATTATGTTTTCCTAAATTGAGAAATGTCCGGCGTTTTATTCCAGTGTAGAGTATTCCATCTGAAGACAAATATGCCACGTACTTGCAATTTTATAAAATAATGAACTTTTAATTTAACATTTTTTTAAAATCTATTTGTCCTTGAAGAATCTTCGGAAACCATGATTATACGCAATTGTTTTTGCTGTGCTGCCTCATTCTCCATTGAAGAAATGGAAAATTGTTTAAATGCATTAAGAGGAAAGTTTCTAAGAAACTAATTGTGTTGACAATTTGTTTGCTTATTTCGTGACATACATAAAGGAAGTAAGTTCGAAATAATAAATTTTAATAAATAATAAACCAATTTGACAAGAGTTGAAAAAAAAAATCAAACATTCGGACATGGAGGCAAGCAGGGATCGTAAATATCGTGATATTTTCGAAAATGTCAAAAATATCCGATATTTTTTTTTTTTTATATCCGATATTTTCGAAAATGTCAAAAATATCCGATATATTTTTTTTTTTATCTATATCCGATATTTCGAAAATAGTCAACTTATTGATGAATATAAATATCTTCAGATTCAATATAAATTAGAAACTATTGCACTTAGCACGAAAACTTGATAAAACAATATTCTAAATTTTCTTGTCGTGTAACAAAATTGTAGATACAATTTGCTTTTTACACTCACAAAAGACAAAGTAGGGGATTTGGTATCAAGTATGAAGAAAAGTTTTTGTTTTATACAACAAAATTTTACAAAATAATTTGTTTTTATTGAAAATTTTGAACATAAATGTAAGCTTGTCTGCTTTTTCATTCCCTAACCTGTTGTGCAGTTTAAACTGAACAACAACCAAAACCAGAAAAGATTATTTCTAATGAAGCTGTAAGTTACTATCTAAATTAAATAGTTTACCTTGCAATGGCTATTTGTTCTAAGTAGGGGAGACTTGGGAGACTTGATCCCTTTTTCAGTTTTTAATTTTTAATTTAGAAAAAAACTAAATTTTTAAAAAATGTTTCCAGTTATTATTAAAGGCTCATGTATCTTTAATGTTGTAGTATTTTTTTTATTTTTGAAAAACGATTTTTAAAATAAATATAAATTATTTTCCAAAAAAGAAAAAAAAGATCAAGTCTCCCCAATTACAGGGAGACTTGATCCCTTTCCAAGGGAGACTTGATCCTTGAAACAGATGCATTGAAATGATTAAAATTAAGTTGTAGAAATCAAATTTATTGTTGACTAACATGTAAAAAAGGGAGAAAAACACAAAACAAACTTTACATTTGGTAAAAATCACTGTTTTCCATATGAATGATTATTATTGCTAAAATTAATGATCAAAAAACATTTTCAAAGCTTTAAAAGTCAAACGTAAATATCAAAATTGTTGCAGTTTGAAGAGTTCCACCAAGCATGACTGGGTTTAGATACTTTTTTGACAATGTTCGTCATTGCCCACAATACTAATGATAACATTTTCTGGATAAATAAGTTGGTCGGAATTAAGTCCTCTTTTTCTTAGAAAATTGATTTTGCATTCAGATGATGAAATCGTCTTTACAATTTTTCGAAATGACTATTTTCTTCTTTCCTAGAAATCGCACAATGACAAAGTCACTTTCATCAATTGACAAATTTCGTGGATTTTCGATCATTTCATCAGAATGTTCATCAAGTGAATCCTTTCTCAAGTGAAACTTTTCTGGCTTGGTTGAATCATGAACACTACAACTGCTCTCACTTTCTGAAGATTCGAGGCTTTCATTTTTAGCGTTTCAACTTTTCTTTCTTGAGAGGAAATGAGTTTTTCTTGATTTAGGTTTTTTATTCAGCTGGCAATCTTGTATTTCTTCTTCAATCTGTCTTTTAGTTGGTGTGCTTGTCAAAATTTTTGAAGATTCTTTATCTTCCCGTTTTGGGTAATTAAAATTTAGGAAAAGCTTATATGTCTCCTGGAGTCACTATGTTTGTTTTAACTGTAATTGTATTGCTGCTTGTTGGGGTTAATGGTTGATCTGGGACGAAAGATGATAAAAAATCATCTTTAGAAAAAATATTCCTGTTTAAGGGATATATGCCAGTGATTTTAAATTCAATATAACATCTTTAATATGTCCACTTTCTTGTAAAAAAAAAAAAAAAAGTAGCTTAAAATAGATATTTTTGAATATATTGAATGCAAAACATTTATAGGTATATGGACTAATGTATAAGTGGAAAAAATATTTTTGAATAAACTTTAAAATTTAAATATTGTAATAAGGCCTTTTTTAAAGTTTCACAAACGTGAAAAAAATGGAGCTACCTCCTTTTTTCCTTTTTGCAAAAAACCCTACAATTTTTATTTTACGTTTAAAAATTCAGCTTCAAACGTAAAGCTTGAAAAAGTGTTTTTTTTTTTTTTTGCCTAAAAAAGTCACTGACAGAGCAAAAGTATTTTTATCTACATACCGACACAGTCAGTATCAATTAAAAAATTCGTTTACACTTGTTTTGACTGAAATATTAAAAATATTATACACAATTAATGATATTTTCAAAATAAATATCATATATATGAAAATATCGAAAATATCAAACATCATTATATTTTCCAAAATAAATATCAGATATATATCATGACATATGCAATGATATATACAGTGGCGGTCAAAAGTTTCCGGCCAGTTCGTTTCTTTCATTTGTTTGCCAGAACGTTTAAGTGAAGAAAAAGCACAATTGCACCAAAAGTTAGGAATATGCAAATGACCTCTGACCACGTGATCATTTTGATTGAATACTGAAGACACTAGATGCAAACGAGAGGAATTCGAAATTCGCGTGTGCAAAAGTTTCCGGCCATTTGTCATTCATTAGTTTTTGCTATCGGTAAAGTGTTTTTTGGCCATGTTTGTTAACTAATCAACGCCAATAACGCAGTTGAAATTCAAAAATGAAAAGTTCAACAATTATTGTTCGTAAACGAGTGATTTGTTTGTCGTTAAAGGGCAAATCCTCTCGTGAGATTGCGGCAAAGTTATCGATCGGAAAATATACTGTGAGCGATATTTAAAAAATATATAAAGATGGCCATGGCCTTTAGGACTTTCCACGGTCCGGGAGACCTCGGAAAACGACTATTAATGTGCATAGGATTATCAGAAGAAAAGCAGATGAGGACAGCATAAAAATGCCGCTGCAATATCCCGCGATTTACGCAGTGAAAATATTGCTGAAATAAGTCGGTCTGCCGCGCTAAGACGTTTATGTGATGTCCGACTTTATGGAAGAGTCGGTGTTAAATGACCTTTCACAATTTAAAAAAATCGGACGGCCCGACAGGCGTTTGCCCAAGAACACAAAGACTGGTCAAGTGAAAACTGGAAAAACGTACAATTTTACGATGAATCGAAGTTCAACCTTTTTGGGAGTGATGGGTGACATGACGTCCGACGACCTAAAAACAGAAGACATGATTTGAGATATGTTATGACTACAATGAAGCATGGCGGAGGACACATTATGCGGTGGGGAGCATTTTCTGGAAATGTGTCGGTCCGTTAATTGAAATCCGCGGTAAGATGAATGGTGCAATGTATAAAGATATCTTGCAAGATAATTTGCTGCCTTATTCGAGAAAAAATTGTGGTCGCAACTATTTTTTTTCAGTTTGATAACGACCCAAAGCATACATGCAAGCTCGTCAAGCAGTGGCTTTCGCGCAAAAGAATCCCGCTTTTGAAATGGCCAGCCTAATCACCTGATCTGAATCCAATAGACAATCTTTGGAACGAACTTTACAAGCATGTGTGGAATTATAAATATTCCAATTCAGCAGAATTCCCCCAAAACACTGCAAGAGGAATGGAAAAACTTACCATAGATGATCTTCAACCGTTCATTGAATCAATGCCACGTCGCTGCGCCGCAGTACTTATTGCTAAAGGTATGATGACAAAATAGTAGTTGTAAATGTTGTTGATCAACGTTATTTTCTATTATAACACCATTTTTTTCCAAACTTGCCAAGCTGGCCGGAAACTTTTGAGAACATGCGTTTTCCTTTGCAATTAATTTTGTCAATTAAATTTATCGATATTTATATGTTATGTCATAAATAAGTTCCTAACTATTATGCCAATAAAATGTATAAGTATCACTTTGAGATTCCTCTTCATATGGGTATACTTACAAATTAACCAAATATTTTATGCTGGCCGGAAACTTTTGACCGCCACTGTATATGATCGAACCCTGGAGGAAAGAAATGTTTTAATAATAATTAATTGCTAATAATTAAACATTTAAGGGAACGTAAAAATATTACATAAATGGTGAAAGAATATTTTTTTATTATAATTATTGTATAATGTTTGTTTAATGGCAGCACCATATTGTATCTCATTCAAATATTTCTGTAAGCTTCATTTATTTCCCTTTTTTTCTCTTTCTCTGTGATTCGTTGCCTTTAACAAAAAAAAAAAAATCAATGGAATCTATAGTAATCTGGTCTTGACAATTCTGCTACAGATTCCACAACTCTTAACATTTTTTTCCTTCTCATTTTTGGATAATTTATTATAACAGGCTTGTTTCATCTTTCTTTTTTTTTTTCTCCCCATTTGTGTATGTTGAATTATATTTTCGTTTAATATGATTATATAATATGTATGTATCTATGTATTCTTTCTATTTTTTGCAGCAACTACAACTTTAAAATTATCATGTTCTGGTGGTGAGATAGAGGGACGTTATATCCACATTGAAGATAACAGGAACAGAATCGACTACTTCAGTCTGTGTGAAATTCAAATTTTCGTCAACAAAGGTATGTTTTTAAATGTTGTATTTTGTGTGTATACCTTCTAATAGAAAAAACTGCTTTACTTTTTAATTTTCTCTTTCTATTTAATTGTTTGTAAATGTTTTTAAGTCTGCTCTCATATCCAAATATGACGCACGCACAAAACCACTATTATCGATAAATGCATAAAACTTACAGATGCAGGTTGTCCTAAGCTAGACTGACAGTTTTAAAAATGGAACAACAAACAGACGGTGGCAGCTATTAAAGTTAGTCCTGCAAATTACGCTTCCTTTCTTTCGTTCCAAATGTCACCGACAGATGGCACTTCGATGTCTCAAACTATTAGAACCTTCAAACTGACGTATAAATATGGATCAAAATTAACTCAGATTTTACCTTTCAACCTGTTTAGCTGCCGAAACTTAAAATAAATAAATAAATAAAGAGGTTTGCGTTTTGAAGTTGTACGGTTATTTTGAGCATTCTTACAATTTGAGGTTGCAATAATGAATTCAGGGGGTGGGGAGATATCCGCCCTCCCGGAAGATTTGAAATGTTATGCTATATAATGGTTTAGAAGTGACATTTTCTCTCCTCGGAGCTTCAGAAATCCTTCCTGGAGAAAACTGTCTGAAATCAACTCTTGCAGCGCCATCTTTTGGTGACATTTTGTACTAAAACAAGGAAGAATACTATAGAAATCCTTGATTTCACATATTAATCTCCCTCAAGAATAATTTTAATAGCTGTAACCGTTTACTTATTATTATTTTTTTTAGGTTTAGAGTACATTCTGATCTCTCATGAAGATTTAAGGATCAATGTTTTTCATTTTCCGTTAACATTTACGAATCTTTTAGAAAGTGCTGTCACAGTTCACGTTTTGAATCGATTTTCGGTTCATGATGAACTAGTGAATCGATGATCACATACCCATGAGGACAAGTGGTCATCAGTCAATAATTGGCATGGGTGGGGTTTTTTTTAATTAAATAATTTCACAATTTTTTTGAGTGCTGTGGAAAACAATAAATTATTATTATTATTATTATTATTATTATTATTATTTTTTTTTTTTTGTAAATTCCGTATTTTTTTTTCTTTATTTCTCCATTATTCTGGAGCTGATTTCTATGTGCTGTTTTATTATTATTATTATTTTTATTATTTCAAAACAATAATATGTTAAACATCTCTCCAGATGTTTATGAATGTGGTGATGCCGAACGTCCTGTGCATTCTTACTCTTTAAGGACCGAGACTGGAGCCGTTGATTATCGCTGCGTACACGGTTATAGTCTGTTGGGACCAGCAACTAGACACTGTCTGCAGGATGGACAGTGGTCACATAGCCAACCTGTTTGCCAAGGTCAGTCTACTTTTTTTTTTTTTTTTTTTGGTCATCTTGTAAATCATAAATTATACTATTTCATTATATACATGTGACAGCCCTCTCTAAAAACGATATTTTCAAAACTGAGCAAAAAATATTCAAATCTGAGTATGTCGCATAGTCAAAATGACTCAAGTTTGAAACATGTATATACTCATTTCTGAAAACATGCACATACTCAAGAATAAAACATCATGTGCTCCTATTTGAGTATGTCCATGTTTCAAAAATGAGTATGAACTGACTTCTGTGTGCTCATTTTTGAGTATGTCCATGTTTCAATAATGAGTTTGAACTGATTCTAATCATTTTTTAATATATCCATGTTTGAAAAATGAGTATGAAAATGTTTCAATCATTTGCAACTTCTTCAACATCCAGCATACAGCTTCGACTTAGCCCCAAGCGATTTTCATCTGTTTAGTCCACTAAAAAACCATCTTGGAAGCAAGATGATGTTCACAGATGATGAAAAAGTTCAACTTGAAATCCTAATATGGCTGAGACAGCAACCCAAAGAATGTTATGCAGCTGGTGTTGGGGAACTGATAAAACAGTGATATAAGTGCATAAATATTGGTGGAGAATATGTTAAGAAACAAAAATAGTTTTGAAATAAATATCATTGTAAGTTGTTATTTAATTATCTTTTGTGACTAACTTAATGACTTTTCCTCGTAAATAATAGCATAGACGATAGATAAGAATTAAATTTAATTTGTAAACTTAATAGGCATGTTAAAAAGGATGCTTCTGAAACGAAATTTACAACAGAAACTCTCAAGCGGAATACTTAGGATTTTACCATCCTCTGCCCGCCGCGCCAAGGTTATTTTAGTGGCCCACCGTACTATTTCATACTAGCTGACCTGCCTGGGCCACGGATAATAAATAACCTTACATTGACTTAAAAAAGGTATTGAATTCAGATATTTTTCCTCAAGGAGGGATTTAGTGTAAGGGGTCCCACTGTCTTCGGCAGCGTACACCCTCGAATTTATATGATATTATATTTTTAAACGAAAATCTATCCAAATGAATCTACAGTTTGGGGCCCTAGATTATAGGATTGTATACATTTCTGGCCTACGTTATTTAACTGAAATATGGGTGGCTCGCTGAACTTTAAGAATTTATAATATTGCGAGAGTCGTAATCAATCGGCAAAATCCGAGCGGGCTTTGAAAATTTTTGGTGGAGCTAATACACATTCCATTTTTTTTTTTCTGCGCTTTAATAATAAATAAATATAGACACAAATGGGCACTGTAGCAGGTTCCCTTGTCATAAAAAAGTTTTGATCACTAAAATTAAAAAAAATTTAATGTAATATAGATGCTATTATTATTAAACGATTATGAAGGGTCTAAATGGAGCTCAAGAAGTAGCTGCGAAGGGAGGGGGGCTGACCCACTCGATCCTTATCTGTTTACGGACCTGAATATGCCACTGTGCGCGAAATGTTGAAAAACACCACTTTAAATAAATGGATGTAAGTATTCACGTTTAGACATTCTTTGAAAAGCTTAAATCCAAAACTATATATTGTATTAAATAATAGTAATTATTAAAATCTAAATTAATACATATTATCAAATTATTTGAAGAGAAAACTTTTGAATTATTATGTTCTTCTTTTAATCTTCTATTATCTTAAGTCCCTTAATCGAATTAAGATTACATTTGTACTTATGTATTATATGTACTACAATTTTCCTTTTTTTTTTTTTTTCAATCGTACCTACTAATAAAGGACAGCTCTATTTAAGAAGCAAAATATCCGGTTCCATCGTTGTCCTTTATTGGCAGATTTTACTATCAAATCATTTAATGCAGTATACATAGCAACATTTTTGTTTTTAACACTTTTCATACATATGTTGAAAAGTGTTTATGAATCCGGTTTGTCTGTTTGCCGTCTGTCCGTGCTGTAACTCGAGTAAATATACTTTGAATACCATGTAATTGATATATGTTACTATATGTTTGATATATGTTTACTATGGCATGTCTATTGAAAATGAAGTGTGTAGCATTTATAGTTCTTTTACAGGGATACTCAAAAGAATGTCGTTACATTACAGTCTAGGGAGAAAAATCGTTTGCGGTTTATTTTAATGATGTTACACTATTTCAAACATATTGAAATGGATATATATCACTGAGGGGCGAGGGGCACTACAAGAAACTTACTATAGAATAGGGTGTGCATAGAATTCATCGTTCATTTACAGGGACACACAAAATAATTCGGTTACAGTACCAGATGAATAATAATTGCTGAGAGTGGGTTTTCAGTTGCTTGGTTCGCGTTTTCAAATGTAACTGTATTTTTGCATATTAATCTGAGTGTATAACTTCTACAGATCGTATACAGGGCTGCAGAAAAGATCTGGAGTATATTTCCGTTTATTGACGGAAATTGCTCAAAATGGGAATTTTCAACTGTGCTATGCGTTTCCTAAAATAATTAAATTTTAGCATACTATGTATTATATATACAAATCTACAGATCATGTACAGGGCTGCACAAAAGAATTCGGATATTTTTTCGACTATTGATGTTAATTGTTGAAACTGATTTTCAAGTGTGTTACGAGTTTTCCAAGTCATTCGAGTTTTCCTTTTCATTCTGCACAATAATTCTGCTTCTAACTTTTGAAAATTCTTAAATTAAAATTACTGTATGATTACTCTTTAATCTTTCTGGATAGTTTAAATTTAGTTAACGTGATTGTTAAAACTTTTGAAATATTGAAATATAAATATACTGGATTTGTTAATTTTGATGAATATTAATATTTATGATGTAGTACAAGTGTGGTTACTTATGAATATCACTATAATTAATTTCATTTGTCTTTCAAATCTCTTGCTGCTCGAGGTACAAATGAATTGTTATTGACATCAACTTATACACATCTAAGCAATTTTGTAAATAACTATTTGTCTTTGAATACTCGTGATATGCAAATATGTTATACTTTGCAACCATTGGTAGAAACGTTAGTATATATATTTTTTAATTGGTAAATACTGTGTAAATGCTTATTAACTACTGCTTTTCTAATATAATTTGTATCAGAATATCGAAATCTTACATCAAGATCTATGTTCAACTTACAATTTCGCTCGTCCAGCCATAGATGTGATTAGTATTGTATGTATCATTATATTGTATAATATTGTATATATCTTTACATTCAATTTAATTTCGTCAATCTGTTCGTGGCTCCAATGTCCTCCAAGTTTAGAATAAGCGTTACCTCTGGGGGTGCCAATCCAGGTGCAGGTCTCTCATCTGGAATTGGTTCAAAATTACGAGACCAGCTTTAGAAGTCCAACTTCTCTTGAGGCTGTGGCACCCCTTCTTTCAGAGAAGTGGCATGGCACTTTCTCTGTCACGCCAACAACAACAACATCGGAGCGGAGACCAACCGTTTACCTCTCAGACTGTCTCGGGGGTCTGGAGAGGTCGGATTGGGGGGGGGGGGGGGTCCTTCCTCTCGTGGATTTTTAAGCCTATACCTCACCGTTGGCTGCCCACGAGTGGGTGATTTCTGTAAATTTATGTGTTACACAAATCATTTACCATATTATACTGTGAAGTTTTGTTACAGTATTCTGAATGTGTTGGAAAATGTTACATAATCTATGCTTGACGCATGATTTTTCCTCCTTGTTTGTTATTTCATGTGGTTGGTAAAAGTGACTTGTAACATTTTTGACAATTTTATGAATTTATTATTTTTCATTAATTTTATCGCAAATACTTTATCCAGTTGTCTCCGCTTACTACTACTATATTTATGATTTTCATTTTGATAATTTAGAAATCACATGTCCTCCGATTGACGAAATAGAACATGGAAGAATCCAGTATGTAGGTCGTCGCAAAGAACAAATTACACTAGGTACGATGATCAACGTTTCCTGCGATTATGGATATCGGACTTTGGGAAGTCCTCTCCTGTGTGAAGAAAATGGCCGGTGGAGTCAAGGAAAATTAGCCTGTGAACGTAAGTGTATCTTATCTAATCTCCTCATTGCTACATTTAACCATTAAAAAAATTACTCTGTGAAAAAAAGACAATTTTTTTTTTAAATCTAGGAAAATATAATATAACTACGAACAAAAACATACAATAACTTCTTCCGAGTTAACCACGACTACCGAAAAGCGTTTTTTTTTATCTTTAGAAACCTCAGAAACCAATACATTTTCGAGATTTAAAGGAACGTTTTTAAAAACAAAGTTTATTTTTCCGCCATTGAATTTCTGAAACGTTTCCGAGTAGTTTTTATAGTGTATTAATCCATTTTTTCAAACAGGAATACCGGTTTTTCGGATGCTATCCATTCTCAAGTAAACATTTTCATGTTCAACAAACATGTTTTACAAACAAACATGATAAATTAACACTTAACAGCACTGACATTAAGATTAATATTATCATGTTACTCTTGCATGTATATACATTCATTGACGTGTAGCTGAAAATGTTTAATTGAGAATGGATATAGCATCCTAAAAACCGATATTCCGATTTGAGAAAACTGATTGATACACTCTAAAAACGACTCGGAAACGTTTCCAAAAATCCGTGGCAGCAAAACAAACTTTGTTTTTTATAAATGCTTCTTTAAATCTGGAAAATGTAGGTTGGTTTCTGAGGTTTCTAAAGAAACCTCAGAGGGGGGGAGGACCCCCACCCCACAAAGCATCGAAATTCCTCCCCGAAAATTTTGGGATTTTATGCTTATTAATGGTCTAGAAGTGCACCTCCCCCCCCCCTCCGGAACTCCATAGTGTTCCCCCGGAGCTGCAAAAATCCCTCCCGGAGAAAAATATCTCAATTCAACTGTGAGAAAGTTGACGTAAGTGCGTTCTTAAAAGTTGTCCCCTTCAATTTTAATGTATTTTAAGAAGATGATAGAATTTCATCAAGTAGAAATTTCACATAGGTTTTTTTTTTTTTTTAAATAAATAGTTTTTTCTTTTTTTCTATCGAAAATGTTTGTAAATAACGCAAGGTACACAATGTATCGTTATAATGTTCGTATTTTTTGAAGAAATTCGAAATACTGTATCTTGTTCAATGATCACAATGGTAAGATACAATAAAGATGTTGATTCAATGACAGGGTATTTTCATGTGGTGTGAGAAATATTTCTGAACTCGCTCCCATCAGGGGCGGCTCATCAGAGGAGACAAAGAAGGTTAAGCCTGTTTTCAAAATTTCTATAAATTAAACAAAAACGAAATTAAAATACTTCTAATATAAATGAAGTATCAGATCACAATTTGAAACTGTTCATCATTGTAACACTTTCAAAAATTATACTATTACCTCACAACGAATAACAGAATTATATGTTTACGTATATTTTTCAGAGACCTTTTTCGGTCTGTCCATCGGCTGCAAATGTGCTATCCGCCTGTTATTCCGTTGATTGGCCCAAATTCGAATCGACAAAGTGCCACCAGCCACGTGAGTTTGCGTGGTTGTGCAATCTGACGACTCGGATTCATGCTTAAAGCCTCAAATTCAAACTATGGGTACTTTCTGACAAATTCCTAGATTTATTTTTGATCTGTTAGACGTATGAAAGCAAGTTTTCTTAATCAAAAACTATGAAATCGAGTGACGTTTTCCATTTTTCGATAAAGGCAAAGGATCTTTCATAAAATGCTGTCAGATCTGGTATTTTTAACCTAATTTCCAGACCCGACAGGCTAAGAAAAAGTAAGCGGTCTACGCTCAGACCAAACTTTTAGCTTTTATACTAGTTGGGCAGAGCCAAGACTGCTTTTGTCTGGACTGTGCCTGAAAATTTCTGCCCGTGCAGGCCTCTAGTTCAGATATAACAGAAAAAGTATATATATATATATATATATATATATATATATATATATATATATATATATATATATATTGCGCGCTGAAAGCCTGTACATATTTTAAAAAATAACTATGTGTTCTTTTAGAATATTATTCCAGACTTTTTCCGCAGTAATACCTTGTATTTACTATTACAGCCTTTTATTTAACTTATCTGTCTGTTCATCTTAAATCTTGCAATCCAATTTTAACACACTTCTTGTGCTACAATTCACGTAATATTTGGTGGTGTGACGTATTTTCGATGACAATACAATATTCTGTAAAGAAAAATATTTGAAATTTGCCTCCACCACCCCTCAGGGAGCAAAAACATTTGTCCAACAAGGGTACGTAAATATCGTGACGTATATGATCGCGTAAATGTCATTGGTTGTTTCAGAAATAAGCTGATGTTCTTCGATTGAACCGTGGCAGGGTTGATAAACGCGTAATCTTTCAGTTCTGCGCAAGGGGTGGATGTAGGTTCTATCCTCAGTAGACGTTGATTTTTTTTTTTCTTTGGCCAATAAGGTGGATTTAAAATTGTAGATCCATTTTATATGTTTTTAACAAATTGATAAGAAAACAAATATTACTCGCAATTTGCTTTTTTTTTTTTTTTTTCAAAAAGGTATTTTGCTTCAATCAATTGTTCTTCAATTTTTTTTTCCTTTTTAGCACATTAAAATAAAAGTTTGTGTTTAAAACATTTTCTTACTTATAATTTATTCCCACATAGCTGTTGACTGTGGCATTCCAGCCGTCAATTTTGACTCTGAACAGTACATCCTTTTGAACGGTACCCTCTACGGCAGCGTCGCCGTTCAACAGTGCGGTACCAAAGAAACCACTCTCGCTTGCCGCGAAGATGGAACGTGGAGCCCTTCTGATCTTGATTGTGCCGAACAAAGTAAGTTGGATTGTTGCTTCAATGCTTGTTATCTACGCAACATTAAAAAAAAAAAATCTTAAAAATCTTAAGATGTAATATAATATTATAGTATATATTAGAATCTCGACCCCGACCCCGAAATTTCTGCGAAAAGTCAACCCGATACCAAAGCACTTCAACCTAAAACCGAAGTGAAAGAAAATTAATGCGTATTTTAATACAATTATTGAAAAATAAGCTACAATTATATCTGTAATATCAATTTTATATTTTGTTGTATAAAGATGCTCATTGATATATATATATAATTTATTTCATTCAAAAAATATTCAAGACTTTCTTTTGAAAAAACGGATAAATCCGAACCTGACCCGAACGAGCCAAAACCTAACCCGAAACATTCAAAGTCAACCCGACCCGCAACAGAAAAACATTAGCGTCAACCCGACCCGAATTGAATCCCGGGTCGGTTCGGGTTCAGGCACAATCAGGTTACCCAACCCGATGCAAGACTCTGGTGCATGTCAATTAAGATGTAACTAACCCATTTATTCTGAGAATTATTTCTTGGGGGTTTTTTTTTATTCAAATTATTTGAATGCTACCACTTTTTTAAAGTTAGTAATATTTGCTTTATTTAATCTGTCATTAAATAATGCAAATATAACTGTATAAAATAAATGATAGCAAACAATTAATTTGAATTAAAAAAATAAAATAAAAAAGACTCGCCCAACTAGCAACAAAATTCTGCTATTCGGATAATATCAGTTAAGTTAGATGTAACATGTGGGCGCAGGCTGTAGCTATAAGTGAATAATGGGGGGTGGAGGGGGGGGGGTGTTCAAGAAAATGTAGGGGAGGCTCATATTTTTTCCCCCTCCCTCTCAGACACATACACGCACAAACAAACACACACACAGAGATATATATCATCAAAGTATTATAGAGAAAGATAAATTAGTGCATATTCATATTTGATGAATTGTAGTATGTGTGTAGTATTGTAGTTGTGGTATGAATTGTAGGCACTATGTTTCTTATCAAACAGTTTGTAATAACTTCACTTTATACTAAGAAAAGAAAAGGCTGCAGAATAAAATTTCCATTGCATCACTAGAGTATAATTATACTGGTGAAACAATAAGTGATGATGTGAACAAGTAAATAAAAAGCTTACAGTTCACCTGTTTCATACAGAGTGGCAACCTTTTTTTTTTTTTTTTTTTCCTTCTGAATATTCCCTGTCCTAAAGGATTCTAAAGTTTCATTTTTATATGGCAAAAAGATTAACAAACTTAAAAAAGTATTTTGCATTTTAAAATTATTGTTTTTAAAACACTTATTTAAACTAATTTAAAACACTTATTTGCAGTTTTTATACAAATACTACAATTTAGTATTTGTGCAATTCTGTAAAAAGGCCCCAAAACTAAGTTCAAATTTTGAACAAAGTTTCATTTGGTGACCTTGAAATCTTTTCTAGAGGGGGGAGTGTCTCAAAAAATTTTAGGGGGCTGAGCCCCCCCCCCTGGCACACTTCTAGCTACGGCCCTGTATGAGCGGTCCTTATGTGCAATGAGGTGCGATTGCATAAAGCCTCAGGTGCGGAAAAAATTACGTAAAACAAGTTTACGTTATAAGAAGTACGTAGTTTTATTTGTATTCACGATTCACTTTATTTCGCGTATAATTTTTTCTGTTATGGAATATACATATTTAGTAATTCAGTTGCTAATTGATACTGAAATAGTAAGTTGAATCTGATGTTATCCTCAGTGTACGATATATCATATTTAAACGGTGTTGCCAGGCGTCCCGATTTTCAGGGGTCCCTAGACCCGTCCCGCAGAACCACTGCGTGGGACACAAAATGTCCCGATTTTTCATAATGCACAAAAATTCTTTTAAATTTCTCTTAGTACCATGTTTCTTGTTAGTCTGCATCGTGTGGAACTTAAAACATAAAAACCTATGACAATAGAACATAGAACCTGTGTATAACGAAATTTTTCTATTATTCCGCCGAAAGAAATAAAATATAAATTTACCAGCTAACAAAGAAATCTGTCTATGATGGAATATTTTTCCGGTCTCGAGCGATTCTGTTCGGGTTAACGAAAAACTTTCTTCTCGGGTTCGGGTCAGGTTTCGAGTTGATTTGAAATTGAATTTTCGTGTTCAATTCGGATTTCGCGCAGGATTCTAACCGAATGTTGAACCAAATGGTGAAACAAGATTTCACCATATCGTGGTGGCAACTTTTTCGGCACCATGTTGTGGTGAAATGGTGAGCCAAATTTTCAACAGTGTAGGTTTTTTTTTTTTTTTTTTTTTTTTTTTTAATGTATGTCGTGTGAAAGGAAATGTTACAAAAATAGTTCATAATAACTCTTTATTATTTTTCAGATATTCTGTCTAAATTGGGATTGATTGAAGAAGAGCAAAATGATGTTCCAATAGGTAACACCCATTTTTCTCCTTCATATTTAATGATACATATTTTTTAATTAAAATTGTTTACTTATAGTTCAGGATACAGTCAACAATATCTTGGTTTTAAAATGATTTTTTTTATTCCGTTAAAACGCTTTTTAGTTCAAAAAATATATATATGCATACTGAAACTTAAAACTAGTGTTTCATCCCGGTTGTTGCAAAAATATCTCCAGGATATGTTTATATGGTTATAATGTTTATATGGTAGAACTTCTAGATCGATAACATTTCATAGGAGCTATAAATCGTTGTTCTCATTTGTATTTTCTATGATATGGAATTGCTACAACTTTATCAAATAATATAGAGCCGAAATTATCATCTTTATTTGATGAAAGATTTGTTAATCATCAGTAAAACAACAGTATAAATTTTTAAATTAATCACAGTCGTCTAGATCAGTGATTCTCAATTCAGGGTGTTTCAAAAATATCTGCAGGGTGTTTTAAAAGTATATTGTCAAATTTTGAAGGATAGTCGAGAGACGAAAATTTAACGTTTACCTAAGTTAATACATAATACATTTATTGTAGTATAACGTGGCATTTTGATTTTTCAGTGAAAGGTATACTTATATAGGTTAGGACATTAAGAGTTTAATCAAAATTTAGGCATCTGGAAGTAATGTTTATTATGGTAGGGCTTATAGATCGATAATATTGCATTGGAGCCATAAAACGTTGTTTCCTTTTGTATTTTTTATGATATGTATCGCTACAATTTTATCAAATAAGTTGGGGCCGAAATTACCATCTTTATTGGATGAAAGCGCTATTAATCATCACTGTGATAAAATAACAGTATCAATTTTCAAATTAATCCACAGTCATCTAGGTCACTGATTCTCAATTCAGGGTGTTTCAAAATTTTCTTCATTGTTGTATTTTACAGTTTCTTTGACATCTTAGGGATGAGGTAGAAATTTGCAGGTCCTTACATAAAAAAACCCCATTGTTTAAATTTTTAAAAAACAATTTTTTAAAATTATTTTTTATTAAAAAATGCGTTTTTTGGACTCGTTTATCCTATACCCCCAAATTTCTCTAAATGGTTTCTTCTAAAACCAATGATACAAAAAGCACGTTAAAACATATATAATTATATATATATATATATCTAATCTTTGACTGACATATTTTTTTTTTTTTTTTTTTTTTTTTTTTTTTTTTACATTTTTAGCAAAATGATGTTTTTAACAAAATGGACTATCAAACTTCAAGTGTGAGTTTTCAACAAAAAAATATTTAAACTAAAGATGTAATTATGCTTAAAGTGATAAAATCATTACACAAAATTGCTTAAAAATACCTTTTAATGTACAGATGACATGTTTCATACATTGAAACTTGAAAGGGCGACTTTGAGAAAGGATTTGAGAAGTCGGCGTTTGAAACATGTCATCTTTATATTAAAAGGTATTTTTAAGCCTTTTTGTGTAATGTTTTTATCAGTTTAAGCATTAATTACATCTTTAGTTTAACGTTAACAAGTGATTTTATTATATTATTTGAAAAAATATATATATATTTGCTTTATTTGTTAAAGAAAGCTAACGGGAAAATATACAAGCTTTAATTTAAAAGAAAAGAAGAACTAGAAAATCTGTTCATCCAGTGGCCGTGATATTTGGGGTACCGACTTAAAAAATAATGTTTCGATAAAATCTCGTTTAACGCCTTCAGGACAAATGTCATAATTACGTTTCATATAGGTTACGTATAGTTTTTATTTAGGTAGATTTCATAAGAAATACTACCTATTACATTTTCCCTGTATTGGAATTTCTGAAAACTTTTTGCAGATCTACGCCAATCATGACCCCTAGAACCCAAAACCACCCCCAGTTCAAAACTTTATCTATCTATCTATCTATATCCCCTTTTTATGGACACTATAACTGCTATAATTTTGCACAAATCTCTTCCAAACTGATACATAAAATCAAGGGGCAGAAAATCTCGGCCAAGTTCGTTAATGGACAAAATCGGACCAAGGGGGTGGAAATAAGGAGGGCTTTTGTGAAAACAGAAAAAAACCCATAACGTCTTAATTATGATACATATCGAATCTGTTTAAAGTTATTATTACTTCTAGGAAAAGAGCCAAAAATTTATGTATGACAGATTTTTGATATCACTAAAAATGGCCTCAAGGGGTGAACAAAATAGAGTTTTTAGAAGAAAAAATTCATAACTTCGTCACAAGATATCAAATCCGCTTAAACTTATTTTAAATCTTCTTAATATTATCTAAAACTTTTATATTGACATGTTTTTGATAGAACCAACTCTTATAAGATTTAAAAAAAAAAAAAAAAAAAAAAAAAAAAAAAAAAAAAAAATAGAAACAAAAAGATGTAACGCAGTAACCCCTCCCTCCCAATAAAAATAGACTTATAGACTTTCCCAGCGCAGCGCATCACGTGAAATTAGTACTTAACTTCGAAATCTATCTGTGCCTCTAGGCCGAACCGGAAGGGATTTTTTTAATACTAGAATATTTTAGTCGCAATCTTTGCCTTGTCTAATCGTAGAATTCTTGGATTAAATAAGGCAAAAAATTCTATTCGGAATTACCGGTATTAAAAACTAAAATATTGTTAGATGACCTCCGTTCTGAAGTGGTTACAGTTTTACAACAAGTACCACCTACTTGCAATAAACTTGATAAAAACTTGATGTTTACTGTGCGGCAAGAATTGCTATATTATATCTGTTTAATTTTTTTTAAAACAGCTTCAAGATTTATGAAATGTCAAGATATTAAAAAAAAGGGGGGGGGGAATGAATTCTTTTACATTCTACTGCTTATATCTAGGCATTTGGAGGTTTTTTTTTTTTCCAATATAAGCAAAATGTATTAATGTAGGTATTTTTATTTTACAATTAGTTGTATTTCAAACTATCTTTTTAAAGCACCCCTTCTCTCCTCCGCAAAAAAAAAAAAAAAAAAAAAAAAAAAATGTTATTACAAAACGACGGCGAAATTGAGCCTGCGCCCCACACTTTCCAAGCTGATCTATAAATCAGAAATAGAAATGATGAACAGTTTTATAATCTGTAGACTTACAGTTAAAGTAAAGAACTGACAAAAATAATAATGTTGTCATTTTTTGTCAAAATGACGTTTATCTGAAAATAATGGTAGCAAAAGTCGATATTTTTTTTTTTTTTTTTTTTTTTTTTTTTTTTGTCTTAAGGGAGCATAAAAAATAGATTATATCGAAAAGTATTACATATTGTCGGTTCCAACTATAATCTCATGCAAGGGTCGGAAAAACTATTTTTTTATTGTAGCGAACTACAACTACAAACTACTTTTCAAAACTTCGCTACTTTCAGATTTTGTCAAAAGGTTTCATTTACACTAGAAATTGAAAACACGAATTAAATAATAAAGCAACCCCTCGTTATTTCGCGTCTGCCGGGATATAATTAAATAAATGCAACATAATCGAGGGCATTAAAAAGGATAACATACAAGAAAATGTTTTGGGTTTGTCTCCAAAATGTTAATTTATACACATATGAAATTTCATAGCAAAATTAAGAAAGAGATTATAATCTAGAAAATTACAGAAAAACAACTCTAGATGCAAATAATAAATAAATCTGTTAATCAAGAAATTCTGAATGATGAAGACATGAAGACTTAATAATGAGTAAATGGACAAGAGTTGCCAGAAAGAAAATGAATTCATTTGGTGGATTAGCACTTGATTTTGCAGAAAGTGTCACTGGGGAAAATCTATCACTTCATGCGAGACGTTGTTATACGCTGCAGCTGATATTCGAAAATTGTTGAGCAGAACAAATTCTGCCCAAAAGCTAATTTCGGCAACGTGACTTGCAGATTGGTACATTTTCCACCAGAAAAGTAGCGTCGGTTCTTGGTACGAACTACGGATTTTTTGTATCGCGCCACTCGCTACACTTACATTATTCAAAATGTAGCGCGGCAAACTGTCGGTTCCAACTATAGTTTCCCTACTCGTAGAGCGCTACTTCCGACCCCTGGTCACATGTATACAGAACATTGTCTAAAATTTTCATTTAGTTCGATCGAGTAGTTTTTTCGGAAACCGTGAGACAAGGTTAAAAAGTGGGAGGGAGTAAGAAGAAGTGTGACATCACACATTTTGGTTAAAATAAAATCATTTAAAATCAGCAGATTAAATTTTGAAGTTATTTTGTAATTACCAGAATTTAAGGTTATTTTTTAATCGGGCTAAAACAACTTTCGTGCGATTTGTTTTCATATTCCTTTCTTTTCAAAAAATATAGTATTAATATTTGATTACTAATTGTATTACTTTATTGTATATTAATTATGTTTTTTATTGTAAACCTTAATCTTATTTCATACAAAATAAGTACACGAATCATCTTTATTGTTATGCTCACAAATGTCATTAAAACTTAAAGTTTAAAAATAAAATTTGAAATATGATCTATAACGTAGTATTTTGTTTCTGAACTGCAAGTATATATCTATGTAATATAGCGTGACGTGTGACAAGGGGGGGGGGGGAAAGTATGGTGAAGTGTGGATACACTTTGTGACTAAGGGGGGAGAGGAGGGTCAAAAATATTGAAAAAAAAGTGTGACATCATTCATGGACAGCCCCTTTCAAGAAAAACGTGTTTAAAGGTTGTTGTTTTTTTTAAACTAGAAAACGTTACATTTTTTAATGCAGAAAGACCCTTTCTTCCAAAAATTCGCTTCGTCTGCATATCCTTGAGTCTATAAAAACCAATTTAAACAATATCGGGAAAAAAAAATCGATTTTTTGAAGCCGAGAATGTAGAAAATCCTCTTAAATGTGAAATAAGTGTCTATTAAAGATTTTATTTAGAATTCTCTTTTATATTTTGAATGTGATATTTAAATATTAATGTATTTATCTTCGTTAGGTATTGTTATTGGCATGGCTACAGTCGTTTTGATTCTTCTACTGCTAGTGATATTAGTCTTATTGATGAAAAGGTTTGTATAGCTTTTAATTATAATAACAGTTCTAATGGTTTGGTTAATATTATTATTAACCAAATAAGATAAATGAAGTGTTATTATTGTTATTAGAACTTGCATTTTATGACACTTCTTGCTTCTACATATTTTTCTATTTATACTTCGTGTAATCTTAGTAATTTATATTAGGTTTCATTATGTAATGGATTTTTTTCTGTAACGTTCAAAAATAAGATTAAAAAAAAAAACTAGAGAAAAAAAAAGAGAAAAGCAGACATGAATCATTATTGTTATAGAACTATTTATGATGAAACTTTACCTCTTTTTTTTTTTTCTTTTTTATGAACATTATCTTTTCTGGACATGTATAGAAAGAAATTAACAATTTTTAATTCAACCATGATTTGCAAAAAGAAGCATGGGCGCTGCAGAACAAACTCTAGGGAGGGACAATATTCTGAAATAGATATGTTTGTAATTCGTAGCCTTGGCAAGGTTTTTATTCAAAATAGAGAATACAAAGAATTTTTTGTCACAATCCCCTGTGCAAGGGAATTTTTAAAACATATGGACATAAAATAGCAATACAGAAATTTAATTAAAAAAATATTCGGAATATTTAAAAATTAATTTCTATCAGTGTTTTTCCAAAAGAAGATTTGGTACAATAAGAATGCACCATGGGTTTTTTTTTTCCACCATATTGGCAAGCCCTCACGCCATCCCTGCCAAAAAATTCTTAGGTGCTTTTTCTCTTTGTGTTTAATTAGTTTAAACCCCATCTGAACAGTAAATTTCGCTATTAAAAAAAATCAGAGAAAAATAAAATTTAGTTAATTAAGTTTCAAATTTCAGGGAGCGAGAACATATTCCCCATAGGAGCACATAGGGCAGACATAGAAGGGAAATTGGCTCCCTCAAGGAATTTGATATTTCAGAAAATTTATCAGTCATCACAGGTCAGATTGTAAAACAAACAAACAAAAGTTTGCTCAAAAGCTAAAATAACTCTGTAATAATATATTTAATGCATAATTTTATGACGCAATTTTCACCATTAAATGCTTTTTGCGCGTAATAATTTAATTATTTTAAAATTTTATTACCTTTTCAATATTCTTTTTCAAATATATATTTCAATTAAAAATAGTGTTTGGAAACAGTGGCAACGTAATTTTCACCATAAGTTTTCTTTCTTTTTTAAAATTCATGTGTAAATATACTTTTGTATTGAAAAGTGTTTGTAAATATTGTTATTTGGGCCTTTTTAAAATCTGGTAAAAAATAGGTAAAAAAGGCTATTTCAAACTATGAATTAAATCTGTATTCAGATAATGAAAAGTTGAATAAGGCATTGTAAAAAAATATATATTACAAAATTAGACAAATTTAAAATGTGATTGCACACTGCACATCACAATCTAGTCAAGTATGTGTCTGCAAAAGGTGGTTAAATAACTATGCATAGTTTTTGATCCTATAAAACTTTTTTAGCTGAATTATTTTGACTGATTTTAACATTAAATAACATTTAAAATAATTCTCCGATTTTAAAACTGTCTGCTTCAGTGTGTTTATCATACATATGAAACTACTAGTTAGGTGCAATCGTAATTATATAAATACGTAGCACTTATTGTCGTCGTCTGGTCCGTCTGTCTGTCTGTCCGTCCGTCCGTCCGTCCGTCCGCATATAACAACGCATAAACTACCCAACCGAATGGTTTGAAATTTAAGATATATTATCTTTGGAGAATTTTGTCGGGACATTTCAAATTTTAAGAAAATCGAATCAAAACTTTAGAAAATATTAATAAAAACACTTATTAATATTTTCTAAAGTAAAAAAGAGCTTCCGAGGTTTAATCGTCAAGCGGCCGAGATACTTATTTTATGACAGAAATTAATTCGCAGACGATATAATTCATTCCACAGAATTAAAAATCATCAAGATCTGAATATTTATATAACTAGCTATAGTATGAACGTACCTCATTTGTCACGTTTGACGTACAATTTACAACTTGTTTTCATATGCAATAGTTTTATTATTATTATTATTTTGAGCCGAGAAAATCAAAAGGTCACAATAAATTCCATTACGGCAGCAGGATGACTTTTTTTAGGTAGATTTCGTAAGAAATACTACCTATTACATTCTCCCCTATGTCGGAATTTCTGGAAATTTTTTTGCAGATCTACGCGGACCATGACTCCCAAAACCCAAAACCACCCCCAGTTCAAAACTTTATCTATATATCTTTATCTATATCACTTTTTTATGGACATGATAACTTCAATGCTTCTGCACAAATCTCTTCCAAACTGATACATAAAATCTCGGTCAAGTTCGTTAATGGGCAAAATCGAACCAAGGGGGAAGGGAGGGGGGGCGTTTTGTGAAAACAGAAAAAAAAAACATAACTTCTTAGTTATGATACGTATCGAATCCGTTAAAAGTTATTATTACTTTCAGAAAAAAGGCCAAAAATTTATGTACGACAGATTTTTGATATCATTAAAAATTGCCTCAAGGGCGGGGGGGTGTTTAAGAAGAAAAAAAATCATAACTTTGTCAACTCTCAAGAAATCAAATCTACTTAAATTTATTATAAATCCTCTTAATATTATCTACAACTTATTTCGAAGTGGGCGGTTCCAACTGCCGCATCATGGCAAAAACGTCATTTCTTCTTAAATTCCCAATAAACAGGCACCCCACGGTCTGCGTCTTCGAAATCTACCTGTACCTGTAGGCCAAGCCTTCAGGGATTTTTTTTTTTAATATAGTTGTGCTTTTGCTTTATGTTTTTAATTCTGATTAAATAATATTTACTTGATTAATAACATTAAAGACGAATTTTTTAGCTTATTATTATTATTTTACATATACACACAACACACACAAAAAAGAGCTTTTATTGAAAACGTAAGCATGTAACATTTAAAAAAAAAAGAACGATCATAATTAAGGTAAGACACTCAATAGCAGACATATTCTGTGGATGAGAAGTCTCCCCACCCCCTCGACCTTGTCACGAAAGGCTTGCCACTGCATTATCATTACGCTCTATAATATTGTCCTATCGTCGTGTTAGTTGTCCTATGCCTCAGTGATGCATATAAATTTAATTACGCTTCAAATAGTGTAACAACATAGAAATTCACAAAAAAAAAATAAAAATAAAAATAAAAATCACCATAGACCATAAAGTAACGAAATTATTTTGTGTGTCCATATAAACGAGCCATAACAGCTACATACTTCATCTTCAATAAGAAACATGCTATAGTAGACCTCAATAACATATATCAATGTTATGAAAATTCAGGTATATTTACGAGTGTTAGAACATAGACAGACGGTAGACATACAAAAGTCATAAACACTTTTAAACTATGTTGGAAAGTGTTAAACAGAACATCGGCCAAGGATTAGGGAAATATTTAAGCTTTATTTATTTTTCTTTTTTCAGTGTAAATAAATCGTTTTATCCATTGCTGAGATATTTTGGGTACCGACTTGTGTGCCAAGAATCGCTACAACTTCTTATACTTCAAATAATAACTTCATAGACTGCGCAATCGTAGAATTCAAATAATAACTTGATAGACCGTTGAAATATAGAACATTCTTATTTCTTTTGATAATGGCTCCGATGGAGCCAAAACATGTCAAGTCTAATAAAACTTATTTTACTGTTTATGAAGTTTTTATTTTACGCCTTTTAGCAATTGAAAGAAGTATATTCTTATATGTGTTTAAACTTTTAAAAACGGTTTTGAGAGAACATTTAGGGTAACTTGGGGTAACATGCCGTGTCACGTGGTTTTCCAACGAGCAGGCACTGTAGGGAAATGCCACTCAGTCATGTGGAAGAGGCTTCCCTTCTGATACTTTAATTCCAGTTTGTGTTGTTTTATTTTCGTTTTAAATAGTACTTTTCTATTGCTATTTTGTCTTAACACCTTTGGTAAGTGTCCAGAATATTTTACGCTCTTTCTTTTTGTAGTTCCTATGTAGTTGGCCATCTTACCCCAAGATTGAAGTAAGATGCCGAAATACAAGCATTTGCAAAAACAAAATTTTTTATGCTTTCTATGACATTTGTAAAATGAAACAAATTTTTAAATCATACATAAATGTATCAACTTTAATAAGAAATTAATGAATAATAAATAAAAACAACTGGAGATTTTATAAACAATTAAATAAAAATCTACGGCATCGTCACCCAATCTATCTTATATCAGACAATCAGAAAATGCAAAAATAGAAAAATACATATTTTTAAATCCGAAAAACTCTCAAAATCCTGTAAACTAATGAAGAGTGCAGAATTTTTTGTGATGTCAAATTAGAGTTTTATTAATTACTGTATCTTTTTTACAGGAGAAAAGTTTTTCGCCGCAGCAGCACTGATTCACTTCCATCCAAAGAAACTGGCTCTACGCTGGCAGCTAATTCGCCACAACCCTATGAAAACGACGCTTTTTATGCCACAATCCCCGTAGACAACCAGTGTCCAGCCGATTCTAAAAAATCATTCATGTCAACCATTCTTTTGACGAAGAAAAAAAACCCAGAGTCTAATTCCATCTCCACAGAGAAAAAAGATTCTGTCGACTCCACTTCAACGCAAGGCTGTATTTATGAAGAAATCGGAGCGAAAAACAAGAAAAAAAGCAAGTTTGCTTTGTCCCTGAATGGTCAAGATGTCGTCAGTACTAACAGTGATAACCAGCCAGTATATGCACAGGTGGACTTAGATGAAAAAAGACGTTCTCGGCTAGTTAAATCATTGACTGATCGATTTGAACCGGAGGACCCACCTCCGTGGGAAAATACTTACATGTCAGTAGAAGCGCCAACTTTTGATGATGTTGACTTAGAGCCCATCAAATTACGAGAGCTACCTCCCATTCCAGATGATAGTGGAAGTGACATCACATACGCATCATTGTGCATACCTCTGGACCCACCATCTTTAGTGAGACAGGGTGAATTTTATGATGAACCAAAAATGGAATCTTCAGGAAGTATCATGAAAGAGAATGAACTCTATTCATAGTGATAAATAGCCAGTTTATGCACAGGTGGACTAAGACAAAAAAAAAGACATTCTTGGCTGTACGATTTGAATCGGAGGAACCACCTCCATGGGGAAAATGCTCATAAGGCAGAAGAAGGACCATCTTCCGATGATGTTGATTTAGTGCTTCCCATTCCAGGTACTAGTGGAAGTGATATCACATACGCATCATTGTGCATATCTCTGGATCCACCCTCTTCAGCGACAGTGAAGAGAGAGGAAGAGCGAGAAAGAGCGAACCAGATGAGAAAGAGCGAACTTTATGATGAACAAAAAATTAAATAGTCTTGGAGCATCAGGAAGGAAACTGATTCATAGTATTAACCAGCCAGTATATGTACAGATGGACTAAGACGAAAATAAGACGTTCTTGACTAAACGAGTTGAACCGGAAGATCCACCTCCATGGGAAAATACTTACAGGGAAAGAAGAAGTGCCATCTTTTGATGATGTTGATTTAGTGCCTCTGATTTTAGATGATAGTGGAAGTGACATCACATACGCATCACCGAGGCTAACGAAAAAGACAGGCTGTCATGGTGCGTTACACGTGTCTATTTTTTCAGACCACTTGAGTCACGTGATGCATGAATGCAGTTGCACAAAAACATCACGTAACTATAGTGGTCTAACGCGAAAGGTAGCGGTACACTGTCTTTTTCATTAGGCTTGTGCATTACTGTACATACTTCTGGATCCACCATCTTTAGTGAGACAAAACAAACTTTATGATGAACAAAGAATTGAAATTTCAGGGAAGAAAATGAACTCTATTCATAATTATTTCATTGCATTTGTATATTTTGTAAATAAACAAATTGTTATAAATATCAAATTTATATGAAAATTGTTCTGTTTCAACATTTTTCTAAATTATTATTTTTTTATTACAAAGCAAGAAAAAACAAATATGTCATGACCATAACAAAACTTTCTTCCATATTATTTGAATATATTTAATTTACACTAGATTTATTTTAACACAATTACAGTGGAACTCCAGATATACGTTACCTGAGTTGTATGTTTCCCTCACTTATACGTTTCAACTCAGAGGTCCCGACCACTTGCCATTAAAAATTAGCTGAGTTATACGTTTTGAATTACACATTTCCCTCAGTTATACGTTACGTTTTTGCGTTCCCGGACGAATTTATTTTTCATTTATCCATTTTGAAACAGGAAACACTGACGACGCGGTCGAGGAGTCTGATTTGAAAGATCCCACTCAAACTTCAGAGCTGATGTGAAAGCTTTTGACGTAGTAAATCGGTTCGTCAGTAGTAAAAGCAATAACCATAAGATGGCTGCATTATTAACAGAAATGCAAAATTTGCTGTTCAGTGTCGGCTCTTCCGAAAAGGAACAACCGAAGATGAGTGATTATTTCAACAAGATTCAGTAAACTACTGAAATGTCTTTTGATAAATGGTTTATATGCCAAGGCGATTCCAACGATTTCTTTTAAGTACTCTATGTGTATTAAAAATAATTTTAATAAAGCTTTTAAGATAAAATAAGTTTATGTGTACTTCTCTTATGTACTTTTTTTCTTCTCATTTCCATTTCCAAAAATTTATGTCATGGGTACAGTACTACTTAGGAATCTTTTGTTTTCAATATAAAACGTAACAAACACCTCAGCGGATCAAAGTTTTTACGATATATTTTAAAAATTGTTCCGGTAAACCATTAATTGAGTTGTACGTTTTACTGAGTTATACGTTTCGTTTGTCCGGTCCTGGGCAAAACGTATAACTGGAGTTCCACTGTATTCAAATTGGTAAAGAAATCATATGAGGTGTAATTTTCCAACTGGACGAAAAATGTCTGGGCCAGTATTCGAATAATTAATAAGGTTCACTGTGATCAATAAGGTTAACTGCATAAATTAGATCATGAAAAAAAAACATAGCATAAAAACACCCCCTGTTAAGTAATCAAAGCTAAAGTTGAATCAGCATAGTATACTTGCCAGCCTTTCATAAAATTATGTCAATCTGAAAAAAAAAAAAAAAAATGTGTTTGAACCAAAAATGTTATTTGATAAATGGAATCGTATAATTACCACATAGGAAACAGAAATGTTTTACTAAATAAATTTTCTGGTTCGGAATGTGTTTATTTTTCGGTCAATGACAGTTTTACATAAAGTTGGCAAGTACGGCATAGTTTTTTTTAATAATAAACATCTTACATATTAAACATAGTGCAATCTCGTCCCATAAAAGCAGAAATCTAGTTATCTCGAAAATCATGGCATAGAAGCGACAGCTGTTGGGCAATATACACCAAATCTTAAATGGTGTTTGTCCTTAACAGCCCAAATTTTGTCTGACACATTAAAAATGTAATAACGCAATGCCGTTGGTATCGTTTTCAGAAACGAAGGACATTCCAAGTAAAGGTCCGTATGGTTTGAAAACACATGGTCAAATTCAAGGTCAATATTTCGTTTGATTAAAGGTGGGTTAAGAGAAACTGATCACCCGAACTTGCTAGTTTAACATAACTCCAGAACTATCTGACAGAATGAACTGTAATTTTGAATTCGCATATTTGAAGTTCCTAGAAATCTATTTCTGTTAAAAAAAAACTCATATTCACTACATTAAGGTTACCATTCCTATTTTTTTTTTTTTAAATTAATTTAAAAAAAAAATTCAGTGGAACTTTTTTTTAACGAAATTTTCTGCAGAACTTTGACTTTGAACACCATTAGCATGTAAATTAATCTCCATATTACGAAAAATATGTTCCTATATAACAAAGTTAATTCCACTTCTCTACGTGTACATAACTCAAACTAAGAAGTTGCTGTTGGATATGCATATTTATTTCAGTGAATTGTATGAAATGAACACATTTAAATAATTCCATTTTGCTTGGTGCTAAAAAAAAAAAAAAAAAAAAAAAAAAATTCACACTAAGAAAAACACTTATTATCATTACTCTCCCACATCGAGACTCCAATGCTGACAGTTGGAGGAAGTCAAAATCCCCTTTTTTACATTAAAATGATATAGAAGATGCAGTGACGCAATGGCGTCAGATGCATTCAAGCAAACAATATCTATTAGAGTCAAACAGATACTTTCCATTGCTGATAGACAAATGTTTTGTATATCCACAAGAATGTGCTTCAAAATGCAAACCGATGAACATCAAAGTTATATTTGCTCCTGCCATTACAACATATAAACTTCAGCCTTTAGTCTAAGGAATAATAAAAAGTCTTGAAGTACATTATCGAAACAGACAGAAAAAAGACAATGCAGTGAAAACATTAGTTTGAGAACCTGTATATCAGAGCTGATGAAAGCTAGAGACGAAGTTTGGGAATGTGACGTGATTTCATCGACTGAACACAACTGTTTGGTAAAAGACTGCTTCATATTTGAAACTAAATCAAATGCTTCTGAATCCAATACCTGTTTGTCATATCTGAAGGAAAATGTTCATGAATTTAAATTTATTTCTATTTAACGAATTTTCTTCATAACAAAGTTTCTAAGAGTAACAATGAGACTTCGTTAAATGGAAGTTTCACTGTATTTGTTTAGTAGCAGTCGATTTCAAGAAGTTTCAAATATAACCCAAAATTAAAGCCCCTTCTGCCAAGTAATTCTTGAGTTATGTTAAAAACAACCTGCAGTGCAATCTGTTTTGCAATGATTACAAATGATAAATATTAGGTATCCCCAATTTTAAACCTTCATAAATAAATTATTTAAAAAAAAAAAATGCTATTAATTGTTCATGACTAATGAGAAGGCCTAGAGACAATGAATTATCAATCAATTACTAGACACAGGCCTTACCACTCATTTTATGAGTAGCTTATTATATTTTCACAAAAAAAAAAATTATAAATGAAATTTCTGTAAAATTTATTTTGTGTTTTCATTCAAGCTATGTTTTCTGCCTTTGCCAATATTATTTTCACAAACCCCCAAGTTGGGAACCAATAGTGTTAAGCATATAACAATTGGAACGATGATTACAACAATGAAAGAAAATTTGCCAGAATCCATGCTCACTAAAACGCATAAATTAAACCCATTTATGGAGGAATCCAGCTGTCTTGTTGCAAAATGGAAGCCACTCTAAAATTTCAAACTGCTATATCTCAGTCATTTCTTAACACTACAACGGCAGAAAAATCTTACCTACTGGAAGGGGTCATTTTGACCCCGCGGTGAAACTACTGAAATAACGACGATAAAACAATTTTAAATGCCATACATTGAAAAAAATATGTAATTTACGTGTATTTAATTATTTATATTTAATTTATATTTAATATTATTTGATAATTTATTGAATTTTTAAAGTACTGTAAATACCTACAGGACAATCAAATGGATGATACTACAACTATTCAAATAACTCATTAATTTGATATAAAAATTGATTGGTTCATAAATTAAAACTAATGCTAACTAAAATAAAACACAATTTATAAATTAATATATTTTTCATATATATATATATATATATATTCAGTATTTTCCAATATTTCAAAAACTAACAAATCTAGAATGCTGAATTTTTCTTTAGAAATATTTGTTATCTATTTAGGAAAAGTAAAAAAATTTCAAACAATTTCTTTCAACTTCCAACCAAACAAAAGTGCTCAGGGGTGACCTTACCGCTGTTCTACTGTTAAGATAGACGCTCGAGAAGCCTTGGATCAAGACTGAACATTTAATGGAATAAACAATTAGGATTTCTAAATTTTTTGTACATCTTTTTGAATTTGAAATCTTTAAAAGGCTATCACAGCGTCCCCTTCAGACAGAATATCCCAAATTCAACTGGGACCTTCAGACCATAGCCAATAACACATACAAAAAGTTTGGTTAAATTCATTGCATAACTTCAAACACTTTTCGATGATACAATAACGAAAATGGAACAAAAATTGCAATCACAGTGTCCCCTTTCCCTTTTGCTGGAGTATCCTCAAATTCAAGTGGGACATGCTGGCCATAGCCAAAAACCTATAAATGAAATTTGTTTGAATTCGAAGCATAACTTCATACACTTTTTTATGATATAAAGAGGACATACACACAGAAAGACAGTTTGTAAAAACATGTTTTTCGGAATCTCTGACCTCTAAAACATCCAAATCTGTCGAAACCCGGAGGTCAAAACAAATTTTGATTAGAATACTTTCTTCTATTATAGACAGAAGAAAGTATAAAAAACTATCACCAAACTGTAATGTCTATTACAAATGGTTGTTTTTGGAATTTCAAAAAATTACAAGAAATTTGCAAAAACCCCACTCACTAAAGTGTCAACTATCAGTAACTTTAAACAATAAAATTTACGATATATTAATGTAAACAAAAAAAAATTATGTTTAATATTTATTTATTGACATTATTTTTCTTAATTATCGGCTAGTGAATGTTTGTGATGTCAGTTGAAACTGATCTATTGTAACTAGTGCTCACGAATATACGTTTATATACGTTTAAACATATACGTAGTTAAGCCTTTTTCCCATATGATTCCTATCCAAAATCGTTACCGGTTACAATACGTTTTATACGTATTATACGTATAATCGCGAGCACTAATTGTAACTATGCATCACATTTTTTCAATGCTTTCTTTTTTTTAATATCATGGCATTGCCATTTAAGGACATGATTGTTATTTCAATTAACAAAATAATAAATCAGTAAAACATTACTAAAAGTACAGATAAATGTCGAATTAAAAATCACTTAATGGTATAACAAACACTTGTAACATATCCAATGTCAAGTGAATGTGATGCCATGATCATGCATTTTTGGCATTAAATCCTATATTTTGGCGATAGTTTTTTTTTTTTTTATGGAAAGTGGTCAACAGGATAATGGAGAAGTACTTTTGAAATTTATAAGAATTATCATTCAATCAGGGAAAAGTATTGTTAAAATGGGATTCATAAAAACATAAATTATTATTATAGATGAATCCAGACCATTAAAATTTATCATTAAATAAGGGCTAAACTGCATAAATGCTTGCATAATTAAGCTTTATAAAAAAAAAATTTAAGCCTTTTTCTGGTTAAATTAAATTAAAAACAATTTATATTCAACAAGTATGCAAAATTCCACCTGTTTTAACCTTTTTTTTTTTTATATTCCAAATACTTTTACTAAAAATAATCAAATAATTTACAACAGAATTTATAAGTTTCCAATTTCTTCAGTTTTTCCAATTAATTTTGAACAAAATTTATACTTCATTTTATAACTGTCTTTAGTCTAGCACATGTTGGGGTTGTTGTTATTTTAAAAATTACTTTAAATGGCAATTTAAAATAGATATGTCGTTGAAATTATCATTTAAATGCTTGAATGATATTGACAAACAATGGTTTCATATTAAGCAAGAATTACTTACTTAACAGGATTACTTAACGATTATTTACTGTAGACATTCTGAGACAGGAAGACAATTTTATTACTAGTAAAAGCATTTATTTCTTTTTGATATATATATATATATATATATACTTGTAGAGTGAAAATTAAAACTTTTTAGTGTACATGAATTTAAAATGTTAATACAGGTTATCCTAAAAGTCCTTGACACATTTTAAAATTCAATAAAAGATTATGCAATTGGCGTACAAGAGTGCTGTTTGGACTAAAATGCTTCTGATCTGAAATTTTGTTTAAGCCAATAAAAAAATTAGTTCAAAAAGTTTCTCATAGATGGCGCTGCTTCTGGAAAGTTATAGAATAGGTAGAATGCCTTTATACATAACAATGGCAAAAGACCCACAATGCGTATGTACAGTTTTTGTCCAAACTATGGCAACCCACATTCTAGAACTGAACAATACTCAGTTACTGAGTTCGATTAAACAAGTGAGGATAGATAGACGAGTATTCTTAACTTCTGGAATGTGTGGGTTGCCATAGTTTACACGAAAACTATGCATTCGCATTGTGCGTCTTTCGTCATTGTTATGTATAAAGGTATTCTACTTATTTGATAACTTTCCAGAAGCAGTGCCATCTATAAATTTTCTTTTTTTATTATTTGCTTAAACAAAATCTCAGATCATAAGAAGCATTTTTGTCAAAACTGCACACTCTCATACGCCAATTGCCTGATCTTTTATTGAATTTTAAAATATGTCAAAGACTTTTAGGGTACCCTATATTTTATTAAGCTTTCATTTGTAAAAAATCCATGTTTCCAGGGAAAAAAAGAAAAAAAAGGTAAAGATACCAGTTTTTTTTCTACCGCTTTTCAGAAATTTTACAATATATAAGTAGGGTTCTCAATCTCACATCTCTACTACATTTTGGCTCTTATAGAAATATTGATGTCAGGCTTAAATTACCTGCCAGCGAGTGACTGCTAAAAATAAATGAAATTTTTATTTAAAAACTGATTAAAGATAAATGTATAAAATTTAGGAAACTGTGTAGTAATGACGATTATCTTTTGAATTAAAAGAAGAGTAAAAAAGTGGCTTGATTCAGGCGATGTCATTATAATACATAGGCTGTTCTTAAATCCAAAGGAGCTACTTTCTGATTTTATTTTTGTTCCGAAATATATGGAACTGGCAGGTGTTCTTATTCAGAAACTACCTGATCGAATGGAGTTTTGCATTTTTTGGTAAAGGCAGAAGATCTTTCAGAAAATACTGTCAAAGTGGACATTTTAAACAGAATTTCCGACACAGCAGCACGAGAAAGGGAGAAAACTTGTCACATGACGATAATCACTTATAATTCGATAAGAAATTTTTTAATGAATAAAGGGAAAATGCTATTCGATTCCAAATCGCTTTCGTAGTTAGGTCTACCAATTTTATGTCTTTATGTTTAAAAATGAGTTTTATATTATTGGGCAGGGAATTTGAGAACAAACCTTAAACTATTTTGTATGATCAATACATAAGAACTTGGCCTATGCAAAGCTTAGAGGTCTGTAAAGGGTGAAAATTAAAAGCTTGGTCCATTTATTTTTTTCACTATTTATTTATCCTGATTTATGCAAAAATCAACGATATCAGGCAACTCAATTTCTAGAAGAAATGAAGACATTTCATAACATTATCCTACAGTTAGAATTCTACAGAGATATTTATACAAAATTTTTAAAGTGTAGCTTTTTCAGATTATGTGTTTGCAAGCAATGGAATGCATGATAACATTAAGGGGAGTCTTCACTCATTTGAAAACACCTGCTCATTAATATTAAACCTATGGGCAGGTTGTTTTGGAATTTCTCGCTTAAATTTGAATATTTTTAAATGATTTTTTTGCTTAAGATAGCTGAGCTTGATCCCTAATATGGCTATTTTTTACTTTTTCGATTTCAGTTGCAGATTTTTTTTAACAAAGGTACTTTCACTTTCTAAACCGGTTCTGAAAGTGAAAGGACCTTTATTAAGGGTGTATTCAAATCCAAACTGCTTATTTTGAGACACATTTTTAAATTCATTTTTGCTCTAAAATGCACCCAATTGGCAGGTTCTCTTATTCAGAAACTTTATAATGTCCGTATTGGTCGATTTTTTTGATAAAGGCAGAATATATTTCAAAAAATGCTGTCAAAGTGGACATTTTGAACTAAATTTCCCGAAGCGATAGCGCTGGAAACAAAAATTTTTTTATCGTACTGTGAAAATAATTGTTTGTAAATCAATTTCTAATTAATTGAACAAAAAATAAAAACATAGGTTCCTTACAAATCTCTTCATAAATCACGCCGCCAAGTTTCATGTTTTTCCTTTTAAAAATGAATCTGAAAATGTGTCTCAAAATTTTGAGTTGTTGAGCGTGGAAAAATATTTTTTTTTAATACTGCCTTAAAAAGATCTGCAATTGAAATTGAAAAAGTAAAAAGTAGCCATATTAGGGATCAACCTCAGCTATCTTATGCAAAAAAATTGTTTAAAAATATTCAAATTTAATTGAGAAATTCAAAAACAACCTGCCTATAGGTTTAACATTAGTGAGCGGGTGTTTTCAAGTGAGTGAAGACTCCCCTTAATGATCACATAAGACATTCAGGTGAAGACTCATTAAAAAAAAATAATAATGTAGTTTACACTGAAAGATTTTAAAAAAATTTGAAATTTTATAAAGAGAAAAAAAAATCTTTTTCCTGTAATTAAATCAAAATAAATTTCTGTAGGTTCTCTTAAAAAATGTATAATATCACTTATTTTTACAAAAAAAAAGCCTTTTTAATATAAACTTTTTTACAATAAACGTTATTAATAACTAAAAGAATTATTAAGAATATACTGAAAGAAAATTGGTCTGAGTCCATGCAGATCTCTATCACTGCCATGCACTATGATTTAATCAGCTTAAAACTCGGTATAAAACTTAAGTATCAATTTAATTAAACATTTTGATTTTGTTATTTATTTTATACACATTAATACAGGGGTTGGTACAGTTTCTGATTTTTGGGCACCATTAATTCTGAAAAGTTTTCTTTGCCTTATTTAATTGCAGAGATTTCTGCAGTTAAATAAGGCAAAGAAAACTTTCCATAATTAGTGGTGCCCAAAAAATGAGGACAGTATGACCCTGTTGTGTTAATGATGACTAAAAGACCAAAAAAAGTCATACCCACCAACTTTGGAGGAAAAAAATAAGGAAAATTACTCTAGGGATATTGCCTGAATTAATGTGCAAAAAATGGGAGTTTTTTTTTTTTTTTAATGGATATATGTTAACTTCTTAAGCAGAGAAAAATGTATTATAAAGATTTTTTAGCATCAGAAATAATCTAAAAAGTATTTTCTTTAATATTAACACTCAACTTTAAGTGAATAACAATCAGATTTTTCTCCAGGAGGGATTTCTGCCACTCTGGGAGGGAGAAGGGCACTGTGGAGTTCTGGAGAGTAGGGGGATTCCAATGCTCTGGGAGTAACGTCTTCCCCGAGCCACATGATTCAACAATGATAGCAATTACCATGCCATTGCTAACTGATGTTATATTTTAGAAAAATAAAATTTACATCTGTTTATGTACTACAGTGTGGGATCCGTTATCCGGTGTCCCCGTATCCGGGATGCTCTGAAAAACGGAATGCAAAATTGATAATCAAAGCTTAATTTGTTTAATTTCAAAAACATAAAAAAAATCACGAAATTCTTCAGTCACACATAGAAAAAATAGCGAAATTTGTTCCTCACACGTGAAAAACCCCGTCAATTTTGCCAATAAATCGGGAGTGGGGAGAATCCAGAAATTTACCAACTGTTCATGGGGGAAATATGGCAGTTAATGGGTCACACGAAAAATGTGAAATTCAGCAGTCAGTCATGAGGAAAATCGTGAAATTCATTGATCGGTCGCGGGAAAAATGCGAAATTCGTCTACTGGTAGAAGGAAAATGTTGCAAAATTTGTCAATTGGTTCCAAGGAAAAAAATTTGCAAAATTCATCATCCACTTGGCCGGAAATATTGAGAAATTCTTCAGTCGATTGTGGCAAAAATGCAAAAATCGTCGATCAGTATTAGACCTGTTTTCATCTTGAATTCGGGGGTCGGCTTATATGTGAGTATATAAGGTAGTTATTTTGTACATTTCTTATACTTATAATAAAGTGTTCTGAATTACAGAAAAACTCCTTATCCAGAATACTGTAGGTCCCAAGCATTCCGGATAACAGATCCTGTACTGTATTACAACAGAATTAGATTTCAATAACAGTTCTTTATAGAAAATTTGGCCAAATTTATGGCTTTGTTATTTATGAAATGTTATGTCTATTTTCCTTAAACACTCAAAAAAGAGAAATGTTTGAATGTAAGGGGGATAGTGTCAAAATAAGGAAGCCTCCCTTGAAGGGAGGAAAAAAAAAAGTATGAAGATGTAATGCAGGGGTGCAGAATATGTCCGATCCGGCGATCTACGATCGGGGGGAAATTTTTAGCCATCTGGGGGAAATTTTGCAGAAAAATATACAAGTGACTTTAAAAGTGACTTTTATACAAGTGACTTTTTCTAGTCCCCGAGACAGAAAACTTTTTACTACAAATAGAAAGATCCGTTTGGCGACTTCAGGGTTCATACAGAGTTGGGAAGAAAAAATCCAAGGAGTACCGAAAAAATCCAAGGAGTCCAAAAAATGTGAAGGATTTGACATGTTTTGTTGTTGTTGTTGCTTTTATGTGCTGCATCGTTATGTGGTATGCACACTCCAATTTTTAATGCCCAATTTGGAGACAAAAACAAATTTTACTCTATTAGAATCTAATTGTTAGTGCTGGAATTGCACAGTATTCACAAAATATTGCTTACTGATTTCGTAAGTTTAAATACAAAATAGACAATCAACTTTTTTATGCAGCGACCAATGGTCATATAAACAGAGATTAGTCAAACCCCAAACACTTATGTATATCACATACATGATAAATCTTTAAAAGAATTTTAAAAAGAAAAAAAAAAAAAAAAAAAAAAAAAAAAAAAAAATGCTAAACGCAACGTACAAGAAAATATATAACAAGTTTTGAATTTATAGAACAGCTGTAATCGATTTCTTTAAAGGTGAAACTTTGACGAAATTCACGTGTTTTTCGCGATCTTCTGGGGGAAATTCGCGGGTTTTTTTTTTCACGATCTTCTGGGGTTAAATTCGCGTTTTTTCGCGATCTTTTAATGGAATTCGCATTTTATTTCGATCATTTAACGAAAGACATTTTTTTGCGATCTCTTGATGGAAACCACATGTTTTTCGCGATCCTTTGAGGAAATTCGTGTGGTTTTAACCACGGTAGCTAGAATACAGTATTCTAGCTACCGTGGTTTTAACGATCTTTCGAGGAAATCCGTGTGTATTTCGGGATTTTTTGAGGAAATTCGCGTGTGTTTCGCGATCTTTTGAGGAAATCCGCGCGTGTTTCGCAATCTTCTGGGGGAAATTCGTATTTTTGCACGATCTTTTGATGGAAATCGCATGTTTTTCCTGATCCTTTGATGAAATTTACGTGTTTTTTGTGATTTTTTGATGAAATTCGCGTGTTTTTTGCAATCTTTCTAGGAAATTTGCATGTTTTGCGATCTTTTGAAGAAATCCACATTTTTCTCGATCTTTTAACAAAATTCGCGTTTTTTCGTGATCCTTTGAGAAAATTCGTGTTTTTTCGCTGTCTTTTAAGAAATTCGCGATCTTTTCAAGAAATTCGAGTTTTTCCGCAATCTGTTGGAGAAATTCGAGTTTTTTCACGATCCTTTGACAAAATTTACTAATTTTTTTCCGCGATCGATTGACGATATTTTTTTTGGGATATATTTGCGAAAAACACGATTTTTCCGAGATTCTTGGCTAAATGCCAAACATCGATAAAATTTAAAGTACAGGGTTGAATAACGGACTTTACGGACCTAATAATTGAAAAACGGACCTAGTGGGAGCCCTGCTATAAGATTATCCTAACTATCGCACAACTATCCAATGCTGTGCTTCAAATAAATGACGTGCATAAAGGATTTACTGTGCGTTTTGCAATCACGATTTTTTCCCCCCTCAACAGCAATATTGCTTGCGTACGAAGCCGTAATACAATTTAAGGAGTTTCTAAGGAGTGGTTTGCTTATCTAAGTAGTTCTAAGTACTACTTGGGAATGTTTTCATTTCTAAGGAGTTTCCAAGGAGTCTAAGGAGTCTGTGCGAACCCTGGACTTTCACAAAATCGATTTCAGAATAATATGTATGATATATACTCGCGCATAAGTTGAAAATTTTTGGAAAAATAAAAATGTCTATACCTAACAGTAATACAAAATTTATGTAAATCTATAACATATCGTAAAATTTTGGGAAAATTTTCATATGGATTGGGGGAAATGTTAGGAGTAAAAACATTTTCTGCACCCCTGATGTAATGTTGTTATATATTAAAAGAATACTACTGTTCACTTTACACAAATCAATAAAATAACGACTCAAAACAGCATATATGAAATAACATTTATAATACAATTTTTGTTTTTATTAATCAATGCATTTTTTCTATGCACATATTGCTGACAACGAACAAGGAGCGCAAAGGGCTAGTCATTAAAAACTTGGAAAAAGGACAATTAGAAAAATTTGCACAAAAAATAAAACAAATCTGCCAGTCATTTCTTTTACGATCTCTCCAAGGCAGAGGAGAAGAATGGAGTTGAGAGGGAGAGCCGCATGTTATTGGAGGGCTTTAAAGGCTCAACACAGTTCTCAGCCTCGGGAAATCTTTCTAAGTATCTCTCATAACGGATGTATTTCACAGTCACTAACTTTCCTGAGGAAGAAAACAATTAAAATTAGTAATAACTTTGATTCATATATTAATAAAAAGATTATTTAACAAAGAAATTTAGGAATTTTTTTACCTTCCTGTCAAACATTTAAACAAAATCTGTTGTTAATAATGTGATTTAATGCCAATAATGAATAAGCATATGTCACTTCACCATTGTCAACTGCAGAGCTGCACATCAAGCGATATACATATACCATTATTTATATTATGGATAAGTAAGTTTAGTTTCTGTAATGAAGGATATAAACTAATTATTATTTCTCTCGCAATTTGAAAAAAAAAATAATAAATAAATAAAAAGTATGGATTTTGGACCTTCTGTCTACAGGATGTGGTGAAATATTTTATTTAAAGATTACTATCATGGAAATCTACCATAAATAAAGTGTGCATTAATCAACATGATATGAATATGAGACATTATCTACAAATGGATAAACAGTGGCCATGCAATGCAAAAAAAAATATGACAAGGTAATAGCTAATTTAAAAAAACAGTTCGATGACTCCAAAATTGCATTTATGACTGCACTAAAAATTACTTACAGCCAGTTAAAATAAATAAATAAAAATAAATAACATTGATTAAATAAGAGAAAGAATAGCTGGATTTGAGAAAAAATGTGGTGATCATATATGCACATTTATATGAAACCTTTACAAACTGACTTATCAAAAATTAATAGAGGTTACATGAAACTAAGAAAGATGTGCGAGTATGTTCTTATGTCCTGATTATACATTATTGACATTAAGCAACACTGATTGGTGACAGAAAGAGATAGATAGGAAAGCAAACAAGTACTAAATTTTATTTACATCACATAATAATTCAGTCTCTACAAGACTCAGTCATAATTGTTTTTCAAGGACTTTTGTCCTGTG
The DNA here is from genome assembly GCA_963931845.1 of Maratus michaelseni. Classification (NCBI taxonomy): domain Eukaryota; kingdom Metazoa; phylum Arthropoda; class Arachnida; order Araneae; family Salticidae; genus Maratus; species Maratus michaelseni. The sequence goes on along the minus strand of OZ007590.1, from coordinate 381,330,178 downwards.
TATAATTTTTCAAATATCAAAATATCTTTTTTTTTATTTTTTAGAAATTTCTGTTAATTATGATAATGCATTTTGTGGTTTTTATAAATGAAATTTTCATGTAATAGATAGTGCTTTTTTAGCTCACAGCCTATCAAAGCCTGAGAGCTTATGTGCCCGCCGGTTCTGTATGTATGTACGTATGTATGTACGTACGTAACGCGATAACTCTTCATAGAAATATCCGTTTTCCTTCAAATTTTGTTTATAGGTTCACTGTGTTAAGGCGCTTCCCTGATTAGTTTTCGGGATTGATTGGTTAAGTATAAAGGGGGGAACGGGGGGGGGGGGGCTAATCCCCCCTTTATTTTATATAAATGGGTTTTTCATGCAGAATTATTCCGTTTTCCTTCAAATTTTGTTTATAGGTTCACTGTGTTAAGGTGCTTCCCTGATTAGTTTTCGGGTTTGATTGGTTAAGTATAAAAGGGGGGAACAGGGGGGCTAATCCCACCTTTATTTTATATAAATGGGTTTTTCATGCTTAATTATTCCGTTTTCCTTCAAATTTTGTTTATAGGTTCACTGTGTTAAGGCGCTTCCCTGATTAATTTTCGGGATTGATTGGTTAAGTATAAAGGGGGGGGGGGGAACGGGGAGGGCTAATCTCCCCTTAATTTATATAAATAGGTTTTTCATGCAGAATTACCCCATTTGTTTCAAAATTTGTTTATAGGTTTATTGGGTTAAAATGCTTCCCTGATTAGTTTTCGAGATTGATTGGTTAAGTATAAAGGGGGGAACGGGGGGGCTAATCCTCCCGTAATTTATATAAATGGTTTTTTCATGCAGAATTATCCCATTTGCTTCAAAATTTGTCTATAGGTTCATTGGGTTAAGACGCTTCCCTGATTAGTTTTCAGGATTGATTGGTTAAGTATAAAGGGGGGAACGGGGAGGGCTAATCCCCCCTTAATTTATATAAATGGGTTTTTCATGCAGAATTATCCCATTTGCTTCAAAATTTGTTTATAGGTTCATTGGGTTAAAATGCTTCCCTGATTAGTTTTCGGGATTGATTGGTTAAGTATAAAGAGGGGGAACGGAAGGGCTAATCCACCCTTAATTTATATAAATGGGTTTTTCATGCAGAATTATCCCATTTGCTTCAAATTTTGTTTATAGGTTCATTGGGTTGAAACGCTTCCCTGATTAGTTTTCGGGATTGATTGGTTAAGTATAAAGAGGGGGAACGGGGGGGGGGGGGGGGGGGAATCCCCCCTTAATTTATATAAATGGGTTTTTCATGCAGAATTATCCCATTTGCTTCAAAATTTGTTTATAGGTTCATTGGGTTAAGACGCTTCCCTGATTAGTTTTCGGGATTGATTGGTTAAGTATAAAGGGGGAAGGGGGGGAGGCTAATCCCCTCTTAATTTAGATAAATGGGTTTTTCATGCAGCATTATGCGATTTTCTTCAAATTTTGTATATAGGTGCATTGTGTTAATGCGCTTCTCTGAATAGTTTTGGGGGTTCATTGGTTAAGTATAAAGGGGGAAGGGGAGGCTAATCCCCCCCCCTTAATTTAGATAAATGGGTTTTTCATGCAGCATTATCCGATTTTCTTCAAATTTTGTATATATATATTCATTGTAATAAGAAGCTTCCCTGATTAGTTTAAGGGGTTCATTAGTTAACTATGAGGGGATAACGGGGGGATGACCCCGCCCTTAATATATTGTCAAATTCTTTATTTTTCGAGGGGCTTATTTCAAATTCTTTGAAATACGAGTATAATATACAATTAGTGTGAATAGCCTGTGAGCTCAATGCCATCAGTTTAACTGGGCAGTTTTCTTTTTTTCTTTTTTTTTTTCTTAATGCTCATAAATTAAGATATTTTGCAGCTTTTTGCATATTTCACACTTCCAATTTTTTAAATCTTTGGAAATTGCACTATAAATAACATTTTAATATACACTATATGGCCAAAAGTTACAGGACACTTTTGATTTAGCCACTAGATAAATTCTTCTGGAACTTCTGGATTACAAAACACATGTTTGACCTCATATTTATCAGTAAAGATTTGGTCATGAGGGCAATTAAGGGACCAACATCGATTTGAATTTTAAAAATATTTGTGATCATATGCTTTAAAATAAAATGCTCAAAATGATCTGTAGCTGAAGTATGTGACTATGTGTGTCCTATACAACATTTGCGTAAGAACAGCACATATGGGGATATCATGAAGATAAGAAAGTTTGTTTAAAAATGAAAAAAAAAAAAAAACATTCACAGTTTATATATATATATATATAGCATGCAGGGTTTTTAAACAATGTAATGCCATTTTCAGCATTTTCTTAATATTCGACTAGTCTTTTTGTTAAACGTTTTTACTGACTCATTTTAAAATAATAAAAAGGTTACATTAATTAAAAACCCTGCATGCCATTAAAATCTTTTTGTTTTGCTTTTGTTTTTTTATACACAAATGATAATCAAAACAATTTTGCATAATTTAATAGTCAATCATAGAGTGCAACTCAATTAAAAAGGCCAATCAAATATTAAGAAAATTCAAAATGATATCGGCGATAGAGTGACCTGAATTTCAGTTGCTTTCTAAAGACAACTAGATGATAAGGGATTTTCCACAAATTGTCATTTTTTAATAACTGAATTCCAGCAAAAGAGTATGTATTCAACTACAGGTGACTTTGGGCTCTTTTTTCAGAATCCAAGCCCTACGATTCAAAATGCCAGTCTGCAATAGCCAGATATTGAAAGTAGAAAATTGTCAATAACATTTTAAGATTATTTCAAGATTCATTTTCTCATTTAAAATATATTCCTACATAGAAATAACTACTTATCATAAATACTCCCCCCCCCACTACGAAGTTTTGCAATATCTGTGTGTCTGAAAATCTGTTTAAAATAACAATTTTTTTTATTTATACCACCACTGACAGAAGTCTACAGAAATCACAATTCGTGTTCGTTTAAAGTCAAAGTTTCATTGTACAACTATGGTAGAAGTATGCAACTTTAGAAGCAACTATAGTACAAGTTCTGTTTTCCAGTAATTCGTAAAAAAAAAGGTGGGGGGGGGGGGGTGCTCTAAACAGAAAAAGACTATAAACAAGGGATATCCAACAGCTTCTTTATGTTACTAACACTGATCATGCCCAGGCTTCAGAATAAGATAGAATATTTCTTTTTTATATCCCATAAATAACAATTAAGCTCCCTTTCAAATTTATTTTTAGAGGATTGTAAAACACTAAGAAACTGATTACATTCTTTTTTCTGAATTAACATCTGGCAAGATTTTTCTTTTCTTTTTTCAATTTGTTAATAAAATTTTTACTTTGAGCCTGTATCATATCTAATGTCTATATGTAGCTTTTGATCGAATGCTTAGACTTTGATAATTTTTTTGTTGTTGTTGCTGTAATGGGCTCATTTTAATGATTTTTTCAAGAAGAGCTAAAACATCAATAAAAGAATAAAAAATGACAATTTGCTGAAAATCCCTTATCCAGCTACTTTTATGTTCTTCATTTACACACTTATTTCATAAGCACCCAATCCCTAATAGATTGCAAGTTAATTTCAATATTTGAAGCAAAATATCAGATTATGATTTTTTGCCTTTGAATGTGATTCAACTTGTGATATAGACCTTATATTGTTACAAATTTTAAAAGATTTATAAAAAAGTAAAAATAATTAAAAATAACTGAAAGGCATCAAATTCGGTGTAAAACTAAAATGCATTAATTAATTATATATCTGATTTGATGCCCCAGATTAACTTGCTTCAAGGACTGCCCCTGACGACAATACTGTTGTATGTTTCCAAATGAATAATGATGCTCTTCTAAGTTTGCCACCAGCTGTGATGCACATTCTTGCTGTAAAGCACATAAATGGGGGTAGGAAGAAAATCAGGAGAGTTAGCACCTCTGTTACTCATAAGAGATTACGGTCGCAAAATAATTATGTTTTTATCAATAAAATAAAACTTTCACAAAAATTAAACATTTTTTTATCCCTTTGTTAATCATGAGATAAATGACTTAAAACTTATTTAGTGGCATTTATGTCAGAAACAAATTCAAAATCTTAAAGATTAAAATTTCATTAATATTGTCAAAAATGCAAATAAATAAATAAGGACATGGACAGTTTGGTAAAATAAAACTTAAAAAAATAAAATAAAATTATGTATTCGAAAATAATTTTAAGAGGATATCATGGCAATTTTTATAACAAGTTATTTCCACAATGTTTGAATTCAAATGTATACAAGGAATTCATAATTATTACTATTATTATGAATTTTGCCAGCAACTGATCGGAAATAAAATATTTTGGGGGTTTTCATAAAAAGGAATTTCTTTTAATATTTACTAGGGTCAAGACTAAAGTAAAATGCAAAGCATTATCAACACAACATAATTAATAATTACTTTATTTTCTTACAATCAGGTGTTAAGACTAAATAGCTCGTGGTAAAAGAATCCAAGAAAAACAATGATATTCACAAATTAGTTATCCATTGTTCTTTCCATTTATGCACATAGAAGACTTATCTTCAACAGTGTTTTCAAAGGATTATCTCCATTTTTAGCTCAATCCAAAGTTACTGAACGGTAGTACAAACTAACAGATGGCACTGTTATCTCAAATCTAACAATAAGTAGACTATCACCCCCCCCCCCTCCTCCTCTCCTCCAGACCATTGAATCATTGTTTCAGAGAAAAAAAAATCAAATGATAAAAAGCATTGGATAAAAAATGCAACTCTTGAAAAAAAAAAAAAAATCAAAACTACTAAATGGAAAAAAGAAAATATTTTACAGAGGAAAGTACATGCATATCTTTAAAATATATGCATTATCTCAAAGTAGATCAATATCTTTTTATGGTCTAATTTAAATCAAAGTTTTAAAGCAGTAATTTTTTTACTTAAGATAAATTAAAAAGAACAGAATATAAAATAATATTTTTAAATATTGAGAATATTAAAAATAGGAGGTTAATTAACTAAAAACAGATTTCAGACATCATGATAAAAAGCGCTGGTTTCCCTTGATCAGTGAAGTTAAATCCTGCGATATTACCACATTAATCAAAACATACATTAAATGGGGGGAAAAGTTCAATAAATCCGCAGCCAACTTTCTTAAAAACCCAAAATACATAAAAATGTATTAATGCTTTACGATATTGTTTTGATGCATTATTGTTAGAAAGTATGTGTTACAGCTTTATTTGAATTTTCAATAATAATATATCTATATATTATTTATCTAATATTTATCTAATTTTATTGAACATGTGAGCTAATTTAATAAGTGATAATCAAAAACATTACAAAGCCCATTTTAAGATTAATTCTGCATTATTACAATTTTTTATGTTAATTATGTTAGCTTACTTACTATAAAGTTAAAATTTACATAATTTGAGTTTAAACTTTTCGTAATACAATTTAACTAACATACATTTTAACTTATTTAAGCAGAAACTTATCAATAGTCAATTGCACAGGGTTTTTTTTCTTTTGGAATACATCTTACAGTAACACAAAATTTAATTTTCTAAACCATGGTGAACTTGCATACTTCTACTGATGCTTGGAACTATGACGAATTCTAATTTTTTAAAAGGTTCTTTGAATTCTTTTATCATTATTTCTTTTTTAGCATTTTCCACAATTTCTGTTTTTAACAATTCGACACTGTCTGGCTAGCAATAATAATATTAAAAGAAGGGGAGGGGGATGACAAAAGAAAACAATTACATACCATCAAACCACCACCCATGTAATGCATTAAATGCTTTGCCTGCAGCATCAGAAGAACAACACAGCATGTACACACAACCCTTGAAAAGATACATATATTATAAGCATATTTCATAAAGCAAGAAATTTTTAAAAAGAAAATAAATGAATTATAACTTTTACATGACAAAACTACAGCAAAATTTTAAATGAGCGACAGATACAGTTGATCCCCAATAATCCAACACTTACTGGACTAGAAGTATGTTAAATAATCATAAGTGTTGGTTAATTAGAAGGACATACAATAGACTCACATTTATCCAACACTCATGGGAATAGAGTTAGGTAGGATAATTAAAATCGTCAATTAAAAGGGAAGCCTGTAGTATTTTATAAGAGTACAAACATTATAACAAAATTAATAAGAATAACAATTATGATCATAAGTAAAATGAATAAGATTAAGGTAAAACAAGTAAGTATCACATTATTTTTATGCCATTTTCAATAATCCTATTAATGATTTAAGATAAAAGGAACAGTGATACTTTTTTTTTTTTCATTTGTTCTTTGATTTTGCAGAACAAGATTTTTGAATCTACATACATCAATTTCTCAAAAAAGATCTAGTCAGAAAGAGGGGTATTTTTTTGCACTTAAGTCAATTTTTACACAATGGTTATCTCAATTGGGATCTAAAGCTACTTTAAAAGTCAGTTTTCACAGTAGAGGTGTGCTGGCTAATTGAACATGGTAGTTAAGTTAGTGTTGGGAAATTGGAAGTCTACTGTATTATATCAGTAGTATTTTCTCAGTATAAACTAGACTGAATCATATATCATGATATATATCTGATATTTATTTTTGAAAAATAAAGACTTCCGATATTTTTATATATTTGATATTTATTTTCAAAATATCATTGGGCATGATATTTTTTATATTTGATTTATAAAACAAGTGTAAATGAATTTTTCAACTGTTATTGACTGTGTCAATCAACATGAATTCAAGTAAACAATCGAAAACTTGAGCCTATGGTATATTTGAAACTGTCTTCATCTACCCCGAAACAAGTTTGCAGACCTGTATGTGTGATAGGTTTTCTTAGCAATCGCCAACAAACAAACAGATGCACATTCAAAACTTTCTTTTATTAATAGAGATGGATTTTTTTAAATTTTTTTTTTTTTTAATAGATTTTGAATGAGAGCCTAATTTCAGGTGTTTAAGAACAAAAATAAATTCAGTAATGTGCCAGAAAGTAGCCAGTTTGGATTAGAAAATCAATCCACTATAAAGAAAGCTAACTATCATTAAGCTATTAATCAGTCCCTCCCCCCCCCCCCCCCCCCCGAATTACAAAAATAATGTTTTTCATAACTTTTAAGTAAAATCAAATTAAATGAAAAATTTAAACTATTTATTCTACTTAGATACCTGCATTTTAGCATACTCAAATCACCATAAAGAAGATATAAAGAAAGCTGGAAACTGTTGAGTAGTACAGGTTGATAGGTTAAAAAAAGATATTAAAAGTAAATTATTAATAGCATAATATAAAATAAGGACACCAAAAAATTAAACACTACTATTTTAAAACTAAAAACTTCGTGGTAGAATTCTATATCATTTGCAATAAAAATCTACCAGGAAGATTGTTTGGAAATAGTGGTGTTCAAAAAATTTTTTATGGCATTTCTTCCACATCAAACATTCAACCTTAATTATCGATAAACATTTTTATTAATGAGACAAACCTCATTATTTGAAGTATCAATGGCTATATGTCTTACACCATCATTTCCTTCACATTTTTCTAATATGGCATCTTGAATGTTTACTTGCCAATCATCACCATATTCTCTGCAAATACAATGAAAAGGAATAATTACACAAATTAACACTATAGATAATTTATCACATATGAGAATAATATATCATCCCAACTTTATGGAAAACAAGATGGATTTTTCAATCTCCCTTCATTCATTAAATTTTGATCAATTTCAGAAATTTTTAAAACATTTCCTAAAAATATATTTTTTAAATTATAAAATATATCACAATAAAAAAATAAAAGATATGGCTGATACTTTTCTGTTGTAAAAGAGAGTACTGTTTGCAAAAATTAAATTTATTCACAATTTAAGTTTAAAATTTATTACAGACAGGCTTTGACTTTAGAACAATTAGCTATTTTACAGATACTGCTTACTGTGCTTTAAAGTTTGACAGTTATCAATATGCATAGCAAAAACAAGCTCCAAGACCCTTTTGTCAGAATTTATAAGTAGTACCAGGCATTAATGAGAAAAACATTATTATGAAGAAGGCTTCAATAAATTATGTATTTGAGAGAATAAAATACAAAATGAAGAAGAATCTGATAACGAATTCATTGTTAAGCTTTTACAATCAACATGAATATGAATGAAACCTTCTAGCTTTCCTATATCTTCATTTTAAAACTTTAGGTAACGTTACTCAAAAACCCAAAGCTAAAATGTGAAGAACCCGATTACAAAAGATTCGTTAATACTCAATTTAAATAAGAAAATCGCAAATTAGTCAGCTATAGCCAAGTTGGCTTCATTTATGAAGACTTATTTTTGGTCGAGAAAGTTGGCAATATTCCATCAAATGTCGCCAAGCTTGGCAAGAATTTGACGCTAACAGATTATATATAGTTTTATGCGTATGATTGGGAAAATGATTACAACAATGAAAGATAAAATTTGCGAGAAATCATGTTCACTAAAACTCATAAATTATTATTATTATTATTATTTTTTAATTTTCAGAACTTTTTTTACCATAATTTTAGAATGTGATTTAAAAAGAGAGCATATGCCATACTTGCAAAAGGTAATACAGTATGGAACTGTTTATTCCTTACATACGTCCATGAAAACAAGTAGTTTTTTTTCAATTACCATAAACAAGAAAATTTTTCTTTTTGAATTATACAAATTAATTTTCCATTATGAGTAGTTATTTTTGTTACATTTTTTATAAAATCAATAAAACTATATTTATGATGCTTAAATATAAATTTAGAGAATTTTATGCATGTTTGCTGAAATTTAAATTCATATGCTCTTTAACTACAAAACATGTTCAGCTTGGCAAAGCTGATAACACTAGAAAAAATAAAAATAAAATGCGTTGATCATCCTACTACTAACAACAAGCTGTTACAAAGAAAAGTGTCTCGAACAGTGCTGTATAGTCTACTATTTGAATACTAGTATTCAATGCTGCATCTTATGAAACCAGTGATGTTAAGAATGCGCTATAATCTATCATTTAAGCAAAAAATTGGAGGAAGGATGCATAAACAAGTGGGTAAGTGTGATCGAAGATCGCACAAAGGGTTTCGTTTAATATTCCTTTCAAAACACTTTATCCTTTATTTAATAAATCCAAAAAAATTTCATTTAGCAACAACAACAAAAAAAAAGTCATGTTTTTTATAAAGTAAAAATTTACCGGTCTATTTTTCCGTATTTTCGAAAATCTAAACCAGCCGGATAGCAGACGAAACCCGCTATTATATTCTGTCATAATAAAATCCATCATACGGACTAAATGCAATATTTAAAATATATATAATTTCAAAATTAAACATGTTGGATGCCTTCAAAATGTTAAAGTATGTGAATATTTCCATAATCTGGTTTTTATCATGATTCAATACATTCCTCAAACTCATTTATTTACTATTCTCTATTATTTATATTGATACTCGCTTTGTATTATTCTCAAACATTTGAAAAATTAGTTAAACTTCCTATATGACGTCAGATTTTCTTTTTAATTCTCTAATGATGTGATATTAATCTGCTTTGTCCACTTACACATACTCATACTCCTTGTATTATTGAGAAATCTTAGACATTTTCAGTTTTATTTACCACTATGACGTCAATCAATTTTATTTCATATTTATCTTTTTTTCAATTGATGAAACTTTTTATTTCATTTTCACTTTTTACGTGAAAATCGTCTGATAGAAAATTAATTATTGTAGAAAGAATTTCATTGTCGATTTTAAATCTTTGGCCTCTGCTATAACAAAAAATGTTTCAATTTAATAGGAAAAGGCTGTTAGAATTTTGGTTTTTTATCTCTATTTATTAAAATAAGACGAATTTTTCAAATTTTAATATTTTGAGCTCTTTACAGCTGCTATTCAGATTTATACACGAAGTTTCAACTCTGTAAGTTACATACTTTTTGAGAATGGCTCTGTGACGGGCAGACAACGGAGCGGGGGTAATAGGGTTTCGTGAGATGAACGAAACCCTAAAAAAATTGATGGGTCCTTCAGGATGCATAATTTTCCCATTGAAAGATCACAAAAGTGGCATATTTTATATTAAATATATAGAATGTCTTATTTATAAAACAAGGACCCACTTTTGTAAAAAAGGACTGTTTTTTGGAAGTCTTTGGGGTCCCAGGGACTCGGGATTTCAAAAGGCTAGTGGCATCCCTGTAAACCATAGAAAACTCGAGATATGAGAACTGAAAACTGCAGTTTTCGTCACTAACATGAATGCAAGGTGGCTTGTATTCAAATACTTCTGTCTGTCCTTGAGAACTCAGACATTTTGCATTTGAATACTCCCATTGCTACAATTATGTTCAAAAGCCGTCTATTACCTGTAATTTATTGTTAATTCCCCCAGATTTAAGGCTATGGAAATGTAAAGTTTTTTTGTAACAAATTCTATTTTATTTATGGTATAAAAAATTATTGTAAAGAATCATTTCAGAGCATTTAATTCTACAGCCTACTTACTGCCTTTTTATGTACTTTCAGTGGATGCATATCGAATCTGGATTGTTGTTCACACAGTATACTTTAAAATACATATTTTCCGTTATTACAGTCTTTAAATAGTATTTAGAGCTTGTTAGAAAGACCTTTAAATTTCAATCTTGATTGTTCACACAATATACTTTAAAATACATATTTTTCGTTATTACAGTCTTTAAATAGTATTTAGAGCTTGTTAGAAAAACCTTTAAATTTCAATCTTGATTGAATCTGGAGAAGGGCACAAAAAACGTAAGATATACAATCAATTACAAAGGAAAAGCACATGTTCAGCAAACATAATGTACTTTAAATATTTTAAAAAATATATGTATTTATTTACAGTGCAAAAACAAGACTTACACTTCTGGATCAAACATGTTTCTAATCTTTAGACAAGGAGTTGGACTAAAAGTAGCATTCTTCAATTTCCCTAAACTACTGAAAGCTGAAAATATAAAGTAAAAATCATGAAAAATATTTTTTAAAGTTTTGCACAAATAAGATAAATATATCTAAAGCAATATCATACCTTGACCTTGCCACACTTTCCCTTGCTTTCCCCCTTCATTCTAAAAAAAAAAAAAAAAAAATGTATACAATATTCAATTACAAATCGTAATTTTCTTTAAGTAGATAGAAAAGATAACATAACAAGAAAGTGACATCAGACTAAGCTTAAATTTTATTAATATTAATGCAGATGGATCATTTTAAATTTACATGCAGATTTCATGCCCTGAAACTGTAGAATTTTTTCCTTTTAAAGTATTTAGCATTTTTAATGAGTGGTGCTACAGTTTGCTCATTAAAAAAATACATTAAGTATATTTAAGGATTTCATTTACTAAGCAATATATATATTATATATATACAAATGGCATTCCATAAAAACTGAGAGTTATTTTTTTACATAGTGGCAACACCATGGAACTACAAAATAAAACTGAAGCTGAATTTTTCAAACTGTTAAGTATACGTTTATAAATATTCTAAATGAAGCAGATGATTTTATTTTCCTAGTTTCGTGCTTGTTTAAAGAACTGTTTTTATTTGCCCTACAGAAATGGAGGTGAGTGATTCAGAGTTTGGTCAAAACAGTTCCAGAAACAGTTAAGTTAATGAAAAAAGCTTACAAAGACTGTTTTGGTGAGTATATGATTTTTAGATGGCATGGTTATTTCAAAAAAGAATGTTTGTCTACAGAACTGACTCCTACGCCTGGCCAACCAGAAAGTGTTGTGAATGATTGAAATGTTAACACTGTGTGGGCAATCTTGCAAGAAAATCGGCGAATGACATCTGAGAAGATAGCAGCATTAACTAACATTTCGAAAATGTCGATATTTCGCATTCTATGAACAATTTACAGCTTCGCCATGTTTGTTCCAGATGGGACCGCAATCACCTTACTAAAGAACAAATGCAAACAAGAATTCACCTATTTTTGAGTGGAAACCGATGATTCAAAATGATCCGAATTTCCTAAAGACTGTAATAACAGGTGATGAAACTTGGGTGCATTATTTTGATCCCCTTACCAAGTATGCAACAAGTGTATGGAAACACACAGATTCTCCGTCTCTGAAAAAAATTCCGACAAACGAAATCTGCTGGAAAAGTCATGATGATTATTTTCTTTCATAATAAAGGTGTAATCTATCATCTTGCGGTGCCTCCAAAAACTACTGTGAATGGTGAATATTATGTTTCAGTTTTGAAAATTTTGCGACAATACATATCAAGAAAGCATCATGAACTGGTAGGGAACATTACATCATGATAATGCTCGCCTGCATGTTGCTACTTCTGTTCAGCAATATCTTAGTAAATGCAACATTAAAATCATGCCACATCCCTCTTACAGTCCAGATATTGCACCATGAGATTTCTGGCTGTTTCCGGCATTGAAAGAGAAGCTCCGTGGCCGAAAATTTAATACAGATTGAAGTTTTTTCAGCAGTGCAGGGTTATTTGAAGCAGCTTCCAGAAAAAGGCTTCTCTACTTGTTTTGAAAAGTGGGTTGAACAATGAGACCGTTGCATATCATCTGAAGGAAGGTATTTTGAAAAAGAATGATGTATTTTTTGCTGTAAATATATTTCTCGACTTTTTATGATTTTACTCTCAGTTTTTATGGAATAACCTTTGTGTTTATGTATGTATATTATATATATATATATATCAGCGATCTGTTCAGGAAAAAATTGGGTCCTTTAAAGGACCCTTCACAATTTTTTAAATTTCAAAACAGGACCCTTCACAAAACTATTTTCCTTAAAACAGGACCCTTCACAAAATTCTTTATTTTAAAAATAGGTTTTTCACAAAGTTTTCCCATCTTTAAACTGAACATTTCACAAATTAATCATTTAAAAGTAAAATCTGACCTGTCACTTTTACACATATAAAGAAAATATATGTATTTTACATCCATATATCTTCTTAAAAATGTATAAACAAGAACCTGAATATAACAATCCTTTCAAATTCACAAAATTATGACTAGATTTTTCACAAATATGAAAAGCTGTTCACAATTTCACAAAAACAGGACCCTGGGAAAAAAGTCTGGACAGACCCCTGTATATATAATATAGATATATATAATTCATTACTCATGTTTTTTTATGTCCAGGTTGTCTATTCCAGATCAGCAACAAATTTTCCTGGCTTTTCCAGGCTTTTCATACCAAAAAATTTCCAGGTATTGAAATTTTGTGATGTTACACACAAAAAATCTTAAAAGTTGTGAATTTGAGAGTGGTACTTTCACAACTGATTCTGAAGCACAAACTGCTAATTTTTTTAAACAAATTTCGGTAAAATTTACAAATTGTTGAACACCAAGATATTTATTTCATTGCTTGAAACTCCTATATTTCTTAATGAGATTTTTTTTTTTTTTAACATGTTAAACATTTTGCAGATACATACGTTTAGCATCAGGTTCAGCACTGCCAATTGGAACCTTTGGATCAGTTCCCAATCAGGATGAAATTCTTTATCACATCAGTCACAGTTAACATATTTTAATGTAAAAAAATAATAATAATCTTCTTTATAAGTAATATATCTGCTCTGTAACAAACCCAATTTAAGGATTATAAATATAGGCTAACAAATGTTCAGTTCCCAAAGAAAGACCAAGTGGCAGCTGAACCTCATCAAGTTCATGGCTGAAATTCCAAGATTACATAGAACTCGATTAGCATATTAAAAGGGAACTAGCATATTAAAAGGGAACAATTCTGTCAAACCATATCTTGGTCGAAACCATCTGCAGACGCAATTTTAGTGGTTAATTAGTGGGTCTCCATCGAGTTTTCTAATGAAATTCCTGCATCCTTTTATCTCATTCATAACCCACTGACAGACAAGTTTCCGTTGTAATATGCTATATGATGCAAGAATTTCATTCTAACATTGGGTCTGCAGGTGGTTTTCACCAAGATAAGACTTGGAAGACCAGTTCCATTTTAATATGTTAATTGAGTTCTATCTAATCCTGGAATTTCAGTCTTGAACTCGATGAGGATGATTTGTGAAAATCACCTAAGCAATCCTACAACATTCTATACAAAGATTCAATAAAGCTGGAATCAAAAATCTCGTAGTTACAAGGAAGAACTGAAAGGAGATAGACAAAAATGAATTACATGAGAGACTGAAATATTCTTTACAGCACTCATGAAGAGCAAAGTTAGATTTTCCTGGCACTGCAATTTCAAATCCTTAATTTTATAATCAGAAAAATTTTTCTGAATTTTTATAGAGAGTTTCAAATTTCCTCGACTTTTCATCAGGAATAGTAAATTTCTCTGACTTTCCCAGTCCATATAAATTTCTCAGACTTTTCCAGGTTATCCAGGTGGCAGATACCCTGCCTATCCCAATCCCAAGATAAAGTTTCTTTGAAATATATTGTTTATTTAGTGCTAAACATTCTCATTCTCATGTGAAAGCATTTTATTATAATAGAGCATACTACTATAATTAAAATATTAAATAAATAAATTCTTCAAGTCCATGTTTTGTTATATTTTTTCACTAAAGAGTAGGTGTTCCTGGTTTTTGTAACCTCTATTACCAGATTTTTTTTTTTCTGCTCTTGCCAACAGTGCATCACAGGACAAAAATGAAATTTATAAGCGAGCAAGTTGTCACAGTAGTCATTTTGGAATATTTGTTATGAATATAAAATATAATAGACTGATTTACATTTACCTCAGAAGAGTGTTTTTCTCTCTCTGTAACTCCTGTTACCATCATCACCTTTATGTTGTGATTTTAGAATAGTTACAAATAAAATCAGTTCGGTACCTCCTCCTCTATCAACTAATTAAACTGATGGGTTAACCAAAAGAAGCCTATTCTCGGAATATTTTCTCCCCTTTCTGAATGTAATCTCTTATCAGAAAACAGATGTTACACAAATGTTATTCTTCAAAATTAGCTATTAATTCATTTAACTGAGAAAAATTTTGGTGCAGTAAACTATAAACATAATTTCTTACATATGAGGAGAACAAAATCAGTGAATTAATTTGGTGTTGGTAACTTCTGTTACCTTATGTAACCTCTGTTATGAAAAATTTATTAATTTCTGAAAATTTTGTATATTGATAAGACCCTAGAAGTCTGCATGGGCCTGAGATGGGAGAAACAATAAACAAGTGGATAAGTGTGATCGAAGATTGCACAAAGAATTTTGTTTAAGTTCCTTTCAAAACTTTCTTTAATAAATCCAAATAGACTTCAATTAGCAAAAAAAAGTCGTTTTTTATAAAGTAAAAATTTACCGGTCTATTTTTTTCGCTTTTGAGAATATCTAAACCAGCCTGATTGCAGGCAACACCCTCTATTACTCTCTGTCATAATAATATCTGTCATGTGGGCTAAATGCGATATTTAAAAAAAAAATAGTTTATATAAAATAGATATTTAAACCTGTTGCATAATCCTCTGTAATCCAGGTCCTACTACCAAACTGCGTATTTTAGAAAATGAGACTTTTTGTGACAGTTCTTTAAAAGTATCTACATTGATTTTAAACTATATTGTTGTTAGCAAATGCCCATGTTTGGAGATAACCTTGCCCACAGATTACGGAAGATTAGTTATTTTATATTTTACCAGCTGTTACCTGTGACGTCATTCACGTAACATTAAAAGAAAAATAAATGCATTAATTAAGGAAAACATTTCACCCCCGATAATTAAAAACATACGTAACTCTCTTTATAACAAACTCTGTTTTTTCGAATATCTGAACAGGCCCGATATCGGGCTTCGTCCGCTATTATACCCTGTCATAATAATATCTGTCATGTGGACTAAATACGATATTTAAACAAAAAAAAAAAAAAAAAAAAATATCAAAATTAACCATGTTGTACACCTTCAAAATGTTAAAATATGCGAATATTTCCATAATCGGGTTTTTATCATGATTCAATACGTACTTCAAACTCATATATTATATTTACTATTCTCTATTACTCATATTGATACTCACTTTGTATTATTCTCAAACATTTGGAAAATCTGTTAAACTTCCAATATGATGTCAGATTAATTTTCTTTTTAATTCTCTAATGACGTGATATTAATCTGTTTTCTGTACATACACATACTCATACTCCTTGTATTATTGAAAAGGCTTTGAAAATTTCAATTTTATTACCAATATGACGTCCTATTAATCTTTTTTCAATTGTTGAAACTTTTTATTTCATTTTCATTTTTCACGTGGAAATCTTTCAATAGAAAATTAATTATTGTAGAAAGTATTTTATTGTGGAATTTTAATTGTTAGCAACTGTTATAAGGAAAAAGTTTAAATTTAATAGGAAAAGGCTGTTAGAATTTTGGTTTTTTATCTCTCTATATTAAAATAATACGATTTTTTCAAATTTTAATATTTTGAGCTTCATAATAGATATTTAGCTATAAGTACACAAATTTCCATGCCTGTAAGTTATATAGTTTCTGAGAACGGCTCTGTGAGTGACAGACAGACAACAGAGCAGGAGTAATAGGGTTTCGTGAGAAGAACGAAACCCTAAAAAGGGGGGTGGGAGAAACAACAACAAAAAAATAAATGGGCTAGTCAGACAATAAAAAATTGAGAAGACTGACTGGGCCAATGTAAAAAAAAATTAAAAAGGACAAACTAAAACCTACAAAATAGGAACAATTTTCAATAGATCTGGCTGGACCAGGAATAAATTATAAATGTGCTGCACAAGCCGATGGTATTTTGAAACATCAATACAGAAATTTAACATGTCTAGTGTAGAGATCTGCATTGGACAGTTTCATCATGCCTGAGCTCAGGCTTAATTTTTTTCAGCAGATTCAGGTCAGTTCAGGCCAGGCTCAGGTTACATTTTTTTCTACATACTCGGGTCGGGCCAGGCCAGATTTGGACTTAATTGTTCCCAGGACATGTCAGAGAGGCAATATTTTATTGTAAAAATAATAGTGATAATGAAATTTTGTTGATGGAAATTTTGGAATATACTTTTAATAAATTACAGAGAAATATTTTCAAATATCTATTTTTGTTTTATTATACAGCTTTAAAAGTTATGTTTTTAACCATTGTTTTCTAAACTACATTATTTTTTTCATGAGTCTTCATTTGAATGTAATAGACTAAGGTCTAAGTGATCATTAATGTTGCTATTCTGCGTTGTATGGCTTACAGAGATATAGTCTGAAATATACTGTAAAATTTTTGCAAAAATATGTATGCAGTATTCTTGATAAGAATCTTATTTTATTTTAAGAAAAGACGAAATTTTTTGTAGAAATTGAGCCAGGCCCCAGCAAAACTTTTAGTTTTCACACTGAGCCGCACTTTCTGTTCAGGATGGGCCATGCCCGGAAATTTCAGCCTGTGCAGACTTCTAGCTGACCTGCTCGGGCCTGTGATAATTTTAAATGTACCTAAAATCAAGAATACATATTAAAACAAAAATCTTTGTAAGCGATCCTAATGCTGGGGGCCACACAGCCATCGGCAGCGTACACTGTATGTGCTATGCAAGCTCCGGTCTGTTTTTATTTTATATTTTTAAACAAAAGACAGGTGTAACCCGAACCCAAGATAATAACATTAAACATATACATACCTAAAATCAGTGTTGAATTAATTTATATTTTTAAATGAATATCTTACCAAACGAACATAATATTAGGGGCCTCACTAACTTTGAGAGCTAAGAAGTGTTTTCTTCTCACATTTTTAGGGTTCCGTACTTAAAAAGTTAAAACAGAACCATTATAAGATCACTCCTGTGTCTGTCTGTCCAATTGTCAGAGCCCCTTTTCTCGTAAACTATGGGACGTGAAAAGTTATAAAGCCTTTTTACCCACCTATTTTAAGATTATTAGCCATTCGCAAATATGTTTAGGAAAAAATTAGGGGACTAATTAAGTTACTTGAAAAAAAAAAGTTTTATTTTTGTCTATAATGTGGGGTACTGTGAGACAGATCTCATAATATTGAACTGAAAAATATATTTGTTTTAATTTTAGGTATTATATTTTCAGAGATATCATCGAAAATGCACTGCAAAAATATGTCCCCCCCCCCCTCCTCTATTTCTGCAGGGGTGCAGAATATGTCCGATCTGGCGATCTAGGATTGGGGGAAATTTCAGTCATCTGGGGAAATTTTTCGGAAAAATATACAATTGATTTCAATTTTAACAATGAATTACATAATTCCCCGAAAAAGATACGTATCGCGACTTTCACAAAATCGATCTGAGAATAATATGTACCGTATATACTCACGTATAAGTCGAGAAATTTAGGAAAAATATTCTGCTTCAAAGTGGGAGAGGGAGGTCAAATTTATACATCGGACAAAAAAGTCAAAATTTATTTTTGTAGTAGTAAAACGCCGATGTTCCAGAGTAATTATGCAATTGTAATAATCCAAATTTCTAAGTTTGTGAGAAAAACACATTTCTCTGTTATACGCTGGTTTTCTCTATTAACTTTAATTTTCAGGCAGTCAGGGGGGAGTTGATGGGCGCTCGAGGTATCTATCGACACAGAATCATCAAAGGATATTGATAATGATTTTTGAAAAAAAATTGTCAGTAATTAATTAGCCGAGATATTTATTAAGTTACTTAAATAAAATACTTTCCTTTTATATATTATGTAGGGTATCATTCGAAAGATCTCATAACATTGAACTAAAAGATATATTTGTTTTATATTTAGGTATTATATTTTCAGAGATATCATCGAAAGTATATTGGAAAAATATGTCCCCCGCCTTTCTATCTCTGAATATACTGAAACTAAAATTATGAAAAAAATTAGGAGGAGTAGTAATTTATTAATTAATAAATTTAATGTACAGAACCGCTTGAGCGTGAGTTATACTCATACTTGATCGATTTCACATGCAGTAATTTAATATTAAAAATATAGTTCGTATTGTAAAAACTCTTTCAAATATTTATGATATATATATATATATATAATATTTTCAAAGCTTGTGTAAAAAATTCCTGAATAGATATTGATATTTAGCAATAAAAGTTCTTGTAAGACTTTTTTTTTTAACATCGAATTACATTTAATTATAAAAAAAAAAAGCTCTTAGTGTCCAAACTCTTTGAAATTGTTATCAGTTATAAATATTAATGTTTTGAAGCATGTGTAAAACATTCGCGAAAAAATAGATATTTAGTTGTAAAAGGGCTGTGTTTTCTCTTTTATTTTGCATCAGGTTGTTTAATATTAAAAATAAATTAGTTGTTATCATCCAAATTCTTTGAAATATTTGAGTTATAATGTTTCGGAAGCTTGTGTATTATTTTCGGGCAAAAATATGCTTATTTAGTTGTTAAAACACGAGCCAAAGTATTATGAGCATAAGTGTTCATGTTCTGAGCAAAAATTTTGGAGATTTTAATTTTTAAAAAATACTTTTAATCGTCTGGATGTATTGGGATTTTTATATGTGATGTAAATTGAGTGTCCAAAAACGGGTAAAAAGATTGTGCTAAAATAACAACATTTAGTTACTTTTAACCTAGAAAAAAAAAGAGTGTCTCTAGGAGGCGAGAACCCAAGAAGTGACTTCCAGTCGCAAATATTTTTGAAAGGCTTTATACATGTTATGTATTTTTCAAAATGGATTGCACCATTGTAGAAAAGAAGGTACCCGCTTTATGTGGGTATTTTTTGTTTTCCATATCTCTAAAAGTGAAGCTGATGCAGGTTTTGAAAAACAAGCGAAAAAAAAGGCATTTTGAAAATAATTTCCAAAATAACTTTAATAATAAAGAAAATTAGAAATGAAAGATTTGCTTTTGCTTATCCACAATAAAAAAAACATTTTTATGAAAAATGATTTTATTTTACACATTACTAAAATAGACGTCCGATAAAAACATATGTACAAATGTCTTAAAAACTTTATTTAAAACACAAAATATTAGTAGTGCATAACACTTTCCTAGCACTGTTGGCTCTAAACTAAGCCATTATCAAGGATTAAAGTGTTTTAAGTTCTTAAGACATTTGTACATATGTTTTTATCGGACGTCTATTTTATTAATGTATAAAATAAAATCATTTTTCATAAAAATGTTTTTCTTATTAAAAATTAATTTTTTTGAAATAGTTATTATTGATATATTTTTTAACGAATTGCACCATTAGAAAGAAAAAAGTATGTAGATGTGATTTATTTATTTATTTTTAAATCATTAACCTGGCACACACTGTGAAAGATGCAAAAAATAAAGAGAGCTGCTTTCTGCTTTTCAGTTCTTCAATGCTAGCCAGCTCCGAAACTGCCGAGAAACGTCATTTTCAGAAAAAAGCATATTTTTTAGGAAAGTTCAGTATGGTTTTTTATTGATATCTCTGCTAATTATCAAAAAATTAAAATCCTGAGCATCAGGTGCATCAGGACATGCCTTGGACTATCATCATCCAAATTTTAATGCTTTTACATACAGTAAATTTCACTAGCCATTGCAGACATACATACAAACACACGGACAAACTCTTTTCTTTTAGTGGTATAGATCTATCAATTAATTGATATACTTAATAAGTGACTAAACAATCCCTAAAAGTAATTTTCGGGGATAAAATCATTTAAAAAATTTTTTGAAGAAATTTCAATAATAAAATATACAATTTGGTAAGAGGTTACTTGGTCATAATTTTATTTATTCTCCAACATGTTTTGGTTAATATGCAGCATTGAATTGTCTAAGGACATCTAATTAACCCAGTGATAAAGAGTATTGTTTGGTTGCTTGTTCTTATAAATATGATAAGTGCAATTTTTTATCTGGTAACAGAGGACAGAGGTTAAATTTTTTTACACCTACATATCTTTCAATAGGTTTGCTAGCTTAAATAAATAACATAAGTTATGCTTTCAGTTATTTTAAACCTTGTACAGCTACAAAATGCAATTATTGTGGCTAAAATATAAAGAAAAAGAATAACTTCACTGAAAGTGAAAATCTGCGAGTAAAATGAAAATGACTCAGATGTGAATTATATGAAAAACTATACATCCACATAATCTAAAGAACAGGGTAGCTATGAAATCAAAAATTTCTATGGTACATAAAAACTACTTTTTTTTAGTTTTTGGAGCACTACTAACTACAGTTTCTAATGACCTACTACTACAGTTACAAATGAATATCTTGATGTCCCCACCTAAAATGTCTTGTACTTTTTATATGGCAAAAAGAATTGTACATTATATTTTTCAGTATTTGAATAAATCCACACTGTTTAATTGAAAGTTCCTGATATTGCTTTAATTGAACATTGCAAAAAATAACATACTATTCTTTTATGAAAGAAAAAGAAAGACATTTTTGAAAAAACTAACAACATTTGTCTAATTTTTTTGAGGAACTGTATAATACCTACAATCATGATAATGAAACCCTTAATTATCTGGACTAATGTGTTCAAGACTATTTAATGCAATCCAAATATGTAGAAATTCAGATAATTGAGTCAATTATTAAAAAAAAGTTTGGTGCTGGTGAAGTAAATTTTTTTTTTCTAAAATTGCTTTTGCTTAATAAAAAGATAGGGGCCTAATATATTCAACAAACTTTTAACTTTAAATATGACCATTTTTAGTACAAACAATTCTAATTAAATATATATTTTAACATTAGTTTGAATAGAAAATTCAATTCTAATGAAAGAATACATACAATTCGCATTTCAATAAGTTTGTTTTCTTAAATATAATTTGTTATTTCCTAATATCAATACGGATATTTCGTGGTCTGGATGACTGGAGTTTTACCGTATTATTTATTCTGACAGTTTAAAATAAATACTTAAATATGCAAAAATCTAACAATCCAAGGATGTACAAGGAAATACAAAGAAAGTTATACGTCAGACAACTGTCTAAAAATTTAGAGTACATATTTCATTTTGTAATAAATGTGTATTATCAATTTTCTGTTTTTTAAGGGTTGGCAGAAAACACTTTGTTTCGCCAAGCAACTCTTGCTAAAATATGCTAACTAGCCAACAAAGAAGTCATGGTTTAGGAAACAATCACTTGAAATCAAATTCATTTTTTTCTTAATCCGAATCGCATACAGAAAGAAATGTTCTAAAATAGTAAAGTCTTTTAAATATATTAAACAACAGAAGAAAAAAATTTCCAATTCCAATATATAGAAGAAAATAATAATATACAAATGAGGGGAGGGGTAGAATTCAACACATACCTCTGAGGAAGAGCTTGGATTCCACCGCCATACTTTAAAATCTTCACCATTAATTGTTTTATACTCTACTGAGACACGGGATTCATTTTCTTCAATGAATGCCACAACTTTCTCCCAAAGCCATAATTTTTCTTTCCTAAACAACATAAGATAAGTTTAATAAGATATATCAAAACGATAACTTGCTTATGAAACATAATTATATAAATATAGTCCTTCCACGATAATTCAGCCAGTGACCTTGAAAGTGTTTGTGATGCTATGGAAAAAAAATTGCTATCATACACAAATGGTGCCAGGAATCCATATACTTAAAGCTAACCAGCTTTTTTGTTTTTCGTGCAAAAATGCTATTTATACGCATGCGCGAGCATTCAGCTAATCAGCTAGAGGCTTTTACAATCTTCAGACGTGATGTTCCAGCCAATGAGGTGAAGGCTTTTTCCTCTCTCTAGAAGCGTATGTGTTCCATTTGGTTGTTCGGTTGTTGAAACTTTATAGATTTCTTTTATTAAGGTATTTTTTCATTTTACAGTATTTATTTTCTTTTTAAGTCGGATGTATTTTACTACTTTGAATTTTTTATAACTAACCCTTTTTTTGAGAGAGAGAGAGATTTCGTGGCACGAAATTCCGCGAATCGTTTCCGATGTAAACAAACTAATTTTAAACTTTTAATATGTAATTCTGTGTGATATGATTAAATTCAGGTTTTCTCAGCGACAATCACAGTATTTTTACCAAATAATTTTTGTATTAATCAAGCTTTTTTGGTTATTAAGCATAGCTAAACACGAAAGAAAACTTTGTTATTTTAAGATTTTGATGTGAATTATTTGCGTACATTTATAAGACGAGTTTCACTGAATAATTCAAGAAAAAAAAAATCTCATCATTATACATATTTAGTTATGCATTATTAATTATTTACTTGGCCTTTACTTTTAATATTTCAAACTTACAGCTGAATGTAACTATTAAAACATTTGAAATACTGTATTCGTAAAATGAAATTTCAGCTTAAACACTCGACAATTACTTTTAGTTATGCATTATTAATTATTTACTTGGCCTTTACTTTTAATATTTCAAACTTACAGTTGAATGTAACTATTAAAACATTTGAAATACTGTATTCGTAAAATGAAATTTCAGCTTAAACACTCGACAATTACTTTTACTTATGCATTATTAATTATTTACTTGGCCTTTACTTTTAATATTTCAAACTTACAGCTGAATGTAACTATTAAAACATTTGAAATACTGTATTCGTAAAATGAAATTAGTTTAAACACTCGACAATTACTTTTAGTTATGCATTATTAATTATTTACTTGGCCTTTACTTTTAATATTTCAAACTTACAGTTGAATGTAACTATTAAAACATTTGAAATACTGTATTCGTAAAATGAAATTTCAGCTTAAACACTCGACAATTACTTTTAGTTATGCATTATTAATTATTTACTTGGCCTTTACTTTTAATATTTCAAACTTACAGCTAAATGTAATTATTAAAGCATTTGAAATACAGTATTCGTAAAATGAAATTTCAGCTTAAACACTCGACAATTACTTTTAGGTTAAATTCAGGTTTTCTCAGTGACGATCACAGTATTTTTACCAAATAATTAAAAGTACTACATGCATGCATCTATCTATCTATATTAGAAATTGTGCAGGTTTCTGGTCACTGTTTTGTTTACATATTTTAAACAAAAATTTCAATTTAATAATGCACTGAAAATTATAATGAATGCTTACAATTAAACACAACAACACAAAACAAAAAATTTCACAAAAACACATTATTTCCCCGATATTTTCCCACAACTAATGAATAAATTTCATGATATTTTATTGCGATTTTAAACCATGAACTTTAGTACTTTTCTGTTATACGGACACTATGCCAAAATGTATGTATGTATGTAAATGTATGTATGTATGTTTGGCGACAATGGTGTACGTATAACGGAAAAGTGCCTGAATTATTATTTATATATATATATATAAAATATAAACATAATTGGAGACACAGCAAGTTTTCTGGATTTCTCCCTGTCTCTCTAACCACATTGTTAACAAAACAAAAAATTCACGAAAAACACATTATTTCCCCGATATTTTCCCACAACTAATCAATAAATTTCATGATATTTTATTGTGATTTTAAACCATGAACTTTAGTACTTTTCTGTTATACGGATACTATGCCAAAATGTATGTATGTATGTATGTTTGGCGACAATGGTGTCCGTATAACGGAAAAGTGCCTGAATTATTATTTTTTTATATATATATAAAATATAAACATAATTGGCGACACAGCAAGTTTTCTGGATGTGAAAGGCGGAGATGAATTTCATTCATTCAATGACCGTTTTAAAAGTTTCAAGTTTGGATTGAGTGCACCTGAACATAAAAACCGATACCTATTTCTATGTTCATGATTGAGTTATTTGGATATCTTTTCGTATAGCACAGAAAATCATTTCTCCCGCTTTCGTAATACAGATAAATTCTGGTGTATTTTTTTTTCTTCTTTTTATATCATAAGTACTTTTCTACTTTAAATTTTTTAATTGTCGAGTTTCTAAGCTGAAATTTCATTTTTCGAATGCAGTATTTCAAATGTTTTAATAATTACATTCAGCTGTAAGTTTGAAATATTTAAAATATTAAAAGTAAAGGTCAAGTAAATAATTAATAATGCATAACTAAATATGTATAATGATCAGAATGACATATTAAAATGTGTACAGAATGACATGAAAATTTTAAAAAACTGAAATTTTGCACTTGCAACTTAATTGTAAATTTCATTGTTTACATTGGAAACGATTTGTGGATTTTAAGAATTTGCTGAACTTTGTGTCACCAAATTACTACATCTCTCTCTCTCACTCTCCAAAATAAAAAAAAAAAAAAAAAAGGGTTAGTTTAAAAAAATTCAAAGTAGCAAAATACATACAACACAAAAAGAAAATAAATACGGTAAAATGAAAAAATTACTTTAATAATAGAAATCCATAAATTTTCAACAACGACATCAAACGAACGTATCTCATCTTTCGTTTGTGATAAGGAACGCTCCTTTGGCCCCCTCCACTCATTGGCTGAATTGTAAAGGGCAAAATTGGGAGACAAAATGACTACCGCATTTCTGAGAAAAGAAAAAATCAGAAAATTCACAGAAAATAATTATTTTTGTTGCAAGTTGGGTTAACTGTCTTTATGGTTCGAGTCTATTTCAGACTGAGTGTAGATTTCTGCAAGTTGGATTTGGGTTAACCCGATTTTTCAAAAGTTAGTTCAAGTTCAGTATATTATTTCAGATTAAAACTATACCTATCAGGGCTTGAATTTCAAGGCGGGATTCGCGCGGAAAATTTTGAAATCCCGCCCAAAAAAGATCATGAGCGGGAGCCTCCCGCCCAAAAAATTTCAGCATTTTTGGAGAAATTTGCATTATTTAATTTACCTGCAACCGAACGATAAATTTCGTGATTTTTTTTCCCCACAACCGATTGACGGACTTTGTGTTTTTTCCGCGACTGATCGACGAACTTTGTGGTTTTTTCCGTGACAGATCAACGAACTTTGAGTTTTTTCTGCGACAGATTGACGAACATTGCGTTTTTTAAGCGACTGATCGACGAACCTTGCGTTTTTTGGGGACATATCGACGAACTTTGCGTTTATTCCGCAATCGATCGACGAAATTTTTCTTTCTTCCCTGACTGATCGACGAACTTTGCATTTATTCCGCAATCGATCGACGAAATTTGCTTTTTTCCGCAACTGATCGACGAACTTTGCGTTTTTTAAGCGACTGATCGACGAACCTTGCGTTTTTTGGGGACAGATCGACGAACTGTGTGTTTATTCTGCAATCGATCGACGAAATTTGCTTTTTTCCCACGACTGATCAACGAACTTTGCGTTTTTTGGTGACAGATCGACGAACTTAGTGTTTTTTCCGCGACAGATTGATGAACTTTGCGTCTTTTCCACGATCGATCGGTGAATCTCAATCAAGTAAAATCTAAAGTCAGAAATTTATTTAACAACCTAATTGTTAAGGGTCCCTAACACATTTAATGGAACTTGAAAAATACACTGCATATTTAAAACTTAACTTTCTTCCCTTTTTTATAATAAAAATAAACATTTTACATAATCATTCTCAGTTGACTTAATTTTTTCAATGGTATTTTGTCATGTCTGCATTAATGTAATTCTTTAAATAGCACGTAAAAGAATAGTGGGGTTTAAAGATTTTTTTTCTCCCTCCCAAACATTACAACTCCCCTCCATTTAAAAATGTTGGTAGGGAGACTCCCGTCTTTGGAAAAATTGAATTTCAAGCCCTGCCTATAATATGTTTGTGTGTATTGAGGTTTGTATAGATGTTTGTGTGTGTGCTGTTTTTAATACAGACAGTTTCATTTTTCACACGAACCTTTCAAAAAATTCACATTCTTTGCGCAATCCTTTAACAAAATTCGCATTTTTTTTCGTGATTCTTTAATGAAATTCGCATTTTTTTCTGTATCTTTTTTTTTTTCGAGATTCATAATTTTTTCAGCTATCCTATGACGTAATTCGTGTTTTTTTTTTCAGCGATAATTTGACGAAATTTGTGTTTTTTCTGCGATTTTTTTTTTCACGAAATTTGCGTTATTTTCCACGAGTCTTTTATGAAATTTGCGTTTTTCTGTGATCCTTAGACAAAATTTTCTTTTTTCGCAATGCTTTGATAATAATCACATTTTCTCTGCTGCCTTTTGATAAGATTCATGAATTTTCAGCAATCCTTCGATGAAATTCGCGTTTTTTCAGCAATCTTTGAAGAAATTCGCATTTTTCTCGCGATACTTTAACGAAATGTGCGTTTTCCAGCGATTTTTTGATAAAATACATTTTATTCCGCAATTTTTAGACGAAGTTTGGCAAGAAAGCGCTATCTTTGGGTGAAATTTCCTGTTTTGCGATTCTTTGACAAAATTTGCTTATCTTTTGTGTAAATCGCGTTTTTCTGTGGCCTTTTAACAAAATTCACGTTTTACATGATCCTTTGATGAAATTAGTGTTTTTCCCGTGATCATTTGACGAAATCTAGGATTTTTTTCCCGCGAAGATTGATTATATGTTTTTAGTCTGCAGGTGCCCTAAAAAGTTTGTGACGCCTGTCGCTGCATTGCACGCATTCTGCCACGGTGTATCAAACAAACAAAATTCATCCTAAAGAATTATTGTTTCGTTTCTGGAAATGAACAACCGTCAACTCATTGGCTGAATTATAAAGGGTGAAATGTGTAGGCACTGAGTATCATCTATACTATTAATGTCGGTAAACGTCTGTCTGTGTGTGTGTTGTTGTGCCTGGCGTCTGTAAGCACAAAACTCTGCATGCAGACGACGGACATAAGTGCTTTTGGTATAAAAAAATTCGTAAGTGGAGTTTTTAAAATTCACAACATTTTGCGGGAGAAGAGCGGTGCGAACGAATTTAAAAAATGAGTCCGCATCAATAATTATGGCGGCGGGGGGGAGTATGTTTTGCCTACACGGGGCGGAGACTTTTCTTTGTTGACACCACTCATATGATATATCGTTCGAGAGGCCTGTGACTGCCTTTTCATGTTATGCATCTGTGTGGTCCATCCCCCCCTGCCAATTGGGGCACTTTTCTAAATTTTGCACATACCACTCATGTTATATATCGTTAAAAAGGTCTGTGACCGCTTAATCATATTATGCATCTCCGGTGTCCATCCCCCCACTTTGCCCCCCCCAAGGGGGTACTTTTGTAAATTTTGAGAAATCCCTTCATGTTACGTATTGTTGGAAAGGTCTTTGACTGCTTATTCATGTTATGCATCTCCGGGGTCCATCCCGCCACTGCCCCCCCCTTAAGGGGGGCAATTTTCTAAATTTTGTTGACACCCCTCATGTCATATATTGTTGGAAAGGTCTGTGACCGCTTAATGATATTATGCATCTCCAATGTCCATTTCCCCACTTTGCCTCCCCCTCCCCCAAGGGGGTACTTTTCTAAATTTTGCAGACAACCCTAATGTCATATATCGTTGGAAAGGTCTGTGACTGCTTAATCATATGCATATCTCTGATGTCCATCTCCCCGCTTTGCCCCCCCCCCCCCCAAAGAGGTACTTTTCTAAATTTTGCACACAACCCTCATGTTATATATCGTTGGAAAGGTCTGTGACCACTTAATCATATTATGCATGTTCCGTGTCCATCCCCTACTTTACCCCCCCCCCCCCAAGGGGGTACTTTTTAAAATTTTGCACACACCCCTCATGTTACATATCGTTTGAAAGGTCTTTGACTGCTTATTCATGTTATGCATCTCCTTGGTCCATCCCGCCATTTCCCCCTCCACAAGGGGGCACTTACCATTTACTTGCACAACAGCGCTAAATGTGTCAGATGAAAGAAATTCCGCGAGTACATGTGCCAGTGAAACTTAGCCAATTGCTGTTCTTCAACCTAGCTTTAATTCAAAGTGGGTTTTTTATTTATTTGAATTATTCTGCAAAAGTTTCAAACATTTTAAAGCAGCTATGAATTTTATTTTTATGGTACTATCAAGTTTTTTGCCGTCAAATTTTGACGGGTTCCATCTAGTTCATTATTTAAGTTAAAACTATAGATTCTGTTAGTTGCTAGTAACATTGTCGCTTTAATAAAAAAATAAATATGGATATTTTGAATTGCTATCTGTGCTGTCTGGCAACAAGTTAAGATTATCATATTCCCAACACAGAAGTCTGGTCTTTATATACTTGATAATTTGATATAACTATTGCCTCTTGAAAAACTGTTAATTCAGTATAATTAAAAATGCTGAGGGAGGAGCAACTGCAGTCATTGCCAGCAGAGTGCAAGAGAATAAGATGTAGCAGGATTAAGGCATAAATTAAAGGCGTGGATATCCATAAAATGATGATTAACTTTAAGATGCTATTTAAACTGTAACTTGTACATAATATTAGTAATTATCTGTTTTAAGTAATTTATTTAAATTTTTTTTAATTGTATCTTTATCCAAGATTCTATTAAATATTTAAGAAATACCCAGTATTGATTATTATTGTATCTTGTGAACCGAGAGGTCACTCAGGACTTTAGTGAGAAAATTACAAAACACATACAATATTCACAACTGGAAATTTTATAACAATTACACAAACGTTGAAGGTTGTAATTTTTATGTGGATGGCTTCTAGGCAAATTTATATGCATGTGTTGTTTAAGCATACACTTACTGATACAGTCTATTCATTTTTGGTCAACACACTAGCTGTTACTGTCTATTATTAGTAATCTACATGAAATATTTTTAAAAACAAATGGCTAACAGGAAAAAATAGAATAAATACATCATGTTTTCTTGTAATCATTGTTGTTCAATTTCCTTGCTTTAATTGTTTTAACTCTCATAGATTTAAAACTGCTGCTATGTTTTTTAAAGTGTAGTTTAAAATATAGCACAAAACTAATTTGTTATAACTAGGGATGTACCGAATAGTGATTTTGGCCAATTACAGAATATTCTGCACACAGGTTAACCGAATATTCAGCCAGCCGAATAGTAACTATAAGGTCGAATACAAAATATTCAGCTAAATACTCCTATATTTCAGTGTTTAAAGATATTAAAAAGTTTAATTTTAAAACAATTTTACATAATATTTAACACAAATACTTCTATTTTGATGAACAAGGCTTTTTTTAATATTAAACTTTACACACACACACACAAAAAAAATCTATAGTTTGAGTTATTATTTAAGAAGAGGGTAGTCTTAAAATGGCTTCTTCTGTAAATTTCATGGATTCTTCTGTGAAATAAAATAAATGAGTACATTTTTCTTACAATCAATCAAAAACAAATATTTTAAAATCTGAAAAAAATTTTGGAGGAATTAGAAGGAAATTTTAGTCAGATAGTATTCATCAGAAAGAGATAAAAGTAAAAGAAAATAATAATAATAATAATAATAATAATACAACCTATTCAAATAGTGACAACTCAGCAACAATAACATTCCTACTCTTTTTGATTTAGTAAGAAAGTTTTTAAATGCATCAGAAAACAGTGTCTGGAGTAAGCAATCATTTTCTGGTTGTAAAACATACAGGTTGTTCCTAAAGTCTTGGAACAAACTTTCAGGGGAGATAATGGGGTGAAGACAAAGAGTTTTAGTACAGGAAACCGGTATCTCAGTCCACTTATTCCATCAAAAATGCAATACATTCAATCAAAAATACAGGGTAACAGGGTGAGAAATTACAAGCTAAAACCAAATTTTTGTTCACAAATTTAACAATAATGAGAATATTTTCGCAAGATTTTCATCATATTAACTTTGTTTGTATGAAATGTGATGACATCATTGGAAGTGAATGAAGTTTGGTCAGTGACATAGTATATATACTGTCAGCTGGATTCTGAATAATGGAATGTCTAGCTCAGTATTGTTTAGATATGAATGGTGGCAATTTCTAGCCCTTTGTCATGTCATCATATTTCAGAGAAATCCAAGTAAATCTGTTTAAAATATTGTTAAACTATATTCATTAATGTCAAAGTAACAAACCAAAATCCAAGTTTGGCCTGTAGTGAGATACGCTGCATTTTTGAATGAATAAGTGGACTGCAATCCTGGTTTCCTAGACCAAAAATTCTGTGTCTTGATGCCTATTATAACCCCTGAAAGTGTATTCTATTTTGTTATGAAATACCCAGTTTGTGAAAAAGCAAGAGATTATCTACTAGACAGTATTCATGATCTTGCATTTATACATCACTAATTCCTATAAAGGTCGTCATTAATGATTAATTTTCTCCAGTGTCACTTTTCAAACAGCAAATAAATAACGTAAATGCATTCTATTTAAGTATGATTATCTTTTTTAATTATTCTGAATATCTTAATTCATAGTTAAAAGTAGAAGTTGTTAAGATTATTAAAAATATTTTTTAAAGGTTTTTTAAATATTCAGTTAGGCCAAATATTTCTTTTTTCAGCCAGACTGAGCCAAATCTAATATTTTGATGTATAGCAAAACTGAATATTCAGTACTGTGGCTGAATACCAAATAGATACCGAATATTCAGTGCATCCCAAGTTATAACCATTGTTTTGACTCTATATATCATACCAGTCTGTTTAATTCAGTCTCATCTTCCTTGTCGTAATAGTTCAGGAGGCAGCAATATTTTTAGTTAAACTATTTTATACAAGCTGATCTTCAATTATGTATTCCATCTTAATCAATCACATAAACAGCCATCAGCTGTCATGAAAGCAGTGGAAGTGGCATCAGGAGCTGCAATATTGCAAAGTCAAGCTAAATGAATGGTTTACCATGACCAGTAGCAAACAAAGGGACCTTTCATTTTGCTTTGACTTTGCAATATTACAGAAGGTTGTTCACACTTTATTGAGACATTTTTACAGTTAACTGCTATGCATAAATGACGTATTCTTTGCAACAATTTGACTTTGTTGGATAGCCTTGACTTTTGGCTATAGCTCTGGCTCGAAATTTCTATGATAATAGAATTTCCTTATTACAGGCATGTCAATTTTTCCTGATACCTCTTGTAAAAACTTTTTAAAGTCTTTTCAATGTTCGTGAATTCATTTAAACAATCCAAGTGCAGAGAAAAAGGCCATTGATGAGGCAGGGGGAAGCTGCAGTCAGGCGATTTTACATGCATTTCTTCAATTGAGACAATTTATTTCCATCTGGGATTCTTTCTTTGCCAAATATGCGTCAGTTGAGTTATGGAAGAGTGGCTGGGAGACTTTGTTCATATGAAGCTCAATTAATGCCTTTTTCATATAAAGCTGGAATTTCTTCTTCAAACATGGGCTCTAAAATATTTTACTGATAATAAAGTGAAATCACCATAGCTTTACTGTATTTTTTTAGCTTTAATTTAATTTCATAACAAAATCCAGCAGCAATCATGAATTCTTTTGGATATATATTTTTTTTTTTTTTTTTTTTTTTTTTTTTACATTCAAAAACCTTTTTTTTTTTTCTATTAATTGATAAAAATTGCTCTTCTTTTGATACACTCACTTAAATAAAGCCATGTTTCATCCAGTATAACGATACATTTTTATTTATCACCACTTGTGTGTTTGTTAAAGCAAGCGCTATCCATAACACACTAGAAGACTTTGGAAAGTTTTCCCCATAGCTGATATGATTTTACTAAGAAAAAAATTGACTATGATGGATATTTCGTTACAGATCATCAAGAGTCAGGGTTATACATTAGAGTAAAATTGTTGCAAAGAATATGGCATAGATGTTCAGAAATTAATTGTGAAAATTGTTTCCATAAAGTCTGAACAACCTTCTGTAGAAAATAAAAAAAATCATAAAAAATAAAGCAGGGAAAAAAATTAATTGAAATACCCTTAGTAAAAATCAGTTTTATGTTTTTCATCTGGAATTAATTTGCATTGATATTTCAGATTCTACATAATAAAATCTTTGGTTGCAATTATTGAGGGCATGATATTGGATGCAAAATATTTCTTGCTGTTTTTCAAGCAACTCAGTGCATTTGAATAGCGTACATGTCCTGTATTCACATGATTTTTTTAACGTTCAAATTTAGGTGTTCCTTGATTTAAAATAAATAGGAATGGATGAAAGGAAATGTAAAAACATTCTAAAGTCAATTTATACAAGTGAGAACCAATTAAATGAAGATATACAACCAGCATGAAGTATATTTTTCAGGGGTCGATGCAGGTTTTATTTCTTGGGTCCCATTTTGTGAAAAATAAAAGTTATTTGTGTGAAATTTATTATATTTTTGTGAAAAATAATATTGTGTAACGAAAGTTGAAATCCAGTTAATTAAATTCAAACCAAGCATTTATAAACAAAAACTTTTTAAAATCCTTTTGCTGAAGTTTTCCTCTCTGGTGAATTTGTTTACAAATTACACATTTTAAAACATCACAAAATAATAAATAAATATTAAATAGTAAGATTTTATGGAATAGAATTTTGTGAAGGGACCCATTTTATCAAATTGATTTTTATGAAGGGGCCTATTTTATCAAATTGATTTTTGTGAAGGGACCCATTTTATTAAATAGATTTTTGTGAAGGGGCCCTAAATAGGCCCCAAATTTTTCTGGGTCAACCCCTGTTTTTAAAGCAGTTAATTAACTGAATGTGTCAAAAAATGAGAGCAACTGTATTTCTAAACTTTCAAGAGTAGTTAAAAAAAATAACATTTTAACTATATATCTTTATACTATACATACCTTACTTTAGGTGGTATTATACTATCCCTGATGTTTATCACAGCTTTATAGGGTCCTAGATTTGAGTCACCAGACTGACAAGAATTTTGAGGATCTTGAAGTATATCTGATAAAAAAAAGAAGAAAAAAAAGTGAGAAAACAATTTCATTTATGATATTCATCAATTCAAATTTTTCATTAAATAAGAGTTTAAAAATGAGCTGAGGTTTATAAATGCTTACCAATAACTTTTTCAACCATTTCATAAAACATCCTTTCTTGGGCCTCTCTATATCTTTTCCATAAACGGATACCAATGTAAAACAGGAATATACATGACAAAACTGAAAGGGGGAAAAAAATTAAGAGAATATCAGTAATGCTAACAAAATTCATCTCTGTAAGATACTTCATGATTCCTGGCCATGAAGAATTAGTTGGCACAAACAATTAATGACAAAAATTAACTTTTAGATACAAAATGAAAGACTCAGCTGATTAGGCTTATAAAATCATTCATTAGTTAAAAAATTCTTTAAATCCCAACATACCAAAAAATATTTATTCTAATCACAAATAGAATTAAAACATTTTAGAGTTAGAATTTAAATAAAAGAAATAATAATTCAAGAATCATTAACTCAGTCAGTAATTCTTTATTCGCAGAATGTAACTCACAAATAAGGCATTAAAAATGTGAAAAGGGAAGATAGGGTGCTGCAAAAATAGAATTGATGTCATTCTTAAATGTATATATAATCTTCAATGTTCAGTAGACACATTTCTATCATGCTCATACGCAATTAGTTACTTCCATAAACAATGTTGCCTGAAGGGGGAGGGGGGGGGCAGCTGTCCTCCCCTAGAATTTGCTGTAATATATTTATTAAACCTCAGCATTGCTCTCATTTTAAAGGCAGCTAGGGCTGCATTGAAGAATGAAAATGTAAAAATATTTATTTCTTAAAAAAAAGGGGGATGTATGTTTAAAATTAATAGCTGTAATTATGATGAGAATTATTAAATTTCCTGAAGTAAAGATTAAAATCTTTAAAACTTATAACACAGCACTATAATTTTCCTGTTAGGATGAAAAACAGGGGATCCCTTTTGATCTTTTGAATTGCAGATATTTGTATTTCTACTTTGCAAATGACCCCAATCATTGCCATCTAGAGATGGCAATGCACAGTACATTAGACACAACAGGTGTACAGTAAACCTGGTGTAATTTAGTCATTTGTTGGGATTCCAGTTTTTTAATATATGTGGGAAAGAAGGGAAGTAAAACCACTCAGCAGAAATAGAACCATTGCTAGGTCTGGGGATGAGGAGAAAATGTGGCAAATATTCTTATCTGTACATAGAAGAAAGATTATATTTTTTTAGCATCAAGCTTAGAGAATGAGCTATACAGTTTGTTATTTGCATGACTAGAAGTCAAAGCAATGAAATATATATATGATTTATATTTGAGTAGTCTACGTTCAAATGCATTGTTAAATATTTAATTACAGATATACAGAATTTGTTTAAGAAGCCTAGTTTGGATTATTCTTTATCACAATGATACCCAAAGTGGGCAATACTGCCCCCCCCCCCATCCCAGTAAGAGATTAAAGTTGTTAGAGGGTAATCAAAGTGAAAAGTGCTTTGTAGGGAGATTTTATATAATTTTGGGCAATAAGCATATTTTCTGCACATGTTTTTATAAATGAATGAAAATCTATGGAAATATTAAAAAAGAATCATGTGATATTGATGTTATCCTTCAATTAGTAGCAGAAAAATAGCATAAGATAATATAAAATTAACAAAATTTATATTAAAAAAATAATATAGCTTTTTTTGGTTTTATATTAAGATTTTCTTTTTTTTTTTTTTTTAGGCAAATGACAATAGGAGATGCCCTCTTAGACTGTCAAATAGTAAAAATCCTACATATCTTGAAAACTAGGAATGAGCTACAGCTCATTCCTATACACATAGCTATGTTATTGAAGATGCTGATTTTTTTTTTTTTTTTTTTTTTTTTTAATGGAAAAATTAATGTAAATAATAATCCATACTTTTTTCTTCAGTATGAGTTTATAATTTTTACAATTAAAAATGTTTTTCAATCCAAAAAATGCCAAGATTATGTTTGAGTCTATCCAATCTCTTTAAAAAAGAAACATTTCAATAAAATGACTTTTTTGGGGAAGATATAAAGATTGTCATATGGGTTTAACATTAGCATTCTCAAAATTTTATCCTTTACAACCTTATGAAGATTTAAGAAAGAATACATAAACTAAAGGGTTCATACTCAAATTTAGAAATAAAAATGTCTGAATTTTATAGGAGTTTTCAAGGAAAAAAATTATATTTTTAGGAATACTTTTGAAATCATTAAAAGAGGAGAAAAAAAATGTACAACATGAGTGAGAACATCCAAGCTGCAAAAAGAGGAAATTTTCTGTTTGCCTGCACCCCCCCCCCCCCCCCCCACCTACTAATATGTACAAATCCCTTCTTTCGTGAGGATTAGAAATCACTTTGGGAGAGAAAATTGAGGTGACCGTTATTTATCTTTACTACAGAATAAGAAATTGTTCACAAAACTGAATTTTAAAGATTTTAAACTCTGTACTGAGGAAGATTTTTCAGATGTTCAGTGACCTTCAGCAAATAACTAATTAGGAGGATCACTATACATCTTTAAAGATTGATTCATTTGGTTAAGCTAGGAACTTAATTTGAAATTTGGCTTAGGCTATTATTCGGAAATACTGGTAATTGCTTTTTAGAAATACATTTTGAAGCAATGAATGCTGATTTTTACGATAATTTAGTAAAAATGGAACTAAATGGAGAAGTTCGGAACATTATTACTGAGAAACTGAGATTTAAAATAGCGGTATTCTGTATATAAAACAACAATTAAACGCTACGGGTGAAGCTAAAAATGTTAAAATTGTTAAATGTAATTAGACCCTTACCCCTCGCCATTCCCACAAATATATAACAAATAATCTGTTAAATAAAGTTTTCTGTATTGATAGTCTCGATCATAATAATATATGTCCTGTTTTAAAAAAACCTTAAACCCAGATAATTATAATGAAGAAAAACATGCCTGGAAATTTCTTAAACAGGTGGCGTTTGTGTAATTTGCTGTGAGTAGATGGCGCTACATTAGCTTCGCTATATGCCGGTAACTGTAATCCATGTTGGCACTATTTCGTTATAAGTCCTTATCTATGCATCAATGCATCGTTACTCTGATTTATTTTATGTGTTCTGAGAAGATATTCTACACAACCAACCGAAGAAAAAAAGCATATTTTTAATGAGAGTTCTTTGTGCATTTTAATTAATATTTCAGAAAGTAATTAAAATATTAAAATTCTGACGTTCAGGTGCACCAGGAGAGGGTTTGGACTAACTAAACCTAAATTTCCAGCCTTCTAGGTGAGCTAGATTTTCCTAGCCATCGCCAACAGACACACATACACACACACACACACACACAGAGCGAAACTTTCTTTTATTAGTATAAATTCCGGTAGCAGAAAGTTCGAGACGGACGCGTACGTCACAGATTTTCTTCCATGGAATTTTTTTCGGCTCACAGTTTTTCCTTCTTCTGCAGATTTTTTTTACTTCGTCAGCAGGCGCGGTGCCGCAGCCACTTTCGCTTTGCATCTGGAGGAGCGCTATGATCTGCACATCCCCTCATTCTTTGCAAGCTAAATATCTTTTTTTTTTTCTTCAACATTGTTGCTGAATGGACCAACAGTGTTTGCTCATATACAGTGCGTGCATCTCGCCAGAAAGTTCAAAAGAGAAAATCTGTGAAAAGCGGTTGAAGAAATCAGCGAAAAGCAGGCTCTGTCTTTTCTTTTATAGCTGCAAATGAGCTTTGCCCCCCCCCCTTTTTTTTTTAAATAGCTGCATAGCGTTTTGTGTTCGCAAAAAAAATTCCGTTTGCATATTTCAACCTGCGAATTTCACCAATATGTCGCGGAAAAAAAAACGAAAATTTGTCAATCGGGCACAGAAAAATTTCGCAAAGTTCGTT
Source organism: Maratus michaelseni (assembly GCA_963931845.1). Lineage (NCBI taxonomy): Eukaryota > Metazoa > Arthropoda > Arachnida > Araneae > Salticidae > Maratus > Maratus michaelseni. The sequence goes on along the minus strand of OZ007590.1, from coordinate 381,292,417 downwards.
AAATGGTCACGTAAAAATATTGCGAAATTCACCAGTCAATCGCAGGGGGGAAATAGCAAAATTTGTCTACAATCGTGTGAAAAAAATCCCTGCGAGTTTTGCCAGCAAGATGCGGAAAAAAAAATCCGAAAAATCGTCAATCAGTTGCACGAAAATATCACGAGTTTCGTCAATCGATCATGGGAAAACTATCTAGAAATTCATCTGTCTGTTACGGAAAAAAATCGTGAATCTATTCAGTCAGTCGCAGAAAAACCCCCCAAAATTCTGCCATCTGCTGCAGAGGAATATCGCAAAATTCGTCTATAGATAGCAGGAAAATATTGCGAAATGCGTAAGTCAGTTGCGAAAAAAAATTGTAAATTTTGTCGAGCTATTGCAGTTAAATAGCCAAATTCGCCAATTGGTCGAGAAAATAATAGCGAAATTTGTCCAATTACGTGTTAAAAAAAAAAAAAAAAAAAAGAAACATGAGAGTTTCACCTGTAAGACGCGGGAAAAAAATTCGGAAATTCGCTTATCGGTCGCCGAAAAAAAAAAAAGCAAAATTTTTCAGTTGGTAGCAGGAAAATATCACAAATTTCTTCAATCGATCGCAGGAAAACAATCGCGAAATTTGTTGGTTGGTTACAGGAAATAAACGTGAAATTCGCCAATATGTCGCGAAGAAAAACTGCTCAATTCACCAATAGGTTGCTGGTAAATATCGAGAAATCAAGTTAAAAAATTGTATGTAACAGTAATACTTTACTAGATATTAATTATTGATATACAGTAAAAGACTTATTTATTACGTATAATGTTGTACTGTTTCCTATAATATAAGTATTATTTAATGTAAAATTTTACATATCAATGTAGTATTTTGAGGTTTTTGACATAAGATGGTTTTGGACATAGCAGTTTTAACTCTCAAAAACGGACACATGTCAAAGACCTGCCAATCCTGAATTGTAACATACCGTATTTACCCGCATATACGTCGATCCCCACTTTCCCGATCAAGAAATTTGAATTTTTATAAATCCCGCGTATAAGTCGACCCCCCACTTTTCCGATCAATAAATTTGATTTTTTTCAAAATACATTATGCAAAATCACCTGGAAAAAAAAGAAAGTATACTAAATATACAATAATAAAGGAACTTTATTATTATTATTTTTTTTTGTACATTTATTCGAAATTATCTGAAAGAAAAAATACTAAATATACAATAATGAAGATAATAATATACAAAGTTAAACTGATTCGAGTTCCGATTCAATATCGGACTCGCCAAACCCTTCACATAAGTCCTTCGTCGTCATCGGCTCATCATGATACACGTTTTCAATCTCTGTATCGCAACATTCTTCCTCGTCGTTATTACTTTCTCAAATGGCATCATCTTCTGTGCCGTCTAGTTCGTTGCTTATGCAGCAATTCTTGAACGATTTTATAATCATTTCGGAAGGAATTTGATTCCACGCATCTTTAAACCAGTGGGCAATTAATGCAATGTCGGACTTTCTAATATTACCACCCTTTGTTAATGTTGGACAACCGGATGAAATCCACTCTGAAAAAAAAATTAAGGACCCTCGCATAAGTCGACCCCCCCACCTTTAAAGTCTCTTTTTGTCCAAAATTTCTCGACCTATACGCGGGTAAATACGGTAGTTTACCTGCAGATTATTTTCTGCTTCTGAGATATCCGTTGCAGACACTTGGAGAATTTTCTGCTTCTGTGGTATAGATATTGAGTTTTAAGAAACTTAGCTGTGGATCTATCGTAGTTTTCCCATTGAATGTATGTTTTGATTAGTGTGGTAATGTTGCGAGATCAATTAACTGCACTAATCAAGGGAAACTTATATTTTACATTTTAAATTTCAGGGGATATTTTATGAAAAATAACAGTTACAGGGTAAAAAATTAAAGAACTTCCAACAGTCATGATTTTTTATTATTTCAAAGATAATGCACATTAAAACATTAATAAAAATTTTACACAGATTTTTTTTCTTTTTTTTTTAAATAAGAAAGCCATAATTAACTACAGAAATAAAATATTACGATTTAGAAGGGTGCATTCTACGATATGAAATAAAAATTACCAGATGCAAACATAATTCATTAACTACCACCATGAATGAATGTTTTATGATTAAAAATTAATAAATTAATGCTAGTCCAAAGTTAATATTAACAACATGAGTTGAAATCCATTTAAAAACTTAATATGCAAAATAGTAAGAAATATTAATATATATTTTTTTTAACATATTTTCATCAGAGTAGCAAACAAGATTGAAAAACAATATATTTGTCTTACTAGCACACAACATAAGAAGTCTTGAAGTTGTCCACTTAAAAGAAAAACGAATACGACACCATAAAGATTTGGCAGCATGAGTAGCTTCCAAGGCACTGGAATCGATAGCCGTAACATCTCGAAATCTAACTACATCAGATACACCACCAGAAGTAGTTGAATACCACCTGGAAATATTTCCTTTATCAGATTAAAAAGCCAAATAGAAAACAAGACCAAAGCTACATTAATTTTTAAAGATGTTGTTATAAATAAGAGCCCCCTAAACATCAATATATAATCCTCACCCCCCACCTCCTACATTGCTAGTTGTGTTCAGAGTAATGGCCACAGCACACGCTCAGAAATTTTGGTCAAATTTATGGTTTTGTTATGAAGTTTAAGAGATTGCATTTAAGAAATATTATATGCATTTTTTAAATACTCAAGAAGGGAGAAATGTTTAACATAAGGGGGAAAAGGGAAATAGCGTCAAAATAAGGGTAAGGGGTGGTGGGGAGACATGACAGGTATGCATCAAATGTTTAGCTGCACACAAACCGGAAATATAAATTATACCTTTACTTTAGGAGGATTTAATCACATAACGTCATCATTTAGAAATATAGCTGTGATTATCCACTGTAGCATTAACAGCTACAGTGCTGTTAATGATCTGAGAACCATTACACTATCAGAAATGAGGGTAGTAATTTTTCCAACTGAGTGAAAACATCTCCAGGCCAGGATTCAAACCCAGAAACTTTGGGTTCGAGAGAAGGCTTTGTTTTTCTGGATTTGAGACCTTTCCTGGACACACTTTCACTCAGTTGGAAAAATTACAACTTGCATGATTTATTTACCAATTAGTATGATTGTGTTAAATCAAAAACATTATGCAGTTCTAAATCATGTCTGTTCTAAATACACATTTTTATCACTTTTGTAATGACTCTAAAACTGGTTTATGAAGTTCCAATGAGTATTAAAGTTTCTCTTAACAGCAGATATTCTTGTATCAGCTTCCAACTTTCCTACAGCTTGTTAACATATTGCAACTGGTGAAAAAAAACAATTTCTGCAGATAATTTTCAATCCCTTCGGAGCCTGTTGTGCACATATTTGTTCTCGCAGTGTGTGTAAGGCTCTTACTTTTGAATACCACTATTTCTAAATACCTTTGCCTTATTTATTCACTGAAATTCTTCAGTTAAATAAGGCACTGATTAATATTTGGAAATCGTAGCACTCAAAAATGAAAAGGTGTATTCAGGATACTGGTCTTAATGAAAGGGTTAATTGGTTATCTTGCTTTTCTTAAAACATTTACAGATTATGGTTTGGAAAACAAAATACTCTATGTTCGAAATGCTCTAATTGAAATAGTCCCATAAATTTCATTTACTGCATATTTGAAATCCTCGATAAAATCTAAGTAAATTTTAAACTTTAATTTCAAACAATAAATTTAGTACAACTATTTTTGTATTTGTTACTTATTTTTTTAGCATGAGTATTGTTAACAATAACATAATAAAATGTAAAACTACAAGTTTTATAGTAAAATATTTACAGCAATATTTTTTTTAATTCTGCTGTTTCTTCCAGATTGGCCTACTATATTCAAAATTGTTCACAATAGAGCATTTACCAAAAATACTTTAAAAGGATATGAAATACTATTGTAAGCCATACATTATCAATTATGAGCTCTGTAATCTAAAATCTACAAGATATACAAAAATTCAAATGAATCTGTCATTTCAAAAAACTCATTTTTTTTATTTATCCATTGCCTCATAAAAGGCTAAAAAAAATTTCATTTACTACAAAAATAACATTACTCAATGACATTACCAAGATATATTCTAAAGGTCAAAAAAGAACAAGAAGAAAATACAATTAAATATGAGGTGACTGTAACTATGTGCCTTAATGAATAAGTGCTAATGATTACAGATCTATAATATTATTTCGGAATTGTAATCTTTGCCCTAGTTAATCAAAGAATAAATTTAATGAGATTTAATAACATAAATATTACTATTCAGAAATAATGGCAATCAAAGTCTGTAATACTTAACACCTATACATCAACCATTAAGAAGCAGGCATTAATGGTTTGTCTATTAATTTTGTTTAATATCTATTTTTATAACATTTGTAGGGCACAAAATTCCATTTCTAGCGAAAACAACATAAGTCAAAGTTTTTCTTAAGATTATTTTAATTTGAATAACTGATAACCAAATTACAAATATAAAGATCTCAGAAATATAAGCAGCTCTAAAAAGTTCTTTAAAAACCTAACATTGGTGTGTAGGATAGTTTTTATAGATACCTGAAGAACTTTGAATTCGTGACTTACGTAGTTTTCGAAATGACTTACTGATTCAAATACATTCATACTCTTAACAAGAAGAATTTCAGCAACCACTCACTTCATTCCCCAGTCAGAATTTCTTGATATTAATTTTAAAGTGTCGTAGAAAAGCATCTGAAATTCTCCAGCCTGGAAATGAAAAAAATATGTATGTATACATAATCTCTGTGACAGACAAATGGGTCAGTCTCTGGAAAAAAGTAAAAAATGATGACCCTGATTAATCTATAATTATTTTATGAATTTTTTCATTAGTAATTTACTGTCACTTTAAGTTATATTTGTGTTTCATCTTTTAAATATAGCATTTCCTAAAAATACTATTTTATTTATTTTTTTTTTATGGAAAATATATTAAAGAAAGATAGTAACGTTTCTTTAGTATATAACTTTAACACCTTTTCCTAAAAATACCAATGAATATATAAATATTTATTTAAATGGAAAATATACTAAAGAAAGATATAACCTGGCTATCCACAAGCCTTGTTTTCTGTCAACGAAATTAAAAGGAATCTATATATTTAGAATTAAATATATTTTTAGAATTAATTATGTTGTAATTATAAATTAGCAATTAAAGTTAGTTTTTAAAAAGTGGAAAAAAGCAGAAAAGCTATACTGTAACACAGTTATTGAAATACTGTTAAGAAATGTGTCTCAAGTGTTACCATCAATCTCCTGGTTTTATTTAAAAATAGTTATATAGGGTAGAGATAAAAACTGAAAGCAAGCATAACACGCCATGTCATTTCAATTCCTGAAGAATCAGTTCATGCTTCTGTTGAACATGGTTTAACATGCTTTGTAGATATTATTAACACAAATAGAATGCACATTGAACAAATGCTGTGAGATTAAATAAAGTTTTATGTTCCCAATTTGTGTTTTTGGTTCTTTATGCACCATCTTTTCTCACCTGGTGGTCGAATTTGAACTATCCTTTTTTTTTAATTATTGGATATTTCTTTTCCCTATGGTCCATATAACATATATAGTAAGTTTCAACAAAATCTGTCCACCAGAACGGGCTCCGGATTGATCTGAGTAGTATAACTTTAATTATAACCACCTGGTATATTGATGATTATCTAACAAAAACTAAGTCTATATTCTCTAAAGCTACTACATAACAATTTTAATATTTTTCAAATTCGCATATTTTTTTTATAAATTTTGTGTGTATGTGTTTGACTGCTTCTTTGTAATTAGTTCGATTTTGTTATGACATCACAATCACAATACATGCGAACAGCAGCGATTGTGTGCATTTCCTAGATTAGTTGCTCATTTCTTACAAGTTTTGAAGTACATTTTACACTTTCCTCAAGATTTTTAAATCAAAATTTTTCCCCTGAGATTTTCCCGATTCCCAAGTTACCCTGATGAGTATGAACCCTGTAATAAATATAGAAAAATAGCTCTAAAACCAACTTCAAGTAATGTCTTACTTTTAATGAATGAGATAAGATTGTGTAGAAGTTAGAAAGTTATAGCTATTTTGACTGTCAAAGTAGTGTACAAAAGTTGTGATTTTGGAGTATGTTTTTATACACCATTGTTTCCCGCTATATTACAAGATCTATTCTTGTGGAAATAATTTAAAAAATCTATGAATTTTTAGGAATTATGAATTTTCACAAATATTGCCTGCACAAAATCACCTTTTAAAGATATGTATGAAATATTTTTTTCATATTTTATAAAATTGAAATATTAACAAGTGAAATATCCTCTTTTTCAGAGAATGACCCATATATAAGAACACAAGAGAAAACATCTGAATATATTCAGGGAAAAAAATTAATGTTAATTATTAAATATTTTGAAAATAAAAAAAAGAAAACCTTTTCTAAATTTTTTATTACTTTCTCATCCTCTCTCTGTTCATGAAGTCTTAATCTAGCTTCTAAAACAGTCAAATTTCTCTTCTGAATCAAACCTGTTGTATCACATTCATATTCCCCTAAGAAAACAAACAAGTATATTCATATAAAATGTATAAATTGCTTTTGATAAAACATCTACAGATTAATTTTAAAAAGGCAAATTTACAATAGACAAATACTTTACCTTTGATTAAAGAAAAGATAAAAACATTTACTGATATAATTAATAAACCTATTAACTACTTAGATATATTGTGTTGCGTAAAAAGTTTTCCGTCAAGAAGAGATACCTTCGCGCAAACAGCTGTCATTTGTGCGGTTGTTAGCTTTTCAGCCAACCAATTTTTGCATTTGAAAGCAGAGCACAGGAACTACATGACTGTGTAATTTGTTTGTTAAAAATTTATTATCTTGTGCTTCAAAAAAGTGTTTAAAATGGAGCTATCTCGTCAGCAGATCAGAACAATTATTTATTATGAGTTATGTGTGAAAGTTTAGGAATCAATACCATTTTTTATGATACAGTCAAAGTTTGCTTTCGGAAGTTTAAAGCTGGAAATTTTGACAGTGAAGATGAACAATGCTCCGGAAGCCCTATTGAAGTTGATTGTGAGCAGTTAAAGCAAATCATTGATCAAGACAGAAATGTTTCAACACGAACTATTGCATTAGAGCTTAACGTTTGCCCAAAAACAATAGTTAACGCTCTAAAGTGTATAAACCTAACATTTAAGTTCAACCGCTGGGTGCCTCATGAATTAACTGCTGAAGACAAGTGCAGGAGAAAAAAAATTTTTTGGTCATTTGGCTCTGCTCAGAGATCAAAAGGAAAGAGAACATTCTGGACAGAATTGTGACCTGTGATGAAAAATGGGTGTACTATGACAATACAAGCCATAAAGGAGGGTGGTCAGCACCTGGGGAATCAGCTGGCTCGGTTGAAAGACGTGCCTTAATTAACAAGAAGGTGCTTCTCTGCATCTGTTGGGATTGTCGTAGAATTCTGTACAAAGAGTACCTGAAAAGCAGATAGACTATCAAGAGTGCAATATACAGCAACATGCTAATCAAAGTTCGCAATGCCATTCGCGTAAAACAAGTTCAGAAGGAAGGTAGTTCTTTTTCATCAAGATAACGCCCGGCCACACGTTAGTATGATGACCGGCTGGACGCTCTACAAGCTGGAGTGGGATTTGATGCAACATCCACCATACAGCCACGACATGGCCCCTTCAGATTTCTATCTCTTTTCACATCTGCAGCTGCATCTTGATGACACAATCTTCCACTCAAATGAGGAGGTCATAAATGAGATCGATCTCTTTCTGGACTCGCGCATGCCACAATTTTTCGCAGAAGGGATTGAAAAGTTGCCAAAACACTGGCAAGCGATTGTAGATTTAAATGGAGATTATTATCCTCATTAGCTTTGATGATTTCGTATGTATTTATCATTTTACAATAAAAGAATTTTTGGCAGAAAACTTTTTACTCAACGTGATAGTAAAATACCCCCATTACAAGTCGGCTGAATTAAAAAAGACACACTTTCAATATGTAGCATTTTAACGAACAGAATACCTATTTCATACATCATTATTAAATTCTATATTATCTACGTCTAATGCAAAATTCGGAAATTGCAGCATATTTTCTTTCCATCAGATTTTACTTTTCACCAAAAAGATAAATGAATGATATATTTCTGTTATTTTTAAGTTAATAAGACACCCTTGGCACAATACCTGCATAATATATATATATATATATATATATATATATATATATATATATATTAATTACTTTCTTTCTAAAGTATAACACCGAATGTAACCGGCATTTTCTTTAATCCCAAAAATGAAATGTTAAGTAATTTTGTTACATTATTATATAATCGACTGAATTTATTGGTTGATGATACACCATGATTACATAAAATGTTATTTTGGAAAAATTTGGCACACACATGTTAAAAGGTTCACCGTCCTTGCACTAGAACAAGCAATTTTAACATAGAAAATTAGTATCACAATCCATTTATTCTGTCAAAACTACAGTGTCACTCCAATCCCAACTGGGATTTTTTATCATAACTTTAACAAAAAAAGAAGATATTTAAAAAAAAAACATGTAACAGACTTACTTCTCTTTGTGTCATATGTAACAATATTGCATGAGGTGGTAGAAGTGGCTATAATCCATATCCAAATAGCATTGAACTAGACACTCCCTATTTCCAAATGTAATTGATAGTACATAATGGTTTCACGTGCCAAAATACTGTACATTTCCAACATTTTTTATATTGTCACTGCATTTTACATAAAGAAAGGTAAGTCTATTGAAAATTTCTTTGAACTACCTTTACTTTTATGAGATGTAATCTTCGCAACTGGGGGAAAAAGTCCAGGCCAGGATTCAAACCCGGGATCCCTTGGCTGAAGCTGCCAATGATCTACACCAACTGAGCAATCCCAGACGAATATGGCTGAACTAATTCACCCAGTTCACATTAATGATCATAGCATCTGGTCTGATATCTGAATTAGCATAACAGAATAAATCACAGGTTGGTACCTCCAGTAAATGCTGGAAACATGATTATACCAGATTAATTTCACCACAATTATTTCTAATTGATAAAGAAATCATATAAGACGTGATCTTTTTGCCCAGTTGAGAAGATTGCATCTCATATGATTTCTTTACCAATTAGAAATAATTGTGGTAAAATTAATCTGATACCTTTACTTTTGTTAATCAGCATATAGTTATGCTTGGATTGAAGTAAGACACCTGTATTTTTTAGTGGATTGATATCCTAGTTTCTTATCCAATAGCTATTCTCATAAATACAAAATGATACCTATAGTGTCTGTATTTACAGTATTTATTAAAACATGAAATATAATCATTACCTGCCACTGTAGTTAATAACTGGTGTAGATCTTTTGATACTGAGATCATATTTTTACATTTTTCCTGAAAGAAAGCACATAATCATTAAAATAAGCAAAATAAACTTAGAAAGTATAACATTATAAGAAATCTATATCATAGTGAAGCATAAAACTGTCCAAGACATACCTCATCTATGTTGCTGCCGCAAAACTTTGCATCTGAAATAAAATTAATACAAAAGATGTTATATTAAAAATATTAAAGATATTCAGCAAAGAATCAATATTATTTGGATAAGTATTCAATTATTTAAAATGCTACCTATTTAAGTGGATACTTAAATCATAAAATGACATAAATAAAGCTTTCTTACACATATAATATGCAATGTATTTTTTCTAAAAAATAAAAAAAAAAACACCATTTTAGGAATCTTTCTTTGAGCAATTTCAGCCTAGCATAACTTACAAGGAAGGTCTCCATAAGCGCATACTCAGAAAAATTTGGAAAAATTACAGAATATTCTTCTCATGAGGATATATTTGTTTATAAAAAATATTGCTGCGTAACCTCCATATAACATCCATAAAAAAAATTTATGGAAATTTTGTGTTTTTGCCAATTTATTGCTGGTTGGCGACCCAATGGGGGGGAAAAAAAAAAAAAAAAAAAAAAGATGTTATGATAAATGCTCTTTTAGGAAAAACTTAAAAGTACTAATAGAAATAATAAAAAAGTAAAAAAAAAAAAAAAATTAAAAAATATAATTTCAGAATTAATATTAATTTTATAAATCATGTTATTTTTCTTTCTTCAAAGTTAACATAGATGGAGCAAAAACAAAGCAAAATCGGATTTTATTATTATTATTATTATTATTAAGTATTGAATTTGTGGTTTAATTTAATATTTCTAGGTGTTATATACTTAATTTTTTATATAACATTAACATATTTGAAATATTAATATGTGAAACTAATGTAATAAAAAAAGTTATTTTTTATAATTCCTCAATACAATATTTTTTTTTCTTTTTTAGAAAATTAGTTTTATTTGCAATATTTTTCATGTTACAATTTTTTTTTTTTTTGAAATTCGTATTATTTATTCAGAATTTATAAATCAGAAATCATGATTTAACAATAAATCATACAGTTACTGTTCTTCATACAGTGGTAGACATAATTATAAGACACCTACCTAATTTGACATACAGTGAAAGAAAAGATTCAGAGCTTAAAAAGGATTTATCAATTACGACGAAAACATAAATTTATTCTGTTATCACATGTAATTGTTTTACAGAAATGATATTTTTATAGAGTTTATTAAAAAAAATTAAAAATACCATGGACAAAATTATAAGACGCCCTAACATTTTAATTGAAACACCTGCTTTTTTTCGAAATATGCAAATTTTCTACACGCTGTTATGACGTCAGCAGTTAACTAAAGTAGACGATAACCGACTTCATGCATTTACAAACATGCCACAAGGTACAGAATGCCCCAGCACATTTCATAGCATTCTTTAGGTCTTCGACACATGTAAACTGCCTCCCATTTCGGTAAACCTCACGAGCTAAGATCCCCACAAGTTTTTGATGGGATTTAAGTCTTGGGAACGAGAAGGCCACTAGAGATGAGTTCGGGCTCTCTTTTCGGAGCCCGGCTCGCCCGAACCAGACGATTTTAAATCCGAGCCCGAAACATTTTGTGTCGCCCGAGCCCGATATCGAAAAAAAAATGCATAATATTAAAAAAAGTTCTAACAGTAATATCTCATATTTAAAAAGCTTCTTACATGAAAATAACTGTTAATCTACAGCACATAATTGTATGGGAATTTACATTCAATCATTTCAATAGAGAAGTTTGGTATGAAATAAAAATATACTTCCTTAAAAGATTCTCATAATTTTCTCACCCAATAAGCAAACCTGATGGACACATTAATGAAGTGAGTTTTATGAATAAATTAATGAAATTTGCAGAAATTACTATTCCTATGCCGTTTTTCTATTTTCTATAATAAGTGTATTTCGTAAATTATAATTGATTCCTTAATTAAAACAACCTTTCGTGTTCCTGAAAATCAGCTTAAAATTAAAATTTGGCACCGTTATCTGAAAGATCCTATGCTTTTATTGGCAAAGTGGAAACACTTTTCGATTGCTTTTTTATCGGAATAACAATATATGACAAATATTATGACTTACGAATGTGAGTGACTTTGTAAATGTTCAGAGCGGAGCTTTAACATGAGCAGAGTTCATGATGAAAAATAGAATCACTAATGTTATTTTCATATGAAGAGCCATTATAACTCACACACAATAAAAGACTACAAATTTAAAAACCTTAAGCTAGTGCTGATTAACTATAATAAACAAAAGAAAGTATTCACTTCACTTTAGATATCTAAAAATAAATAAATAAATAAACGTTCCAATTGAAAAAACATCCTACTTTTACAAACGAAAATTGAAATGACTTGCGCATTTTTTCCATTGGTGCCATATCATCCAGTCGACACGTCAATGCTGCACATAAATTTGCAAATTTTCTTTTAAAGTAGCATTCTAAAACTGGAAAAGAAAAATAAGATTTCTGCTTCCCCTTTTATTCATTCTCATTAAAATGACTTAAAATGGAATACGTAATTTTTTAGGGGAAAAAAGTTATTTTTTTCTGTATGAGAATAAATAAAATTGTTAGTTTCAGAAAGAATGAGCCTGAGCCCGAAGACTGATATAAAAATTGAGCTCGAGCCCGTCTCATCTCTAAAGGCCACAGAAGAACATTGATACTTTGCTCTGAAAGCCACTTTTTTGTTACGTGTGATGCATGAATCGACGTGCTATCGTGCTGGAAAGTGTAGTTTTCGCCACAAAGAAGTTCATCATATATGGCAAGTTGATCTTTAAGAAGATTCTTATACTTTTCGGAATTTATTCTTGAATGCACTAAACTGATATCGGTTTTCCCTTGAGCCGAAAAACCAGCCCAAACCATTACTGAGCCTCCACCCATTTGGCGGCTCATTTGTACATCAGGAGACTTCCGTAAATCATGCTAATAATAGTGAAACCCATTAGGACCATCCAGGTTAAACTTTTTTTCATCAGAAAATAACACAGAGTACCCTTTGGAGGTCCAGACCATAGTTTGTTTAGCGAAGTTTAAATGGTCAATTTTGTGCCGCCTTAGAAAAGGTGGTTTTTTTCTACAATTTTTTAAATTGCACATAGGAAACATTATGCAACACGCTGCGAATGGTTCTCCTTGAACAATTCAGTTTCAAAGCATTTTTAATGCCTGTAGTGGTCATCTTATTCTGCATAGCGGGTGAAAGCACATGGCGTTTGTCTCTCGAGGACAAGCAAAGAGTACGTCCAGATCTTTTAATCACCGATCCATTGCTTCCTTTTTTCAAAACATTTGAAATTGCACATCTAGAATGTTTAATAACCTTTGAAATATTATTAACTGAAGCATCAGTTCCATTTAATCTCCAAATTTCATGAATTTCACTTTCTTTTAATTCTGTACCTCGTGGCATGTTTGTAAATGTGTGAAGTCAGTTATCATCTGCTTTAGTTAACTGCTGATGTCATAACAGCGTGTAGAAAATTTGCATATTTTGAAAAAAAGCAGGTGTTTTAATTAAAATGTTAGGGCATCTTATAATTTTGTCCATGGTATTTTTAATTTTTTTTATTAAACTCTATAAAAATATCATTTCTGTAAAACAATTACATGTGATAACAGAATAAATTTATGTTTTTGTCGTATTTGATAAAGCCTTTTTAAAGCTCTGAATCTTTTCTTTCACTGTATGTCAAATTAGGTGTCTTATAATTATGTCCACCACTGTAATTTATAATAGATGGAGACACTGTAAAATATACATTATTTTTTTTAATATATTTTAGGACATTTTGAATTGAAATTTCTCAATTTTTTATTTCAAATTATCATGTTCCTTGCAATTTTGTATTGCCATATTGATTACAGATATTAGTATTATTTATCTAAATGCATTCAAGTTTGAAAAGACCTGTAATCTGGAATTTTCTATAATCCAGAATTGCCATATTTGCGATGATTCTGGATTAAAGAAGTTATACTGTAATAGAAGTTTAACTAAAAAGATTATATTAATATTTGTATCATGCAATAATTTACATAACAAATATACATATATAAATATACAGTAAAGGCTGCTTAATTTAATCATGGTCAATGTTATAAATTGTTTAATAAATGTTATTGAAATCAACAGGACGAGGGTCTGATTACCTCACAGGCCTACTAGGTCGCGGCCTTGGGGTCACTGCAGACAAGGTCCCAAAATGACAAAATTATTTAGAATTTTTTTTTAATCATCTAGGAAATAAATAACCTCAAACCCCAATATCTAAGTAACAGACACCTCTATAAGCACCTTGCCTGTAATGTTCCGTTGTCTGAAAACAGCTTAAATTAGGTATGCTGTAGACAAGATATTTTTGTTAGAATTATCTTTTAAGAAATAATATTTCAGACTAGCCGGTCACTCCCGTGTGAGGCCAGATGTCTCCTGCAGCGTATAGCCCGTACTTCGCTTGGGGCCCAGAAAGTGCATTTTACATGCAATCAGAAAAATATAAATAAAATACTTCATTTTAAACTATATGAAAATAACTAATAAGAATATCGAAAAAGCATGTAAATAAAGATTTTGCGACATAAATAATTTCTTGAGTTCCCTGACAATGACCCACATGGCCTTACCTGTGATTATCTAGGGGAAAGGGAGAACTTTCAGATAAAATAACAAAAATGGGATAGCCTTAGATACATGACGATCATTGTAAATGGGCACTGTAATTTCACACCTAGAAATTGTTAATACGGTGATCAAAATAACGGAACCCTGTGTGCTTCTCAATCATATATCGTTAATACAGCGATCTCTATAACAGGGCCTGTGAATGCTGCATGCATAAATCGTTAAAATAACTATCATTTTAACAGAGCCCTGTGGGTTTCACGCCTATAAACAGACTATATAGCAATCACTATAATGAAACCATTTCCATACCCAAGTTCATAAATATGGTGATCAGTATTTAAATTGCAAATCTTTATTTTTTAAAAATGTATTTTGATAAGAGGAGGAAATGTGCTATATTTTGTATAAAAAATGAAACCCAATCTATAAAGGACGAAAAGTGCAAAAACAATTTATAAAGTATTAAATTTAATAAAAAATATTTCCTTGGAAAAATGTTACGCAAAATATCTAATAAAAAATCAGCAATAGTTAGTTGTAGTAAAATTACTGAATCTTTCAATAAACGTTTTTTTTTTTTTTAACCTTTTCTTACCTAAATGATCATTTTATCAAGAGTAAGTTATTTTTATATATAGTAATATTAGATGTTATCATTACGTATTTTCCTAAATTGTTTTATGTTACCATACCAATCAGATATTATTAAGAAAAACTCCTGGTTCAGAGGGTGATCACATTAACTTATAGCATCTACTGTATTAGCATCATAATAAAATGACATTTGGAAACTGGCATACTTACAATTTTTATTTGCTGACTGTGAAGATTTCTGTACTTCAGTCATATATAATGTTCCGATAACAACAAAAAATATAATTCCCCCTACTAGAAGCATCCAGGAAATGCAATGAGAATAATTTGTACTTGTTCCCTGTATCTTTCCTTCATGAAAATCTCCATTAGATATTGGATTAGATAAATATCCATTCGTTCTAAATCCTTGCTCTGAAATATATAAAAAAATATATATATGAAATATTCATAGGATATATAAATTTTAACATTTTAAAATAAAATTGATAACAAATAAAAAGCAAAATATGAAATTTTATAGCATTAATGAAATTAGAGTAATAATGAACAGAGGAAAGTATATTCAACTAGGTAAATTATATTCAATGGTTGGAGTATTTTCGCTCTGTTGGAAAAAATCTCAACTATGATACTCCAACCATTGAATAGAAATTAGAGTATTTCTTTATTATAATGGACCCTTGCACATTACAATTATGCCAAGATTGCAGTTATGATTTCTCCAACGTCGTCATCAAGCTTATATATATGACACACATCATATATGTCATATCTATAAAATATACATCAAATATGTCATATTGTATATACATGTCAATGTCATTATAATGAATATAACGTGGTCAAGGTCATATATGTCATAACATCATATGACTATAATGTCATACATATGTCATATATTATTCTACCTGGTTGCCATATGAAACAAAATCACAGGGTTGCCACGCCAGGCAAAAGATCTCCAATTTGTTGCTAAAAAAGAAACGCTGTTGCATCTGCACCAAGAAATTATACAAACAAGTAGAAAAATATGTGGGGATTAAATGGCACCACAACACCAGTTAAGGGTAAATAAAATGAGTGAAAGATTTATAGGTACTTTTCCGTTATACGGACACCATTGTCGCTAAGCATACATTTACATATATTTTGGCATGGTGTCTGTATAACAGAAAAGTACAGATTTGTATTTTGGGTCATTCCAAGCCAAATCAACCAGTGACTCAACCTGACCATTTCAGATTTTGATGAAACTTATTGGGATCATTCTCGCTGATTATATAAATGAGAATATATTTTTTTTATTTTTTTATGTCATTAGATTTTCATACAATTATTTTTTTTTTAATTTTGAAAAATTACCATTTGCTAATGCATAAATGTTTTCAATTTTGATTTTCACAGGTTCTATCAGGTGTAGGTAGTTGTTTGACCACTCATTTTAAAGAGAATTATATAAGCTTTAATTTGATATGCAAGTTGACTATGGTTGGTTAAAGAAATGTATTTTTAAAATTAAAAAAAAAATTATGTAGTGTTTTTTTAATTTATTTATTTAAAAATATATATATGCTTTTTGTAATATTATAAGCTTGGAATTTTTAGAGTGGGATCTCAATGGGATCAGGAATTATGAAATAAAAGCTGAAGATTAACATACAATAATAAATAAATAACAAAGTAAGTTAGAGTTAGATTATTATTGGTATGGTAATCTAAAGCTTTTATTTTATAACTCCTAATCCCATTGAGATCCCATTCTAAAAATTTCAAGCTTATATTACAAAATATATTTTTTTCAAAATTTTTAAAAAAACACTATCTAAAAAATTTTTAAAAATTAAAATAATACATTTTTTAACCAAGCATAGTCAATTTGTCTATCAAATTAAACCTTATGGAATTCTTTTCAAAAGGAGTGGTCAAACAATTCCCTGTGCCTGATAGAGCCTAAGAAAATCAAAATTGAAAACATTTATGCAAGCCAAAAAAGGCTGATTTTTTTAAATTAAAAAAATTGTATGAAAATTTAATGAAATTAAAAAAAAAATTTTTTTTAAAGAAATATTCTCATTTATATCAGGGAGAATGATTCCTGACAGTACATCTTTAAAATCTTAAATGGTTAGGTTGAATATTGAAAAGTTTTGGCTGATTTGGCATGGAATGACCCTTTTTAAATGAAATGATGCAATGCAATTGGAACCCTATTTTACTAGAACTTTCATCTACACTTGGTTAATGGAAAAATACCAAAACATGCAAGGGGCAGCATATTCAAGGTTAGACATAGGCTTTAGATCAGGGTTATATTAGATATTAATCAGGGTGGGTTTAACAATCCTGGTGAAAATATGTTTTGACCCTCAGTGGTCAAAACTCATCTTGACACGGAAAGGACATGAAAATTTATTTTGTTAAATGATAAATTTAATACAACTTTTGGAAGGGTTTGTCAAAATAACATTTAACAATATTTAATACAACATTTTTGAAAGTATTTTACTTAGTAATATACTTTAATTTTTATTACTTTTTAATTTCACAATTTTTTTAAATGATAAGCATATCATAACAGTATTGGAATATTTTTAATAACCTGATTACATATAATTTATTTTTATATAAAAAGTGAAGGAAACTAATCTCATTAAGTGAAAGAAATTTTTAAAAAATTATTTAGAACTCAAAAAATTTTTCCAAGCATTGCTGTATCAAGATAAGACGATTTAATAGTCATTCTGAATGATGTCAAACTTGAAAAATAATCTTTTCTTTCTACTGATGAAGCATTAGCACAATCATTTATCAGGTGCATTATGAAATTTACAAACTCAAAATGAATATTTTTCCGATTTCCATTACTGTCCGCAAAATAGCGTAATGTTAAAGTTGAAGGAAAAAAAAAGGAACAGGTGTGTTACACTCATGCACCAATATTTGGTGACTTTTCGATTGGCAATATTTACAAGCTGACTCAAAACCAATAACTTAATACAATAGCCAGGTTACCATTAAAAGAAAAAAAAATCCCCAAAATTTGGTGACTGTTTTCCTTTTTATAACAGACTTTTAAAAAAACTGTGTGTGAGTATGCGAGTGACTTCATAGCCAAAAATATTTATGAAATGTATGTTTGGTACTTTTATGTTAGCTGAACAGCAGTGATATAACATATAGGGTAGATGTGCCAGTAATGGACACCCTTAAGGAATTTCTTTAAAAATTATTTTTTTAATTAATAGTTATAATTGTTATATTCCACATTTTTTAATATTATAGTAATCTACCAACAATATTTAAACATGCTCACAGTCACAATTCCCAGTGTGAATCGAAATTTAATTGTAAATAACAGAAATAAATCAAAACACCCTAAATTCCAGTAATGGACACCCCACAAAAAGTAATAGATAATTGATATTATGATTGTATTTAAAACTATAATTTAAAGAAAGCATATTAATGAAATAAAAAAAGCTGAATTTTTATTGGTTATTTTTTTATAAACCAAAAACACTGAAGGTGGCCCATTACTGAAAGGTGGTCCATTACTGGCACATCTACCCTATATATATAAATACGAATGTATATTAGGGATGCAACGGATATCCAGCTGATTTTTCAATAATATCATTGGATATCCGAATCACAATCACTGGATAACTGACTTCTCTGCTGGATATCCAACTCTCTACATAAGTTCTGTCAACAATATGCATAGGACAGAATGACAAATTGTATTTGAACATTCTCGATAAAAGTGACACATAAAACTAATAGATACATTTTATAAACTGATGTGTCTAATCATATGCAGTCAAATTGAGATGTGATGTCATTCTGTACCAATCTTTAATATATGACTGACAATAATGTATATTAGGCAATTTTATGTCAGATTTTTAAAAATCAGTACAGCATTAAGAACAATTACAATTTAACTGCTTTGAGATTCCAAGTTCTCATAAAAATATTACAAAAAAATCAAGAACATTTTACATCATGCAAAATAAATTTTATAGATTCTTTACTCAAATCGTTATTATTAATGTATTTCTTAATATTTATTAAGAATTGAAATTTAAGTAACTTTTTTAATAGTAAAACATACTGGAGATTGTAAATTAGAGCTGTACCGAATACTCCGTATATATACTCGGTGTTCGGCCTACTCGACCGATACGCAGTAGTTAGCATTTTTTAAGCATATTTGAAGACAAAAGAATTTATAACTGATCTGTAAAAAGTTATTTGAATATAAATGTATAATATATGCAATAATTCATAAAAACTATTTGCTTGGTACATAAAAATATATCTACAAAATATAGAAAAAGGTAACAAAAAACCCTGATGTAAAATTAATGCAGATTAAAATTAATTTAGCTTTATAATTTATACAAATAAAAAGTCATTTTTAAGTCTGAAGGAAAATACTATGATTCTGGATAAAGTTTGTAGAAACAGAAAAAACAATAAATGCAATAAAACAAATTTTAATAATTTGTTATATTGTAAATTATGTTACAAAAGCACCAACTGTTCTACATTTTCAAAAGACAGGGCATTATTTTATTGTAAATTTGGCCTGCCTCAGAAAAAATACATTTGCTGCAAGCACTTTTAAAATACTGCCTTTGTATGCTGTACATATGAGAAAATGAAAAGCAAATGTGAAGACAATACAATTTTGTTAATCAAAAGAAAATAAGGTAGCGTTAGAAAATATGAAACATTTTGCATTATTCAATGAATGTTACTACAGTTTTAAAATTTTGAATTTACAAAAAATTTCTTAAATACAATGGTGCACAATAAATTAAATTTCGAATTGAAATTAATTTTTAAAAATACGATTATATGCTCAAGAAACATGTTTATGCATATATATAAACACACACACATAGGACTGTTATCCCTAAGCTTACTTCATATGTACATCAGCGATTCTTTTTTACACACAACTACTCAGTATCAGAACTCTGTACTCGGCCGAGTACTCGGTACTCAGCCAAAGCACTACTCGAAACTCGATACACCTCTATTGTAAATAGTAGATTGAAAACTTATTTTTTCCTCCAGAGAGTAAGTTAAGTAAAACCACAACTACAATTTCAGAGCAATTAAGATTCCCTTCATCAGGGAATAAGACAGCTAATTAATTGCTTTGGAAAATATTATTGCAATTATACTTACTCTCTGAAAGAAAAAATATTTTTTAATCTACTGCATAGCTTTAAATAAAAAGAAAATAAGAATTTTTCAAATTTAATTTAAGCCCACAAAATCTATTTTTTAAATAAAAATTACTCAGCTAATATTTTCTTCTTAATATTATTAATACATACAGTTAAAAATTTTGATGATAATAATAAATGATATTTGAACTCTTTATAATAAATTTAAGAATTTAAATATTTTTAGAAAAATGTATTTTTACTTTCAGGTTAATAAATAACTTCAAATTTTATTTTACAAAATATGACTTTATTAATTTTCTTTCTTTCTTTTAAGTTAAACAATTAAACAGGCCTTTTTTTTTTTTTTTTTTTTTACTTTTATGTTTAAAAAAAAAATTATATTTATTATCCTGCCCTTTGGTTTACAAAATAGCACCCTTCTTGCCCCCTCCAGTAAAATAATTAGCACCCTTCTTGCACTCAGTAAAAAAAGTGCCCTTTCTCCTTTTTGCATTAAAAAATTTGCTTTCATAGTAAAAACTGACTCAATGTTGTCTTAAAAAGAGTGTTTTGACTTTGAAATATCAAAAGTGGCTTTAAAAACCAAAAGAATACCTTTAACTAGGGATGTAACGAATATTCGGCCACTATTCGGTATTCGGCCCTTTTGCCGAATATTGAACCGAATATTCGGCCGAATACCTATAGCCGAATATAATTTGATATTTTGCTGGGAACAGATGTGTTACACTGACGCTAAAATGTAAACAAAAGATTGGCGACTATTTGGTTGGCGCGATTTCCAAGACTGCGCCAAGCAACTACGGTAACTAAATACAAGCTTAATAGCCGGGTTGCCATAAAAGAAAAACAATCCCCAAAGTTTGGCGACTTTTTTCTTTTTTTTAACCGATTATTTTTTATTTTTTTTTTTAGCGTCAGTGTAAAGCATCTAAGCCTTTTGCCGAATAGTTGCATATTTGGCCGAATATTCTAAGATATTTGGTTAAATATGTTCCAGAAAATCAAAACAAAATGTGATTTTAAATGTTTTCAACAAACAATATTAAAAAAAATTATATTTTAATACATTAATTATTATAAGAAATTGATAGAGTGAAACAATATTTAAAAAAATTATATTTTAATACATTAATTATTATAAGAAATTGATAGAGTGATAGTAAATTATACTTTATACATAAATAACAATTTTATTAGCAAAAAACTTTCAATCTTTCTTTTACTATACATATAAAGAATCTCATAATAATTATTGCATTATTTATACTAATCTGAATATTCTGTTTGTGGATTGTGTAGGTATAATATAATTGTAGAAAAAGAAGATGGAACAAGAAATCTGTCTGACATAATATTAGTTTATTTCCGAAAAATTAAAACTTCCCAATTTTGGGAGACTGGGCATAAATGAGTTAGCTAATTTTTTTGTGAAATTGTTTTTTTTTTTTTTTCCCAAAAATAAAAATAATTCACAAAAATAATAATAATTCACAAAAATAATTAAATTCACAAAAATAGTACTCTGGGGGGAAAAAATCTGGACAGACCCCTTTTGACATACAGAATGTAAATTTACTAAGTTTGAATTACATGAAAAAGGATATAAAAAGACAGAGGACACATGCAAGTTCTTATTTTTGCTGGATGAAATGATTTTACTAAAATAAAAAAAAAAGTTTCATTTTTACAGAGGTAATAAGTTTCTATTTTAGATAAAATATATATAAATTGCTAGAACTATCTATGGATTAAATAAAAAAATATGAATTAAATTATTATTTACATTTTTTAAAGTCATATGTTATTTTATTGGCATTAAAGTATTTAAAATATTACAAAAAATACATTCAGTTGTTATGATTTTTAAACACTCAAACAAAAAATTAATTTCAATTAGTCCTTAATTAAATTTTTGATTTTAAAACTTTAAAAAAAACAATTAAAATAATATTTTTTAAAAGTCAGTATTCGGGCCGCCGAATATTCGGTATTCGGCCTAAAATTTGGCTGAATATTCGGTATTCGGCCAAATCACTATTCGTTACATCCCTACCTTTAACAATTAAAAAAGTGTTCTTAAGAATAAAAAAGTGCCCTTTTCTCACCAGTAGCACCCTGCCCTATTTTAAACCTAGGGAAAACTCTGTAATAGCAAGGGTCGATCCAGGCAAAATGTGGGGCCTATTTAGAAAACCTTCACAAAAATCAATTAGATAAAATGAGCCCCTTTACAAAAATCAATTTGATAAAACGGGCCTCTTCACAAAATTCCTTTTAATAAAGGATTCCCTTTCACAAAATTCTATTCTGTAAAAACTTACTATTTATTAATTATTCATTACTTTGTGTGATGAATGAAATGTAATGTAAAAAAAAAAAATAAATTTCTCCCGAGACGAAAACTTTAGTAAAAAGATTTTTAAAAGTTTTTGTTAATAAATGCTTGGTTCGAATTAAAGTAATTTGATTCCAACTTTCGTTACAAAAGAGTATTTTTCACAAAAATAACCTTTACTTTTCACGGGCCCCAAGAAAAAACCCTGCATCGACCCCTGAATAGAGTTTCGACCACTGTCCTGATTAAAGTAGTTTTGTTTGACTAGTCAAAATTACAACCCTGCTTCATTTGTTGAAGCCAAAGTGATGAACGAAGGCTTCTACCAGTGAAATTTCCTTCACAAGAAGTTTAGAATTTGATTATGAATCCCACCATTCTGCCCTAATAGGAGGGGAGAAGCCATTATACAAATAAACAGTAACAAATTTTAATAAACAATCAACAAGATGAATGACAAACATTGTACGATATACGTGATGCAATGATTATAAAAAACGATAGCCTTAAGAAAAATAACCTGTTAAATTCATTCATGACCATAAAAAAGTAAGCAATTTCAATAACTGCGAATTAAAATTTTCAAACTATTTAACAGAGATAAGAAAGGAAACATTATACACAAGAATGATAAATAATATGATTAACAACATACAGTTATATTAAAAAATTTTCATACCTCGTTTCGATTTATCCTGAATGGAAGTAGTAAAATGAAAAGGTGACTTATAATCTGTGCCCCACGAAGAAGACGAACCTAAAGATTTTCTCTTCAGAGGGCTTTCATAGTTTGTATCATCTGAATATTTTTTAAGACCTACACCAAGTAAATGTGATGAAGACACAGGACTGAGAGATTTTGTTTTACGAAGTCTAGATGACTTACTGCTAAATGGACTATCTGAGTCAAAATCTGAATCAGAGGTTTCAACATCGAATGCAGAGGATCTCCCGGGGCTTCTTCTAGTTTTAATTTTACCATGTTGGTTATGATGATGAAGTAAAGATCTATCATTTTGAGTTTTATGGCCCTGACCCAATATTGGTATGTGCACAGGTGAGGGTTTTTTAAAAATATCAGAGTCTTGAGAAGAATTAAGTTCACGAGAACGATTTAAATTCAATCGTTCTGATGACTCATTTCGACTGAGAGTTCTTTTCTTTCGTACTCGGCTTGATACGGCACTTTCAATCTCACTGTCGTCTGAACTAAATGCATTAAGAGAAGAGCGTTCTTTAGTTTTAACTGGGCCATTTCTTTTTCGTAAATTTGTTAATCTTTTTTCCCAAAGAGCTCTGGTAGTGGGAGTAATAGGACCCACATCTTCTCCATAATCTTGAAGTGATTTTCGTAATTCATCATCTGACAACCGGATGGCCATATAAGTGATTCGCTTGGTTATACGACAAGTTAAGTTTTAAAATGTGTGAACGTTGCTTTCAGATGACTTTAAGGTTTAAAATGATCGATCCACCAAAATATGGTCAACTTTTTTTCTCTGTAGTAACTGTGTCTATAAATATCTGAAGAAAAAAAAGAAAAATTAATATATATTAATTCAGGCAATCTAATAAACTTTAAATAGATCACAAAAACAGATATGATGGAAATTCTATGCTAAGTTTTTTATAAAGAGAATGTTTCACTTACAATATAAAAATTAATAAATAAAATACAGTATAGAGAAAAGGAATTTAAATAAAACATTGGTCACACCGAAACTATAGCAGTAAAAAAACGAATTTCTTGAGTCGGATTATCTGGAATGAATGAATCAATGAAAAAATCTCCAGTAAAAATCTGGAATGAATAAAATTTATTGAAGTATGCGTTTGCAAGTAACATAAATAAATCTGTTCATTTTTCTTTCATTTTAGATTGTTTCCAGTGTTTAGTTTATTGAGAATAAATAAGGCAGTTGAAGGGTTGAAGTTCCATATTTAAGCGGCCATTGGACACTACGCACGCGTGGCAATAGCCACGCCTCTATCTCAGACTAAAGAACTCTTGTTCAGACTAGAGGATTTAAGTTACTTAACTTTAACAAACTTTACTGAATGTTTTTAAACATTGTAGAAATTAATGGAGTGGAGAAGTTAAATCTACTTCCGGGCATAGATTAAATATAGTCATACTTAATTTGTGGTTCTGGGTCACCCACTTCAAAAACATAAATTAAGTTAACTATCATACAGTCCCTCTAAAATAAAATGACTATCCAAGGTGAGCTCCGCGGCCCTTATCTCAGGTCAGTAACTGGTCAGTGCCTGATTTACGGCAGGGTATTCGAAGCATGGGCCCAAGGCCCCCGAATTTCAAGGGCCCCCAAATGCTACTGAAGATTTTTCAATTATTGGCCAAAATCTTATGAAATTTTTACTACTAAAAATAATATGGAAAAATCTGTTTATCGTTTATTTCATTTAAAAATAACTTTTTAAGGGGCTACTTTACTCAAGTGAAAACTCCCGCTTGCTAATGTTAATCCTATGGGAGACATTTTTTAAAATATCTCGTTTGCACTTCAATATTTTAAAATGATTTTTTTTTCATTGGATAATTGAGGTCAATCTCTAAAAAAGCTTTTTTTTTCTTTTTCGATTTTGTTTACAGTTTTTTTTTTATTAATGTATTTTTTTATTCTAGGCAGCTGTAAGCATTGGTGCAAAGGGGAGAGTTTGCGGTGTTAGAATGGGGGTTGGCGAGAGTAGCTTGTAGGGGGCAAAGCCCCCTAGTAGAAAAAAGTAATAAAACGCTAATAGACAATGATATAATTAATAATGCAAATAGGGATTGTTAATAAAGAAGGGGAGAGGGCTGAGAGAACTACTTTTTTTAATATCGCATTTAGTTCACATGACAGATGTTATTATAAAAGAGTATAATGGCGGGCTTCGTTCGCTATCGGGCCGGTTCAGATATTCGAAAAAACGAAAAAATAGACCAGTAAATTTTTACTTTATATAAAAAAAAATGATTTTATTTTTCTGGAAAATGAAATTTATTTGGATTTATTAAAGGAAGGATAAAGTATTTTGAAAGGAATATAAAACGAGCGGTCTTCGATCACACTTACCCACTTGTTCGATAAAGGTAGAGGGCCATTCAGAAAATGCGTTTCAGAAGTCGCGTTTTGAAGCGAATTAAGGTCGTTATGAAACAACAATCGCTTATAACGCAAAATGTAATTCATTAATCGAAAATGAAAAAAAAAAAAATTCCAAATCATTTCATAATTTATGGATGCAAGCAGGCAGGGATTGACAAATGTGGTCGCCAGTGGAGAACTGAGAACTGAATTTTGTATACGGCGACCAATTTAAGCAATCTGGCTTTTTTTTTTTTTTTTTTTTTTTTTTTTTTTTTTTTTTACAAAATTTCCTAAGAAGTGAACTTAAATGGCATTTTAAATTTTGATAAAATGTCTCATTACAGATGTTGGAAAGTTATGAAATAAAATATTCCAAAAAGAAATAGTTTTAACTTTTGTTTTTAATTTGGCAAAAATTAATTCATCAAATGCAAATATTAAAGTAATAAACTCAGAATTATTTAACTGACTTCGACAAGAAACTAGGCAAAAATGTTTTCCAGCTTCACGATTTCCTCGATGCCCCCCCCCCCCCCCTCATCAGATATAGATTTTGTAGCACTCAACTATCCGGACATTTAAAGCATTCGGCAATCAGCATGTCCTAAACATGCCGGTTAATTCAACCTTCACAGTACATTTTTTTTTTCAGAGATATGTACCAATTCGGGTAAGTTTTATTAGAAAACTTTCTAAATTATGTAGTATTCTAAATTATGTAACTTATAATTCTAAACAATGCTTCTTATTAATTTTTCTCAAGTAATTCATGAAAAACTTTTGCGCTTTTTGAAAATTAATGACGGGGAAGGTGGGGTGGGGGAGAGAGAGAGAGAGAGAGAGAGAGAATAATTTTTTACTGGCGACTAACATTTTTTGCTGGCTACCAAATTTTATCAATTGTGTAAAGTTCTGGATGCAAGTATCATATTTTTACATTTAGTTCTTGAGATAGAGCGCCCACAAAATTTTTGTCACATACAGACAGACAGACAGACATTTTCTAAAAACGGTCAAATCGTGTTCATGACCTTTTAAACGTATAAATCCGTCGAAAACCGGAAGTCGAGAATTTTCATGAATCCAATACTTTCTTCTTGTAAAGATAGAAGAAAGTAAAAATTGTTTTTAAAACTTCAAGATATGAAAAAACTAGTCGGATGTGTCAATCCCAAAACTTTCTTCTATCTCACACAGGTTTCGCATACACTAAAAAGAATCAGCACCAATTTATATCAAGGTCTAACTAAAATTCAAGTTTTATTAAATTCCGTGCATTATTTCTTGAGATATGGCTATCGCTAAAATCGTGTAAATCTTGCAAAATGCTGCATAGTAGTGGCACCTGCTGGGCGATTTTTACCAAAAACTAATCAGCACCAATTTATATCAGAGACTAACTGAATATAAAGTTTATTAAATTCCTAGCATTAGTTCTTGAGATAGAGCTATTGTGGAAATCACGAAAAATGCTGCATAGCAGCGCCACTTGCTGGGCGAGTTTTACCAAAAACTAATCAGCACCAATTTATATCAGAAACTAACTGAAAATAAAGTTTTTTTTTAATTCCGAGCATTAGTTCTTGAGATAGAGCTATTGTGGAAATCGCGAAAAATGCTGCATAGCAGCGCCACCTGCCAGGCGATTTTTACCAAAAACTAATCAGCCCCATTTTATATCAGGGACTAACTGAATCTAAAGTTTTATTAAATTCCGAGCATTATTTCTTGAGATAGAGCTATTGCGGAAATCACAAAAAATGCTGCATAGCAGCGCCACCTGCCGGGCGATTTTTACCAGAAACTAATCAGCACCAATTTATATCAGGGACTAACTGAATCTAAAGTTTTATTAAATTCCGAGCATTATTTCTTGAGATAGAGCTATTGCGGAAATCGCGACAAATGCTGCATAGCAGCGCCACCTGCCGGGCGATTTTTACCAAAAACTAATCAGCACCAATTTATATCAGGGACTAGATGAATCTAAAGTTTTATTAAATTCTGAGCATTAGTTCTTGAGATAGAGCTATTGCGGAAATCGCGAAAAATGCTGCATAGCAGCGCCACCTACCGGGCAATTTTTACCAAAAAGTAATCAGCACCAATTTATATCAGGAACTAACTGAATCTAAAGTTTTATTAAGTTCCGAGCATTAGTTCTTGAGAGAGAGCGCCCACAAAATTTGTGTCACATACAGGCACAGACTCACAGACACACATTTTCTAAAAACAGTCAAATCGTGTTCAGGACCTTCTAAAACGTATAAATCCGTCGAAAACCGGAAGTCGAAAATTTTCATGAATCCAATACTTTCTTCTTGTAAAGATAGCAGAAAGTAAAACTAGTCGTTGGGGGCCACCGTAATACTTACCCATCATGGATATGCATAATGTAAAATATTAAAATAAAAATGTGTAAACTACTTATAAAATGCATTGCAATTCAAATAAAATCGTGGCTTGATGACGCCATAAACTTTAAAGGCTCGATTACTGAATTGCTTGAAAGAGGTTTTTCCTTATAACTCCAAAAATAATAATCCTATTAACTAGCGGTTTATTGAATCTGATTAAGCGTCAAATTTCCAATTAAAATATATCTTTGAAGTGAAATTTGGATGAAATACAGGGTCATGAAAAATCGAAGAGTGTGGAAATAGGATTCCAAATATCTCGGCAACTCATTATCCGATCGACTTCATGCTTTATGTAAAATTTATGTTTTTTTATTGTCTTTTATATTCATTTCTTAAAATAAACAATTTCGAAAATTTTTATATACCTTTTATCCGAACGAATATTTCGAGAGTCCGAAAAAAATAGTTCCGGATAATCGAGGTTACTGAAATTCAATAATCTTCTTCCCATTATTGCATACTAAGTACACACCAAATTTCAAGTCTGTATCTCAATTTTTTCAGGAGATAGAGCGTTTACAGACACACACATAGACGGACGGCAAAATTTTTTTTCTAAAAATATGTTTTTCGGAATCTCCAGTGTCTGAAACGTGTAAATCCGTCAAAAAAAATTTTCGATTTTCAAAACGATTACAAGACTTACCCTATACTACGTATGATGGGTAAGTAAAAGAAAAAGAAAAGAAAAAAAAAACATTATTATTATTATTATTATTGTATAGTTGCGGTTAAAAAAAAAAAAAAAAAAAAAAGTGGAGACATTTTGTTAATTAAAAAAAAAAAAAAAAAAAAAAAAAAAAGGTTATAACATGCCTTAAAATAAGCATTTATAAACACAAAGTTTCTTTTGCTACCACTGGTTTCCGAAAACGTTTCCGAGTGAATTTTATAGTGTATTAACTCGTTTTCTCAAACCGTAATGTCTGTTTTTTGGATGCTATCCATTCTCCATTAAACATTTTCTGCTGCGTAATTGAATTCATACATGCAAGATTAACAAAATAATGTTAATATTAATGTTAATGTAAATGCTGTTAATTTATCATGTTTGTTTGTAAAACATGTTTGTTGACATCAAAATGTTCGCTTGAGAATGGATAACCTCTGAAAAATCTGTATTCGGAGTTGAAAAAGCTGATTAACGCACTGTAAAAACTACTCGCAAACGTTTCCGACAATCAGAGGCAACAAAAAAAAAACTTGATTGGGCACTTTCGTATTATAGCGGCCTCCGAGGATGAATCGCCAAGCGACCAAGATTTATCGCTAAATGATAAAGCATATAGGACATTATAATACTATATGAAGTATATAACATTTCGTGGCGCCCAGTTATAGTGATATATGATGCATATATAACGTATATATATGACATGTGTATAAGATATAAATATGACATACAATACGTATATAATGGCGTATATGGTACGGTGAGATCTTGAAGCTTTCCCAGCTAATAAATATAGGTTCTAGCCTAAAAACAGTTCCCACGGCTCGAAGTAGACCACCTAGGCAGGTCGGAACTTCAAAAGCACTGTTCGATCTTTTCCTGGTGACAATTGAGACTGCTAAGTTGAAAAGGCCAGACTCGCAGGCGACATTGCATGACACTTAAATGGATGACCCAGACCCCCCATATTCTCACGGTTGCAACTTTGCTTCCCAGAGCAATCGAGATGATAAAAATTGGCCGGAGAGAGGAGTCGGTTTTGGAGATCCGAGGGGAGAGGAGAGTTTTCTCTCTGCTTGGAAGAAGTGACAATTCTGCTTTGAAGAAAGAGGGTTTGCTCCCTGCCTCTGAGGGGAGACGACTTCGGTTGTTACTTGATAAGGAGACCAGTGCCTCAGCGCCGCTAGGTGAAAGTGAGGGGTACATTTAGGGCCCCTTGATTTGAATGAATAGAGACTGTATCCCACAAACTCTAGGCCGTCTAAAGACTCTGATGAAAACACAACCCATTACTTTGAGGGTAAAAGAATATTCATTGATTCATCACTACTTGTAATTTTCCAGTGAATAAAATTCTTCTGGTTTTAAATAATTAATCTGTCTCCCGTGTTTCTACGCTACCAAAATAGAGAGATCCCGTTCGGAACACAGGAGCCATGACAGTACATATATGAGCATTAGAAGTATATACAGTCAAACCTCGTTAACACGAACACTCTTAACGCGAATTACTTTTAGCACGAACTGTTTCCGATTGCTCCGGCCAGTTGTATGTAATGTATTTAAGTTCGGATAACACGAACTACTTTTAACACGAACAAAAAAAGTTTCCCCTTGAGTGTTCGCGTTAACGAGGTTCGACTGTATATGCGTATATACCTATGATGCATATATAAGCTTTGCTATGATCTTGGAGAAATTGTAACCGTAATCGTAATTGTGGATGCCGCTATAATACGAAAGTACCCTTTATTTTTATGAATGCTTCTTTAAATTTCGAAAATATATTGGTTTCTGAGGCTTCTAGCGATAAAGAACGCTTTTCGAAATCATACGGATAGCTCGGATGAGGTTATTGTATATATTTTCCCTCCATTACTACAGTTGAAAAGATCCTGGCATTCTCTGTCCTCGCAAAAATATGTGTCTGAATCATAGCCGCAGTTATTGTAACGCATTTTCCATTACTACAGTTGAAGAGATACTGGTCCTCGCAAAAATATTCATCGGAACCATCTACACAATCAATCTCTTCATTGCACCCCTGACAGCGTTGAATGCATTCGCCATTTGATTGTAAGCAATGCACCTTTCCATCATCGCATGTCGATGTAGCAGATGTTTCAACCAGCAAACGATAAACGTTGCGCGATACATAATAATACTTAACAACATACTGTCGGGAAGAATTGTTTAAACTAGTAAGTTGATAACAGAAGCAACTGAACGCTATTGAGTAACATTAAGTCGTGCAAATAAAAGGAAAGTGCTAACCAACATATGTTAATCAATATACCTGAATATTTTGTCGGGTTCTTCCTACAATAACATTAACTCTTGTTTAGACTGATGTCTGAGCTAAAGGCATTTTGAGGAAATTAAAGTTGAAGACCACGTTTTTTGTTTTATCTGACGATTTCTCATCCGACGTCCATTTTTGAATTCGGCTTTTTTTCATATCTGATAGTTTGCATCTATCCTTTTTGTAACTTTAACATTTTTGTAACGATTTTATGGATTTCTATTGCCTATTCAAAGAAAAATTATTCTAAAGTTACAGAATATCGTTAAAAACGCTTAAAAAAAATAAAGTGACGACGCCAAGAGGTCCATTCTCGAAAACAACAACCATTTTCCCAATGGTTAATACAATGAATTTAAAAGGGAATTTTCCTTGTGCCGTATATAATAATAGCTAAAATTTGTTTTACCGATTTTTATTCTTACACAAAGTTCTGGGTGCAGTTTTTATTAAATTATTTTAAATCAAATAACTTTTTTTATATGAGTGAATAAAATCTATTTTTGTCCGTAGGTACACGACTCTTTAAATAGGCATTAAATGTTAATCTAACCTTTTTGTAATGTTTATTGATTGAAAACTGGGGGAGCTACAGTGCCCACTGATTTTGAAAATTGCTGTTCCGAAAAAAAAAAAAAAAAAACACTTTAAAGTTTTCGTTACTGTTTACTCGCTGCGATGCGGTCTACTTCTATAACTCCATAATTACTCTTTTACTTTCTATGGAGATTTCTAACTAATAAAATATGATTTCCATGTTTGTAAAGAGTAGTTTAAGCAATAATTTTTTTTTTTTTTTAAATTTTGGACAGGTCGTTGTCGGTGTTACTCCTTAATTTGTTTTATTACTTCATTTTAAACTTAATTTTAGTTGTTTTCTCTATCATGTACAAACCAAGATATTTTTTCTTTTTGTTCGTTTCCATTGAAACTACTTAGTCCACAAATTATGTCACGCTTGGAGGAGGGGGAAGGGGGTTCATGAAATTGTGACAGTTTGTGACAAGGGGGTGGGAGGGGGTAAGAAGAATTGTGACATCACTCATTTTGGTTAAAATAAAATCATTTAAAATCAGCAGATTAAATTTTGAAGTTATTTTGAAATTACCAGATTTTGAGGTATTTTTTAATCGGGGCTAAAACAACTTTCATGTGATTAGTTTTCAATTATATTCCTTTCTTTTCAAAAAAAATATATTAATATTTTATTACTAATTGTATTACTTTATTGTAGATTAATAATGTTTTTTGTTGTAAACCTTGATCTTATTTCATACAAAATAAGTACATACGAATCATTTTTATTGTTATGCTCACAAATGCCATTAAAACTTATAGTTAAAGTTTAAAAATAAAATTTGGTTTTGATCTATAACGTAGTGCTTTATTTCTGAACTGCAAGTATATGTCTGTGTAATATAGCGTGACATGTGACAAGGGAGGGGGGGGGGGATATGGTGACATGTGACACTTTGTAACTAAGGTGGGAGGGGGGAGGGTAAAAATATTGAAACAAATGTGACATCACTTATGAACAGCCCCTTATATGAAAGTTTACTTGGTACGTACAGTTCTATCACTATTTTCATATAGAATTTTACGCATTATTTAATAGCAGAAAAATATTATAAAATTTGCGATTAAACGCTGAAAGATTTTCAATCTGAAAATATATATATTAAGCAAAGATTTCTTATTTAATTTAATGGTGCCACACTCTTTGGAAATTCTAAGCAGCTAAAAGGATCCACCTTAAGTTTTTCTCTTATTTATTACTATACTGATATAGTACTTTGGTCAACTTTTATAGAAAACGTTCCTCATGATTGTAATTTTTCTGTATGTAGCTTACTTCTACTATTTCTCTAACTTTTGGAAAATTGCTCAGATCAATGCAAAATATTAGTGTATTTTGAATGATTTATATACAAAATGTCTATTGAGATAAAAATAGTTTCGGCGGTATTATTAAATATATATATATTATATGACTGTTTCTATTTTTTTTTCTAACTTCTGAACAGTAAAACAAAAACCCAGTTGGCAGATAGCTTTGCATAAATCTTCTATTGCATATGTTTAGTCTTAGAGCAACATTAGAAAGCCTTATTTTAATTCAACATGTTATCTGAGACGTGCTTAAATACATTTTTAGATATTAAATTTTAATGTCTGATTTAAATTATTTTATGTCGGTATTTCATGGTACCATTTATATTATATCGCTTAAGTAATCTTACGATTAATTAACAGTTCAAAAGTGAAAGATACTTTTAAAGCAGGGGCGCCATTTGGAGGTGGCTATCTCAAAGTGAAGCACATTTATCAATAATGAGTAATTTGGTTAATTTTATAAACAAACTTAAGAATAAAGCTGTATCAGTTGCTTCTCAAATGTGCGCAACAAATGAAAAGGCAACCCCCCCCCCCCCCCGCCCTCTAAAACGTTTTGAAATTGCGCCCTTCTTTTAATGAATTAAATGATTTCAGATCCGCGAACGGGAAGTAGGAGGAAAGCTATGAAATGTAACATGTTTTCGCATTTTATTTATTTTAATTTTTTCATTCAAAATTAATTGATGAATTCAATTAAAATTTTATTATATTTTCACTATTTTACGTTTTTATTTAAAATCTTTAAGTGAAAAAAAAAATGTTACAAATGCATCATAAACTTATCAGCAAAATAATAAAACTAATAAAATTGTCAGCAAATACTGTGTGCATTTTTTCTAAAAGTGTACTATTCAGAAAAGTTATTTTCTTATATAGTAACGGGTTTTGTTTATAGCGGAATCTTCTACTATAAACGGAAAAAGAAAAAAAATGTAGTTTTATTTTCTAAAATGAAAATAACCTTTCTAAAACGGAAATTTTCGCTGTTTCTTTTTCTTTTTTTTTAAGTTTCCGTCTAAACAAATGTTATTATATTATACTTATATTGGGGAAGGGGGGGGGGGGGCGCATTGGAATTATTACCGTGGTCCGCGGTCTCTCTGTACGGCCCTGCGTATACTTATTTAGTTTTTATAAAGTATGTGACCTAAAAGTGACTTGGAAATTAGATAGAATGGAGGGAAAAAAATCATTATTGCTCAATTGATTATTAAAAAAATCGCAAACTCGTATAATTATTTATTATTATTTATAGCATCGGTGAAAAAGAACACTCAAATGTAATTTAATCTTTGCATTATATGCACGTCAATAGATGGCAGCAGTAAAGCAATTTATTAAACATTTTCTATGGAATAGACAAGACACCCTTTGGTGATATCAAAGATATTCCAGGATTCCTAGTGTACAAAGCCCATACACGTCTTGTGTATCCATCTTTGCTAGTGTATAGAATCTTTGGTGATATGGAGGGAGAATAAAATGTCATTGTATGCTTGCTGCAGCAAGTTCTTGCTCGCTCTCGACCACGTTGTTCGTTTCTTGGATATTATAAAAGTAATTTCAGGTAAGTTTATTTTGTTTTTCATAATAAAGTATATATTTATTTTTCCGATAAGTGAGTTTGTATACCTGAGAACTTTAATATGCTGACAAAAATTTTCTTATTTTCATACTAATTATTCAGCTGATCCATTAATATAGTGATTCTTATACCAGTCTTCCGTTTTCCTCTCACCGTCTCACCCAATTTTAACAACTGATTGTATACACTTTTATACATTGTAATAACTTTTTTATTCTTTTCCAAATACAATTTTCCTTTAATAATAAAAGAAAAAAGTGATTTTAACTAGATAAATTACATTCATACCGGTCAGATCATTTGTTTTATATAAATTAAATCGTAATACTCCTTTTTCCCGCATATTAGAATCAATGAGTTTGTTAGACATGATTGTTATTAATTGCGTTTCCAAGGGAAAAAAATAAAATACGGTATCTGAGATTTTTATGAATACCCGTTTACACAAAAATAATTAAAATCAGGGGGATGTAAAAGATTACTTATTTATTCATTGTTACCATAAAATAACAAATTTAACAAAAGAAAAAAAAACACACATATAAACTTACTGTGTTGGTGGAGCTAAGTATGGGTAAAAGTAAATAATAATTGGGAGGGTGTGTGCGGGGAGGAATTAGATGAATGATTAGTTACTGTAACTACAAAGCAGCAAGTAAAACAGAGAAATTTTAAATAATTGAAATAAATGTAATATATATATTTTTAATTTAACTATATTTTATCACAATTTTAAATTTAATAATAATTTATTAAATTTAAAGAATTTAAAAATTTTAATCATTTTGAAGATTTTCTGTTTGACAACTTTTTAATTAAAAAAAAATAATTTAACTTTAAAATCTAAAGATCATTTGCTGCGGGAGGAGGCAGTGACATTTTCAGAGGGGGCGGGGGGGGGATATGCTGGTGGAGCAAAGGGTATAAAAGAAGAAATTTTAGAGGGTGGTAAATTTAGATGAAATCTCCATAAAAGCCGATAATCCGTTGATATGCAAAAGAATATCACAATGTAAAATTTGAAAATAAATAAACTCTGTTTAATACTTTATTCCTACAAGAAATACATAAACAATCCATCATCTAAAGTTCACCTGAAATTCAACTCCCATTCCATCTAAGATTTAAAAAAAAAATCAAATTCAGCATTATTATAAAACTGATCTTTTTTGAAGGTGAAAATAAAATTTATTTTATTTTGTTAGTATAATTTATAAATTGTATATTATAGACAGTGTTAGGTTTCTTCCGGGAGAAATTTGTTTATTTCAAGACAGTGGAAGAAACTGGAAAAAAACGGAAGAAATGGAAGAAATCAACAGAAAACAAAACACATGATCAAAATTAAAATATTATGTAAACTATATAAAGATAATTAAACTCAATGCATAATTATATGAAATCTAAAATGAAAAACTTTATTAATATTAAAAATATTATTTTTTGAAATTATATTCCTTGAAATTATTTACATTCATCAGTGCTTCATTGAAAAATCTTTAAAATATATTTCCTTGTCACAGCTCTAAATACTTATGTTAATGTGCAGTCAAGTTAACATTATCACTCTTATTTTTCTATCTGCAAAATTAAATCACAATTAAATATTTGAAAATCAATGCGTACAATAACGTCTAGATTTTATTTAAGGCTGTTCTGAAAACCGAAGGAACTACACAATTCTGAATTCATTTTTCTTTGTAACCATGTTATTGGCAGGTGTTTTTATTCAGAAAGTGTGCAATCGAATACAATTTTCCATTTTTTTCATAAAGCCAGAAGACCTTTCAGAAAATACTGTCAAGGCTGGCATTTTGTACTGAATTTCCGGACGCGACAGCGCATAAAATGAGAAAAACTTGTCGTAATGTGACATCCATAGCTCATAACTCGATAAATACCGTATATACTCATGTATAAGTCGATCTCCCTAATTCTTACGCAAAATTTTGAAAAAAAAAAATGAATTTTCACGTATAAGTCGAACCCGATTTCTGGTTGTATGTTGAAAAATTATTTGTAATCGAGGATAAAAAAAAAAATTAATACATTTTCATTAAATTCGTAAAATTTTTTTTTTTTTTTATGTTTCTAATTAGACTTTATTTTTTAAATTGAACGTTTTAAAACTGTATAATTATGTAAAACTGAAGAAGCTTAAACTATTTTGAAACCTATTCACATCAATTTAGTGATACGTACATAAAAAGAAAAAATTCTTAGAAAAATCTATTCACACTTAATTTACAAGGGTAAACAACTTCTTAGACTGCTAAAATATAGTACTTCTTTGTATTGTAAGGACTTTTAGGAGAGAAATCTAGAAGCATTCTCAAGTTGAACTCTTTTTAAAAAGGGGATTAAAATTCTGGAAAGAATGCCCCTGTTTTGAAGGGAATTCTGTACCAAGAGAAAAGGGGTGCAGAACAATTACAGGAACATTATTGTTGAGTTTTTTTTTTTTTTTTTTTTTTTTTGTTAATCACAGGAAAATGACCATTGTTCGCTTTTATCTCTCTCCAACCTAGACCCCGGTGACTCCGGTATTTCTCTTTGTTATTTCACATTTCTTCCGGAGTGTAAAATATTTTTTTTTTTTTTTTTTTTTTTTTTTTTTTTTTTACTAACTTGTATATAAGCCGACCCCCATTTTCAACTCCCAAATTTTGTCTAAAATTCTTCGACTTATACACGAATATATACGGTAATTATTTTATCAAAAAATTTAAAACACCATTTGATTTCAAATCGCTTCAATAATCAAGCCCGCAAGTGCCATGCTTTAGCGTTTAAAAATGAGTTCTTAAATGGGCAAAATGTAAAATCTTTCCCATTATTGAGCGGGAAAATATTTTTTGAGAATCGCTCTCAAATGCAAACTGGTTACTTTCCGGGGATCTGTCCAGACTTTTCTCCCAGCAAGGTGTCAACGATTAAAATCAAATGATTTAAATCAGTGATTTTAATCATGATTTAAATCAATTGATTTTAAAAAAATCATTGATTTAAATCATTTTTTTATTTAATCTCTAGAAATCCTCATGAAAATTTAAATCTCACTAATGCTGTCTTTTCTCAATCAGTACTATATTCCTCCTCTGTTTTTGTCCCTAGTCTTTCCTCACTTGACCATTCTTATCTTTTCAAAGTCTCTTTTAGGGTGTTCCTTAATTCTGCACTTGCACCCTTTAGGTGATAAGAGGTTTAGATTCTTTATCTGAAAACCTGTTTTCCAGTTTACTATTGCACAGAGTGGAGATTTTCAATTTCTACTGCAATCACAATTTCTTTCTTACTGTAGCACATGGTAATCTCTTGAACCTTGTTACACTTTTGCTGTAGAAGATTTTTGATACTATTACTTACTTTAGTTAGAGTTTTGCTGTTATTACTTACACATTATTTAAGATCTTAGTTAAAATTCTAAAAAAATGTCTGCTGGAAGGAAAAGGGATATAATTTGGTTTTATTTTAATTAGGAAATTAAAGTAGGTAAAAAACTCCAAAACCCTCGAAAAAACTCGAACAATATCTAAAAGAAAATAAAGTGATGAGCGATTGCAAGAAATCTGCTGTGAATACATCTTTCAAATACAGATACAATTAAGCTTTGACACCAGCACATTTCTTAGCATATCTGTTGTCTCCAACATTTCAGCCAGAAAACTTATCTGCAGTAGAAAAAAACAAAGCAATCGAATTTGTGAAGGAAAATTACAAAGATACGTCTTTGATGGCTATTCTTTTAAAATTTATTGCTCGTGTAGAACCATTTAATGGGCCCTTATTTGAAGAAAAGGTAGTGAAAGAAGTTAACACTTTACATTGGTGGAAGTCTTTGACAATTGTAAAAGACTGTGTTCCATCCAAGGAACTATTAATAATAGAGCAAATTATGACTGCAAAGACTACATCTGCAGTTGAAAGAATGTTTTCAACCTTAGGATTTGTACATAGCAAATTACGAAACCAATTAGGAGTGGAAAAAGCTGCCAAACTCACTTTTCTATTCAAATCTCTTAATAAATAAATAATATTGTTGTTATTGTCTATTGTGTGTGATTAACTTTCTGTAGTTTCATTTCTAAAATCTGTTTTATAAAATTTATAAAGTAAATCATTATATGGTCTGCCAATTCAGCTATGTTTCAGAAGCTTGGACAAAATATTTAAGTTTATTGCATGCCTAACAAAGAAATACTTTATTTACAAATTTATGCTACCAAAAATAGGTATTTACCAGCTCTCTCTATATAGAGCAGTTAAATTTATTAAAAACATTAATTTACTTTGTTTTAAAAGAAAAATCCAATTGAAATAAAAAAAATCTGATTTAAATAAAAAAAAATCCGATTTTTTTAATTTTTTTAAAAAAATCAGATTTTTTTAATTTTTTTAAAAAAATCATGATTTTTTTACTCCCAGGGTCCTGTTTTTGTGAAATTGTGAACAGCTTTTTACATTTGTGAAAAATCTAGACATGATTTTGTGAATTTGAAACGATCATTATATTCAGGTTTTTGTTTATACATTTTTAAGAACATATATGTATGTATGTGAAATACACATATTTTCTTTATATATGTAAAGTGACAGTCAGATTTTACTTCTAAATGATTAAATTTGTGAAAGATTCAGTTTGAAGAGGGAAAAGTTTTGTGAAAAGCCTATTTTTAAGACAAAGAATTGTGTGAAGAGCCCTGTTTTAAGGTGAAAAGTTTTGTGAAGAGTCCTATTTTAAAGTGAAAAGTTTTGTGAAGAGTTCTGTTTTGAGTTGAAAATTTTTGTGAAGGGTCCTGTTTTGAAATGAAAAAAATTGTGAAGGGTACTTTAAAGGATCCAATTTCTTCCTAAACAGATCTCTGCTTTCTGACACATTTTTTTTTACTCAGTTTTTTTCGAAAACGCAT
Organism: Maratus michaelseni; assembly: GCA_963931845.1. Lineage (NCBI taxonomy): Eukaryota > Metazoa > Arthropoda > Arachnida > Araneae > Salticidae > Maratus > Maratus michaelseni. The sequence continues at coordinate 381,253,156 of OZ007590.1, read as the reverse complement.
GAAATTGGCAAGTGTTCTTATTCAGAAACTATGTAATCGAATCACGTTTCAACTTTTTTTGGTAAAGGTAGAAGATCGTTCAGAAAATAACGGTCAAAGTGGGCGCTTTGAACAGAATTCTCGACGCGGCACTGCGAGAATAAGGGGGAAAAAAAACGTCGTCATACGTGAAACGAATCGCTTATAACTCGAAAAGTAATTTATTTATCAAAAAATGGAAAACTCATTTCGATTCCACATCGCTTCAATAGTCAGATCAGCCAATTTCATGCCTTTGCATTTAAAAATGAATCAGAAAATGCGCCAGTAAGTTTCGCGTTGTTGTACTGGTCATTTGAGAACCACCTTAAATAGATTCAATTGTTTAGTTTTAATATTGTTTATTATTATTTATAATTCTTACTGCCGATTTTACAGAGGTACCTTTTATTTTAGTCATATTTACCATTTTTTTTTTCCAGTTGCTATTTTTACTTATTTTATTTAACATTATCCTGCAAATACTTTAAAAAGAATATTGAATACATTTCTATGCAAAAAATAATAATATTAAAATATAGCATTTTTCATAGTGCCCCCACAAAATTTGGAATATTAAAATATTGGTCATCACTTAGCGAATTATATGTAAATGAAGATATAATGTATCTGTTACGTAATGCATACATATATAAAATCAACTAATAGAATTTTCTAAAGTTTTTTGAGCTTTAAGTATTCTTTTAGTATCTCATTTGAATACTCATTTTAATATGTGCGGGGAAAAAAAACAATAAAACATAAAACTAGTCGTTGGGGGCCACCGTAATACTTACCCATAATGGATATGCATAATGAAAAATATTAAAATAAAAAATGTGTAAACTACTTATAAAATGCATTGCAATTCGAATAAAATAGTGGCTGGATGACGTCCTAAACTTACTGAATTGCTTAAAAGAAACATCCTTATAACATAACTCCAAAAACAATAATCCTATTAACTAGCGGTTTATTGCATCTGATTAAGCGTCTCATTTCCAATTAAAATATATCTTTGAATTGAAATTTGGATGAAATACAGGGTCATGAAAAATCGAAGCGTGTGGAAAATAGGATTACAAATATCTCGGCAACTCATTATCCGATCGCATGCAACATTTATGTTTTTTTATTGTATTTTATATTCACTCCTTAAAATAAACAATTTCGAAAAGTTTTATATATTTTTTATCAGAACGAATATTTTGAGAGTCCGAAAAAAATAGTTCCGGATAATCGAGGTTACTGAAATTCAATAAGCTTCTTCCCATTATTACATACTAAGTACATACCAAATTTCAAGTCTCTATCTCAATTTTTTCGGGAGATAGAGCGTTTACAGACAAACAGACGGACGGCAAATTTTTTTTTCTTCTAAAAATATGTTTTTCGTAATCTCCAGTGTCTGAAACGTGTAAATCCGTCAAAGAGATTTTTTTTATTTTTAAAACGATTACAAGACTTACCCTATACTACGTATGATAGGTAAGTAATAAGGAAAAGGTTTTGCTTATGAACGCTTGTTGTTTTTTCAGATATATATAATTTTGATAGGTTTCATTAGAAAACTTAGTTTATATTACTTTTCTGAAATATGTACTATTCTAAACTATATGTAAGTAATAATTTTAACTATGCTTATTATTATTTTTTCTCAATTAATTCATAAAAAAAAAAAATTGCGTTTTCAAAATCAATGACGGCAGACGAGAGAGGAGGGGGATGGAGTAAAATGTTTTTTACTGGCGACTAGATTTTTTTTTTCTAGCTACCAGATTTGATAAAATTTGTAAATCCCTGGATGATGATTCTCATACGATAATTTGCTGCAGCATTAGTTCAATTTATTTCCATCCCCCGTAAAACTGTACCGTAGAAAATTGTACTTACAGAAAATGTGTGAAATACTAATGCCTCAAAGACGAAACACAATGGACACATGTAGAATAACCAGGGCTTAATTTCTATGGAAAAAAAGTACCGGAGCCCTAATATTCTGCAGTACTAACACCCGTACCGTAACCCCCCACCACCACTGTCACTTCAATCTGCATATTTATATTTCATACATTATTTTCAAAATTTAAAGCATTGTTTTTTTATTTAGAAAAATAAAAAAATTAAATACATCTATCTGCGTATACTTAGCCTATCCACTATTCCAATTTTTAGTTATTACTTACTTCCAAACAGAAACCTTTGTCTAGTTTTTTTTTTCGTAGAGTTCTGCGATTAAATAAGCTCAGGATTATGATTCGGAAATAGTGATAACACAAAAAATGAATAGTTCGTAGCTATGCAGAATAGAAAAAGACTATTTCTGTTTACTCTTTATACTGATCAAAAAAGCATTAAAATGATTTGAAAAGGAAATAAATAAAATTTTGAATTTAAGACAGATTGAGCTCGAGCCTGCCCAAACCCGAAGATTGATATAGAAATCGAGACTGTTTCATCTCCATTTCTTACGTGAACGTCACATTACGTCACTTATATGTGTTTTGATACAAAACAAGGCAAAAGATTGGAGAAGGGAGGGAAAGGAAAGCGTATTTAGGATTCGTTTTTCGGAAGCGTTATAGCGCTGGGCTCCGGAGCGCAGTGTTTAGGAGCTCCGGTACATTCTGGCCAATATTTACTAAAAACAGAGAAGTACCGGAGCTGGGCTCCGGCGCAAATTAAGCCCTGACAATAACTTGTATACAAGGAAAAGTCTACAACTCTCCGAGGAGTGAAATCCATAACAGGATTGCTATTTCCCCCAGGAATGCAATAAGCCTGCTGTATTATTTTAAGTATTTACTTAAAGCTGCTGAAACGTGAGATATACGAGAAATAGAAACAGCTTAATATTTATAAAAAAAAAAAATAACTTTTAATTTTGCATTATTAGCTTGCATATTCACAGTATAGTTAGTTTTATTAAAAAAGTGAAATTTATTTGAATGCTGGCAGTGCCCTTTTTTTTGGCTTTTTCTTTCTGGTGTTCTTTTTGGGGCCCTTTTTTGGGCGTCTTTTGTACTGGAATTTGCAACAAACAGACAAACATCAGGCGAGAAAAAGTCAGATCATACGAAACACATCTCAAAGCATGAAAATTATTAGAAAACTGAAAACGAATATTTTCAAGAATTAAATACTCTTGTTATGACTATAGAATATAGACTATAGAAATAAAAAATCCCGATGTTAAAGCTCTGCAAAGAAAAAACCGGTTTAAAAAGATAATCCTTTGTAATTTATTAAGTCATGATAAATTTCTACACTATATCTATATTTGAGATAGAAATTAAGCTTAAGTCATAAAATTGGAAATGTACAAAAAATCATAAAAATGACATTTCTCACAAACTCATTCTACACGCTTTTTTAGGGTTTTGTTCATCTCACGAAACCCTATTACTCCCCTTTCGTTGTCTGTCCGTCACAGAGCCGGTTCTCAGAAACTATGTAACTTACAGTCATGAAATTTTGGTTTACTTATAGCTGAATACCTGCTATGAAGATCAAAATCGTAAAATTTGAAAAAATCGTAACATTTTAATATAGAGATATAAAAAACTAAAAATCTAACAGCCTTTTCCTATTAAATTTAAACATTTTTAGTTATAGTAGTTGCCAACAATTAAAAATCCACAGTAAAATTCTTTCTACAATAATTAATTTTCTATTGAAAGATTTCCACGTGAAAAACGAAAATGAAATAAAAAGTTTCACCAACTGAAAAAAAGATTAATATGACGTCATATTGGTAATAAAACGGAAATTTTCAAACATTTCTCAATAATACAAGGTCAAGGAGTATGAGTATGTGTAAATACTGAAAGCAGTTTAATATGACGTCATTAGAGAATTAAAAATAAAATTAATCTGACGTCTAACATTTTGAAGGTTACAACGTGTTTAATTTTGAAATTGATTTTTTTTTTTAAAATATCGCATTTAGTCCACATGACAGATATTATTATGACAGTGTATAATAGCGGGCTTAGCCCGCTATCGGACCGATTCAGATTTTCGAAAAAACGAGAAAAATAGACCGGTAAATTTCTACTTAAAAAAAAAACAAGAACGAAAAATCATGCGTCAAGCATAGATTATGTAACACTTTCCAACGCTTCCAAAATAATTTTACAAATCATACCGTTTAATAAGGTAAAAGATAACATCTAAGTAATCCAAATACTTTTCATCAGCCCTGTATAGGATCTATAGATTTGTATATATATTACATAGGATGCTAAATTTTAGTTCAGTTAGGAAACGCGTAGCACAGTTTAAAATTCTCCGTCTGGAGTTAAATAATACGGAAATGTGTTCGCGAACTTTTGTGCTTCCCTGTATAGGATCTACAGAATTTATACACACCACGTAATAGACAAAAAGCGAGTTAAAATTAAAATCGCGTTCAGTAACTTAAAACGCACTTCCAGGAATTATTGATAACAGACAGTAGAGAATTCTTTTGTGTGTCCCTGTAAATGAACGATGACTGCTATACACACACTATTCTGTAGTAAGCCTCTTGTAATGCACCTCATATAAATTTCAATGCGTTTAAAATAGGGAAACATTATTTAAATAAACCGCAGACGATTTTTCTCCATAGACGTAATGTAACGGAATTCTTTTGACTGTCCCTGTAAAGTAATTATAAGTGCTATGCACACACTATTCCATATTAAGCTTATTCTAATGCACCTTACTGATATATATAATTTTCAATGCGTTTAAAATGGTGAAACATTATTTAAATAAACCTCAAGTGATTTTTCCCCATAGACCGCAATGTGATGGAATTCTTTTGAGTGTCCCTGTAAAAAAAGTATAAGTGCTACACACTTCCGTTGAAATAGGGAACATGCTATAGATAACGACTATAACATATAAAAATTGCAGAGCAATCCGAGCATATTTGCGGGAGTTACAGCACGGACAGACGGCCAGACAAACCGAAGTCATAAACACTTTTCAACTAGGTTGGAAAGTGTTAAAAACGACTTTTTTTTTTTTTTTTTTTTTTTTTTTTTTTTTTTTGAAAATGGAATTTATTTGGATTTATTAAAGGAAGGATAAAGTGTTTTCAAAGGAATATTATACGAAACTCTTTGTGCGATTTTCGATTTTTTTTTTCGCCATTTCTCATACTGTCCATTAATTATATTTAATTGAATTTTTTTTTTGTCGTTCATGTAGTAGCTGGAAGCTCTAAATAGTTGCTAGAAAAAAAAAGTTAGTGAATCGGATGATTTTTAAGGGAGATTTTGATAATCCGGAGACCCAAAAAGGTCCAACTGATAGTTTTGAACAGAGCCCTAAGAGGAAAATGTTAAAAGGTCATGGTACTTTTCGCATTAGATCTTCAATTAGTCGAAATTAAGCATAGGGTATAAATTAATCATTAGACTACAATTTAAAGAAATGCTTAAAAAAAGGCCCCCAGCGCCCGAATAAAAATATGAGGGTGGTCGGCCGGGGAGAGGAGTCCAAGACTCAACTTTAAAGTTACGCATTGAGAAGGTGACACAATTAGGGGGTGAAAAATACATGGCGCACAAAAGGTTAAAGGGGCACCGGAACGGGTCCCAGGGGGCCAGGGTCCTAACTGCAATGTAGAAATGAGAGAATAACTAAATGGCGAAAAGGCACCAAAAATGAAAAAGATCGGGTTAAAAGAGCGAAAGTTATTCAAAAATATAGGGAACAAAAACTGTAACGGAGTTCCCTATACCGGGTCCCTGGGGGCCAGGGTCTTAACTAGAACGTAGAAATGGGTGAAAGCTTAATGGAGAAAGGCCCCAAGAAAACAAGGGAGATCGGATAAAAATGGGTCCCTAAATTATTAACGATTTAGGACAAAAATCTTAAAAGGGGCCCGGGCCTTAAAATATTAAAAATCTGAGCCTCAGATGCACCAGGACCTGTCTTGGATTATCCGCATCCAAATTTTCAGACTTCTACGTGCGGTAGATTTCGCTAGCCATCGCACACAGACGGACACGAGTCCAGGACAAAAACTCTGCGGACAAAATTCCCACTGACAAAACCCCCACCGGACAAAATTCCCACGGACAAAAACCCCACCGGACAAAATCCCCACGGACAAAAACCCCACGTGTACTTACAGTTGTAATACTGTCATATCAAACATAATTTTACTGATAAAAGCTTAATATTTTAATAAAAGTAAAATTAGTCCAACTGAAGAATTTTGCGTATCTTAGACTTTTTTTTTTCTATAAAAAAGAAACAGTTGCATTCACAAATAACAATATTAGATAACTCTTATTGTAATCCTGCATAATTTGATGGTCCCAAAATTAAGCAATTGAATTCTCAGGATTTAATCAAATATTTTGCCAACAATGATTTTGCAAGTTATCTATACTAATAAAAGAACACATCGCTCTGTGTATTTGTCTGCCTGTCTGTTCGTGATGGCTAGCGACATCTACCGCACGTAGAAGTCTGAAAATTTAGGTGAGGATAGTCCAAGACAGGTCCTGATGCACTTGAGGCTCAGATTTTTGATTTTTTTAAGGACCGGGGGAAATTTTAAACTAAATATGAAACATTAGACAGACTTGAATACATTTAAAAAGAAATTAAATTAAAAAAATATATCAATTAAAAAATGATTAATTTTTAAATTTAATTGATTTTAAAATGTATTCAAGTCTACCTAATGTTTCGTATTTAATTTAAATAATATTTTAATTCAGACGTTAAAATGTACGTGTATCTTAAGAAATATAAAATATTTATCACATAACTTATAACTTCTGGTTTTCCAACGAGGAGGGGGGGGGGGATGAAGAATTATATTATAAAAACCATATTAGCGAAGCCTGAATTAAGCTTGATTTTTTTTTTTTTTTTTTAATGTTTGAAGATTTTTTTTGTAAAAGAAACTTGGTCAAAATCGAGCTTTTATTCAGCAGAGAGGGATTTTTGTCCGGTGGAGCTTTTATCCTGTGGGGTTTTTGTCCGCATCCCCAAAGACGTACAAATAGCTATCTTTTATTAGTATGGATAGATGAAATAAATGAAAAAACTTTTAAAACCAAAATATCATACAATGAAATTGCATTCATGCAACGATCAGTTCAATCACAATCACAAAAAGGGTTTATTTTTACATCTCTGAATATTTTTTTACATCCTAATTCTTTCAAATATAAGGAAGGGAGGGGGGGGGGGTCTCTCTTGTACCCTGTGTACGCATATGTCAATTAATAATTTATTTTTTCCATTTTTCTAGCATTTTTATTCGTCATTTTTTTATGATCTGGGTGATTTTAACCAAAATCTTTCGCCATTTTTATGATGATCTAAAGCAATTATTCTATCTCTAATTTAAATAAGAAATGACTTGCTCTAATTCATTAAGCTTTCATGTTCTCAGTTGGAAAATTCACAAAAATCACATATAAGCAAAATCCTGTAAAATGTTAGTTATAATTCTCTATATCTAAAAATCAAATTATCATTAAATAATTTTACTAAATTATCCTTACTTTTATCATCATAACCTTCTTCACAGACATTTTCACTGCGACAAATTTACACCACGACGAATTGATGCCGCGAAGAATGTCGCTGCGATGAATTGTGCGCGACGGATTGACGCGCCACCGTCCTGAAATTGTCCTGAATTTTAAAAAAATGTGTATCCTGGAATTTCTCTTAGTGCCGTACTACTCCTGTCTTTTTAAGTAATCCGCAGGTGTCTAGCCACCTGAAAAACTTGGAAATCCTGGAAAAGTCAGGGAAATTTACCATTTCTGAGAAAAAGTCAGGGAAATTTGAAAATTCTGAGAAAAAGTTAGAAAATTTTGAACTTTAAAAAAAAAAAAAAAAAAGGGAAAATGTTCTTTATAAAACTAAGGATTTGAAATTACAACGCCATTAAAATCAAACTTTGCTCTTTATAAGTATTGTAAAGAGTATTTCAACCTCTCTTGCAAACCATTTGGTCTACTCCCTTTCAGTCCTTCTTTGTAACGAGATTTTCAGTTCCAGTTTCACTGAAACTTTCTACTGAATGTTGTAGGTTTGATTACGTGTTTCACCCTGCTTACTTATTTTTGTTTGGGAGTTGATCATTTGTTAGCTTAATTTATTGAATTATGTATTATTTGTATTAAAATATGTCAAAGCAAACTGTGACTCACGTGATAAAGAATTTCATCCTGATTTTACAAAATGGATAGAACCTGATGCTAAAAGTGTGTATCTGCAAAATGATTAGCTTGTAAAAAGTTCAACAATTTGTAAATTTTGCAGAATATTATGTAACAAATCAGTAATTTTGGGACTCAGAATCAGTTGTGAAATTTTCACTGTCAAATGGACAACTTTTAAGATTTTTTGTCTGTAACATCACACAGTCTCGATACCTGGAATTTTTCTTTTATTGGTATGGAAAAGTCAGGGAAATTCATTGCTGATCTGAAATAGACACCCTGAATCCGTCTGAGAATCGATTCTAGAACATCTATACTAGAGTTTGGAATCGATTCACATTGTGATCGATGCTGTTTTATACGATGTCGATTTTTATCGATACTCTATTTTTCCAGAATCGCCCATCCCTAATTTATGTCAAATATGAGGTGGTAAAGCTGTCTTAAAAATTAGCAATGTTCGACAAAAATAACTATTTGTTGCGTCAAATTTGTTGTTCAAATGAAATTCATCCTCCCCCCTTCCCCTTGTAAATAACACAAAGATTTTATTTTCTGTTCTTCAAGCATGTTTGCTTGGGCAGATAGCATTCCACAAAACATAAAAAGGGGTAACTTCTTTCTCCAAATGGAACCACCTGATGGAGAATAATTAGCTTAGGCAGGGATCTGTTTAGAAAGAAATTGGGTCCTTTAAAGGACACTTCACAAAATTTTTCATTTCAAAACAGGACCTTTCACAAAATTTTTCATTTCAAAACAGGACCCTTCACAAATTTTTTTATTTCAAAACAGGACCCTTCACAAAATTTTTCATCTTAAAACAGGACCCTTCACAAAATTCTTTGTCTTAAAAATAGGCTTTTTACAAAATTTTCCATCTTTTAACTGAACTTTTTATAAATTTAATCATTTAAAAGTAAATTTTGACCTGTCACTTTTACATATATAAAGAAAATATGTGTATTTTACATCCATATATTTTCTTTAAAATGTATAAATAAGAACCTGAATATAATGATCATTTCAAATTCACAAAATTACGACTAGATTTTTCACAAATATGAAAAGCTGTTCACAATTTCACAAAAACAGGACCCTAGGAAAACAGTCTGGACAGACCCCTGTTAGGGGACTACACTTAATAGAAAAAAAAATAAAAGATGAGACGCTCCAAAACGAAACCGCTGATTAAGGTTCCTACAATCCGGGCTGACTCACACCGCCATTTAATTGCCCATAAGAGAAGATCGATTGGCCACACTACGTGGACAACAATCGCTGATTGGTCTAAGTGTGCAACAAAATGTTTGATGATTCAGCCTGTGTTATAGTAGCCCTCATGAACATATATCTAAAGAAGGACTTCTAACGAAATACCCTTTCCAAGAAAAAAATCATTCCTGGAAAAAATGTCTCAAATAGGTGGCGCATGTGTATGACAGCTTAAATTTCTCAGCATTCCAAGTTGAGCATTGTTTTTAGAAAGTGCAAGTGTCCAATTTCAGAATAAAATTTCTAGGGTGAATTTATTAAAGTTAGCTTCTTAGCGAAAAAACACAATTGGAAAACTGACATTGGAGTAGCGTATAATTTTAATTAAAAGTATTATAAGAAAAATGCTAAATATTGTAATTTATATAACCTTATGGTATTCTTAATATTGTAACCTACAATACTGTTATTAGTGCAATGTAAATGCAACCTAAAATATTTGTAATTTATGTTACTTAATTGTATTCTGAATATTGTAATCCAGACTATTATTTTTTATGTAAGGTAATTTGAAATATTGCAATCCAGAAATTATAATGTAATGTTCTATGAATTCAAAATAAATTATGAAATTTTATACAATATTATCATCATTACATGTAAATGTTACATTCCAAGTTTAATCAGTAAATGTAACGAGAAAATTTTCTTATTAAGGGGCCATCCACAAATGATATCACGCTTGGAAGGGGGGGGGGAGGGGGTTCATGAAATTGTGACAGTTTGTGACAAGGGGGTGGGAGGGGTTAAGAAGTGTGACATCACACATTTTGGTTAAAATAAAATCATTTAAAATCAGCAGATTAAATTTTGAAGTTACCAGAATTTGAGGGCATTTTTTAATCGGGGCTAAAACAACTTTCGTGTGATTTGTTTTCACTTATATTCCTTTCTTTTAAAAAAAATTATATTAATATTTTATTACTAATTGTATTACTTTATTGTTTACTAATTATGTTTTCTGTTGTAAACTTTAATCTTATTTCATACAAAATAAGTTCACGAATCATTTTTATTGTTATGCTCACAAATGTCATTAGTTAAAGTTTAAAAATAAAATTTGAAATATGATCTATAACGTAGTGCTTTGGTTCTGAACCACAAGTGTATGTCTATGTTATATAGCGTGACATGTGACAAGGGGGGGGGGGGTATGGTGAAGTGTGATACTTTGTGACTAAGGGGGACAGAGGGGGGGGGGTAAAAAATATTGAAAAAAAAGTGTGACATCATTTATGGACAGCCTCTAAACTTACTTTTAACTTTTTTTTTTTTTTTCAACCATCAAACTGGACAGGATTCATTTAGTGTTTAAAAAAAATATGTAATCTGTGATTTGTTTTCTTTCTTTTTTCTCAGGAGCACCATCATCTAGTTTAAGCAGGAGACGTTCCTCGATTCCAATATCCAGTCCGACAAAATAACTTGAATACTTCAGCACAGTTCTGAAACGGAAGGAGATTCAATATCCGAAATACTCAACTGCAACTTACTGCTGTCGCAAATAATAATGACGCACTTTCTTCGAAATAAGGATGATGAAATATTGGAAGGTAATACACATTACTGGAAAATCGTAAAACTTCTTCCAGTCGGTGTCCGTGAAGGCCGAAGGAGGTTTAAATTACATGGTACGACGTGGACGTATGCTGCATATTTCCGTGACGGATTTCTGTACGCAGTTGTCAACAGCATCCATAACGACCCTGTCAGTTTAGAACCTTTTTTAGCTATTCGGTTTGGAATTGTTGGAGATGACCTACAAGAAATTGTTGCTTTAAATGCCAGCATGTTTTATGGATATGAATTGATCAGCTGCTCGCAACTGGATTCGATCCTACTGACAAGTAAATGTTTGTACCTGTTCGCTGAGATAGAGAGAATGGATGAAAATGGTCAGAAGATCAAAGTTCGTAAGTAATTTTATTCTTTGTACAGTGGGTTTCAGAACTTTCAGCACCACTGCATTCCAGTACAGCTACAGGGATCTGTTTAGGAAAAAAAAATGGGTCTTTTAAAGGACCCTTCACAATTTTTTTAATTTCAAAACAGACCCTTCACAAAATTCTTTGTCTTAAAAATAGGTTTTTCACAAAATTTTTCTATTTTTAAACTGAACATTTCACAAATTAATCATTTAAAACTAAAATCTGACCTGTCACTTTTACATATATAAAGAAAATATATGTATTTTACATCCATATATCTTCTTAAAAATGTATAAACAAGAACCTGAATATAACGATAATTTCAAATTCACAAAATTATGATTAGATTTTTAACAAATATAAAAAGCTGTTCACAATTTCACAAGAACAGGACCCTGGGAAAAAAGTCTCGACAGACCCCTGCAGTAGCAAAAAACTCTTGATTATTTTGGTTATACAATACAATGGTTATTCACAATGTTGCATTTCTTGGAAGTTCTTCCAGTGAATTTTTAATATTTTAATAAATATTGGGTCTACATTGTGTATATTTGTAATGAAATGCCATTGGTGTAGATATAAGATATACATTACATTAGAAATATTGGTACCTCACCATTATCCCGTCCATCACTGTCCATAAAAAAACTAATTTCACACTATTCGTTACAGTGTAAAGCTCAATAAAGAAATGGAAGAATGTTGCCATTGGATTAAGAAAAACAATAATAAGTGTCAACTATCGATGACTTTATACAACAAATTTTACAATATAGTAATGAAAACAAAAAAAAAGTAGATTTTTATGTATTTACATTATTTTTTCTAATTATCTCTTTCGGCTAGTGAATGTGACGTCAGTTGAAACTGATATATTGTACGTGACTATACATCATAACATACTTTCAGTGCTTTTTCTCTTTTAATATCATGGCACTAGCCGGTCTTCGTCCGTCTAGTCGGTCGTTTCCGAGTGGAGCCCAGATACATATAGTGCAGCGTACCGCTTGGGGCCCAGAAAGTGCATTTTACATGCAACCAGAAAATATAAATAAAATAAATTAAAAGTATACGAAAATAACTAATAAGAATATAAACTAGACGGATGTGCCAATCCCAAAACTTTCTTCTATCTCAGTCATGTTAATACTTCAAAATTCGCTATCACATCGGCAATAAAATCAATATTTTTCGTCATTCTGTTGTGCGTCAGCTGCTTGCGAATCGTCGGGTAACAGGGATGCGAGCAATCGATGTATACTAAGCTACGAAAAGTCCTTCTGGCCTGAACCGACAGGAACAGATAGCCTCCCTATTCCATGGTTTTATGATTTTAGCTAATTTTACTGGAAAACACGAAGGTAAAATGCGTGGAACCTAAATAAAAAAGATTCAATCCCAGTTCTCGTCAACATTGAATTTGAATGAGAATATCGCCAAATTAGTCCTCTACAGCCAAGTTGGCTTCATTTATGGCAACTTACTTTGGTCGCCAAATTTGGCGATATTCCGCAAACTGTCGCCAAGTTTGGCGAGAATTTGACGTTGGCGAATATAAATATATAGTGATAAGCATATAATAGGATTAATAGTTACAACAATGAAATAAAATTTGACGAAACCATGTTAACTAAAACTCATAAATTAAACCCGTTTATGGACGAATTCTGCTGTCTTGTTTGAAAATGTCAGCCACCCTAAAATTTCAAACCGCTCTATCTCAGCCATTTTTTAAGATAGAAGCAAAACAAAAATTGCTGCGGATTCTCCAGATCACGGCCGAACATTTAAAGAAAAAATTTTTTAGGATTTCTAATTTTCTTTAATTTGCACATCTTTTTTAATTTTAAATCTTTAAATGGCTATCACAGCGCCCCCTTTCATCAAAATATCCCCAAATCGTAATAGAACCTGCTTGCCATCGCCAGAAACAGAGAAAAAAAAAAATGTGGTTCAATTTGAAGCATAACTTCATACACTTTTCGATGATACAATAGTTAAAATGGAACAAAAATATCGATCACAGCGCCCCCTTTCGTCGAAATATCCCCAAATTCTGATAGAACCTGCTTGCCGTAGCCAAAAACATAGAAAAAAAATTTGGTTCAATTTGAAGCATAACATCATACACTTTTAGATGGTACAATAGTGAAAATGGAACAAAAATACCGATCACAGCGCCCCCTTTCGTCGAAATATCCCCAAATTCTGATAGAACCTGCTTGCCGTAGCCAAAAACATAGGAAAAAAATTTGGTTCAATTTGAAACATAACATCATACACTTTTAGATGGTACAATGAAGACACACAGACGGACAGACAGACATTTTGTAAAAACATGTTTTCGGAATCTCTGACCTCTACAATGTGTAAATCCGTCAAAAACCGGAAGTCGAAACAAATTTCGATTACAATACTTTCTTCTATTATAGATAGAAGAAAGTAAAAAAGCACTTAAATAAAGATTTCGCGACATAAATCATTTTTTTTTCATGATCCCTGTAATATCATGACAGCCGAATGACGCACAAATTCTTCTTTTTAAAATCTAAATACACAGTTTATTAAATATGAGAGTTGGTATTTACAATAATATTTACACTATATACATTTTCACTAATATTCATAAAAATTCCACCTGAAACACATTACTTCTTAAAATAACCAAAATATACTCGGATGCATTCCCACATCCTACTCTCCGAACAAACCACCATTCCTTCTCTCTTCTCTTCACTTCCGTTTACTTTTAAAAACTAGTCGTTGGGGGCCACCGTAATACTTACCCATCATGGATATCCATAATATAAAATATGAAAATAAAACATGTGTAAACTACTTATAAAATGCATTGCCATTCGAATAAAATCCTGGCTTGATGCCGTCATAAACTTTAAATATGCTCTATGACTGAATTGCGTAAAAGAAACATCCTTATAACTCCAAAAACAATCATCCTATTAACTAAAAAGTTTACTGCGTCGGACTAAGCGTCAAATTTCCAATTAAAATATATCTTTGAAGTGAAATTTGGATGAAATACAGGGTCATGAAAAATCGAAGAGTGTGGAAATAGGATTCCAAATATCTCGGCAACTAATTATCCGATCGACTTCATGCTTTATGCAAAATTTATGTTTTTTTATTGTCTTTTATGTTCATTTCTTAAAATAAACAATTTCGAAAATTTTTATGTACCTTTCATCAGAACGAATATTCCGAGAGTCCGAAAAAAATTGTTCCGGTTAATCGAGGTTATTGAAATGAAATAGGCTTCTTCCCATTATTACATACTAAGTACATACCAAATTGCAAGTCTCTATCTCAATTTTTTCGGGAGATAGAGCGTTTACAGACAGACACACAGACGGACGGCAAATTTTTTTTTCTAAAGATATGTTTTTCGGAATCTCCAGTGTCTGAAACGTGTAAATCCGTCAAAAATTTTTTTTCGATTTTCAAAACGATTACAAGACTTAACCTATACTACGTATGATGGGTAAGTAAAAAGGGTTGGAAGGATGTTGGTTGCATGACAATGCCCCTGACAAAATACTACTGGGCCCCACCCGTGATTATATAGGGGTGGGGCCCAAGTAGTACTTTGTATCTGGACCCCACTCGGAAGCGACCGGCTAGTATATAATAAAAAATCAGCAATAGTTCTCTTTTTCGTCTAATCTACCGCAATCGGGTTCACAGCCGATGTTGCCCACAAACTCGCTAGCTCTAAAATCACTGAAATACATGATTAACTACTTTTTTTTTGTAGATTTGTAAAGCGGAGTTTCACATTCTTACTTAAACTGCTGCTGAGATATGGCCCAATTACCTAAAACTTTCGACACACAGTGTGACCCTCTTGATGGGTTATTATCTAAAATTACTGAAATACATATTTAACTATTTTGTAGTACATTTGTTATCCTAAATATTCACATTCACGCACCTACCTATTACTGAGATATCGCAAAATAACATAAGAAATTCGACCCCCATTTAACCCTCTTTAGTGGCTGAATTTCTAAAATCGCGGAAATACATGTTTAACTATTTTTTAGTAGATTTGTTATCCTGAATCTGTGATTTCAAGCTCATAACTAAAAATGCTGCTAAGATATGGCGAACATTCAAAATGACCTAAAATTTTCGACCCCCATTTAGCCTCCTTAATGGGTGAATTTTTTCTAAATTCGCTGAAATATGTGTTTAATTATTTTTATAGCAGATTTGTTATCCTGAATTTCTCGCTCTTATCCAAAACTACTGATAAGATATGGTGAAGAGGTGAAATCATCGAAAATTATCGGCCCTCCCCCCTTTAACCCCCTTAGTAGTTGATTTCCCAAAATCGCCTAAAATGCATGTTTAACTATTCTTTAGTAGATTTGTTATCCCGAAATTCACGCTCTTAACTATAACTTCTACTGAGATATGGCAAAATGGCGTAAAACATTCGACCCCCATTTAACCCCCCTTAGTGTCTGAATTCCTAAAATCGCTGAAATACGTGTTTAAATATTTTTTTAGTAGATTTGTTATCCCGAGTTACATGATTCTACCTATAATTTCTACTGGGCTATGGCAAAATGACCTAAAATATTTGACCTCCTATTTAACCCCCCTTAGTTGCTGAATTTCTAAAATTGCTGAAATATATGTTTATCTATATTTTTTGTAGATTTGTTATCCCGAATTCCGAGCTCCTAACTAAAAATGCTGCTGAGATATAGCGAACAGGCAAAATGTCCTAAAACTTTTGACCCCCCCCCCCATTTAACCCCCTTAATGGATGGATTTCTAAAATCGCTGAAATATGTGTTTAATTATTTTTTTAGTAGATTTGTTATCCCGAATTTCGCGTTCCTATCTAAAACTGCTGTTGAGATATGGCGAAAACGCGAAATGACTAAAAACTTTCGACCCCCATTTAACCCCCTTAGTGGTTGAATTTTTAAAATCGCTGAAATATGTGTTTAACTAACTTTTAGTACATTTGTTATCTTGAATTTCGCGCTTTTAACTAAAACTGTTGTTGAGATATGGCGAAAAGGCAAAATGACCTAAAACTTTAGACCCATTTAATCTCCTTATTGTTTAACCCTTTCCGGCGCGAAGTAAGTCTGTTTTTAAAATTATGAAATTATGGACTGACACCAGAATTTAAAAATGATTTCATTAGAGAATAAAAACTTGCTTATTTTCGCGTACTTTATAAAAGGAAAAAATGAATTAAATATTCTTGGTGCCGTTTGTCAGATTTGGAATTAAAATTAGGTGTCCCTTTTTGTGGACACCGCCCGCTAAAGGGTTAAATTTCTAAAATAGCTGAAATACATTTAATTATTTTTTAGTAGATTTGTTATTTGAATTTCATGCTCTTACCTAAAACTACTGATAAGATATGGTGAAAATGTGAAATCACCGAAAATTTTCAACCCCCCATTTAACCCACTTAGTGGTTGAATTTCTAAAATGCCTGAAATACATGTTTAACTATTCTTAATAGAATTGTTATCCCGAATTTCACGCTCCTACTTAAAACTCCTGCTGAGATATGCCGAAAAGACGAAATTATGCAAAACTTTCGACCTCCCCCCATTTAACCCCCTTAGGGTGTGAATTTTCAAAAATCCTTTCTTAGTGGGTGCCTACATTGTGTAAAGAACATGACTTTCAAATTTCATTGTTCTAGGACAAACGGTTGAGGCTCGGCGTTGATTATGAGAAAATAAAGCTACTCTTTTATAAGTATAGATTACCGTTTAAGGACGTTATTTTTATTTTAATTAACGAAACAACTAATAAATCGATAAAACAGTATTTAAAATACAGATAAGTTTCGAATTAAAAATGCCTTGATGACATAAAAAACACGTTTAACGCATCTAACGTCAAGTTAATGTAACACCGATATCATTTTTGGCGTTAAATTCTATAGTTTAGCGATGGTTTTTTTTTCGAAAGCGCTTGACGGGATAATGGAAATGTAACAAAATATTTATTTATAAATTTATAACGAAACACTAATATTTCAGAAATATTGTTTTTACACTGAAAATGTTAGAAACAAGATGCCGAAAATTTTCTTGCCAATGTTACACTAGTATCGGGAGTATATCGAAATATTTCGTTCTGATATTAGTCGAACTATAGCTAATCCAAGCAATATTGAACGAAGCTATCAACTGTCAGTGTTATCTAGCCCTCAGCCATTGACAATTTCAGCAATCAATCCTGCTTACTTGATAGTAGAAATGACTGCTTAGCTTAGGAATAAGGTACAATAACATATCTTATATTTTCTATTGCAGTTAAGCAATTAATTCTACACTGTAAAAAATTATCAATGTTACTTATTTTACGAAAATATACTATAACCACGATCGAAAATATAATATAATCTTCTGAGTTATCCGAAAAGCGTGCTCCATTGTCTTTTGAATCCCCAGAAACCAATACATTTCCAAAAATTAAAGAATTATTTATAAAAGCAAAGAATTTTTTACTGCCCGTGTATTTTTCAGAAACGTTTCCGAATAGTTTTTATAGTGTATTAACCCTACAGTGCATGAATTTTTCTTTTAGAATTGTGTTTTTTTTATACTTATATTAAGAATTCGATACCAGAAATTTGAAGATAGATTTTTAACTTTATTTAGTAGCAGATTTATGTTATTTTTACAGCATAAATATTTCTATATAAATATAGTGGTTGCAAAGAACTTGATTTATTTATTAAAAGTTAAATAGAAAATGTTGCCAATTGACTACACTATGCACTGTAGGGTTAATCAGTTTCCTCAGCCTGGAGTACCTGTTTTTCGAATGTCGTCAATTTTCAAGTAAACGTTTTCAGCTGCATAAGTTAATTTATACATGAAACAGTAAAGAAAACATATTAATTTTAATGTTAATGTTAACGCTGTTAATTTTGCATGTTTTGTCCGTTAAACATATTTATTGAACATGAAAATGTTTACTTGAGAATGGATAGCATCGGAAAAAAAAATACATTCCGGGCTTAGAAAACTGATTAATACACTTTAAAAGCTACTCGTAAACGTTTCGAAAATTAGCAAGAGCAATTTTGTTTTTATAAATGATTCTTTAAATCTCGAAATGCCATTGATGTCTGAGGTTTCTAAAGATAAAGAAACACTTTTCAGAATCATGGTTAACAAGGATGAATTTAAATTATAAATTTATTCGTGATTATATTATATTTTCGTAGATTCAGAAACATTTGTCATTTTTTACAGTGTAGGAAAGGAAAGGGGACAGTCACAGGGATTAAATTATCAGTTAACCCCTTGACTACCAATTTTTTTTGCTACACTAACACGTCAAGCCCCGCACTTTGCTGCCATCTACCGAGAAAAGGTCAACTACGATGCCAAATGCATGTGAGAGACCAGTGGGACAAGCAGGCATGGTTTTCCAAGCGTTTCAGGGACTGCTGTGTCCAGTGGTAATTTTTGATGTTGCACTAAGACTGGTACATAGTGTACCACTTGGAGTCTAAGGGTTAAAGAAGAGATGAAACTGCAATTCTATAATTTTATGTTAGACAAACAATCCAAATATTTATTAAGTTACAATTAGTCCATGCCATCAACATATGGGATATTGTAATTTGCAGGTCTAAGCAACTAAACATAAAAAAACCAACTTGTGAATCATTTATAACATACTTTAAAGAAAGTAACTCCGCGTGGAAAATACTATTATATTAAATACTTTTATATTGAATATATTTAACTTAAGCTTTAGCATCTAACTTGCAAAAATGAACTGATCAGCTATAGGAAAGAAAAAAGTTTAAAAATAAAAGATCGTTTAGCAGTATTTATTTTGTGATGCACTATGAATAAATAATATTTTGAATGCAGTGTTGCATATTTACTTTCATAAAATAATAGTATTTTCAATTTATAAAGTTTTATTTAACATTATTGAAAGGTAATTTTTAATCTGACACGAATGATGACGTTTATTTTGATCACAAATGATTAATTTGATCCTTATTCAGCTTGTAATTATCAATGTTAAAAATACTGATTTAAATCAAAGATTAAACAAAAATCATTTGATTTAAATTGCGATTTAAATCAAGCTGATTTAAATCAAACAACCCTGAGACAGACTTTTGTTTTATTTTGAACTAGCAAGCTACGCTGGTCAATTTCTCTTAACGAACCTTTAATCAAACAAAATATTGACATTTCATAATTCACTTTTATATTTTAACAGAATAATAAGGATACTATAATTTGTGACTCGTGCTATAGTCAATACACACGTCAGGACACGTCGCCCTTATCATTATCTTTTTACGCGTGAAGGTTTCGCTATGGTACTCTATTGTGAAATTTGGTAATTTTAGAAATTCAATAGTTGAAAAATCGCAGAATCATTAGATCATTTTTCTTTAGAAATTGTTCTTAGAGCGCATTTAGATCTTATAAATAACAATCATGCCGAACTTGAAGTTTCTAGCTCCTTCAGCATCGCAAAAATCGCAATTTTAGAACGTTTTTCGCTTCTGCACCCCCTCGGGGTAGTGGCACCGACATAAAATATAGCCTATGTTGGAGCAGGGATTGTCACCATCCATTTGCCACCATCACTTTTGAAATCGCTTTAGTAGTTCCAGACATTCCATACAAATTGTAATTTAGAATGTTTTTAGAAAATTTTTTGCTTATTTCAGCCTTTTAAATTTCGAATTTTTTTAGATTTTGTTCTTATAGAGCATTTAAATCTTGTAAGTAACGACCATACAAAATGTCAAGTTCCTAACTCCTTCATTATTGAAAATATCATAATTTTGGAACGTTTTTCGCTCCTGCACCCTCTGCGGGCAGTGGCACCGACAAAAAATTTAGCATATGTTGGAGCAGGGACTGTCACCATCCATTTGCCACCATCACTTTTGAAATCGGTTCTGTAGTTTCAGAGATTCCATAGAAATTGTAATTTAGAATGTTTTTAGAACGCTTCTTCCTCATCTCACCCTTTTAAATTGCGAATGTTTTTATAATTTGTTCTTAGAGAGCATACCAAATTTGATACTTCTATCTCCTTCAGTACACAAAAAATCGAAATTTTATAACGTTTTTCGCTCCTGCACCCCCCTGAGGGTGGTGGTACCGACATAAAATATAGCCTATGTTGGAGCAGGGATTGTCACCATTAATTTGCCACCATCACTTTTAAAATCGCTTCAGTGGTTCCAGAGATTACCCCCCTACAAACAAACAAACAAACAATCTTTACTACTTTATATATTAGTATAGATAAGGGGGAATTAGCCCCTTGTTCCCCCCCTTTATACTTAACCAATTAATCCCGAAAACTAATCAGAGATGCGCCTTAACACAGTGAACCTATAAATAAAATTTGAAGGAAATGGGATAATTCTGCATGAAAAACCCATTTACATAAATTAAGGGGGGTATTAGCCCCCCGTTCCCCCCCTTTATACTTAATCAATCAATCCCGAAAACTAATCAGGGAAGCGTCTTAACCCAATGAATCTATAAACAAATTTTGAAGGAAAACTGAATAATTCTGCATGAAAAACCCATTTATATAAATTAAGTGGGGATTAGCCCCCCGATCCATCCCGAAAACTAATCAGGGAAGCGCCTTAACTCAGTGAACCTATAAACAAAATTTGAAGGAAAACGGAATAATTCTGCATGAAAAACCCATTTATATAAATTAAGGGGGGATTAGCCCCCCCCCCCCGTTCCCCTCTTTATACTCAGCCAATCGATCCCGAAAATTATCATGCAAGCGCCTTAACACAGTGAACCTATAAACAAAATTTGAAGGAAAACGGAATAATTCTGAATGAAAAACCCATTTATATAAATTAAGGGGGGGATTAGCCCCCCGTTCCCTCCTTTATACTTAACCAATCAATCCCGAAAAGTAATCAGGGAAGCGTCTTAACCCAATGAACCTATAAACAAAATTTGAAGGAAAACGGAATAATTCTGCATGAAAAACCCATTTATATAAATTAAGGGGGGGAATTAGCCCCCCGATCCCCCCCCCCCTTTATATTAACTAATCAATCCCGAAAACTAATCAGGGAAGCGCCTTAACACAGTGAACCTATAAACAAAATTTGAAGGAAAACGGAATAATTCTGCATGAAAAACCCATTTATATAAATTAAGGGGGGGGGGGAATTAGACCCTTGTTCCCCTCCTTTATACTTGACCAATCAATCCCGAAAACTAATCAGGGAAGCGCCTTAACTCAGTGAACCTATAAACAAAATTTGAAGGAAAACGGAATAATTCTGCAGGAAAAACCCATTTATATAAATTAAGGGGGGGGGGAATTAGCCCCTTGTTCCCCCCCCTTTTATACTTAACCAATCAATCCCGAAAACTAATCAGGGAAGCGCCTTAACACAGTGAACCTATAAACAAAATTTGAAGGAAAACGGATATTTCTATGAAGAGTTATCGCATTACGTACGTACATACATACATACAGAACCGGCTGCCAAGCTCTCAGGGCTTGACAGCCAGTGTGATAACTGAAAAATCGCAATTTTAGAACGTTTTTTGCTCCTGCACCCCCTGGGGTTAGTGGCACCGACATAAAATATAGCCTATGTTGGAGCAGGGGTTGTCACCATCAATTTGCCACCATCACTTTTGAAATCGGTTCGGTAGTTCCAGAGATTACCCCCTACAAACAAACAAACAAGATTTACTCCTTTATAATATTAGTATAGATATAAAATTAACACCAAGTTAATTTAAATTGGTTAAAAGATACGTGTTGCATTACAATATGTCCGGAATTGTATTTTTTGGGTTCCGTTCTTAAAAAGTAAAAACGGAAATAAGATCACGCCTGTGTCTGTCTGCCCGTGTGCCGTAGCCCTTTATATCGTAAACTGGGACTTTGCTTGAGGTATCTATCAACGCAGAAGCATCCAAGGGTATTCGATAATGATTTTCGAAAAAAATTGTTGGTAATTAGCCAAGATATTAAGTTACTTGAAAAAAAATTCTTTTTTAAATCATGTAGGGCAGCCATACTCAACGTGCGGCCAAAGGGCCGCATGTGGCCCGGTGACCTTTAATATGTAGCCCGCGACCACATAGTCATTAATCTCTATTTATAAAATCAATTGAGATGTGCATAAACATTTTAAGACCTTCACTGTTCTTTTATATATTTTCATGGGAAGACAAAATCTGCCCTGTTATTTATAATCACCAATTTAAAATTATCTTAAACATGTTAAAGGCCATTTCGTTAGTCAAAAGTTCTTTTTACATGTAGTTCTATTTGTGCTATAGTGGTAGATATATTTCTTAATCTTCAACACTGAACAAACATTATTTCAAATTAATTAAATTTGCACTATATATTTTTAAAAAAGATTTTGAATTGAGATAATGACAGTTTTATTAAAGTTATCACCTGATTTTTTTTAGACATACTTGGAAATGCTACATTGTTATATTATTACTTTTATACTTATCATATACCTAATAATGCCTATTAGGGACATTAAGGTTAAACGTTTGCCGCAGCAGAATATTTTATATCACTAATTCCAAACAAAAATCTTCGCGGCATATTTCTACATCATTATGAATTAGAAATCTACTACGAAGTGTATTGTTCGGAAATAGTGGTTTTAAATTATTTGGTAACATTTCTTCAATCCTACTAATTATATTATCTTTATTATATAGCTTTGTTATACTACTTTTGTTATCTTACTATTTTAATTACACTTTTTTTACGTTATTATACAAGTGTGTTGCGGCCCGCCTAACGTCGCAAACATATGTTTACGGCCTGCGAGGAAAAAAGGTTGACTATGGCTGATGTAGGGTATCGTTCGAAAGATCTCGTAACATCAAACGCGAAAATATATTTGTTTTAAATTTATGTTTTCAGAGATATCGTCGAAAGTGTATTGCAAAAATATGCACCTCCCCTTCTATTTCAGAATCTACTGAAACTAAATTATGAAAAAAAATTAGGGGTAGTAGGATTTTATTAATTAATCAATAGTAATTAATAAATTCAATGTGCGAAACGCTTTGTGTGCGAGTTATACTCGAAATTTACCGATTTATTTTTATTCAGGGGTCTGTCCAGACATTTCTCCCAGGGTCCTGTTTTTGTGAAATTGTGAAACAGCTTTTTAAATTTGTGAAAAATCTAGTCCTAATTTTGTGAATTGGAAATGATCGTTATATTCCGGTTCTTGTTTCATACATTTTTAAGAAGATATATGATTGTAAAATACACATATTTTCTTAATATATGCAAAAGTGACACGTTCATATTTTACTTTTAAATGATTGAATTTGTGAAAGATTTAGTTTGGAGAGGGAAAAGTTTTGTGAAAGGTCTATATTTAAGATAAAGAATTTTGTGAAAGGTCCTGTTTCAAGGTGAAAATTTTTGTGAAGGGTCCTGTTTTGAAATGAAAAAAATTGTGAAGGGTCCTTCAACCCCTTCGCGACGATTCGTCTTTTACATAATTTTTAATCTTTCACCACCGGTTTTTCAAAACAGAAATTTTCGGCTAATTGAATCGCAGAAATGCAGTCATTAAATAAGGCAAAGCTTACAATAAAAATTAACTGGTGGGAATAATCGAGAATTCTGAGCATCTTATGCGTCACGTATACGTGTCGCTCGTCCCCAAGGTGTTAAAGGACCCAATTTTTTCCTAAACAGATCCCTGATATTAATTTGTCATTATTAATGGTTTATTTATATATATATATCTCTTTTCTAAATAGGCAATAAAAAGATGCAAGAAGATTTTAAGGAATTGATGCTCAGTGGCAAAAACAGCGATGTGACTCTCGAAGTTAAACAGAAGAAGTTTAACTGCCACAGGTGCATTCTCGGATCCCGGTCCTCAGTCTTTGCTGCTATGTTTGAACATGACATGAAAGGAAAAGCCGGGTGTGTTGTGACGATAGAAGATGCAGAGCCGGCCGTTTTTGAAGAGTTTCTCTTCTACCTATATAGTGGGAATGATGATCTGTTGAGTTGGAAAAATAATGCAGATTTGTATAAACTAGCGGATAGATATGGCGTGGAGGACATGAAAATCTCATGCTTGGATGAAATAAAACGGAACATTAACGGTGATAACTTTTTTGAGTATTTTAAGCTGTCCCGTCTGTACAATTACTCAAACATAGCTGAAACTGTAATCCGGTATTTTTTGAAATACTCCACGAGAATTCTCCGACGTCAAAGTTGGGTGACACATTTGTACGAAAACCCAGTCGAATGTAATGTATTGATAACAGCTGTTGCCGACGAATTAAGTAATATGGTAAGTAATTCCTAGATTTATTCAAATAAACGGAATCTTAATAAAGTTGATTGCATAATACATTTTTCTGCTGTTTTTTTCTTTCCAATGTGAGTAATCGCCATTAAGAAACAAGTAAACCAATAACTATAGTAAAACTAGCTTTTGGTGGGCCACCATAATACTTACCCATCATGGATATGCATAATATCAAATATGAAAATAAAACATGTGCAAACTATTTATAAAATGCGTTGTAATTCGAGTAAAATCTTGGCTCGATGATGTCATAAACTTTAAATATTGTATAACTGAATTGCGTAAAAGAAACATTCTTATAACTCGGAAAATGATAATTCTATTAACTAACATTTTTCTGCGTCGGATTAAGCGTCTCATATCCAATTAAAATATATCTTTGAATTGAAATTTGAATGAAATACAGGGTCATGAAATGTCGAAGAGTGTGGAAATAGGATTATAAATATCGCGGGAACTCATTATCCGACTGACTTCATTCTTTATGCAAAATTTTTATTTTTTCAATTGTCTTTTATATTCACTCCTTAAAATAAACAATTTCGAAAATTTTTATATACCTTTTTATCAGAACGAATATTTCAAGAGACCGAAAAAAGCAGTTCCGGATAATCGAGGTTACTGAAATTCAATAGTCTTCTTCTCATTATTGCATACTAAGTACATACCAAATTTCAAGTCTCTATCTCAATTTGTTCGGGAGATAAGTGTCTAAAACGTGTAAATCCGTCAAAAATTTTTGTTTTCGCTTTTTCAAACGATCACAAGATTTACCCTATACTACGTATGATGGGTAAGTAATAGGCTATTCGCGTAGAATGAAGGAAATACCTAAACTTAGAATGGTTGATCATTTGTTGCCATTATCTCTGTCCACTCCTAATAACATCTTGCGATTTCGTATGTACTCCTCCTTTTCTATCGTTGTTCTTTTCTTTCTAATAATTCTAGGAATATCTAGAAAAAACAGGAATCGTACCGGGGGCTTCTGGTTTCATTTAAAATCGATTTGAAAGCAAGTCACTGTTTTAGTGTTCGACTGGTCAGCCTTAACGAGAGGTGCTGGGTTCAAACCCTGTCGCGCTCGTCGACCTAACCGTTCGGAGTTTTCCGTGGTTTTCTTCGAACCTTGCCGTAAATACTGGTTAGGATCCCAAGTTTCTAGCTTCATCAGTATAAAAAAATCGCAATTTTAGAACGTTTTTCGCTCCTGCACCCCCTGGAGGTAATGACACCTACATGAAATACAACCTATGTTACAACAGGAACTGTTACCATCACTTTTGAAAACAATTCTGTAGTTCCAGAGATTCCGTAGAAATTGTAATTTAGAATGTTTTTGGAACGCTTTTCGCAAATTTCACCCTTTTTAAATTTCGAATTTTTTTAGAATTTGTTCTTGGACAGCATTTACATCTTATAAGTAAATACCATGCCAAATTTCAAGTTTCTAGCTCCTTCAGTTTAAAAAAAATCGCAATTTTAGAAGGTTTTTCGCTCCTGCACCCCTGGAGGTAATGGCATCTACATGAATTATAACCTATGTTACAGCAGGAACTGTCACCATCAATTTGCCACCATCACTTTTGAAAACAATTCTGTAGTTCCAGAGATTCCGTAGAAATTGTAATTTAGAATGTTTTTGGAACGCTTTTCGCAGATTTCACCCTTTTAAATTTCGAATTTTTTTTAGATTTTGTTCTTTGACAGCATTTACATCTTATAAGTAAATACCATGCCAAATTTAAAGTTTTTAGCTCCTTCAGTATAAAAAAAATCGCAATTTTAGAACGTTTTTCGCTTCTGCAACCCCCTGGGGGTAAGACTAGTGGCACCGACATAAAATATAGCCTATGTTGGAGCAGGGATTGTCACCCTCAATTTGCAACCATAACTTTTGAAATAGGTTCGGTAGTTCCAGAGAATACCCCCTACAAACAAACAAAAAAAACAAACATCACTTCCTTATGATATTAGTATAGATTAATTATAGGATAATATAAATTAAAAACTTGTTCGATTTTTTTTTGTAGAAATTAGTGTTCTCGATGCGATACGTATTTCAGTTATACGCTTAACCGATATACGTATAATACGTATGTAATAAATACGTATACCCTAAACTATATAGAATTATAAACTTTTTTCTAAATAATGCCTAAATTTTCTAAACATACTTTTTTCTTAACTAAAATCATAACCTTGCCAACGTAGAATCTTTATAGCGTTGTCACTTAACTTACTGTTAAAGATTACTGTTAAATCTTTAATGTGTTTTCTCTACATTTTTTTGTCTGGTTTAAATTCCTAACCCCTTTTGCTACGGAAATCGATAAATATTTGAAGATAGGGCAACTGGGCTATTTTTCAACAATGGAAAAATTAATTCCAGTGCAAAATGCCCTTGCACTATATCTCGTAGGTGTTTTTTTTTTTTTTTTTTTGCTCATATATGATACCAGCCTTAGCTGTGGTAGATCCGATTACGGAACATTAGCTAAAGTTTTAAATTTGAAAAAGTATGACGCAATAGAATGACAAGGAAATGAGAATTAAAAATATGATAACAATTCACTTACCCAATGATGCACTTAAACAATAAATAAACAATATACACATTTATTTTAGTCACCAACATTGCACTTAAACAATAAATAAACAATATAGACATTTATTTAGTCAGCAAGTTTGTGAAATATTTAAACAATAACTACAGTGCACAACAATACATGATTGTTAAAAACAAGGAATGAAAAACAATTTCTTAAGAAATTTGTTCAGTCTAATTATATTGGCTCTTATCTGAGAATGGCGTTTTTTCTGTTCTTGGGTGCGATTATCTTGGGTTACTTTGCTTATAAAAAGTTTCTCAGGCGTTTTTTTGTGAGATTTTTCGAGTATCTTCAGACAGTTGAAGATGATGCTCGTGAAAATTGTTTGAGTCCATCCACTGCCATCACAGCTGAAGATGAGTTGTGGGAGATTGGGTTTCCTGAAAATAGATTTAAAGAAATTTCGTATTCATATGAGGTATCTAGCCCTTCAGAAAGCAATAACGTCCAAGTAGATGAAGGCCTACAAAAGAATAAAAGAAAATCGAATCCGACTCTAAATCCATCCTATCTAGAAGGTGATTATCGCGAAAATTTTGATGAAGAAGAGGAAGATATGAGGAAGAAGGATAGTCTTTATTTAAAAGCTTTGAATAATGGTCGTTCAAGTGGTCAAGCGAAAATCAGAAAGTTGCCAGACGTTGGATACTTACCAACTATTTTCGAAAAACTACCATGGCCAGTCACAACTACTGCTCTTATGTCATATATTGAGGAAGAATCGAAAAAAACTGAAGGTATAGTAGTTGAAGAGGAATTTTGTGAGAAGGTAATGGCAAACATGGCTGAAGAAGAACTAGCGGAGCACAAAGCTGAAGAGGTATCGGTTGATATGCAGTTAACGGCAAATGAAGCTGACGACATGCAGGTTCGTATGCAGCTAACAGAAAATGTAGCTCAAGAAAAGAAACACCCTAATGAGTTAATGGAAAAAAGATCTGAAGAAAAATCAGTTCGTATACACATGTCATATATGGATCATATATCACTATAACTGGGCGCCACGAAATGTTATATACTTCATATAGTATTATAATGTCCTATATGCTTTATCATTTGGCGATAAATCTTGGTCGCTTGGCGATTCATCCTCGGAGTAAAAAAGCTGAAAGTACCCAATTAAGCTTTTTTTTTTTTTTTTTTTTTTTTTTTTTGCTGCCTTTAATTTTTGGAAACATTTACGAGTAGTTTTTACAGTGCGTTAATCAACTTTTTCAACTCCGAATATAGATTTTTCAGATGCTATTCATTCTCAAGTAAACATTTTCATGTTCAACAAACGTATTTTACAGACAAACATGATAAATTAACAGCATTTACATTAACATGAATATTAACATTATTTTGTTACTCCTGCATGTATAAGTTCAGTTACGCAGCAGAAAATGTTTAATGGAGAATGGATAACATCCAAGAAAACAGATATTACGGTTTGAGAAAACGGGTTAATACAGTATAAAAACTACTTGGAAACGTTTCCGAAAATCAATGGCTGCAAAAGGAACTTTGTGTTTATAAATGCTTATTTTAAGTAGACCGGGAGGAGGCAGCACAGACAATCACCTCATCGAGTTCACGGCTGAAATTCCAGGATTAGTTAAAACTCGATTCGCATATTAAAACGCAATCGGTCTGCCAAGTCATATCTTGGTGGAAAACATCTTAAAACACGATTTTAGCTGTTGACTCGTACGTTTACCATTGTGTTTTCTTGCACCCAAAGGTATGAAAACATGGAGGACTGGGAGCAGGAACACACAATGGTAAACCTACGAGCCAACCGCTAAAATCGGGTTTTCGGGTGTTTTCCACCAAGATATGACTTGGCAGACCCATTGCGTTTTAATATGCAATTCAAGTTTTAACTAATTCTGGAATTTCAGCCGTGAACTCGATGAGATGATTGTCTGCTGTGCTGCCGCCTCCCGGTCTAAAGGCATGTTATAACTTTTTTTTTTTTAAATTAACTAAAATTTGTCCACTTTTTAGCTTTTTTTTTTTTTTTTTTACCACAACTATATAGTAATAATAATATTCTTTTTTGTTTGTTTTTACATATCTTGAAGTTTTAAAACAATTTTTTATTTTGAAATTGATTGAAAAATGGTGCTCTGGCGGACTTTGATACAGGGGTGTGCAAAAAGTGAAGTGTTCCGCGTTACCAGATGAATCTCGGCATTCGCTTATCTGTAGCAAAAAACCTTAAAATTTATGATATTTTATATTCCTTCTCGGATGGGTTTATCAATTTTCGATCCTGAAGAAAATGGCGGCTGTTCAAATTTCAATTTAAAAAAATTTCAGATTTAAATCGCGCAAAAAAATATTTACAATTCGAATATTGAAAAACGCATCCGTGAGGGATTAAAATATCATATATACTATAAAAGCATAAAATTTCAACCAAATCGGTCGATGTAATCTCGAGTTATACCTGGAACAGATTTATAAAACAGAGTATCGAGAAAAACAGGTTAAAAGTTTTACAACATTTTTAAACAAACATAGATATATAACAGTGACAATTTTCAACTTATATTAAATGATCTATACCAGACCAATATAATGAACCCTCCCGGACTTCTTTCTGAATTCTTTTGTGTCTACCTTATGCGTCTCACACAATATGCTAAAAATGAATCTGTTCACCGCAACACCAAAAGGTGGATAACTGTTGAACAAATATGAATTTCGAAAAAACCGCTTTATCACAAACTGGAGGTTTTTAAGGGTTTAAAAAGTAAAAATATGCAAAAAAAAAAAATTTTTTTTCTATTTTTTTTTTCAAAAAAACAAAAAAAAAGTTATAACATGCCTATATATATAACATGCCTATAAATATATTGGTTTCTGAGATTTATACAGATAAAAAAATCTCTGACGGCTCGGCCTACAGCCACAGGTAGATTTTGAAAACGCAGACCGTAGGGCGCCTGTTTGTTGGGAATTGCAGAAGAAATTACCTTATTGCCATGATGCGGTAGTTGGGACCGCCCACTTCGAAATCTACCTGTGTTTTTAGGCTGAGCCGGCAGGAATTTTTTTGTTTTTATTATTATTATTATTATTATTATTTGCTATAAGGGTTGGTCCTATAAAAAGCTTGTCAGTATAAAAGTTGTAGATAATATTAAGAGAACTTATAATAAATTTAAGCTGATTTGATATCTTGTGAATGGACGAAGTTATGATTTTTTTTCTATTAAACCTCCCCCCCCCCCCCCCTTGAAGCCATTTTTAATGATATCAAAAATCTGTCATACATAAATTTTCGGCCCTATTCCTAGAAGTAATAATAACTTTAAACGGGTTAGATATGTATTATAACTAAGAAGTTATGGTTTTTTTTTCTGTTTTCACAAAAAAAACCCCATTTCCCCCCCACCCCCGGTTTGATTTTGACCTTTAACGAACTTGATTGAGATTTTATGCCCCTTGATTTTATGTATCAGTTTGGAGGAGGTTTGTGCAGAATTATTGAAGTTATCGTGCCCATAAAAAAGTGATATAGATAGATATATAAAGTTTTGAACTGGGTGTGGTTTAGGGTTCTGGGAGTCATAATCGGCTTAGATCTGCAAAAAATTTTCAGAAATTCCAACTTAGGGGAAAATGTGATAGGTAGTATTTCTTACGAAATCTACCTAAAACCGCATTTCGGAATCGGGGGTTACTCGGAAGAGATTATTGTATATTTTCGTTAGTGGTTGTATACTATTTTCGTAGATTAAGAAACATTTGTCTTTTTTACAGTGTACATACAAACTATCATAGATATTTACAATAGATCAAGGATCAGAAAAGCTACTTTTAGGTAGATTTCGTAAGAAATACTACCTATTACATTCTTCCCTATGTTGGAATTTCTGGAAAATTTTTGCAGATCTACACCGATCCCAGAACCCAAAATCAGACACAGTTCAAAACGTTATCTATCTATATCACTTTTTTATGGACACGATAACTTCCATAATTCTGCACAAATCTCTTCCAAACTGATACATAAAATCAAGGGACATAAAATCTCGGTCAAGTTCGTTAATGGGCAAAATCGAACCAGGGGGAGGGGGGGGGGCTTTTTGTGAAAACGGAAAAAAAACCATAACTTCATAATTAAGATAACGTATCGAATCCGTTTAAAGTTATTATTACTTCTAGGAAAATGGCCGAAAATTTATGTATGACAGCTTTTTGATATCCTTTAAAAAGGCCCCAAGGGGGAAAAATAGGGGTTTAAGAAGAAAAAAAAATCATAACTTTCAATTCACAAGATATCAAATACGCTTACATTTATTATAAATCATCTGAATATTATCTACAACTTTTTTATTGACAAGTTTTTTATAGGACCAATTCTTACACTAAAAAAAAAAAAAAATTAAAAACAAAAAAATCCCGGCCGGCTCCGCCTACAGACACAGATAGATTAGGAAGTGGGCTGTCCCAACTGCCGCATCATGACAAAAAGTTCATTTCTTCTGCAATTCCCAATAAACAGGCGCCCCATGGTCTACGTCTTTGAAATCTACCTGTGCCTGTCAGCGAAGCCGTCAGGGATTTTTTATTATAGCGAACTACAACTACTTAATCGAAAATGTAGTTAACTGCAACTACAACTACTTGTTTTAAAAAGTAGCGATTACAAACTGCTTTTCAAAAGTAGTCACTATTTCGCTACTTTGAGATTTTATCAAAGGGTTCAAATCACACAGAAATTGAAAGATACGGATTAAATAATAAAGCTACCTCTCTTTATATCGCTTCTGCCGGGAGACAAATAAATGCGACATAATTGAAGGCATTTAAAAATTAAGATAGATAACATTACACAAGAAAATGTTTTGTTTTTGTCTCGTTTATCGTCGTGTTTGTTTAGTTTATACACACATTACAAATTTCGCAGCCGAATTAAGAGAGTTATTATAATCTAGAAAATGACAGAAAATAACTCTACACTGTTAAAAATTTGCAGCAAACTATCCAGTCATTTGAGCGTTTTTATGGAAACGTTTACATAACCGTAATTTAACTTTATTTTGACCATATCATTGCCTATATAATGGTCATAATAGAGTTAAATTACGGTTATGTAACCATTTTCTATAAAAACGGTCCAATGACTGGACATTTTGTTGTAATTCATTAAAATTTCAGTTAAAATACATAATATAAATTACAGTTCTTTAATGCATAATTAACTGTGTTTTCTCTTCTTAGATTACTAACACTGATATATAACAACTATATAAGATCATATATTACAAATATAGTTACATATAAGTTTATAATTATAAATTTTAATTTGGTATCATTGAGTACAGAGAGGAAAATATTTGTGTCCCATCCATCCTTGCTGTGGGGATGATTGGGACAGAGAGGAATTTTTTTTAGTCTCGTAATATATTTCTGTATAATAATAATCTTGAATAAAATGTGCATAAAATGTAGACAAACATCTAATGTATGAAATGCGATATATAATATTAATAATAGCTTAAATAAAATATTTAAAATAAATATTTTTGTGAAAATGTCCCATCCATCCCATATCTCCCCTACTAAATAAATTCAGCCTTACACCCCGAATCCTACTTCTTCAGTTTTCATGTGATTTTCGAGATTTTAGATGACATTTCTTGCATATATTGAGTAAATCTCGGAAAAAATCTCGTGCATAACAAGTTGCGTATTAAATTAAAACTAGATGGAACCCGTCAAAACTTGACGGGAAAAAATTACTATAACAATATCAGTAAAGTAAACTTCTTTATTATTTAAGAAGAGGTGCGTATGAAACAGTTTTTCAAATATATTTTTTTTAAACATTAAAAACTTCCTTAAATACAATTTCTTCTTTTTTTTTTTTTTTTTTTTTTTTTCTGGTGGGTTTCATGCATTTTATTAGAACTATAAATTTTCATCAATTTAATTATAAACAAAAATTGCGTTTAAAATTATTTTTTTCCATTACGCAATTAATATATATATATTTTAATAATTCAGTTAAACACTTGTAATCATTTATATGCATATATTTCCTCAAATCAGCCCACTACATTTCCCCCCTTTAGTTAATCAGAATTCAGATATATTTAATGAAGCACACTACACAAATATATTAATCTTTCTTATTATTGTTATAATGATATGTTGCACCCTATGAATTTGTTTTCTGGAGGTTGCAACTTTATGATGGTGCACATTATGAACATTGGGAAAGCAATAGCGATTTGCTTATTAAGCGTGCTATAAAAAAATATTTTGTATTCAAATAATCTTTTTTTAAATCTATTTTTTTTTTTTTTTTTTTTTTTTTTAATAACCGTTACTTGCTTCTTTATTTTTTCTTTTTTTAATAGTATTTTTTACCACTTGAAGCAGATTTTTGTGAGCAAAGTTTATTGAAAACTGTGCCTATTTCTTATTAATGAAATGATTATTTTGAATTTTATGTAATGTTACCAATATTTTAACTAATTTTATTTTTATTTTTTTAATGTCAAAAATAAGTATATTTCAGGGGCGAAAATTGTCAGATTTTCTTTCTTTCTTTCTTTCTTTTCTTTTTCTTTTTTTTTTTTTTTTTAACCTAATTCCACTCTTACTCGCAGAACACAAGTTTAATAACTTTTTATTTTAGTTTTATTAACAATTATAATAATAATTCTAAATTCCAGTAGCTCAAAATGAAAATGAATACAAATAGGTAAAGGATAAATTTCAGCTTATAGCTAGTATAAAATATAAAGATAAATTGAATATATAACTATATTATGTATTGAGTTTAAACTAAAATTTTAACAATCATTGTTATTAATAATATTAATTTAACAAATTAATAATATATTTAAAAAAATAATTTAATAAAAAAATAATATAATTTATGTACAAAACTTATTAACTGTTTTCATATTTAATTAATATCAATCATTTATCAATTAATTGTTAAATTGTTTTTATTAAAAAATTCTAATTTTTTTTCGCCCCCCACCAATATATATATTAGAAAAATCAGTCAAAAATATAAAACCTAAGTAATTATTAATTTCAAAAATAAATAAATAATGCAATGTATACAAATACATAAAAATCATTTTTAATAGTGTTAAGAAGTGAAATTATTATTCAGATGTATGTTTATCTTATTTAATGCACAGTTATAGTTTATAATTCATAAACAGCAATATATTATTAATTACCGTATATACTCGTGTATAAGTCGAAGAATTTTAGACAAAATTTGGGATTTGAAAATAGGGGGTCGACTTATATACGAGTTAGTAAAAAAAAAAAAATAATAATAATCATTAATAATAATAATAATAATAATGTTCCACACTCCGGAAGAAATGTGAAATAACAGAGTGAAATACCGGAATCACCGGGTCTAAGGTTTTAAGTTGGAGAGAGATAAAAGCGGACAATGGTCATTTCATTGTGATTGACAAAAAAAAAAAAAAAAAAACCTCAACAATAATGTTCCTGTAATTGTTCTGCATCCATTTTCTCTTGAGACAGAATTCCCTTCAAAACAGGGGCAATCCTTTCAGCATTTTAATCCCCTTTTTAAAAAGAGTTCAACTTGAGAATGCTTCTAGATTTCTCTCCTAAAAGCCCTTACAATACAAAGAAGTACTATATTTTAGCAGTCTAAGAAGTTGTTTACCCTTGTAAATTAAGCGTGAATAGATTTTTCTAGAAATTTTTTCTTTTTATGTACGTATCATTAAATTGATGTGAATACGTTTCAAAATAGTTTAAGCTTCTTCAGTTTTACATAATTATACAGTTTTAAAACGTTGAATTTAAAAAATAAAGTCTGATTAAAAACGTAAAAAAAAAAAAAGTTTACGAATTTAATGAAAATTTATTAATTTTTTTTATTCCCGATTACAAATTTTTTTTCAACATACTACTAGAAATCGGGATCGACTTATGCACGAAAATTCAATTTTTTTTCAAAATTTTGCGTAAGAATTAGGGGGGGGGGGGATCGACTTATATACGAGTATATACGGTACTTATGCTTAGAGGGAAAAAAAAAAAAACTAACTAATAAATAAACAGCATATTTCTCCTCAGAATCTTTATCATTTATATACATCCTAATGAAGTTAATAATAACAATTAACAAGTGATTATAGTAATTGAAGAATTTTACATTTGCATTTACCCTGTAATAACTATTACATAGTTTATACTCGTTTAATAGTTTTTAAACAAATAACTGATAAATTAGTTATTTAAAAAAAATAATAATTGAATTAATTTTGAAATGTTATTAATTAATACATTTAATTAAAGCAATTTTAATAAAACATTTAATAAAAACAATTCCCCCCGCCCCCTGACAATTTTGAACCTATGAATATTGGTTGGACTATAGAACTTCTTACTTTTAAATAATAATTTTGCTGTTTAAAGAATTTTTTTCTGAGTATTTTTATTAATCCGTTCATTTCATTTTATTTAAAAGAATATATCAGATATTAAAGTTGAAGGAGGGGGGGGGGGGGGGACCTAAGACTATTGGAGTTCATTTGAAGTATAAATACTTATATATTAAAATAATGGGGAAAATGAAATATTATATATTAAATATCTTACATATAAAAATGCTAATAATTAATGGTAAATTGGTTACATTATTAAAAGAAAGTTGTGTTATTAGTTGTTATTAGTTTTTTGCCAGCAAAATAGATTTTATAAAATATTTTTTTAATAATACTACTTCGTTAAGTTAAGTTTATATTATTTTAAATGATATATAAACTAAAATTCGTAGCTCAACATACAAAATTAGATGCAGTAACAACGTAATGTTTTAAATATACTCAAGTTACTCTTGGTGAAGTTTCAAATTCCCCGTTATGGCGGCGAAATGCGATGATTGGTTAGAAAATGTGTCTACCATATCATTTTTATCAAGACGTGAGAAAGTCGAGGGCAAGTTTGTACGGTGAACGCTGATTGGCTAAATCGGAGTGTAAGCTCCCAACGTACGATCCAATGAAAATACACAATACGCGGAGCACGGTAGCCTCCACAGGCTAGTACCAACTATTATAGCGCTCCTGTACCAACATGTAATAGAAATAGAATAGTTCCTTCTTCCGTGCTTCATACAGAGAATAACATTGGTATGCTAGGTCCATGTAATATTTACTCCAGTTTCTCGACCACGTGTTTCTGTTTTGGATATTTTAAAGTAATTACAGGTAAATTTATTTTATTTTTCATAATATAATGTATTTTATTTCTATGATGATGATAACTCTTCTATACTGACGAAAATTTTCTGATTTATATACTAACTAGATAGTACTCGTCAAAATTTGACGGTAAATAACTTAAAAGCTCCTTTAGAAATATGCTTTCATTTTTAATTAGCTGCTTTTAAATATATAAAATATTAAAAACTGCTTTTAAAATATTAGCTGCTTTTTAAGTATTGAAAATTTTATTAATTGTTATATTGTGTAAGCGATTTCTATAGATATAAAACGATAGATTCTGTTGTCAGTCCAGCTCCAGCCTACTCAACTAATGAAGTGAAATAATTTTAAACTTGTAATTTAAATAATATTATACTTGTAATTAATTAATTTAGATACTTGCTAAATTGAATTAATTTAGCAAGAATTTAACTAAAAAATAATTAATTGAATGATTTATTTTTACTTACTACAGTCTCAAAAATTTAAAACTAAACATCAATATTTAGTATTTTCTAATTTTTTTAAATTACGCGACCTTTAACATTTTTCATTAATTTCATTTTTATCAGCCTGACTCTAAAACCCAAACAAACCATGGATATCAAGGTGATTTCTTTTATAATTCTTATATGGATGTTTTTGCTTCTTTCTTTTTTCGCTTTTTTTCTTTTTTTTTAAGGAGAATAATCATATACTTTTCTTAGTTATTCAAATATATCTTGTTGATAATGATCATACAAAATATAGATAAAGGTTTAGATAACTTTATTTAATCGATAACTACATGCAAAATCTTTTAATTTAAATATTTATAATGTGAAATAAGTAACTAAAAAAATATTGTCGGTTGTTAAATTTTATTTACCACACTCCCAATATTTTGAAAAAATAACTATATTTAGTATTTCTGATTTTTTTTTTTCACTACACTAGGTTTAAAAATTTTCCTTAAATTAATTTTTATCAGTCTCATTCTAAAACCCCGAATTTAAAATTTGCTATTTGCAGCTAACGATTTATAATACATATTTATTAATTACTTGAATTTATATTTTCCATTTTCACACATTGTTTAATTGTTAAATCATGGATATCAAGATAATTTAGAGTTCCTGTATGAATATTTTTCCTGCTTTTTGTTTTCTCGCCTTTTATTTTTCTTTTTTTTACGAAAAATAATCACATACTTATCTTATTACAGTGTAACCTCGATATCTCGAATCTCTAGGGAAGAGAAAAAAATTCGAGATATAGAGGTTTCGAGTTATCAAGGTTTTGACAAAATTAAAAATTTTAAATCTTAGAAATTTGGTTTTGCTATAAAAAATAAGATTCATTAAAAATTATATGTACAATCTACTAATAATTAAAAAATTACTATTTTCAACGTTTTAATATAATTTCAAAATTGTATTATACACATACAGTAAACTTCCGATTATCCGTCACTCACGGGACCGACGGGGTGGCGGATAATCGAAATAGACGGATAATCGAAAGACCATTATTAAAATCACATTTCTATTTGCTGGTTTATAAATAACAATATTTAAACGCGTGTTTTTTTATTAGCTGTGTATTTCATGAATAGAAAACATAATTAATAATAACAAATAAATTTATGAGAGTAATTTAAAACTTTACACAGTAAATAAATTACCTGTTTTCATCCAAAATAATTCGTTTTACATGTTTGTTTGCAGTTTGCTTGTCCTTTTACAGCAGCAAGATTGCGAATTTTACGTAATAAAAGTACTTGAGTTGCATCGGCTTCATCTTGCATCTCAAACCAATTAATGCACTTAGAGAGCATTGTCTCCACTTCTGCATGACTGACTCCAGGGTCATCATTTTCCGATTCATCAGATTCATCCGCTTCAGGTTTCCCTGGATTCAAAATATTTTGGATAATTTCGTCATCCATAAATTCTTCATAACCAATATCATTGTTATCACAATTATGCCAGTTTTTCATTTCATCTGCAGAAATATCTTTTAAACATGGTACGTTTGATACCAAGGT
Source organism: Maratus michaelseni (assembly GCA_963931845.1). NCBI lineage: Eukaryota > Metazoa > Arthropoda > Arachnida > Araneae > Salticidae > Maratus > Maratus michaelseni. The sequence continues at coordinate 381,214,527 of OZ007590.1, read as the reverse complement.
CAGTATCTCTGTATCATCATCAGGTACATCTTCTGTGCTGGTAGTATTGGTAGCATCTTCCGGTGTATCAATAGTGTTGGGCCACAATTTTCTCCAGCTTCTCTGGAAAATCTGTTCAGATAAATCATTCCAGGCATCAGCTAAGTTGGATATGGCATCTTTGATAGTGTATGATTTCCAAAAAACGAAGACATTTGATTCATTATCAGCGAGTAGCAGCTTTTGAATAAAAGCTTTCCGATGACGTTTTTTCATCGATTCAAAGACACTTTGGTCCATTGGCTGTATCAGTGATGTTGTATTAGGTGGAAGAAATAAGCACTTGATGTTACCGTCAGTAGATTCTAAATTTTCCGGATGTGCTCCTGTATTATCAAGCAACAAGATTGCTTTCTGAGGAAGATTACTTTTTTTTAAATGTGCTTTAACTCCGGGAACAAAGATATAAAAAAAAAACACTTCTTAAAAATATCTTGCGTCATCCAGGAACTTTTTTTACTGTAATAATTGACAGGCAGTGCTTTCATGTTAATATTCTTAAAAGCTCTAGTATTCAGGGCGCGGTGGCTGCAGTTTAGCTGACGTCACACAAGCATTTTTCTCGGAATAGCGCCGCCTCACTCTGGTTCACTGAACATGCGTGTTTTTGTTGTTCGTTTCAGATTGAAAAAAAAATGGAAAGGGGGGGGGGGGTGGCGGTTAACCGAAGGTGGCGGTTGATCGAATGGCGGATAATCGGAAGTCTACTGTACCTGTTTTGATTAAATACAATATCCAATTCTTCATCAAGAAATACATTTAGTTTTTTCTGAAGAAAAAATCTTTAACCCTTTCCGGCACAGTGGTCCCGCTCAGGGCACACCTAATTTTAATTCCAAACTTGCATACGGCACCAAGAATATTTTAATAAAATTTTGTTTCTATAATGAAAACTTAAAATAAGGAGTTCTTATTTGCTAAAAAAGTCGTTTGAAAATTCCGGTATCAGTCAGTATTTTCTCATTTTACGAACAGAATTTGTCTGTGCCGGAAAGGGTTAATTGAAGTCTGTCGTCTCACAGAATCTTTTTTCAATTGCACAGTTTTCTGTAAAGTAGCAATGGCACCAAAGGCTTCTGTTCAAATATTATCATTTGTTTCGAGAAATCTCCGCAGCAGGTCAACTGCCTTCTCGGCTTCCTGCATGGTAATTTTTTCGTAATCTTGTTGATCGAGTAGTTCTTCGATTTCTTCATCAGAAACTTCTGCATTAATGCTTGAAACAATCTCTTCATCTGTCATCATGCCGCACACTTCAAGCTCACTGTCTACATTCAAAAATTCTTCGAATGAAATTTCAGTGTGATTCCTTTTGTATTGATTCCCAGTGTTCTAGATTCAGTTCTCCCTCTTCAGTTGCTTGCTTCCCCTGTTTCACTGGAATTTACATTTTCTAAAAATCCTTCTTTGATGAAACAATTTCTTATCGTTGATTCTGTAACATTTCTCCATGCATAGTCAGCCATTCGCATTGACTGTAAGATGTTGATTTAGGTGTGTTAGAAGATTTACCTTCACCGATGTTATCCAGGAGTCTTCTCACAATTTGCGCTCGATAACCAACCTTGAAGCTATGGATTATCCCCTGGTCGAATGGTTGTAATTTTGAATTAGTGTTTGGCAGCAAAAATTTAACAGTGATATTTTTGGCGGATGCAATGCAGCAAGCGACTGGTTGACTGGATTGCTATTGCTCCTTTGAGCGTACTTTCCAGTGTAGTTTTGTTAGTTGCTGTTTATAAAACTTTCCATTCTCATCCTTTAAGTCTTTGTATCAACAAAGGGATAAAAGAATGTGAAACAGACATCTAGATCAAACTGTTTCTGCAGCAGATAATAGTCAAAGGTAAAAAATAAAATTTATTTTTCTGTGGAAAAAATTTCGATATATCAAGGGTTTTGAAAAATAAATTTCGAGATAACTATGGAAAATACGTAAGAATATTGATAAAAATGCAGGGGAAATTTCTTTTTTCGAGATATCAAGGGTTTCGAGATAAGGAGGTTCGAGATATCGAGGTCCGACTGTATATAAATGACATCTTAATAATGGTCATACCGAATATAATAAAAATTGTAAACCAGTTCAATTTATATATTCGATAATTGCATGCACGATCTTTTAATTTCATTACTTTTAATATAAATTAAGTAAATAAAACAAAATATTCTTGGGTGTTAAAGTTTACTTAATTATAAAAGAATTTGAATAAAAATATATATATATACAAATTATATAACTTTTCCTCCTGAATTTAATATGGCATTATTAAAATGAATTATTGCCAATAAAATAAGAAAAATCATTCTGTCCATAGCGGGGATCAAACCGACGACGACACAGTAATCGGAACACAGAATAACCGCGCCTTATACTCAATATACTCTATATATACACAATATTCTTATGTGAGTGTGCTCTAAAATGGGTTAGGTTCTAGATTTAAGTTTACGCATGCGTAAATGGGGGCAAATTCGTGTGAAAAATGAATTTGAGAAAGTTCCTTTTCGTTTTAATATATAAGATTATCAGTTGAATAATGTATATATTGATTTTTGTACCAATCTTTCGTTTACCTGTCACCTTATGTTAAAATGACTGATAGTATAATTTTTTTTTTTCCCAAATACAATTTTTTTTTAATGCTTTAATAATAAAATGGTTATATAAAGTTTTAAAAAAATCCTTTTGTATGTCATGTGTTTTACACCAGTGATGTTGCCAGAATTCGTGTTCATTCTAGCAGGAGTTTGAGTTATTGATAGCTTGTTCTGTAGTAGCCACTGATAATCACTGGTTAATCGAATCATTAAAAAAATAAAAATAATAAATCGTAATTCCATTTTTATATATATATTAGAATCTATAAGTATGTCAGGTTTGATTCCTATTAATTCCGTTTCTAAGAGAAAACATAAAATAAAATATCCGTGATTTCTATGACTGCTCATTTAATGGCACATACAAAACTAATTTAAATCAGGGGTGAGGTACGTCAAAAATAATTTATTACTTAAAAAAAAAAAAAAAAAAAGATAAATTTGTATATAAACTTTGCGTGCTGGCAGAACAAAGGATTGGTAAGTGTAATTTTCAAGTTGAAGTGGGGGGAGGGGTTGAAAGTTGATTAGTTACAAAATAATAAGTAAGGCTATATTAAATATAATTTTAATCTTTAAATTCTAGACAGTGGAATTTTCAGAAGGGGGTAATGTAGAAGATTGATTATTTATTCATTTATTATTACACTGAAATAACAAAAGTGACAAATACGTAATATAACAAATACATATATAAATGCATATATTGTATGTTGCGGTACAAAAGATAAAGAAGTGTAAATTTCAAAGGGGATTGGGAGGAGGGGGGGGGGCTGAGATTTAGACTATTGATTACTTACTGGTAACTGTAAAGTAGTGGCCTAAGAATAAATATAGGGCGGGAAAAATTTCAAAGAAATTTTAATAAATTTATTATTTTTTAGTAATTTTAAATTTATTAATATTTTTTTTTAGTATTTTACATTTGACAATATTTTATATAATTATAAATTTAATATTTTTTAATAATTTTAAAATTAACAATATATATATTTTTTTATAATTTTAAATTCAGTAATAATTTAAATAAAATTATAATAAAATTTTATGATTGCTTAAATAAATTGTAAATTTTAATTATTTTTAATGGTTTTAAATTTAATAATTTTTTTAAATTATGCAACTCTTTAAGGTCTAATGATTAAGTGCTATGAGATGAAAAAGTAAAATAATTTAACATATATTACTATATAGCGGAGGGAAATTGTAGAAGATTGATTATTTTCTAATTATTGTTATTATCATCATCAACCATTTTCAATCCACTGCTGGATGTAGGTCTCCCCCAGATTTTTCCATTGTTTCCTGTGAAGAGCTTTAGTCATCCAATTAACACCGGCCACTTTTCTGATTTCGTCACTCCATCTTACCTTAGGTCGTCTTCTTGGTCATTTTACATCTCTGGGATACGACTGTAGGGTGTTTGTGCTCCATCTATTGTCTTGTCTTCTTGCAATGTGCCCAGCCCATTTCCATTTTAGCCGTTTAATTCTCTCACTAATGTCAAAAACTTTCGTCTGACTTCTTATTCAGATCCAGGTTATTCTCTTTCTGTGTCTTCCAGTTATGCCTAGCATACATCTTTCCATACTTCGCTGTGTAGTTTTTAATCTTTGTACCATCCGTTTTGTTGGTGTCCATGTTTCAGCCCCATAAGTTAGTGCAGGCAAAACACATTAGTTAAACACCTTTCTTTTCAAACAAAGAGGCATGTTACTCTTCAGAATCAGGGTTGCAAAAAACCCCTCCCGGATTTTTTTTTTTTTCTTGTAAAACCCAATAAAACCCGCATTAAAGTGGGTTTTATTGGTTTTTTACCATTTATGATATTATTACTTAATATTCAGCAGCTTTTATATTAATTTTTTAACCTTTGTGTTTAAAGAGTTGCATTATCCTATTTAAACATATTGTAGATGTATTGCCAAATGTGCCCGAATCAAAATTGTCCAAAAACAAACAAAAAAAAAAAAATCTGCTAATATTATGCGGGGGAAAAAAAGGCCAAAATTAATATAACACATGGGCTGATAAGTTCCTGGTCTAATAAAGAAAACACAACTTTTTAATATAACTTTATAATTTTATAACTTTGTAACTTTAATAATAAATAATAATAATTTAATAAATAAATAATAATAATAATTTAATAATAAATAGCATAATTTTATAACGAAAAAGCTCCAAACAGAGCTCAAAATCATCGATTCGTTGTTGTTTTTGGTCAAAAGTCAACACGCGCGGCACCCATTTTGACAACAGCTTTTTCATAGACAAATATTCATTCAAAATAAAACCTACACGTTCCTTGGATATCTTCAGAGTCTAAGCTATCTCCTGCAACTTCACTTTACGGTTCCCCAAAACGATTTTGTGAACTTTTTTTATGTTTTCCGGAGTAATCACCTCTTTTGCGTGGTGCATCACTGGTGTCCGTACGACCACCTTTAAATTCAGCAAACCAGTCAATAATGGTTGATTTACCTGGTGCAGTGTCCGGATAACGCTTATCAAGCCAAGCTTTTGTTTGAACGGTGTTTTATCCCATCAAATAACAATTCTTGTTTATCCATTTTTTTGTTTGTCAACAAAGTCGTTCAACTAAACCACTCTAACGTTTTATCCACAAGGCGAATCATCATGACATTTTTTCTGCTACCTTTTAAAGGTTAGTATTTACTAAAAAAATCATCGGTTCGGCGATTGCAACGCCATCTTTGTGCCAGACCGGGAACTTATCAGCCGATGTGTTACATAGCTAATCAACATTTTCACATAAGTCAAAAACAATATAAAGATTTATAATATAAGTTCCCAACTGCGTACAAATTTGACTTATTCACTTTTGCCAGTAGCAGTACACCAAAAATATATGGTCTATCTACCCATGGCAATAAAAAATATGATAATTAAAAATTATGATAAAAAAGAAACACAACAATTTGAAAAAAAATTATCCATGAGTGAGCCATAATGAATAAATTAGAAAAACTTTTATGTGCATAAAATCTGCTTTAATATATGAAATTTATTTTAGGCATTAATACAATATAGCAATTTAATCATAGTGTAAAACAGACATTACTTATTTTGGATTTAAATTAATTTGCAAATACACATGCAATACATCATAAATCACTCAGTATTTAGGTTACTAATGCTACCATTTTTTAGTCTGAAGTGTCTATGAATTTTAACTAATTTCAATGCTTTTTCTAATCTTAATCTGTTGCGAAGTTTTGACCAAACCAATCCACATGTGGAAAGCACTCGTTCTAGTGATGCAGAGCTAGCTGGACACGTGTTTAGGGCTATCATAAAGTGGCAAAACTCTTTCATATCTTCATCGCTAGAACGCATATCAATTAGTTTCCACCACTGTTCTGCACTGAATTTTTTAATGACATCAGCATTAAACATACTTTGGGGGGAAGTTTTTGAGTCTTTTAATTTATAACTCATAAGGGGTGTTCTATTTCTAACCACTCCTCAGCTTTTTGTAACATATCAGTAGTTAACCCGTCAGCACACGCGCTGGGATAAAATCTACCCCAGCTCATAACCATTACTTAAAAATGTGCAAAAATTGTTCATGAGCATTCTGAGCTTCATAGTACCTTTCAAGCTGAAATATATCTAGATGTGGACAAAAGGAATTTACCACCGGTTGTGGATTTTCTATTCTTTTGTTACAAAACTCACGCGGGAGGAAATTTACCCGACGCGTGTTATAACGTAATGCATAATGATAGGAAAATTTTACGTTTTAAACGTTTACAACTCTTTCACATACAGTTTCGATATATCAGTTTTATATTTTTTTGTATTTTCATAGCTGAATTCGGATTGTAAAAGCTTTGTATGTAATGCTATGCAGAAAAAAAATCTTAATGCTAGCTTTTATTTATTTATTTATTTATTTGCTTTAAATATAAAAGAACTTCTTATTTTAAAGTAAATTATGTTCTTTATTGATTTACTGTTTGTTTCAAAACATAAGTTTTTGTTTATAATCAAACCGGTGGGAAATTGACACAAGAAAACCCATTGGGGTAAATTTTATCCCGCGCGTGTAGTAACGTAATGGAAAGAGGCGCGTGTGCAGACGGGTTAATCTCTTCCCAGCATATTTAGGATTCATCATGTTAGCTAAATAATGAACAGGAAGAAGAGCTTGGTTCATCCTCTTATCAATATGCTTTTTATATGGAGAAAGATTTTCACTTTCAAATATATCGAGCCATAGCTCAACAGCTGTAGATATATTTGTCTTTTCTGCTTGCATATTATTCAGAACACCTCCTAGTTCTGCTAATTGTTTTTGCATATGCAATGCTTCTTTATATATTGCGACATTGTCCAAAATTCTAATGATGTTTTGAGGAATTTCCACTAAGTCTTGAGTAGATATTTCTACAAATTTATGGTAATTTTTTACATATGTATCAATACAATTAATCTGCGAATTCCAACGTGTTGCATTGGGTAACTGTGGGACTAGACCACCCATTTCTTTTAACAAACCATGAGGTTGATGAGTGTTGCGAAAAAAATTTGCTACTTCTGTAACAGGCTTTAAAATATCTTTATTTGTAATTTCATCAGTTAATAAATTAATATAATGAGCTGAGCATCCATATGTTATAATACCCTTGTCAGAAATAATTTGTCTCAGTTTTGCCATTTTATTTTCATTATCAGTACAAATTGCCAAAACCTCTACACCCAGATTTTTCATGCAATGTGCAATACCCTCTTCAGCTAATTCAGCACAGTATTCAGCTGTTTTTTTAATTGCTTTCGCAATCTATAGCACTCAATAGAAATGATGTTTCACCTGTGTGAATACATGTTGCAAGTAGTGCATCCCTGTTTACATTGGACCAGCCCTCCAATAATAAATTAACACTTTTAGTATTTTGCATTCCTTTCTGAATTTCTTCGTTAATATTTTCATGCACTTTATCTAATAATTTTCCTCCTAAATCAGTGCGAGTAGGACCACAGTAACCTGGTCGTAAAGCTGTTGTCATTTCTTTGAATTCATTAGTTGAGGCTGCATTGAAAGCAAAACGTTATTTGCATAAAAAAAAAGTTGGCTACTTTTAAGTCCAAATTCTGCTTCTGACTGTCTGTTGTACTAACAGCATAATCATCCATCATTCGTTGCCGCTTACTTTCGCACTCTATGCCAAATTCTTTTCAGTTTCAGATGCACATGATCTACTTGTCGACTCAACTGCAGATAAATAATTCCCAGTGTTCACAAGTACATTGTTAGCTAGATTGCATACCACATTTCTTTTTAAACATTTCCTTAAGTGAGCTCTGACCCTTTCAATTTTAGCTCTTATTACCCCCCGGGTACGGATGGGGCACCTTTGTAGGTGCCCCGGGGGAAAAGCAATATTCGCGGGAGTTGATTCTGGCTAGTTGTGGGTCTCAGGTTGCTCCTATGAGCTCCAGAGTAAGCCCATAGCGAGGATGCCACGATCGATTTTCAAGGGTCCGAACCTGCCCATCCTCTCTGTGCGCCATTTTTGGTCATCGCGATGGCCAGGATTGATGTCGCACCGACCGGTTCATTCAGATTTGTTAATCCCCTTGCGATGATCTGTAGAGATCGAAAGCAGTACTAGTTAGTTTTTAGCTCTTATTTCCATGTCACAGTGATTGCATAAACATTTCCCCTTCCTCTCAGTGTCTAATTTAGTGACTTCCAACCACTCTGGAGCAGTTTTTCTACCACATCCAGTAGACATGTTACCATGTTTAATAATATGTAATCACAATAAAAAATAATAATTAAATAACTATTAGCAGTAAAATAAATTAGAAATCTATAAGGTGTGCAATACACTCTTAATCCTAACTAACACATTAGTTCATCTGCACCTCCACAAAAGCATACTGAAGAAAATAGTAATGAAAGGTTGAAAAACTGGGTACTCTTTCCCCTTTAAGCTAAAGGTTGATGCATAAAACTTGTTTATATTCAATGAATACAATCTTATATTGTTTGACCCCTGGGTCAATCCACATCAATTCACCCCCCAAAAAAATGAAATGTCACCCACCACTTCAGATTTTTCTGAAATTTTTTTTACAAGTTGCTATGACCAAGTTATGAAAACATACAAATTTTTTTTTTATAAGTCAAATATTTTCCAAAATATTGAGGTTCAAAGTTTATGGATAAAAGGTGTTTTTGCCGTTCTTGTGGATCCGCATCAGTCTTGTAGCTACTAAGAAAAAAATTCATAACTCTGTATATTATGAATATTTTAATGCTGAATTTTTATCTCATTTTCTGTGATATATACAGATACTATAAAAAATAGTTTTATTGTATTGAATTGTATTTATTAATAGTAAAAAAAATTATAACTGTCATGTACCTTCAAAATTTTGAGGTAAAAAGTGACATTTTTTCAAAATTAGATATGGAGGTGAGGCAGTGGAGTTACCAAGTCAATATTTTTTTTAAATATACCTAGAAGTATGATCCAACAAAATATGAAATAAAATATATGTGTTTTTTTTCCCCTCTCTTATAAAAAGTTTTTTTTTTTCACTTTTAGCTGCACAGTCAAACATACTATTATGTATAAGTGTGTTATGTTTGGAAAATAATAAGTTCTGCTTTTAACTCATTTTGATTATTTATTACAATTATAAAAACAAATAAAATACTACACAATTATTATTAATTATTTTCTACACAATTAATATTTTTATAATAACAAGGCTATCCAAAAAATCAGACCTATAAATTTTATTTTAATAAGCAAATTTAATTTAGTAAACATATTTTTCAGGTAAAAGTGAAAAAAAAATTTAAAAATAATAACTTGTACATAACATACAGAATATGGAGAGGGAATGGCACAATGATAAGACATGAAATAAACATTATTAAACACAAACCCATTCATGTTGAATGCTGTCCAATTCATGTCTCAGCTTGTACCATTCCCCCTACATACTCTGTGTCACATTTGCTTTGTGATCTGGTTCAGTTATACTTAGATGAGTGAAGTTGCTCTGAGCTAATTTTATTCTGTATAGAATAATTATTTAATCTTTTACTGTTTATCAATTTCCTTTTTGTGATTGGTGGAAACAAAGTTCTTTCAAGGTTTTTTACTTTTTGATGTTTGTTTTACTTCTGATTTTCATAAGCTCAACTAAAAGTGTATATATATAATAAAATTATAATGACTAGTAATAAAGATATGCTTGAGAAGTGTTCAATAGAACAAATAAATTGTTCAGATTGCCATAAAAAGAGTTATATAAAGAAAGTTGGGCTTGTCAATATTGAACTATTTAGTCAACCTGACAAAGAGCTTTTAATTAAAAGGAGTGGCACAAACTATGACTTAGTAAAGAATGTTTGTGAACATCATAAAATTTACTACTTAAGCAAGTTTGAGTATTACCAGACAAGTTGTTTTGATCCTTTCAAAAGTCACAAGAAAAAAATAACTAAATCTTTAAGAAGTGTTTCTTTAAACTTGAGTGAAAAAATAAATAATGTTTCTGTAGAGGTACAAGCTATTCCAGGGTTTAAAATATGTGACCCATGTAGAGAGAAAGTTCAAAAACAAACATGTTTATTGGCTGAAAATGCTCAAGAGGAACAATTGCAAGACATAGACAGTGGCAGTGAAAACAGTATTTGTGAATTGGAAACATCTATTTCAAAAGAAAATAACTTAAATGAATTAAATAATTCTTTAATGGAGATTGGAGAATCACCTTTTAAATTCCATGCTGTTCCATCACACAGTAAGGCTACATATGCCAAAAGAAAAATACAGTCAGCTTGTTCTAATATGAAAACAAAAGTTAGTCGAGTTTTACAAAAAGAGATTTCCCCAATTAAAGGGCAAAATAAAGAAGAGACAAAAGAAACAGAACAGAAAGCACAAGACTTAGACAGACTTGTAGGTCTTATTAAAGAAAAACTTGAAATCACAAGTACACGGAGTGAAAAAATTCAACTTCTGACACTTGTTCCAACCTCTTGGAGTAAAAGAAAAGTAATGGAAGAATTTAAAGTTAGTGAGTATGCTATTCGTCAAGCTAGAAATCTGGTAAAAGAAAAAGGAATATTGACCATCCCACTGCCAAGAAAAGGCAAAGTGTTAAGTGAAAATACAATCAGTTTAGTAAAAAACATTTACCAAAGTGACGAGTACTCTCGAATTTTGCCAGGGAGAAAAGACAAAGTCAGTATATCAACTAATGTATACATGCAAAAAAGGCTTTTACTTCAGAATCTCAATGAATTATATTCTTCGTTCAAACATGAGTATCCTGAAGTAAAAATTGGCTTTTCAAAATTTTGCATGTTACGCCCTAAATGGTGTGTTATAGCTGGGTCTGCTGGAACACACTCAGTGTGTGTTTGTGTGATACATCAAAATGTGAAACTGCTACTTCAAGCAAGTGGTATTGAAGAAACACACAAAGAACTAATAAAACTGTTAGTGTGTTCTACTGACAACAGAGACTGTATGTTACGACATTGTGGAAAATGTCCGCCAAGAGAAAACCTTGACTTGAGAAATTTTTTACTAGAAAAATTCGAAGAGTGGGACCCAGAAGATGAAATTTCATACTACTCATGGGTGTCCACTGATAGAACCCAGCAGGTTAAATTTACAGTTTCCATGGAGGAGTATTTAGAGACTTTAATCAACAGCCTCGAGAATCTCATTCCTCATTCTTTCATATCAAAAGCACAATCACAGTACTTAAAAACACTGAAAGAAAATATAGATTTTACCAGAGCAATTGTGTTATTAGATTTTAGCGAAAATTATTCGTATATAATACAAGATGAAGTCCAAGGCTACCATTGGACTCGAGATAGCTGTTCAGTTCATCCAGTAGTTATCTACACTCGATCTGATGATTCAGAAAATATAGTGGCTTCCAGCTTATGTGTATTATCTGATGATTTAGAACACGATGTAGCCTTTGTGTATGAAACACAAAAAATTGTTGCACAATTTTTAAAAGAACACTTTTCAAAGGTAAATGATGTGATATATTTTAGTGATGGTTGTGCTGGACAGTACAAAAACTGCAAGAACTTTTTCAACCTTTGTCATCACAGCCAGGACTTTAACTTGACAGCCAAATGGTCATTTTTCGCAACAAGCCATGGGAAATCTCCTTGCGATGGGATTGGAGGGACAATAAAGCGCTTAGTTGCAAAAGAAAGTCTCCAAACTTTAGAACATACAATTGATAGCGTTGACAAAATTTTCAGCTTTTGCACAAAAAAATATAAAAAACATTCATTTTTGGTTACTGAGAAAAGAAACTTTATTAGAAACACGTCAACATCTAGAAAATAGATTAAAAAAAGCTAAGACAGCTCCTGGAACTCGCAGCTACCACCAGTTTGTGCCCCTATCAAGTGTTTCTGTGGGCACTAAAAGAGTTAGTGTAGATGAGGCTTTTACATTAGTTTTTAATTTCACAGAAGAAGTTCCTACCATAAAGTTTTCAGAACTCTGCACTAACTCTTACATAGCCTGTGTATATGATGACCACTCGTTTTTTGGAACTATTCTGTCAAAACATGAAGAGGAAGGTGACATTAAAGTGAAATTTATGCATCCCTTCGGTCCAGCACCTTCATTTCATTGGCATTCAAGAGAAGACATTTGCTATATACCTCTAAGTAATGTAATTTCTAAAATCAGTACTCCAGTTACAAAAGGATCAGGTCGAGTTTACTACTTTTCTGAAAAAGAATATTTGCATGTGTTTAGGAAGCCCCGTCACTCAGACTAACAAGTAAGAAATTGTGATATGCCATATGTTATCTTCTATTTAGTTCGTTATTTTGGTTTATAGTTGTAATAAATAATGAAAAAGGGTTAAAAGTAGTATTTATTATTTTCGAAACATAACACACTTATATATAAAAGTATGTTTGGGTTTGTAGCTTAAAGCAAAACTTAACTTTAAAAAAAAAAAAAAAAAAAAAAAAAAAAAAAAAAACTTGCATGTTTGTAGTTTGCCATTTTGTTTTTTAAAAACATATTTGTTTTGTTTCTCATTTCCAAAATAATTTTCATTCATATTTACTTATTATAAACATATGTTATTTAATTTAATTGATTTATATTTAATAACCCTTTAACGTTCATTGGTTTCCCCAGGAAACCACAAAACTTTAATTACGAAATTGAACAATGACACCAGAATTTTAATAGAAATGTTTTTTATTTTTTATGTATGTGGAATATCACTTTTTTATTATATAAAAATAAATTTGTTTATAATTTTCGGTGTCAATCATTTATTCGACATTTTAGCAATTGAAGTGCTTCATCCGTTAAAGGGTTAATACAAGATTATTATTATTGTTTAAATGACGACGTACTGCGGGCTAATACGTACACTGATAACCAAAAACCAATAATAATAATAAAAGCAGCTAAAAAACCATATATTTTATTTCACATTCTGTTGGATCATATTTCTAGGTATATTTAAAAAAAAAAATTGACTTGGTAAATGCAGTGCCTCGCCTCCATATCTAATTTTGAAAAAATCTTACTTTTTACCTCAAAATTTTGAAGATACACAAGAGTTATAATTCTTTTACTATTAATTAAAACAATGCAATACAATAAAACAATTTTTTGTGGTATCTGATCTGTACATTTCATAGAAAATGTGGTAAAAATTTGGAATTAAATTATTCAGAATTTACCGAGTTATGAATTTTTTTCTTAGTAGCTAAAAGATTTTTGCAGAGCCACAAGAACGGCAAAAACACTTTTATCCATAAATTTTGAGCCTTGATATCTTGGAAAATATTTGACTTATGACAAAAAAATTTTGTATGGTTTCATAACTTGGTCATGGTAACTTGCAAAAAAAAATTCATTAAAATCTAGGGTGGTGGGTGCATAGGCGTAACTTGGGCTCTAAGACTAGGGGGGCAAAAATCTCGAAGACCCTTCGTGAAAAAATAATACCACCCCCCCCCCCTCCATCCCATCACCGCATAAACACACACACACTTAAATTAAATACTTAATTTTTTTAATATTTAAACAAAATTTTAAATGTTTAACCATATACGCAAAAATAGGAAAAATCCTAAGTGACACATTTTATGTTTTTAAGAGAGTATTTAAAAATATTGAATGCTTGACCGTTATATCTCTTATGTTTAATGCAATGTTCAATTAGAAAAACATTCAAACAAATTTAATAAATTGTCAAAGCCTCGGGCTTTAGAAGATTTTCTTTTAATGGTGGGGATGATGGTGAGGAATGTGGTTGAGATAAATATGTTTAAAGCCTTTATTCAGAGTGGCAACGATTGATGAAAGTTTGTATTTAAAAAACACTCTAGCTAGCGTTCTGAATGGAATGACTCAGAAATTTTGCTGTGATGCATTTTAGGGTACATGGAATATTTTTAGCTTAAGAATTTAAAAATTAATATTGCCCTTAAATTTCGAACTCTACCTTTTCACAGCGTTTCAAGTGAAGAAAAACAAGAACGAAAACATATATGCATCAGTAACAGATTACCAAATATTTTCCAACATTATTAGAATACTATTAAGAAAGTTCATTCTTTCATACAGTGAAATGAGATATACAATTTAAAAAACACAGAAAGCAATTAAAAATCCATTTCCAAGAATTAATGTCTATGGCAGATAATCTATGCGAATTCTTTGGTGCAACGTTATTACTATTTATAGATGAAAATATATAAATATCCTTTTGTGCAGCCATACATTAATGAATAAAGCAGTAAAATTTAACCTGATTAATTTTAACACAAATGATCATGCAACTATTTATATTCTATAAGCACCTTTGAATAATGAAATATAATTCTATTAGAAAATTCCCAACACAGTTAAAAACCTACATTGGGAATTCACGTCCATAAACTGAATTGCTTCCTTTTTTTCGTGGAGCTCTGTATATGATCTGTAGAATTTATACTCATGATGTAATATACTAAAATTTAGTTAATTTTAAAAATGTACACCACAGCTGAAAACGCACTTCCAGTAATTATGGTTCATATAGCCATAAAGAATGCTGTATACCTACCTCAGTGACACATATAAATTTCATCATGTTTCATGTATCATAAAATCACTAAAATGCACCACAAACGATTTTTCCCAATATAGCATAATGCAGTTTCAAACTTTTGTATCCCTGTAAACGAGCTATAACAGTTATATACTGCATCTTCAATAGGGAATATGTTGCAGTAAGCCTCAATAGCATATATCTATATAAAGATTTGTACGGGTTCGTGTCAATTCCCATTCACGAGACTCGATCTGGGCCGAACCTGATCTTCACTCTTTCGGGGAAGGGAACGGAGCTTATACTCTTTTCTGCAATTTTGGACCGATCCGATACAGACTTTTTTTTCCAGGCCGATCTGGAAAAAAGGACTTCCAGGACTTCTGAAATTAATTCTTCCTAGAAGTCTGCACGAACCGAATTTTCAGGCACTGTCCCGACCCAGCCTGTATAAAAATCACTGAACCCTTGAAAAAATCAGTAAAATGGTGCCCGACCGAACATTTTTTGCCAAAAATGTATATACTTTTAAATTGCACTTATGCTACAATTAAAGTTATTTTTAACGAATGGTACATATACATTTCTAGGCCAAAAAAGAGTAATAATAATAAACTACAGTAAAAGTCTGAAAAGGAAAATGGTTTATGATGAAATCTTGTCTTAAACGGGTTGGGTTGATTGTTGACGGCCAATTATCTACGCTAGGGATATAGGCCCGGGGGGAGTGCCCTTCGTGGGGGTCTTTCTAAGGGAACCTAACCCGTATTTACGCATGGATAAATCAACGGTTCGAAGAAAACCACGAAAACTCCGAACGATTAGGCCGACGGGCGCGATTGGGATCGAACCCAGCACCTCCCGTCTACCAGCTTCGAGAGCACAACCTCTCAGCCACTGGTAGGGCATTGTCTTAAACGGAAAAATGTGTTGATGCGTGCAAAGTGAATATAAGAATTTCTGCGAAAAGGATATAATATATTTACAAAAGACGATGTACCTGCTAAGAATAGAACCTGTCTATAAAGGATTTTTTTTCTCTCTGATACGATTCTGTCTTAGAAGATTTTACTGCATAGCAATTTTCAGATTTTTAACTCTCCAAGCCATGGAATGTTGATTAACGATATTAATGATAACTCAAGCATTTACGTACAAATAGAGATTCATTAAAAAATCAATATTTACTCGACAAGCAGATCTTCACTCTTTCGGGGAAATGAGTGAAGAAGAGAAAAAGAAAAATCTAGGGAAGGTCAGTATTTTAATACAGATGTGCCTATATTTCGCAGCCCAGGGCATTTTTTTTAAAATAAAGAATATAAACATTTTAAAAAAATCTAAAATAAGTATTTTTGTCAAAACTTCTCCCCACAAGACAATTTTTTATACTTATTAATCTAAAAACCTATACAGAACAATCTAGAAGGCTTGGCCCTTTTAGAGGCCACAGAGGGTTCCAGAGGGCTTGACCCCCTGAAGCTCTTGTTTAAGATAAATTGGAAACACATAAACGTAAAAAAGTAAACATAATTAAAATTATCTTCCACTAGGATTCCGGAAGCAGAGCCTCATGTCGAAAGATTCTTATTTTTTGTTTTTCTTAGTGTTTAATTATTTTATGTCACTGACGAAGAATAAATTTTACTTTTTTGTTTTCAAATCATCAGAAGTAAAGGAAATTTAACTATCCCAGCTCTCCCAATACTTCCCGCCGGCGCATATAGTAGTTTACAGATGTTTTCTTTTTTTAAAAGATGATTTCAAACTATACGAAAAACATTTTTCCATGAAAAATTACTTTAATCAATATGTTACTAAAATAGACGCAAGATAAAAATAAATGTACAGAATGTCTTAAAAACTTTAAAACACAAGATCTTAGTAGTTACATAACTCTCCTAGCGCTTTCGGCTCCAAACTAAGCCATTATCAAGGACCCTCGACCAGCGGAGACCACAGCACAGATGTTGTTCAAGACCAGCACTCAAAGTGACAGGAGAACTCGATTCTGGATATGGTTATGATTTCAAAATATCATAATTATAAAAATCTACAAAGATAAAATAAATAAAAAATTGTCCCTGTAATTTATTAAAACCAAGTTAATTGTAAATATAACAGAATACTGTTATCGAAACGTTTTGATGAAGAAATATAGAATAACGCAAATTTGTAACTTCTATTTTTACGGTATAGCCACTGACTGATATCTTACACAGTCCTGTAACAATGAAGTCCAGACCCGGCCAATGTCTTCGGACAAAAATAAAACTCGGACTCGACCTAGAACGGGAACAATACAGTCTAGGCCTGACTCAGCTCAATTCCAATGAAATAAATCTCGGATTTCAGGCCAGTCCCAGTCTTCTGCAGACCTCTAAATTCTTCCCCTCGAGCCCATGCTGAAGTCGCTTTAAAATTATACTGATGTTGTACATTTGTTTAGCAAAATCTACAGAAATTTAATTTGGTTTAATAGATTAGAGAGATATTTTTAAAATCTATCTTTGTAGAGCTTGAAAATTATGATTTTCTTTTATAATCTTTTTCTTTCATTCTAAACTATGTTGATTTTTCTTACTGAATCTCCATTTGAATGTAAGTCTAAATAAAGGTGAAAATAAGGAATTTTGCTTAGTCACCACTGGCCGATAGATGGATTTTTGTTAGTAACCAGTCAGTGGCGTAGCGCGTAGGGTGGGTGGTCCAGATGCTTTTCATACCACTAATTTTGTAAAGTTTTCTTTGTCTTATGTAATCGGAGAACCTTCTGCGATGATAAAGGTGAAGAAAACTTTACAATTTTACAGGTATCGAGAGCGTTTGGACCCCCTCCCTGGCTACGCCACTGTAACCAGTAACTGGCTAGTGAGAACAATTTCTTTAGTAGCCAGTAAGTACATTTATGTTACTGAATATTTAATTTTAAAAAATTCAAGGGGGCTCTGCCCCCTACGAATTACGATCGCCAACCGCCGTTCTTACACCGCAAACTTTAAAAACACTCTGATTTGATCATCTCTAAAACGATTACGGAAGGTTGTATTATAATTAAAAGACCAAAATAAAAATATTCTGGTTTTTTTAATATTGTTTTTATATTTTAAATATTAAATAGAATGTTTTATAAAAATTTATAGTATTTAGATGAAAGAATGAAGAAAAAATGTCAAGTTTCCGGTACTTCTGTTCCGATTTCTCTAAAGAATATTTCATTTTTTCCCGTATTCTTCAATTGTACTTAAGTTAAAATGCGAAACATAAATATGTTTTTAGGTTTATGAATTTCAAAATGTCACAAAAACAAGTGGATATTAAAAAATTTAATAAGACTGCAGATATATCTATTCCTTTGAATCCGACTGCTCGATGCAACATTCATTGCAACTTTTCTGCTCAGTACATAAAAAACGTATTAAACAAGGATATGTTCTATAAACAGAACTTGTTCTTTATATATTTCTGTTATGATGAATCTCCCCAGTGAAATCCTGTGAAGTTCTATTGGCACCGTGATTTACTTAATCTGTTACTGGCACCTTGAAATAGGTAATGATATAGCCGGGAGTGTCAGAGAGTTACTTTATCTTAAACAAAATCACAATTATCAGACACATAAGGAAGACATCAATCCCACCCTTGCGTATAAACAGCTCTAAAATTGAAAAGGGAAAATAGGTTCCATTTCTCTTGAGAAAAAAAAAAGAGCAGGGGAAATATTGTTACTCGAACTTTGACTACGACATTAAAAATTTTGCTAGGAAAAAAGACATTACTACTATGAACGCAAAAACATTAATTATGGTTTTTTTAGAATTATCAACTATTTGTTCTAGTTTTAACCCAAGATAGCAAATAGATGGTTAAATTAAAATAAAAATAAGGAAAAAAATGAAATGGAAAACTATGCTCTAACCACAAATTTATACAAAAAACTGGAGGGGCAAAAGATAAGTCTTGCCCCTGCTTCTGAAAAACTACGGGGGCATGTGCCCCCCCTTGCCCCCGCCAGATTACGCCCATGGGTGGGTGACATAGCCTGGGTGAACTGATGTGGATTGACCCCCCTCACATCTGTGCTATGGATATCCCTCCCCTTTCCTTTCTCAATATTTGAAAAGATGTCCTCTCCTTGGTAGGTATGTAGATAAGAGGATAAATATGGGAGATAAAGTACCCCTCTCATTCATTATTGAAAACAATTTTGGTTGCAATACTTCTTGACTCTCTGACCACTGATGACAAAAGTCTAGTCAGTGCCTTTGATTAAATAGCTTCTAATGGAGTAATTTTTTTTTTCAAAAATATGTTCCTAGTGGAATACAGATAAAAAAGGATAAGGGAATACTGATAAAAAGTAATCTATTACAGTACTATTTAAATATGTGATATGTGGTTATTACATAATATTACATGATTTTAGAAGTAAAAACTTTTTCACAGCCTTTTACACTGATTTATTTGTGTTATTTAAGTTCAAATTACTTGTATATTAAGTTAATTAATAAGAATATAATAAGATTTCTTAATTTAATACATACTTTCTAAAAATAAGTGACTTCCCTTGCCCTGACCTCTTAAAAAAACAAAAAACCCGAAAAAACCCATCTGGGTTGGGTTGGTTTTTTTAAAATAAAAAACCCGGGTTTTGTGCAACCCTGTTCAGAATAAATCTAGTTTAGATCACTTTATTTAATCGATAACTACGTGCAAAGTATTTTAGTTTAAATATTTATAATATAAAATAAGTAATTAAAAAATTTTTGTTGGTTGTTAAATTTTATTTACTACAGTTCAAATATTTAAAAAAATAACAATATTTAGTATTTCTGTTTTTTTTTTTGTTTTTTTTTAACTGCACGAACTTTAAAATTTTTCATTAAGTTAATGTTTATTAGTCTGATTGTAAAACCCTGAATTTAAACATTGCTGTGTTGCAGCTAACAATTTATAATACATATTTTTTAAATTACTTGAATTTATATTTTCCATTTTCACACATTGTTTAATTGTTAAATCATGGATATCAAGATAATTTTAGAGTTCCTGTATGAATATTTTTCCTTCTTTTTGTTTTTTCTCCCTTTATCTTTCCTTTTTTACAAAAACACAATCACATACTTATTATATATATGACATCTTGATAATGGTCATACCGAATATAATAAAAAATGTAGACCAGTTCAATTTATTTAATCGATAATTAAATACACGATCTTTTAATTTAAATATTTTTAATATAAAATTTAGTAATTAAAACAAAATATTCTTGGGTGTTAAATGTTACTTAATTATAAAGCATTCGAATAAAAAAAAATACAAATTATAGTGAATATGATCCATTGTGCTAAATCCACTTCGGAATCCTGCTTGTTCTCTAGGTTGAGCTGATTCAAGTCTTGTCGTTAAAGTTTGGTGAAAATTTTATAAATCACTGACAGTAAGCTGATTGGACTGTAGTTTTTAATGTTTTCCTTCTCATCTTTCTTGTAAAGTAGCATCATCACAGCGTTACTCCAATCTTCTGGTACATCTGATTTCTCGAGACATTTGGAAACCAATAAGGCTAGCATTTTTGCAAATTTTTCTCCTGCTTCTTTGATAAAGTCAATTGTAATTCCATCTTCTCTAGGGCATTTACTTTTTTCATGCATCTAATGGCTTGTACAACTTCATCACTGAATCATCATTATGTCATCACTGGGATTATCTCTTCAGTTTCTGTTTGTTTTCTCGTGGATCACGTAGGTTGATTTCCGTTTGACCTTCACATTTATATAAATCGTTATAGAATTTGTGTGTACAATTTCATTATTGATTTTGTGATTGTTCCATCCGCCCTCTTCAGTGCAAAAATACCTTTTCTTCCAACACACAGTTTACGCTTAGCTGATTTTAAACTTTTGTTATCTTCTAGAACTTTCTGGACAAGATCACAGTTAAATTTTCTGACATCTTCTGTAACGCATTTTCTTACCGTTTTACATAATTCTGCATATTTAACGCTTGATTTAGGATATTTTTTCTTCATTTTAAATTCTCTGTGTTTCTTCATCAATCTTCTTGTTTCTTCTGTTATTTTCTTTGTCTGCTTTACTTGTGCTTCACTAGCTATTGTCCTTGCGATTACTTGTAGAGTATTTGTTATTTTCTTGTTCACTACTGTAACATTTTGTTTTCTTCTAAGATTGATTGAAGTACTGTCTTAAAAGATAAAATGCTACATATTTTCTCTTTTAAGAGAACGATTTTTAAGTTCCAAATTAAATTCCTCTTTATGTTTTTGGAGATTTATAATATCGACTGATTTCTTTGAATGTTGCAAAAGCTTCATTCTTTCCACTTTAGTATTTAAAAGCAGTTTGCATGTAACCAACCTGTGGTCACCTCCTGTATTGAAGTTATTGAGAACGTTGCAATCCTGAATAACATGAAGTCGATTTCACTTGTTGAGCCATTTGCGCTACGCCATGTCCCTTTTCTTTGTGGCTTTTCCTTGAAAAATGAATTCATGATATACATCTGTTTACATTCTGCAAACTCAATCAATCTGTTTCCACTTTCATTATACGCATCGATCCCATATCCATGATTTCCTACTGAGAACTCACTTTTCTTTTTTCCCTTAATTCTAGCATTCCAGTCTCCTAGTATTAATTTTTATGAAGCATTTTCTGTTTTGATGCATTGAAGCTACTTCTTCATAGAAATCTTCAATTTCTTCATCAGTATAGCTAATTGTTGGTGCATAAACTTGGGTAAATTGCAGTTTGTATCTTCTTGACACTTGTATAACTAACCTTGCAACTCTACCTGATGCACTATCATATACTAGGATGTGATTCTTCTACCTTTTATGAATGAGAAACCGTACGCCACTTGTCTTTCATCTTCTGTACTTCTGCAGTACAATACATGTCCACTGGCAAGATAAATCTTCTCTTCACCTTTTCTTCTTATTTCGCATAATCCTAGGATGTCCCAGTTGATTCTTTCTAATTCTTCTTCAAGTTCCTGTAAACGATTTTCTGAAGATAGGGATCGTCCATTATACGTAGCCAAGGTCATCAACTTATGGCATGTTATTATGAAATAACGAAAGGATAGAAGATTTAGAAAAAGAAAAAAATCATGTATAGATTTTAAATTTTGCGTGTTGGTTGTTGAGCAAAGCATGTGGAAATAAATAGAAATATCAGGGGATAGTAAATTTAGATGAAATATTTAGCAAAGCGAAAATCCGCTGATATGCATAAGATTATTCCAATGTAAAACATGAAAAAAAAAATGCTCTGTTTGCTACTTTGCTGCAGTAATAAATAAATAATCCATCATCCAAATTTCGCACGAAATTGCAATCCCCCCTCTCCCATCCCACAAGTAACAAGTTTATAATTGTGTAAACTATTTATTATTATTATTATTATTCGGTAGTAACTATTCTAACAATAATCTATTGTTCTAACAATAATCGTCTACCATATTCTCCCTGAAATTTCTGCTCCAAGTATTGTCATTCTCCTCCCCACACAACAAAGTTCAATTTATATGTATCTTAATCTTTTATTTATTTTTTTCTATGCATATAACTTCGTACATAACTTTGGAATGGCTACTCTGAATATGTTAAGGCTGTTTTTAAATCCAAAGAAGCTACTTTCAGACACATTTTTTTAATTCAATTTTGCAGGGCCGAAATTAGCATTTTTTTTTCACGGGGGACAAACATGGATTTTCACCCCCCTCCCTCCTCGGCAAAGTAAATTTGCAAAGAGAGTTTTACTAAGTTTCTAATTGCCGACTTATTTTAAAATTAAAAATATATGTAATCATAAAGTACGTAATAGTGAACTATGTAATCAGTTTTTTGTCAAATATTTGTTCAATAAAGGTAGTGAAACTGGAATCGAAAGGGACAGTTGAAAACTCCGCTTTAAACAGATTTCCGCTTACCATGTGTAATTGTTGATATTCTTTCTGTTGGGCCCATGTAATTTTTTCATTTAAGACAGTATTCCGTTATAGACAGATTTCATTTTCGCATATTTTACTGTAATTGTAGTATTACTTCACAGTTGATCAGATGTTTAAAGTTGATATGAGTCACAGTATCTTAAGAGCCTACATCAGTCATGGGAAAAAACGCGCAAGCTAATGTTAAGTCTATGGGAAGGTTCTTGCGCGATTTTTCGCTCGCATTTTAATTTTTTTTTTTTTTTTTTTTTTTTTTTTGGCATAGGATAGCTGAGGCCGATCCCTAACGTTTTCAGTTTTTACTTTTTTGATTTTAGTTATAGTTTTTTTATAAGCAGATATTTCTAATTTCGGAACCGGTTCTGAAAGTGAAAGTATCCTTATATAAAAAAAAAACTAGAAACAAAATCGAAAAAGGTAAAAACTAACAACATTAGGGATCGGCCTCAGCTATCCAATGCAAAAAAAAATCCTTTAAAAATATTAAAATGCGAGCGAGAAATCGCGCAAGAACTTTCTCATAGACTTAACATTAGCTTGAGCGTTTCTTCGCTTGACTAGCGTAGGCTCTTAAGGCTGTTCGTCAGTGAACTTACCGATTCCCCTCGCTAATGTTAAACCTATGGGACATGGGATATATTCGTATATTTAAGATATCTCCTCAGGAAATTGATATTTTTAACTTCTGTTTTCTGTGTACTCTTCTTAAAGGATGGCTCTCTTTTTCTTGATTGTCAAAATTTTTCTAAAATATATATTTATTTTTATGTGAAGTGTTAAAATCTTATTCAGTTTCGTTAAGATTGTAACACATAAAATTATAAATTAAGCACATATTTTTGAAATATTTTGATAACTAAGAAAAAAAGAAACATCCTTTAAGAACAGAGTACACAGAAAACAGAGGTCAAAAATATTAATTTCCTGCAGAGATATTTTAAATAGACGAATGCAACCTACGCCCATAGGTTTATCAAGTGAGGGGTAATGGGAAGTTCACGGACGAACAGCCTAAAAAACTGAAAAAACAGGATTTTCTATAGGTATACCAGTGAATTCCAATACCATAAAATATCTTTGTGTGTATCTGCAATTTCATGGAACTATCACTTATACCGCTCTTCGTATTAACAGACAGGTAACTCTAGATTCTTTCCTGAACCTAACATTATTTTTCAAAATTATAATAGTGACTTAAAACAAAAACAAACAAAAAATTTAAGTTTTAAATAAGTATTTTGCTTAGTTTTTAGTGTCCTGGACAATCGTACCAACTCGCCCTTCTAAGGCCGTATCGAGATGTAAAAAGCGTAATTGTAGTAAACAAAAATATTTTTAAAATTGTGTATTTACCACCCCTTTGTTTATAGTGTTCCGGGCAGCGAGATTATACACCAACAAAAATTGAAGACCTTGGCGAGACAAAATGAAATGAGCCAAGACCGCTCAAAATCTTCACCCTTTTCCCTTACTCCAGTAACCCATTTGTTTACAGGGGAAAGTGCAGTTCATATTCATCTTATTGTTCATAAAAGAGTGTAGCTGTGGAATAGAAAACATGATTAACTTTTGGAAAAAATGTGCTGCCACAATTAATCAATAAAGTTCATAATCCCATAATTGTAGTAAATAAAAATATTTTTTAAATTGTGCATTTATCACCCTTTTGTTTTTAGTGTTCCGGGCAGCGAGATTACAAACCAACAAAAATTAGAGACCTTGGCGAGACAAAATGTAATGAGCCAAGAGCGCTCAAAATCTTCACCCTTTTTTCCTTACTCCAGTAACCCATTTGTTTACAGGGGAAAGTGCAGTTCCTATTGTTCATAAAAGAGGGTGGCTGTGGAATAGGAAACGCGATTAACCTTTGGAAAAAATGTGCTGCCACAATTAATCAATAAAGTTCTACTAGTAATTTATGATCATTAATGTCTGTCTTAATTAACATGTATGGTTGTTTTCATGTTTTATGGAAATGTCCTATACTATTTAACAGGGTTGTTTGATTTAAATCAGCTTGATTTAAATCAAATGATTTTTTTTAAATCTTTGATTTAAATCAGTGTTTTTAACATTGATATTTTCAAGCTGAATAAGGATCCAATTAATCATTCGTGTTCAAATAAATGTCATCATTCGTGTCAGATTAAAAATTACCTTTTAATAACGTTAAATAAAACTTTTATAAATTGAAAATAATTATTTTATGAAAGTAAATGCAACATTGCATTCAAAATATTATTTATCCATAGTGCATGCCGAAATAAATACTGATAAATGCTCTTTCATTTTTAAACTTTTGTCTTTCCTAGATGATCACTTCATTTTTGCAAATTAGATGCTAAAGTTAAATATAATCAATATAAAAGTATTTAATATAATAGTATTTTCAATAAGGAGTTATTTTCTGCCTTACTGCCTACTTTTCTTACTCTAAAGTAGGTTATAAACAGTTTATTTTATGTTTAGTTGCTTAGACCTGCAAACTACAATATCCCATATGTTGATGGTTGATGCACTGATCATATAATATGATCAGGGGTCGGAAGTAGTGCGCTACAAGTAGAGAAACTACAGTAGTCGCTACTTTTTACAGTAGTTTGTAGTGTAGCGCGTTACATTTTGAACAATGTAGTGTAGCAAGTAGTACGATACAAAAAATCAGTAGTTTGTAGCGAAAACTGACGCTACTTTTAACACTACTTTCAGGGGGGAGGATGTGCCATCTGCAAATCAATTGACCGAAACTTGCTTCTTTTGCGCAAAATTTGTTCTTCTCAACAATTTGCTATTCTCAGCAGCATAGTGATAATTATAGCAACGCATCGCATGACGTCATAGATTTTTCCCATTGACACTTGCTTCTAAAATCAGATTGTAGATTATAAACATCTCTCTTATTTTTTCTACAAAATTTGTAATGTGTGTATAAACTAACATTTTGGAGACAAACGCAAAACATTTTCTTGCATGTTATCTTTCTTAATTTTGAAATGCCCTTGCTAATGTTGCATTTATTTAATTGTATCTCGGCAGACGCGATATAACGAGGGGACGCTTTATTATTTAATCCGTATCTCCATTTCTAGTGTAAATTGAACCTTTTCACAAAATCTGAAAGTAAGGAAATAGTGACTACGTTTGAAAAGTAGTTTGTACTCGCTATTTTTTAAACAAGTAGTTGTAGTTAACTACATTTTCTATAAAGTAGTTGTAGTTGTAGTTTGCTACAATAAAAAAGTAGTTGTTCCGGGCCCTGAATAGGATCAATACAAGGACTAAATTGTAATATAATAAATATTTAGACTGTTTGTATAACATGAATTATAGAATTCCAGTTTCACATTTCTTCTATAACTGAAAATAATTTAATACCTGTGACTGATCTCTTTCGCTTTTCCTAGAATTCATTGCTTACTTTAATGGAAAATATAAGATATGTTATTATACCTTATTTCTAAGCTAAACAGTCATTTCTGCTGTTAAGTAAGCATGTGAATGATTGCTGAAATTGTCACTGGCTGAAGGCTGGATAACACTGACAATTGACGACTTCGTACTTTTAGTTATGTGATTACCTTGCGTCTTGTAACTGTTTTGTAATCATTAATATAGCATAGTGTGAAACACAAGTTGGGGCAAGAATATCATTTACTAATATAGGTACAGTACAGAGAGTTTTTGGTTACATTGATACATAAGAAAAATGACTGGCAGAAAGAAAGATTTAATGTGGCTTTATTTTACAGGAGGAAAAAAAAAAACTATTTCTTAAAACAGTGTGAAAGCAATGTGCAAACCATGTAGTGTAGAAGTGGTGGAGATTGTGACCAAAAAAAAAAAAAAAAAAAAAAAAAAAAAAAAACACACACAAAGAAACTTACAGTCTATGTGATAAAGATGACATTAGTGAATCCGAATCAGTTGAATTACACATATATTCTTTCTTGAGCATTCTTTGTTGCATTTATTATGTGATTAGATATTATATACATTATTGGAGTAATGCCTTAATGAAAAATTTAATAACTTAAATTAACTAGAAATTTATACACACAACACAGATAGGTATATCTTATCTATAACAATTTAACAGTAGAATAATATGATTTTAAGTTTTAAATAAATCATCTGAATTTGTTTGCAACATTTTTTTTTAAATTTAAATTATTTTGAATTTTTCCCTAGGAACTGTAATGCAATAATTTAAATTTCATTAATTTAAATTAGAATTGTGTAATTTAAATTAAATTAATTTAAATTAGAAATGTGTAAATCTATGCAGAATAAATAAATAAATACATGCATAGTACACAAATAATATTACTAAAAAAAATCTGATTAAATTTTTTTTAAAAATCCGATTTTTTTTTATTTAAAAAAAAAAAAAATCGTGATTTTTATCAACCCTGCTATTTAAGAGCTAAAGAGCTTGTTTATCACTGTTTTTTAAGTGTATGTCCTGTGTGAATAACTTTATATGTCGTATATTACAGCTATATCTATTCACGTTTAAAAATATGGGATGATGATTTACCTAGTAAAAAGGCATGGTGTGCTGTCTTATGTTTTAATGATTGAATTTTCCTTAATGATTTGTTAAAAAATTCAAAGAAACTGTTTTGCAAATTTCATTTTAAAAAAAAAATGTTCATTATTGAAACATTTTCACAATATTTATCATGTTAATAATGGCAGATTTTCAAAGTAAATTTTTAAAAATAAATAATAACATTTTAGGGAGCATCCAAAAGAAATACTATTAAACATTTTTTTTCTAAATGTTAATGTTATTCTTAATGCCATTTATCATCTATGCACTACGATGCACATGACAACAATATTTAGATTATTGTTGAACATTTCATTAGTTCATTCTTGTTTTATTCATAGTTAAAAGACAATTTCCCTAGTTTTTTTTAACTGATAGTTTGTACGTGAAGCGAATTTAAAAAGAGTATTTGTATGTGACTGACAATTGTGATTATTACACTTGAAATTTCATTTTAAATAAAATGAGTTCTGCTTTTAAAAAAAGTAAATTTATAAAACAAATTTTTCAAAAAAAAAAAAAAAAAAAAAAAAAGGAAAAAAAAATTGCAGCTGGGCTTCAATATATATATATTTTTATGTTAAACGTGCTATATCATGAAATAATAAGTGAATGATTTTTAAATGCAATGATATTGAATATCTTCATAGAAAAAAAAAGGCTCTATCTTTTCAAGAAATATTGGAACTTCATATTCTGTTAGACCTAGAGATAAGCTGGAACTAATTAGGTGGCGCTGCTAATAGTAATAAAAAGCTAAGAAAAACAAAAGCATGACTGACATTTCTGGTTTGATGTCATGATGCTACATTACATTTAATATTGAAAATCTCATAACATGCTAATATTTTTTAATAAAACCTATGAAATATTTTCATTGAGTTACATTCTTCTGTACATTGTACAGTTAATGTTTGAGCATGAATATATTGTGAAAACGTGGACCAATGTATATATAATCAATACACTTCATTCTCGTTTTAAACGAAAAAACTTTATTGTAAATTAACAAAAAAAAAAAAAAAAAAAAAAAAATGATGAGTACATCCATGATTGTATAAATACAGTTTCAGAAACTAACATTCTGACACCCGCTCAGAGAATCTCATTTTCCAACTTGCTTCAGCGTTCACCTCCGTATATCGTATCTCGTCAGCATTCCGTTGGCATCCGTCGATATCTGTTTTGTAACCTTCTCTTCTCTGGAAACTGGTCTTTCTTATATAGGGAAAGAAAACCCCCATAATCTCTTATGATTGACATCCCCTTTAATCCCTTACTTACCAAGTCTGAATTTTCATTTCAAAGGGGCTTAGTTCTTTGTATCAAATGAATTGCTGATACAATTTTTATCCACTCATTCAGAGAGTATTGCCATCAATACAACTCATACATTCCAGCATGGCTTACTTCAAGATGACAATGAAATTCTTCACGCTATAGGATTATCTTCCCAGAAAGAGGCTAATCTATAAGACTATTTGCATTCTTAGGAGATTATCTTGTTTTTACAAGTAAGTGATTAGGCGATCATGTCAACCTGTCACAACTCCCCCATAGTATTATTTTCCTGGAATGGGGACAATTCACAAGACAATTATAAAGGATTATCTTAATCTTACAAGTATGTGTGCAATGGAGGTTTCAACTTGCCACAATATACATACATACACATGTCATGCAGGCTTAAAATTTCCTCCAAGCCTCGCAATACTTGGGGAAGAGTTTTGTTAAATTTAACCGATAAAATAATTTTCCATGTGTAAAACTGTCTAATTTGGCAAAATTTCCATTCAAATCCGATTTTGATCAAAGGTAAAAATCTTCCATATTCGGCGACCACATCGAATTAAGGAATTTTAGCTGCCTCGTTTTGACGTAAAATTAACATTCTTGTAAACAGGGGTGGGTTCTTGTGGAAAGTCTCTCAATCTTTACTGGATTATAAATTTGATTATGTTGTTTTTACAGGTGTTTTGCTTCTTAATTTTTTTTCCTTACCTTAGATATCAAAACGTTAAATTTAACTTACAAAGTAGCGCCGACATCGTTTATACGAGGCCACATCTCCCCGTGTGGACTCCAATTTTTAAAAAATAGACCCAAATGGCAAAGAATGAAATATGTCCTGCATCCATGAATGACATATAATGAATTCAAAATAATTTATGAAAATTTTCAATATATTGATACTTTGTAAATGATACTTTGCAAGTTTATGCAGTAAATGTAATGGAAAATACTTCTTATTAAACCTACTTTTGACTATTTTTTTTAACCGTAAAAAAACTTGACAAGTTTCATTTAATAGTGTTTAAATTAAATATGTAATCTGTGTTTTTTCCCTCTTTCTTTTCCTCAGGAGAATCATCATCCAGTTTAAGCAAAAGAAATCCTTCGATTTCAATGCAGTGTCTGACTTGAACACTTCATCAGCATAGTTCTGGAACGAAGGGAAATAATAGTATATACTAAATATTCAACAGCAACATTTTTCTGTGTGAAATGAATCGGGCACGTTTATATAGATATAACGATGACGAAGTATTCGCAGGCAATATATATTGCTGGGACATCTCAGGACGTCTTAGAGACGGTGTCAAAAAGGCCAAAACGTTGTTCATGTTACATACCCGGATGTGGCAATATAAGGTTTCTGACTATGATGGATTTCTTAACGCATGTATCGACCCCACCTTTTGCGAAAGTGCCTGGATAGATTGTAATTTCAATATTAGAGCTGGGATTATTGGAGAAGACCTAAAAGAAATTGTTTCTTTCAATACCGGTGTAAGTACACAAATTAAATTGATCAGCATTTCACAGCTCGATTCCATCCGGCTGACAAATAAATTTGTGTACCTGTTCGCTGAGATAGAAAGGAAAGGTGACAATGCTCTGAAGATCAAAGATGGTAAGTAATTTTGTTTTTTTATGGGTCATTTTCAAAATTAGCTTACATATGCTGTCCCAAAGGAAAAAGAAAAAAATTCAAACATACATCATTATTTAATGTTCAAATTGAACTATGCATTATATAAAGATGACTATATTAAATATTTAAGTTTCAAAAATCAGCTTTACTTTGAAGTGACTTATGTCCCTAAATTTCAGAACATGATACTTAACAATAATACTTAAATTATATTGAAATGAGAGACATCTATAACCATAAATTTTGATCACACAGAAATTTATACAAAACTTTTTTCTAATAATAACAATATATATTTATGTAAGTTATTGAATTTTAAGAAAATTATATAGTATTCAAGAAATGCATACAACGTAAAATAAAGTATACACTTGTACATGCATCAGACGTGCATTCAAATTGAAGCATGTTCACAATTAAAATGTTGCAAGAGTACACAGTCTATATGTAGGGCCTCATAGGAATACTCTGACAGATTTTCTGTGTGAAATTTTTTTTGTTGAAGTTCATTTTCAAATACATTATGAATTTTTCAATTGCACTATGTATCAGCTAGTCTTTAAACAGGACCTGTCAAAAATAATTGGGATACCTAACCATTATTGACTGAAATATTTTTTTTAGTTAATTGTAGACATATACATTTAATTAATCCTTTTTATTTTTTTAATCTAAATGAAATTTTGTAATAGTAATAAAATATCAAAAAATAGCTTCTCTGCATACGTTTTATAACTGCTGAAAAGGTAGTTTTACGGGTATGAATAACAAGTATATTGTAAAAATTTCGAATGGAATTTTAGACGCATGATTTTTCTTTCTTGTTTAAATGAATAGAGGAAAAAAATATTCATAAGCTTGAATAATATGAAAATAGTTTAAATTACACTCAAGGTTACTTACAAAAATCACAATATGTTGTAAAAAAATTACATCGAAATTAAATATTTATAAGAAAAATGTATTTATATACAAAACTTTTAAAACTTGTTGTGGTGTATTTTTATGCATTAATAATTGTTTAAAAATGTTTTGGGATCGATTTTACTAAATTCAAATTCAACTGTTGCTTTTAAGATCGCGTTGATTTAAGATTCAACTGTGTGTAGTTTCATTTTCATTTTTTGTTCCCAGAGCCAATTAATGCATGGGCACATAGAGTATAGAGAAGTTGCAATCAGCTGATCAACCATTGTACTTCACTTGGAGGTCAGGGTACTTCGACCAATCAGAACTGCCTATTTTTTTTGTGTGACCTCCAACCTGACGTCAATTGCAACCGCCCTATTGGCCCAGCGCCCCCTAAGTTTGGGAGGCCCCAATCTGTAGACAAAGTTTGTAAAAATTACAACTGAGCTTCATATTTTTAAAAAAATTATAGTGTGCGATAGCAAAATCTTAAAGTGTTATATTTACATTCTGAGGTATAGTCGACTATTAAACGAATACAACCTTTCTCCGTATCGAAATTCGGTTCAAAATGTCAAATTTGAGAACAGTTTTTAAAATATAATCTGCTTTTTATATATATATACGCTGTTCCTTATTTCATAGCATCTCACTAAGAATTTTTTTCTAATTCCACAGACTTCGTGAATATGAAATAATTAAACAAGATTAAATTGGAGTAACAGTCATTAAAGTTACTTAAGCATACTACATAGCATATAAGGAAAGGGCATGTTTACAAACAAACAGTTCCCTCAACCAATCTACCACTGCATTTTTGTCGCAGCTATCATTGCAGGAATCGTCATGGCGACGTAGGCCAATCATATCACAGACCAGTTTAACGAAGACCAATCAAATCGCTCCATCTCATGTATACTGTAGGAGTCGTATAGAACGTAGAGCTCCTATAATAGAGGCTGACGCATGATTTGGTGCTCAAATTGAAGTTCAGTCGAAAAACCAAGCTAATCAGAACCGAGTCTTAGGCAACCCCAACTCCGGCTGCCGTAGATTGATGCTGAACTGAGCACCAATAATCCGAAACAAAATGGATATGCGTCAGCTCCTATTATAGGAGTCTTAATAGAACGAACAGGTTTTTCTCGCACACCAACAGTAATTTAACCAACAGTGACGTCAGTTGACCTTTCCTTGCCATGTTTGCGCTCAGTGACGTAAGAAGTTTTTGTCGCATCCGCTTGTTCCTAAATGAATTAAGTCTGTCAATGTCAATAGTGGCGGTAGGTAAACTTTTCAGAATGTACAGTACATTGTACAACAACTAGAGCTTTACAATTTTCATAAAATCTGATAGCCAGCGAAAAAATCTAGTCGCCAGAAAAAAAAAAAAAAAATATATATATATATATATATATATATATATATATATATATATATATATATAAAAATTACACCCTCACCCTTATTAATTAATTATTCAAGAATGCTTAATAATTCTTCAAATTTTAATTACGTTTTATAGATTTTCTTCAAATAAATTACTTATATGTCATTATTCCTTAAAATAAATATGATAGATGAATCAGTTTTAATTCTGAACACAAAAATCTGATTTGGAATTTACAAAAATACTTGAGTTTTTATTAGCATAGTATAAAATTTTAAATTCTACAGAGATTTATAGACAGCATTTCTTACTGTTTTCTTGAAACCTTGGCAGCAAATGTTGGCAGCAGAAATAATAAATATGATGACTGACAAAATGCTGTAGTTAAGAAAAAAAATATACATATCTGGTTTTTAATTTGGTTCTTAAGTTCTTATTAGACGGAATTCCGTCTATTTTATAAACATTTAAAATATACAAAATTATTTTTATTATATTTATTAATTATCAAATTAAATTAAAAATATTAAATCTAATTATTTATGCCATTATGATCTTTTTTAATTTATAGATCACACATTAAAGAGCCAATGAATTAATAAATTTTAAAATTTTATTTGAATATATAATGGACATATTTCATGTAAAAATGCTCTTTGGTTTTGTTAGGGGGCAATCTAAAAAATATTAAAAGTAAAAAATCTATTAGAGTTTTCAATAAAAAATAAATAAATGGTTTCCACATATATTCTCTATCCCGGAAAGCCCAGGTTGGATGCCCTAGTGTTAATAATCTTCACTTGTTTGCTACAATAATGTAACGTAACTAGTGACATGTTTTCCAATGTTGTCAAAAGCAAATTAACACTTTGTGACTCAACAACTCGGATTCGGAAAATATTTACTCCGATGTTAGAATACACCCGTTTAACAATATAAAAATAATTTAAAAAAAAAAAAAATAGAACACAAAAATAAAATATATATTGACTGAAAGATATATTTTTTTTCAAATCTGCAATAAACAGAAAATTACATACTTTTCATAAATTTTGTCAATTTTCTAATACAAAATTGTAAGGTATACAAATTTACAATTAAATAATCAAACTTTGCAAGAATCGCCATAAAAACAAACAAACAAAAAACACACAGGACGCGTTTCGAACTGGAAATTTTAACAGCTCGTCATCAGCCGATGTAAACACGTGTCCATAAGGGATAAGATCAAAAATGAACAGGTTGGGCTAAGAGTAGAACCAGAAAAAAAAAAAAAAAAAAAAAAAAAAAAAAATATATATATGTTGACTAAAAAATACATTTATCTACAATAAACAGAAAATTGCATACTTTTCATAAATGTGAGGCTTTCCTCTCTGCCTTTCCTGTTCGTTTGTGAGCTTGTCCCGTTACGGACAAGTACTTACTTTGGCTGATGATGGGCTGTTAAAAAAATTTCCAGTCCGAAACACGCTCTGTGTGTTATTTTGTTTTTTACATGATTCTTTCAAAATTTTATTTAATTGTGGACGGCTCGAGCCTTTTAATTTTACAAAGTTTATTTTAGCACTAACGATGCGAAACTACTACAATAATAAATAATACTTGGTAATCAGTACGGTATTGTGCTGTCCTCTAAAAAAAAACCCACAGTGAAATGTTTCCTTAAAAAAAGACCCCCCCCCCCCCTAGTACTACACAAATTATTTTACTAAAGTTTTTTTTTCTTCTGTTTTTATGCATCATTTTGATTAATAAAAATAGTTAAAAATAACTAAGGTGTGCTTATTTAGTTTTAAAATAATTTAAAATAACAATTGCTGAATTCTGGCGAAACATGGGCACACATTTTTACACATTTTCTTGTTAAAATAGAATTTTAGAATGATCTATATATATATATATATATATATTTCTGTTAAACCATTAATCTGTAATAAAATGCTTCATTTTCAGCTGATTATGTCAGATGTGGGTTTTTTTCAAGTAACATAGGTTATTTTTTGAAAAAGTGTGTTTTTTTTTCTTTTTTAATTCTCGCTTAATTGATTGTCATTTTGTAATAAAGTGAGAAAATGAAAAATGTTCAACATTAAAATCTTAGTCAGAACAAGCTATAAAAGTTTAGCCATGTTTAATTTTTTAAAATTCTTTATTAGACTTTATACAGAGAAAATTTCAAAAAAATGTTTTTGGTTTGTTTGTTTGTTTGTTTGAGGAAAGCACAATATATATATTTAGGTATAAAAAAAAATAACTTCGTATTGCCGTCTTTTGATAATTTTATTAACATAAATTTGTTAAAGAAAACATTGCATTATAAAATAAGCTGAATTTCATTTTTTATAATAATTTGTCGTTATTAATAAAAGCTCTTTATATATATATATTTTCTAAACAGGCAAGGAAAAGATAGATGTACATTTCAAAGAATTGCTGCTCACTGGCGAAAACAGTGATGTGACTTTAGAGGTGAATCATAAGAAGTTTAAGTGTCACAGGTACATTCTCGAAGCCCGATCTTTTGTTTTCTCTACTATGTTTAAAAAAGATATGAAAGAAGAAAACAGTTTTGTGGTGAAAATAGAAGATACAGATCCTGCCGTATTTCAAGAGTTTCTCATTTTCCTGTATAGTGGAAACAAAGACTGTCTGAGTTGGAAAAATATTGCAGATATATACAAGCTAGCTGATAAGTATAGCGTGGACAAGATAAAATATATATGCAGAGATGGCATAGCGAAGAACATTAACAAGGAGAACTTCTTTGAATTCTTTAAGCTTGCCTGTCTACACGATGATTCAGAACTGAGGGAATCTTTAATCCAGTTTTTCTTGAAAGAGTCGAATGAATTTGTTCGACGTGAAAACTGGATGACATATCTGACTGAAAACCCAGTCGAATGTAATATATTGATGATAGCACTTGCCGATGAATTGGCAAATGTAACAAAATATAAAAAACGTAATACATTAGCTAATCTTTAGATTTATAAAAATAAAGTGAATCTTAATAAACTTGTTTGCATCATATCTTGTTTGCTATTTTTTCTTATTAACTATTTAACATCTTAAGGAAACAAATAAATCACTAAAAAAAGCAAATGCAGTAAAACATGTTAAGGTTAGCATTTTAATCTACCGATTGAAAACAGGTATGCTTTGGCAGCAGCTTCATATTTTTACGGATGAAGAGGGGGGAGGAGGTGAGTCACGTCAAGGATCTGTTTAGGAAAAAATTGGGATCCTTTAAAGGATTCTTCACAAAATTTTTCTTTTCAAAAAAGGACCATTCCCAAAATTATTTTCCCTAAAAAAGGACCCTTCACAAAATTATTTTCCCTAAAACAGGACCCTTCACAAAATTCTTTGTCTTAAAAATAGGTTTTTCACAAAATTTTTCCATCTTTAAACCAAACATTTCACAAATTAATCATTTAAAAGCAAAATCTGATCTGTCACTTTTACGTATATAAAGAAAATATATGTATTTAATTGTTAATATCCATATATCTTCTTAAAAATGCATAAACAAGAGCCTGAATATAACGACCATTTCAAATTCACAAAATTATGATTAGATTTTTCACAAATATAAAAAGCTGTTCACAATTTCATAAAAACAGGACCCTGCGAAAAAAGTCTGGACAGACCACTGAACGTTCCCCCATACTTACTGAGTTCCAAATTTTATGTAAATGATGCAGTTAAGTTAGTTTTGTTGAAATAACAATTAGATACTTTCTTTTCATTTTTTTTTTTTTGGGGGGGGGGGGGGGGGGTCACTCGGCTCAGTAAATACTTAAATGTCCCTTGTGTGGCATAAAACGTTTGGTAACGAAGTTTGGATATTCAAATTTGAGCTGGTCGGAATGGGATGACTGTAAACTGTGTACAGTCAAAGTATGTGTTCTGCATAATTCAATATGCCCTAACTCTTTATTTTTTTTATTGCCACCACTGTACAATCGCTTCGCATTTTTGAGATGCAATGATCTTGATTTTTTCCCCCGAAGAATAATTATTTTAATGCCATTAACGACGGTGATCCCAGGAATGAAAAATTGCTCCAATCTGATACAAAAAAAAAAAAAAAAAAAATTGACGATTTTGCGTCAATCTATGCAAAAGCTGAAATTTCGAAAATTTTGTTTTTGAAAACTCGCGTAAAGTTTACTAAAACGCCAGAAATGAAAAAGCTCCCTTGCAAATAGAGTTGCAAAAAACCCGCAGTTTTTGAGGGACGG
The DNA here is from genome assembly GCA_963931845.1 of Maratus michaelseni. Taxonomy (NCBI): domain Eukaryota; kingdom Metazoa; phylum Arthropoda; class Arachnida; order Araneae; family Salticidae; genus Maratus; species Maratus michaelseni. Next base: position 381,177,781 of record OZ007590.1, on the reverse strand, counting down.
GAATAAACCCGGGAATTGTTGGGAATAAACCCGGAATTTTGGGGAATATTGGAAATTTTGAAGGAGTTTTGAATACCAGATATAATTACAGCCGACCGGAATCCTACGCTCTCATCTCAAGCGATTAGCAGAATGGTGTCTTCACCCCCCGGCCACAGGGGCCCCCAAAGAATGGGTGAAATTGCGCCAACTGCGTATTATACGATGCGGTAATCCTCTTTTTTCCACGCACCTGCACTTAGCAGCTAGACTAGAAAGCTCGACCATCTTGTAGGATGTGTTGCTTTCTCACGTCTTGATAAAAATGATATGGTAGACACATTTTCTAACCAATCATCGCATTTCGCCGCCATAACGGGGAATTTGAAACTTCACCAAGAGTAACTTGAGTATATTTAAAACATTATGTTGTTACTGCATCTAATTTTGTATGTTGAGCTACGAATTTTAGTTTATATATCATTTAAAATAATATAAACTTAACTTAACGAAGTAGTATTATTAAAAAAATATTTTATAAAATCTATTTTGCTGGCAAAAAAATAATAACAACTCAACTTTCTTTTAATAATGTAACCAATTTACCATTAATTGTTAGCATTTTTATATGTAAGATATTTAATATATAACATTTCATTTTCCCCATTACGTTAATATATAAGTATTTATACTTCAAATGAATTCCAATAGTCTTAGGTCCCCACCCCCCTCCTTCAACTTTAATATCTGATATATTCTTTTAAATAATATAAAATGAACCGATTAATAAAAATACTCAGAAAAATTCTTTAAACAGCTAAATCATTATTTAAAAGTAAGTGTCCAACCAATGTTTATAGGTTCAAAATTGTCAGGGGGGGTGGGGGGGATTGTTTTTATTAAATGTTTTATTAAAATTGTTTTAATTAAATGTATTAATTAATAACATTTCAAAATTAATTCAATTATTATTTTTTTAAATAACTAATTTATCAATTACTTGTTTAAAAACTATTAAACGAGTATGAACTATGTATTAGTTATTACAGGGTAAATGCAAATGTAAAATTCTTTAATTACTATAATCACTTGTTAATTGTTATTAACTTCATTAGGATGTATATAAATGATAAAGATTCTGAGGATAAATATGCTGTTTATTTATTACTTAGTTTATAATATTTTTTTGTTCTCTAAACATAAGTACCGTATATGCTCGTGTATAAGTCGATTCCCCCAATTCTTACGCAAAATTTTGAAAAACAATTGAATTTTCGTGCATAAGTCGAACCCGATTTCTGGTAGTATGTTGAAAAATTATTTGTAATCGGGAATAAAAAAAAATTAATAAATTTTCATTAAATTCGTAAACTTTTTTTTTTTTTTTACGTTTCTAATCAGACTTTATTTTTTAAATTCAACGTTTTAAAACTGTATAATTATGTAAAACTGAAGAAGCTTAAACTATTTTGAAACCACATCAGTTTAATGATACGTACATAAAAAGAAAAAATTCCTAGAAAAATCTATTCACGCTAATTTACAAGGGTAAACAACTTCTTAGACTGCTAAAATATAGTACTTATTTGTATTGTAAGGGCTTTTAGGAGAGAAATCCAGAAGCATTCTCAAGTTGAACTCTTTTTAAAACGGGGATTAAAATTGTGAAAGGATTGCCATTTATTTTGAAGGGAATTCTGTCCCAAGAGAAAATGGGTGCAGAACAATTACAGGAACATTATTGTTGAGTTTTTATTTTATTTTTATTTTATTTTATTTTTATTTTTTGTCAGTCACAGGGAAATGACCATTGTCCGCTTTTATCTTTTTCTCCAACTTAAAACTTTAGACCCGGTGACTCCGGTATTTCACTCTGTTATTTCACATTTCTTCCGGAGTGTGGAATATTCTTTATTTTTATTTTTTTTACTAACTGGTATATAAGTCGACCCCCCATTCTCAACTCCCAAATTTTGTCTAAAATTCTTCGACTTATACACGAGTATATACGGTAATTAATAATATATTGCAGTTTATGAATTATAAACTATAACTGTGCATTAAAAAAATAAACATACATCTGAATAATAATTTCACTTAACACTATTAAAAATGATTTTTATGTATTTGTATACATTGCATTATTTATTTGCTTTTGAAATTAATAATTACTTAGGCTTTATGTTCGAACAAAAATTAGAAATTTTTAATAAAAACAATTTAACAATTAATTGATAAATGATTGATATTAATTAAATATGAAAACAGTTAATAAGTTTTGTACATAAATTATATTATTTCTTTTATTAAATTATTTGTTTAATACATTGTTAATTTGTTAAATTAATAATATTAATAATAATGATTGTTAAAATTTTAGTTTAAACTCAATACATAATATAGTTATATATCCAATTTATCCTTATATTTTTTAGTAGCTATAAGCTGAAATTTATCCTTTACCTATTTATATTCATTTTCATTTTGAGCTACTGGAATTTAGAATTATTATTATAATTTTACTTATAATAAAATCCGAAGGCAAGAAAGTGTCTGTAACGGCTCCGGGCTCGACCACTCTCATCTGCGAATCGACCATAGTTAAACGCCATGTTAGGCTTAATGAAAAAGCTATGCTGAATCCGATTCTGCTGTTAAAATATTTGTAAAAGCATAATAGAGCTTTTAAATATTTTAATTTTGTTTAAAACATTCAAAAACTATTTCCTATAAAACACGTATATCAAAATTTCGGTAAGCACTTTTCTTTTCAGAAATAGCGGTGAATTCTTTGGTACGGAGGATTTGAGTGATCAATCCAGTACATTGGCGCCATCTACTGGCGTATTTTGAAATTTTGCTTCCATCTTAAATACAGTACAGGACCTATTATGCGAAATCCTCTGGACCAAAGGCATTCCGAGTTTTTAAATTTTCCGGATTTTGAGTCCTCCCGAAGTTCACGATTATTTGACAAAATTCATGTTTTTTTTTCGTGATTCTTTGACAAAATTTGCATTTTTTTCTGCTATTCTTTGACAAAAGTTGCGTTTTTCTTCTACGATCCTTTGATGAAATATAATTTTTTCGTGGTCCTTTGAAGAAATTTGCGTTTTCTTTTTGCGATCCTTTGAAGAAATTTGCATTTTTCTGCGATTCTTTGAGGAAATTTGCGTTTTTTGCTATTCTTTGACGAAATTTACCTTTTATTTACGATCCTTTGACAAAATTTGAGTTTTTTTCTGAGATTCTTTGACGAAATTAGCGGGGCTTTTTTTTTCGCGATCCTTTGACGGAATTCGCATTTTTCCTGTGTTTTTTGACAAAATTTCTGTTTTTTTTTTTCCCTTCGATCCTTTGACGCAATTCCACTTTTTTCGCGATCACTTAACGAAATTAGAAATTTTTTTGCAGTGCTTTGAAGAAATTTGCGTTTTTTTTTTCGCGATCCTTTGGAGAAATTCATGTTTTTCCGCGATTATTTGACGAAATTCGCGTTTTTTTTTTTTTTTTTCCCCCGATCCTATAACTAAATTTGTGTTTTTTTTTTTGTGATTCCTTGAAGAAATTTTACATTTTTTCGGAGTCCTTGGAAGAAATTTGCGTTTTCTTCGCAAGCCTTTGTCAGAAATCGCGTATTTTCTGCGATTTGTTAACAAAATTAGCGTTTTTACGCAATTCTGCGACGAAATTTGGGTTTTTTTCAATCCTTTGACAAAATTCAAGTTGTTTCCGCAATCCTTTGAAGAAATTGTCTACTTTTTCTTCGAAAGATAGATATAATTGTTTTTTTCGGCGACGATCGCTCAAAATTCGAGATTTTGTTATGTTCGAATCTTTGGACTGAAGACTAAAATTTTCGAAACCGAATGCCTTAAATTTTTAGGAAAATTCGGAACAGAATCACCCTTGATGAAATAAATATATAATTATTTTTTGTTTCAAACGAATAGTAATATAAATTAATTTTAAACTAAAATTTGAGAGAAAAATTATTTGTTTCTAATTTCGGGAAGAAGGGGGCGGGGGGGGGGGGGGCGTGTTCACCCGCTACCGAAGTAACAATATTTTAGTGATTACACACTGAAACACAATGGACTGAAAAAAAAATTAGAAATCGGTAAAATTTTCGAAAAAATTCAAAAACTCTAAAATTTTAGTAAAAGTTTACAAATTTAGAAAATTTTCGAATTTTTTTTGCTGACTTCGGGTTTTTCTGGATTTTGGAATTCCGGATAAGGAGTCATATACTGTAAAATGATTCTTTCTTATCAAACGTAATTAAAATATAAGGAATACATAGTACAGCGTAATTTGCATTTAATTTTGCTTATATAATCAAACAATGAGTTATGTGGTGAGTCAATCTGCTTAGAAACTCATTGATAACACTTTTTTACAAAAACTTTCGCACGTGGATTATTTGTTAATATTTAATTTGAATGTTTTGTCCAATCGTTGAACTACTTCCGAAATTTAATACTGAGTAATATATATATATATATATATATATATATATATCCTCATCATTTTCATTTGTAGAAATCATTTGTCATTTTTAAAATGTACTTTTTTACAGTACAAACCTTCCAATAATAAAATCTTCATGCTGTTTGTTTGTATGAAGTCTTATGAAAAAGAAACGCAGATCAACAATCTGTCATTTTTGACGGGGTTATATACTAGTTGGTAATAAAACTAAAATAAAAAGTTATTAAACTTGTGTTCTGCGAGTAATTGTAGAATTAGGTAAAAAAAAAAAAAAAAAAAAAAAGGAAAAACTGACAATTCTCGCCCCTGAAATATACTTATTTTTGACATTAAAAAAATAAAAATAAAATTAGTTAAAATATTGGTAACATTACATAAAATTCAAATAATCATTTCATTAATAAGAAATAGGCACAGTTTTCAATAAACTTTGCGCACAGAATTCAAGTGGTAAAAATACTATTAAAGAAAAGGAAAAGTAAAAAAACAAGTAACGATAAAAAAAAAAAGGGATTTAAGAAAAGATTATTTGGAAACAAAATATTTTTTTATAGCGCGCTTAATAAGCAAATGGCTATTGCTTTCCCAATGTTCATAATGGCACCATCATAAAGTTGCACCCTCCAGAAAACAAATTCATAGGGTGCAACATATCATTATAACAATAATAAGAAAAATTAATATATTTGTGTCGTGTGCTTCATTAAATATATCTGAATTCTGATTAACTGAATGGGAGGAAATGTAGTGGGCTGATTTGAGGAAGTATATGCATTAGGGTGGGCCGAAAAAAACTTTTTTTTTTTTTTTGATTCGCTAAACCGCGGAAAACTTGGCTTTAGGGTTGCTTAGTAAAATAAAATGGAAAAAAAAAATTATTATTGTGAAAATTTGGCTTTTTTTCTCAAATTTTAGGCCTTTTGCGCTACCATCAGAAGTAAAATTTTATTTATTTTGTTTTTGAATCTTACTTAGCTACCCTAGACACAAGTCTTTTTCGGTATAGCGAATCAAAACAGAAAAAAAGACCCGACCCACAATCCGGCCAACATTCACTGAGTGAATACAACTTGATTGCGTTAACTTAAGGATTTTTTAAATGCTTTGCGCTACCTCAAATGAAGTAATTTTGCTTCTTTTTTTATTATAATGTATTTTTATATCTTTCTTTTAAAGATGTTTCACTATAGCAGTTTTTTTTTTCTTTTATAGCTTTAAAAAAAGAAAGAAAACTATTGCTCTCCAATAAATTTATTTGAGCTGCTCTGTCGCTAAAATTAAAATGTAATAATTTTTTTTTTTCATTTTATTTTACTAAGCAACCCTAAAGCCAAGTTTTCCGCGGTATAGCGAATAATAATAAAAAAAAGTTTTTTTCGGCCCACCCTAAATGCATATAAAAGATTACAAGTGTTTAACTGAATTATTAAAAAATATATATTATTAATTGCGTAACGGAAAAAAAAAAATTAAACACAATTTTTGTTTATAATTAAATTGATGAAAATTTATAGTTCTAATGAAATGCATGAAACCCACCAGAAAAAAAAGAAGAAGAAGAAGAAGAAAATTGTATTTAAGGAAGTTTTTAATGTTTAAAAAATTTAATATATTTGAAAAACTGTTTCATACGCACCCCTTCTTAAATAATAAAGAAGTTTACTTTACTGATATTGTTATAGTAATTTTTCCCCGTCAAGTTTTGACGGGTTCCACATCTAGTTTTAATTTAATATGCAACTTGTTATGCACGGAATTTTTTCCGAGATTTACTCAATATATGCAAGAAATGTCATGTAAAATCTCGAAAATCACATGAAAACTGAAGAAGTAGGATTCGGGGTGTAAGGCTGAATTTATTTAGTAGGGGAGATATGGGATGGATGGGACATTTTCACATAAATATTTATTTTAAATATTTTATTTTAGTTATTATTAATATTATATATCGCATTTCATACATTAGATGTTTGTCTACATCTTATGCACAATATTTATTCAAGATTATTATTATACAGAAATATATTACGAGACTAAAAAAAATTCCTCTCTGTCCCAATCATCCCCACAGCAAGGATGGATGGGACACAAATATTTTCCTCTCTGTACTCAATGATACCAAATTAAAATTTATAATTATAAACTTATATGTAACTATATTTGTAATATATGATCTTATATAGCTGTTATATATCAGTGTTAGTAATCTAAGAAGAGAAAACACAGTTAATTATGCATTAAAAAACTAATTTATGTTTAACTGAAATTTTAATGAATTACAAAGTTAAAGTTGCACGGATGTGCAAATATCACTAACACAATAAATGTGGTCTGTTTGCTAAAATCAAGTACTAACCCACCAAAGGAATTGATTTTCTTGCTGGCAACACCTGTTTATTTACTCGTTATTAGGTCTTCATGTTTTAACGCCGGGTTTCTTAATATTCAGAATTGCTTTATTTACAGACTTAATTATTGTGTGCATCTACACTGTTAAAAATTTGCAACAAAGTGTCCAGTCATTGGACCGTTTTTATAGAAAATGGTTACATAACCGTAATTTAACTCTATTATGACCATTATATAGGCAATAATATGGTCAAAATAAAGTTAAATTACGGTTATGTAAACGTTTCCATAAAAACGCTCAAATGACTGAACAGTTTGCTGCAAATTTTTAACAGTGTAGAGTTGTTTTCTGTCATTTTCTAGATTATAATAACTCTCTTAATTCGGCTGCGAAATTTGTAATGTGTGTATAAACTAAACAAACACGACGATAAACGAGACAAACACAAAACATTTTCTTGTGTATTGTTATCTTTCTTAATTTTTAAATGCCCTCGATTATGTCGCATTTATTTGTCTCCCGGCAGAAGCGATATAAAGAGAGGTAGCTTTATTATTTAATCCGTATCTTCAATTTCTGTGTGATTTGAACCCTTTGATAAAATCTCAAAGTAGCGAAATACTAACTACTTTTGAAAAGCAGTTTGTAGTCGCTACTTTTTAAAACAAGTAGTTGTAGTTGCAGTTAACTACATTTTCGATAAAGTAGTTGTATAGTTGTAGTTCGCTATAATAAATAAAGAAAACTGCCCAGTTAAACTGAGGGCATTGAGCTCACAGTCTATTCACACTAATTGTATATTATGCTATTTTATCAAAGAATAATGCCACTCGAAAAATAAAGAAATCGACAATATATTAAGGGATAAGCACCCGTTTCCACCCTTTATACTTCACCAATAAACCCCCAAAATCTAATCAGGCAAGCGCCTTACCACAATGAATTTATACACAAAATTTGAAAAAAAATCGGATAATTTTGCTTGAAAAACCCATTTATCTTAATTAAGGGAGGTGAGCCACCCCCCCGTTCCCCCCTTTATACTTAACAAATGAAAACCCAAAACTAATCAGACAAGCGCCTTACCGCAATGAATCTATATACAAAGTTTGAAGAAAATCGGATAATTCTGCATGAAAAACCCATTTATCTAAATTAAGCGGGTTAGCCCCCCGTTTCCCCCCTTTATACTTAACTAATGAACTCCAAAAAATAATCAGGGAAGCACCTTATCACCATGAACCTATATACGAAATGTGAAGAAAATCAGATAATTCTGCATGAAAAGCCCATTTATCTAAATTAAGGGGGGGAACCCCCCGTTTCCCCCCCCCCTTTATACTTATCCAATGAACCCCCAAAACTAATCAGGGAAGTGCCTTATCACAATGAGCCTATATACAAAATTTGAAGAAAATCGGATAATTCTGCATGAAAAACCCATTTATCTAAATTAAGGGGGTTAGCCCCCCGTTTCCCCCCTTTATACCTAACTAATGAACTCCCAAAAATAATCAGGGAAGCACCTTATCACAATGAACCTACATACGAAATTTGAAGAAAAACGGATACTTCTGCATGAAAAACCCATTTATCTAAATTAAAGGGGAGTTAGCCCCCCTTTCCCCCCTTTATACTTAACCAATGAACTCCCAAAACTAATCAGGGAAGCGCCTCATTAGAATGAACCTGTAAACAAAATTTGAAGCAAAACGGGTAATTCTATCACGAGTTATCGCTTTACGTACATACATACATACATACATACATACGTACATACATACAGAACGGGCGGGCACATTAGCTCTCAGGCTTTGATAGCCTGTGAGCTAAAAATCCCTGACGGCTTCTCCTACAGGCACAGGTAGATTTCAAAGACGCAGACCATGGGACGCCTGTTTATTGGGAATTGCAGAAGAAATGACCTTTTTGCCATGATGCGGCAGTTGGGACAGCCCACTTCCTAATCTATCTGTGTCTGTAGGCGGCGCCTGCCGGGATTTTTTTGTTGTTATTTTATTTTATTTTTTAGTGTAAGAGTTGGTCCTATAAAAAACTTGTCAATAAAAAAGTTGTAGATAATATTCAGATGATTTATAATAAATGTAAGCGGATCTGATATCTTGTGAATGGACGAAGTTATGCATTTTTTCTTCTTCAACTCCTCTTCCCTTTCCCCCATTTTTAATGATATCAAAAATCTGTCATACATAAATTTTCGGCCATTTTCCTAGAAGTAATAACTTTAAACGGATTCGATACGTATAATAATAAAGAAATTATGGGTTTTTTTCCGTTTTCACAAAAAGCCCCCCCCCCCCCCCCCCCCCCTGGTTCGATTTTGCCCATTAACGAACTTGACCGAGATTTTATGCCCCTTGATTTTATGTATCAGTTTGGAAGAGATTTGTGCCGAATTATGGAAGTTATCGTGTCCATAAAAAAGTGATATAGATAGATAGATAACCTTTTGAACTGTGGGTGGTTTTGGGTTCTGGGATCGGCGTAGATCTGCAAAAATTTTCCAGAAATTCCAACATAGGGAAGAATGTAATAGGTAGTATTTCTTACAAAATCTACCTAAAAACGCATTTCGGAATCGTGGGTAACTCGGAAGAGATTATTGTATATTTTCGTTAGTGGTTATATACTATTTTCGTAGATGAAGAAACATTTGTCTTTTTTACAGTATACATACAAACTATCATAGATATTTATATCTATGATAGTTTGTATGTACACTATATCTATGATAGTTTGTATGTATACTGTAAAAAAGACAAATGTTTCTTCATCTACGAAAATAGTATATAACCACTAACGAAAATATACAATAATCTCTTCCGAGTTACCCACGATTCCGAAATGCGTTTTTAGGTAGATTTCGTAAGAAATACTACCTATTACATTCTCCCCTAAGTTGGAATTTCTGGAAAATTTTTGCAGATCTACGCCGATTATGACTTCCAGAATCCAAAACCACACCCAGTTCAAAAATTTATCTGTCTATCTATATCACTTTTTTTATGGGCACGATAACTTCAATAATTCTGCACAAACCTCTTCCAAACTGATACATAAAATCTCAGTCAAGTTCGTTAAAGTGCAAAATCAAACCGGGGGGAGGGGGGGTGGGGGGATTTTTGTGAAAACAGAAAAAAAAACCCATAACTTCTTAATTATGATACGTATCGAATCCGTTTAAAGTTATTATTACTTCTACGAAAAGGTCCGAAAATTTATGTATGACACATTTTTGATATCATTAAAAATGGCGGAAAGAGAAGAGGAGTTGAAGAAGAAAAAATGTATAACTTCGTCCATTCACAAGATATCAGATCCGCTTAAATTTATTATAGATTCTCTTAATATTATCTACAACTTTTATACTGACAAGCTAGGACCAACCCTTATAGCAAGTAATAATAATAATAATAATAATAATAATAATAATAATAAAAACAAAAAAATTCCTGCCGGCTCAGCCTACAGACACCGGTAGATTTCGAAGTGGGCCGTCCCAACTACCGCATCATGGCAATAAGGTAATTTCTTCTGCAATTCCCAACAAACAGGCGCCCCACGGTCTGCGTTTTCGAAATCTACCTGTGGCTGTAGGCCGAGCCGTCAGGGTTTTTTTATCTGTATAAACCTCAGAAACCAATATATGTTCGAGATTTAAGGCATGTTATAGCTTTTTTTTTTCTTTCTTTTTTTTTTTTTTTTTTTTTTTTTAAATCGAAAAAAAAAAATTTTTTTTGCATATTTTTATTTTTTAAACCCCTAAAAACCTCCAGTTTGTGATAAAGCGGTTTTTTCGAAATTCATATTTGTTCAACAGTTATCCACCTTTTGGTGTTGCAGTGAACAGGTTCATTTTTAACACTTTCCAACCTAGTTGAAAAGTGTTTATGACTTCGGTTTGTCTGGCCGTATGGCCGTCTGGCCGTCTGTCCGTGCTCTAACTCCCGTAAATATGCTCGGATTGCTCTGCAATTTTTATATGTTATTGTCGTTATCTATAACATGTTCCCTATTTCAACGGAAGTGTGTAGCACTTATAGTTTTTTTACAGGGACACTCAAAATAATTCCGTTAGATTACGTCTATGGAGAAAAATCGTCTGCGGTTTATTTAAATAATGTTTCACTATTTTAAACACATTGAAATTTATATATATATCACTAAGGTGCATTACAAGAGGCTTACTACAGAATATTGTGTGTATAGCAGTCATCGTTCATTTACAGGGACACACAAAAGAATTCTCTACTGTCTGTTAACAATAATTCCTGGACGTGCGTTTTAATTTACTGAACGCGATTTTAAATTTAACGCACTTTTTGTCTATTACGTGGTGTGTATAAATTCTGTAGATCATATACAAGGCAGCACAAAAGTTCGCGAACACATTTCCGTTTATTGACAGAAACTCCATAAGGAGAATTTTAAACTGTGCTAAGCGTTTTCTAACTGAACTAAAATTTAGCATCCTATGTAGTAATGTATACAAATGTATAGATCATATACAGGGCTGAATAAAAGTATTCGGATATTTTTCCGAATATTGTATATGTTGGAAATTTCTGATTTTTTTTTTTTTTTAAAGTATGGTATACGTTTTCCAAATTCTTTACTTAAATGTTATCTTTCAGCTTATTAAACGGTATGATTTGTAAAATTATTTTGGAAGCGTTGGAAAGTGTTACATAATCTATGCTCGACGCATGATTTTTCGTTCTTGTTAGCATATTGTGTGACACGCATAAGGTAGAAACAAAAGAATTCAGAAAGAAGTACGGGAGGGTTCATTATATTGGTCTGGTAATAGATCATTGAATATAAGCTGAAAATTGTCACTGTTATGTATCTATGTTTGTTTAAAAATGTTGTAAAACTTTTAACCTGTTTTTCTCGATACTCTGTTTTATAAATCTGTTCCAGGTATAACTAGAGATTACATCGACCGATTTGGTTGAAATTTTATGCTTTTATAGTATATATGATATTTTAATCCCTCACGGATGCGTTTTTCAATATTCGAATTGTAAATATTTTTTTGCGCGATTTAAATCTGAATTTTTTTAAATTGAAATTTGAACGGCCGCCATTTTCTTCAGGATCGAAAATTGATAAACCCATCCGACAAAGAATATAAAATATCATAAATTTTAAGGTTTTTATTTGGTTTTTTGCTACAGATAAGCAAATTCCGAGATTCATATGGAACCGCGGAACACTTCACTTTTTGCACACCCCTGTATCAAAGGCCGCCAGAGCACCATTTTTCAATCAATTTCAAAATAAAAAATTGTTTTTAAAACTTCAAGATATGAAAAAACAAACAAAAAAAAACATTATTATTACTATATAGTTGTGGAAAAAAAAATCAAAAAAGTGGACAAATTTTAGTTAATTAAAAAAAAAAAAAAAAAAAATAACAAGAGGGGAAAATTCTGCTATAAAGCTGAATATAGATTGCCACACACGGCTTTTATTTAAAAAATAGTGTAACTCAGAATAAAAACGCAATGACAACAAACAATTTTAAAATATCTAAATAACAAATAAAAATTTCCCTGTTAAAGTGTTGAGTTGTTCAATAACCATTCGATTTAGAAAAATATTTTTCTACCACTGAGCAATTTTTTTTAATGAAATTTAATTCATGTTGCTATGGCAGCAGACGATAAAACGATATCTTTGGAATAAGGGAATAAATAGAAGAAAAAATTTTGTTGATGTTTGTGATAAAATGTTTTACTTTATTTTTAAAAAATGTATATACATAATTCCATTTTATATTTTAACAGAATAATAAGTTTACTATAATTCGTTACTCATGCTATGGCCAGTATACACGATACACGTCGAGCCACAAATGCCTTTATCATTATCTTTTTACGCGTAAAAGTTCTCTACGGTACTCCATTGTGAAGTTTTGTAATTTTTGAAATCTAATATTTGGAAAACGACATAATCATTAGATTTGAAATTTATATCAAGAAAAATACAATTTTTTACCATTCTAACGCAGTTTGTAAAACAATTTTGTGACAAATACTTTTCGAGTTGTTAATTTTTAAAGTAACTTCAAATGTTTCATTTTCCGAGATTAATCTGTGGCAACGATGGATTGCTGTGACTTTTCATAAACATGAAAAATGATAGTGATTGAAAGAATAAGCCACCCTGTGTGTGGCTAAAAAAAAAAAGTTATAACATGCCTTTAGACCGGGAGGCGGCAGCACAGATAATCATCTCATCGAATTCACGGCTGAAATTCCAGAATTAGTTAAAACTTGAATCGCATATTAAAACGCAATCGGTCTGCCAAGTGATATCTTGGTGGAAAACACCCGAAAACCCGATTTTAGCGGTTGGCTCGTAGGTTTACCATTGTGTGTTCCTGCTCCCAGTCCTCCATGTTTTCATACCTTTGGGTGCAGGAAAACACAATGGTAAACCTACGAGTCAACCGCTAAAATCGTGTTTTAAGATGTTTTCCACCAAGATATGACTTGGCAGACCGATTGCGTTTTAATATGCGAATCGAGTTTTAACTAATCCTGGAATTTCAGCCGTGAACTCTATGAGGTGATTGTCTGTGCTGCCGCCTAACGGTCTACTTAAATAATAAGCATTTATAAACACAAAGTTCCTTTTGCAGCCATTGATTTTCGGAAACGTTTCCGAGTAGTTTTTATACTGTATCAACCCGTTTTCTAAAACCGTAATATCTGTTTTTTTTGGATGTTATCCATTCTCCATTAAACATTTTCTGCTGCGTAACTGAACTTATACATGCAGGAGTAACAAAATAATGTTAATATTCATATTAATGTAAATGCTGTTAATTTATCATGTTTGTCTGTAAAATACGTTTGTTGAACAGGAAATGTTTACTTGAGAATGAATAGCATCTGAAAAATCTATATTCGGAGTTGAAAAAGTTGATTAACGTACTGTAAAAACTACTCGTAAATGTTTCCAAAAATCAGAGGCAGCAAAAAAAAAAAAAAAAAAAAAAAAAGCTTGATTGGGTACTTTCGTATTATAGCGGCCTCCATGGATGAATCGCCAAGCGACCAAGATTTATCGCCAAATGATAAAGCATATAGGACATTATAATACTATATGAAGTATATATAACATTTCGCGGCGCCCAGTTATAGTGATATATGATCCATATATGATGTATATATATGACATGTGTATAAGACATAAAGATGACATATAATACGTATATAATAGCGTATAGGGTACATATATGAGCATTAGCAGTATATATATGCGTATATACCTATATGATGCACATATAAGCTTTGCTATGATCTTGGCGAAATTGTAACCGTAAATCGTAATTGTGGATGCCGCTATAATACGAAAGTATACCCTTTATTTTTATGATAGCTTCTTTAAATTTCGAAAATATATTGGTTTCTGAGGCTTCTAGAGATAAAGAAAGCTTTTCGAAATGATACGGATAACTCGGATGAGGTTATTGTATAATATTTTCCCTAGATTAAAAAACATCTGTCTTGTTTTTTACAGTGTATGCATGTATACATTCTAAAGCACGTTGTAAGATATATGCTAAAAGATGCATGCAAGATATATAAAGTATGTAAATATGAATATGATGCTACTGTATAACGTTTTTAATGTCACTGAATTTCTGTTTTTTAAGTGTCGTTCTTGGCATACCTGACCCGGATAATGCATAAGTACCCAAATTTTCGACAGCATAGTATCGCTTTATATGGGCTGTAAAAAGTGCCAGAAAATATAAAATTGAGGTTTTGAGATATACGAGTTTCTCAATTGATTTTGAATTATGGAACTGATTTTTACTAACAAAGGTGATGGAGTTTCATCATTTGTTTTTCACAACTCCATAAACCTTAAAGTTAATAGCGTTAGCGTCATGGTCAGAACCGGATTAACCTCTGAATCAGAGGTCGGAAGTAGCGCGCTACAAGTAGAGAAACTACAGTTAGTTGCTACTTTTTACAGTAGTTTGTAGTGTAGTGCGCTATATTTTGAACAGTTTGGTGTAGAGAGTAGCGCGATACAAAAAATCAGTAGTTTGTAGCGAGAACCGACGCTACTTTTAACGCTACTTCAGGGGGAAAAATGAGCCATTCTGCAAATCGCGCAGTCGAAACTACCTTCTTTTGTGCAAAATTTGTTCTAATCAACAATTTGCGAATCTAAGCTGCAGTATATAGCAACGCATCACATAAAGTCACAGATTTTTCCCATTGACACTTGCTGCTAAAATCAAGTACGAACCCACCAAAGGAATTGATTTTCTTGCTGGCAACACTTGTCTATCTACTCATTATTAGGTCTTCATGTTTTAACCTCAGGTTTCTTAATATTCGGAATTGCTTTATTTACAGATTTAATTATTGTTTGCATTTAGAGTTGTTTTTTCTGTAATTTTCAAGATTATAATATCTCTTAATTTTGCTACGAAATTTGTAATGTGCGTATAAACTAACATTTTGGAGACAAACACAACACATTTTATTGTATGTTATCTTCCTTAATTTTTTAACGCACTCGGTTATGACGCATTTATTTGTCTCCCGGTAGACACAATATAACGAGAGGTAGCTTTATTATTTAATCCGTATCTTCAATTTCTAGTATAAATCGAAAACTTTGATAAAATCTCAAAGTAGCGAAGTAGTGACTACTTTTGAAAAGTAGTTTGAAGTCGCTACTTTTAAAAACAAGTAGTTAATTAAATTTTCGATGTTGTAGTTGTAGTTCGCTACAATAAATAAGTAGATTTACCGACCCCTGCTCTGAAAATATAGAGGAAGCACGGTATCATTTCGGGGCCAGCCTTTTCATTTGTAAAACGTTTTTTTACTTCTTCATTCATGTGAAAACTCACCAATGATACTAATATTATTCCCGGGAGTAGCTTACCCGAGATCACATACATTTAATTAAACAGCTTTTTTTATGTTCCCTGTATAGACTTTAGACATATTTAGTACCTACAGCTGTATGCTCAATTTCCTGGGTGGTTTCTAACAGGCACATCACGATTCTAATATGATTAATTAGTATCCTATTGATGACATTTATATTACCCTGTTAAATAAGTTTCATAAAGTAGTACGTGGACTTCCTCTTGGATTAAACAAACTTTCTTTTAAAAAAAAACAACAACAACTAGACGGATGTGTTAATTCCAAAACTTTCTTCTATCTTATACAAGTTTCACATACACTAAAAACGCATCAGCACCGATTTATATCAAGGTCTACTACTAAATCTAAAGTTTTATTAAATTCCGTGTATTAGTTATTGAGATATGACTA
Source organism: Maratus michaelseni (assembly GCA_963931845.1). Lineage (NCBI taxonomy): Eukaryota > Metazoa > Arthropoda > Arachnida > Araneae > Salticidae > Maratus > Maratus michaelseni. The sequence goes on along the minus strand of OZ007590.1, from coordinate 381,161,620 downwards.
TCGCTAAAATCGTGTAAATTCTTAAAAATTCAGCATAATAACGCCACCTGTTGGGAGATTTACACCAAAACCTAATCAATAACAAGTTATGTCAACGTCTAACTGAATCTGAAGTTTGATTAAATTCTGAGCATTAGTTATTGAGATATAGCTATCGTGAAAATCATGAAAAAAGTAGAATAGCAGCGCCACATGTTGGACTATTTACACAGAAACGCAATCACCGTCTATTTATATGTCAAGGTCTAAAATAATTTGAAGTTTAATAAAATTCTGTGCATTAGTTCTTGAGATATAGCTATCATGAAAATCGTGAAAAATGTAGCAAAGCAGCGCCACGTGTACGGCGATTTACACCAAAAACTAATCAGCACCAATTTATATCCGGGACTAGCTGAATCTAAACTTTTATTAAATTCCGTGCATTAGTTCTTGAGATACAGCGCCCACAAATTTTTTGTCATATACATACAGAGAGACAGACATACATACAGACTGACTCACAGACTCACAGACAGACATCTTCTAAAAACAGTCAAATCGTGTTCAGGACCCTCTAAAACGTATAAGTTCGCCGAAAACCGGAAGTCGACCTTGTTTCACGAATCCAATACTTTCTTCGTGTAAAAATAGAAGGAAGTAAAAAAGAAGCTGAAGGAAATAAAAATGCAATTATAGATCTTGAAAAAAAGTTGGAAAAGATAGAAGAAAGTAAAAAGTGAAAATGGAATTACAGAGAGCCCTCTTCACAGCCGTTTTGGGGTCCGTTTTAAATTTTAGAGGGGGAAGCATGTGTTTCACGTGTTTTTTGGATAATCATTAGGCCCTGGTAGCTATTTCTGCAGTTTTTCTGCTAAACAGTAACAACAGCAGATTCACTGGTAACGTCTACAATTTAACCCTTCAATGCACATTGTAACTCTGATCAGCTACATATCTGTTTCTTTCGCATGTAATAGCATGCATATCAAGCAAAGCTTTTTTTTTTTTCTTTCTTTCTTTCTTTTTTTTCTTTTCTTTTTTTTTTTTTTTTCAAAACATGTATTTTGTATACATTCATATTTCCCCATCTAATACTAGAGAGTGGGCACAGATTACAACAGAAGACTACACTGTTAACCTTTTCAGAGGGAAAGTACTTTTATTTGTAAAATGCTGGAATGAATGAATGAATGACGCTAGATTATAATTTTGACACAATTATTCAAATTAGTAAAGAAATCATATGATGAGATGTAATCTTCCCAACTGGGTGAAAAAGTCCGGGCCAGGATCAGGATTCGAACCCGGGATCAGTTGGCTCAAGCTGCCAATGCTCTACCTACTGAGCAATCCCGGACGCATATGGCTGAACAAATTCAGTCAATTTGAACCAGTTAACCGTTAACCTAATCATCATATAGCATTTGGTCTGATATCTGAATCAACACAACTGTGAATAAATCTCAGGTAATTGGACCTTCAGAAAACTCTGGATTCGAGATTACACTACATTCAAATTGGTAAAGAAATCATATGAGGCGTAATCTTCCCAACTGGGCGAAAAAGTCTGGGCCAGGATTCGAACCCGGGATCCCTTGGCTAAAGCTGCCAACGTTCTACAATGCTACTCAATGAAGCTGCCAATGAATGACACCAGAATTTACAAACAAATTTATGTAAAGCCTTTTTCTTCACGCATTTAATAAAAGGAAAATTTTCATTCCGAAATTCTACACTGCAAAAAAAAAAAGGTGTTGATTTTACAGTATAATACTGGCATACCAGCTTCCAGTATTATACTATAAAATTAACAGTAATAAACAGTAAAATAAGCAGTAATACGCTGCCGCGTATGCGCGGCTTGGTCGATTTGGTATTTAGAGATTAAAATTAAGTAGTCCAAAAAAATAAACTCCCGCCCTTCAAGAGGTTAAAAATATGCAGCAAATTGCCCAATCATTCGACCGTTTTTAAAGATAACGGTTGCTTGAACTTATTATGAAGCGCAGCTGACCATCCTATTATGATCGGACTGGAGATAAATCGTGGTTATATAGCCATTTTCTTGAAATTACTCCAATCCCAAATTTATGGCACAAACTTTAAGAGTTGGTACAGGTTTCGTTTTTGCCCCAGATGTTTATTTCCCCAGTGAAGATAGCTAATTAACAAAAAACGTAACAGTAATATCATTAAAGTAATACCATAGTGTTACTCAGACTATTTCAACTGTTACTAAGACATTGGCGAAAAAACTTTAGGTTATGTAATCTTGATTTGAGTATTTGATCAAATTTTCAAATTGAAATATCTCAGAAGTTCAAAAATGTGGCTTGGCACTCAGAACCCGATTAAGGTCATCTGGGGGGCCCAAGGCCCAGCAACTTTTTGGGGCCCCTCAAATTAAAATAGTGGCTAGAATTTTTTTTGAGGATTATTATTAGATTTTATGATGCAGTTGACAAGGGAAAAAAAATCTTTTTGTTGTGTTTTTGAGAAAATAATTGCAGAAAACTTCATTTTTAAGAAACTTTTTCTAAATCATTTTACTCATTTTGGGGCCCCCACCAGTAGTGGGCCCAAAGCCGTGGCCTAGTTGTCCTGTGCGTTAATCAGGCCCTTTATTGGCACTCTCTTGCCCCGACCCCCTCAATTAGCTTTTATCAAATAATCTCATCTCATAACATAGTAGGTGTAATAACTTTCCTGGTGCTGCGTAATTTCCAAGTCACAAAATAATCATTAACTAAAGATGTAGAGACTAGGAGGGATTTGTGAATTGAATTTCAGAGCTACTAAGATAGCTAAACTTGGCTCTACATGATCTCAGAACGTTTTATAGTAAAAGAGTGACGAAACTTGGCTCTACATGATCTCAGAACTTTTTACGGTAAAAGAGTGACGAAACTTGGCTACATTTTTTACATGTGATGTTTTTAATGGGATTTCATTTCTTTTGTAAGTAATCCCCCTTTTCTTGACTTTGGGCTCTTTTTTGACATCATCCACTGATTTTCGCTAAGTCCTGTCATTATTTGGAGGTACCAAGAATTTGAAACGACCGAATGAGCGGACAGTTTTCTGCAAAATTTTGACAGTGTAATGCGATTGATTTTTAGAGTTATTACACGAACAATACGCTAATATATGTTCAATTAATTAAAATATCGGGTGTATTTACGGGTTAATGATGTGGACGATGTTTAGGTAACATAACATAAACCATTATAAATATCAGAAAATCTTAAATTAAGGATTTGGGACAATCAAATTCAATTTGTTTCACAATAGATTATGAACTATCGAGATCAAAATTGCCAATGAACTATCATTTGAATTTTTTTTTTTTTTTTTTTTTTTTTTACGGTAATAACATGCATCTATTAGCGTTAACATCTCTAAATTGATGATGTCAGTTGAATATTACATGGATAATATACAAATTTTCCGAAAATCTAACATGGTGGTCGTGGTATGATCTATTTTACACCAGGTTTTGAACTAATTAATATACATTTTCGCCAATGAGATAGCGCATTGGTTTTTCTAAACAACACCAATAATATAGCTTGTAAACTTTGCGAAAGAACATAGCTTTTCTAGCTTTACGAAAGAAGTAGCACATAACATAAGCTATACAAAATTTTGGTGAAAGGAAAAATAGAGATCATGGAATGAGGAAATTGAACTTCTTTCCTGCTAGTTTTTGAACTAGCTTACATATTTCCAGCAAGGAGATACCGTTAGATTCGCATACATAACGTAGATAAACATACGACGTAAGGAAATTTGGAAAAATTCAAAATGGCGGCCACAGGAAATTTAAATTTCAAACGCATTGAAATATGTCTCAACGTAATTAAACTGGATTTTACGAATGAGGATCTAATTTTTTTTGTTGCTTAAAACTTTTGACAGTTGTCGGAACATAGTTTTAATGTATTTTAACAGAAATACTACTGCAAAATTAGTTTAATAAGCAAGTTCTAGCGATACACTGAAATACAATGTTGAAACAAAACTATTTTGCAGCTTTTATATTGAAATTTAATACTAAAATCAACATGATTCAAGAAAACATTTTAATATTTTATCGATTGCCATAATCTTTTATGTAAATTTAGTTAAAAATTAAGTTATCTTTTTCAATTTCGCATTTTAACGGAAATTCAAAGCTCGTGTAATATTAAAATGATTTTAAATGTGGAAACATTTTAATGTTTATTTACAAATATCTACAGCATGAAACTTTGTTTAAACTGGTGCATGTTATCAATTTTCACATTTTAGGTAGTAATTTATTAATATTTTGGGAATTTAAGCATTTGTAATTTGACATTTGCTTTCATGATTTGCAACAGTAAATTAGGCCTAACAGGTACTTTTGAAAACGGGATTTTCGTATATGAAGTATGATAAGGAGATCTTGATCTGTAGCATAATACTTTATGAAAACAGGTATCTTTTATCGATTTTTACATTTTAGACTGTAATTTATCAATATTTTGAGAATTTGAAGCATTTTACATTTGAAATTTGCTCGCAAACTTTGTAACGGGCAGTTATTAGTTATGAATGCGCATTAAGCAATTATTTAATTATTTAAAGGTTATAATAGTGCTTTAAAGATGAAAATATCAAAAGTTAACCCTTTACAGTGCAAAATATCTCGAAGTTCCTCAACATTTGAAAGGTGCAAAGCAAAAAATTTAAACATGCGTATTCACAATGTGAATGTCAACGTACTCATTTTGCCTAAGCATGTACCATTTAAAAATTAACTTTAAAGAAACACCGAATGCGTTATTTGTTTGAATCTGCTTCTGTTTGGATATAATTGAGTAGAAATTCTATATTTTTTCTCGAAATTTAATGTATAGCCAGTATTTTTACACCAAACTTATGCATGGATTAAAATTTTTTTAATTTTTAATGAATTTCAGTGAAAAATTTTATAAAATTTTTTTATTTAATTAAAGTTTATGCAATAGAACATATATAATTCTCAATTTCTATTTAAAATGCTATTTTAGATGTATTTTTGTGACCTGAACTTAATTTGGCGTATTTTTGATGGGCATTTTTGATATATCTATCCTCTTGGCGACCATTACCTTGCCAATTTTTCCAGCAACCAAAAAGTATTACGTAAGAATGACGTAGTATGTGACGTCATCATTTGTGGCGTAACGGATTACTAACCAATCAGAACATAGGAATTTGTCACGTCACATAGCGTGTTTATCACGCGACATATTTTAGCCAATCAGCGATGTCTATAGAGGGCTACGGGTATATAAGGGGGAAATTGTCTGGTGAGGTATTCATTTCAAGCTAAACTGTCTAGTGTATTGGTTGGAGTTTTTTGCTCTCTGTAAAATATTTGCTTGATTAAACTTTATTAAACTGCAACAGAACTTTAGTGCTAAATATCGCCAAGTGGTAAGATATTGACTTTTTTTTTTTTTTTTTAGGTGTAATGTAGTTCTGTAATGATTAATAGGTACTTTTCGGTTAGCCGGGCAACAGTGATATATATTCATGCATATATATATATATATATATATATATATGTGGTTTTTATTTCATTCCTTACTTTTTTTTTCTTCATAATTTGAATTAATAATGTTACATTTATTAGGACTATATTTTTAATTTGTAATTTGACATGGCTCTTTGGTATTGTGGGTTGGGTTGGGTTGATTATTGACGGCCAATTATCTACACTAGGGTCTACACTAGGGATATAGGCCCGGGCTTTGGTATTGTGATTTCAATGTATATATTGTCAGTTTCTTATGTTTCAATGGTTAAATTTTACTTAAAGTTTTATATATATATATATATATATATATATATATATATATATATATATATATATATATATATATATATATATACTTGACATTTAACAGGCACATTTAATACTAAATTAATAAGTATAGGGAGTGAAGTTATGCAATAAGTTAAAATAGCAAAATTAAACTTTGCCTAAGTGTTTTTAATGTAATTTTTTTTTAAGTTACTCAAGATGAACGAATGCAGTTCAGAATCTTTTTTATATGTAGTATCTGGCCTATATTTACATAGTTACAGATGACGACGAACTTCCTTTACCACTCCACATTGGAAATTCATTAAACAATAAGGGAAAAAGAGTGGCATACTATTTGATTGATTTATTATAGGCTGGAGAAATTTTTCATAATTAGGATGTTTTGGCGCACATTATGGCAGTCTTTTAACCATGGCGGCCAAAACTGCACAATCATTAACCCGGGAGATGTCGCTCATACCGAGGGTATGAATGGTTTTTACTTTGTCACCAATAAATACAAACAATAATCGCCACCTTATTTAGTCGGATACATTTGTTTAAAATACTGTGATAAAGTAAGTTGAAGTTCCCTTTTCGAAAAATAGTGGCGACAATTGTAAAAAACGTACGCATCCTGGGTGTGTCAAACCCGACCCGCCTGCTCCCGGGTTAAGTAAACAATACGTTCATCTTGAAAATAAAATAATGCTTGTCGTTGATTTTTTAGATTTCTGCAATACATTTTTTAGGGATGTATACAGTTGCTTAGACTAAGTTCGACAGCCTTTATGTGCATTTTAGCTTTTTACATATTTCGTGGCGGTTTTATTTTCCTTAAATTTCAAATTTAATACTACCTTATTTATTATAGGAATATTATCTTACTGAAATTTCTCACGTTGTGATCAATCTTCCGTAATCAGTTCGAATGTGAAATGGCGTATTTTAGTAGGTATAGCTTTCTGCATTGAAGGGTAATGGGTGTTAGCCAAATCACTGCTGTGATTGATAGTTCGGGGAGCTACTAAAAGTAAATGATGACAACAATTTCGAAATTTTATGGAAAACAGTTCTTTTATTGGCGTATCTTTTTCTCGGTGAACTACCAAAGCGATTTCAAAGTTTTTTGCTTTACTTTTTTTTTAATTTTCATTTATTTAATGTATTGTATTGAGATACAATTCGATCTTCCTTTTTTCTGGAAAATCAATTCCTTTTTAGTTATGCTAATAAGTAATTTTTTTTCGTTTGTGAGATTTCAAAACAAATGTATTTTTATTACCTAATTTATTGTTTAGTTATGGCTAAGACTTTTTTATGTTAAATGTATTAATCGCTTCAGCAGTTCTCGAAAAAAAAAAGGGTACTTTTCGATATCAGCTGCTTCCAATAGGATTTCAAATGTGTTGTTATACACTTAACTGTTTTTACTTTCTTCTATCTTTACAAGAAGAAAGTATTGGATTCATGAAAATTTTCGATGGATTTATACGTTTTAGAAGGTCCTGGACACGATTTGACCATTTTTAGAAAATGTCTGTCTGTCTGTATGTGACAAAAATTTTGTGGGCGCTCTATCTCAAGAATTAATGCACGAAATTTAATAAAACTTTATATTCAGTTAGTCTCTGATATAAATTGGTGCTGATTAGTTTTTTGTGAAAATCGCCCAACAGGTGGCGCTGCTATGCTGAATTTTTCGCGATTTTCGCAGTAGCTCTATCTCAAGAACGAATGCACTTATTTTCATCAAACTTCAGGCTCAGTTTGACCTAGACATAAATAGACGCTGATTACGTTTTGGTGTAGATATCCCAACAGGTGGCGCTGCTAAACCACTTTTTTATTGATTTTTACGATAGCTATATCTCATGAACTAATGCACGGAATTTCATCAAACTTCAGATTTTGTTAGACCTTGACATAAATAGATGCTGCTTACGTTTTGGTGTAAATTGCCCAACTGGTGGCGCTGCTATGCTACTTTTTACATTATTATCACGATAACTATATCTCAAGAACTAATGCACGGATTTTCATAAAACTTGAGATTCAGTTAGAGGTTGACATAAGTTGTTGTTGATTAGGTTTTGGTCTAAATCTCCCAACAGGTGGCGCTGCTATGCTGTATTTTGAAGGATTTACACGATTTTACCAATAGTCCTATCTCAAGAAGTAATGCACGGAATTTAATAAAATTTTAGATTCAGTTAGACCTTGATATAAATTGGTGCTGATTCTTTTTAGTGTATGCGAAATCTGTGTGATATAGAAGAAAGTCTTGGGATTGGCACATCCAACTAGTTTTTTTTTTTTTTTTTCTTGTATTTGCATAGTATATGAACTCATCAAATCGTCAAATTTGAATTGTAAAATCGTAATTTTACTATACTTGAATGTGATATTATAACTGCACAAAAAAATATATGATAAAATAAAATTGGTTAACACTGTTATACTGTCTTACCGAAAGTTGGCAAATAATTGTTGGTTTCGAAAATTTATTTTCATTTTGGATTTGAACCCAAAATTGATATCGTTAAGTTTAATTTTAAACGATACATCAGAATTGGTCCAGAAGTTACAGATGTTGCAGACGCGCTAACGTTTTTTTCTGGCGCAAAAATGGGGATTTTTTGCCTGGTTTGATAACTTGGCGTTATTTTCTTCGTGTGACAACCTAGGATTTTACAATAAAATGTATATGTTTTATAATAAAATTAAACGTGTGTATAAATAAATAAACTAAATTAAATGTGTGTGTTGAATAAAAATATGTAGCGCCAAAATAAAATGTCGCCAAACTCAGTGCGTCTGCGACATCTGTTTCGCTCGGAATTACCATTATTTATTTATAGTCTGGGATTTTTGCTCCCAATTTTAGCGTCGATGATTTGCATATATGTTACGGTTAATATGAGTAATCCGGTCTATATTAATAATAACCGGATATTATTAATAATGACCGGATTAATCATATTGACCGTAACATATATATTATATGAAAAAGATGCTACACATTAACGAAGCTGCCAGCCAGCGGACAAACCAACGAAGGATGTTGCACAATCCACTGCTGAGCGAAATGGATGGTATCTCAATTATGGATGGGATTGCCACTCTTGTCGGTTAACATCCGTAATCAGGATACCATTCATTTCGCTTCGTAGCGGTCTGTGCGATGTTGGTGCGGTAGCAGACTGGCAAGTTCAGTTATCTATATTATAACCTAATCTGTCCTATAAACTAAAATCCTCGATGCTAAAATCCGATTGCAAAAAAATTGGACCCTGTGCTTTCCCGACTATAAGTGAAATTGTTTAAAAGATATGTCGCATCAGAATGGACTCGAAGTTGTCTTTTTTTTTTATTAATTTATACTTGTTTATTTATATATTATATGCATTTTGTGACACGAGTCGTGATAACTGTTGAATATTCACCGAATGGAGCATATATGTTGAGGAGGAACAAACTTGTTTTTCACAGCTTATCGTTGACCAAAAACTCATTCCTAAACTGGTTAGATTTAGAGATATACACTCTAAACTTACTTACACTCTAAAAATAGAACAATGTTTCATAATCTACGAAACAAAATATAACAAAGGTCGAAAATATACAATCTACCCTCTTCCGAATTACCCACGATTCCGAAAAGCGTTCTGTTTCTTTAGAAACTTCAGAGACTAATATATTTTCGAGATTTAAAAAAAGCATTTATGAAATCAAAGTTTCGTTTGCTGCCACTGATTTTTGGAGACGTTTGCAGTTTTTACAGTATAGTAAACCGTTTTCTCAAACCGGAATACAGGTTTTTCGCATGTTATCTATTCTGGAGTAAACATTTTCATGTTCAACAAACATGTTTTGAGCAGACAAACATGATAAATTAACACCATTAATATTATTAGATTTTATCTAATATATTAAAGCGAGAAGCAAAAATCTTAATTTTTCAGTGCAAATCCGACCTTACTGCGCATGCCTCAACTTTTTTTTGAAGGGTGAATAAAGCAGGAAATAGAATTAAGAAGAATCAAGAACGCTGGGGGAAAGAATAGCTCGCCTATTGGCCTGCACTGCTCCCAACCCTACCGCTAGGAAATACTCCTTCTGAATTCTTCTTAATTCTATTCTTATTTCCCCTTCCTGGAGGGAACATCCATTCTAACACTTTCTTTGTTTGAGAGAGGGATGGACAAAAGGTATTGGTGATTGCAAGGGGAAGGGAGGAAGGCACTTTCACTTTTTTTGAAAGCAGGATTGGAAAGGGAAATGGGAGTTCTCCTTCTATAGAATTTGAAAAAGGGTCCTTTTCCCAGGAGAAAAAAATATTTAATTTACAACCAGATAACAATATTTTTTACGTAATTTTTACACGGGCTGCAAAACCTTCATATTTATAATAACCATACGGACCTGGGCAACGCTGTGCGGGTCAACTAATCTGTTTCCTCAACCCGGAATATAGGTTTTATGATGCTATCCATTCACAATTAATCATTTTCAACTGCGTAACTGAATTTATATATTGCAAGAGCAACACGGTATTATGAATTTTAATGTAAATGCTGTTAATCTAACATGCTTCTCTATGAAACATGTTTGCATGGACATGAAAATCTTTACTTGAATTGACAGCATCCAAAAAGACATATTCCGGGTTGAGAACTGATTGATACAGAGTAAAAACTACTCGGGAACGTTTCCGAAAATCAGTGGCAGCCAAAGAAACTTTGTTTTTACAAAGGGTTCTTTAAATCTCGAAAACATATTGGTTTCTAAATATAAAGAATACTTTTGGGTAATCGCGGGCAACTCGGATGAAGTTATTGTATATTTTCGTTCGTGGTTATATTATATTTTCCAAGTTTAAGAAAACATTTGTCCATTTGTACGGTGCTGCAAAAATGCTTCAAATGTTGTTCTTCGCTCTAATGAAAAGCCATATACTTAGGTCAAGAAAAGAAAGCTTTTGTTTTTATTAATACGAATCTGGACCCAATAAGGTAAAAACTTTCATCATGTGTAACTTTTCTTCGGAATTATTGTAAAAGAATGATCGGTGATCTGTGTAAAGTTCCATATGTTTTGTGTGTAACTGACTTGTGTAAGTTTCCTGGCATTTCTTTGGTGAAATTCCTGGGAAAACCTGTGGCAGAAAGGTGCCCACAGGTTTTCCACAGGAACTTTACACCAAATTTTTTACAGTGCATCAGGACGTTTCAATTCCAAGTTTAAAAGTGTTTAGAGTGATATTGAACGCGTCAAGACAAATAATAGTTGTACAAGGTCACAAATCACCAATTAAATCAAAAATACAAGATGTCTCATTTTAAACCAAACTTGACTCATAATTTCAACAATGATGGATATTTTTAGCGAAAAATGTCCACTTTGCTTCATTTGAAATGGGATGGCATCATAGTAAGTGCTGGAGATGGCTGTCATTCACGTCCAAACATGCTTCATAATTCAGAATGTTAGCTGACAGTACGTACGGTGTAACGCATCGAATTACAATGCACTTCCAGGAGTCCCTGTGATGTCACACTATTACACAAAAAAGGAAATGAGTCGGTTGAAATTTTTGTTAAAATATTTTTATTATTGCTAACAGGGGGGGGGGGGGAGACTACAGTTGCGAAATCCTGTGTAAAACAATTGATATGGATGCACCTTTTCCCCGGGAACTAGTGAAGTGGAGCGATTTCAATATTTCTATCACTTTCCAACAAAGTTGAAAGTGTTTATGAATTCGATTTGTCTCTGTGCTCTAATTCTCGTAAATCAGGGTTGCTACTTATACAGAATGAATGAAATTCCCTGACTTTTCCAGGTGTATTTCAAGAAAATTCTAGTTTAGCGGCGTGGTACATAGTGGACACGCTAGGGGTAAATAAATTAAAAAAAAGGAACCTGCAAAGCAAATTAAAAAAATAAATTTATTTCCATTTTGTTAAGCCCGAGAAGGGACAGATATTAAAATTATTTTATTTAGTCAATGCTACAATAATGTTGCATTTTTATATTAAATCTTGCTCAGTCTATTTAATCTTAAAAAATTAAATTTAAATTTGAAACATGATATTAAAGCAACTTTAAAACATTTCATTTAGAAATCTAAATAAATCTTCAACTTTTAAAAATTATTTGAACTTCTCATGTTTCTTGTCTGTTAGAATTTGCTACAATACAAATTTTGTATAATGCATGTAAAACTGAAAAAAAGTTGAAGATTTATTTAGATTTCTAAATGAAATGTTTTAAAGTTGCTTTAATATCATTTTTCAAATTTAAATTTAATTTTTTAAGATTAAATAGACTGAGCAAGATTTAATATAAAAATGCAACATTATTGTAGCATTGACTAAATAAAATAATTTTAATATCTGTCCCTTCTCGGGCTTAACAAAATGGAAATAAATTTATTTTTTTAATTTGCTTTGCAGGTTCCTTTTTTTTAATATCTCAAGTTTTTTAATAACAATTTAATATGAAGCAGACAAGATTCAAACGAGGCAAGTATGTAAAAGACTGCACGTATCAAAATCAGTATTGGTAATATGAAATATACAGTTCAAACACTGATTATTCTGTAAACAATTAAAATAATAAAAGTAATTTTTAACAAAAAAATGTATATAACGGACTTTAACGGATTGTTTCTCATCTTTATAATGATAATAATAAAACGAATCATGTTCATTTTTGCAAATAATTTTATGCCATAGTGTAAAATACATTTGCAACCACTTTGGAAAGAGACACTAGTAAGCGTGTGTGAAAGCTATTAATAACATCTTATGTTGTTTTATCACATAAGAAGCAAAAAAATAATAATGAGCATATATGAAACAACTGTATTCTGATTTTGTTATAAAATGTGTAGTTATGGAGGATGAAATTTTCAGCAAAATATTTCTTTTTGTAGCTGAATAAATATTTTACCTTATATTGACAATTTCTTAATTTAACATTTCTGTAGAAGCAAAATGTAAACATCTGCAAGATTTTTTACAAAACGTGTACGATCTGTTATTTTCTTATCGTCACAAACAGTCCATTTATTGATCTCGTTTTCATTTGTTACAATAATTTCATAACAATAATTTCATTAACAGCACACATTTGATCTTCTTTTATGTAATACGATTTATACTCACAACAATCTATGTTTGAAAATAATTCCTTTGTAGAACTGCCCTGAGAAGAAGCAAATATATGAAGAATATGCAATAACCTTCGAACTGAATTCTCTCAAATGTTACAGAGAGGTCCACATTTCTACATTAGAGTTTTGGGATGATGACCATCAATGTTTTTCTCGAAATGTAAATCACCTAAAGGAATATGTTCTATTTTAGAATTGGAATGACTACTATAATTATGATCTAAATGTATGTGAACTAATGGGTGATATGCTATTTCCCAAAAATAGGGTTCTGCATTGGAGTTGTGAATTCTTTCGCCACCAATTATTTCACATAAATTTTCTGCAGTGATATTTTGAGTTGATTTTGATAACATCTGTTGAAATTTGTTTGAAAAATTTTCTGAAGCCGATGAACTCTTTGCATACAAAACATTTTTAGTATGAATAGCTTTACGCGCAAGTAATTGAGCTTTTATTTGAGTTTTTAGAAATTGAATATTTGTTCTTCTGCTTTGCTGAGCTATGTTTGATTTATAACTCTCTAGCAGATTTTTCACTAAAGCAAGCTGTCGATATCTTGAAGGATTAATTTTCTTAGAGGTGAGAATCCTATTATGATTTGAGTATTTTTTTTCCAGTATTTTAGCTTATATTTATTAGCCTTTGATTTATTTCGCAAACAATATGAAGTATTACGCTTCTGTATCTGGCTTTTACATTTTTTATAGTATGCGGCTCTTTTATTTTTGATAATTTCACGATTTCCTCGATAATATCGTGAATATTTATTTGATGTATCACTTAACGGTTCAGACAGAGATACTCTTTGTATAGGGTTAGGATACTCTTCAGTTGGGCCATTTAAATCAATGAAATGCCGAGAGCAAACATACCAGTCTCTAGTCATCGTTTCTGTATAAGGAAAGGGCATCTGACGTCACTGTTGGTTAAACTACTGTTGGTTTGGCAGAAAAACCTGTTCGTTCTTTACGGCTCCTACAATACACATGAGATGGTGGGATTTGATTGGTCTATGTTAAACTGGTCTATGATATGATTGGCCTACGTCGCCATGACGATTCCTGCAATGATAGCTTCGACAAAAATGCAGTGGTAGATTGGTTGATGGAACTGTTTGTTTGTAAACATGCCCTTTCCTTATTTGTTATTACCACAAGCAGAAAGCCATTCGTTACATTTACTCAAGTTTTTCTGTGGTTTAGGAAAAGGGAAAAACAAAACTCCCAGCATATAGTCTTTGTAAAAGTATCGTGCATCACTCTTGCAACCAGAAAATTTGCATTTTTTCACCATGTTGAATTTTAGTAATCATCGATTAAGAGAAAAATTTAAAAACGCATTTCGTAATATCACAGTATCACTAGATAAGTAAATATCGAACATTCATCCAATTTTGATAAAGACAGTAACATCTAAATTAAAGTCCAAATACTGCTTAAAGTGATAAAAACATAACACGGAATATTTAAAATACCTTTTTAATGTAGATCGTTCACAACTATTGGTGACATCTTCGGATCTTAAAGATAAATACAATATTCTCGTATATTTTTGAAATAGTAAACATATACCACGAGATCGCATGTCCAAGGCTAGCAGGTGCTTAAATTGGCCAAAACTGGGAAACGTGAAAAATTATCATTTGTTTTTATTTTTATTGCTTCTTCAATCTATCGATCATCGCGTGCCAAATTTTAGCTAATTATTTTAAATATTCCGTGTTATGTTTTTATCACTTTAATCAGTATTTGGACTTTAATTTAAAGACTCCACGTTTACTACATTTAGAGTTTTTTGATTGGAGGATTTATTTTTTTACAGAATTAGGTGTTTTGAAGAAAATTTGTGGAAGCGCGTACAAAAAGTGGGAAAAACTCTAGTAAATTAACTCGTTCAATGGGATTTCCTGTGTTAAATTAACATTAGGATGTCACACTGGAAATAAATAAGCCTTGCGCTGCCGCGCAAGGCTTAATATTGTATCACTCGAAAACATTAACATTTCCTGAATACACTGCAAAAAAAAAAAAAAAAAAAAAAAAAAAAATGTTTATTTTACAGAATAATACTGACACCCCAGCTGCCAGTATTATACCGTAAAATTAACAGTAATAAACAGTAAAATAAGCAGTAACATGTTACCGCGCATGCGCGGCAGCTTATTACTGCTTATTTTACTGTAAAATCAACATTTTTTTTTTTTTTTTTTTGCAGCATGCGTACCTGTACAGATGATATCGATTGAAAATTTATTTTCTAAATCCCCACACCCAAAAAAACTTGCTCTGAGGATTGCAATTGGAATTACTCTCTTTATCAATTTATGATCATCACAAACTTTCAAATTAAGTTTTTTTCTAACTGTAAAAACTTTTAAAGCATATCTCTTTCTGTAAACTCATACTCATTTCCACAGATTTCTTTTTGATTGAATGCAAAAATTTTAACTTCTCCGAAGCTAAAAAGAACATCAGAATATGATTTTATGATGTAATTTTGAGATAATTCCACGTTATCGTCAGCTTCATTTTCATCATCACTTTTATTCTCATTGACCTTGTTCTCTATCAGTTCTTCGACAGTATTGTATGTAGAAAAAACTGCCAAATTATCTACATCCACGCACCCGTTGCCTTTCATGGTTATTCTGTCTCTATTTAAAATATTATTTAACTCAGCATCATCAATTACTATTAACTAAATAAGCAAATCCTCCTCCACATTCTTTGCAATCTCAGTTGTAGTTGAAACATAACGTTAAAAAAATGTTGTGAGGTGACCGTTGTTCGGAGGTTTAGTGTAATGTTATTTCTATGAAAAAGATTCGATAACATTCAAACATGACCGGTATTCGGAGGTTACCGTTGTAGGAGGTTTCACTATACTTGTATAGTGAGCCATCATTCACCTTCAGCAACTGTGTGTCAAAATTACTAATGTCCAGATAAACTTATTTTTCAACGGAAGGTAAAGAAGGAGAGGAAACTGACATTTCAGAAGGGAGATGGAGGCTTGCGATAATTAATTATTTATTGCTACTTGAAAATAAAAATTTTGTTGGAATAAGTTTTAAAATATGCAATGATGAGTTATAAAAATGTCAGGCTATTTGCAATGGTGGATCGAAAGAGGGGGGAAGGGGATGAAGTTGGGAATTTTTGAAAGAAGGTAATTTAGATGAAATTATCAAATTCCCTGACTTTTCTAGATTTTGTATAAAATATTGAAATTTCCTGACTTACTTCCCCAATTTCCTAATTCCCTGACTTTTCCAGGTGGTATAGCAACCCTGATAAATATGCTCATATTACCATGTAATTTTTTTATGTTATTTAGGTTTAGTATACACTGTTCGGTATTGAAAATGAAGTGTGTAGCATTTATAGTTCGGTTACAGGGACACACAAAATAATTCCGTTATATTATGGTCTATAGGGGAAAATCATTTACGGCACATTTTATGGATGTTATGGGATTTGATACACAATGGGACTGATATGCATCGGCAGACTAGAACATGCTTTCTCAGGGGTATAGCGTAAGTAGCATTTATACACAAGAACACACAAAAGAATTCCATTATATTATGATCTATCAGTAAAAATCATAATATATGACAGAGTTGCATGTTTTACAAATGATCATTCATCACATCATAATGTACAACAATAATCAATCATTTGTATGCTTATTTTAACAAATAAAATAAACAATAAACATTAAGATTTGAATATAATTTTTATTATTCCTTTCTAGATATCCTGCTGAAATAACTGAAGATATGGATTCCTCTCGTTGCGTGTCACTTCCAGCCCTTTTCTCCCGTTGGCACAAGGATCAGGTAAATATGGAGGTTGGTATTGATATATGGTGTCCTAATGACTGTTTCTATTTAGGTCGGGCAGCTTCATGGAGTCAAGTGGAGAGCTGGGAAGGAGTACCTGAGGAAGAAGATGAAGAAACAGAGGAGGAGGAAGAAGAAACAGAGGAGGAGGAGGAAGCTGAAGAAGAAACAGAGGAGGAGGAGGAAGCTGAAGAAGAGGAAGAAGCTGAGGAAGAACCAGAGGAGGAGGAGGTGGCTTCACCCACGCCACCCAAGAAGGTAAAGTGGTGGCAGAGAGCTTTGGCTTTCTGCTGCTGCTGTTATGAAGTTGATTTTTAAATGCAAGATGAAAACTGAATAATTCTAAATTTTTAAAAATGTATAATAGATTTTATTTTTATTAATTCTAAGACATTTTTCTTTACGCTAAGTTTTAAAAATATCGCATTTTCAATTTCTGAAAGTAATATATGCATCAGTCCATATAACAGCTAACTTTTATTTGTAAATTTTTAACTACTTTGAAACGTCAGCATTTTAGAAAATTAAATTGTCTGTTTAAACAAAGAGAAGTTAATAATTTTCTTTTACAAATTTTTTTTTTATATAAATGCTGATGGTGGACCTGAGTGCATCTTTGTAAAAATACTTTTTTTGCAGTTAAAAATCAACTTCGTAACGTACGTTTTTTTCTTATTATATTTATTTATTAATTTTTATATTTATGTATGTATTTTATAATTATGTATCTTATATTTATGTATGTATTTTATAATTATGTATCTTATATTTATGTATGTATTATTATAATTTATGTATGTATTTAACTATTTTCTGCGGTTTATCTTTATGTAAATATTAAAATTTTCTTTCCCGTATACAATTTGCTGCACAGATAGATTAAATTTTTTGGCAATTAATAACTATTTAAGTTTTATAGTTTCTGCATATCTAGTTTTATAAATACAACATTTTAAACTCATCAATTTGGCTTCTTAAAATTTAAATTTACCATTCAGAATGATAGCACAATAACAATGTTCAAACACCAAAAATATTAAAAACCGTACACTTATTTATTAAAACTTAAAAAAAACAAAAATAACACATAAAAACAAAACAAACAACAAATAAAAAAATAATAATAACAACAGGACAAAACAAACAAAAATAATAGGGGTTAGTCATTTAAAACTTCACATAAAAATATTTGGTTTTTGCATGACATTTTTGCTTCACCATCATCATAGCCCATCATCATCGGGCTTAGTAATGACAGCACCATTCTTTGTCACCACAGGCTTTTCCATCTTTCGCCATAGCCCATCGTCATCGGGCTAGATAAACAGCATCAGTCTCCCCTTTTTTATTTTTTTTGGCTTTCTTTTTTTTTTGTTTTTCTTTTTTTATTTCTTTTTACTTTATTTTTATTTATTTATTTATTTTGGTGTGCGCATGTGTGGGAGGGAGGGAATTGATTTCTCATAGCTCACTTGTATTTATGAGAAATCAATTCCCATAGTTATCTAAAACAATTTTTAAGAGGGGTTTTATTAGGAAGAAACAATAAAGCTATATTTAGCTTCGCGCGTGTGTAAAAAGCAGAGCTGGCCAATTCATCAACTTTTCTCATTTTAAAGATTAACTTTGAAGTCAGTTATAATTAACAGGTGATTAGAATAAAGAATTTGAAACTGATTGTAATGCAAGTGTTGCATAAATAGTAATGTTACAATTATTAAAATTTATTGATAATCTCATTCTCTATCAAACTTTGCAAAACTAGTATGTAATACGATTCAAATAGCTAGGATAAAGATTGTGGGGGGGGGGGGGGGGGACTTTTGCAGTTAATGTTGAATGTTTATTTTGAGTTTAGAATAAAAGTTTGTTTAAAGAATGATAATGAAAACCTTAATGTTAAAAATCCAAGTTCTATGATATTAAAATACTTTTTTTTTCAAATTCTATCACATGGAAGTGACTTCATAACGAAAATTTTAAGTAGGAACATGTGCGGTTCTCTGAAATTTTTGTTAAATTAACTGTACTTTTAATCTGTGTAAGATCTGTATGATAATTATTTTGCATTAGGAAAATTTTTTTATTTTGTCAATGACTAAGATGCAAAAATGTCGCTTTTTAGTGGATGAAATGAAAAATAGTTTAACGAACAAAAGTAAAAAGACAATTAGGATATATTTGTAAAGTTTAGAGAATATTTTATATTAATGAGACATTAAATTGTAATTGGGACATTAATTTGTCGTTCTTGATATATTTTAAGGATATCCTTATATTATAAGCTTTTTGTCTAGAATTTGAAGTCACTTTTTATCAAGAAGTAATCAAATATTAATCGTGCTTCAGAGAATCAATTGGTCAGCTCTGCTGGGGGTCCCCATCGACGAGACTTCACCTTGACGCTGGTGTTGGGGCTTACGAATGCCACTTAAATGCCATTCATATGTATATGGCATGGAATTAAAATGCCAAAAATGGTAAAAAAGAAATTATCGTTACTTTCCACTATTTCTCTTATTAAGATCTTTAAAATGTAATTGAATAATGAATGTTTTTTGTCTTTTATTGAATCATGATGCAAAAAGGTCAGAAAATCACTTCTAATTTGTGACTAAATATACTTTTATTTTGACAAATATTATTCAAGGTATTTCGATGATTAGTAGAAAGTCAGTTGACACAAAATAAACAGTCGCTGAATTATACAATTCAGGCGATTTCGTTCAATAAAAATGAAGTGGCATTCAAACCAAGAGAGTCTCAAATAATAAAATTTATTGGGAATCTTTTTTAATTTTAAATCTTGATGTTTATGTGACAAAGGACCAGCTGTAAAGCCCTGAGTCAATAGAGAAAACTCTCAAAACTAAAATATCTTTTTACTAATCTATCCGTTCCCACACAGCACATAACGAAGCAATTTTTTTAAACTGTTTTTGGTTACTTAGCCCCCAAAAAAGACAAATATTCAATTGTAAGGTTTTTTATAGTTCCACAAACTGTAGAGAGCAACATTTCCTTGACAACTTTTATACACAAGATTTCTAAAACTATTCTACTAACATTAAATCGTGAAAAAAAGTCAGTACTTCCACAAGTCATGGTAAACATAAAATTTTGGCCATGTCGAAATGTCATGAGTCAACAGGGTACAAGGAAGTTTGGATAGTTATAAAAAGTATCAGGTTACAACAACAATTGCTGATTAGATATCAATACTTTCACAGAGTTCAAACTCCTCGAAGAAACCTTGAAATCTGAGAGAAAAAAACAGTTTTGGCCATGAAATCTCAGGAAAAAGTTAGTAATTGCTTCTAAAACCCGGCAAACTATTCAGCTAACTTAGAAAATGTCAAATCTATGTATTTACATAAATAATGCAAAATCATATCACATATAATAAAACAAGGTAAAATTGAAATAATCGTGGCAATACACATTTCAGTTTTTTTCAACATAAGACTTTTATTGCTTTAGTCAAAGTAATAAAAAGTAGAAAGGATAGTGTAAATAAAAATTAAAAACATAATACATTTATTTACTTTTTTTTTAATTGAACAATTATCGTTATTAAATTGCAGGACATATTCATAAAACATAATACAACCACAAATAAAAAAGTAATTTTTGAAAGTATAGAAATCATTAATTTATTATTATGCCTATTGTTTTTACCCGTATTTACTTTTAAAATAATCTTAAACGCATGAAACAGTTGACTGAAACCTCACACATAAAAATCTTATCGAGACTGCTGAACATTGTTTAAATGTGTTACACAAGACAGGTTTATTTAGCAACTGTATTTTAATAGTATCAATTTTTTTAAAAGGAAATGCTCATAATCCCATCATAGTTTTTTTCTTTATTGTTAATTTTGGGCATAGTAAAGTAAAAACAAGTAATATAAAAACATTTTTTAAAGTCAATTCCTACTTAGGTCAAAAAGAAATTTTTTTCCCAGTGATCTACACGCTTCACCACTGATGGTATTTATTCCTAAATTTATATCCTGCTAAATATCTTATATGAGAAATTTTTGAAATGTATTAAAAATTAAATAAAAAATAAATAGCTAAAATATCAAAAATTAATAGCTTGAAAAGTATTTCTCACAAAATTGTTAGACAAACTGCTTTAGAAAGGTAAAAAATTGTATTTTTCTTGATATAAATTTCAAATCTAATGATTATGCCGTTTTTCAAATATTGAATATCAAAAATTACACACCGAAACCTTCACGCGCAAAAATATAATGAGGTTGTTCATGGACGAAGATCAGGCGGCGCGCAGGCGAAGGAGACTATAAATATGGAGTGAGTCTATACTTTTGAACAGAAATGAAATATAAAACTAAAATTAATTAATTAAATTAAATTAATTAATTAATATTTGAAAAAACTGTATTAACATCAATTGTCATCCAGTACAAGTTTAAAAAATGTATTTGAACTTGAATGGATGAATAAAAAGTATTTTATTAACGATTGAAAATTTGAAAAAGATATATAAATATAGAGAGAGTGTGAGCTAATAGTAGGAATTGAAAAAACAAACAAAAAAAAAACTACAATGGTATTATGAACACTTCCTACAGAAAAAAAATCAAACTGATATAATTAAAACACATTAAAGTTTCGATAAAATGCAAATTAAAAACATGTTAAAAGGTGCCGAAAAAAGATGTTAAAACATATTTATTTTCTCCCGAGATCTTTCGAATGCAAATGCATTCACCATCAAGGAGAACTGCTGACTGAACTGATCATACAATTGTTGCTTCCACTGTGCCATTATGTAACGGAGTTTGAACAAGGGTTAGTCTATTAATCTGTTGGGGTGCATGAAGAAAAATCCGAGAGTACACCCCAACAGATTAATAGACTAACCCTTGTTCAAACTCCGTTACATAATGGCACAGTGGAAGCAACAATTGTATGATCAGTTCAGTCAGCAGTTCCCTTCGATGATGAACACGTTTGCGTTCGAAAGATCTCGGGAGTAAACAAATATGTGTTAGCATCTTTTAAGCATGTTTTTAATGCGTATTTTATCGATTTTAATTACAAGGTGAATCTTTCATTCCACTTTAAATTCGTTTTTTGAATTTTTCTGTTACATTAAGGTTTGCTAAATAAACCTATGTTTCCGATCTTGTGTAACACATTGAAACAATCTTCAATCCAAAAAACAATCAAAGAGGCAATCAATAAAGACTCTAAATTATATTAACTATTATCTTAAAGATTTTTAGAAGAAGTCCACTACAGATTTTAGTACTACTACTAAAAACTACAGATTTTTAGAAGAAAGAAAATTTTTTTATTTACTTTATCAGATGTATGTGTGTGTGTAAGAGAACGTGAAGGGGGGGGGGGGAGGGGAGACCAAAAATCAATGCTCATCTCCCCCCCCCCTCCTTTTTTACTCATTCATAGAATTTTACTTTACACATCATAAAGTTAAATTCCCTCCACTTCTTTTTCTAAACTCACTTCCAATGGGTCTTAATATCGATATCAAGAATTCCCATATTGTTTTATTCGAATACAACATCTGCTCTCAAATGAGTCACCATCAAAGAATAATCATGACTCAGCCACTTTGACACTTAAATTATTTTTATGTTTAAAAAAAAATAAAAATCGATATTACTACAGATGTAGATTAAGCACGTAACTAAGCATTTTGTAATTTTGCTTGGAGCTTAGAATGGTTTATCTCAGGGGTCGGCAACCTTTTTCGGCTGCGGGTCACAATCAACCAAAATATGTGTATTAAGAAGATGTTTCGGGTCAGTGGTATTTTCATTTTAAAAGTCTTTTTTCGGTGAATAATAAGATACATTTTATTGAGGAAATAATCATCATGCGCCGTTTTAAACTTTAAACACAAAAAATAAAATTATAATTATTATAAAAGGAAACATAACTGAATGAACTTTACTTTCTCTTCAATGGCTCTCCTGATGCAAACATATATGCATTATAACAAATAAGTGCAACTTTCTGTTATGTTATTTAACAGTTTGGAACTTCTGAATTAAAATTAAACCTTTTTAAAGTTTCAAAATAAACTCTAAATATTTTTTCAATATAATTTTATTTTTTTTTATACTTTTTTTCGGAGCTCAAGTGGGTCACTTGAAATTATGAAATGGGTCGCTCGGTGACCCGCAGGTCATAGGTTGCTGACCACTGTTGTTTTTAAAAATGAAAACAATATATACAGCTATTTATCAGAATGCTCAAGACCAGATTTATTCTGGATAACTAGTTTTTATGCATAACAGGTTGGGCTTTAAAACAACATTTGTTTGATCAGATTTGTAAATATGTGTGTGCCACTGTTTCTGATCTCAAATTACTTATTAGATTAATCTGATCAAGAATAAGATCCAATCATGATCAAGGATTAATCAGAGTTTGAAAGATGGTACTTTGTGGAAATCTATTAGAAACAATAATTATGTGTAAAAAAACAAAACACCCAATACATAAATGCTTCCGTTTCAAATCCATCATGTCATAACATTCATGTGGTAATGTATCAAGCAATGCACATGTGAAACTGGCAGCGTATGGCACTTTCTTCCGTAAAAATTCTGAAATATGTATATTGGAAATATGAATATTGATAACTGGTTTTCTGGTTCGTTGGTTTCCGGACAGTGTTGAATTCAGACACTTTTCTCCGGGAGGGATTTCTGTGACTCCGGGGGAGGGGCATTGTAGTATTCTGGGGAGGATTGCTCTTTTTAACCATTAAAAGAATAAAATCTCAAATCTTCTGGGGGGGGGGGAATGTCCTCCTTGGGCCACCCGCTGAATTCAACACTACTTCTGGATAAACAGTCACATACAGTGTATATAGATAGATATTTTATATGTAGATATGTTGATTTGTCAAAATCAAATTAAGAAAATCTTACAAAAATTAAATCGGGAGATTTTCTTTAAGAAAAATGTATATTAACATACTGGCCAACTTTAGAATAAAAGAGATTATTTCAGCAATATTTTCTAGCTCATTGCACAATTAAAAAACAACAACAACAAAAAAAAAAACCCACAGAAGTTTTAAAAAAAAGAGAGGGGAGACTTTTTTTTTTTTTTTTTAATCAATAGGATTTTCTAAATAGAAAAAAAAAATATATATACAGATATTTTAGCAAAAGACTTAATAATAATGACAAAATCTTTAAAATTTATAACTTAAAATCAAAGCACTAAGATAACGGCTGTAGTTATTGAGAGTGAGTGTTATTCTTTAGATAAAATCATACCTGCCAACTTGTAAGGTTTAGCCTTACAATGTAAGGATTTGGGTCCAATTGTAAGGTTGTAAGGGTGACAGGTAAGATTGTAAGGTTTTTGGGTGTAACTAGAAATGATTTTCCAAATATGTTACTTATTGAGTAAAAGAATAAAACTGATGCACACCTTGTGTTTATGTTACAAAAGATGCGTGTGATCAGCAATATGGTACGACATGGCAGCCAAGCAGTAATTAACAACGCGTTATTCTATGCCAGAGAATTTTTAGTCGTGCTGTGTATTTTAAAAATTTCTCGCAGCAAAGCCAAATGCAAAACCTAAGAGATTTTGAAACTTTTTTGATTAGACATTTATTTGATTTTTTTTTTACTTATAATTTTATCTTTTTTATTTTAATAATTTAAAAGCATATGAAAAGATTGCTTGAAGAAATGTATGACAGAGAATTGTTTGGTAAAGCCAAACCAAGCCTATTTAAAGTAGATTAAAAAAGAATTATCAGTGCTAAAATTATTTGGGTTATGTCTTTGACTTTCTTTTTTAACTTAAACAGTTACTTGTTTATTTATTTATTTATTTTTGTATTTATCAGTAAATTTTGTATCAAACCATATATTACCGTACCAAATGCTTTCACAAACACCTTTTACTACACATAAATTTTTAAAGATGCACAATGAAGTACATCGGGAAAATTGTAAGGTTTTCTGACTAGAAATATTGGCAGGTATGTAAAATAAATTGACATCTAATTATGCACAGCCATAGCAGATTTAACTTTAAATAAAAAAACATTAGAGACATTTTGATCCAATGTTAAGAATATTTATGCACCATTAAATGCATTTTTTTAAAACCAAAAAAAAACAAGAAAAAATAACATGATAAATGCTTGAATTTAAAGATGATAATGTGAAAATTAAGTTAAAAAACAAGACTTCGCATGCATATATCAACAAATGAAAATATTATAATATTTCAAAATAAGCATTTTAATAAAGAAAATGGTAATAACATAAAACATTACAATTATGATTCATTACTAAATACTGTAACTTTTCTTTGAACAATCATGCATAGTAGTAGTTGGCTTTCCTCTGATAAAAGTACCAAGTCGGCTTAAATTGACAGTACATTTTGGAACATGTCCACTACCATGTCAAATCTTTATCTAAGTTCAATCTTTGTTTTGGAAAAATGGTCTTCGTCTGGCATTTATGCAAGCCCTTTAAAAATTCATACATCTTTGCAAAAGAATTAGTATGGCTAACATAATTTATGACAGTATAAATAATAATGAAAATTCCACCACTATTTTTACATACCCATCATACGTAGTATAGGGTAAGTCTTGTAATCTTTTTAAAAACTGAATTTTTTTTTCTGACGGATTTACATGTTTCAGACACTGGAGATTTCGAAAAACATTTTTAGAAATAAAAATTTGCCGTCCGTCTGTCTGTCTGTGTCTGTAAATGCTCTATCTACCAAACAAATTGAGATAGAGACTTGAAATTTGGTATGTACTTAGCATGTAATAATGAGAAGAAGCTTGTTGAATTTCAGTAACCTCGATTATACGGAACTATTTTTTTCGGACTCTCAAAATATTCGTTCGGATAAAAGGTATATAAATATTTTCAAAATTGTTTATTTTAAGGAGTGAATATAAAAGACAATAGAAAAACATAAATTTTGCATAAAGAATGAAGTCGATCGGATGATGAGCTGACGAGATATTTGTAATCCTATTTTCCACACTCTTCGATTTTTCATGACCGTGTGTTTCATTAAAATTTCACTTCAAAGATATATTTTAATTGGAAACAAGACGCTTTATCTGACGCAGTAAATTGTCAGTTAAGAGGATTATGATTTTTAGAGTTATAAGGAAGTTTCTTTTACACAATTCGGTCTTGGAGCATTTAAAGTTTATGACGTCATCAAGCCACGATTCTGTTCGAATTGCAATGCATTTTATAAATAGTTTACACGTTTTATTTTCATATTTTATACTATGCATATCCATGATGGGTAAGTATTACAGAGGCCCTCAACAACAAGTTTAGTTTAAACATAATTTAGTTTAAAAATAACTAGTTTCCACTGTAAATAAGCATCTGATAAAGAGGTGTTTAAATTTGAATTATTATGTCAGAGCTATGTGTTTAATGAGTCAGCCTGGATAAAAAACATCAGGGTATAGGGCGTAGAAATCTGGGTGCCAAATATTATCGCAGAAAGAGAATAGTGTTCGATAAAAAGGACATATCTTTCTTAATTCTACTTTACTTTTTGCTGAAATCACAATGGAATAAATAGATGTTTTGCTCGTATTCGCCATGATCCTGCTTTTGTTAGTTTGCAAAAACCATAAAATTCTTAATAGACATTAAAATCTCCCTAAAACGACCACGCTCTGTTCCATTAAAAAAAAAATTGGCCGCTCCAAGAAGTGGTCATGTTTAAATCTATTTTTTGGCAATCTAAAATAAGATAAAATTTATCACAATTTAACCTTTAGGATAACACAACAAAAAATCAAATATCAAAATAAAACTTTAATTTAAAATCATAAGTTAAAAAACTATAGAGATTTTTAAAAATGTATAAATTAATGTTTGCTGTGATTTTACAACTTTTATTTCTAAAACCATTCGAAGTTCAGGGAATAAATCAGATTTTTTTTCTTATCTTTAACAGATAAAGATTCCATTAATCTATAGACATCTCATTTCATTGTATGAAAGAATGAAATTTCTTAATAATAATCTGTTAGTGTTAGATTTTTCATAATTCATGCCTGATGCATGATTTTTCATTCTTGTTTCTTTCTGTGCTTAAAACTGGCAGCTTAGAAAAATGATAAAGGCTCTGATATTTAAGATATCTTAAACTGCCGAACTCAATGAGAGTTCCACAAACTCATTCAGAGAGTTCAAACTTTCTATATCTAGATATAGCCTCAACCACTCACTTTGATTGGCTCTGGAGGTTAGCTTTAACTGACTGGCTGTTGATGCTGGCTTTAACTTATGTGCATGCACACATTGTATGTTTGTTCAGATCTCAAGACACAGTGACATTCAGTCAGTTATATTAGATGAATTTTGCGGTGTGAACAGGTATTTAATTCCATGCGAGTATATAACACCTCAAAAATGGCAGTCTAAGACACACACAGAGTACTTTGTGTGTATAACATATCTTAAATATCCAGTGCAAACAGGGTATTATTCTCAAATCCAAACTGGCTATTTTCCTGCATTCATTTTTGTTTGTAAACGCTCATGAGATTGGCAGGTGCTCACATTCAGAAACTAAGGAATTGAATAGCTTTCTCCATTTTTTGATAAAGGAGAGAATATTTTAGAAAATGCATTTCGAAGTGAATAAAGGTCGTTATGAGACGACAATCGCTTATAAAGAAAGATGTAATTCATTAATCAAAAAATGAAAAAACTATTCAACGTCAAATAATTTCATTATTCTTGAATGCAAGTATCATATTTTTACGTTTGGAAAATAGTCTATAAATGTGACAAAGTTTTGCTTGTTATTTTTTGGATATGAAAACTTAATTCTCTGGAAAATATTCTGTTTCGTTTGTATCAGTGTAAAGCTTTAATATGCAGCTGGTCTCCAACCTAGTTATAAAGAGAGAGGCTTTTCTTTCTTTTAACTATTGCTTACACATATTCTGTAAAAATTTATGACATTTTAATGAAGTTAGGAATCTGTTTTTTTCTTCTGTGAAATCTAAGTTGTTTATAATACCGTAAAGGTTTGATAGGTACTAACGAGTGTTGTGTTAATGCAATATAGGCTTACGAAATACCACAAAGTTCCAAAAGGGTAACCGTAGAATGCTCCAAAGGAATTTTTTTTTTCACATAAAATCTTATATTTACTAACATATTTTGGTACTTGCATATTACCTGGGCTAGGAAGATTCATTATAGTACCCTTGACGATAATATTAATTATAGTAACCATTAACAGTAGCTGTTTGTTTCTTGCAGATGATATTGAATGGTACATAGTGTAATATGTATTATATTAAATGGTCTGCTCATTCATGTGAGCAGACTGTTCACATGAAACATTCAATGTATTGTTTTTTAAACTTGATAACACAATTTTTGAACAGTCCAGTTTAAATAGATTTTTTGGAGAAATTTTCTTTTTGAATGTATCATTTTTTAAACATTGCAAGACTTAAATTTTTGCATTGTCAAATAGGGGGGGGGGGGGAAAAACTTTTAAATGCAATTTGTTTGAAAACTATATATCAATTTACTATTTTTTCTGATAAATTATTTTCAAGCATGATTTTTTTTTTTTTTTAACTATCTCATCACATGCACTCTGATTACAAAAGATGAATCCGTTAGCACTTAAAACCATATAAATAGTCCAGCATTTGTTTCTGGCTAATATTCCATAATGAAATTAAAATTTCATCAATAAATACAAATAAAACACAAAATTAACAGACATGTAATCGAACTATGCACTTAAATCTCTGAAATTATCAGAATCAAAACGGCTGCTGTAAGTAGTGAAATCTTTGGCAGTTTTCTTCAGCTATTAAATCCTGGCTTGAGGCTAATATGGAAATGACTGTTTTAATAAATTTTAAAACTTTATTTGAAAACACAATTGATATTTTTCATAAAATATGCTTTTTGATGTTATTAGTGAGAAATCTAAATATATATATATATATATATATATATATATATTAAATGCAAAAAATCTATTAGTTTTCAAAAAGGGTTTCACCTACATTCTATAATTTGGGAAGCCAGGGTTCAACACCTAATAATTAAAAAAAAAAAGAAAAAAAAAAAAGAATTTTTTGTTTAGTTATCTATATGCAAAAAAATTAAATGTTTTAAAAATAATACAGCTAGCATGTATAAAAAAAGTCCTTCCAGCCTGTACCAGGAGTAAAAGGTAGCTTTTCTATAACTCCGTTTTATAATTTTAGCTAATGTTACTCGAAAGCAGCAAGCTAAAATGCAAAGAATCTGATTACAGAAGATTCATTAATACTGAATTGGAATAAGAAATTCACCAAATTAGTCAACAACAACGACGTTGTCTTTACTTTTGGTTGCCAAATTTGGCAATATTTCACCAAGTATTGCCAAGTTTGGCGAGAATTTGACGCTAACAGATGTGAATATAGTTTTATGCGTATAATTGCTAAAATGATTACAACAATGAAAGATAATAATTTGTGAGAAATCTCGTTCATTAAAACTCATAAATTAATCCCTGATTTGTTTTAATCTGCTGTCATGTTTCAAAATGTCAGCCACCCTAAAATTTCAAACTGCAATATCTCAGCAATCTTTTAAGATAGAGGCAAAACAAAAAATGTTCCGGAATCCTTGTATTAAGGCCTAATACTTAAACAAAAAATAAATTTGAATTTTTAACTTTTTTGTATAATTATTTTAGTTTTAAATTTTTTGGTGGCTGCTATTTTGAAACAAGATGGCGGACCAAGTTGGCCAACGAACTCGGTTGAGATATTGGTGAGCTTAATACACACGCTTAGTTTCATCTAAAACAGTTTATAAATACGAGTGCTATCGTATGACATAGATATCAGATATATAAACAAATAAACATTTCAATGGAGGGTGGTTTTGACGTCTGGGGGTCATGATCGGTGAAAATATTCTGTAATTGCTTTCTTCTGAAAGACTGCAATAGGTAGCTTTTTACTTTTTGTAATGAAAGCTACCTAAAAGAACCTTACTTTTAGAAATGGAATAAAGTGAAGGCGCTGGAATAATAATAAAAAAAAATCTACTAATACATAATTGCCAACATTCCACTGTAAATATATGTAATTTGACCTAAGGTGAATAAATACATTTTGATACCGAAAATCCTCTTTAATAAAAAGCTATGCGTTGCTGATGACTGGGATTTACGCGAATCGTTGCCACAGATTAATCTCTGAAAATGAAACATTTGAAGTTACTGAAAAAATTAATTGCTCGAAAAGTATTTGTCAGAAAATTGTTAGACAAACTTCGTTAGAAAGATAAAAAATTGTACTTTACTTGATATAAATTTAGAATCTAATGATTATGCCGTTTTTCAAATATTGAATTTCATAAATTACCAAATTTCATAATGGAGTACCATGGCGAAACCTTCACGCGTAAAAAGATAATGATAACGGCAACGTGTCGTGACGCGTATACTGGCTATAGCATGAGTAAAAAAATTATAGTAGCCTTATTATTCTATTAAAATATAAAAGTGAATTATGATGTCATGAGTGCATGATTTTTATTTAATTCTCTACAAATACTAGATGCGCCATCTCTTTTTAGTATATATATATATGATATGTAAAAAAATCTGTTAGAATTTTAAATAAAAAAAAGTTTTCTGCGATGTTCTGTAACTTGGGCAGCCCGGGTTCGATTCTGTAGTTTATTTAATAAAATGCATTTTGTTTCGATGTGATACTCTGTTCAATAAAGAATTCATTACAACAAAGAAAGTAATGAATAAAATTGAATGAAATGAAAGCAATCTTTTTTTTTTTTTTTTTTTTGAAAAATATATACATTCAAAATTTTATATGGCATGTTAACTAGATTAATAAATGAAGTTTTAGAAATGCTAACCAGCAGTGCACTCTTTTGTATCAAATATAACTAAGACCTTTTTTTGCTTTATTAACGCCTACATTTGTTTTTTATCTTACCATCCCTGAAAATTTTTGTTTTGCCTTTATGTTATCATGAAAAATCAAAGATAGGACAAATAAAAACTACAATAGATTTATTAAATATTTTGATGAGGGACAGGATGAGGACCCATTTATTCAATTTCAATTATTATGTAATCTTTAGGTTGAAAACATGTTTATTCGATACAGTTTTATGGACAAATACAGGAATATTGGAAGTTATGGATAACATTTTTGGGTAAAATTCCATATTTGTCTTTAACTTTACTATTAAGGCTGTTCTCAAATCCCATTTCTGAATTCATTTTTGTTCGGAAACGCATGAAATGGCAGGCGTTCTTATTCAGAAACTATGTAATCAAATCGCGTTTTCCAATTTATGGTACAGGTTTTTCAGACTATACAATCAGAGTTGGCATTTGAAACAGAATTTCCAGGTTTGACAGCACATGTAAGGAGAAAAACATATCACATGACAACAATCTCTTATTACTCAACAAGTAATTTATTTATTAAAAAATGGAAAACACCATTTAAATCCAAATTGCCTCAATAGCCAGGACAGTCAATTTTATGCCTTTCCATTTAAAAATGAATCAGAAAATATGTCAAAGTTTTGCATATTTTTTGAGCAGGGAATTTGAGAACTGCCTTAATATCTATCTCCACACATAAAAAACTAGAAAAAGTTCATGAGATATATTGAAAAAGAACAGCATCCATTGAAAATAGCCAATATTTTTTATTTATGACAATGAACAGAACCAGATGAAAGATATGGAATGATGTTCATACAAATTTATTCAGATATAAAATTTCATTTTCACATAAGTCATTTCTGGTGATAAATAAACATTTTAAAGAGCCACAAAATTAAAAAAAATCCTTCACTTACTTTACTGATTATATGCAACTATAAAATAACAAATTGATTCAATAGTTTTCTATTAAAAATTGAAATAAAACACCTTGCACACAAAAATATACAGATATGATTTTCCACGCATTCACATATAAATTAACTTAAACAATTTAGAGACCACAGTGACGTAGCAAAAGGGAGAACTCAAGAAGCTCAAACACCCCCATCCCCTAATTCAAATTAAGATTAAAAAATACCACGAGCCATTCTAAAGAATTTTTTTTTTCTGTCTTCACTGCTTGATAAATCATCTCTGAGGAAGCAATTCTGTACTTAAAGCAGCACTATAAATATTGATTACATTTTCTAACTAGTAAATCTACTAATCAGAGGCGTCGTAAACTTGCAAGTCAAATTTTTTATTTTGAACGCCTTTTATTTGATATTTGAAACTTCCAACCAACAGTTCTTTTATATTAGAGTTACTGAAAGCAAGATATTAAAATAGTTTCAGGATATTTAACTCGTATAAATTGTAATGGGAAATAACATAACATACACTGATACTTTAAAACTATTTTATGTAAAAACTTTTAACTATAGGGCTCTGTGCTAACCTTTTATTGTGTCATTAATTTTATAATCATAACTTCAAATTCAGTGTCTTAAATCTAAAATAATTAAAATATCGATTTTGTGACAATGGCAGTAAATATTATCTGGAACAATTAACTACGGCCATAAATATTTTATTAGTTATTGATAATCCTAATTGTTAAAAATATTAGAAAATTACTTGATTCCCTCTCAAGATTTTTGAATTGCTACGCCACTGAGAAATCAAAATTAAATTAGCTTTAAAAACATTCTTGAATAATCATAAAACAAAGTTATGATACTGAACAGATGATACAATGTTATAAAACTTCAAAACATCCAATAATATCAAAACTATTATGCACCACAGTACTAAATACCTCTTGATAAAATTACAAAATTTAAATTCAACAAATCTTATTATTTTTTACAAAAGAACTCAAAAAGGTATGTATATATATATAAATATAAAACTTTTGAACTGTATTAACGCAGATTGAAATCAAATCCAAACAAAACAGACATGAAAATGGGACAGAAATCAGGAAGACAAAATTGCTTTAAAATAATAATAAAAAAGTGACTGAAAGAGGCTAAGAGGAGAAAAATATGAGATGTAACTTTTCTTTTTTTTTTCGTTTTTCATAACAAATGCAACATAGTTCAGACATTTTCTCATCTTTTTAACTCCAAAAAATGTACAAGCTATATGTTAAAAAGTGATCATTATCCTATTGCAGAGGCTATAACTTCACTAACATTTGGATCAGTACTCCTAACAGCAATGTTCATAGTGACTCCCTCAGTTTCAGGAGTGAGGGCTAATTTTGCTCTAATTAACACAGTATGACCACCTCGGTACATACCGGACAGAAATAAGACATGGTTAAATTTGTTTTCGGGCACTTTGTCAGAACGTTCACATGGCTGCATTCCCAAAAAGTGCACAATGTTTTTCACTGCATCTAAAATTAAAAATATGGAAGTGAATCAAAATAACAGGAAAATAAGTCAAGGAAAGAATTAAATTCATTAATAGAAGGATAATTATAAACAATCATTTTTCCCTGAAAATAAGACAAAATTTGCATTAATTTTTGCTTTAAAAGATGCATCAAGGCTTATTTTCTGGGGATATTATTTTTTCATATATTCATGTACAAGAATCTACACTTGTTTATTTAACCCACTAGTTCACCTGAATCTCCTATATAAGGCTCCTAAATTGACCAAAAAGTAATGTTTTAAAATCAGTTTTAGCACTAAATTTTATTTTGAATTAGTTGTGCAGCATTTATATTTTATAAGATCATTTGAGTTTTTTGGAGGCAAATACTTACCAATCCAGTTTTAAATTAAAATGTATAAGTCATAAGCTAAAAATGTAATTATCATTTATAAATCTTAGACCTTTCACAACTGCTGTAATATTCCTCAAAATTTATCTATTAGTTCTCGAGTGGAGTATTTGAGAACTGGTTGGTTGATTCTCCTGTTTTCTCAAAAACAATTTTAGATATCAGAGTGTTGATTTGAGGTCAGAAATATTCTCAATCTGTCCCCTGAGAAGTTTAGCGTTTGTAATACAAATGTTTCTAAGTGACCACAATAATAATGATAAAATAAAAATCACAACCCCTCTTCCACTACAAACATTTAGCAGTTTTAAAAGAAAATTTTACAAGTTATAAATTAAGTTATTACATTAATGTAAAAAACTGACAAAATAGGTGAATTTTTCATTCATTTTGAAAGTACATCCAGCTGAATAAGATTGCATTGCTCAAAATCCAGTGCAATTCACGAAATACTCAAAAAAAGTATAATTTTCATTTACATATGCATATATTACTTCAAGTCTCTTGAGTAAAAGACGGACAGCTCACATTTCTGTACTCACATTTAAAAACATATAAGCATTTTCACTGAATATCTAAAGTAACAACATATTTATCATCTAACTAATATTATACTCATTCTTCATACATGGAGTGAAAAAAATGCATAAAGCATATAAATTGTATCAGAAGTATATGAAACTGAGAAAAAAAAAAAAATCTAAGATTGTAAAAAAAAAAAACAATATTTATTAAAATTTTATTTCAAATTATTGAAAAAATAATAAAATAATTTTAATTGAGTCTGAAAAATTTGTTATTTATAAATTACATTGCATGTTGTGGTTTAAAATTATTATAATTAGTGCAAAGTATATTTTTTAAGTGTTTATATATTTTCAACATTTAACAGTCAATATTCATTACTTATTATTATTATTTTTTTTTTTCATAGACATGATTATTTAGATCCCTAGTATTATGACCTAAACTTATTTCAAACCAAAGATGAATAAGAAATTATAAGTAAAGTTCCATACACTAAATATATCACATAAAAGATGTTTAAGCTTCAAACAAACATTTCTGAATTTAGAAAAAAACAATTTTATACCTTGAAAAATATACAAACATAATGCTGAAAATTAGTATACATGTAATTAGTCTATGATATGGGTACTATAATTAATGAAAAAAAGAATAATGAATATGTAATTCAAAGATAAAGTTTTATATCAGAATTTTTTCTTAAGGCATTCATTTTTAGAAAAAGAATGTTAAAATACCAAGGAAATATCTGGAAATTATAAAAAATAAATTGATACATTAAATTATAGTGTAAAATTTAATATAATGCTCACAGAGATTAATAAATCATTATTACAATGGTCAATAACTTCAGAAAATAACATAATTACACCAGTCTTGTGCGATAACTAAAGCACTTTTTCCACAGAAACAATAAATAAAAATGAATGTCATAACTAAAATATATCTATCCATAATTAAAATGCATCTTACCATCTAATGTTTTCAAATTAAATGCATAAGTGTCTTCAAGTTCATTTGTGGCAGTTACTTCTTCCCATGCTGCACTAAAATTGACTTTCAATACCTTTTGAATGTGATCACTTAATAAAATATCTAAATCTTCAATCTGTAGAAAAAGAAGCAAAAATTACACTGAGTTCAAAAAGGCCACAGAAATCAACATCAACAATAAATAGAAATACAGTTGAACTTTTATTTATCGAATATGATTTGTAATATAGAAATTTTGTTAAATAGAAATTCCATCAGATAGAATTTTTAAAGTAAAAAAATTATGCTTCGTTCTTAGCTCTGTTTTAAATACTGCATTTTAATGTGGTAAATTTTGCTGGTTCTATATATATATATGTATTTTTAAATATTTTACTTCAGTTCTTTTTTTATAAAAAAAAAAAAAAAAATGAAGCTTATGTTTCAAAATTTATTTATCAAGACAGGGGTGATTGTGACACAAGGTAAAAAACCCTGAAAATTATTGACACACAAGTGAAAAATCCTGAAAATTACCGATGCAAAATACTGATATCCATTTACACCATAACTTATTATATAACTGTATGAAACTCAAATAACATAAGAATACCGTAATTACTGCTAGTTTTTGTAATGTAAGTTGTAAGAAAACATAATTTGATAAACTTACCTTATTTGCACTGAAAATTGAATGACTTCATTAAATGATGAGTAAACATTGTCTTGCTAAATATGATATGGAAAGTTGTCTTTTTATTTTTTTATCATTGAAGAAATTTATTCCAAATATTCATAAAACAAACAACAGGGTGTCTATTCCAGATCAGCAATAAATTTCCCTGACTTTTCCAAGTTTTCCATATCAATAATAATAAAAAAAAAATCCAGTTATCGAGATTTTGTGATGCTACACACAAAAGAATCTTAAAAGTTGTGAATTTGAGAGTGTAACTTTTACAACTGATTCTGAGGCACAAATTACTGATTTGTTACATTTTTTTTTGCAAAATTTACAAATTGATGAACATTTTACAGCCTAAACATTTTGAAGATACACACTTTTAGACAACGAAATTTTCCGTTTTTTCGAGATCATTCGACGAAATTTACCGTTTTTTGACGATTCTTCGATGAAATTTTCCGTTTTTTCGAGATCCTTCGACGAAATTTGCCGTTTTTTTCGCGATCTGTCGGCAGAATTCTCTGTTTTTCGCGATCCGACGACGAGATTTGCCGTTTCTTCGACGAAATTGACCGTTTTTCCACGATCCTTAGACGAAGTTGGTGTTTTCTCCGTAACCCTTCGGCAAAATTCGCATTTTCCCGCGATCCTTCAACAAAACTCATGTCTTTTTGATGGCCTTATGACGAAATTCACATGTTTTCACGGCCTTTTGACTAAATTTGCGTTTTTTCCGCGATCTGTCAATGAAATTAGACATTTTTTCGAGGTTTTTCGACGAAATTCGCCGTTTTTTATAACGATCCTTCGACGAAGTTTGCCGTTTTTTAGCATAATTTACCAGCTATAGCGCGTCCGCGGCATCGCTGTATGTTTTTAGTCTGCAGGTGCCCTAAAAAGTCTACGACGTCCGTCGCGTACATTCTGCCACAGGGACCGTAAAATTATCCCATAAATATAGAATCTTAATTGTATGTTAAGAAAAATCTGAATTTTTTTAGATATTGAGTCAGGCGTGGTTTAATGGATTTTAAACGGGCCGGGCCTGTTTTCACTGAATTTTGTACGGGCCGGGAAAAGGTAGCTTTCGTTCGGCCCGGCCCTGGAAATTCCGGCCCGTGCAGACGATAATCTACAGTCTACTTATTTTTTTCTTCTGTTCAAATTATACTCTACCGAGAGCCATTTCGCCATAGAAAAGCGCAAATTTCGAGGGGAAGGGTATTGAATGAAGGTTTATGAAAAATATGCACTCATTGACATCTGGTGCAGCCCATAACAGAATTTGGGGAGGATCAGCATTGTTAAACGAAAGGGAGATGGGGGGGGAGATGAAGATTCATGCTCAGGTATCTTTTAAAAGACTGGTTTTTGTCTCCTGGTTTAGGGGTAGGACAAAGAATATCTTTCGGTATCGGTATTCTCGTTTATATTCTTTGGTTAAAACAATACAAGGGGTTAGGAAAACGCATGACAGAGGGTTTGCTAGTTTCACTCCGATCAGGCTCTGGGTAAGGGTTGCCGTAACTGAAACATTTATCGCTAATTTGGCAAATGTTTTTAATTTCGCGGTTTTTCGGCGATTTTCCGACGAAATTCGCCGTTTTTTTTAACGATCCTTCGACGAAGTTTGCCGTTTTTTAGCGTAATTTACCCGCTATAGCGCGTCCGCGGCATCGCTGTATGTTTTTAGTCTGCAGGTGCCCTAAAAAGTCAGCGACGTCCGTCGCAGCGTCGCGTACATTGTTTTTGCAACATATTTTCAATTTCGATTCGTTTTTTCCACTAAACAGGATGATTTTATGACCCCGGAAGAGCCGAAAGAAAAACCCGGAAATCCGGGGTACCCCCGGAGCACAATCACCCCTGTCAAGATTTGAAAACATTACCAATCTGTAATTTGGCTCTGAACACAATTTTGAAAAAAAAAAACTAGTCGGATGTGCCAATCCCAAAACTTTCATCTATCTCTGTCATGTTAATACTTCAAAATTCGCTATCACATCGCCAATAAAATCAATATTTTTCGTCATTCTCTTGTACATCAGCTGCTTGCGAATTGTCGGGTTACAGGGATGCAAACAACCGATGTATACTAAACTACGACAAGTCCTTCTGGCCTGAACAGATAGCCTCCCTATTCCTTGGTTTTATGATTTTAGCTAATTTTACTGGAAAACACTAAGCTAAAATGCATGGAACGTAAATAAAGAAGATTCAATCCCAGTTCTCGTCGACATTGAATTTGAATGAGAATATCGCCAAATTAGTCCTCTACAGCCAAATTGGCTTCATTTATGGCAACTTATTTTGGTCGCCAAATGTGGCGATATTCCGCCAACTGTCGCCAAGTTTGGCAAGAATTTGACGTTGGCGAATATAAATATATAGTGATAAGCATATAATAGGATTAATGGTTACAACAATGAAAGAAAATTTGCCGAAACCATGTTAACTAAAACTCATAAATTAAACCCGTTTATGGATGAATTCTGCTGTCTTGTTTGAAAATGTCAGCCACCCTAAAATTTCAAACTGCTATATCTCAGCCATTTTTTAAGATAGAGGAAAAACAAAAATTGTTCCGGATTCTCCGGATCAAGGCCGAACATTTAACGAAAAAAAATTTTAGTATTTCTATTTTTTTGAATTTGAAATCTTTAAATGGCTATCGCAGCGCCCCCTTTTGTCGAAATATCCCCAAATTCTAACAGAACCTGCTTGCCATAGCCAAAAACAAAGAAAAAAAATGTGGTTCAATTTGAAGCATAACTTCATACACTTTTCGATGATACAATAGTGAAAATGGAACAAAAATATCGATCACAGCGCCCCCTTTCGTCGAAATATCCCCAAATTCTAATAGAACCTGCTTGCCATAGCCAAAAACATAGAAAAAAAAATTTGGTTCAATTTAAAGCATAACTTCATACATTTTTCGATGGCACAATGAAGACACACAGACGGACAGACAGACATTTTGTAAAAACATGTTTTTCGGAATCTCTGAATTTTTCGATTACAATACTTTCTTCTATTATAGATAGAAGAAAGTAAAAATGAATGTTTCATAAAATGGTACATATTTTTGGGAGCATCCTCCAAGAAATGCAACCAACATCAAATTGTTTAGAATATTTTGAAAATGTTTCTTGGATGTTTAGGAGATACTATTTCCTCTTCTTCATTAGCATTTAACCCTTTAAGCATCAAATTGTGAATTAATGAAAATTTCATCTTCCTGACTATTTAAAAATATGTTTGTAGATTTCTGCAATCATTAAATAAATTTTAGAAAAATTTCATTTATTAAAATGCAATTAACTAAATGAGTATTTACAGGGATTGTATACACTGTTTACAACTCTACCCAAATAATTTCTTCAGGATATTGTTTTTAGCAAATTATAGAATTAGGAAATGTACAAAACTAATGCCCTTACATATAAACAGACATTTTTCAGAACTGAAACTTTCAACTGAATGTCTTTCAACATAAAGAAAAAGATGAGCAGTTACAATGGAAAAAGAAAATATCCATTAAAAAACATTTTTGCTTCATACAATGAATAATGCTTTGGAAGATTATAAAATAAAGTGTCTAGAACTCATCTCATGCTAACTTGCATTACTGACAACAAATGTACTAATTTTATAACAAGTTTTTTTTTTTAATGGTACTTTAAAAATACAGTTGGTAAATAAAGGGTTAATGTTTCTCCAGTGCTAATGTATCATATTTTGTAAGAGTTCATTAACTGATGAAAATTCAAAGGTGACCATGTCGTCATAAACTTTAAGAACTTCCATAAATGAGGAGTCTTTTTCACCTTGTCCTTTAATTTTCAGCTCTTTCTACCAAGTAGATGCACAAGTGGTTGTACGTAGAAGATGCCAATGGGGTATTTTATGATGATTAAAGAATTTTCCAAAAATGGCTTCCTTGGCAGATTAAAAACGATTAGAACTTTTAATTTTGGATTAAAAGTAAATTTACTTGACCAAGATTAAATTAATTTAATGTTGGTCGGGAAAAGATTTGTTAAATAGAAATTCATGTTCGTTACTTAAGAGTTTTTCCTTTGTTCCATATAGAGGTTCCAGAGAAAATTTTGTAAAATAGAAGTTAAACTGTATATGGATACAAATCATTCAAACATATGAACTGCTCCAATGTCTAATTTCAAAGGAAGAATTTTCAAGCATTTGATAAAACAAAAATTAAGAGCTTTAAACATCTGTAAAAATCTATATATAAAATGACTAAAATTATTTTTTATAGATTTTTCTCTCTCTTAGATTGTAGATCTTATATAAATATGGAACTTTTGCTACAAGCCAAGAGTTTTTATAACTGAATTTTTAAAAAATTAACTGAAGCTGTTTTAGAGTAACAATTTGTGCAAGTACATGGCTCTGACATAAAAAAGAAAAAAAGGCTGTAACTTATGGCTTAATAGCAGAGTTATGTTTAAACACGGTAATTTGAATTTTTAAATGTGTTATTTTTTATTTTACAAAATTAAAGATTAAGGGATGAGAATAAGCCAGAAACAGAAAACTGATTTTTTAAAAATATATAAAAGTATTGTAGGCCCTTTAAAATTTTTAAAACAAACAAACGCTGAGCTACACAGAATTGTTTTTTTAAATTAAATGTTTAATTATTTTTCATAGATTATCTTTTTTATTCACAATATATATATGTATATATATATATTGTAAGTCAGAAATACTTTCACATAACATAAAAATGTACTATACTAAAAACACCAAGAGGAAAATATATTGAAAATAAGAGGAAAAATAAATCAACAAAAGCTAATGATATTTGTTAATTCTGTGACAGCTTATTACTCATGCTAAAAGTTATTTTCAAAAATGAGTTTCCCATACTAAAAATTTTACAATTACACACAATGATGACAAATCGCTGAAAACTTACAACATATTCATCTTCATATCCTTCATCATCATCTGGTTCTCCACTGTTTGGATCACAATCTTTAACAATGTACTTCAGAGTACAACTAAATGTACCAATCACTGAAAAGTAAAATTATTCTTATAAAAGTAAAATAAATGATCAAATTTAAATTATCATGGTAATCAAAGTACTTTAAAACTGGTTATAGAACAAAATATTCACAGATAAATAAAATATTTTTATTAAGTTATTTTTACGCTTAAGCTTGTGAATAATAATTAAAAAAAAAAAACCTCACATACACTTAGAGGTATTTCTTGAACATATTCAAAAGTTATCTGTTTTGTTGTAGTGGAAAACTGAATGTGTATGAAAATATGTAAAAAGCAGTTTGTTGCGTACATTATAAAAGCAAATGTTTATTCCGAAATTCCGGTGCCATTATGGCCTTTGGGGATTAAAAGTAAGTGGGATATATAACATCTCACCTCCCTTCAAGAGGTTATTCACAGACTGAAGAGAATAATAAACATGAACTATACTGTGAAAACGGCTTGTAATATGAATTCAGTTATTGCTCAAATTTTTTGGCCCAAACAAGAGAATTCATTGGACAAGGAGAGGTTGCACATGGAAAAGTGCTAAATTCATTGGACGGGAGAGGTTTTCAAAGCAAGCCGCCAGTTGTTTTGACTGACCTTAGGGTTGCATTTTTGCTTCATGCCAAACCAATACACTTCACCTCCAATCTAACACCTGTTTTTCACTTAAAAGTTCAGTTAATGTTTCTAAGATACAAGTAGATTTATTAAATTTCCTTAGCATATGAGAATAGAGAAATATTGTATTTCTGAAATGCATAAAATATCAATGTGCAATTTTCGAATTATATACTTTAAAAATTCAAAAAATAAATTTTAATGTTGGCTTAAAAAGGAACTTCAAGGAAATTTCATTTTTAGGAACGAATACAAGCAGTTTTAAATTAAAAGTTTTCCTTTTTAAAAATGTAATTTTTTTATCTCCTAATATCAATCTGTTTATTTAGTGATCCACATGACTGGAGTTCAGATAGTTGGAGTTTTACTTATTTAAAAAAAAGCAAAGAAAAAGATTCAAATCAATGAATTGAAGCAGGAATCTTAGAAGCAAATTAATAAGCTTTCAGACAACAATTTAGGTATGATTTTCTGCACAAAGACACATACAGCTAT
This sequence comes from Maratus michaelseni, assembly GCA_963931845.1. Classification (NCBI taxonomy): domain Eukaryota; kingdom Metazoa; phylum Arthropoda; class Arachnida; order Araneae; family Salticidae; genus Maratus; species Maratus michaelseni. Next base: position 381,119,649 of record OZ007590.1, on the reverse strand, counting down.
AATAAGTTATACCAGGTGATTCAAAATAGAGATTTGGGCATTAAACTGCTGATGATAGAAACATGCTTGCAATTACAAAAGGTACAAAAATCAGGCACAAATTTTAAATATGGCATTTGTTTTACAAGGAATACATATTAAAATACAAAATTAATTTTTTTTTTTATACAGTCCCTGGGTACTAAAAGTTACATTTAGCAAAAAAAAAAAAAAAAAAAAAAAAAAAAAAAAGATCACGTTCCAACAAGTAAAACGATAAAAATTCTTTTGTACTATGAACAAAAACTTACCAAGTTATGATACTTTGAATTAAAAAAAATTTACGTGCTTTTCAGCACTATAAAAGTATCTTTATTTTTAGTCCTGGAAAGCGATACATTAAGTGAATAATGTAAATTACAGTTCTAACAACTTTTAACAATAAGAACTACTATTAGATATTAATACAATAATGGCACTAAGTTTAAGACCTTACAGATAAAAATCTTAGGGGAAAAGGGTGGGGGGAATAAGCTCTTACAAGAAGATTGTGGTTCAAAATTAACAGTCATGAATCTTCATCCTAGGCGTGAAAATGTTGCTTTTAGGATGGTTTTCTGACTAAATTACTAATAACTAATGTATTACAAAATACTGACAACATGCCATTAGAATGTAATTAACAACTTTTCATTTGTAGATGGCTAAAATTAACTTACCAACAAGGGGATCGGCAGGTATAGACACACAAGTATACGTAGTTCCGGGAGTATTATACAAAAGTTTGGAACAAGGTGTACAACACACAACTTCAAAACCTTCACTTGGTTCTACTTGTACAAAAACATTTTCTAACACTTGATCTTGTAGTGTGTTTGTACAATCAAACTGAAAAAAAAAAAGTTGAGCTATGAGAATCTAGAGACAAAGGTATCATTTATCAAAATTGCAAAAACCCTTTTAAAATAAACTTAAAAAATAAGAAAAAACTAGTATGCTGTGGCTATCAGACACTTTATATCACTCTAATTTAATTTTAATATTTAATTAATTTAAAGAGCAGAGTTACACATCAATAACTATGAATCTGAAGTGATGCACATTTCTTTAAATTTAATATTGAGTTACAGTGATTACTGAATAAGAATAAATATAGCACAAAAGTATCTCCTTGCAGAGTAATCAAAGCCAAAATTGGTTCAATATGTTTTTAATAATCTCACACAGAAAATTTCTACCCAGCATAAATTTAGTACAGCTAATATAATGTGCATTGTGAAAAAGAAATAGCATAGCAGCACTTCTTGTTGATTGATCAAAACCAAAATTAAATCCACTTAGTTTTTACAAGAAAAAAAAAATCTCACATATTAAAGTTTGGTGCAATTCAGCCGCACAAATAATGACATATAGCTATCACACACAGTATAATAAACCCAGTACAGCAGTACCATCTGTTGTATGATATACACTAAAATCTAATAAGCACCTATATATGTCAAGTTCTAACTAAATATAAAGTTAAATTTGCATGACACGCACAGGCACTGGTTCAAAATTAGTGAAATTATATTCAGGAAATCCTGAAAGTGCAAATCCATCAAAAATCAGATGTCAAAAGTTTTCACAAATCCAACACTTCTTACAAATACAGAAATAATAATAAAAAAAGTTAACACAACAGTTATAATTTAAGAGTGCACCATACTTATGTAAAACGCGCATATATTTTTAATAATTTTAAATTGTTTTCAAATGAAACTTCATTTGCATTGAAATATCAATGCCATTTAATCAAAAATTCTTAGTCTATAGCATACCTGCCAACTTTTGAAAATGGTAAAGTGTAAAATGACGCGGAAGAGCATTTCACACAATTTTTTTCAATAAAGACCCATGTAACCCATTTTTAACTTACACATAAATGGCTTTTTTCACTTTTCTTAAGTGCATAATACATGAAAATACCTTTAAATAATACAGCCATTATAGTGAATAATAATATGACCATTATAGTGATAGTTTGATGAGAAAAATATGAAAAACATCACAACACTCATTAAGAAACTGACTTTAAAAACATATTTCTTACTAAAACTTTTTTCTATTTAAATAAAGAATTTCTGAGCTAATTTATTCGAAACATGGCTTATTTTTACATACAATACAAATTTAAAAAAAGCTCCCTGATTCTATTTGACAATGAAGCCTGAACTCATTTCTTTGACAATGCTAAATATTCCCCTTTCATTCATCATTTACTGTTATTAAAAGCAACCAGAAAGTAATTTATAAATTAAGAGATGAAAATGAAACTTGGAAGAAACTTTACAAAAAAAAAAAGCGTAAAAATATGTGCCCTAAGTGTAAAAGTCTAAAAAATGCTCCTAAAGTGTAAAAGTTGGCAAGTATGCTATAGTCAAAGGACCATCCAAAAATATTAAAGTTTTGAAGATGTAATGCAAGATAAAATCCTACAATACAGATCAAAATATAACTGGAAAATAAAAAATAAATATTAATAATAATAAGATGAAGAAATTCTTACTAAATAAACAGAATAATAATAATAAAAAAAAAAAGTTCAATTGTATGATTATGCAAATAATTTAATGCTTTTCAGTCCTTCCGACCTATATTAAGAGGAAAAGGTTGCTTTCCCATTCACTCTTTGATATTAAGAATTCAGCTAATTTTACTCAAAAACACGAAGCTGTTAAAATGCATGATACCAGATTATAGAATATTCTCAATTTTCAACAAGTTGCCTTCAATTTTTGTCATTAAAAATTTGGAGATATTTCAATGAGTATTGCTAAGCTTGATTAGAATTCGACACTGGAGAACACTATTCTTTAGACATGTGTGCTAATATTTTATGAATGCAAATATACATTTTTTCTTTTAAACATGACATTTTATGATATATGTTGTTTAAACATATATGAAAGTAATAACAATGAAAGTAAATCTGTGCGAAACCATGCTTTTAATTTGCTGTCTTGTTTTAAAATGGCAGCCACTTTAGAATTTCAAACTGCTGTATCTCAACCATTTTTAGGTGTGTTCGTAATTACATAAATACATAGCACCTATAGCCGTCATCTGGTCCGTCTGCCTGTCTGCATATAACAGTGCAAAAACAAACCCAACCAAGTGGTTTGAAATCTAATATATATAATTGTTGCAGAATTTTGTCGAGTGATTTCAAATTTTATGAAAATTGAATCAAAACATAAAAAGATATTAATAAAAGTTTTCTTCATTCTATTAATTCCTACCATACATAATCTATATGATAAAAGCACAAGTCTGGCTGAGGAAAACAAATATGGGCTGACCATTTCTTTTTCATATGCCAGGCAGCCATTTTTATTAAAAATTATTTTTTCGGATAAAATTGCATAAAAGTTACATTTTTAGAAAGATTGTTCAAAAAAATTGCTTGTTTGAGAGATGAGTTACATTAAAAAATGTATAGATTCTGAGATAACTTCAGTTAAAATTAGGTTAACAGCCCAATATCCATTAAAGCAAATGAACACAAGAATTTTAATCATTGTGAATCATAGAAATATTAAAACATGGAGGTAATCATTCGCAAAGTAAGATCTCCATGGTGAATTTTGCAGCACTATCTAGTGTCGTAAAAAAAAAAAAAAAAAAAAAAAAAAAAATCGCATCTGTAAACGTAGCATACATAATAAGAGAAAAGAAAAGCATACTCATTTCATTCATAACAGATAATTATAATTCATTTCACTGAAATAATAACAAAGATTTTTTTTACATTGTAAAACTAGTTATAGTAAGAACGGACCTCATTTGCACGTTTAATGTACAATTTCCAACTTGTTTAACATAAAGGCAAAACAAAAAATGCTCAGGAATCCTTGTATCACAGCCTAACAGTAAAAAAAGAAATCTGGATTCCCAATTTTTTTGTATACTTTTTGAGCTTAAAATTTTTAAGTGGCCATTATTTTGAAACAAGGTGGTGGATCAAGCTGACCAAAGAATTCTATCAAGATCTTGGTAAGCTCTAACAACATGCTCAGTCACATTCAAATCAGTTCATAAATATGAATGCTATCACACGTCAAAAATTATTATACATACATATATCAATATTTGTACGGAGAGTGGTTTTGAGATCAGAAGACCATGATCAGTGAAAATGTATCGAAATTTTATGGAATTGCATTCTGTCGGACAGTTACAATAAGCAGCTATCCTTGTATAAGAAGCTACTGAAATTCTAAGAAATGTTAAATGTTCTATTTAATTAAAGAAATGGAAAATTATATTAAGTCACGTGAATTATTTTAGATGATAAATGTATTTCATAAAACATTTTATAAGATTCTTACTCTTTTTTTCACCCATAACTATTAAATTTAAATTATCAGATTTTACTACACATATTTGTAAGATATCTGTTCCCTTTTTAAATCTTAAGCCTGCTTTCTAAATAAAATCACATTTTCATAAAAAAGAGAAAACTAATATATAGTGTAATATTTTCTTTTCATGGATACTTGATACCTAAAAAATAATCAGATTTGATATTTAACTAAAATATAACAACTGAAATACACTAAAACAAAGGACATGCCCTAAAGTATGTTGCAATATTTTAAATATGGTGATGTACTTTAAGGTATGTATGTGGACTAAGATAACTACATTTAAAACTTTTCACTTGAAATTATACATAATTATAATTTCCAGTGAAATTTTAAATGCATTTATCCTAGTTTGTATTTAAAAGAAAAAAAAATTCTAGAACATCATGTTAGAAGCTACAAATTTAAGAATATCATAACTAGTGACATAAAACAAAACCTGTTTCTTAAATTTATTAACTATTACTGTTGACAACTTATAATTTGACTTAAGTGGGAGAGGGGATATAACTCTTAATAACAAACATTAAACCATCACAAACTTGCTTATTAAAATGACAAATTCAACTACTGCTGATTCTTGCTTACTTCACTATAGCAATTTAAATTCAAACAAATTTCATACTGCTTTAAAAATACATGATTAATCACATAATGAAGTTTCAATAATTAAAATTCCATTGTCTCATACATAAAACAAAAATTAGATATAAAAGTAACTTACCTGAAGTACAATGTGATTATTAAATGTATGTTTAATACACCTCACCACGAATTCAGTTTCTGACTCTGTTAATTCAATGGGAAGGGATGACTTGAATAAAGGACCGAGATTTAGAGCTGCAAGTTCAGATACAGATGCTAATTGCTCTGAAAAAGCAGAAAACCCAGTTTATTCACAAATATTTTCTCACAAAAATGGGGGTATATAATTATGTTTACTAAAATTCAACAAACCAGCAAAAATATCTTGACGTGAAGCAGCAACTTTTTCTTTTGTTTTTCCAATAACTGGAACATCTGAAATTACAAAATGAAAATCTGGCATATGAAATTACATATTACAAAAATATTTATTGTATGACAAAGATAATAATAGTTTTTTAGAATCTATTATCTATACTTATAAAGTTTTTTGATAAAAACTTCTTATACGTCAGTAGCAAATCAGAAAAAACTCATCACAAAGAGGAAGAAACAAAGACATGGAAATAGTTCAATGCTAAGAGAATAAAGTGATTGATCACGATACTATGGAATTTCAAGCCAAAAGCCCTGAAAGTGAGCCTTGAACAAGCAAGCCATGGTATATGTACTAGTTCTACTATGTAAGCCTTCTAACACTCATATGCAAACCTTCTAAAGTTAAATGGAATTAATTACGAGCTTCCTGGGTCTCTAAATACTTTTCTTAGCTTATGACAAAACAAAATCGTTCAATATTAAAAACCTTTGCTAGAGGCTTTTTAAATGGCAAGACAACATCAATTCTACAATCTTATAATTTTAATGGGTTGAAGAAAATGGTAAAAATACTCCTCAATTGACAAGTTATATAGATGAAGAGAGAGACGTAATGTATTAATTTTTAAAAAGAAATCAGAAAATTCTTTTGAATTGAAGACACTAATCATCACTGACAGGAAAATAAAAATTATTTAGAGCACTTTAAAAAAGATATATTAACATAGTTTTGTTTTCTGAGTGAGGAGGAAGGGAATAGACATAGATTTCTATGAAAGCTGTAAAATTTCTACTTGTGTTTAGCACAATTTATCTGTGTGAGAGTGCACTTTCTTCTTTTAATTGTAAACATTATTCAAGAATAAATTAATGATTGAATCAGACATGGCTAAAATGAACAAATATTGAACCGGTATATAGAAGTTACACACGGTTAAATCTCACACAATCTTTGCATCAGCGTACAAGTGAAATTAGAGTATGCAAGTTAACCTATAGAAGACAGTCAATAGTGTATATAAGTGCATGCCCATAGGCCACATGTATTTCTTCTCCACCTCCAAACTGCTTTATGATATTTTACATATTATTAATATATAACGAGACTGCTCTATATATGGATGTCAATGTAAGTACCATTTTAGTAATACAGTAAAACCTCCATAACGGACACTCCCGAATAGCAGACACCTCTATTTAACGGACACTTTTCAAATCCCCACTCCCAAAATCTAAATTTTTGTATGTTTAACCTCTGAATAGCGGACAGTAGTTTTGGCGATTGTTACGCGACGGCGGTGTATTAATTCTATTTTAAAATTTAAATATCTTTAATTTAAATCTTTTGCAATTTAAATATTTTAAACTCAATATTTTATTAAGTCCTAATTTAAATCATTTTAAATTATTTATTTCTAATATTATTATTCAATTTTCACTTTAAAAGATAGTCCTTTATAAAATACTATTACATTCATAATATTTCTGCATCTTCCTTTTTCAATATCTTATCTAACGTTTCTGTTTAGTCTACAAAGGAAGAATCCCCCTTTTTGGCCTCTCAGTTAAAATTCCTTTCATCCTAGCGTGTCTGGGCGGCTGCTGAGGTCATTGACTTACGGATCACTGCTTCAGCGACATCCACCCGTTCGGGGATTTTGAACACAGCATCGGTTAATTGCGATTAACCCGATCGTGTATACTTTTTTTGATTGGTGGAAGTCTTCAGTTCCAGCGGTTGAGATATTTTAACTGGCCTTTTAACGGCTCGAGTTTCCCGCCGATACTTTGAATTCGGGATGATCTGAGCGTTATCTCTCTCTCTTCCTAAAAATCTTCAAGACGATCGGACGTAGTTTTGTCCGCGTCTACGAAATTTTAGGCATATCGGGCGGGGACTAAACTGGTTCTCGTCCGATATAGCCATGTAAATAATAACTTATTAATTAAAATTATAAAACAATATAAATATAAAAATCCCAAAGAATTCTGTATGATACGTGGTTTATTTGAGCCTTCACAAGTCTGCTTATCAACTATGTGATCCGGATGCCACAGTTCGTGATGATGCAGAGTGCCGTAGATCGTGAAGATGCGGAATGCCGTGCCGTTATGTTACGATGACGCTAAGCTCCCGTGAATGAGTGTGGTTTGCTAATCTAAGTACGATGTTTGCGTAATAGGTTCTCATTGGAGTGTACTCTGGTATGTTACTATTTTATTTTATATTCCAATATGAACACAGCACGGAGTGATATGTGCAAATATGTACCAGAGATAAGCGATTAATTAGCATATGTATTTATGCAACTCTGTGGACTTCCTTCAGCACAATTGAGATTTGAGTAGGACGTTCATTTTGGAACAATTCTATTCATTGGTGGATATGGTTTAAGACGTTCATTTGAACAATTCTGAATTATTGGAGAATATTGTTTGAGGAAAATCCTTTTTTCATTGTAGTGATGCAACGATTTAGTTTGATGTTAGCCTGACTTGTGAAAGTATTTTCAGAAAATATGATTGTCATACTATTTAAATATTGTATTAATTAAGTTCTTGATAGGGGTCTGCGCAGATTTCTTTATTATGATGATTAATAATATCATACAATAAATATAATTATGTTGAAATATTTATTTGTTTTATTTATTTTAGTTGTGTGATTTATATACACTAATTTCAAGATATATTTTTATGTGCCTTAAATTTAAAGTAAAGATATGATTAAGAATTCAATGATTAAATGATAATTAAAATTAATTAAATTGATAATTAAATTAATTAAATGATAATTCAATAAATGGAATCCTTTTAGGACTCGTTGGTTAGATATTTATAACAAATAATATGAATACATTATAATACCAACTCTAATTAAGATTTATCTACAGTAACATAAATAAAATATATCTTACATATTATCAGGCACATCTTTGTTATAATTTAAGTGTGTATTTCAGCATAGGAGATACGTACATTTGATGTATGTATTATTTTGAATCAGGTAAGACATATTTTATGTTATTTCGCCATGAACTTTCTTTTAATCTATAATTCCATGTATTACCACTATACTTATAATAATTATTTTGATCACTGGCTCTTCTTCAAAAATCTCAAATTCTTCTCCTTTTTGATATTCCAAATTTTAAACATTCCCCCCCCCCTCTCTTTTACTTTCCCCCCACTTTCAAGTAATTCTCTAAATTTTAATTAAATATTTATTCAACCCCATTGCAACCAATTTCTTGTCGTTACAGCGATCAAGGATGAGAAATGATTTTTTAACGAGAAAAAAAAATTAAAAAGCCTCGAAATTTATCAAGGCAATATGTCACAAATTTTTTGACCACAGATAAATGTAGGGGGTCGTCTCTGGAAAATCACCAATGGCCTGGGGAATCCCCCAATATCATATGTATTTTGTATCGATTACTGTTTGATTCTTCAGATTTAATTGACATACAATAGTCAAAGCTTCAAAATATGTTAAAAACATTTTTATCATTTTCTGAATATATTGAGTTCTGCGTATTCTGAATTCAGTGTCTTGTTTGTGATTAATGTTTCGAGAATGACCTCAAAACGAAAGCGATTAACTTTAAACGAAAAATTTGAAATTATAAATGTAAGTGAATCTGAAAAACAGAAGTAGAGTTTACGGATACTTGTCGAATGTTTTAAAATAGGTAAAACACAAGTGGGAGAGATTTTACGAAATAAAGAATTTGTGGATTATTAACTCTAACGAGAACACCAAAAATGTGAAATTGAAGTACACTGATTCCATTGAAATTAATTCTATATTTCTGAATTGGTTTACTTCACTTCGTTCAAAAAAATTCCTATCAGTGGGGCTTTGATTCAGGAAAAGGCTTTAAAAGTCGCCAAAGAAATCAGATTACATGATTTTAAGGGTTTGGGTAGATGGCTGGAAAAGTTCCTGTCTCGGCACAACATCTCTTTCAAAACAATATGTGGAAAAGCAAAATCTGTAGCTCTGAAAAAAGTGGAGGATTGGCATGAATAACTGCAATCAATTTGTGAAGGTTATGAGGAGAGAAACATTTTTAATGCCGAGGAAAGCGGACTCTCTTTCAGAATTTTTTCGAATAAGACTTTGTGCTTTAAAAAGGATGGCTGTATCGGCAAATAAATGACAAAAGAGCGAATCACTATTACATTATGTTGCAATGTATTAGGGGAATTTTAAATTCCTCTTATAGTTCAAAAATCTCTGAAAACCACGTGTTTCTCAAAGAACATCCAATTTAAAAATTTGGTGTTATAGAGCGAATAAAAAAGCGTGGATAACCGGTTTTTTAGTGATTAAATGGTTAACTTCATTTAGTGTCCCCCCCCCCCCCTCCCCAAAGACAACTTCCGTATGCCAGCCCCTTGATCAAGACGTTATACACAGGTGTAAAGCCTGGTAGAGAAAGCTTTTACTAAGCCATGTTCTTTCGAAGTTTTATTCTATGAATACAGTTGAGAACAGTCTAAAATTAGTTAATGTTCCCGATGCTTTCAAATTTGGATTTCTTCAGCTGTAAAAAATATATAACCGGAATGCGTACGACAATGTTTCAGAAAAGCAGGCTTTATATTAAAAGAAAATGAAACACTTATTTCCGATAGAAATGAAGAACTATCGCAATAAGTGAATTAATGAAATGGATCAGGAGTGAAGAAATGCCGAAATGTCCATCAATATGAATGATGACCTACTGAAAAGGAATCAGTTGACTAAGTGATTATATTCCTTCAAAATCTTCGACAAAAGCTGACTCTATTACTGATATGAATCAGATATTGAAACCAGGGGATGTTTCCTGCAATATCGAGAATTTCCAAGAAGTGGCAAAACACAGTGAGCAGTTACACATATTTTTTTTCTTTTCCCAAAAAAAAGATGATTCAGAAGGATTAAAATTACTTATTGCATTAAAACATCGCATAGAAAAACTAACTACATGTAATCGCAAGGAAAAGCAAACTTTTGTAACAGATTTCTTCCTTAAGAATGTAATAAACTGTGGAAAAATGTATGTGCGATTTCATTTCAGTTTTATTGCTTGTAATTTTAATTTCTGATTAATCATATAATAGAAGTTCTCGGACATGTAAAAGTCAATTAATGAAACATTAAGCATTTTTTAGTGATTTTGTGAATCTGAAGTTTTCCCAATAGCGGACAATTTCTATGCTCCCGAGGTGTCCGTTATTTAGAGGTTTTACTGTATAATCGTACAGTTTTAAAGATTAGCATTCAGGAACTTATTGACCAATTTTGTCTAAACAATGTCTTAGACTATGTGCAAACTAATTCTTTCATTAGGGTTTACTGAAGTTTTGGGGATCCATGGCACATGCATCTAATGCTCTGCTCTTAACCCTTTCCTGTTTGCATTATTTTCATTACCTGATGGTATGGCATAAGTATAAATTTAAATTTGGTGGAATGGCAGTCTAAAAGTTCAGGAACCTATGTACTGCACCAGAGAGTAGGTTCACACAGTATTTTAAAAAAACCTCACACTAATTAACATTAACAAAACCTCAATTACAGTGGACCTTCCCTTTAACGAAGTCCCTATTCAACAAAGTTTTCTACTTAACAAAATTTTCTGCAGAACTTTGACTTTGAACACCATTAACATGTAAATTAATCTCCATATTACGAAAAAGATATTCTACATAACAAAATTTATTTCACTTTTGTACGTATACAGAATACAAACGAAGAGGTTGCTGTTGCGATGTATATGCGAATTTATTTCAGCGGATTGTATGAAAATGAACACATTTAAATAATTTCTATTCTGTTTGGCGCTAAGCAAAACGATTTTTTTTTTCGCTCAAAAACACTTGCTTTCACCACTCTCCTACACCGAGACTCCAGCGCTGAAGTTAGGGGAAGTCAAAATCCCCTTTTTACTTTCAATGATATAGAAGATGCAGTGACGCAATGGCACCAGATGAATTAGACCAAAAAATATCAATTAGAGTCACACATTTACCACTCTGACCTTTCATTGTTGATAGACAATTGCTTTGTACATCCACAAGAATATGCTTCAAAATGCAAATCCAAGAACATCAAAGTTATTTTTGTTCCTGCCAATACAACTTCTAAACTTCAGCCATTAGTCTAAGGAATAATACAAAATCTTGAAGTTCATTATGGAAAAAGACACTGTTCTGAAAACATTAGTTTGAGAATCTGATGTATCAGAGCTGATGAAAGCTTGGGAATATGAAATGATTTCATCGACCGTACACAACTGTTTTGTTAAAGACGGCTTCAAAATTGAAACTGAGTCAAATGCTTCTGAATCCATTACCTCTTTGTCATATCTGAAGGAAAAATTTCACGAATTTAAGTTGATTTCTATTTAACGAATTTTCTTCATATCGAAGTTATTAAGTGTAACGATGAGGCTTCGTTAAATGGAAGTTTCACTGTATTTTTTTCGCCAAGCTTGTGTACAATACAATACAGAAAGTAAAGGAAAATAAAACAAACAAAAAACTATACCTGCTTTCTTTTCTTCAGCACTAATTGGTTGGGTAGCAAGAGGGACACATTTAATATCAAACGGTGCTTCTGATGGTTCTAGAGTATATTGATGTAAAGCTTTTTCAAGACCAACAATAGATACTTGAAGGGCTACAGAAGGAAGAAAAAGTAGGCAATTTACACAAGTGTAAATACTTTTTTGCTTTCTGTATGCATAGAATGTAAGGAAAGTATTGTAATCATGATAAAATCTGATTATGGAAATGTTGGTATATTTTTACATTCTGATGTTCCCTGAATTCATTTTTAAACCTATTCCATATCTGTGTGCGTATATTAGAATTTCCTCACATTTTTAGGTCCCACAGCTCATTTTTGTTGGTTTTTCGATGATGTCGTAATGTATGTATAAAAGGTATTAAAATACCATTTTAAATCTCCAATTTAAATTAATTTCCAATTAAATATTTTTGGACCCCTAAAGTCTAATTCTGAAGCTACTTCTTTTAAGTTTCTCAGCTCCACAAATATTACTTTCTGATATTAAATTACAAACTTTAAGATTCAAAATGAAAGAGCTAAGGACAGTTTGCAAAAGTCTGAGGTTTCAGTTGCACACAGGGCTTGATCCTGGTCAGTAACTCATAATGAATCAAAAGTATTAGACTAATTAAAGTTTCCTCCCAATTGACACTTTCACCATCTGCTGAAAGGTATTACAAGTGCTGGATCAAAAATCCAGAACATGTACAAAGACAGATTTTGCAGATTTGAGCTGGCTTATTGAACCAATGATAATGTAAATATAACTAATATTTACAGCTTCTGAGGGCTCCTCCAAACTCACATAAACTATGATTGTATGATTGAACTGCTAAATAAAATAGTTCGGTTTACAAAGAAGTCTCGAGTCATTATTTCCACCTGCCAAGTTATGTTTCATTCTATCCACATTACGTGTATGTGTTGGATGTAAGTTGAATTTTTAAAAATGTGTTCAGGTTGGTTGGTTTTATTGACACAAAGTCCACATTTGGACATGCTGCACCAAACAAGTTAAAAAATATACATAAGTAAAGATGTAAAGTAAAGAATACATATGAGGTAACAAATAAAGATGATATACAAAAACATAATAAAGAAACTTATCTGGATGGGGTACCTATCCAGACTACATCTGGATGAGACACCCATCCCAATTAACAATTACAGAACCACATGATATTAAAAGGTAAGTTAGAACAATACTAAAACAAATGATGGTAGACGCGAGCTGCAAAAAATGTTATGTATGATGATAAAATCCTGCCTGTTTTAAAAATATGAATATATTCTCATTGGGATTTTCTCCAATGAAGTTTGGTAACTGAGATGATGACATTTTGAAGTAATCCCTGTACAAATGTCTCCGTGTAGGGCAGTCCATTAAAATGTGGTGAATAGTAAGTTCTGTAAAATAACAATGTGACCACGTAGGAGCTGAATTCCCCCCCCCCCCACATCTTAAAAAAAAAAAAAGATGTTTGTGGGTAATTCTTGAATGACCTGTACATGGATGGGTCAGGAGTACTTCCTCATTAAATTGGAGGGAAAGGTTATTACTGGTTTTATAGAGTGCAACTTATTATAAAGTTCTGTATCCCAAGATTCTTTCCACTTATTTAAAATTACATTTTTTATTTCATTTTTAATGTCAGAGAAGGGTGCTGTACAGTTAACAAAAGTTTATGCTTGCCTGGCTGCTATATCTGCTTTTTCATTGCCATATATTCCCATGTGTCCTGGCACCCAACAAAATTGTACATTAAAACTACGATTTCTCAGTTTATTTAGAAGATCCAGGGTTCATGAAATGTAGGAATTTTCCTGTAAACAAGACTGCAATGCATCAAGAGACCTTTTAGAATCCATATAAATAATCAAAGATCGATGTTGTTGTTGATGAGGTATGTGGATGACTGCCTTTTCAATGGCAATGAGTTCGGCTCTGAACGCAGACATGAATGATGGTAAACGAAAACTAAAAGTATTACGATTGTCAACAAAAGCACCTCCAACAGAGTTTTGAGCCATCAGTGTATACCTCAATATAATCAGCGTAGCTATCTCGATGAGAAGCAAAAATCTCTTGAAATATAACAAGATTCACATTATTTCTATTAAAGCTACCAAAAGGATTGAGGCAGGTAACATTTGATGGAACCCAAGGTGGTAAGCAGTATCTAGGGCAAGATTTTATTTTATTACTTTCAAGAGAGGATTCATGGATTATTTCTCTCGTTCTGAAACCAAATGATAGAATGCACAATGGACGATGCTGATACAACATATCACTGTCTGTGTTTAATAAGTGATTATGAAGGGGTGATCGGAATGTGAAAGAATACGATAATACAATTCAAAAGAGAGCTTTTGATGAGTATTATATAATGAAGGTTCAAAGCAATCGACGTATAAACTTTGAACTGGAGAGATCCTAACACTCCAGAACATATGCGAAGTGCACAGTGTCCAGCTTCTTTAAAAAAGTTTTACGGGCTGATCCATAAATTGGACAACCATAATCAAGTTTTGAACATATTACAGAGCAGTAAATTCTTAAAAGAGATGTTCGATCAGCTTCCCAGCTAGTATTTGATAAAACCATTAATAAATTCAACTGCTTTTCGCATTTAGTATGCAAGTATAAAATATGAGGTTTTAAAGTTAGTTTCTTGTCAAAATCAATGCCTAAAAAACGGGCACTGTCAACAACAACAATTTTGATCCTGTTGATAAAAATTTCAGGGTCAGGATGAGGATTCTGTCATTTAAAAAATGTACACAAAAGGTTTTGTCTGGAGAAAATTTAAACCCATTTTGATTTGTCCATCTGATAACAGAGTTAATAGAATTTTGTATTTGGCATTCAATGAGCCGCATGTCATGTTTTTGGCATGAAATCTTAAAGTCATCCACATACAGGCTTGCCATTCACAGAAGGAGGAAGCTGATTCAAAATATCATTTATTTTTATTGCAAAAATGGTCACTCCTATCATAGGCTTTTTCAATAAAAAAAAATATCAAAACTACATGTTTGCATTTTAAAAAGGCATTGCGGATATGAGTTTCCAAGTCAAGTAAATTACCTACAGTAGACCATTCATGCTGGAAACCACTTTGGAAAACAGCAAGATATTTATTTGATTCCAGCATGTATATGAGTCGGGCATTGATCTTTTTTTCAACGAGGCAGCTAGACAGTGCAATAGGTCTGTAGTTATTCGGATTACTAGCATCTTTACCTGGTTTTGCAAAGAGAATAACAATTGGCTTCTTCCATGCAGAAGGGAAAACTTGTTCTTGGCAGATTGATATAAAATTTTAAAAGATTTGTCAGTGAAAGTGGACTAAGATTTTTAAGCACAATATAAATGATTTTATCAGATAAATGTGCAGTACGTAAGCAGTTTTGAAGTTCTGTTTTAGTAAAAGGACTATTGTATGCGAAAGAAGTATTAGTATTAAAATTTATACGTGATCTTTCTTTTTGTTTTCTATATGATAAAAAGGGTTCAGGATAAGCATCAGACTTTTGAAATGGAGGTCCCTATTGTGTTACTGATACCTTTTGCAGGCGTGATTGTCTGACCATTATGTTTTAAAATTGAAATTGTGCTTTGTTTATAAATGTGTTCAGAAAAGGCAGTCTTATTTGGAACATGACTGCAATTTAGATCATACATTAATTTTAGGATTAGCTTTTGGAAGTCCTTTGAGCTATTTCATATGCTTCTAAATTATTAAATATGTAACACTTGAGATTTTTAATCATAGGAGAGGTGTGACCCACATATTGTTAGTTTACAATAAATGCAAAAATTGTAAGCCCTTTCTGTATTTAAGACCTTTATAAATTTTTGTCATGTATTTTTAAAAAAATCAGATACATTTTACATAGCAGCACATTTTTTGTTGGATGACCATACAGCAATGTGACATTAAAAAAGTATAGCACAATCGTACTGAATTTTTTTTATATTAAAATCTATAGCCCTAATAAAATTAGATACACACTTTACAAAATGCAAATAAGGAAATTTAATTTTTGGAGAGAGATATTATTCATGAAACCAAGTAAAATTAGTACACCAATCAAACTTACCATTTAATATGTACTGTGAATAAATAGGCTTCTGTTTTTCGTTTAAAATATTTAAATAATAGGTTGCTCTATCCCGAACTTCATCATCTACATCTAAAAGACTTCTCTGCAGCAATACTGTGATATTTGGTAGAAGATCTTCACAATGGGCCCCAAATTTAGCCAAGGAACTAACAGCAGCTATAGGATTTAAAACAAGAGATATTAATTTGGAAATGAAGGAAGAATCAAAGCAATATTCCATAGTCACTTACAGAAATATGTCTTTTTTGAAGGATTTTTTAACTTTTTATAAATTTTTTTCAGGATGTTAGTCAGTTTAGAACTCCAATTTCCCTTATTAATGTTAAACCTATGGACACTGAATGTATCCTTTAACATTTGCAAAGGTTATTTTTAAGGTAAAACTCGCGAATGTTGAGTCTATCTTTCTGTACTTAAAAGGAGTTATTTTAATTAGAGTGGCACAGCATTTAAAAAAACAAAATTATTTATTAATATACGTTATGCCTAACATATTCATAAATACAGTAGAAGATCTTTATAACGCAAACCTAAAAACATGAGGTTGTGCGTTATATAGAATTTTGAGCTATATAGATCACATTTCACACATCATTAAATTTAGCTTGCAAAACATGGCCAAATATGTGTGAAACATACCAAAATACATTAGAGAATCTTTATATTGCATTCTTTATTACCAGGAGTTATATATTATAATTTTTTGCATAATATAGATCATTCCACACATTGTTATTTTTACTTTATAAAGATTGTCCAAACATAGCTGTATCAAATCATAGCAATTTTTTCAGTAATTAGCTCTGAATTAAGGAGATAAAGTTAAATTAATGTATCAGATTTAGTCCTCTAGAGAATAGCAACTATTTATAATGTAAGAATTCAGGTGTTTCTTAACTGAAAATTCATTGTTTACATCTGAGAAGTTGTGCGTTATATAGAGAATTGAGTTATAAAGATCTTCTACTGTATGAAATTTATTTTTGAAAGATAATTCAAATTAACTGACTAGAAAAATAATTACAGCTAAAGAAAGAATATGTGTCTTGGTATAAAATAATTTAGAATCTCTCTATTCGCAAAGAGATAATATATTAGTGGTTCAGTATGTTGTATATTTAAATACAGCTAAATGCTTTAATTTATTTTCCATCTAAGAACAGTTTCAGCTCTATCTCTATGAGAACTTGAACATGTTAAATTAATAGATTAAAGATGCTGTTACCTTACCACTTCTGATATGACCATTGCAATGAATATTCTGCTTTTGCTATCATTTTACTTTTCTACAAAACTTGCTCCTTTTTTAGTTGACAACTGAAAATTGATTTATAAATACATATTAAGAAAACATAGGGGAAATAATCTTTAACCACTATAAATTCTGAAAAAGCAAGAGATAACAAAAAAAATTGTGAATGATCAAATGAGATTCTCGTGAATGTTAAATTTTTCTGCATTTCCATGTTTGAGAATAATCAAAACTCATGAATGTTAAGGGATTACTGTGTGTACTTAATTTTATTTTCAAGTGTTAAAATCTTGCTTGCAGCTTCATACATAAAGTGTTAAATTAAGCATATATTTTAGAAATATTTTCACAGCTAAAAAAGACACTCTTTAAAAAGAATACACAGAAAAATGTTAAAAATATTAATTTTCCGAATAGATATTTTTGAAGATGTGCATGCATTCTATGACCATTGGTTTAACATTAGAAAATGGAATTGGAGATCTGATCTTATGAATAATAACAGCTATGATTTTCAAAAATTATCAGACTTTTTAGCCATTTTGTGAGTAGAGAGCAAGATAAAATTTTGTGTATACATACTTCTAAATTCACAGATTTTTTTTTTTTTTAATGACTACATCAGAAGTGTAGTAAATTGGCATCTCTGTAATAAATGCCTTTTTTCATTTACCTCTGATGATAGAAACATTTCTAATTGCAGTAAGTATACAAATCAAGTAAAACTTTTACATAAGGCTTTTGTTTTACAAGGGGCTCTATACATATTAAGGCAGAAAATAAAACTTTTTTTTTGTTTGATTTTATGTGGTCCATGAGTTCTATAATAGAGATGAGATGGACTCTGACTCAAAGTAAAAATTTTATTTATTTGAAAAAAAAAAAAAAGTTATATAAGAAACAAGAATGCAGACAATGTAGTCAATGGAAGTTTCTTAAAGTGTTTCACAATACTATAAAAATCAGTTTGAAAGGGAATGAAGTGTTATTGATTGTGAAGATGATTATGAAGCTTTTCTATGATCAGTGTTAGTAACATAAAGAAACCATGAGATATATCTTGTCTATTCTCTCATTTTGTTCCATTTCCAGAATTACTGGAAAACAGATGATAAAAATTTCAAAAATTATATCTCATGACTTTTTACCATAGTTTTACAATGATATGTTGTTATTAACGATTTTCTACAGCATTCGTTTGGTATCAGCCCAGGTTCTGGTGACACAAAATTTTTCAGGTTTTGACTCCAGAGGTAAAAAAATTCCCAAACTTATCTCTATTCTACAAGTCATATTTAGACAATTTTTCTCCATGCTTTGACAAGTAAAACAGTAAAATTCAATCCTTCTATGACTGAAACTTACTAAATAACGATTCTTTGTACTTTAAAAATATTCAGCAAATTAAGCTCTAAAACAGCTTTCATTCCATTATTAGTGCTGGAACGTGCCAATATTTGATAAAATTAAAAGTACCATAAATTTTGGTTATAGAAACATGAAATTTTTATTGTTTTATTTGTCATAGCATGGAGAATTTTTTCAAATTATACCTTATAGCATCCAGGAAGTGTATATATAATAAATAAATTTCACATTTTAATACGTATACAGCCCCTTGCAGGGAAAAAAGTCACATTTAAAAGCTACACATTATTTGTATGCTCTATGTAATTAGAAATATGCATCTATCATCAAATATGCATCTATATGCATATATCATCAGCAGTTTGGGAAATAATTTCCACATCTATTTTGAATTGCCCGGTACATGAAAATCAGTACAACTTCTGTGTTCCAAGTTGACAAAAGTTGCTTAAACAGTAACAGAAGAACTTTTTTTTTGGACAATGTTAGCATTTCAAGAATCTTAATTTATAATACAGGTAGAAAATCCATTCAATGACTTGAGTGTAATTTTTTAAAATTATGTTATAGAGTTAAATGAGACTTTACTATTATAAATTATAAAATGGCAATAAATTTATGAATCATCTTTATAAAATTACATGATTTTGTAGTTCACATATAAAAAAATTTAAACATGTAATTAATGAAATGTACTACAGTGTTTTACATAAAATAGGAGTAACTGCCCTCTACAATCTACACTCACCAACCTCGCAGACTCTAAAAACAGGCTAATTTGCTGTGTTTTAAAAGATTCCTCGATTATGGGAGATTGAATGATAATATGATACCAGGGTTTGCTACTCATATAATACAGGAGAATGATATTCCCCGACTTTTCCAGGGGTATTTCAATAAAATTCTAGTTTAGCAGTGCAGTGCGTAGTAGACACGTAGAGAGTACAACAAATATTGTATCACTCGTAAGCACTAAACTTTCCTGGATACAGATGATAATAATTAAAAGATCTTTTTCTGAATCCCTCCTCCCCCACCCCCCCAACACACATACATAAAAAGGAATTGCTCTTTTTAATAATTTACGATCATTACAAGCTTCTTCAAAATGTGGTTTTCTGCAAAATGTAAAAACTTCTATACATAATTCACTTTTTCAACTGCATCAGAAAATTAAAAAAATATTACTGAAAAGTTTTAAAACATGTAAATGAGTTTTAAAAAGTGTAAACTATTTGATATGGTGAATGGGTAGGTGGCTGGAGGATAAAGCTGGAGATTTCCAAAAAAATGGTAATTGTTTTTTTTTAAATGTGGGATTTGCCAAAACATGAAAGATTCATCTCTAGTAGGCCAAAAATCACAATGAAATTTTATCAATTCCCTGACTTTTTAAGATTTTAGAAAAAATATTGAAATTACAGTAGAGTCGCGATTATCCGAGTCCCGCTTAACCAAGTTTCAGTTTAACCGAGTCACAAAAAAAAAAAAAAAACCTTTCTATTATTTTGGTTAGAAAATCTAAATTTTATGACTTTTCTTTCACCTGCAGCATACACTTCATTGACAATGACAGTTTCTTCCAACTCACATAACTGGTGAAATGCTATCTGCAGATTCTGAAGCAGTTCTAAAATCCGTAGAAAATTTTCATAAATTTATCGAATAAAACAATTTGTGTAAAGGTCAACTGTTTAATTGTGATGAAACAGGATTAAATTTTCTTATGCTACCATCGAAAACCTTAGCTGCAAAAGAAGAGTCATCAGCTTCCGTATATAAGAAAAGAAAGGAAAGGATACCTGTTTTAAGTTGTTGTAATGCATCCGGTACTTTGAAATTGCAACCAATGATAATCAGAAAGTAAAAAGAACCAAGGGGATTAAAAAACATCATCATCTCAAGTCTTCCTGTATATTACAGAAATCAGAAAAGTGTGTGGATGAGTGCTGAACTTTTTATGGAATGGTGTTATGAACAATTTGTCCCTAAAGTGGAATTTCCTTAAAAGAAAAGCAAGTAAGAAAGAAAAACACTCCTGCTTTTAAACAATGCCTCATGCTATACGGATGAGGAGCAACTAGCAAGTGGAGATATCGAAGCATATTTTTTGCCCCCAAATGTCACTTCACTGATACAGCCATTAGACCAAGGTATTTTCGGGAAATTGAAAAGGAATTACAGAAAAAAGCTGTTGGGAAAGCTGATTGAAGATCTTGATGAACGAACAGTTACAGATTGTCTGAAAGAGATGTTGTGTATTGGATTTCCGAAGCATGGGAAGAAATTGAATCAACGACTCTACAGAAATCGTGGCAGAAAAATCAAAGCAATCAAATGATGAAAATGAAGCATCTGATGACAAATTTTATTGAACTTAGCACAAACACTTCCTGTTTCTGAAACCCTTACTGAAAAAGACATTGCTGTGTGGATTAATGCAGATGAACAGCAAGAAATTACAGATGATGACATGATTACAGATAAGGTTGAAAATCGCGAACAAGAGAGCAGTGATGATGGAAGCTATGTTAACCAGACAACAATTACGCATTCTGAAGGTCTAAGTTCTATTGAAAAAACTATTCAATATATTGAGCAGCAAGAAGAGGCTATACCTACAATATTGATGACACTAAAAAAATGGCATAATGTTGCAGCAAAAGAACGTTTATCATCCCACAAACAAAAAAATATCAAGGACTTTTTCTAATAAACAATTTCATTACCTGTTTTTATTCTACAAGTATTTGCAGTGTACATCACAATGGCTGTAAGTATACCATAAAAATTAATAAATTGTGTGTAAATTTATATTTTATCTCTTAAATTAGTAACCATTTATGTAAATTCCGTTTAACTGAGTTTTTCGCTTATCCGAGGTGAGCTTGGTCCATATTAACTCGGATAACCGCGACTCTACTGTATCTACTTTTCCGTGATTTATTTGGTCAATTTCCCAATTCCCTGACTTTTCCAGGTTCTCCAGATGGTGTAGCAACCTTGGATACTATCAGGTAACCCTATGATAATATGATACATAATGGTAACCCAATGTCGATCTTCTGTAATTGGCTTTTACCATTCATTTCCCTTTGACTGGGTGATTTTTCAGTTTCCAAGATCGCATCCACCGTTGTCACAACATCTACACTGTTTTCGTGATTAAGTAGGGTCATTACACATTTGAAAAACAGATTATAAAAAATGGTTAAGTAAAAAATGTCGCTGTCTCCCAGACATTTATAATGTTTAGGTCTAGAAGAAAAGTTCTTTTAGATGGTATAAGAAAATTATTTTAAATATGACATAAGTTATACCATTAAATGCATTTTGCATGTAAAAATTTAATAATTTTAAAGTTTGCTTTCTCTTTTAATACTCTCCTGTACATATATTTTTCAATTGAAAAGTGTTTAGGAAAAATGTGGGCTTTTAAAAATCTGGCTACAGTAGGTAAAAAATGGCTATTTCAAAATATGAATTTAATTTCTTCAGATAATTAAACTTTAAATAAGAAATTGGACCCCCCCCAAAAAAAGGGGGGCAATGCATACTACAATCTAATCAAGCATATGCCTGCAAAAGATGGTTAAATTGCTATGCATAGTTTTCTATCCCATAAACTTATGTAAATGAACAAACTATATTGACTGATTTCAACATTAGATAAAACTTAAAATAATTCCCTGATTTAAAAACAGTCTTCTTCAACATGCTTCAACATACATTTCTCTATAAAACTACCATTTTTCCTGTTTCTATATGCAATAGTTTTTGCATTACAAGTCAAGAAAGTGAAAAGCTAAAAATAAATTCAGTTTTGGCAACAGCAACATTAGTTACTTTTTTTTTTAAGAATAGAGAGAAAACAGAAAATACATACCTGCTCTTACTGGAGCATTTTCTAGAATGAGCCTATTATAAATATAACGAATATATTTGCAAGGTTGAGATGTTTTTGGTCCTTCTTTTCCTAATAAGTAAAGGACTTTCACACCTAGTGACGTATGTTCACAGTCTTCAATAAATTCACAAAGGTGGGCTAATCCTGTAAAGGATAAATTCATAAATATAGTTTTTTTTCCCTTTTTTGATTCAAACAATGATTTCAATGGTTTATCACTTAATCTGTAGTAGTTGCTGAGTACTTCTAAATTATATGGGAAGAGAATATATATATATATATATATCTTTGAATTTAAAAGAAAAATTAGTGAGGTAAATAAATAACTTAACAGTATAAGATCACTCTTTTTTAATGATTAAAAGAAATATTTAACAAACACACAATTTTAAAGTGCTGGTTTGCTAAATAGTGGCTTGTCAAATTTGCAGATATCATTTTAAAATATTTTCCAACAATGTATAAATAATGATTCTACTGTCTACTTGGAACAGTGAATTGTTTAAATATTGGGAGATATAACAAATCCTTCAATATAAAAAAAAAACTCTCCAAATTGAGGTTAAATTTATTAAATTAATAACTATTTTCTTTGCCACTGCATGTTTGCCTAGAAATAGCTATACCTAAAGAAGGATAGTTTTATGTGACAAATTTGTTGTCTTTTTTATTTTTTTTACTGTAGTTATCTAACACCAATTTCTTGGTGCTATTTTAGGGTTTCTTTCATCTCAGAAAACACTATTTCTCTTGGTTCTCTGTCTGAGTGTCACAAAGTCCATTCTCGGAAACTGTATAAGTTAAAGACTTGAAATTTTGTGTACCTACAGCTGAATACCTACTGACACACTGGAAATCATAAAATTTTGAAAATGTTTTCATTAATGCATGATAATACCTTAAAGCCCATTCATTAATGGAAAAAAATATTCAACTAAAGTGTAGAATTTAATCAAACCAGAAAGAAAGAATCTCCAGAAGAGGGGAAAGAGTTGCCATAGTCACAGCATTCTAATGGCGATAACAGATTGGACATTTTCAAAGACACCCCCCCCCCCCTCCCCCATCTCATATACTATTCCACCTAGGAATGTGAAATTTCGGGCTCACACACAAAAAGTTTTCAGAATTTCTAACATTTTTTTAATTACTTCCACTAGAAGTGTAAATATCACTTAAAAATTGATTTGAATAAATTCATTTAATTTCCTTTCACTGGAAAACTATAGACGAACAGTCCGCACCTGTTCCTAAGGCCAAAGATGACGGACTAGGCATTTTTCAGGTTCTGAAGAATTTTTTTATTATTGCATTTATCGATTTGAAATTAACACATGTATGCATATTTTTTTTGCGAACACAGAAATCTAATTTTTATAAAGATGGCATAGTTAGAATAGAAATTAAGAATTCATTTTGCGCTAATGAAAATAATTTTTCAAATTAAAAGAACATTTGCAGCTTGTTGTGAAATCAAAGACCTATGCCATTTATCAGTGAGACATATCCTGGCTTTTTGTCTCAACTGTTGCAGGGATGAAAATAAAAAGACCTGCAGATTTTGAGGGTAGTAAGACATAAAAAGCTCTATTATTTTTATTTTAAATATTGCATTTACCGATTTGAAAATTTTGTATCTATGCAGGGGTGATTGTGAGTTGATGAAAAAATACCTGAAATTTTAGTGAGAAAACATTTCTGTATGGAGAGAGAGGGGGGGGAAGGAACATATAATTTATTACAGGGAGGTCAAATTATGAAAAATATGAATTTTAATTATGTTTAGCAATCATATGAAATTGATATTTTAGTCTTATTTTATAAATTTAACTAACAGAAGAACAGAAATCTAATTTTTATAAAGATAACATTATTAGAACCAAATTTATATTTTATCACAAAATGCTGATTTTTGTATAGAAAAAAAGAAATAAAATGTTAATAGACAATGATAATTAATAATGCAAATAGGGATTATTAATAAAGAAGAGGAGAGGGGGCAGTGGAAACTACTATTTTTTTTTTTTTTTTTTTTTTTAATATCTCATTTAGTCCACATGACAGATAATATTAGGACAGAGCAGAACAGCAGGCCAGTTCAGATATTCGGGGGAAAAAATAGGCCGGTAAATTTTTACTTTATAAAAAAACATTTTTTGTTTTTGGAAAATGAAATTTATTTGGATTTATTAATTAAAGGATGAAGTGTTTTGAAAGAAATATTAAACGAAAACCTTTGTGCGATTTTTGATCACACTTATCCACTTGTTTTTTTATCACTTTATGTCATAGATTTTTAGTTTTATAATCTTCTTTGACCCAAATATAAACAGAGATAAAAAAAAAGCTGACTTTAGAAAAATGCATTAAGTTATTAAAAAAATAATCTAATTTTTTTTATTAACATTTAACAATAATTTATGAATACATATTGCAATATGTAGTTTTTAAAATGGCAGATTCAATTACTTAAATGTTAGCTGTAATTATGTTATAACATCATAAACATACCAGCTTCCTTTCCATCTGGACTGTCTTCAATAGTGTTGATGATAGTATCAACTATGGCCTTTTTGTACTCAAAACCACCTTCATCTCTCAAAATACCAGACAAGAAGTTCATTAAAACATTATGCTTACGAGGAAACTTTTGACACAGAGACCTACAAATACATGACATTCAGTTGAAAAATATAACTGAATAAGTTTGCTCTCTTTAATATAAAAATATTAACTCTTAAGAACATGGACGGTTTGAAATTCTATGAGAACATAGGCAGCATCCCTTGTACACAAAAGACTTTTAAAGCCTAAATATCAATTTTAATGACATTTTTGTTTATTACCGTCTAGTAACAATACAAAAGAAATAAATGTTAAATAAATTTTTTAAAAATCTTATTAGAATTAATATAAAAAGATACAGTAAAACCTCTGAATAATAAGACCCACCAGAAGTACAAAATTAGTCAGTCTATTATTTGGAGGTTTCTGCTATCAGAGGTAAAATCATGTGCATAAACAGGTGTTGAGGATTAAAGAGTTTAACTAGAGGTTTTTGCAATTTGGGAATGTCTGTTATTGAGGTTTTACTGAGCTAAAAAAAAAATGTGGTTGACAATTTGCCGCATTATGAATTTAAAACAGAGATAAATAAAAAATTTTAAAAAGAAAATTATGCATCACACACAGATTATGAAACACTTTCAGAATACTGTAACAAAACTTCACTGTTTAATAAGATAAAAGAAGATATCTAAATAAACAATTTAGAAAATGCATAGCACAATTGAACTGCTAATTTCAGCAATTAACTCCCACAGTCGATGACATATTCAAATTCTTTAGAGAAGCCATATATATATGATCTACAGATGTGTTACACTCCATATGTTTTTCTAAAATTGAATTCAGCTATAAAATGGAAAACATATTTGATTTTTTTTTTTTCAGCATTTACATGGCGACTTGAAATATTTTGTATAGCCCTGTACATGATCTATAGATTTTAACACACTCCACATATTAAACTAAAATTCAATACAGTTAAGAAATGCATAACACAACTAATTGCATCTGAAACTGCACTTCAGCGATTATTGCTTATAGTAACAGAATTGCTTATAGTACTGTAACAGAATCCTGTTTTGTGTCCCTGTAAATGAACAAATAAATAATATGCATCCCATGTTCAACAATAAGCATTTTTTAATGCACCACCGCAATGCACATCAATTTCATTACATTTGAAATAAATGAAATTACAATGTTTACAGTGACATTTAAAAAATATACTGCAAATGATTTTTTTCCACAGGGTAATGTAATTCTTTTATGCATTATTGTAAAGCAGGTGTGTCCAACACATAGCCCACGGGCCACATTTGGCTCACCGACAACTTATCTGTGGCTTGCCAAACCTTTGTCATTTTACCTGAGTTTCATTCAGTTGTTTGAACACACGTGGAGAAAATACACTTTACACGAACTTACCTGCACCGACTATGTGCAATCTTATAGATGGCAAATATCAAGGAGAATAGTAGTATTATATGTATGAAAGGTACTAAAGTCCCATTTTAAATCTAAAATTTGAATTAATTTCCAGCTTAAAAAACTTTCTAATTCTTAATGTCTAATCTCTTAAGTTATTTTTTTGGCCCAACAAATATTACTTTCAAATATTAAATTCTGTCAAACTTAAAGATATAAAAGCAAAAACTAAGTTAAATCTGTGGTATTTTGTGGCAGGGGTTATATCTGAGGAGCGGTCAGAGATCCAAACATCAAGACTTTTTAAACCGTTTAAGTTTACACCCAGATGACACCTTCTACCCCCAGCTGGTAAAAATTACAAGTAAACATAACAAGTTACAATAAAATGTCTTTCATCGAGATCATTTGCTAAGAATATATATTTTGAGGTAGTCAAGTCTGTCTTGGAACCATGTAGGAATTTAAATAATTATGCGGCTCACAGAGTCTCCGTAAGAGTGACCAAAGTCCTAAAATTCTGGATGTACTATTGAACTAGATAAACAATAGCATCCCGAACAAATTACTTCTACATGATATATTATTTTTACATGTACATTGACACATCTAATTCATTTTAAATGTTAGCTCCAAGAAATTATGGATGCAAGAATAGCCAATTGAAAGAGAACTAAGCAAGTGATTTGAGATCTGAAAACTTTAGGACATGGGTGCAAGAAGCCCATCCAAGCCAAGACTGAAAACTTTTTTGAGTGTCAGGAATAACCAAATGTAAATGGGGTAGAAGATTTCTATGTCTTGCATTATGGCTAAAAACTGGTCTCTTACAATAAAAGAAAGTGATTAAAAATTCTTTATGGTAAAAATTGCTATTCTTTAAGTATATAAAGTAGAATTTACTATTAGTCCAAAATCTTAAAAAGACTGATATCAGTCCTGAAACTGAAGGTCTTGCACCCATGTTTTAGGATTTAAATTTTATAGTATTTTTCTAGTAAACAATTACATGTCTTATGTTGAAACTATATTCTATTTTAATACTCTCTTCTATTTTAGATCACAATACAAAATAATATGCATCATTTATCAAATATTAAGAACGCATTGAAAAATAATTTTTGCTAGGTTATGTAACACACTTTTGAATATCTTTTTACAAGAAAAAAAGTATGGAAAGATCAAGTTTAACAGACCTGCATACAGAGTCTCTTCTAAAAAAGTCCTTCCGACCTGTACCGGGAGGAAAAGGTAGCTTTCCTATATCTCTGTTTTAAAATTTTAGCTAATGTTACTCAAAAACAGCAAGCTAAAATGCAAAGAAACTGATTACAGAAGATTCGTTAATATTGAATTTGAATAAGAAATTCGCCAAATTATTGAGCTATAGCCAACTTGGCTTCATTAATGAAGACTTATTTTGGTCGCCAAATTTGACGCTGTATCGCTAAATAGCGCCAAATTTGGCACTAACGGATATGCGTATGATTGGGAAAATCATTACAACAATGAAAGATAATTTGTGAGAAATTGTGTTCACTAAAACTCAAATTAATCATTGGTTTTTTGTAATGTGCTGTCTTGTTGCAATGCACGAATTTGCATGTGCCATAATAGGTTTTTTTTTTTACATTGAAGTCTTGTGAACTGATTCTGTAATAAGTTCCAGGCTACATCATCATCTTCATCATTTTATTTAAAAAATGGAAATTTTTCCACAAAAAAGAAAAAGTTACATTGTAAGATTTTTTTTTTTTAATTCACTACTCCTATTTTAAATGAAAGCAAAGTAAACTTTATTTAAATCTGAATTCTTCTCCTTTTAGAAAACTAAAGGTAGTTTCATTTTTTAAGCAACTGAGAAAAAAATTTCCTGTTAATAGATAATGTACCACTTGTTCTTCATTATTTAGATAAATTTGTTATCAAATAGATGATCCATTAATTTCGAAAAATTTAAATTCAAAGTTCAGGAGATTTATTATTATTATTAAGAGAAAGCGTGCTAAAGGTTATACTGGATCCTCTGCAAGCATCAGCTGAGAGACAGCTATCGAGTTTTCCTAACTTCAACATCATAATGATTGAAAATTCCACCCACCCCCCTCCTTCCTATTGGCGCCGAATTCCAAATATATACTATAAGTTGCTTTGGTGGCTGGGCTGCTAAATTTAACAGATGACAAGAAACAGCCACTAAAAAAATTTACTTCTGCAATTTCTTCAAATATTTCTGAACACCATTTTTTCATTTAAAAAAGAAAAAAAAAAATCAGAAGATTTCATCTTCTGATCAGAAAATCAGAAGGTAGAGTTGAAATTAAGAAGAATTCTGAAAAAATCAGAAGAGTTGGCAGGTATGCTACTACCATCCAAATTTTCTACTTTTTGTATTTTAATTATAAAATCACACACAAACGGAAAGAAAGAAAGAAGAATTTTTTTTAATTATCATCTGAGATATACGATCAGAATGCAGTTTGGTTTTTCCAAACTAAATTGAATATATTCTTATCTTGTGCTTGAGCTGTGAGGCAACTAAAAACAATACAATTTTTATTGCATGTTATTAGCTGCAATTTTAATTCCATTTTGTAAACAAAAATTAACTGAACCAATTGAAAGTGGTTTTATCAAAAAAGGATGCATTTGATAAAGAAAATACGTGTACATACTAACCTATTCTTTAGAAGAAATTTTTGTAAAATAAAATAGCAAAATCGTCCGAAAAATTTTTGGAATGAAGCATTTATACGAGGTTAGAAACAAATACAATTCATGCAGCATAGTGAACAAATCTACAGTTAATCGTTTGTGGTTCATACGACAGTTAAAGGGTTAAATGCCTTTAAAAACAATCAAAAATTGGACAAATATACTGTAAAGCATAAGGGTTATGGGTGGTAGCCAAACCAAAAATCAATACAGTAGAACTCCAATTATCCGAACTCCGACTATCCGAATCGCTGATTATCCGAATCGCTTTTAGAATTTCAGAAAAAAAAAAATTAAGACAGAAACGTACTGCGATTTGCAAAATAATGATTCTGTCTACGCGCGAAGATATAGAAGATATAGGAGAGTGCATGGTGTGTGATTCGTCAGACCCTTGGTTTCAAATTCTAAATGATGATGAACATATTGCAAGTGTGAGAAAAGAAAGTGTCGAGGTAGAAGATGACCTTAATGTCGAATTTGAAGCAGACACGAGACCATCAGCTAGTGACGTATTTGCAGGCCTTGAAACTGCGTTGAAGTGGATGGAGCGTCAGCCCGAGTGTGACCACATGCAACTTCTCACTGTTAAGCGGATGCGCGACTTGGCTGCCCGAATACGGGTGAAGACTGTCAAACAGCTTACTTTGACCGAGATGTTCAGCAAGCAATGACTTTCATTTACAGTACGGTAAGGACATACTGTACTGGTGTACAGTACTTGTAAGTACGCATAATATGTAAAAGTGTTACCTTTTCATTTAATTAATTAAAAGCTCTTTTTCTTTAAAAATAGTTTTTTACCCCATTTTCAACATACATACAGTAATTAATTAAAATAGACTCTTTTTTCGAAAAAAATCCAACTATCCGAATTTTTGATTATCCGAATGGGGTCCGGTCCCAATTGATTCGGATAATTGGAGTTTCACTGTAATTAGTTTTCGACTGAAATTTGGATGTTGGTATCTTTGCACTACATTTATATTGAAAGAGTATTTTTTTTTTTTTCAAATGAAAGTTTTTACATATTTTAAAAATTGCATAAAAAACTTAAAAAATTTATACGGAAATATTAGATTGGGTATTGGGTTAAAAAATTTGCAGTGCTGTTTTTTTTTTTTTTTTTTTTTTTTTTCAAAAATAGTAGCTGGGACTGGAAAATAGTCTCCTTTTTTCTGGTTTTCTTCTAAAATAGTCACTTTTGAAGGTTTTTGGGCTAAAATAGTAGCCATAGTTGCCTGATGCTGAAAATAGTCGCTTTTAGTAGCATTTTAGTTGCAAATGGCAGCCCTGTGTAACGGATAGAGGTCTGCACGAGTCAGAATTTCCAGACCTGGGTGTTGTGTAAACATTAAAAGTTCGAAAATGGGCCCAGCTTATTTTATGATTTTTCAGTTCACGGCCTGGCCCATGTAAATATCAATGAAATCAGGCCCGGCCCAGATTGACTGAATTTCTACAAAAGATTCTGCTTTTTCATAACATATAATTCAGATTCTTTTAATGAATACTGCATAGATATTTATGGGAAAATTTTACAGTATATTTTACATTACTATGTGTTTACAAGCCATAGAATACAGCTCATTTTAATAACAAATAAATCTAAACACAATCGCCCAATATTACTGGCAAAAATTAATAAACAATGTGCATCAATTTCAAAACAAATTTGAAGCTGTTGCCAAATGCCGACTTCATGAATGAAGAAAAATTACCATGGAGAAAAATCCCCACAAAATTCAAAGATTGACTTAAAGGAAGGAAACATACGTTTAGTTTCATGACTTTACAATGCTAGGAGGTGTGTCTAGTGTTTGAATGGATGTCACCAGATGCTAGAAGGAGCACAGATTAAATACAGCATATGTTATATTTAATCTGAGAGTGGCTACTTTCCAATTACATATTTCACGATGTTAAAAGGCATGTCTTAGTTTGATTTAATTATGATACCACAATGCATGCAAAATAGCAGCGATTTCCCTCATTCGTCATTTCCCAGAGTAGCTGATCATTTTGTCAGTTTTTCCCAGGCTTGGGTAATTTTTTGGATTATCCCCTGATTTTTAAGACTAAAATTAAATCCCCTTATTTTCACCTGAATCCCAGAATCCCCTGATGAGTATGAACCCTGCTTCTGTAAAAGAAGGATAAATATACACTCCATATTCAACAAAACAAATGTTCTATTGTACCTTAATAATGTATATCAATTTTAGTGTGTCTGAAATAGTGTAACTTTATTAAAATACATCGCAAAATTTCTTTTGCCCACATAGACAATAATGTAACTGAATTCTTTTGTGTGTCCCTGTAAAAAAAACTAATTGAATTATTAAACAGAATGTAATATTATCAAATTGTGCATTGTAAAATGTCTCGTTAACACATTGCAAAAATGCTTTAAAATATAATACTGAGTATACTTTTGGAGCAACATTTGTTTATTATTTTATGAATTAGGTCTATAAATTAGGTCTTTAAAGCTTGAAAAAAAAAAAAAAATTGTTGATTTAACTTAAATTGTTTACAAAGCAAAAATAATGTATAATTTTTGTAAAATGTCCTTCCATTACTGCATGAAATGGCTCAGCTGTTTTTTCACTGAGAAGCATACACTGTCCATGTTCTTAAAGGTTAAGCAAACATTAACTGATATTATGAACACTTACCTGATAGACTGCACCACAACGATTTTAAATTCATCAGAGATTTCAGACATAAATGAGGTAATTTGTTTCATCAAGCGATCTACACTACTTTCACTACCTGTCTTCAATAATGTGGTGATTGCAAGAGTTGCAATATTTCTGTTAGAATCAGTGATTAAGTTTTCAAGATCAATATTACAAGCAGTGACTGCAGCAGGATGACACATTGCCACCTAAAAATGGATAATAGTAATTGCTACTTCATAATGACTTTTAAAAATATTTTTAAACAGAAAAAAGATAATATAAAGTAGGTATCTACGAGTCATACTTTCAAAGTACAAATCAAACACATTTATAAATGCAGCATTAAACAATAATAATGAAGTATAATAAAAACAAAAGTTTGTCTGTCTGTCTATGAATAGTCAAGTGCTCTGACAGAAAGGCTCACAGAAACAAAAAAAATACTTACTAGGGAGAAGTAAAAGTATTTGAAGAGATTTCTTCAAAAATCTTAAATGCAAAAATAATCTATGTAGGATTTTTTTAAAACTGAATTTTTATGCTTATCATCATCTTTGACTGAGCATATCTTTGCTTCTAAATATTGTAGAATTACAATTGTTACTCCATCAGATAAAGCAATAAACAGCTTCAAATAAAGATTGTTTCAGACATTTACCAATTTTTGCACTTAATCAAGTAAAAATGTTAAATTGCCAAACTATGAGCAAACTATTTGCAGAGTTGCTAGTCAAACAGGAGTTCCGAGTTCCCAGACTTTTCCAGGTATATTTTAATTTTAAAGAAAATTCCAGTCCAGTGGTGTAATGCATACTGACTCTGATGAGGGTAATATAAATATCACCCAATTAGAGATAAATTTGTTAAAAGCTCTACTTTTAAATCCTGCAAAAAAAAAAAAAATGACATTAGGATTATAATAAGAGTTGCTTTCCTTAACAGGGGTGTCCAAACTTTTCACTTTTCTTGGAGGATCCTACTGTTACAAAATTGTAAAAATTAAGTTGGTTTAAAAAATAACTAATAATTTTGTAAATCTGAAACTGGTATAATATCCCTGTTTCTTTTTGGGCATTTTAAACAAATTTCTGTTTTAATGAGCCATATAGTACATGTATGTATGTGCAAACTTGCCAAGTTCTAACCCCCCCAAATCAGGAGATTTTATTTCAGAAAGCAGGAGATTTAAAAAAAAAAAAAAAAAAAAAAAATGTAAGCATGTTTAGTACAAGTTTATTTTAAATTGTGCTTGGTTGTCATTGAAGATTAAATATATCCCTTTTACTTAAATAATAATAAAAAAATATATAAACTTTTTACATTTAGAAAAACTCAAGCATATTATACTTAGGTTGTTTAACATGATTCTAAATTAACTACAAATAAATGAGGAAAGTTTTACTTACTCATCATCACATACAAAACAATAGCGAAGATCTTAATTTTTAATTGAGACAAATTATTGATAGTTACTAGTGAATTTTATTTCATTTAATGGTTACTCTATTTGTGTTCACTTTTATATTAGATACTAATGAAAAATGTGTGAGGAAATCAGGAGAAACTTGTAAAAAAAATAGGAGCTCAGAAAAATGCATGAAAATTAGGAGTCTCCTGCCAAAATCAGAAGACTTGGCAAGTCTGTATGTGCATAGAATTTAGGTACATAAGTTTAGATAAATATACAAATGTATTATATATATGTAGCTAGAAAAATAAGCTCTATGATATCTTCAGTTGCTCTGTGACACGTCCAATTCTTATCTTACTTTAAGATGATTAAACGTGAAAGGTTCATTTTGTTGTATGAGAAAGCTTTGTGAAGGGCAGACTTTAAGATGGTTTTAAGATAAAAAGGTTTTGTGAAGGATTCTGTTTAAAGTTAAAAACATTTTCAAAATTTTCCTAAACAAATTGCTGGTTAATGACCTATACCTGCACACTTTCAAATATATTTTTCATACACAGAAAACACTAACATAATTTTAAATTAGCTACAAGTAACAAGAACAAATTTTACATTATTCTTAATAGAGAAAACTAACACATTGATTATGTTCAAAAGAATAACTTAAGTTTTAACAAGGTTGGCATCCCCCCCCCCCCCATAGAAATTAACATATGTAGCAGAATTTTTGCTTCATTTTTTTCTACATTTCACAATTATGTAACAGAATTAACATTCAAACAAGACAATTTTTTCCTGGTTTTTCCCATCTCCAGGGAAAAAAAAAAAGAATCTTAATATAAAACTATTATTATGTAAGGGGAAAAAATCATGTGCTTGTTTGTAAATTGCCCCAATTATCATTAGCATGGATTTATGCTTTTTATGGAATGTAACTTGAAAAATCTGTTTCAAAATATAATTATGTAACATAACTATTAACTGACCACCAAATTAAAATGTTATACCATATAAATCAGCAACAAACAATATTATCTGTATTCAAAAGAACTTATGAAAAATTTTGAACATACCATACACAGAATTTATGATTTTCAACTAAAAATTGTGTTTGACAGAAGAGTAAGAATTTCATCAAATTATCAAAAGTATTTTCCATATTTGTAAAAGACTGAAAAAAAACCCCAAACGTTTAGCATACAGGATCAAGTGTTTATGTATGTTTTCACCCTCACACCAATGGTTGTGAAAGGAAGAACATGTCTTGGTTTAATGCATTAATACAAATGAGAACATCAAATTTTATATTTAAATTATGAAAAACACATGACAGAAAAAGATGATTCAGCAAAGTTGACACTAATGCAGACAACTTTGGCATGTGTTTTGTGTTCAACTTTTTGCATTTGTACTATAATGCAAGGATTTCCATTATCTATTATTCACAGTGTGCAACTTTTGTACTGTTAAACCACTCTTAAAAGACGGACCTTGGCATGCTGCCAAAAAAATAGACCCATCCGAAGGGAGGGAAGCTTTATATTAGGAGGAGACAAAATTCAGGTTTCCCTTATCTTGCCTGACCGCTTGTCATTTCTTCACTGGCTGTTCTTGTACTACTAGTAGGGGAGACTCCCTTTCATTACCTCGATCCCTATTATGAAGAATAGACTGGTCATATTTGGACCTGTTACTCACGTGACCAGTCTTTAAAGCTTGGCTGAGCAGTACAGTTGTTTTATAAAAGTGCTTCTGTAAAATCAATATATATATGTTAGTGAAGCTTTGACCTGATATCCTCTGCATGCTTTTAATGTCTTTCATGCAAAGCTCTTGTTTAATTAACTATAAGGCTCAATTATAAGTACTATCAAGGGTGCTTTGATATTATATTTTGTATTTTAATATCAAGTATATAATAAGATAACATTACAATAATTGTTGTATTTCATTTTCAGAAATAATTTCAGCTATCAAAGGAATAAAAAGTGACATAAATAAAAGATAAAATGTGTCAGGTAAAACAAAACACCAACATTAATAATGTCAGAAACAAAAATACCTTATTTAATGTTTTCACAGCTGCAAATCTAAGGGATGGTTTAGATGAAGCACAGAATATTTGCAAAACAGAAACAGCTGGTGCTAATTCTCTTGGAGTGGTAGCCCTCAAATTAACTATTGCATGAGCCGCTTCATAGACAACCATTTCGGACTTATGTCGCAAGCAAGCTTGAATATAGTCAAAATGTGGACTGTCTATTCTAGAAGAAGAAAATCTAAATTCAACAGAAGGAAGTAAAGTTAAAAATAAATAAAATTGCATGACATATATAAATATATGCAACTCCAATTATAAAATAAGGTGCCAAGTCAGTCTGAGGCTGCTAATTCCAGTAACAGCCAATGTGAAAATACATAAATATGATTTAAAAAATAAAAAGTGCCCAGTTAACCCATTTTCGGCCAAGCACAGAAATTTTATAAAATGTGGTATTATTTGCATAGAAATTTGCTTAAATTACATTCATTAAGACATCAAAAAAGTTTCATGCATGAAAAATATTTTATTTAATTTGATGTTACCATTATTAATTTATTATTATTAGTTTATTATTAAATTTAAATAAAAATTTTTAAGTTTTCTTATGGCATTTGTTGTATTTTTATTTTATTTACAGAACTTGCAACTTTACTCCATTATAAAAACATATGATTAATCTCAAGTGGAATAATTATACATTTTCAAAAAGTCGAATTTGTCATTAACAGTTTCAAGTAAAAAACCAGCGTATTTTGAAAATTTCTCAACAGAAAGTGATTACTTCAATTGAATTACTAATATTTTATAGATGTCTCCAGAACCCTTAAAAATAGCAGAAAAATAAAATTAGCGAAAAATATACGTCACAGTGTTAATAAAAAAATATTTATTGAAATGGTGCGTTTACGCACCTTTGGCCGAAAATGGGTTAAACTGATGGCATTGAGCTCACAGGCTATTCCCACTAATGGTATATTATACCCTTATTTCAAAGAATTACGCCCCTCGAAAAATAAAGAAATCGACAACAAACCTGTATATCAAATTTGAAGCAAATCAGATAATTAGATATGGAAAATTCTGCACAAAAACAGCAAAAAAATTTTGAAAAGGCAAACTGTACACAAACTATCTTACCAGCATTTTACCCTGGATTTTCTTCAGTAGATGCCAATGTCTTTTTTTTTTTTTTTTTTTTTTTTGTTTATTAAAAAACTTGGACATTATTTAAACTTTTTAAAGGAGTTTATAATAAGCAATAAACTACAGTCAATTAGATTTTCAAATCAAGAAAATGATTCTTAACTTTTTGAATTTAGGTATAGGCAAAATGATTTTTAAGTGATCCCTCTCAGATGGGCAAAGCCTGCTTATATACTGCCGAAGGCAGTGAATGTTATCTCAGAACTGATCCTCTTGATGGACAAAGCCTGGCCAGTAAGGATAAATTAGTGTAGAATAAATTAAAGGTGCTCATTCTTTCTAAAAAATTCTGAAGTATTTATTCTCTGCAATTAGTTTCAGTAGAAAGTTGAATGCAAATTCTTGTTATAAGTCTTAAAATTTTGTAAAAAAAGATCCATCTTATAGAAAAAGAATTTTGTAAAAGGTTTTGTTTTAAGATTAAAAAAAATTTTTTGGGGGGAAGTTTTTAAATGAAGAAACATGTGAAGGATCTTTCTTTAAGATGGGAAAAAAAAAGGGGGGGGGGAACTCGTTAAGGGCCCCAAGTTCTTCTAAAATAGATCTTTGATAGCATCTCATTTAAGTTGTTTTAAAATCTTTATTGCTACATTAATAAAATTAATCCACTTTAAACAAATTTCACATTCACATAAATTGATTATAAGAATTAATAAGTGAAAAATACTGTCATAATGCTGAAATTTATGATTTTTTTAAAATTTCTATTCAAATCTAAAAAAGGATGGATGAGAAGATATATCAAAATAGTTTTCTGAATCTTTTGAGCAGATTTATTAAATTTTGTGCATATTTTAGAAATAAAAATCTTGTAAACTTCAAGACAAAAGCTAATAAATAACTATTTTGCCTGATCAAGAAACATGTATAATAGTAAAAAATCATTAGTTCTTAATAATTATGTTAGCTTCTTAGATTGTTAGTTCTTAAAATTTTAATAGTTAGCTTGAATTCATTAGTTAAAACCTTTTCCGGATTTATCTACCATTATATTTCCCACAGGTATTCTTACAATTCACCAATCAGTTAGTCTTAAAAAAAAAATTAAAAAATGCAAAAAATACAAAATTACAATTGTTACTTCAAAATTAATCTATAGTCTTATATATATATATATATATATATATATATATATATATATATATATATATATATATATATATATATATATATATATCATGGAATAGTGCACAGAAATGTAAAGAATAATAAAATAGAAAAAAAAAAAAAAAAACTAAGTAAGTCAAACTTTTCATAAAACTAACCCTATGAGTTAGTGCAGAAAAAAAAATCTATATGGGGAATTAGCAAGTTCAAAATCACTTCTAACTATAAATGATTAAAGATAAGAAGAATTAAATTACATACCCAGCATCATCTTCTTCAATCAATTTACTAGCTATTCGAATCTAAAAAAAAAAAAAAAAAAGAAGCTTTTATTAGTATTCTTAAAAATTCACCATTAATATGTATCAAAAGTATTTTCATTTTTTGAATGCTTTTATACAAAAGCATAATTTCTCACCCCTACTGTTGAACATAAAATGTTATTTAAGAGGATACACATTCCTCTATATTCTATAATCATACAGGCATCTTTCTTTCATTTTTAGGTCACATAAAGAGTGAAACAAATGTTGAGATTTTATGCATCATAAGGAATGGTTTTAAACTAGGCCTTAAAACCAATAAAGCTATTCCCAAAACTTGTGCAGTTTGAGGACAGGACAAGAGTAGTGTCCGGACAGTTCAAAACAAATTTGAATGTTTTAAAGGAAGGGGCCCTCAGCCTTGAAATCAAACAACCAGGAGCGACAGGTGAATTTTGACCAGTTGAAAAGAGAGAAAAAAAAGTGTACATTCTCCACAATCAATTTTGATGCTAAAAATTAACAAAACTACATATTCAACAATTATTAATGTTTGAATGTGTAGTTTTGTTAATTTTTAGCATCAAAATTGATTGTGGAGAATGGATTATCTTCTTTTTTTTTTTTCTTCAACTGGTCAAAATTCACCTGTCACTTCCAAGTTTGATTTCAAGGTCCCCTTCTTTAAAACGTTTGGATTTGTTTTGAACTTTGGATTTATTTTGTTTCTGGATATTAGTCCAGAAAGACTTCAAGGCACAAAATCTTCATTGACAGCGACTGCGGCGGTTACTTTTTTTTTAATATAGAGAGATACTACATATAAACATATGAATGATAAAAGCTTGTAATAAAAAAAGAATTCAATACTTACTAGAAAGCAAACTGCATAAGGTGACTTCAATGTGAATCGTGTGTATTTGGTAAGAAGCTTAGAAATGGCCAGTTTATCATTTTTGCGTATTTGATATAATAAGCCAAGAGCATGATACTGAAAAGAAGATACAACTTTAACAACTGATATCAGTAGGATAAAATACATTCAACATTCTGAAAAAAGTTTTGTAAATGATAAAAATGTTCTACACTACAACTGTTAAAAGTTACATTGAAAGAGGCGATTTAGAACCCTTTGAGCAATAAATTTTATTTAATAAAATGCAGCTCATTTCTAAAAGGTATCTATAAGATTTTTTTTTTTTTTTTTTTTTTTAATTGAATAAAATTTCTAGTTCAAAATAATATCAGGGATGCCACTCAGAAAATAACAAAAAAGAGGAAATTAATTATGAATGGAGTAAAATTTATGACATTTAAAAAAATAATAACATTTACACGTTAATTTTATAAATTACATTGCACTAAATGTAAAATGAATTACACTGGCAAATTTGTTATGTAAAAATATTTTATAATATTTTCTGTAATAAATATAATGCATTGTCAAAGCTGATTTCTGAACGAAACGACTACCAGTCAACTTGTACAATTTTGTACTACATTAGCATTCTTTCACCAAATGTAGAGTTTTGTTTCCATGTATTCTAATCGGAAGCAAATAATGTAAGAAAATTAAATAGTTAACAATCATTTTTATACGAACAGAAAACCATAACTTTAATCAAATTCAATAGCAAGATATCTTTTAATTACTTTACTAACAAAACAACAGTATTCACATTTTATGAAATTTATTTTAAATTTTTAGAAATGGTAAATTAATGCAATATATAAATTTCTCGCCTTTGTTGCATACTTTTATACAAAGAAATTTCTTTGAATAACTCTCCTTGAACAATTTTTTTTTTTTTTTTTTTTTTTTAGGTAAAGCCATAAATTGCACAAATAATTTAATAAAGTATTGTACTAAGATTTAATGTGCAATCCAACACCAGTTAACATAAATCATGAATGTAGGCATAAACAAAACACACAGAGATGGATCTGTTGTCTCAGGAGTTGAGTTGAACTGACCTTGTCTGGTAAGGAGCGAGAAAACGTAAGTCACATCTTCAAAATGATGTTAAAAAGATGCATTCTTTAACCAATCAATGGTGACAATCTACAGTTTCGCTCAAAATCAATCAAACAACAATCTGATCCAGATTGCAATACTTGTTTATCGAACAATTGCTGAAAATATCACATTTTTATGAGATTTTCTTATGTTATTTAAAAAAAAATACGATAATAAAATTCAACTTTAAGAGATATTGAAAAAAAAAACAAAAACAGTACATATATTTTTCTGTTGAAAAGAACTGTTGAAATAGTAGGAAAAGAATTAAAAAAGACGATGTAAGTGTAAAAGAAGTATCAAAAGTATAAATTTTACACCTAAAGCGCAAAACTTGGCAGGTAAACACAATGTTTTGAAAATAAATATCAAACATCACGATATTTTGAAAATAAATATCTGATGTATATCAAGACAAGATACATGTCCATTGATATATATCACCAAACCCTGATGCAAGCTTTAACACATACAGATACTGTAAAGATTGCGAACTATAAAAAACAGGCATTTATGAAATTAAAGGAAAAAAAAAACCATATTAGAAATAATGATTCTTTATACTCTCCTTACTTATTTGAGATACTCAAAAATTGTTTTATATAAGAAGATTGATAGAAAAAAAAAACACACGATTTCTTTTTACAAAATTTATAAGTTAGCAGAAATTGATTAATAAAGCTTAAATGATGCATAAAATAAAGACAAAGAAGAAATTTATAATGCAGTGTATTTTCATTGCATCTTCCAATTTAAGGAAACTTTTTTAAAAGAAAGACATTGTAATGAAAAAGTTACACTGTCAGAAGAGAATTGTTCCTTCAACCGGAGCATCATTTCAGATTTTGCTTGGAGGGACCAATGTTTCGTTGGATAAAATGAATCAAGATTTTCTGCCCCCTTGAAATAAAACTATTTTTTGTATTTAATTTTGATACCTATTTTCAAAAGAATGTTTCCGTTGTTATAATTTATTTACATGCAATTATTAATAAATTGGTAGTAACAAATGGAAACACTCAAATAATAAGAAAGTAAAAATAACACAAGTCAAATTCAGAGGAAGTGGATACTGCTCTACCCCATCCTGCTTAAATGACATCCCTATTCACCAACAAAGCAGGAATGCAACAGAGCATAGCAAATAAAAGTTTATGCTTCAGTAACATCTTAAACTTTAATATATTAGCAGCTACAGTACATGAACTGTATGCATGGAAATAAATAACGGGATGAATAAAATATTTTTTTAAAGTATAACATAGAATTAAGAACAATTTTGAACAAAGAGCGAAAATACTAACCTGGACCATCATATTATCAGAGTTAACTGCTTCTTGAGCTTCATTTACCCATCTTTTAACAACATCTGGACTTGTCTTCATTAAGTGCTAAAGGGAATTAAAAAAAAAACTTATTACTATAAAGTAGATTGCAACAAAACTTTCTGATGTAATTTCACTAAGATAATCACACTTTATTAATGATTAAAAGTAGTTGTATAAAACAATAAATAGAGAATTTACAAGAAATATTGTGATTAGAGATTAGGAGAAGAAGGCAAATCTTAAAAACACAGACATAGTAAAATGAAGTACTTTTTTTTTCTAATATGATGTAAGAGTAACTTTGCTTTTTAAAACGGCTCGAGTCCTATTTGAAAGTGATACACACAAGTCCTGGAGATGGACAATAATATGCAATATCATCACTATTCTTTTAAGAAGAAATATTTGCCTTGTTATGTAGGAGACTTTCAGGCAGAGGACTGTAACTAATTTTCAAAAACTAAGTTACTAAGTTAAGTGTATGAGTGAAAGTCATAAAATTCCACAGGATAGAAATATAGTAATATGCTTTCACAACTCTCTGATAAGATGTATATAACCCATGTTTAATGTACGTAACAATATATAACTAAACAGATGACCACAACATTCTTATAGATGTGTATGTATGGGCATATTCAATTTAACTAAATTATTTATGACTAAGGTATTTTTATTTTGTCACTAAGGTTTCCAGCCAGCACACTGCTGCCTGCAGTGTTTTTATGGTGCAGACTCTCAGATTAATGACTATATATAATATATTACATATATTATACACACACACACACACGTAGAGCCGAGCCTACTTACTGTGAGATCACATGCAGTGAAGTATCAGGCAATTTTTTTGTTCTATCCCTTTGGATCGCCAATACTTTAATAATGTTAAAGAGATCA
The DNA here is from genome assembly GCA_963931845.1 of Maratus michaelseni. Classification (NCBI taxonomy): domain Eukaryota; kingdom Metazoa; phylum Arthropoda; class Arachnida; order Araneae; family Salticidae; genus Maratus; species Maratus michaelseni. Next base: position 381,077,419 of record OZ007590.1, on the reverse strand, counting down.
CTAACAACAAAAAATTGAAAATGCAGGGTAGTACTAGCCCAGGAAATATTTCAGGACATACTTTTTACGATATATATTTCAGAACACATTTGATTGAAAACCAAACCGAAAAAACCCTTAACTCCCTGTTCAATACATTTTATTATTGTAAAAAGTACACTATATACACAATTTTTTTGTTGTAAAAGTGTACATTTAAAAGAAAAGTAATTTTACCAGAACGCTTTGACCAAGCTGCTAAAAGACTGCAATTTTTGCATTACTGAAAGACAAAAAATCTCGATTTTTTTTCCTTCACTGAACGACGAAAATTGCAAAAGATTTTTTATAACTGACTGGTAAAAATTGTGATTTTTTTGTGACTGGCAGACAAAAATAGCAAACTTTTTTTAATGACTAATCGATAAAAAATATGATTTTTGGTAATTGATCATCAAAAATTGAGATTTTTTTTTTTTTTTTTTTTGCAAATTGACGAAAATCACTATTTTTAATGATAGACTGAAGAAAATTGCAACTTTCGTGATCGTTTTGCATCAATAAAAAGGTACACCTACCCCCTATTTGATGATTTCAAATACCAATATAGAACAAAACTTGCAAAATTTCAGGACGTTTTTTTTTTTTTTTCAGGAATATCAGGACAAGTACTACCCCTGAAAATGTTATTAACAGATATTGCAAAAAATGAAATATAGGAAGACCAAAGGTTTGAGAAACGAAGGGACAAACCCATTTTTTCTTGGAATGTGGCAAATTTCACTCCTGAGAGTGAAACTATAATCAGGAGTTGTTTTGACCTTGAATTTGTATGTGTAATGATAACATTCGTTGTGATTTTTTGTTACCTTTCAATGCAAGACCAAAAAGTTGGCTCTTTTAAGTGTTCTTAGACGATGAGGGATTAAAAGAAAGAAAATGTTTGTTGTTAGAACCAAGATCTAAATAAAACTGATTGATGAAGGTGGAATAGAAAAAAGCAATATTGCAAAGAAATTCAGGATTCCAGCTAACTCTTTAATAAGCAGTTTTAAAGAATAAAAGTGATACATTAAAAACATATTATGAAAGCTTTATTGTCTCCGACAGAACAATTTTGTTTTTCAACGTATGGCGTTTAAAAATGTCTTTTAAAGTGGTAAGAGAAAAAGTAAGAGAAAAAATTCTATTAATGGACCTATTTTGAAGGAAAACAATGATGAAATTTGCTAAGAATTTTGTTGGAGGTAATGGATGGCTACAATGCTTTCAGGATCACCATGCAAATCTTTTTAAAACTGTAAGTGGAGAAAATGCACAAGTAGAAAACTCAGCTATCAAAGAATGGTTGAAAAGTAAAGACAATTTAATTAAACAATTTAAAATGTTTACAATGCTAAGAATCCTCACTGTCTCAAAAATGTTGAATTACCTGTCAAATATCAAAATAACCAAAACATGTGGATGACTTCAGAAATTTTCAACGAATGGCTGAAGGAATTTGATAATGACTTGTTAAAGCAGAATAGGCATAGTTTGCTTTTGATAACTGCACCATCCCTAAAGCAAACATCCAGCTTAAAAACATTACACTACATCGTTTTCTGCCAAATACCACATCAAAAATCCAACCTTTAGGTATGGACATAATAAAATGTATCAAATGGAAATATAGAATGAAGATAATCCAACGACTTTTACTGAACCTTGAATTGTATTAGAATTTTGCTGGCGATGTAAAAATCTAATACAAATTTCCAGAAGAGCGGCAGAGTTTAGCGATCGGAATGCTTTCCTCAGCTGCCAAGCAACAAGAGACAACCACTCTCATTTGCTAGACAGGAATCGTGTGGCTGTTTCGGAATGAGAGAGGATCTGGAAAAGTACTCATTTCTGGTCTGAATTATGTGAAGTGAAGGTTGCTTTCTGAAGGGAAAAAAAGAGCCCCTGCTGATACATAGGTCTTGCTTGGCCTCACAGCATTAGTTATGTTTATGGTCTGGAGGTTAACAGCTTTTATTTTGGCACCTCAACATACTTCAAACTGTGAATTTGATTGGTATTGCATCGCTGAATGATCTTCATTTTCACATTGTTTTTTCTTTATTATCCCAAAAATGGGTTATTAATTTCAGTTCCATAAAAAACTGTATTCTTCAAAAATTACTTCATCAGTTAAAACTTTGTCGACATCTTCATGGAAATTTATCTTGGTTGCTCAGCATCCTACGTAAATAATAATTGCTTCTTCTAGCCTTTGACTGTAAATGTTTTCATATAAATTCTTATTCGCTCATAATTTCAGTGAGTGAAAATGCAATCTTCAAGCATTAATCATGTGCAACATCGAATAAGAGCAAGTTCTGTGCTCATTTCTATGTGAATGTAAATAATATCTCTAAATCTTCAAATTAAAAATCAATTCTGCTCAACTTATACTATGAACTTCCACTTGATATGTTTCATGTGTACATATTAGACTTTTCTTACATTTCAACGGACTAAAAGGACAATCAAATAACGGACATAACTATTTCTACTATAACATATCAAGCATATCATGTTTTTATTTGCATACCATGCAAATTTATATATAAATTTTAAGAACAATCTAATAATGGACATCACAGCTTCTATCATAATATTTATAAATTTTAAGAACAGTCTGGTGATGGACATTTGTTCTTTAACCAACAATCTATTTTACATAAGTAATCTTCTCTATAATAGCATTGATGTTAGATAAGTATTCTGCAAATACAATATTTTTTGTTTACAGTGGGATCCCTATTCTATTTACATAATAACTGATGTAATATATCAAGTTGATTAAATAAAAAAAAAATTATTTTGAATAATATTCAATTTATTGTGTACATAACAGAAACACACATTCAAGTGGGATGAGCATTTTCTTATATTTTTTTCAATTTATATGTCTCCTAATAGATAATTTTCATACTCTAAAGTTTATTCAGTTATTTTCCCTTAAGTCTTATTTTTCTAATTGATTTTGGCAAAGAATAAAAGTATTGGTTGATATCACTACATTTAATAGTATTTTAAAGTAAAATTTTTGATTTGCTTCAAACATTACATTTATTCTAAATTTTAACACAATGCTTATGACATTGTTGATCATTATTATATGTATATCACTTTTATCTAGTTTTGATATGTGGGAGTGAAAGGTTGGATATTACATTGAATTTTATTCTTTGTTCTTGTTTGGTATCTACAAATCGTGCCATATTTATATTTGTAATATTAAATTTTATGAATATTTCTCTTTTAACTTTAATCTCTGGCTCTTCACTCCAGCATACCATTACATTCCACAACAAACTTTTATAGAATTAGAAGCAACACAAATGAACTTTGCTTATTTTATAAGCAGTTTCTTTTATTTGGAAAAATCTTTCAGTTATATCTTGTGGATGCATTAATACACTCTGACATTAATGCTCTCTGACCGCTTATCTCACAATTTCCAAGGGCAAGACACATGTAGAAAAAATTATATAATACACAATTTTTTTAGCAATTTTGTTTTAAAAATTTCACAGTCAAAGGATGAAAATGCAAATGATAAATTTACTACATATTTCAAATATGTAATAATGGAGGAGATACTGGTCAATTGCATATTGGTTGGAAGTATTTTGAAAAAAAAAAAAAAAAAAAAAGCAGTCAGAGGATTAAATATATGAAATAAACAAAAAATATCAAATGACTATGCTATGATTAACATAATAAATCATATTATTTGATAAAAATGAATGAAATTCTCTTAAAAAGTATACTTACTAAAGATGATACAACGGCAGCACTGGAAACAGAGCTATTTTTATCCACTATGGCTTGTTTCATGTATCGTTCTATAGCCTGAAGCATACCACCCTGAAAGAAGTTCATAAAATAAAATTTAGACAATTTGAATATAATCCAAACATACTTTTAATTAAAATGTGGTAATAAAATGGGAGGAAACCAGTGTCACAGGTGAAAACAATATTTAATTGAAAAGTCTAAACAATCTTTGGTATTTAATATATTTTTTAGTTGCCCACTGACAACAACAAAAAAGCATTTTTATATGAAAAATACCAATTATTCAAATAAAGTCATGGAATTTATTAAAAGTAATGCTTTTGTATTAGCTACAAACCAGAAGTTTGTAGGCGAAGGAATCGTCGATATTTAACAACCAAACTTAAGTACGTTGTCTTCTTTTACATTAACTTACTTTCGAATAAAATGAAAATATGAAAGTGAAAACAATAATACATGCTAACTATAATAATAAAGTGGACTATATCAATGTATTTAATTACCAGTTTAAGCCCTCATGCATGGTTTTTAAATACCAAACACATGAACAGGAATCATTGCAAAAAAAGAATTATAAAATTATTTTCTGATAATATGATGTTGATGGTGCCTTTGACAATTAACAGATAATTAGTTTCTGTAGAATCTAACATTGCTGAGAACTTTAAGGTTTTGGTTCATCTTCTTTATAATTTTTTTTTAGCTTAAAATATTTTAAAAATTGCATAAATAATTACATTTTAACTGTGGATTTGGAGATTTCATTAGATAGCTTTATTTAAAATCTTATAAAAGCTGCATTATAATCTATACTATTAAAATCCGTTCGCGTATCTATGTAACCCCAAAAACTCTGAAACCACTGGGTGCCGGGCTACGAAATTTTGCACACGTGTTGCTGGTAGGGGGCCCCATGAACGACTGGGGCAAAAAATTTGAAAATTTTAAATGGATTTTTGACAGATTAAATATCAATTAAAATCCATCTACAAAGAGATCTCATCAAAAGTACGCTTTTTTATCTTCGGTTGGTTGGTTGCATAAAATCTCTGCAGAGGTCATTAAATAAATCAAGATCATTGCAATTGCAAGTCGAGTGTTTAAAATCAATGGATCACAGATTATATGACATGTAGAGACAATCAACTTAATTATTAACGTTACCAAATGCTAAAATCTTAATTTTAAAGGATTTTATCGACTTAATGAATGATAATTAGCTGGGTTTAATGGTTTTTTTACATGACATATATTAGTATGATAGACCAGAGATTATTAATACAGAAAACTTTATTTAACAGATTATTTCTTAAATTTGCGGGGATAGACCGATGTGGGGGTAAACGACTTTTTATTGAATATCACATTTATTTTACATGACCGTGCATCACCTGGTGGCAGCTTTTTCATTAATTTACCCTCCTTATTAATAAATCCTAATCCACTGCTTTGATTTCAATAGAACTAATTATATTTAACAAATTTAACATTTTTAGCTTCACCCGTAACGTTTAATCGCTGTTTTATATAGATAATACCGCTATTTTAGAATAACAGTTTTCGTAAAAATTAAATTTACGTTCCTAATAAAAGTGCAGAGCCCATATTCAGTTGATATATACCAACAGTCAAAGTTAGTGATTTGTTGCTGAGCACTTGACTGTGCGCCTCCTCGCAGGTAATTATTTAATTGTGCTTAGTTATTACTTTTTTAAAAAAATAAAGAAAAATTTGTATCATGAACATCAACAAAACTTTTTATTCTATTTATTCCCTTACTTCAAAGATATTGTTTTATCGTCTGCTGCCATAGCAACATAAAAAATTAAATTTCATTAAAAAAAATGCACAGTAGTAGAAAATTATTTTTCTAAATCGAATAGTTATTGAACAATTCAACGCTTTAATGGAGGATTTCATATTTCTTATTTAGATATTTTACAATTGTTTGTTGTCATTTCGTTTTTAATGCTAGGTTTCGTTTCATATTCGATTATTATTATGTCTATTTGATGTGAATTTTTTTAGTACTACTACTTTTTACTAAGGATTTTTGGTTGTGTAAATACTGATTTTTAAGACACATAACACATTTTTATATTCATAAACTTTAGTTTGGTTAGTCTGATTTTTATTTTTAATTTTTGTTTTAGAATTAAATTCATGAACTCCCGTGCGTAGAACGGGTTTAACAGCTAGTTTTTATTAAATACTGTCAAAATTTTAATAGAAAAACTGAAAATTTAATAAATATTGCTTTATTTTAGTTTTAATTGATATAAAAAAGTACAAACAACAAAGTTGAAAAGTTATAAATTATACTGTTCAACAAGTAATAGTCACCTGAAAATGTTTTTTTTTTAAATTAATTTATTAAGTTTTCCCACAGGTTCAACTAAAAGTTAAGTTGTAACAAAGGAATGAAGTGAGCATTAAAAACAGTGATTTAATGTAGATTTATAAACTTACATCAGTAATGGTACAAAGAGCTCTGATCGCTGCAGGTCTATACTGATCTTCCTGAAAAAAGAAAATAAATAATAAAATTTAAAAGAATTAAAAAGTGGACCATTGTATAATAGCCAATAAAAAAATATAACTTACCTTACCAGTCATATCTTTAGTTAAACTGAAAGAAGAAAATATTTGAAAAATGGAAAACTCATAAAATGCAACACATATGTATGTTATACATTATCTATATTTAAATTACTGTTAAGATATCTAATTACAATCCTGAAATATGACAAAGAACCTTAAAGTGGCAAATTTAATTCTGAAATAAATCTTTTATTCACTTTATGTCACTATTTATACTGATTTTCATTATTTCATTTAATTTCATCACATTGCAAATCTCAGTGGAGGCTATGTTTAGACTATTTTGTGTTTATTATTTTAAAACAGAATAAGGTATGGGATAAATGTACAATGCTAATAAGACACATTTGGCATATTCCTGGATTGTAGCATAAATATTAATACAAAAAAATGAAATATTCTCATACTTTTATGAGAAAATACAGAGATTTAAAATCTTATTATTGATTTCAATTTAAAATTTTTATTTTTAACTGAGTGAAGATATGATAAAATATGATATTATCATCAGCAAACTGGAGTGCAAGATAAAATAGTTTAGCTAATAATAACAAGTTGGAAATTGTATATTAAACATGACAAATGAGGTGTGCTCGTTTTATAACTAGTTTCACAATGTAAAAATATCATTCTTATCATTTCAGTGAAATTAATTATATCGCCTGCTATGAGCGAAATAAGCATGCCTTTTTTAAATTATTATTACGTCTGCCATGCTTACAAAGGTAGTTTTTTTTTCTACACCAGACAGCGCTGCAAAATTTACCATGGAGACCTTGCTTCGCGAATGATTACGTCCATGGTTTAATATTTTTATGACTCAAAATGAATGAATCTCCCATGTTTATTAACTCTAATGGATTGAGATATTCAGCTGTTAACCTAATTTCAACTGAAGTTATCTCAGAATCTATACATTTTTTGAATGTAACTCGTCACTCAAGCAAACAATTTTTTTGAACAATCTTTCTAAAAATGTAACTTTTACACAATTTCTTTTGGAAAAATAATTTTAAATAAAAATGGCCACTTGGCATATGGAAAAAGATGTGGTCAGCCCGTATTTGTTTTCCTCAGTCGCATGACTTGCGCTTTTATCATACAGATTATGTAAGATAGGATTTAATAGAAAAAGAAAAATTTTATTAATATCTTTTTAAGTTTTGATTTGAAATGACTCGACAAAATTCTACAACCATAATACATATTAAATTTCAAACCATTCGGTTAGATAATTTTTGCGCTGTTATATGCGGACGGACCAGACAACGACTATAGGTGCTATGTATATATATAATTATGAACGCACCTAAAACAATTTCAATTGCGAAATGCAGTATACACTTCACCTTATGCAATATCACCTTACATAGCAGGTGATGGGAGACAAGAAAAAAGAAAGAAAAATCATGCATCAAGCATTATGAAATATTTTCCAACACTTCCAGAGTGCTGTAATGAAACTTCTTCATTTAATAAAGTGGAAGAAGATCTCTAAGTAAGCAATTTAGAAAACGTATAACACATTTGAAAACCTTATTTCTGCAATTAGCATCCACAGTCGGAAAGGTAGTTGAATTTTTCTGTGCAGCTCTCTATATGATCTACAGGGTAATTCCATGATAACTTACGTTACATTTAGAATAATTGACTTCAGTAATTTTAGTAATATAACACTAAAAAACATTCAAAATGTAATGTTTATATGATTAGTTAATTAAACTCAACAATGCTAAATTTGGATAAAAATTACTTAAATTTAGTAATATTTTTTGAACGCTAAAAATTATATTTACTATGGTAACTTACGTTTCTGAAAAAAAATAATGTAAGTTACCATAATAAATATAATGGTCATTGTTCAAAATATAGCACTAAAGGTAGGTAATTTTCATCCAAATTTCGCTTTGGATAGGTTTAATTAACAAATCATATCAACATTACATTTTCAATATTTTTTGGCGTTATATTATGAAAACTACTAAAGAAAATTATTGTAAATGTAACGTAAGTTGCCATGGAATGACCCTACAGATTTGTATATGTACTACATAGTATGCTAAATCAGGGGTCGGAAGTAGCACCCTACAAGTAGCGAAACTACTGTAGCCGCTACTTTTTATAGTAGTTTGTAGTGTAGCGCGCTACATTTTTTATAATATAGTGTAACGAGTAGCGCGATACAAAAAATCCGTAGTTTGTAGCGAGAACCGACCCTACTTTTAACGCTACTTCAGGGGTAGGTAATGTACCATTCTGCAAATCACGTTGCCAAAATTTACTTCTTTGGTGCAAAATTTGTTCTGCTCAACAATTTGCGAATCTCAGTTGCAGCGTATAGCAACGTATCGCATGAAGTGATATATTTTTCCCGTTGATACTTGCTGCTAAAATCAAGTACTAATCTACCAAATGAATTAATTTTCTTGCTGACAACACTTGTCTATTTATTTATTAAGATTTATTTATTATTTGAATCTAGAGTTGTTTTCCTGTAATTTTCTAGATTATAATCTCTCTCGTAATTTTGCAAATAAATTTAATGTGTGTATAAATTCCAATTTGGAGACAAACACAAAACATTTCAATTTCTAGTGTAAATGGAACCCTTTGACAAAATGTGAAACTAGCGAAGTAGTTACTACTTTTGAAAAGTAGTTTGTAGTCGCTACTTTTTAAAACAAGTAGTTGTAGTTAACTACATTTTTGATAAAGTAGTTGTAGTTCGCTACAATAAAAAAGTAGTTTTTCCGACTCCTGGCTAAAATTTAATTCAGTAAGAAAACTCGTAACAGTTGAAATCTCACCTTAAGTAATTTCCGTCAATAGAATGGAAATGCACAATTATTTTAATACAGAACTGTATATTAACTATAGATTTTTATACACACCACATATTAAATTTAATTTAATCCAGATATAAAAAAAAGTAGCATAACTAAAAAGTACTTCCAGAAATAACAATTTATAGACAGCAATGTATCCAGTTCTTTGCCTAGCCCTCTTTATATGAATTTATGTTCTACAAACATCTTTTAGAATACTAAATATAGTTCAACTGGAAAATGCATAACACAATTGAAAACCACCTTTAAGCAATTCATGCCTATAGAGAGTAATACTTATGAATTCTTTTTTGTAGCCCTATATATGATTAACAGAATTTATAATATACACTATGTAATATGCAAAAATTTAACTTAATGATGCATACCATAACTGAAAACATACTGCCAACAATTATCATTTGTAGACAGTACTCTAACTTAAATCTTTGGTGTCTTCCTGTAAATAAACAATAAATGCTACGCACACCATATTCTAGAGTAAGCATTTTGTAGTGCACTTCAGTAATGCAGATCAAATTCATTATGTTTGGAATAATGTAACATTAAAATAGACTACGAATGATTTTTTCCTCATAGACCCTAACATAATGGCATACTTTTGAGAATTCTATAAACGAAATATAAATACTAGACACTCCATTGTCTGTAAGGAATGTGTTATATTAAACTGCAATAACATATACCAAGTACATGATAATCTATATATATATTTCTCTTACGTGGCGCGGAAATAAGGCTGAATTTCTAGCTTATCGATGGCAACGACCGTAGTTTCCAGCTCCAATATGGCGGCCATTGTGACAGAAGTAAAACTTAAACTAGCAATTATTAAAAATAAAATAACATGTACGTAGTCCAAAGCGTTTGAGATGATTCCTTATTTTAATTATGAGTAATATCGTTAATTCCAAATGAATTCTCAACTCTTACTTAGAATTTATTTACGAATTTCTCTTGCACAAAAACCGGAGAGAATGAAAATATCAACTGTTTAGATTGCACGTGCTGCCATCTGTTACTGTCTTGAAGAAGTAAAAAATAATTTATTTTCCATATTATAGAAGCAATGAGTTTTAAACTAATTGTTTTTCCGAGATCTTTTTTCATAGTATTTAAATGATTTATGTGCATTGGTAGCACCAATATAAATGCATTTTTAATTCTACTTTCAACGAAGTTTTCAATTACTTTTTTTTAATTAAAAAAAGTTGCCAATTTCATATGTTAAAATGATTTATGATAGTACTCATTCCGGCTAGAATTGTTTGGGACCGCGTAGCGGTCTTAATATGAATTGCTTTGCAATTCACGGGGGTTGGCGAGCGTTAGCGAGTAGGGGGCTGAGCCCCCTAGTACAAGTATATTTATGTGAGTTAGAGCACAGACAGATAGCCAGACAACCAGACAAACAAAAAAGTAATATATCCAACATTTGCTATGTTAAAGGCAATTGCCAAAGTATTTATACATAACTATATAATATGATATAGTACAGATTTCCATTGATTAGTGCAGTTAATTAATCCTGTTACATTAGGTCAGGGGTCTGTCCAGACTTTTTTCACAGGATCCTGTTTTTGCGAAATTGTGAAAAGTTTTTTATATTTGTGAAAAGTCTAGTCATAATTTTGTGAATTTGAAATGATCGTTATATCCAGGTTCTTGTTTAAGAAGATATATGGATATAAAATACATATATTTTCTTTATATGTGTAAAAGTGACAGGTCAGATTTTACTTTTAAATGATTAATTTGTGAAATGTTCAGTTTAAAGATGAAAAAATTTTGTGTAAAACCTATTTTTAAGATATAGAATTTTGTGAAGGGTTCTGTTTTAGGAAAAATAGTTTTGTGAAGTGTCCTGTTTTAGGGAAAATAGTTTTGTGAAGGGTCCTGTTTTGAAATAAAAAAAATTGTGAAGGGTCCTTTAAAGGACCCAATTTTTTCCTAAACAGATCCCTGCATTAGATACTGATTGAAACATACATTGAATAGGATTAATTTCAATATATCCACTGCCAAATTTCACAAAAACCCAAAAAAGGCTTGAGCTAATTTTTAATAAGTGACGGTAAGAAACATTAAAAAGGCGATTGAGTTTAATTTTACATTACTATAATTTTTTAGGTTAATTATGTCAGCTCACTTACTATAAAGTTTCAAAAATTTATATAGTTTGATTTTAAACCTATTGTAATACAATTTTATTATGTTAAACTTGATTACATTTTTACTTCTTTAGGTGATAGCTTATCAATTATCAATAGCCTTTCTGCCTTTTGAAATAAATCCTGCTGTAACACAAAATTTGATTATCTACACCTCTGTGTATTTGCATACTTCTACTGATGTCTGGAAGTCCATCAAGTGCTGTTTCACAAATTCTAAATTTTAAAAAGGTTCTTTGATTTTATTTTTTTTTTTCAGCATTTTTTTGCAATTTCTGTTTTTAACAATTTGACACTATCTGTCTAAGAAAGAAAGAAAGAGCATAGCTTATTTTATGCTTTGCATACTGCTCAAAATTCAACCCCCCACCAGCATCTAAAAAAGTTAAATGCACTCAATGAAAATCACACTAAGCGACAGAAACCTGTATATATACAATGTTTACATAGTATGTGTATTGTTATATTATATTTATTCCAACAGGCATAACATACCACCAGTGATAAAACCATCATCGTAAATATCTCTAACTGCAAAAAGCTGTCAACATCATGTTATGTATTTAATAAATATGCACCAAATTATAGTTTTAATACAATATAGAATCAATAATCCAGAATGGCTGGGACCAGTTGTATTCTGGATAACTGGTTGGCTAATAATATTGTTATCAATGTCTAAAAATTCTTTTTACAATTCTTTTACTTTTTATGTTTACAGTGATATACAGATATGGTTATACATTTATTATTCGCATGCTTTACTGGTTCAACTGAACAGAAAAAGTCAATAAAATAACACTATTATACATAAAATAACTTTATATCAAATAACATTTAAAAGAGATTGTTACTATTTAAAAGTATATTAATAATAGCTTTTTGTTACATAATGTGCTCAGCAGTAATGTTGTCTTGCACTTTTCCCCTGCACAGGGAGAGGCAAGCAGAACTTCTTGTCAACAAAACAGTTGTATAACATTCTTTTTTTTTATTAGTAAATACAACAAGTATCATTTCAAATATACTTCTTCAACTGCAGATTGTATGTGCATATGCCAAACATTGAGGTATTCCATATTTTGGAATGAAATGATTTTATAAATCAAATGGTTTCAATAATAACTTCGTATTTTCATAAAGAAAAGAAAAAAAGATACTGTTTTGAATGAAAAAATTAAAATGTTTAAAAAATAATGATATTAAAAGGTAACCCCCACCCCCTCTAAAGTGATAATGTTACATATGCATAACCCTTTGGGCATCAAAGCAACATCCATTTGATCAGATTTGTAGAATATATGTGGATGGGGCATTGTTTCTGTTTTCAAATTAATTATTAGATTACTCAGATTAGGAATCAGATACAATCAAGATCAAAGATTAATCAGAGTTTAAAAACACAATGTATGGAATTCCTTTGAAAACAACACTTCTTGCATAAATATCAAAACACCCAACATCTAACTAAATATGCTTCTATTTCAAATCCTAGACGTTGGCATCCTGTTATACCATGTATGTGATAATGTATCAAAGAATGCAGACGTCAAACTGCTGCTGTATGGCAATATTTTCTGGAAAGATTCTGAAGTCAGTTGATTGGAAATATAATTCTGGTTAACTGTTTTTCAGATAAATGGTTCCATACTATTACTATTTTTAACGATGTTATGTATTTAAGAAATATATATTAAATTATTGTTTTGAACAATAATGGAATTGGCGAATTGACAATGATAAACACGACTGACAATTATTTATGGCAAACCATCTTCCTGGCACAAATAATATGAAAGTACCAAAAAAATATCTTGATTGTCATGGTAGTCTGTTTTTAAATTCACAAGTTATTTACAAAATGTACAAATTAAAAATTAGAAATGCAATTATTTAAATTAAGAAATTAAAACTTCATTTTTAATCATAATTATGATGTGCTATATTAATATTTACATGAGTGTATGTATGAATTAATAAATGTAATAACATACATGTATGCACATTTAAATTTAACAGTAATTTTACAAAGTAAAAGTACAAAAAGAGAGACCTGCCATGATATTTCTTCGATTTATTTGTGTTAAAAACTAATGAGGTTACTTATTTGCAGTTTTTTTTATTCCTCAATTATAATTTCATTTGTCAAAGTATAAAAATGTAGATTATGCTTCTTAATATCACCTAATTGGAAATTTAATTGTTTTGGAAACCTGTAATTCTTGACAGCCATTCAATACTTTAATGCAGGAAACAACTTACAAAAATTTAATTTTAATTTAAAAAAATCTATTTTTTTTGTAAATCATGATTATTTTACGCCTTATTGAGCACCAAGATCAATGAAAAAATTACAACTGCAGATTCAAAAGTTATTTTTCACTCTTATTTAGCCCTTTAAACAAAAACACGAGCTTAGATGCTTTTCCATCTCTCAGTCTATTTCTAAGTTCTGACTGAATTAATTCGAATGTGACAAATTCTTTTAACAGCAACTGAGGAAGCAGTGGCTGTAAAAATTTGAGATAAAGCTCTTTCAGATTATTTGAATGCACGATCTTTCATATTAAAATTCTTTTCCTCCAATCGAATGGAGAAATCTTATTTACAATGTCAAATTCAAAAAGAACATCATGAAAAAAAATCTGATTCAGCTAGGAATTTTATTACAAAAATAAGAAAACTTTAAACCAAATTTTCACACACACACACTTTAAAAAACATATGCATAAGTATTTTTGAGTTAAATCAATTGATTTGAAAAAACTATAGTGTAAACAAGTAATATAAAACTAGCCAATTTTGCTTTAAGGCATCCAATTATTTGCCACAGAAATCAACTTGATTTATCCAACTACAATGAATATTGATTGAAAGTATGCTCAAATTGTTAACTACTCTAATTATGAAAAATCCCTCATTTTAAATAAAGACATTTAATACACTACACATAAAAATTTCAATTAAAATTACAAACAAAAAATAAATCAACATTTATATAATTTACCTGCTGGTGACAATGATTACATCTTCAGCTATAGATGCCAATTCTTTGATACAGAGATAAACTAAACGCCGCAATATTGGATCATTAGATTGAAAGAGCTTAGTCATTGCAAAAAATGCCTCTGTTGCTTCTAGAGTACCAAACTGTTCTCCCTAAAAATAATCAGTTAAGTTAAATATACAACAACACACTGCAGTAACTGATGCATTTTTCCTACACACACACACTTAAAATTTAACAATTAAATTTGCCTATTAGTAAGTTAAATATATGTTTGACTTAAAATGATAAAAGCTATCGAAGCAAAAAGTTTTTAAGTCAATCCTGGTTCTATTATGTTGATTTCATCGTACTCTACAACCTACAGCATTACCTAGTATAGTAACACAATGCACCCAAGACTAATTAAAAACTTTTATTTTGATTCAAGTAGTCTTTCATCTCTAAGTCCAAAAATTTCCAAGTTACGGTCCCCAAACTTCTTATATCCTGCAAAACTAATCTATGTCATTTTGATGCACATACCTCATTCAAAGTAAGTGCAGAAAAGATCAGCTTAAAAATATTATTTTTAAAGAAGTTAGCCAAATATTGAAATACCAAAGATTCTCCTGACAGTTTCAGGAGGGTGCCTTTTGCCCTTTGGTTTTAAAAATAGTACTGGCACCCTCAGTCAGAAACATTGGACCCGTACTTTTTTTTTTTTTTTTAAATTAAATTTGCTTGCATGGTGAAAATGGACTCATTGTTATATCTTGAAAAGAGTGCCCTGACATTAAAATATTTAAAGTGCCTTTGAAACTCAAAAGAATGCTCTTAAAATAATAAAAGTGCCCTTATGAATCTAAAAAGTGTCCTTATGAAACTAAAACGTGCCCTTAAGAATATAAAAAGTTTTATTTTCTCATCACTACCCCCCTTCTTTATTAAATGTGGGGGAAACTCCAACACAAAGCCATACCCGTTCATAAGACACTTTAGGTGGTAGCTGAAGGCCCTTGAACAATTGAATATAAACAGTATGGGACGATTGCCTAAGATGCTATTTCAGAGGGGTTTTTTTTTTTTTTTTTTTTAACATTGATTGATGTAAAGCCCTGTAGACTTACGATACATGAAGCAATTTAAGTATTTCAGAGACCCCTGAGATATCAATTATATGATTAAAAAATATAATGTAATCATCCTAGGGGTCCTGGGTGATCGATCTTTTCGCTCCACCTTTTCAGTGTTGTGTGTTCTTGATTTTGAAAATGTTTTTACTTTTTAAAGAAATTTTAATTAGAGACTGATTAAGGCTGTCTGGATTCCTAGAGCAAGGATGGCGAACCTTTTTACATGCATGTGCCAAAAATTCACAAACAATATCTGTAGAAAGCATAATTGTGCCAAACTTTTACATAAAATAATATTGTAGCATATGATGTTTATACAAAATCAGTTGTTTTCGCACATTAATTATTAAGAAATATTAAAAAACAAAATGATATTTCTGTATATCAGAATCAGCCATTAATGAGATTTTAATTCATAAATTTCCTATTTCGTTATTTTTATTAATATACACAGCAAAATTGAGTCCATTTGCCCCTTTATTGCAGTAACTGTTTAATGAGATTCATTTGAAAAATAGAGCTTTTTAAGCTCACACAGAAGGGCAAAATACATGTCAGACAATGCATAGCATCACAGAAAAAAAAAATCTTTTGATGGGTTAATTCATGCAAAAATATTATTGTACTGCTTGTGGTAGTCTGTAAATATTAAGCAAAGTTTTATTGATTAGAGCAGAAATAAATATGAATTTTATCTATATAAATGATCATCAAATTTAATTTTTTTTTTGTGCCGCAGAAATTGTCTTAGGTTCCCCAACCCTATCCTATAGCCCTATTTGACTTTGCATCCTTTGAATTACACAAAATATAGAAAGTTGCTAAAATACGTTTACTGTATACCAGAGTTGTATAATATAGACGCATGCGGAAAATCTTCTGGAAAATTCAGATTTTTGCAGAAAATATTTTAAAAATTAATTTTTTTTTTTTTTTTTTTTTTTTTTAAATACCAAAAAATTAAAAATATTCCCCAATTTTAAGTACGATTTATTTACAATTGCGCACAATTAAAAATTTAAAGATGCAAAACATTGTTGTGACATTAAAGACGCTTGCGAAGAGGTCAAAATATTAAGGATTGGGTTGTTTCTAAATGCATTGTCAAAATAATTTATAATAATTCAGCTCTTCCTATCATGGATTTTTAGCTTTATTATTACTTTTAACCAAAATAATTATTCTTTAATTATATTAATTAATTTTAAATGGTAATTATTTTAAACTACTGTTTTTTAATTTATATCGTCAAAATAATACAACACGTAATTTTATTAAACATTAAATTAATTTGCAGAAAGTTTTTGACTCAACATTTATGTGCGCAGAAAGTTTTTGGTTTTATACAAGTCTGCTGTATACTTAACAAAATGGTAATTTCAGATTGACTTATTTATGGGTAAGATAAGATTCATTAATCCAGGCCTATTTGTTAAATTAGAAAGCTTAATTCATATGTTCAGCAGTGTTGCCGTGTAGTAACGGAATCTCAGACTCAAGTGGGTTTAAGAAATGAAGGCAAATAATTCTACAGCATTCACCTTCATATTTTAGGAGGGAAGAGGATGGGTAATCATCTTTTCATCCAAAAAAAAAAAAAAAAAAAAGCAAAACTTGTGTATAGATATAAAAATTTGTCTTTTTTGGTGAGTCTTGCACATTATTTTATTATCCAGTTTCTATTTAAGTGGAACAATTGTTATTTATCTAATTTCTATTTAAGTTGGATATTTATTTATTTATTTTGTTATTTGAACCTCATGTAGGCTATTAATTTTCTTGTTTCATATATATATATGTGGTATTAGGAGCTTAATATTGCCAATTTTAGGCATAATGCTGACAATGTTTGATAAAATAACATATTTACTATGAATATTCTTATAAAGCCCTTCTGAGGATTCATAGAGATTTCATGAATTTTTCTGAATCTTCATTCTGAAGATTCATCATAAGATATTCATAGTTTTCCAATTTTTGCTTTTTCATCCTATTAAGTATAATTCTCTCAGTGTCTATTCCATTGCTTTTTATAATGTCTTATCCTTTGTTTTTCACATGTTTTCATTTTTAAATATATATATATATATTGTTTGTCAAAAAGAGGGAGATATTTGAAAGTACATAAAAAAGAATAAAGAATCAGCAAGAGTTATCAACAAAAAGGTTAGACAATTTTTCATTCTACAAAATTTTTTGATTGAATACTAATGTAAAATTAGTTAGCAGCAGAAATTTTTAAGTTATTGGATCAGAAAATGTATTAAAACTCTAGAATATTCTAGTATCTTTCAAAACAGAAAACTGTAGATTCACAAAGGACTTTCCATCCCAATCTTTGTCCTCTTCTGCCCTTACAAGAGATCTAAAAATATTTGGTATACTTTTTGATTCTTAAGTGCAGTTTACCATACTTGGCACATTGACATTAGCATAAAATTGAAACTGTCATCCCTATAACAAACTACTTTATATATATATTCAGTATAAAAAGAAAATTAAACTTTTTCAGAGAAGAAAAGAAAGTATCATGAAATTTTAAAAATTAAAAAAATTACACAAGAACCCAGGATAATAAAAAGTAAAATCTTTATAATCAGCTTAAAAAAAAAAAAAAAATTCCTTACTTTGTTAAGAAGAAATGTGGCTTTTGATAAATACTTTATAATCAGCTACTTAAGAGATTAATAATTAGAAAAATTCAAATTGAAAAAAATCCTTACTTTGTTTAGAAGAAATATGACTTTTGATAAAATAGTAGCACATTTTCTGGGATTCAAAGGAGTTTCATTAAAAGTTCTTGCCTGAAATATAATAAATAAATATATTTATAAAATATTGTAAAAGATCAACATTCATAAAAAGTTTTTAAAAACGTATTCATTTTTTTTTTTTTTTTTTTTCTGTTTTAAAACTATAAGACTGCGATTCAGAATCAATGCCGGAGCCTATTAGTTATTTTATTGGATTTACCTTTGAATATTTTGTAATGCTTAAATATTTATAAATGTGTGTATACATAAATGGAGAGCTTTTACTAATGAATTTTAAATGTTTCTGAAATAGAGGGCTATTGAAAAAACACTGGGCACATTTAAAAAACTTCAAAAGTAATTGAAGAAACATAATTTTCTTTGAGAAGTATTCAACAATTGTACAAAATCTTTTAGATGTAACTGCTTTACAGCTATGAGTATTGGTGATGTGCAGTGAAAGTACTGTACTTGTGCACAACCTTTTTTTATGACACTTGACCTTTCACTTTGTCACAGAAAAATTACTGGATATGCCGGCATGCTCATCCTATAGCCGTGACATTGCACAGTCACATTATACTGTTTTATGAAACTGCGATTATGAAATTGCCTGAAAGATGGCAATTCATTGTTAAACAAAATGGTCAGTGCATTAGAAAATTTATTCTTTGTAATTAAAAAAAAAAATCTATTTCACTGTAAAAATAATATGCTGAGGGGTGGAGAGTATCCCCCCACTGCTACATGCTGCGAAGTATTGGCATCTGTGGGGTACAGCAGTAGAGAACGCAAATGCCTAGGTCTCTATTTCTCCAAATGATTAATTACTACATGCGTATATGTAAATTATATACAAATTATCTTTTTTCAGTGCCCTCCAGTCTCTCTATCATTTGCTCTTACCTAAAACTATACTTACAAATATATTATAAATGGTAAAGTTAAAAAAAAAAAAAAAAAAAAAACTTGCATCTGCATAATTTTTGAAGTATAAAATTTGTATGTAACATTGCTGACTCTCAATCAATCAAAGTATTGTAAAGCAATTCTGTTCAAACAAAGAATTTTAATACAAAAATAAAAATTCAGGACATTTTTTTTTTTTTCCCGAGTTATAATGCAGTCAAAAATAGTTTGAATCTGAAATAACTTTTGACTTTAAAAATTAAAAATGCTGTTTGATTTTGATTTTTTTTTAACATAGAAAACATTGAGAATCAAATTTTAAGTTTTTTTAAGTATGCACCAGAAGTTGTTTACTGGTTTAGATTCTAAATTTTGGGAACAGATCAGAAAGCATCAAAGTCAACTACTTTTGTTATTCTGTACCCCACAACTTACAAAGTGGTTGTGGGGAAATATCACGAAATTCGTCAGTTTGTCGTGGAGATAAGTCGTAAAATTATTCAGTCAGATGCAAAGAAAAAAACGTGAATTTCATCAATGTCACAAGAAGCCACGAAATTTGTCAATTGGTCGCAGGAAAAAAAATGTGAAATTCGTCGATATTTTGCGGGAAAACTCCCAAAAAAATATGTCCACTGGTTGGAAGAAAATATGACCGAATTCGTCAGGGACTTTATTGTCATTTCATACAGTAAAATTATCCAGAAAATTATGTATTTTTTTGGGCGGGAGACTCCTGTACACTATATTCTTTTGGACGGGATTTCGAAATTTTGGGTGCGAATCCCGCCCTGAAATACTACGTAATATTACATCACTAAAATTTCAGTTAAAAATAATTTTTACTTAATATTATAGATTTTAACAGCAAGCTTTGATTATCAGTAAGCATAAGCAACAGCCAAAATTAATGATTTTTAAAATTCATTATTTCTAAATACATAAACAATAAATGTAAGTTTATAATAGAATAACAGGCAATTTTAAAAATAAAAATAACCTATTTTAGTTTCCACAACATATCAGTTTTACATATTTTAAACACATATTTACCTCTTGTAAAACTGTTGTCTTATCCAAGTTATGCCACTTAGACCAAATATCGACAGTTCCTCCTGAAAGAGACATTACATAAGTTGAAAAGGAAAACAGGTTAATGCAAAATTTCTCATTCAAAGAATTTGTAATCAAATACAAAGTGATACAAAAGTCACAAAATAAATAACAAGTGGGTAAGTGTGATCGAAGATCGCTCAAAGGGTTTTGTTTAATATTCCTTTCAAAGCACTTTATCCTTTTTTTAATAAATTCAAACAAATTTCATTTAGCAAAAAAAAAAAAGTCGTTTTTTTTTTATAAAGTAAAAATTTACCGGTCTATTTTTTCTTTTTTTCGAATATCTAAACCATTCCGATAGCGGTCTAAGCCCGCTATTATATTCTCTCACTGTAATATCTGTCATGCGGACTAAATGCGATATTTAAAAAAAATAATTTCAAAATTAAACATGTTGTACACCTTCCAAATGTTAAAATATGGGAATATTTCCATAATCTGATTTTTATCATGATTCAATATGTTTATCAAACTCATATATTTACTATTCTCTATTACTCATATTGATACACGCTTTGTATTATTCTGAAACATTTGAAAAATCCGTTAAACTTCCGATATGACGTCAGATTTTCTTTTTAATTCTCTAATGACGTGATATTAATCTGTTTTGTGCACATACTCATACTCCTTGTATTATTGAGAAATCTTTCCGTTTTATGTTTTATTACCACTATGACGTCAATCAATTTTATTTCATATTAATCTTTTTATTTCATTTTTCACGTGGAAATCGTCCGATAGAAAAATAATTATTGTAGAAAGATTTTCATCGTTGATTTTTAATTTTTGGCATCGGCTATAACGAAAAATGTTTAAATTTAATAGGAAAAGGCTGTTAGAATTTTGGTTTTTTATCTCTATTTATTAAAATACGAATTTTTCAAATTTTAATATTTTCAGCTCTTCACAGCTGATATTCTGATTTATACACAAAGTTTCAACTCTGTAAGTTCCATAGTTTTCGAGAATGGCTCTGTGACAGACAGACAACGGAGCGGGAGCAATAGGGTTTCGTGAGATGAACAAAACCCTAAAAATAACACAATTTGAAAAGTATAAACAATAGCACCAGAGTTCACCCCAGATTTTATAATGATGCTATAGAAAATTGGTTACTTCTCTATTATCTCGTCGAGTACTTTCTATAAAAGTCGCTGCCAAAATATATGATTTAATGGCAAAAGTGTATGACCGTGGCGCCGCGTCGCATTCAGTTGACATCAGATGCATTACATGTACTAGTTATTTCATTGAGATATTTCCTTTCAACATTTTATTCCCCTTTTTAAAAAGAGTTCATCTTGAGAATGCTTCTAGATCTCTCTTCTAAAAGTCCTACAATACAAAGAAGTACTATATTTTAGCAGTCTAAGAAGTTGTTCACCTTTGTAAAGAAGGCTTGAATAGATTTTTTCAAAGATTTTTTTTTTTTTTAAGTCTTTTTAAATTAATGTTAATAGGTTTAAAAATAGTTTAAGCTTTTTCAGTTTTACCTGATCATACAGTTTTAAAACGTTGAATTAAAAAGAAAAGTCTGATTACAAGCGTTTACTAATTTAATAAAAATAATTTTTTTTTATCCTCAATTACAAATCATTTTTCAACATAGTACCAGAAATGTAGTTCAACTTATACACAAAAATTAAATTTTTTTCAAAATTTTGCATAAGAATTTGGGAGGGGGGTCGACTTATACACGAGTATATACGGTATGTATTTAAAGAAAAAGTATTTTTAGTTAAGTTATGTAGTTTACAAATCATTTGTTTTTGTTTATAGACATTAAAAGAAATATTTGAAAAGAAATAACATTTTTAAAAAAATTCTTAAAATCAAAATAAATTTGTACATATATACACTCTTATTTTAAATTCATTAAAAAAAAAAAAAAAAAAAAATGATGTGTTAGTGATGCAACGAATAGTGGTTTGGCCGAATAACTGAATACCGAATATTCGGCCAAGTTATAGCTGAATATTAATTGATTAATTCTGATTTAAACCAAAATACTATACATTGATAGCTTCATACAGTTCTTATTAAACACGCTCAGCCTTAAGATAATTAAAAACAAAATTTAAATCAGTTTTAAGCATTTTATTAAAACTAAACAAAAATATCTGGCCTTTAAATAGTAAAATATTTTATAAGAAAGAGCTTAGAATGATTATTACAATATTACTTCAGTTTGATAAAAAGCTCTTAGATAAAAATGAATGTCCAACTAAACTGGCAGAAAGCAAATTCCGTTGAATTTCCCAAGTTATTACAATTGGCAAGGAAATATTTATCAGCTCCTGCCAGCAGTGTATAGTGAATGTTTGTTTTCAGAGGGAGGCATTATATATGAAAAAAAAAGCACAGTTGGCTTTTGTCTGAAAATGCAGAAAATGTTATTTTTGCATCACAACATGAAATTATTTTGTAAATAAATGATATTCTATATATGTTTTTTATGCAACTTAACTGTACTTTTATAACTATATTCCAGAAATAGAATAAATATTTTAATTTCTTTAATGTGTAATACTTAAATATAATTAAATCATTTTTATAATATATGTGAAATTTAAATTAGTAAATTTACTTGAAATTTTTAAATATGATTATTTTTCATGTATTGTATGTTAAGAAAATTCAAATGATTTATTAAATTTCTATTTAGTATTTGAAATAAAATTGTATTATAAATTTAATTAAACATTTAAATTTCCTTAATGTGTAACACAAATATAAACCTATAGGTATGTTTTTTAAAATATAGCAATTGATATTATTTATTATAAATATAAATAATTTTGTTTTAGTATTCGGCCGAATACTGTATTATTCAGCTAAACTGAATATTCGACTTTTAAGTCTAATACCGAATATTTGTTGCATCCCTAATAATGTGTAAATACTTTTTTTACGTTAGATTCCCCCAATGAGAAAAAAAGTGTTTCCAATATAAGGATGCACTTTTTAAAACATGAAGATTATGGGAGAATTTTAAGAGCAAGATGCCGACAAATTCAAAATTTGAAACATTCAATGTTTACTCCGTAAAATGACATTTGCATTGGAACTTAAAGGGCAAAACTGGGAAATTTCATTAGTGGCCAGTAGTAGCAGTTTTATAAGTGGCCACTTTTTTATTTAAAAGTCTTAAACAGTAAACTTTTGCTCAAATTTCAATTAGCATTAATTTAAAATTAAATAGCCCAAACAAATATGTTAATATAAACATATTTCAACCAGCAAAAATAGAATCCTTGATAAAATTCAAAAAAATTTTAGTCTTTTCTTGTAGGAAAGTAGCCATAAGGTGGCCGCTGACAACTTTTTAATAGCCACTTCTTTTCATTTAGTGGCCCTGTGGCTGGTGTTAATTTTGCCCTTTATGGAACTGTCTAATTAATGAATCGTCTACCATAGCACACATGATCTGGGGAGGTAAATTAAATCACTTTTCAGATTGTCCTAATTTTGGTTACCTTCAATGGCGGATCTAAGGGAGGGGCGATGGGGCGATCGCCCCCCCCCCCCCTTGGGCTAAAAAAGGGTCGGCAAACCGACATTAGAGGCCTCCACGGGAAAAGGCCTCTGGCGAAGCCCGGCCCGACCCATATGGGTCAGGCCGAAGAAAACTCTCGAGTCAATTTTCATTCACGAAACTCGGACTTTGCCTGTTCTCCACTCTTTCCTGGCCGGGTATTCCCTTTTTCTGTAGACTTGAGCCAGGCCGGGCTAGACTTCTTTTCTCCGGGACGAGTTTGGCATGGAATTCATTCCTCCTTTCATAGAGCACGAGCCGAAATTTCCTGACCCGGTATAAAAGCTAAGAGTTCGGCCCCTGTCTGACTCAAGCAGTATGAAAACCATTATTGGCTCGTGTATACCTCTAAATTCTTCCCCCGAGCCTATGTTCGGGTGGCATTTTTTACTTTCTTCTATCTTAACAAGAACAAACTATTGGATTTGTAAAAATTTTCGACGTATTTCTAAATTTTAGGAGGTGCTGAACACGAATTGACTGTTCTTAGAAAATGTCTGTCTATATATATATGATACAAATATTGTGGGCGCTCTATTTCAAGAACTAACGCGCGGAATTTAATGAAAATTCGTATTCAGTTAGACCTTGACATAAATTGGTGCTTATGAGGTTTTCTTTTAAATTTCTCAAGTGGTGGTGCTGTTATGCAGCATTTTTCGCGATTTCCGTGATAGCTGTATCTCAAGAATTAGCGAACGGAATTTCATTAAACTTTAGATTATGTTTGACCTTGGCATAAATAGATCTTTATTAGAATTGGGTATATACCGCCCAACAGATGTCGCCACTATGATCTGTTTTTCACGATTTCCGCGTGAGCTATATATCTCAAGAACGAATAGATTGTCATATAATTTTTATTGCAGACGATTTGATTTATATAGAAGAAAGTTTTATGATAGCCACAACATACCAGTATTAATTTGTTTTCGTATAAATTGTAGTGATGTTGTGCATTTTTTTAGCATAATTTTTAGAAATTTAATTTGGTGTAATAAATCAAAGAGATATATTTTTAACTAGTCGGGTGTGCCAATCCAAAACTTTCTTCTATCTCATACATGTTAATACTTCAAAATTCGCTATCACAAAATTCTGTTTTACGTCAGCTGCTTGCGAAGCGTCGGGTTACCTCCGCTGCATGAACAGCCGATATTAAACTACGAAATATTGCACAAAAATCGTTAAGAGCCCCATCCGGCGGAATATCCACAAATTTAAGTACGACCTGCTAGCCGTAGTCAAAAACCTATAAATGAAATTTGGTTTAAATCTATGCATAACTTCATACATTTTCGATGATACAAAGAGGACACACACACGAACAGACAGACATTTTGTAAAAACATGTTTTTCGGGTTCTTTTTCGGTGTAAATCCTTCGAAAACCGGAATTCGAAAAAAATGTCAATCACAATAATTTCTTCTGTTATATATAGAAGAAAGTAAAAATGTACTCTTTTTCTTTGTAGATCTTTAAAATTATGACATTTGTTTCTTCTAAACTACGTTAATATTAATGAATTTCATCTGAATGTAATTGTATAATTCAAATATTTAATGAGTGTTTATATACACAATTATCTAACTGTCCTTAATATTGTTGTCATTCTGTATTCCATGAATTTCGAACATAATCTGAAAAAAAAATCTGCGCATAAGTAAGTGGTCTTTATGGATTAATTTTAATTGTAGAATAATGTTGCTTCAGAAATATCGGCATGTTTTGTAGAAATTAAGTCTGGCGGTGAAGTACCAATTAAGTTTCTATACGGACAGATCCGGGCTTGAGGCAAACTTTTAGCTTTTATACTGGAGCGGGCCGAGCCGAGCTCGGGCTTTTATACTGGCCCGGGCCAATATTTTTGTACGGGTCGGTCCTGGCCCGAGACTGGAAATTTCGGCAAGTGTAGACCTCTAACCGAGATATCTAAGCTAGTTTTAATGTTTTTTCTAAATGCATCTTTCAGCCAGCATCCCATAGCTACTGAATATATATTTCGTTACTAAGTTTCAAAACAGTCTTTACTGAATTAGAACTGATCTTTGATGTAAAGAAACAAGCAGTCTTATACCCAGTTAGTATTTTTTTTACAGAATTTTGAAATGTGGCGTTCAATCAAAGCTTAAAATTGTCTTTATGATTATATTAGCCTTAAAAAAATTGAGCCTTTATGCGACTTCTGTAAGGTATCTCCCCAAGCGCCCAGAGATACACATTGCCTAAAAAAAAATTGCATGAATGCTTTGTATATTTTTCGTCCAACCGCTGTATAATTCTAATAAAAATCTGGACAACCTTTTTATTCGTACTGTAATTTTATGTCGTTCTTCCCTATAGTTCTACTTCCGAAGTGTTCGTTGTTTCTTTGGGCGTTTTATTACAAGGTCCAGAATGTCGATTGCGTTACAGGGAGAAGAGCTCGCCCAGTCTCACTGTACCCATCCCTACAGGTGACAACTTTGAAGTTAGCATAACTACGATAATCTTCGCTGCCTCCAGTCCTTCACTCCCCGTAATTTACTAGCAGTGAGAATAAAAAGAATCAAATGACACAGCAATTGCTTACATGTGCAAAGTGGTAGAGATTCGCATTCAAAATTTGATATGTTTGTTGCGAAAAGCGAGAGAAACTGGCTAAACATATGTAAATCAAGGGGAAAATGAAAAAAAAGAAAAAGAAACAAACATTTTATTTAAAACAGAATCAGAACAAGGAACGAAATTTCGAAGTAAATTGGGCTTCTTCCATTATAAAAAAATACGCTTAAAAAAGGTGATAAATATTAAAAAGGTAAGGGCATTTACAACATTTGTTTATTGTTTTTGTTAATACTCTCAACAACAGTAAGCCTAGTAGTGTAATGGACAGCTTTTTTCGCTACCACGCTACAGGTCCCCAGTTAGACTGCGGACTGATCAAGGCTAACTCTGGCCTTCATCCATTCGGGGTCTATAAATTGAGTACCAATCTTGCTTGGGGACTAAACATTAATAGTTCTGCGTTAAGCTGAAAACTTGACAGGGGCATTATAGCACCCCAGGGCCCATAGTAAAAAAACAGGGCTCGGTACTATAGGCCATAAGCCTTAATGAATTGTAAGTTTAGTTCTCAAAAACAAACTCACTTTTTTCTGATACATTTACAAAATCATTGCTATTCATACACATATAAGAATACAAGATCAGTAGCAAAGGCTGTGTTTTAAGCGCCCGTAGCAATTCAAAAATTTGCTCTCGCTCCCTAGAGACTACTGTAGTTTCTTATACCGCAATTTTTAATACAGCGAGGTTTTGGAGTTCCTAAAAAATTTAGCACACTGGGCAAGTTTTAAAATACTACAAAAATCCCATTTAAAATAACTCCACCCTTTTGAACATACAACGTAAAATTCCACCTAGAGACCTGCGCGGATCGTGTTGTCTCAAACCGAACCCCAGAAAAAATTCTTCGTCCTCCCGAAACCGAAATGAAAGAAAATTAATCTATATTTTAATAGAAATTAAAAAATGTAGTATGCAATGATATCTCTAATTTCAATTTTCTTTTATATAGAAATATAAACATATAGTAACTATATACTCATTAATTTTCAAATACTGTAAAACATTTAAATAACGGACACCTCAGTGCCATCGAATTTCTCTTAGTCGGAGGAGTGCACAAAAATATGCAAATATTTGTATTGGGGACTGTCTCTGCTCTTCGGTAGTGACTGTACGGATGTCTTACTGTACATGTTATTACTTCTGAATTTGCGGATAAACTCCAAGGTGTCTGTAATTCGGAGGTTTTACTAAATAAAAGATTTAAAAAGTATTCCTTGCATAAAGCTTTCCGCTATTTGGAACTGTACGTTATGAAATTTTTACTGCATATAGATTTTATAGGAAAAAATATTTTAGACATTCTTTTAAAAAATCGGGCCAACCCGAACACGACACGCAAGAGTGAAGAAACCCAATCCGATAATGTAAGTCAACCCGACCCAAAGGAAAAAATGTAGAATTCAACCCAACCCGCAGCTAAAACAGTAAAAATTAAGCCAACCCGAACCCATTTCATACCAAAAAAGAAATTAACCCGACCCAGACCCCGACCCGAAGTAAACAAGTAGGAGTCAACCCGCCCCAAACCCGACCCGTAGCAAAAAAAGTAGAAGTAAACCTGACCCGCAATTTAAAAAAAATTAGGCCCGACCCGACCAAGATTGCAGATCGGATATTAACTTCCAAATTTCTGATATCGCCCCCCCCCTTCAAGACTCTCTAGATCCGCCCTTGGTTACCTTACTTAGCTTTTTGGCACATGATTTATTTCTTTTGTGACTTTTAGGTCACCCTGTATAACACATACTACACTGATTACTAGACAGCTCATTAAATAAGAAATATAACTATCGACAATAATATTTCACTGGAAATCCTTCATAATCACTTAACAAAAAAACAGGTACTTTTTTGTTAGACGGGCCGCTAGAGATGTGGGGTGGAAAATTTTCCATGGGAAATTTTCCAAAATGGAAAATTTTCTAGAAAATTTTCCACTATGTTTTTCCGGAAAATTTTAAATGTGTAACTGGCAATTTTTTAGTAAATTTTTTACAGGACATATGTGAACTTTCCATATTTTCTTTTATTATTCAATTTCTGTACCATTTAAACAAAAACTACATGTTATAATTCTAACTTAAGATTTGTCATATTGTTTAATTTGCAACTCATAACAAGTCAATTCACCCTTTCATAATAAAAGAGCACTCACAGAAAATGAATCACCCATTTCTCTTGTTATTTGATATTTTGCAAAATATGGTATTTTTTAATTAATTACTGAGACATTATACAGAGGTAATTGTGTTCAGGTTATATACCTGAATTTAGGTATTTTTTTCATTTTCAATACAGAAGTTTTGTTTTTTCTGATAGTTAAATTCATAAAATAAAACTAAAATAGCAATTTCATATGATTGCTAAACCTAATTAAAATTCACATTTTTCATATTTTGACCTCCCTGTAATAAATTATTTGTTCCCTCCCCCCTCTCTCCATACAGAAATATTTTCTTGCTAAAATTTCAGGTATTTTTTCATGAACCCACAATCACCCCTGATTATATATGCATAATAGTTATTAAGGCTGTTCTCAAATCCAAAGGGGCTGCTTTCAGACACATCTTTTAATAAATTTTTGTTCAGAAACGCATGAAATAGGCAGGTGTTATAATTCAGAAACTTTGTAATCGAAATACGTCTTCCATTTTTTTGGTAGGAACAGAAGATCCTACAGAAAACACTATCAAAGTTGGCGTTTTGAGTAAAGGTGAAAATAAGCACTAGCCAGTCGCCACTCGGCGATTAAACTTGAAAAACTGCCCATTAAAAATATGGAAACAACTAGCCAAATGCAAGATTTTCAAATTTCCTTTTTTCCCTAAAATTCATGATTTTTCTGTGCCCGTTCGACAAAATTAACGATTTTTACGCACCCACTCGACAATATTCATGATTTTTAAGCACCCATTCGATAAAATTTGTGATTTTTACTTGCCCGATTGACGAAATTCATGATTGTTATGCTCTCGAATCATGAAATTCATGATTTTTACGAACTTGATCAACGAAATTCATGATTTTTCTGCTCTCAATCGGCATTATTCATGATTTTTACGTACCCAATCAACGATATTCATGATTTTTACACACCCGATCAACGAAATTCATAATTTTTACATGCGCGATCGATGAAATTAATGATTTCCACGCTCCTGAATGACAAAGTTTGCAATTTTTTCAGAAACTAATGGGCGAAATGCACACAATTCCTGAATTTCTGGAGATGTTGGTCACTTTTGGCCCGCTGACCACAGATTGTGCATGTGTGATATCATGCTGTGGGTTATTATTTAGTGCATAAATATACCTATTTTATTATTTTCAAATATTAATTATACCAAAAAAAGTACTTATGTAATTAGCTACACAAGTATCTAAGCTTAGTGTGACTTATGTAGTTAGCTACATAAGCATGTTGTGTACTATAACTTTGCTGTTAACTTATTTTTAAATTTAAAATAGATTGAAAATTAATATCTAAAGTTTATTCAAAACAATATAAATTAAAATATTTTTATTTAGTACATAAATTACTTGTTTACTGGGAAGTCATATTTTAAAAAAATTAAATATTCAGTGACATAAATGTACTTACTGGCTACTAAAGAAATTCCTCACTAGCCAGTTATTGGCTACTTAAAAAAAATCAACCTACTGGCCAGTGGCTACTAAGCGAAATTCTTTATTTTCACCTTTAGTTTTGAGCCGAATTCTTGTGCCAGAAAGGAAAAAAATGTGTTGTCACGTGACACTAATTGCCTATAACTTGATAAGTAATTTATTTATCAAAAAATGGAAAACTCGTTTCATTTGCAAATCGCTTCAATAATCAGGCCTGCCAATTTTATGCCTTTGGGTTTAAAAATGAGTAAGAAATTGTGTCAGAAAGTTTCGTGTTGTTCAGCTGATCATTTGAGAACCACCTTAAAAAATAATTATATTTTAACTTTTCAGCTTTACACATGATTGAAAACTTATAAATCACAATTTCTATGATTTGCTAATTATTTAATTTTTTTGCTTATTGTTTTTTGTTGGAAGGGGAAAACTCAAAACCGCATCACATCCAGAGTTGATGAAAATACTCCAGTTTTGTTTACTTGCAGCCTCTAGTGAACGAGAGTTTAATTTTACAATACTTTATTAATTTAGTGGCTTAGAAAATTTTCTGGAAAATTTTCGGAAAATTTCCTAGAAAATTTTCCATTTCAAAATTTTCCGGAAAACCCACAACTCTACGGGCCGCCATATATATATATATATCATCATCATCCGTTTTCAATCCACTGCTGATATATATATATATATGTGCATATAGTATACCGACAAATTAAGAGGGATGAAGAAGAAAGAAGGCATCAAGAGGATTGAAACTTACTGTAGAACATGGGGTCGTAAACCATGTTTAGTGGGAGAAAATCACAAAAATAGTTATGAAGGGTGTGACGTCCAATAAAACAAAAAGGGCCAATAATAAGTAGAAAAAACATTTATAGGATATCAAGCATGACTACATTGTATTGCAGTTCAATGTCAGAAAGAAGACGACACATTTTTATAGAAATTGTTCGAAGTTGTGGCTATGAAGGTCATTGCACAGCCGACACCGAGGGACGAAAGATTGCCGGACGTGTTAAAAGCATTTATTCCTATAAAAATGTCTTGTCTCCTTTCTGACGATGAAATGTAGAGCTTTGTAATCATGCATTATGACAAATAAATGTTTTTTGTATTTATTATTGGCCCTTTTTGTTCCACTGGACATCACACCCTCCATAAATATTTTTGCAATTTTCTCCCACTAAACGTGGCTTGCGACCCTATGTTCTATGGTAAGTTTTCATCCTCTCAATGCCTTCTATCACCCCTCTTAATTTGTCGGTCGAATTTTGGAACACCCTGTATATGCATATATATATATATGTGTGTGTGTGTGTGCATATTTTTATATGTATATATATTACTGACGTCCGGCTAACAGAAAAGTACCCAAAAATATATAAAATGCAGTACTTTCAGCAGAAATCAAATGTCCAGAAATAATCTTCAAATTACTCTTTGATTATAGGATCTTCAATATAAATTAAGTAATCATAGAAATAACAATTTAACTGAAAAGAAAGTTTGTGAAATTGAAACAAATAAAATTGTATAAAATAAAGTACATTATATGGTAAAGAGTTGTGGCAACTCCGAGAAAAATCTAATTATGTAAACAACCTTAAATAGATAGATACAAGAAAAGTAAATGGAATACGAAGCAAAAGCTGCCAAATACAAACAATCTACATAAACTAAAACGAAAACTGTTGATTTCCAAATGTTTAATAACAAAACGCCGATGACAAGTCTAAGCCTAAGAAATATAAACACAATCCAGAGTAACAGAAAATAAGACAGGAAATTACAGTTACCAAAGACACATATTAGGAAAAATAATTAAAAAAAGCTTACCTTCTTCCTCTTCCTTTTTATCCCTTATTTTTAATGTGTACATGTTGATATTTTCAGTAAATCTTAATCTCCTCCAATGCAGTTTACACTTACTCCACGTCAATAGTCAATACACCACATCTTCCACTATTTTGTCAGACAGCTTACGTACAAAAAACAATAACTCGTAATGCCAACAAAAAAATAATCTTACCCGAAAATCCTGCATAACGTTGAAAACCAGGCATCCAGGCGAAAACTAAAAAGAGAACAATTTTAATAAATCATTGAACTAATAAAGTAGTTTTTTGTTAACGTCTTATTCTTTTTAAATTTTTAATTAATCACCTTCTGACGTCATTTTTAAAATGCCGAAAGCGATGACTTTCTCAGTTTCGATTGAAAACGAAAACGAAACTAAACGCAGCTGCTGGTACAGGAAAAATGTCCCTTTAACTAATGCTAAAGTGCTATTGAAATTATTATTTATATTAAACGCGTTTGAAAGTGTCAGATATTCAAATTCGGATAATTTTTATCTTGTCATATAAACACAGAACACCAATATCACATGAAATCTGAAATTATACAAAAAAAAGTTATATCTTTTCTCGTAGTATCGTTACAGTGCCTAGAAGTAACTAGGCACTTTACTTCTAGGCACTGTAGTATCGTAGTATTTATTAGAGTGACTTTATTAGAAAGTCTTAGAGATTTTGTTCAAAAATTTGGAGAGCTTGCCATTATCTGTTTCGGACTTGGCGAGCATACCATACCATTACCGTAAATAAATGTTTATTTACTTGTATGACTCATCTAAGCGAACTCTTCTGGGTAAAATATGGATTGTGGATAAAAACTTCCAATCTGAGCACGTGCCCTCATATGAAAGTTCCACTATATAAAAGTGGCGACATAGGGGGAAGTTGCAATCAGCTGATGACTTTTTCATCCGCCAGTCACATCTACTCAGTTGACTTCTTTCAACTTCTCCTTGTCACGCAAATTAAAAAAAAAAAAACAAAAAAAAAAAAACACCTGAAATAGAATATTTTAACCGACAAAACATTAAAAAAAAAAATCTAGAAGAAAAGTTGAGAATAAAATGAAGACGTGAGATTCGAACTCACGCTATCTTGACTCAAATGCATCGCTCTATCCATTCAAGCACCAAGCACATAGCATAGTAGCCGTTCAGCAGCAAAACATTAAAATAAGCAGGCAAATATGCGAAGTAAGACAGCTCAATAGAAATGGATAGCTGTTCACCGGGCCCACAGGCCAAACCAACAACTACAAGCAGGCAAATCTGTGATCTGAAGGCAGGAACCTAAAGCTGCGTTTTCACTGGTCGACCCAACTACCTAAAAAACCCAGCGACCCAAGACCTTAACCTAAGAGCGTTTTCACTGGTTACAGGGAAGCACTAGCGCTAACCAATCATGAACAAGGTTTTACTGCGCAAGCGTCATATTTACGGATCGATATCAGCTGTGAATGATTATAAACATAAACAAATAATTATTTGTTGGCCTTGTCTTGTTAATAACAAATGTTTTGCGTGGAAATAATCCAAAGTTTTGGCTAGTTTTCGCTATTAAAGGGTCTTAAATAATGCCACACAAAAATATTAATCTTCCGCTAATAAATCAATGATAACTATTAATTTTTTTGTGGTTTCAAAAAAGAAAACATTATATTTTTTTAATAATGACGATCGTAAATCATAAGATTTCGAAGTCACTCAGAATACAGTGAAAGCTCATTTTATCTGAGAATAATTTGTATTGTATATGACTTGTATATCTAAAATTATATTTCTGCTTTTCACAAGTTAAATTAAAAGTCTAAATATGTTTTTGATATTTACTTCAGTACTATATACAATTTATTTGTACATGCAATATATCATTTTTGTGCCAGTGCAGTTATACTTTTGAAACAAATAGTAATATTTATCATTTATTTAAAAACACCTTTCAGGATTGTCATTATACATGAGGCTTCTCCAAGGTACATGTTAATAGCATGTATCAGTTGATCACACTGGCAGCTAGTTTTATCATATAATCACTACAATGTAGAATTATAGAATGTAGTTACATCTACTTTTTGTGACACCCCCAACCCCTCCCCACAAAAAAAAAAAAAAAAAAAAAAAAAAAAGTCTTTACAGTAAAATGCAAATTAAATGTATTTAAAATTGTAAATTTTACTGTATGATTGATTTCACATCAAAGTTTGATGCAGATTTTTTTTTTCCCATCTCTCTCATGGGTATTTTTTTTTTCAATTATGTTTTGAGAAAAATAAAATGATGTAACAAAAAGTCAAATCCAGTTACTCTTAAATTCAAACTGATATATATATATATATATATATATATATATATATATGTTAAGTTTACCTTTTTGGCGGGCTTATTTTGTTTGCAAATTACACATTTTAAATCCCAACAATTTTTTTTTTCTTCTTTTAATGTAAAGTGTTAACTTTTATAAAAAAAATAATTTTGTGAAGGTAATTCTTTTATTAAGAATAATTTTGTGAAGTGGTCCTAATTTTTGTCAGAAGCAATCACTGCCCAGATAGCAAGCAAGGTTCCGAAAACGGTCTTTTTTCATTTTCTTTCAATTTTTCTGCAAAGGTATATTATCTTTACCTTATATCACGGTTACAGTAATGTTTTCAATATTAGATTTTTTAAATAACCGTCAGAAAACCTACGTTCTAAAATCATCTTTACTCATTCATTTTTCGCGCATGCGCAACTTATTTCGAGCTACCATCCATGTGCTTGCGTTCACTCACTCATGACTCATTGAAGGTGATATTGGCGTGCGAGCAGGTCACTATAGCGTCTCTCTGCCAGTGCCTGCTTTGCATTTGGTGCAATCATGTTCCATCTAAAGTATGTTAAGCTATTTTGTATATATTTAATTTCATAAAGATGTACCTTATTGTAAGAACTACATACATACGCATATTTCTGTTGTAGTTCTTGAAATTTCCATTTATAATATGTTTTTTATTCTTAACGAATTAATGCGAGTTCTTTAACCATATTTTCATTGCAAAATACGATAGATAGAGAATAGCATTTGTTTATGTTTATCTTTTACAATATATTATTATCGTTTATGTTATCTATTGATGCTCCCCAATTTTAAAATATTCATCTTATAGTTCATGTGCTTAAAAATTACCGTCAAAAGTTTTAAATTTTGCGTAATAATAATAATAATAGATTTTGTACTAGTATTTAAACTGTAATTTAGTCAAAGTTAATTATTTTTATGCATACGTTTTATTTTCTTATATTTTAGTAATTTATGTTGTATAAAATTTCATTTTAAAATATTCAATGACAATTGTTTTTATATTATGTACGTTTAAGATATAAAATTTTTATTGCATGCGCTGCTACAAAAGTCTTAAATATTGTTATTTTTATTACTTTGTTTAATACATTTTATTTTCATGGATTTTAAAAAAATGAGTTTTAATGAAATCAAACTATTTAAAATTTTAACGTTTCAATATACATACTAATAATTATGAAAGATTTTGAAAATGAATTTTATATTTTAAAGAAAAAAGGGAAAAAGAAAAGTCTAAATAATCTTAACCGATTATTATTATTTATTTTTAATTATGGAGCATCAATAGATTTAATTCAGAGATAAATCATTCTGAAAAATTATTGTTCTTCTGTTTTAAGTAAAATGAAAACATGCTTAAAGTAGACTAAAAATAAACAAATTGGTAATATGCATATGATATAAAAATGTTATAAATGGAAATTGCATATTTGTTTCTAATTTTTCTCAGTAATTATATAAACACCAAAATTTGGTTTTATATAGTTCTTAAATGAAGTTCTTAAATCTTTATGAAATTAAATTATGCAGTAATGTTTAACTTACTTCAGTTTGTCAATAAACTAATAAATAACAGTAATTGATAGTGGGCTGACCATTATCACTTTCCAAATATAAAAACAATAAATACAGACAACATAAAAACCAAGACATAAACAATTCCAAACTCAGAAATTTAAACTATTGTGAAACTTTCAGGATAATGTAGTAGGGCTTAAGCAAAAATATACTATACAAATTTTCTTGTTGCCCGAATTCACTTTAAAAAGAAAATATTATCCCCCGTATATTTTAGACTTTATTTTTAAAACTAATTAGTGGTAAGAGATACAAGGAAAAAAAAATAAGTTATCTATTTTAATTAGTTATGTCAAATTCAAACAAAAGTTAGAAAACTTTCGTAAAATTTATCGTCACAGTTCATTCTAACAAAATGCATATTAGTTTAAAAAATTTTTAATGTTATCAACAAGTAATATTTTTTTTAGAAGCAGTATATTAGTTAAAATATAGAAAATAAAATATATTCAAATTTTAGCAATTACATAGGAAAGGAATTTTAGAAAATAAAAAAAGAAATATATTAATTAAAATATGTAACTTACTATGATTTCTTAAATATAATGTGGGCTAATAAAAATCCTTATTTTCCATTTTTTTTCTTCAGTATATAAAAATTAAGCTAAAATTTAGTTTCCCACAGCAACAAAGGAAATTTCTAAGTCAGGTTATTTTGATGAAAATCTAATGCCTCTGTCAGTTAAGATTTAAAACTAACAGATTAATCAAAACCTTTCTGATTTCCTTTATAGATGCATATAATAAAAGCATTATTATCTACCTTTGATTGTAATTCTTGTTACAATGGCTAATAAGAAATACTGTAACTAGCCTTACATTTCTACCTTTTGGTATGCTTGTCCTAAAACACTTACAAAGTACCTCGGATTGTGTCAACTAGCAACCTTTTATAATCCTTTTTACAATGTTTGAACACTTTTCAGACAAAGTTCTTAAATCTTTATGAAATTAAATTATGCAGTAATGTTTAACTTACTTCAGTTTGTCAATAAACTAATAAATAACAGTAATTGATAGTGGGCTGACCATTATCACTTTCCAAATATAAAAACAATAAATAAAGACAACATAAAAACCAAGACATAAACAATTCCAAACTCAGAAATTTAAACTATTGTGAAACTTTCAGGATAATGTAGTAGGGCTTAAGCAAAAATATACTATACAAATTTTCTTGTTGCCCGAATTCACTTTAAAAAGAAAATATTATCCCCCGTATATTTTAGACTTTATTTTTAAAACTAATTAGTGGTAAGAGATACAAGGAAAAAAAAATAAGTTATCTATTTTAATTAGTTATGTCAAATTCAAACAAAAGTTAGAAAACTTTCGTAAAATTTATCGTCACAGTTCATTCTAACAAAATGCATATTAGTTTAAAAAATTTTTAATGTTATCAACAAGTAATATTTTTTTTAGAAGCAGTATATTAGTTAAAATATAGAAAATAAAATATATTCAAATTTTAGCAATTACATAGGAAAGGAATTTTAGAAAATAAAAAAAGAAATATATTAATTAAAATATGTAACTTACTATGATTTCTTAAATATAATGTGGGCTAATAAAAATCCTTATTTTCCATTTCTTTTCTTCAGTATATAAAAATTAAGCTAAAATTTAGTTTCCCACAGCAACAAAGGAAATTTCTAAGTCAGGTTATTTTGATGAAAATCTAATGCCTCTGTCAGTTAAGATTTAAAACTAACAGATTAATCAAAACCTTTCTGATTTCCTTTATAGATGCATATAATAAAAGCATTATTATCTACCTTTGATTGTAATTCTTGTTACAATGGCTAATAAGAAATACTGTAACTAGCCTTACATTTCTACCTTTTGGTATGCTTGTCCTAAAACACTTACAAAGTACCTCGGATTGTGTCAACTAGCAACCTTTTATAATCCTTTTTACAATGTTTGAACACTTTTCAGACAAAGCCTTTAAAAAGCATCTAGTCATTTACATGTTAAGGTTAGAAAAATGTTTTAAAAATCAAAAATTGTTATCTGGGTGATTTTTCAAATAAATCACAAAAAAGGTACTTTTACGTTAGCTGGGCCAATATTATATTATCTTGCCAATATCTTTTTTTTTCCCTCCAGCTATAGCACCGTTTATTTTTCACTTGCTTAGATTAGAAACAATGGCTTGATGTTGAAATAAAATATTTTGGTTTTTTTGTATTATTTCATTTATTATTATTCTTCTTTTAAATAAATGTACTTTAAATATATGTGATATGTGTATTTTAAATGAAAAATTCATATTTTAAATAAAATTAATGATGTCTATATTTCAAAAGAAATTAATAGAATACGAATAATGACGGTCGCGTTCAGCGACGGCATTCTAAAACCCCCAAAGTGTTACTCTGTTACGTGAGGTGCTACAGCCCTATTCGCCCCTACAAAACCAGAGTTACACAGGGTTATTACGTTTCTGAACGGGATGGGGTAAAAGGAAGCAAAACAATAAACAAACATGGCTGACTTTTTCGCTGATTTTCTGGAATTAAACATAACGTATTATTTATACACCAAATTTAATGTTTTGTGGCAAAATTTATGACTGATTCTCACGATGGAGATAGTGCTCTTATTTTTAAAAGTAAATAATGTGGATTATCAAATTCATCTGGATAAAATTGCAAGTTACATGAAATTATCATCGATGTTGTTTCCTTGATGATTTTTGTGATTAATTATTGTTATTTTACATGTTTAAGCATGGCGTTATTATAGAATTTTTAAAATGAAAACTTTGTTGATATCGCACTTGTGATTTTTATCTAGTACAATGAAGATTTTTCTCATACCTCAGATAAAGATAAACTTCGTCTCCTGCAGTATAATTTTGTTGATAGTTTCGTTTTAAATTAAACGTACATCTGGAGTGCTGTCTTAGACCTCAAATAACATGACATTTGAAATTTAAAAAAAAATTCTCAACTGGAATTCAACATCTTTTCTTTGTAAATGTATAATGTATTTATATTGCTGCAATAAATAATTTTTGTTTACATTTTTTTGTTTCATTTTCTTTTATTCATTATGTATATTAAAGGATTGATCTACAATGTTATATTTAAATAAAGAAATAAGCATGTTTATTATAAATAGTAACATTTGTAATATATCGAAACTTCATACTATACTTGACAGCTCAAAAAAAAAAAAAAAAAAAAAAAAAATGCATGCTTATTTCAATTTTAATATATCTTGAATGATATTAGGTTCAGGATAATAAATAACATTGATTAATTTAAAGTAAATCATGTTAGATTTAATTGAGAAGCAAATATCTTGAATGTAATACATAATGTCATAATGTCTTGATTCCTATTTTTATGTCTACATATATGCATATCAGTTATGTATATTCCTATATTCAAAGTACAGTTGTATATATGAAATCTTTCATTATTTTAAGATAAATTAAACTTATTACACTTTATTTAAAATATAAATACTATATTCTTTGTTAAAAGTAAATTTTGATACAAGCTTCGAGAAATTAAAAAAAAAAAAAAAAATGAATAGAGTTGTTTGATAAATTAAAGAGTGTTCTTATAAGAAATAGAATTTCTAGTAAAGGTATCTCTCTTTTTGTTATTAATGTCACAGTTAAAAGCATTCTTGATAAATATTTACACAATAATAATGGTTCTTGCAATATTATCTTGTAGTACAAATATTTTAAAATATGTTTAATTTTTTGAAATTTACTAAAATTTTGTGCTTTTATTTAAATAATGAATAGCAGGAAGAATTTCCCTTTTCCATTTTTTTTTTTTTAATCGGATATTTATAAGTAAGATACTTATTTATTTAATGTTATTTAAATATATTTTGTCTTTTAAAGAAATTCTGTTGCAGAAACAGTCTACTCAAATTGAATTAATAACAGTATGTGCAGAAGATTTAACCCATTTATGTCTAGCATCCTAATTTTGGGACGCTTCAGTAAAAAAATCATGTTTTCCAAAAACAAAACTTATTGACATCAAACTTGCTTAGAATTAATCTCAAGATTCTGCTTTTCAAAAATGAACATAGGTGACAACATATTTTAAAGAAATTTATAGTCTTTTGATGTGTTAAGGCACAGATGTCTCATACGCACCACGTTGGCACGATTGCAACAAAATGACAATTTATGCCATACATGGTAACCCGGTTATTTTTTATTTTAATTCTATAAATTATTTTTATTATGTATATCAATATTTATTTATATCAAACTATCATTTATTTATTTCCTTTTTTTAAAGTTTTACATTTTATTACTTACATTTTATTTTTATATTGAAATAAAAAATCACGTGATATTATTGCATGCTATTTGTAACTAATATTCAAAGAGGAAGTTTTCGGCAAATTGGCGAGGGAAAAAAATTGTGCCAACGTGTTGCATATAATTCCACAATTGATAGTACTGATTTTAACGAATTGAAATAGCAAGGCAAAAAAGATGAGCTATTTTTTAAATTAAAAACTCCACATGTATATATTTCATGCATAAGTTTGGAAATACATTAATATAAAACATGTATTCTTGAAAATTCAGATTTTTTAAAATTTAAATCAAACTAATGACGTTTACCTAGCGTCCCAAAAAAAAGGACGCCAGGCATGAATGGCCTCCTGTTTTCTCCCATTCTTCTGCAATATTAAATATTTAGAATTTTAATTCATTTTATTTTTTTTCAAATATGAACTATTTATTTAGCTATAAAACCTTTTTAAAAACATGTGTAAGATTAATATACGCCCATTTTTGTGAGTGTGGGTTTGTTTTTTTCCCTTGTAATGAAAAATGGTTCAGCTAGCATCTTTGTCAGGGAGGAGTTTTAAATTATTATTACTCAGAAAAAGTACAAAATTTTTAAATGTTTTTAAGAATAAATTATTAATGAAAACTTGACATATGCAAAACCAACGTAAAGAAAACCACAAAAAGTTGGTTTTCAGTGTAAAATGAAAAGTAACCAAGTGATAAACATTTTGTATCAAGTTTGAAAAGAAATTCCCTTGTTATTACCCATAAAGGAACAATTTCATTGTTTTACATGTTTATATTTTAATAGCGTTGTGACATCTAAAAACCAACACAATAAAATGTACATGAGTACATGCAACCCAAATAAATTTAGCATCCAGCTTGTTTCACGGCTTCTTCAATCCTCAGGACAAAATTAAAGATGTGAGAAACAGCAGTAGTAGCATCACATATACTTCGCTGCTATTGTTCCCTCACAGAAGAAAGGTCTCCTATTAGGAAGCCTTGAAACAGCTGAATGCTAATTTTTTTCCTCTCTATGTTAGTTTTTCACATTATGTATTCATCTTAACAGAATCGGTTTTATTTTGTGCATCTTATGAAATTTTTAAGTGATCTGAGAAGAGTTACACCCCCCCCCCCCCCACACACACACTGTACTTACAAGGAAGGTCTCTATAAGTGCATACTCAGAAATTTTTTTAAAAATTACAGAACATGCTTCTGATGAGGATATATATGTTTATAAAAAAAAATTGCTGTGGAACCTCGACATAACATTCTTAGAAAAATTATGATAATTTCGTGCTTTTGGCAATTTATCGCTGGTTGGGGACACAATGAAATAATAAAGAAAAATATGCTTTTATGATAAATACTGTTTTAGGAAACCTTTTCCAAACTGAATCAATTAAAATAAATGCAAGCTAAATAAATACAATTTTACAACTACAGCTTTGTCATGTACATTTATATGTTATATGTATATATAAAGAAAATTAATGATCATATCCTACTGTTTAAAACAAAATTTAAATTGATTAAAAATGCTACAAACTAAAAATTAAGGTCCAATAAACAATGTGGGAACTGCAATTTATTCAATATTGAAATGCCTAATGAGAGTGTTCTTAATCGGTCAGTTACTGTTAAAATACACTTAAAGCTTATCTGCCAGTGAAACCGTGTAAAATTAAATTATTTGAGCAACACACAACTTGTATATATATTATATAAGCTTACAAAACAATTAATAAACTAGTAAATCATTTAAGTTTAAATTCATAAAGTATTGGACATTTAAACACACATTTAACTAGGAATTTCCATATGTATTAAAATTGTTTGCACTTGGTGAAGAAAAAGTATCGCTCATCAAATCACTTCTTTTTGCACCAAATACTTGAAAGTATTTAATTTTTTATACAGATTTTCTACTGGAATTCTGCAGCTAAATTTGATTGATCCTTTATAATATACGCAAATAGTTTCATTAGCATATATATATATATATATATATATATATATTCTGAGCATGTGCTTTAAGGAGACCTTCCTTGTTAGTTATTGCAAAGTTTTTTGGAAAAAAATTGTTTTGGTGGTATATTTTACCCAATAACATAATATCTAAATGAATTATTTTATTATTTTTCAAAAATATATTGAAATATGTTCTATATTTTGCATATGATATTTCATGCTTGTTATTTTCATTAATTCTACTGAATTTTATAAACATTTTTTAAATCAAAGTAAACTTTGTGTGAAAAGCATGGTAAATTCAT
Organism: Maratus michaelseni; assembly: GCA_963931845.1. Taxonomy (NCBI): domain Eukaryota; kingdom Metazoa; phylum Arthropoda; class Arachnida; order Araneae; family Salticidae; genus Maratus; species Maratus michaelseni. Next base: position 381,034,972 of record OZ007590.1, on the reverse strand, counting down.
TTAAATGATGCAAAAAAAAAAAAAAAAATCTTCTAATTATATACTTCAAACATATCAGCTGAAAGACAATATTTCAGTTAGTATATATTCATGTAACAAATTTTACAATTCACTTTATAAGCTCATTCATTACATAGATTAATAATCACATCAGTTTCTTTATGCTTGATCAGGATTCTCTCCTACCCCAGCCCCACTTGCAAAGGCCCTTTTACAGCAATATGGACAATTCTGACTGATGGCTAGTAAAAAATATTTCGGTACTTCTCTATTATAATAAAAAAATACCAATATTTCTAGAAAAAAAAAAAAAAAAAAAAAAAAAACCTTTTCTTTTTAGAACAACTTGAATATAATATTTTCTTTTTTTTTGTAACTTAAATGTTTTAAATTATTGGATATAAAAAAAATCTACTTTTAACACTTTATTTTAGCAGACAGTATGAGACAGTGAATTTAGATCGTGTTTGAATGTGTCTAGGATGAAAATTAACATTGTTGGTGAACATATCTAATGCTCTAAAGAGTTATCTTAAGCCATGGTAAACGTATATAAACAAGTAAAACTAACAAAGCTAATATATATGTTCATATTCAATGTTTAGAATAAAATATTTTCATTTCAAAAAATGCAAATCATATACAAAAATTAATAACATAATAAGATGATCTTAAACATTTTGGTAAAGCTGTAAAATAAAGTTTACTCGATTGAAGAAATTATATTTTAAGAAGTTGATAAAGAATATGCAATATTTGAAGTTGAATAAGTGGACATTGAAAAATTTGGAACCAGTTATAGCATTTCAATAATACCTGTTTGTCTTTTCCTTGTGGAATCTAATGCCTAAAAATGGAATAGGAAATTATATTTAAAAGAAACTTTTTTAACACCCCTCCCTTCCCCTCCCCACATCCCCAAAAAAAACTTTTGGCCTCATGGGCATTTTTTTTTTCTATCAGTCTTTTTTTTAATTCATTGTTTTAAGGTGAAAAGCCTCTCTCACATGATGCAGCAAAGAAAGGAAATGGCAATTCATTGGAAATAAATTTTTGGTACTTTTATGTTAGCCGGGTGCAGGTGATAAATTGTCAAATATTGTTCCCATCATTCGTATTGCATTCATTTCATTTAAATTATAAACTTATTATTCGTATTGCATTCATTTAATTAAAAATATAAACTTTTTACTCATTTCATTTAAAACACATAACTTTCATTTAAAATACATGCATTTCACTAACTTTATTTTAATAAAAAAAGTACCACAAGCAAACCCAGATAACAATTTTTGATTTTTAAAACATTTTTATAACCCCAACATGTAAATGACTAGATGCTTTTTAAAGGCTTTGTCTGAAAGGTTTGCCAACATTTTAAAAAGCATTATAAAAGGTTGCTAGTTGACACAATCTGAGGTACTTTGTAAGTGTTTTCGGACAAGCATACCAAAATGTAGAAACGTAAGGCTAGTTACAGGATTTCATATTAAACATTGGAACAAGAATTACAATCAAAGGCAGATAATAATGCTTTTATTATAAGCATCTATAAAAGAAATTAAAAATGTTTTGATAACCTGTTAGTTTTAAATCTTAATTGCATTAGATTTTCATCAAAATTATCTGATTTAGAAATTTTCTTTGTTTCTGTGGGACACTAAATTTTAGCTTAATTTCTATATACTGAAGAAAAAAAAAATGGAAAATAGGAATTTTTATTAGCTGATATTATATTTAAGAACTCATAGTAAGTTATATATTTTAATTAATATATTTCTTTTTTCCTTTGCTAAAATTCCTTTCCTATGTAATTGCTAAAATTTGAATATATTTGATTTTTTATATTTTAATTAATGTATTGCTTCTAAAAAATATTAATTGTTGATTACATTAATTTTTTTTAAATCTAATATGCATTTTGTTAGAATGAACTATAAGAATTAATTTACAGAAGTTTTCTAACTTTTGTTTGAATTTGACAGAACTAATTAAAATAGATAACTTTTTTTGTATCGTCTACCATTCAGTTTTAAAAATAAAGTCTAAATTATACCGGGGATAATATTTTCCTTTTAAAGTGAATTCGGGCAACAAGAAAATTCGTATATTATATTTTTTCTTAAGCCCTACTACATTATCCTGAAAGTTTCACAATAGTTTAAATTTCTGAGTTGGGAATTGTTTATGTCTTGGTTTTTATGTTGCCTTTACTTTTGTGTTTTTATATTTGGAAAGTGATAATGGTTACCCACTATCAATTACTCTTATTTATTAGTTGATTGACAAACTAAAGTAAGTTAAACATTACTGCATAATTTAATTTCATAAAGATTTAAGAACTATATAAAACCAAATTTTGGTGTTTAAATAATTACTAGAAAAAAAAATGCAATTTCCATATATAATATTTTTATATCATGAGCATATTACCTATTTGTTTATTTTTAGTCTACTTTAAGCATGTTTTCATTCTACTTAATACAGAAGAACAATAATTTTTCAGAATGATTTATCTCTGAATTAAATCTATTGATGCTCCGAAATTAAAAATAAATAATAATAATCGGTTAACATTATTTAGACTTTTTTTATTTTCCCTTTTTTCTTTAAAATATAAACCTTCATTTTTAAAATCTTTCATAACTATTAGTATGTACATTGAAATGTCAAAAATTTAAATAGTTTGATTTCATTAAAACTCATTTTTGTTAACTTCATGAAAATAAAATGTATTAAACAAAGTAATAAAATAACAATACTTTAAAATATTGTAGCGACGCATACAATAAAAATTTTATATCTTAAACGTACATAATATAAAAGCAATTGTCATTGAATGATATTTTTAAATGAAATTTTATACAACATAAATTACTAAAATATAAGAAAATAAAACGTATGCGCAAAAATAATTAACTTTGACTAAATTACAGTTTAAATACTAGTACAAAATCTATTATTATTATTACGCAATATTTCAAACTTTTGACGGTAATTTTTAAGCACATGAACTATAAGATGAATATTTTAAAATTGGGGAGCATCAATAGATAATAACATAAACGATAATAATATATTTAAAAAAATAAACATAAACAAATGCTATTCTCTATTGTATTTTGTAATGAAAATATGTGCAAAGAACTCGCATTAATTCGTTAAGAATAAAAACATATTATAAATGGAAATTTCAAGAACTACAACAGAAATATGCATGTGTATATAGTTATTACAACGAGGTAAATCTTTATGAAATGAAATTAATACAAAATAGTTTAACATACCTTAGATGGAGCATGATTGCAAATGCAAAGCCATCACTTTCAGACCGGTGCTACGACGTGACCTGCTCGCACATCATATCACCTTCAATGAGTCATGAAACGCAAGCACAAGGACAATTTGCAGCGCGAAATAAGTTGCGCATGCGCGGAAAATGAATGTGCAAAGGATGATTTTAGACCGTAGGTTTTCTGACGGTTATTCCAAAAATCTAATATTGAAAATATTACTGTGACCGTGGTATACGGTAAAGATAATATACCTTTGCAGAAAAATCGAAAGAAAAGGAAAAAATACCGTTTTCGGAACCTTGCTTGCTATCTGGGAACATATAACATCAAAGCATTGCTTCCCATTTATACACATGAAAAATAAAAGCTGCTAATTGGCGAGAAAAAAGTGCTACTGGTGAGATTTGCACTCTGTTAAGATAAAAGTACCAATTTTTTTTATGCAAAGCTATAGAAAGGGTAATGTAAGCACCCTCAGTTGGTGATATCAAATATAATTAAAAATGCTTGCTTTGAAGATGATCAAAAAGAAAAAAAAAATTCCAGAAAGTGACAAATAGAGTTGTTTTTATATACTAGAAATGTAAATGATGTATTTCTTTATTAATTACTTTCACATATAAATTTGCAAGTAGGTATTATTCGCAAAAAGATACTTTTCTGTTATATTGGCTTTGACATTTCTTTTTTAAATGTTTGCCACAATTCAGGCTTCAGAAAGTGAATTATTGCCGAATGTTATAATCAGTTATATAAGCAAATCTGATGAACTTTTATGCTTTTTTATATATGTATTTACAAATGCATAAACATTAGATATATATATTATATACAGATTACTTCTGTTTGTATATAAAGATATGTAAATAGCTTCCTTAAATTAAATAAATTGTATAAATATTGAAAAAATTGCTTGTGTATATCAAACAGTCAATAGGTTACCAGAAAATATGCATGACTAATTAAAACATTTGTACAGACTAAAATATTAAATTTAATAAGCAGTTCCTTAATTTTTTTTATTTATGAAAATATTTTATGGAATAGTCTGGTTCTGACAGAATATCAGGGGAAATATTTTGAAACTTTCCAAAAATATCGATGAGTAATGTCATTCCTTGATATTTTCTCACAATGCGAAAATGATTCTAAATGGGTAAAATATTTGTCTACATGAGTATGAGTATACATGCAAACAGTACTTCAAAATAAATTGTTAAAAATTGAGAAATTCATTTTTATTCTATCTGATATTCAAGGCAGAAAAAAAAAAAATGTTAGAATTCTGTTATTTGAAATGTAATTAAAAAAACATATTCCACAATAACTTTAAATGATAACAAAGAAACAATTATTATTAAAAAATCAAGTGTTTATTTAAATATTTACAGACATATCAACAACTATTACAAGTGATGAATGCAGATTTTTATTTTCTTTCTGGAATCTGTTGAGGTTGTAAGCTGCATCCTGAAACAACCCTTAACGCCCCCCCCCCCCCCACACACACTTATACATAAATTACACCCAGAGTATTTTCACTCCATGCATAAATTACGTTTTTGGAATGTTGGCCATCAATTTTTTTTATCAAATACAACTTTGTACTCTGTTGTAAAAAAGGCTTGTGATTTTAAACAGTATAGGAGCTAGAAAAATATTTTAGAGGGAAGGAGATTCTATATTCAATATGGTTTAATTAGTTTAGTGTATTTAATACAGTGAAACGTTCTTAAGCAAAATTCAAAGTTTAAACATAGGTTTGTAAAATTTCAAAAATTAACTTTGCACTTGCATGCAGGTAACATGTTTCATGATACTAGTGCATTAGTAAATTTAAGATTTTTAATCTATGATTTATATTAAATTCAATGGGAAAATAATTACAGTTACTAAAAACTGGAGATTCCTAAATTCATTGAAAATTTACTTACTAATTTTAGATTATGGCGAAAAACTAATAACTCAAAGCAAATAAAATATACATATATATTCATTATTAAATAAATAAATAAATAATGTGAGAGTATTTAAAATTTAGAAAACTTCATTGCATGGCTAGAAGTAACATAAAAAAAAATAAACTTTGCTGTATACTTTATTAGAAACTAAGCAAAATGTACTTATACAAACTTGTCTTATTTATTTAGCAATTATTTCTTACCAAGATTATTTTATGTAGATGGGGGCAAAACGAGAAATTGGCTTATTTTCCCAGAAAACCACTAATAGCGATGTATTTTTCAAATGCATAAACATAAACAATAAAGTAAAAAAAATCAAAATTTTAGTGAAACATGAATTTTAAAATGAATAATTTTTTTTTTGTGTAAATGTGAATACAATTTTAACAGTACTATTCAATCTTGTCTGAATTCTAAATTTGACATTCGGCTAAATATTAAATTCTACCAAATATTCGCAGCATCTTGAACTACTTTTAATACTTTTTACAATATATTTATTATACATATTATATTTACAATATATATATTTTTGGCAATATTAATCTTATTTAAAAAAAATAACGGAATGCATAATTTATTTTGAATATCAAGATGTCTCTATAAAGATAATACATAAACGTAGATATCTCTTTACTTTTATGAGATAATATAATCAATAATGTACACATCTTGAAAACTCAAAAAAAAGTTTCAATCAACTTGTTCAAGAAAAAAAAAAAAAAAAAAACTTATTATTTTTAAAAAAGCAAGATTATATGAAATTTATATTTTATTCTGGTGCCCCGAAAGTGAATGCAAGTCAGGAAACTGCTAAATAGCATGAGATTTGAAACAATACTTAATTAGGAAAACGGATAAACAATCATAATATATACGAGACAAGCGTAAACAAACCAATAACTCCCCATGTGATCAAATCACCCTTGAAAAATCTGAGGGTGATACGAGTCACTCGGTGTAACACCGAATTTCGTTTCTGAACGCTAACACGGAGTAGCACTTATCACGTGATTTCGTCTCTGAACGCAAACCCTGCAAAAAGTGTTAAAGGAGTTACTCGGGGTGTCGGCGCTGAACGCATCCAAATAGCTCTCTGTTTCAACTCTGTTTCATCCAAATAGCTCTAGAAATACGAGTGTTATCGTATGACATAGATCAGAGGCTGTTTGACAGGTAAAGGGTACTAAAGATACCTAAAAATGTTGCTAACGATCATATATATATATATCTGGGGGTCATGATCGGTGTACCGAATATATGAATATACCGAAATTTTTTTGGAATTGCTTTCTTCCGAACGGCTGCAATAAGTAGCTTTTCACTTTTTGTATTGAAAGCTACCTAAAACATATACAGATGATGAATTATAAAGACATCTTGTAATTCAATATTAAATAAAAATGATGTGAAGCCGTAGGGACAAGTTATGGATGGTTGAAAACTACAAACGATGAGATATAGATGGTGAGCATAAAAATGACAAAATAACAAAGAAGAAAACTGGGATAGAGACACAAAAACTGATGAGCACAAAGATGTTGAATGATAACTAAGCAATTGAGTCACACAAAAACTGTAACCGATGAGCGCAAATATGACAGAAGATTAGGCAATTGAAAAATACAAAAAGCACTGACCGAGGAAGCACATACACACATCAGGAAAACGAACTCAAAGGTTGAAACGCTGAGCAAACGTAAACAACTAATGCGGAATATTCTCACCCATAGGCAAGCCATGGTGGTTGAGGATGGTACCAACCAGACCATAGTAGAGGAGGCGAATAATGGTGTTCCAATTAAGAGTGAATCCTAAGATAATTATGTACTAGCGGTAAACATACTGTTTTGACATCGCATGAACTAAAAAAGGGTCCCTTTCTTCACGTAACTATGCGCTTTTTTAAAAAATAATTTACACCACAACTCATTGAGGTAGTGTAAAAGTTCCAATATGGCAACGAGGCAGTTTTTCCAACAACATGCGGGGCATGTATTCCAACGTGTGTCTCGCTGAAAACGTGCCCCGTCCTAAACCAGCTATTCTTATTGTGGCTATTAAAAACATGGCGAGTAAATACGATATATACTATATATATATATATATATATATATATATATATATTGGGCTTACTCCGAAAGAAGTTAGACGATTTGCCTAACTCATCATGGTGATCAGAAAATGCGAAGTGAGCTCTGCAAAACCCAGTGCTACAGATTTAGAAATATTTAGAGGTATTCCTCCGATTTTTCCCTCTCTAAATCTTTATTTTTTAAACGCCAAATCGTTCTAATTACCTACTCTGTATCAAACAATTCACAAGATTCAAAATATATTTTCAATATTTTTGCGAGCATCAAAACGTGTGAAAAATTAATATTACAATAGATGTAATATGTTTCCTACTTTAGAAATGCGATTTTGTTTATACTCAGAAGAATTCTGATCATACTTTGTATCACGCGGTATCTAGAATACTGTTATGATATAATCTAGATACCGTGCTCGGTACGATTCGGTTTTGGGATCTCTCGTTTGCAAGAAGAATCACAGACGAGCAGGTTTGACGATGTTTAGTTGAATCTTTTTTTTTTTTTTTTTTGAATTTAAGGTAAATTTTTAACAAAATCAGTTGTCCATTAAACTGCACAACAACAACAAAAATTCATTATGTTTATCAGTGTTGCCCGATTGAGGAAATTTTTTATTCAAAATGTCTACCACTTTTTCCGACTACCAATTATCGTTTTATTTAAATACGGAATATTTATTATTAAATAAAGCGAAGATTACTATTCTGCAATAGTAGTAGACATTTTGAATAAAAAAATTCCCGAACATGGTAACACTGTTTTTTTCTCTCAAATAAAGTTATGTGATTTTCTCTGATCAGGAATATTGAATAAAACTTTGGGATCACATCAGATTTTTGTGAGAAACTGCTTCATTTATAAATGTAATATATATGTACAGTAAAGCTTCCATAATGGAGTTTTATCGAATAGTGGGTACCTGTATTTAGCGAATACTTTTTAAATTCTCAACGCAAGTATTATTTGCATATTTTAACTTCTGAATAGTGGGACATCTCCAAATAACAGACATATTCGGTATTCCGTTATTTAAAGATTTTACTGTCTACACATACAGGGTTGGTTAAAATTATGTTAACAATTAGATGGCAAAACTTTTTTACTTGGAATGGAACCATGCGTGTGTTGATAATAACGTACAACAGGTTGAGACCTCACTTTAAATATGTTCAATAAATGTTTTCCAGTTTGAGTGTTAAAATATATTTGACTAAAACTTTTCTCAATTAAGTGTTAACAGAATTTGACTAACCTCATAATATATATATATATATATATATATATATATATATACGGGACAGTACATCTTCAACACGTTAACACGTAATCTTTGCGACTTTTACCTTTTATTTTGGGTATTCCGTATAAGGAAGTTAATATTATTACCCGCTTTCATATGGAAAACTTTTTTAATAACCATATAAGAATATTTAGCAAAAGGTAATCAAATGATCAAATTTGACTGAAATTTATTCGTCGTTTTAATGACAAATAATGCTGCACTAAATTTGAACTCGGGCATAGCGAGCTCAGATTTTACGAGAGCCCTAATAGAACGATCAAAAGAGGAAATAATAGTTAATATAATATAAATATAAATTGCTGGAAGCTCGGATATAACGAGGAAAACTCGGGTACTTAGAGCAAAATTTTGTAAATTCACGATAAAATTACCGATTTTTCTCACTTTCGAAACAAAATACGCTTTTAATGAATATTCTAAACTTTTAGTGAAACAGGTTGAAGCATATCAAAATGATTTAAAAAAAAAAAATCTTAGCTTTATTATAACAAAGTGTACAAAAATTTTAATATTTTTCCTTTATGAGTTCACTGAATTAATTAAAAAAATCGTAATGTGAACATGTAAAATAAATTATATATAATAACTTTCATGTAAAAAATAAAATAAAATAAAAACCTTATTTAACTTTATAAATAAACGGTAAGTGATTTCTTCAATTGCTTTAAAGAATTTTTCGCATTCATGAATTTAGAATTAACAAATAATTAAAATAAATGTCAAGTTAGCATTACTAATTTATTCTAATTTAAATTAGTCTTGCTAATTCAGAAATGTGAAATTGCCGGTATGAGAAATCTTTCTATACGTTTTAATAATATAACTGAAGTTTTGCACAATTTCTTAAACTAAGTAATCGCGAGAACTCAGAGTTTAACGAAATTTTTAAGTTTCAAACAAAACACTCAAAAACTGCGACTTAAAGAAACAAATAAGGAACAAGGAAAAGAAGACATAAAAACGGTGGCTGTGGTTTTGTTTTTATTTTAACTATTGTTTGTTGCATATATTTTTTGTTGTTGGTCATATACATATTTTACATAAATTATATTTTATATTGTAGGATGTGTTAAGCCGAACGAATGGTTGTGCACAATCTTCGTACTGTATTATATTAAACTCGACATTATATTATTGTTCAATTTTTTTTGTATGTGAGATAACAGACTTGACACTAAAAGGTTTTTTTCTTGATTCTTTCTGATAATTTTCGGATCATAAAGCTTATAGGAAGATTTCTATTTCTATTTTTTTAGTGTTTTCCTTTAGGGATACAAGAAAATCTGCTGAAGAACTTTCTCAGCCTTCTAAATTTCTTCTTCTTTTTTTCAGAAATTTGAGGTGGCACATTAACTGGCTTTTCAGCTGTATTTCCCAATTGCATGCTAACTGATTCTTCTATGTTTTCCTTTAGATCCATACGAACTGATTTTTCCGCAGATCTATTTTCCGTTAACTCAATAGGGTCTTTCTTTTCTTGAGTTATATTTTCTGTTAGCTGCATACGAACCTGCATGTCGTCAGCTTCATTTGATGTTAACTGTATATCAACCGATACCTCTTCAGCTTTGTCCTCAACTAGTTCTTCTTCAGTCATGTTTGCCGTTAACTTCTCACAAAATTCTTCTTCAACTACTATACCTTCAGTTGTTTTCGATTCTTCCTCAATATAGGACCTAAGAGCAGTAGTAGTGACTGGCCATGGCAGTTTTTCGAAAATAGTTGGTAAATATCCAACGTCTGGTAACTTTCTGATTTTCGGTTGACCACTTGGACGACCATTATTCAAAGCTTTTAAATAAAGACTATCCTTCTTTCTCATATCTTCCTCTTCTTCATCAAAAATTTCGCGATAATCAGCTTCTAGATAGAATGGATTTAGATTCGATTTTCTTTTATTATTTTGTAGGACTTCAGCTTCTTGAACGTTAATGCTTTCTGAAGGGCTAGATATCTCATGTGAATATGAAATTTCGTTTAATCTATTTTCCGGAAACCCGATCTCCCACAACTCATTTTCCTCAGCTGTGATGGCAGTGGCTGGACTCAAAAAACAATTTTCACGAGCGTCCTCTTCAACTGTCTGAAGATACTCGAAAAATCTCACAAAAAAACGCCTGAGAAACTTTTTATAAGCAAAGTAACCCAAGATAATTGCACCCAAGAACAGGAAATACGCCATTCTCAGACAAGAGCCAATAATTAGACTGACCAAGTTTCTTAAGAAATTGATTGTCATTCGTTGTTTTTAACAATGATGTATTGTTGTGCACTATAGTTATTGTTTAAATATTTCACAAACTTGTTGAGTAAATAAATGTGTGTATTGTTTATTCATTGTTTAAGTGCATTGTTGGTGACTAAATAAATGTGTATATTGTTTATTCATTGTTTAAGAGCATCATTGGGTAAGTGAATTGTTACCATATTTTTAATTCTTCATCTCCTTGTCATTCTATTGCGTCATACTTTTTCAAATTTATAACTTTAGCTAATGTTCCGTAATCGGGTCTACCACAGCTATAAGGCTGGTACCATATATGAGCAAAGAAAACATCACCTACGAGGTATAGTGCAAGGGCATTTTGCACTGAAGTTAATTTTTTTCATTGTTGAAAAATAGCCAAGTTGCCCTATCTTCAAATATCCGTCGATTTCCCTAGCAGAAGAGGTTAGGAACTAATGTAGAGAATAAAAATGTAGAGAAAACACATTAAAGATTTAACAGTAACCTTTAATAGTAAGTTAAGTGACAACGCTATAAAGATTCTACGTTGGCAACGAAGGTTATGATTTTAGTTACGAAAGAAGTATGTTTAGAAAATTTAGACATTATTTAGAAAAAAGGCTATTGTTCTATACGTGTATACGTATAACTGAAATACGTATCGCATAGCAAACACTAATTTCTACAAAAAAAAAAAAAAAAAAAAAAAAAAAAGTGAACAAGTTTTTAATTTATATTATCCTATAATTAATATTCTTATAAAAGAATACTGCATTCATATTTATGTAACAATTTTAAAGTGCAGCATTTTTCGGATTACACACCCGGAAGCCGTGAAATACGGAATAACAATTAACAGTATCAATGATCACTGAGGAAATTACATACGTGAAGACTCAATTAAAAACAAAATATGTAGTTTTGAAGGAAAGAAAAATATTGTTAATGAAAACCACAATTTTAAAGCTTTGTAAAGAAGAAAATAAAGATGATTTTTTAAACCAAAATAACTTTTTAAAGATTTGGATGCCCAAGCCCGTGCAGATTCTAATATCGAGTTCGTGAAAGCTCTAATGAAATCAAACCCATGCATATGAAACACAAAATATGTATGCTCGTCGAAAAACCATAGTCTATCAAGGATGTGCTCCTTTGTAAGTCTGAGACAACATTATGAAGCAAAATCGAAAAAGGTGCAGTAATCAATTTGACAAACTTTTTTTCATTCCTTTCGTATAACAGTATCAGAAGGCTCAGATACCACATAATATGAGAGACCTTGTCTTATATAACTCCAAATCCAAGTCAAAAGAAAAGTGTGTGCGCTGCACGAAGTGGAAGAAATAGGCGCATGAAGACTGCACCAAAGGAAATGTTTCATTTTTTGTTTGCGTTCATTGTGATTCCTTCTTTATGAAATTGTTAACTGACAGTTTTTGTAAAATCATTAAATGGCATTTGTTTTCTATATCCAAACTGTTTCTTTGTGTACTATTATTATGCCTTTTTAGTTTGCAATAAAAAATACATATTAATTAACAAGCAAGATTTATTACTTGTGTTTTACCATTTAAATTTAAAGTATAGTTTTAAAATTTGCCCCTGTACGTTTTTCGCAGGCTAGAAAACTTGTCCCGCATACGGGGTACATTTTCCAACAAAATATTATCAGACTTAACCATTTTCTGTCAAAAACTATATTTACTTTTTTTGAAAAATAATTATGCCAGTTTGTAGATAAAGGTCCAGGGAATACAATGATATCCTGTTGATCTCCAAATAGATAAAAATAAAAAATACAAAAATAAAATTATAAAAGTTGGAAAATTTGCCCTGGTCTCTTCTACAATTTCCAACTTGTTTAAGTTTAATGGAGATATGTCTTTTATTATTAATATAATGTTATCCATCTGTAACAAGAGATTTCTGGAGGTCTGCAATGCAGTCTCCACACTGGCCAAACTGCTTATCTTTGTCTATATAGGTTCTACCAACCCTAAGTTGGTATCATTAAGTGCTTTTAAAATAAGATGATCTGAGAGAGAAAGACAGAGATAGCTTGTATCGCTTGTAGTTGTGAGTTTAGGTTATGAAGCTCGAGCTCTAGAGATTGCAATCTGTACTGGGTAGAAGTATCGATTTCCCTGACCTGTGCTAATTTAATTTTAGTGCTACTAAAACTTTTAACAGCCTCTTTGGGTATACTATATATATAGCATGTACAGACCAGCGGTACGAAAAACCGAAAGATGAACTCTGATATAGAAGATGATATTTTTTACTAAGAAGAGTTAAAATCATCTTTGTAAATACAATTGTAAACAGTTTGTATTTATTTAATACGAGGGTAAGTCATTAAGTAAGTCACAAAAGATAATTAAATAATAACTTACAATGATATTCACTTCAAAACTATTTTTATTTCTCAACATATTCTCCACCAATATTTAAGCACTATATCACCGTATTATCAGTGCCCCAACACCAGCTGCATAACATTCTTTGGGTTGCTATCTCAGCCACATTAGGACTTCAAGTTGAACCTTTTCATCGTCTGTGAACATCATCTTACTTCGAAGATGGTTTTTTAGTGGACTAAACAGATGAAAATCGCTTGGGGCTAAGTCGAAGCTGTATGGTGGATGTTGAAGAAGTTGCAAGATGATGTTCACAGATGATGAAAAGATTCAACTTGAAGTCCTAATGTGGCTGAGACAGCAACCTAAAGAATGTTATGCAGCTGGTGTTTGGGCACTGATAAAACGGTGATATAAGTGCATAAATATTAATGGAAAATATGTTGAGAAATGAAAATAGTTTTGAAGTGAATATCATTGTAAGTTATTATTTAATTACCTTTTGTGACTTACTTAATGACTTACCTTCGTATAATATTTAAAACTTAATAATATCGTGTGTATTAATAATCATCATTTTACATAAACTTCATAGTTGTTTTAAGATTTTCTTATATGTGGTTGCCTGAAAACAGGAGACCGGCAAAAAGTAAAATTTCACTATATCTTAAAAAATAAGGATAGGAATGAAGTAAACTTAAGCACAAATGTTTCTGATAACGTTCATTCTGTTTATGTAAAAAATGATGAAGGTAATAATCCGTCAAATTTTTTAATATGAATTTATTGATTACTAATTGTCCCGCCAGGTACTGTCCGCCCCACGATAATAACCTTAAATATAATTAAATCATTGTTGAATTATAATTTATTCAAACGAGCCTAGAGTTGGGGATTTACTGACTTTGGCAGCGTACAGTGGGGGTGTTACGCAGGTTCCGGTCTATTTTTAAACGAAAATCTATCCAAACGAACCAAGAAAGACCTCATTATAGTGATTGCCGATATAATATCTGACTTTTAGTTATAATAAACTTTCAATTCTACCTAAAAGTTCTCGAGTAAACCTAAATAATATAAAAGGACCCGCCCCTCCCTCTTTTAAAATGCGAAATTATATCTCCAAATTTTGAAAATGCAGAGATTTCCCTGCACATGTGCAGAAATGAAACCCCCTCCAAAACTTTTCTAAAGCCCAATTAAAACGGGAAATATCTTCAAAGGCACTGAGAGAGAGAAAAAAAAAATCTGTCGAATTCGTGAAACGACACCCCAGAAATATATTTAAAAAAAAAAAGTTAATATTAATATTCTTTTTAAACCAAAAATATTGTTAGAACCGAAAAAGTACCGGGATTAAGTGGGTATTTTTTGTTTTTCTATCTTTCCGTCCGCAAAAAAGAGAGAGCATTTTAAAACTGAAGAAAAAACGGAAAATATGAAAACGAAAGCGATTCGACGTCCAAGAAATACTTTTTTTGAAATAGTAAATAGTAATATTTTTCAAAACCGAATATACCGCTAGAACCGGAAAAAATAGCTGAATAAGTTAATAAGTGGGTATTTTTTTTTTCTTGTCCGGGAAATGGATGCAGCAGTTTTAAACTATAGAAAAAACAGAAAACTTATAAAACAATAGGAAAACATGAAAACAATCTTCAGAAAATATATTTTGAAACAATAAGTATTAATATTAATAACGAAAAAATGCACCGTTAGAAAAGGAAAGGTACCCCAAATAAATGATTATATATATATTTTTGATTTTAATGACTGGAAACGGATGCGGCAGTTTGAAAACGCAAAACTTGAAAACTGGCGCGAATCGACGTCCAGTAAAAATGTTTTTTTTTTTTTTTCGAAATAATAAATATTAATATTTTTTAAAACGAAAGTTACCATTGGGACCGAGAAGGTAAGATGGAAATTGTGTTTCTTTTTAGGTGCATTCGTAATTATATAAATAGGTAGCACCTATTGTTGTCATCTGGTCCGTCCGTCCGTCCGTCTGTCTGTCCGTCTGTCTGCATATAACAACGCAAAAACTACCCAACCGAATGGTTTGAAATTTAAGATATATTATCTTTGCAGAATTTTGTCGAGACATTTCAAATTTTATGAAAATTGGATCAAAACTTTAGCAGATATTAATAAAAATATTTATTAAGAAATTTGATTTTTTTTTTTTTTTTTTTTTTTTTTTTTTTGAAATTGTTTTTTTCTTGTTATAGGAGCTTCCGAGGTTTAATCGTCAAGCGATCGAGATACTTATTTTATTACAGAAATTAATCTGCAGACGATATAATTCATTTAAAAGAATTACAAATCATCAAGAACTGAATATTTATATGACTAGCTATAGTACGAACGACCTCATTTGTCACGTTTGACTTACAATTCCAACTTATTCTTTTCGTTAGCTCCGCGGGGTGAGATCGCGCTTTCAAAATGTAGGAAAAACGGAACGCTTAGCTTCTTTCTGCTTGAAGTTCCATCGAAAGCCCGTAAAGGCGCATGACATAGGCGACGGCGCGCCCTTTTGCGATGTTTATTATTGTTTTTATTTAATGTCTCTTCTAATTATCAAAAAATGAAAAATCTGAACCTCGGGTTCATTCGGAACTGGCTTTTGTCTACTCTTATCCAAGTTTTCAGACTTCTTACGTGCAGGAGATTTTACTAGCTATCTTTAACACACACGTAGACAAACAAACATCTTTCCTTTATTAATATGATTATCAAAAATATGTTGTTGACTAAAAATGCCTAGATTATGTTTGGGTCTATGCCTTGTATCTGATTTAAAAATAAATATTTCAATCGGCAGACTTTTTTGGAAAGATATAAATGAAAATTTGTCAAGAGGATTTAACATTAGCATCCTCAAATTTTGACTCCTTCTATGAAGATATAATATAAAGTATGTAAACTATACATTTTTCGGGGCTTCTTTCTTCCAAGGAACTCAAGTATGGTGTCAAAAGTGGGTGCTATGCCATTTAAAAAATAAAATTGGTACAATTTTTAATATGTAAACGACCTCTATTTCAAAAGTTGCTTTCATATTCTGAAAGACAAAAATATTCTGAGTTTTATGATTACTTCGTTATGATTTTATTGTAACTGAGCTGTAAATAATGACGGGTATATTTTTCTTTTTCTTAAATATATATATATATATATATATTTCAGAATAGTTGTGTGCGAAAATTCGCATAAATTTTATTACCTTCTTCATTATTCTAAGCGCTTAGGCAGGTATTCCCACATTAGAAAACAATTTTATTTTGGTTGTCTAGAATATTAAAGGACATAAATAAAATACTTTTATTATCATCTTACAGCATTATAAATCGTCTGCGGAAAAATCCATTCACACTGTCATTATTAAAATGGCAATAGAAATAGAACGATTATTTTGTTAATTTTCATTCTTATTGTTTACATTTTAGTGCCTTATGAGGTCTCTATGTACTTACTGGCTTAAGGCAAAAATATTCCGAAAAAAATCTACTATTGTATAAGTATTTTCTACCAATTTCTCGAATATTTTAAATTTCCTGAAAGGAGTTTAAGACAGATTAAATTGTATTTCTGCATCATCAGAAAAGAATTTGAGGCAAAAACAATGAATAATTTGTCTAAGCCTAAAATTTCCCTAAAAGAAATTCTTGCCCACATTAAGGCATATGAAAATGAAAAAAATTTAGAAGTTCTACAAAAATACATTGAAGAACTAATGAAAGATGACGTTATAGATGATGAAGAATCGGATTATGAAGAAGTTCTTAATGAATGTTTAGAATGGATAACGAATTGTATATTTCATCTTCCTGAAAATTTTGCAGATGAACAAATAGTTCTAAGGGCACTTTTATTTCTTTTTTCTGTTAAAAAAATAAACATTTTAGAAAAAGAAAATTTAGAATCTAATGACTTACGTATAAAGTCAATAAACAATGGATGTAAATTAATAAAACTCTGTGTTGAAACTGAGTATTTTGTTAGGATTGATTATTATATATCTCAAATAAGAGAAATAATAAACAAAGTAGAAGAATTTTTCAGAGAAGATGCATTAGTAAGCAAACAGATTACCAATAAAAAGACAGAAATAATGCTCTATAATATAGAAAAAATGGTGAAGCAAAGTAAGTTAACAGATGCTATGGAGGAGCTAAATAGACAAAAAGATTGCATTGTTATGTTAAATACTTATCATGAGTATTACGTAGGACTTTGCTATAATATTAGTTTAAAATGCATGCAAGATAACAATTACGATTATGCGTTTACAATACTGCTATTAGCTTATGATATATGTAAAGCAGCTAAAGAGTTATCCAAAAATATGAAAACAATTCTTCATTTTTTAGTATGCGTATGTTGGAGATATAATCCAAATAAAAATTGGTCGACTGCAATAAATGCTTTAGAGTTAGCGAACAAAAACGAAATAGATATTTTTTATATCACAAGCAAAATTAAATTTGCTTTCATAGCTGAAGCCCAAAATTTGACACAAGAAGCTTTAAATCAGGCCACTGAATGGGAACATTTGAAAATTAACGACATTTGTCAAATAGTACAGCTACTGCAGAAGAACGAATTACTTATTCTAGCAGCAGATTTTGTGCAGGCAATAAAGTACAAACCGTTTCCGACGAATGATAAATTTCTGCTAACGAAACTGGAAATAGAAATTTATATTTCTGGTAATGACAACAAATTATTCAGTCTTCTAGACCACGCTATTGAATTCATAAAAAATACTAACATCAATGAAAGCTCAGTTTTGAATTTGTGTAAATTACTGACGTCCCATGCTGATAAAAAATTCAAAGAAAAAATGTTTACAGACAGTTTGGCCTTCTATGATTATAGTGCAAAAATTTGTGAATTTAAGGGATTGAACGGATCAATTTTGCGTCATATCCATACACGGATATGTCTATGTTATATAGAAGTCGATAATTGGAAATCAGCGAGAAACAAGTTTGAAGAGTTGCGAAAATCCTATAATAAAGATGATCCATTTTACGTGTATTTGGCTTTACAAGTGGCTTTCATGGGCGATGACGAGAAATTAGCTGAGGACGCACTGAGAAGCTGTGGTAAGTGGAAATATAAAAGCTGTTTTGCAATTGTATTTACGATTATTCATATTTAATTATCGCAAAATAAACATTTTGGCAATAAATAAATAGTAAATAAACTATATAATAATAAATAACCAATTTTTGAATTTCTTTCAAATTTATATGTAAAAAAATGTTTAAGCGATCGTTTTCTTACTGAAATTGCAGGAAACTCCGGAAATTTCAATTCGAGCACTTAATTTTGACATCATTATTTATCTTTTTTCAGTAAATTTTACACTTTACCATACAATAGCAAACGGGAAGTTATTCGGCCAGTTAGTTTAGGAATTATGAAGATTTATAGTTGGGAACTCATAATGTTAAATTCATATGTAATCGTTTCAAAACAGATTGCAAGGAGGATAATATTTTAAGCATAACTCAGGAACTACTTTGTAGAACGCATTCGGATTCGCACATCTGAAATTTTTAGAAATAAATTTTTGATAAAAAATGAATAGGTTACATTTAAAATTTTTTCCGAAAATTTATTTCGAAATATATAAATGTTATATTATATATAATGTTATATTATATATTATATATGTAATATATAATTTTCAGATAAGCGGCCATTTTCATTGTTTTTTTTCTTTTCTTTTTTGTCATTTTGTCTTTTTTCCTTACTTTCTTTTTTCTTTTCTTTTTTTTTCTGGACCAATTTTACATACTATGTTCTCCAAAAATATTTTCTTAAACATTAAGTTAATTATTATTAAGTTAATTATTATTTATTAAAAATAAATAAATAAATAAATACATTTTGATAGTTTTACTTATTTAAAAATTTCAAGATTGATTGTCTTTTAAAATTATTTGAAATTTAAGAAGACAATTTTGAAACATGTAGTAAGTACGTATCGAAAAAAAAAAAAAAAAAAAAAAAAAAAAAAGACAATTGTATTAGGTATTACGCGATAACATACGTGTTTAAATTTCCTCATAGCCTAACATGGGGTTTCGTTATCTGTGAAGATGAAGATAAAACTTTTTTCGCTAGCTCTTT
Source organism: Maratus michaelseni (assembly GCA_963931845.1). Classification (NCBI taxonomy): domain Eukaryota; kingdom Metazoa; phylum Arthropoda; class Arachnida; order Araneae; family Salticidae; genus Maratus; species Maratus michaelseni. The sequence goes on along the minus strand of OZ007590.1, from coordinate 381,015,582 downwards.
AAAAGCTCTGGCCAGTCAGAAAAAAAAATCGCATTCAGTCGTGTCCAGAGACAAATGTGTAAGCACTTGTGGATGGCTTCAAAAAACGATTTCTATTAATATCTCTCATACATTACTTCTAAATATCACAAAATTTTCCTTTTTACCTCGGCGATAAGAAAAAAAATGTCCTATCGAATGAAACGTGTTTGAGTTAGTGACTACTTGACAGTTTACTGATATTTTAAAATAATTTTCAATCAATTAAAAAAAAATATCTTAACAATGGGCGGTTTGATTTAACAACACAAAGAAACTAGTGGCCAGACTTACCATAATCGGCAATTGATTGTTCAAATTAAAACTAATACGTTGTGGCCATCACAAAACTTTCTTCTGTATAAATCAAATCGTCTGCTACCAAAATTAAATGACAGTTTATTCGTTCTTGAGATAAGCTATCACGGAAATTATGAAAAACAGAACATAACAGCGCCACCTGTTTGGCAGTATACACCCAGATCTAATAAGGATCTATTTATGTCAAGGTCTAATAGAATATGAAGTTTGATGAAATTCTGAATATTAGTTCTTGAGATATAGTTATCGCAGAAATCTTGAATTGAGATATAGCTATCACAGAAATCTTGAAAAATATACCATAGCAGCGCCACCTTTTAGGTGATTTACCCCAAAACTTAATGTCAAGGTCTAACAGAATATCAGTTTTGTGGAATTTCGTGCATTAGTTCTTGAGACATAACTATCGCATAAATCGTGAAAAATGCAAAATAGAAGCTCCACCTGTCAGGCGATTCATACCAAAAACCTAATCAGCACCAACTGATGTCAAGGTCTAACTGAATCTGAAGTTTGATTAAATTCCGTGCATTAGTTTTTGAGATAGAGCGCCCACAAAATTTGTGTCACATATACACAGGTTGTCAGACATTTTCTAAAAACAGCCCAATCGTGTTCAGAACCCTCTAAAATGAATAAATCTGTCAAAAACCGACAGTCGAAAAATTTTCACGAATCCAATACTTTCTTCCTGTAAAGATAGAAGAAAGTAAAAATAACAAACAGATTAATCGTAAGATATCGCAACTTTGGTACTAAACTGAAATCTATCAACAAAATTGACAGATATCCATTTTAAAATCAAGTTTAGTTAAATTGGTCACAATATACAATTAATCTGAAGATGGTCAGAATTGTATTTGAATCTTATATTTTCATTATATTATATTTTCCTTATTATTAAAAACACTTTATTACTTTCTTCTGACCTTACAAGAAGAAAGTATTGGATTCATGAAAAGTTTCGACTTCCGGTTTTCGACGGATTTATATGTGTTTTGTCCTGAACACGATTTGGCTGTTTTTAGAAAGTGTCTATCTGTGAGAAAAATTTTGTGGGCGCTCTATCTCAAGAACGAATGCACGGAATTTAATAAAACTTTAAATTCAGTTAGACCTTGATATAAATTGAAGCTGAGTAATTTTTGGTGTACATCGCCCAACAGGTTTACGCTGCTAATCTGTATTATTTCTGCAATAGATCTATTTTAAGAACTAATGTAAGGATTTTTATTAAACTTCATATTTTGTTAGGCCTTGACATAAATAGACGCTGATTAGCTTTTGGTGTTAATCGCCCTACAGGTGGTTCTGGTATGATGCATTTTATACGATTTCCACCACAGCTATATCTCAAGAACTAATGCACGGAATTTCACCAAACTTCATATTCTGTTAGACCTTGGCAAGAATATATCCTTATTAGATTTGGGTGTATACCGCCCAACAGGTGTCGCTTCTATGCTCTGTTTATTTCGGTTTCTGCGACAGATATTATATCGCAAGGACGAATAGATTGTCATTTAATTTTGTTGCAGACGATTTGTTTTATAGAAAGAAGAAAGTAAGAAAGAATTTTGTATTGGAAGAAAGTATTTTGATGGACACAATGTACTAGTTAGATTATATATAAATGTCAGCTTATTGTTAATACATAGACTTAAGTAATCAATTTCCCGAACTGTGTATATATAAATCGATGTAAAAAAAAATAAAGAAATTTAATTACCTTTGAAAAAGTGAAACATCTTTATTTTATTTCATTTTTTTTCAGATGAAAGTGATACCAGCGCTGGAGACATTTTACTTTCATGCTGCCAGAAAGCACTGATGTGTGGGAAAAAAGACATTTTACTCAAAATTTTAGAAGCAATCTTAGAGAAGTACCACACACTTAACAGAAGGATGTTGGTTGCGAAATTGTGTCAGTGTCTCATCGTACTGTGCACCTATTACACAGGTAGCATTCCTTTCCAGTTCTATTTTTAATGAGAAATATTTGTAATAATTCAAAAATACAGGATCACCCATAAGTCCGTTCACATTTAAAGAAAATTATAAATAAAATAACAAATTGCCGTAATTGGAGTACAGTTTGCCATATTCTCTTGACCTCACTCCATGTGATTATTATCTCTGGGGATATCTGAACGATAAATATTATCGAAATGCATCGTCAAATCTCGAAGAATCAGAACAAGCAATTCAAAAAGTGCTAGAAAACATTCCGCCAGCCACTCTTCTTGAAGTTATTAGAGGTTTCAAGAGAAGACTTGAAATAGTTGTTGACATGAGAGGTGAACATATCGAACCATTTTTATAATGTTATGCATATTCCAAGCTTCCTTCTGGCATTAAAATTTCGAATATAAACCGAGTACAAATAAAGTTATTGGCCAAAACCCGTGTATGATTCCTTTTGACGGACCTTGTATCTTAAACATTATTTTTACTTTCAGTACACATACAGTGGTAAGGAAAGTATTGTAATCATGATAAGTATTGTAATCATGATAATTGTAATCATGATGTAATCATGATAAAAATCTGATTATGGAACTATTGGTATATATTTTACATTTTGAGGTTTCCTGAATCCATTTTCGCTATTTTTTAACATTCAATATGTACACGTGTGTATGTATATTTGTATATTAGAAATTTCCTCTCATTTTTAACCGTCACCCTAGAGTTCGTTTTTAGTGATTTTTCGATGATGTCGCTATATATGTGTGAACGCGATAGTTCTCAAACTATTCTTTCGATTGAGCTCCCATTTGGTGTATATGATACAAGCTACTATAGTAAGAACTGTATACATTTTCGAAGAAATCGGCTGGCGGGTTTGGTATCTAAACCTCTTTCAACCATATTTCAACCATTCTGTGACAATGACTGATGGACATTCGCTTCGTGGGTGAGAAACACTGATTATAATTGGTATTATTATTATTATTATTTGAGTAAAAGTTCGCGGATTCCTACTTTAAAAACTAAAACTTATCAGAATTCCTGCTTTATGAAAAGTATTTATATATGCAGTAGACTCTTCATTATCCGACACCAATTAAGTTGGTCAGGTATCTGTGAAAGTGTAAAAAAACAACAACTTATAATTAAATTTGATTTTTTAGGAACATATTAGAAGAAACCCCATGCAAAAATTCACTTTTGAGGGGAAGTTATGACAGCAACTGTTTGAGTTCTTTTAATATGTTCAGGGTGGTAATTTGATCTTTAAAGTCAATTTTCTCAAAAACGGGATTTTGTTTATTGCGCATGATTTCTAAGAAATGGCTGTATAGAATTTAAAGAAATTTTGACTGAAGGCATAAACCTTACAGACGCACAAAATGACCTATTATAATGCTCATCAAGTAAGAAATTTAGAATTTATAACCATTTTTATTTTTTTTTTAAATGCGATTTTTTTTCTCAAAAACTAATTATTATATTTTTTTTAGTGTAGGTCATTTTAAACTCATATTATAGCTGTACTCAAAAAACCAAAAAATTGGCTCACTGTGACAATTGAATTATGAGCAATCCTGCACTCAAGGCATATAAGGTGAATTCGTTTATTAAAAATAAATAAATATTAAATTTGAAATTAAACTTAAAAACTTTATATGCATCTAGACTCTTTTTCAGAACATTAACCATTAGAATATATCTCTTTTCATGTGGGTTTAAAATATCATATCCAAAAGTTAGTCAGATGCGGAGTTATTGCAATATATATTAGGGTCACATTTACATATAATTTCTCAGTTTCAAAGATACTTGACCCTTAAACTAAGATTATTATGAATAATTTATATCGTCGAATAAATGACAGGCTATATTAAAAACATCATAAAACGCCGCTTTTAATATGCCTTTCATCACAGAAAGAAAGAAAAAAAAAAGATTGAGAGAGCAATGGTTTCTCATGAACACACGTCTTACAAGATTGTAAAACATTATCAATATGTTTGAAGATTCAAATTTTTCAAATTAAACAATTTCTTCATTATTTTTCAGATGGAAACAGAAATGTTCCAGAGAAATACCTTTTATATATGGATAAAGCCTTGCATGACCTACAGCAAGTAAGTATATCCATTAATACGTAAAATCATATTCATCAAAAATTTTATTCATAATTTTTTTTAAAATTCAAGTACATTTCCTTTTCAGATAACGTACACGTATTATGCATGCACGCTGATAAACTTAGTTTATAAAAGGCATTGATTTTAAATTAACTCTAATAATAAATAAATTGTATGCACATTTAGCACGCTTGAAGTTCCTGTTTATCAGGTTTTTACCTAGGTAAAAAAGTTCTATTTATTTTAGTCTTATTTTAAAGTAATATATATATATATATATATATATATATATATATATATATATATTGAACAGATTTACGAAAAACTGGATATCCTTAAAATATGCGTTAATAAGAAATAAAAAAGTGTTGTTTCAATTTTTGTAGGATATTATTTAGTAGATGCTATTGCTTTTTATCATTCCTGGCATGGATTCAATAGAATATCTCCGTATAATTTGGGCATCTCCCAGAATAAAAAAAAAAATTCCCTATTCTTTCAGAAGTATATTTTTCAACCATTTTTTGAAGTAAAATGACATGGTTTTGATTCCGTTTCTAATCCTTGATACACAAGTTCAAAAAGGCTTAAATAAAAGAAATATGAAAGTGTAGGGAATTGCAGAGGTTGCAAAACAATGTTGATCCAACGTTGTTTGTATTTTCAATATCTGGTTCAATGTTAACAATACCACCATGGAATATTGCCTCAAAATTAGAGTGTTTATATTTGTTATAATCTAATATGAAAATTTGTCTGTCTGTCCGCACTTCTGTACAAATCGACAGTTTAGAAGCAAGAGTTGTGAAATTTTACGTATAGGTGTATTAAAACACGGCCGAGGCAACTAAAGTAATCTGGAATTAAAATAATGTGTAGTTAATTTTTAATTAATTAGAAACCAAAAATCTAACAGCCATTTCCTATCATATAATATATAAGCCATAAAAGTACCATAATTTTAACTTATAGACTGTAAACCTAAAAACATCATAGATGCCAATAATCCTGATAGCGGGTTACTGCTGGTGGCTGGATATGGAAAGAAGCCATAAACTATCAGTATTGGGCAAAAATTTCTAAAAAATGGTGGTAGCGGTGACGCGGAGACATCGAAGAGATAAAAAGATATTATAATGATTTTTTAGCAGGTGTGACAAACATAAGAAATTATTAAAAATATGATATAAATAGCTTTTTAAAGAGCTTTATCAATAAAGTTTTCAGTTTTGATATATCTTCCATATGATTTTCTTTAATTTTCTTTTCCACTTTTTGAGAAAACCTTACGCGATAGAAGGAAAAACGCGGTATTTTTAATCTCGGCGTATTGGAAAACATTGAAAACACTTAAACTGGTGCAGAAAAAAAAAATTAAAAAGTATTATTTTATAGGCTTGTGTTATATAATCTCACCATAATTTTCCCGATTACGGGATTCGTGTAAATTGAAATATTATTTTGTCTTTTTATAATTTTTTATAAGACAGTCATGTGTGTTCTATTTTTTAAATTAGAAAAATGGACAATCACAGAAAGTTTTCATTCAATTATTTCACAGATGTAGAATTTTATTTATAGTGTTCAGACTTTGATCCCTCCCTTTTTTTTTCTGGATATATGTATTACTTAGAATTATTTAAGAGTTTCTCATTGTTGAGACTATACTTGCATTATTTGCAGGTTTTGAAGAATTAATCTGCTATTTAAAATATCCTAAATTATATTTCAAGAACCTTTTAATATAAGTTGCAGTTATTTTGCTTTTTCATAGTTTAATATGATATATTCTTATTTCAGTATATTGCTCACAACAAAAAACGGCTAATGAAACGAAAGAAAAATAAGATGTTTAAGAATTTTGAATTATTATTTCCAATAGTTGCTCGTTTTTACTGATTCATCAATATGTTTCCCTGCTGAAATGATTCATCTTTTCTATTCCTTTTTACATTTATTTGCAAAATCTGGATTTTAATTGCAATATGTACTATAAAGAAAAGACATGTCCGTGTGTAACGCTGATATCATACTGACGGTGTCAACGACCTGACACGTAAATTTCGTTTTTAGGTTGCTGCAATTTTTTGAACTTCTAATTTCAGAAAGAAACAAATAGCTCCAGCTTGTGTACTTTTACTAAATTAATTAAAATTTTATAAACTGTATAGGTTTAAGTTGCAATTAATTAAAGAACACATTATTTCAGACTTACAAAATAATACAATAAACCCAACACGAGTGAAAAACTAGCCGGAATTAAAGAAAAAATTAAATTTAAAGAAATAACGTGTTCTTTAATTAATTGTACCTTTAATGAATTCAGACGTTAATTTATGTGCTTTAATATGTATAGTTTTACATACATACGCATTTGTCTGACAAGACAAAGCAAACGTTTCTTCATTTACAGAGATATTGGTGAAAAAACAATATCTCTTTTCTTAAATAAACTATTTAATGATTAAAACAGTCCACATTAAAAATAAAATTTAAGAAAATTGATTAAAAAAGGATTCAAACATCTCAAGCTAGTAAATCCTTTTTTTCATAATTTTTTTTTAGGAAAATAAGTTGTAACAAATGTTTCGCATTATGATGTTTTTGTCATAAAATCTCTGTTTTATCATCAATTCAAATGAGTGAAAAATTGATTACAAAATTCCATCTTTACATGCATGAATCAAGTTAAGTCAAAATGGTAAGACATTTTTTCAAAGATTTATTTTAAATTTAAGTATCATAAATGGAGTTATCTAGATCTTTATCTTTAAAATTTTGTATGACATTCTGATTAAACATAACATTTAAACCATACGTTTATACCGTTCCATATTTAATCATCATTTCTTTCTCATTTTGTCATAAATGGAGTTATCCAGATCTTTATCTCTAAAGTTTTGTATGACATTCTGATTAAACATAACATTTAAACCATACGGGTATACCATTCCATATTTAATTATCATTTCTTTCTCATATATATATATACATATATATATACTAGGGGGCTCAGCCCCCTACTCGCTAACGCTCGCCAACCCCCCGTGAATTGCGAAGCAATTCACATTGAGACCGCTACGCGGTCACAGCTCGCTTCGCTCGCTCGCCCCTTTTTTTCAGCAATTCTAGCCGGAATGAGTTCTACCATAAAACATTTGAACATATGAAACTGACAATTTTTTTTTTAATGTAAAAAAGTAATTCTCCGTTGAAAACACAGCTGAAAATGTATTTAGTTGGCGCTACCAATGAGCATATAAATCTTTTAAATACTATGAAAAAAGGATCTTTTGTACAGCACGACTTAAATTCATTAGAAAAAAAAAACTATGTAGAAATTATTTTTTACTTCCTCATTACATCAACAGATGGCGCCAGGTGCAATCTACAAAGTTGATTTTTTTCTTCTCCGACTTTTGAGAGAGTGAAATTCGTAAATGAATTCTGAATAAGAGTTGAGAACTCATTTGAAATTAACGATATTGCTCATAATTAAAATGAGGAATCATCTCAGACGCTTTGGATTACGTACATGTTATTTTATTTTTAATAATTGGTAGTTTGAGCTTCATTCTATGGTTTCAATGCTCTCACACTGACGGCCATATTGGAGGTGGAGCTATAATCTAACCCAATCTAGTCTGTTCATTGGTCTGAGCTCTGGAAACTACGGTTGTTGCCAAACCATAAGTTACAAATTCAGCCCTATTTTCGCGCCACGTAAGACGTATATATATATATATATATATACTGCAAAAAAAGGGGAAAATGTTGAGTTTACGGTATAATACTGGCATCCCCAGCTGCTAGTATTATATCGTAAAATTAACAGTAATAAACAGTACAATGAGCAGTAATACGCTGCCGCGCATTACTGCTTATTTTATTGTTTATTATTGTCAATTTTACGGTGTAATACCAGGAGCTAGGATGGCGGTATTATTCCGTAAAATCAATATTTTTTTTTGCAGTATATATATATAAAATATAGTCATCTTTCAGTTATAACTTCTAATTTTTTACAAGTCAATATCAATCAAATTTATCTTTTAAACGAGTTTTCAAATCGAACCTCCTAATTGTGAACATTCGCACGTAAAAAGTTAATTAGTGTGATCGGTTATCTTGATCAAAAATCTGAAACTCAATCAATGTTTTTTTTCTTTTTGGCAGGAATTCACGTTTTCCGTATCTAAAACCAATCTCTTTGTCGCGATAACTTTACTAATGGTTTTATCACCAAAATATCATGTTCGATTTCATCAGTGGATTTGTAAGGTTTCAATTTATACTACTTTTCCGTTTGACAAAAGCATATACTAATTCTTCATTTCAGTTCTTATAATAAAAACAGTGGATTAAGCGATTTGTCTACACTGCGCCTCTAAAAGGTTGAAAGATGCTTTGAATTTTCAACTGTTGGAGATAATGATAGTGTAAATTTCAAAAATATTCAAAATAAGGCAGTAAATTAGATTATGTTAATGACATAGTTACGCCGTTATATTTCAAAAAGTTGCACTAAAATATTGAAGAAACTGATGTGATATAGTGAAGACAAAAGAAAACTTCTTAATAATACCATAAAACTATGAAATGCGCTAAATCTTTCGAAAGAAATTTGTGTTTCTTCGTCAGGCGCAAAGAAGACGCGTTACCGCACTTTGGAAGCATGAGCGATGAACACTCCATGATGAGCCTTGTTCATGCTTTCAAAGTGGTAGCGAGTCATCTTTAGGCGTTAATATAATCATTATTTAGATTTAAAAAATATTGTGCTATTACTCACATTTATTTATAAAAACAGAAATTTCCCGTTTTGAATAGCGGAAAATTTCCTTCTTGAAAACGAGGTAATACCAAAAGAGAAGTTTTGTGAAAAAACGGAGAATAGACGACAACTTTGCTGCCAGTACATTTTCCGTCTTTTCACGGATTTTTTTTTATAGTCTAGCAAACACTTTTTTCAATCCACAACCCATGTATATTTGTATACTTTTACCCCTGAAAAGCGGACAATTTCCACTGTATCAAGATGTCCGCTTTTGAGATATTTCCCTGTACTTGTTGTGTATTGTTTTAATTCACTTAGAATCCTGAAAACGAAGAAGCTTCTGAGTTGAGCCAATGGTTTTCGAGAGCAGCTTGGAACTTGGCTCTCACTTCTGATATTGAACCGAAGAACATTTTCGAGTTTTTTCTGCGTTGCTGTTGTTTTTCCGAAATATCCGTTCGTCATTTCAACAGACTGAAGAATTCATTGATGCTAGCTGCAGCTTCAGGACTTCACGTCGTTCGAAAAATGAATCCGAAAGAGAAAGGAGACGAAAGAGATTCAATTCTTCGGTGAGTATGCGTCTCATTTGCTAAAATTATAAATATTTATCAAGTGGATTGTACGTTGAATCGATTTTTAATATATTTTGGGTACCTCCTTTTTATAGAGGCCTTGGCTTTCTTCAAAATAGTGTTGTCGTTATTTGGGCCAAAAAAGTGAGATTTATTGCCAAGTGATATAAACAACTATGAAAACAAAAACTGAAAAACTACCGTATTTACTCATGTACTCGTATAATGCGCACCCCCCTGTTTTGATGAGTAAAAAAAGAAAAAAAAATATGTAGCGTGTATAATCAACGCATCCTACAAGACACATCCTAATTTGTAGGATGTATTGGTATAATGCGACCACAGCTACTTTGCAGAAAAGACGGTGCGTGCCCTCATGGAGCATCCTTTTCCTTTTAATATTTACCGGAACGGTAGTAGCAGATCTGATCACGGAAAACGCCACCGGAAAAATTTAAAAGGTAAATTGAATAAGTTTACTGCATCGACCAGCATGTTCGGGCGTGTCGGAGCGTTTAATACAACGGACGACCGCGGCGGCATCGAGATCATTATAGTATTGTTTTCATTCGCCAAAAAACATCGGATCATTTTTTACAATGCCGCACAGAACAAGAAAAAGAAAGCGATTGTTGCGTTGTACAATAGGTTTACGGAGAATTTCTAATTAGCCACTATTACATACATTTGTAAAAATAAAGTTGTGGAGATTTCTAACATGTTTTCTCAAAGTATAACGGTAATTAAATATACATTAATTTTTATGTCTACCCTATTTTAATGGTTGAAAATCTAAAAGTTTGAAAAAAAATAAAAAGAAAGGAAAACTGTAGAAATCTTGACTCACAAGGAACAAAAAATATCGAACCTAAATATCCATCTTTAGTCTTGTATAGTTTACCTCCTTATTAAAATACTATAAAAATAATTTTTATGCAATATAAACTTTTCTCGTATTAAGTTCTCTTTGTCTTAAAATATTTAACGACACCGGAAATATAGTAATACTTACTAGCAATAAGGAATATTTATGAAATAAGGGATTCTATATTGTGTACCTGCGTTTATACTTTTAGAGAATGTATGATTACGATGGGAAAGAGAACAAGTTACACCGTTGCAAAATGTGCCGAATTGTCGAATTTCCACGACATAGGTGAAAATTGTATGTATTTTCCCAAGGTTTGTCAACTATGTAGATTTGTTCTATAAGTCCCACAGCACGAAAAACCATATGTTTTTCCCTTATAAAACACAACATATTGCAGCATAATACATCTCAGAGTCATTGCAAAGCATTTATGTAAACCGATCTTAAGAATATTTGCTGTCATCAAAGCCAGATAAAACATATTATTAGTACTACTAGCAAGTGGTATAATATTTTGGCCCCTCGATGTATAATAATAGAGAAATGTAAATGTATATATTAAATAAATTGCTTGTGCATATGAAACAGTGAATAGATTGCTTTGAAGCACTCTTGAAAAAAAAAATTATGCCATAGCCATTCGTTCAATATCGCCAACGATCCTATGAAAGGAAATTGCCATTTTTTGTTTGTTTTGGCTTGAAGGCTGTTTATAATACAGAGGCTGTTCGGACATGTTTGAAAAGGATTTTGAAGAATTATATATCAGTTTTTACGCAAAAGTTTGGAGTTTCATTGTTTTATGTGATACCTCTTAATGTTAATTATCATTCTATGCTATAATGTTTGTGATAATACCTAATAACTTTGGTGGTACCGACAGTATTGGATATTTGTTATGCAGGTTCCCATTCCCAAAGTGAATAACTTCACTTTGGTAATAAAATTAACATAAAGTGCATTTTCATAGTTATTTTTTTTATTTTTCCCGCCAGTGTATTATGATTATTCATCATCATCCATAGGCATTTCCACTAAACAACAGTTTCTTCAACAGCTTTTATACTATTTATATCATCCAATAAAATATTAGCTTTACCACTTCTTGCTAAGTGCTCAGTTTTACTCATATTTATCTTTAATTCCCAATCCATCATAAGTATCCTTTAATTTACGAAACATGTACTTGGCGTTTTTTTCATCTTCTGTTTTGACGACTTGATCATCCGAGAATAATAAATCAGTTTCAAACCCATTTCATGACATTTTCTCGTCCATACTCTGAGGCTTACATCAATATATATATTAAGTAAAGTTGGCGAAAGACAACAACCTTGCAGTAGGCCTTAGTGATGAAATATATCGCTCAGACAACTTATTTCCAAGTTTAACTCTACAGATGATGTTTGTATAATAAATTGCTTTAATGATATTGATCAACATTTCATTTATATTTGCTATTTTGAATACTTCCCAAAGAAGGTACGCTGTCATAAGCTTTTTCAAGATCCACAAATATAATTTCTGTTGTTTTTTCCTTGTCTCTCTGTTTGTCCATATCTTGTCTTAAAAAATAGGGTCGATGCAAGATCTACCTGCTGAAAAGCCACTTTGTTCTGCAATTCCTTCATATTTGTCTTAAAGCCTATTTCATAAAATTTTTCCGAATTGGAATTATTATTGGATTTGTAACACATATTCCTCTCATTCATCGTAGTTGCTGCAGAGTTTTTTGTCACCTTTCTTAAAAATTGTGATTTAAATTACATTTGTGATTAAAATGTGTTTGGTTAAAATTTATTATTATTAAAAATGAATATAATCAATTTAAACACAATGAATGATGAAAATAACTTGTACCCTCAACCCGCATAAAACATCAGTATCATCGGATAGCGAAGGGTGACGGTTTAAACAGCTTTTAATGTATTAATGCAAATGATAGTAATTAAATACAATACAATAACAATTATTGGAATTCTAATTTTGTAGGAAAATTATGACAGTGATTGAGAAATGCAAATCTCTGGAAAACGGAACAAATTTGACTCTTCTCCGCTTGCTCTACCTCTACGAATTTGAGGCGAGGTGTCATTTGAACCAGTGGGAAGACGAAAACGTGAAAGAAGTTTTACGTCTACCTTTTATGGATGTCAAGACATTGGAGCATATAGCTGCTATAGTAAATGTAAGTTATAACAAATATTAATTTCTTCAGTGTTAAAGAGAAAGGGGGGGGGGTATATGTTGAAAAACATTGCAAGCATTTGTTTTCTCCCTACGCAATGGTATCAGATTTATATGGACGCATTTGTAAATAAAGTGAAACCATTATCATGATTATAACATTTTTGAACCTGTTCTTCAGATGCCATCTAAGATGCATATGCGTCCAAAAATTTCTTCCTTATGTTTCAATTAGTGTCCGACCGAAAAAAAAAATTCAAGCCAAAACTGAATTTTTGTTTATTTTTCAGTTTCGGACGAGAACGAAAACAAAACTCCCAAAATTTAAAGCTACTTATGAATACAGCATACACAAATATATTATTAATTATATATATTTGTGTATATACACATACCTACAAACGCACATATACATATGTATATGCGAATGATTTAAAAATAAGTAAAATCATTACTTTTATTGGATACATATTTTTAATTGTTTTATAATCGGAAATAACAGACATTTATTCATCATTAACAATGTAGTTATTAAAAATATAGAATTTAACAGTGGACATGAATTTGTATTGTACAAAGACTTTCAAAGCATGAAACATTTAAGATTTATCTGACCGTAAAGAACGTATATTAAAATGATTTTTTAAGAGAATGATAGTGTATCTTATACAAAGCACAACCTTTTAACAATTTATAATTGTTGTTTAAGTTTTTAATGTTAACAAGTTATTAAGTTTACAACAATTTTATTAAGTTTTCTCATTTGAACACAATCATTCTGATTGGTAAAGTTTTAAATTAGTTTTTATAATAATTCCTACTGAACACTAGGACACTTTTGGGCAACTGAAATTAGAAGACCCTGGACAAGTGCTCTGCAGTTATAGGGCACTGCTGATAACCACTCATCACTGTAAGCGGTGGTTACTGTATTTAGTTTCATCTATTGGCACTTTCTTTATCTGTGCGTCATGTGGTTTTGACCATATTGCACACTGCTCGGACCTATCTATTTGACTGTGAGTAAACGTTTTATACGAAACTTCCTTTTTATGTTCTTATTCTATATCCCGGGGCGCTCATCTCTGTCCATCTCTGTTCTTATTCTTAAAATTAAAATTTGTGTTCGTGCAAAGGTTCGCTTTTGTTGAGTTTCGGCGAATAATCATTTTCAGTGAAAAAATAGCCGAACATTCGCTGCATACTGAAACTGTAGTCGGATCGCATAAAAGTGTGCCTATAGGAGAAATTCTATACAGACCATAGTGCTTTTGGATATTTTTCATCCATGCTACCGTTGATTGACAATTAAAACAGTATTTATGGCAATGAAGCACTTAGTAATTACAATAACTGTTCATACTTTCTAATAATAATAAATAAAATATAGAATAGCTTTAGGAAAAAGCATTTTTTCTCTTTAGTAATTTACTTAATTACAGTTTATACTCAATCACTGTTTGTACTGCTATATTTGTATTTGACAAGAATAACTAAACTTAATTAAATGTGATGTCACTTCTTTTAATTATCAAGGTATGAGTTATATACTTTATGTTTAACATTGATTAAAAAAAATGAATACTATTTTTTATGAAGTGCTCTATAATATAGATTACCTAATCTATAATACAGATTATAGGTGCTAAAATTTACAATACAATAACATAAAGTCTATATTATTATATTGAAAATTTTGGCATTTAAGTGACCTCTTTCTAATACGTTTCTCGATTATATACGCGTCTTTCTATGCGTATTTTCCATTGGTCAGGCATGAGGAATTGGAAAATAGCACTTAATATATTTGACATAGCTCATTCTAAGTCACCTCTTGGCATTATGCGCGTACAAATTTGAATATTTGGCTTTTTTTTTAATCTCTAAGAGAGAATCAATTACTATCTAGAATTTTGCTGCTAAAAACTATTATAAAAAAGAAGTTTGTGATGATAGTTTCTTGTTACTGTCTTAGTTTCGAACAAATACTCATTAAAACGATCGGAACGCTGTTGTATTATTATCAAATGGAATCATGCATTTTAACGAGTTAAAAAATGTCGTCGTATAAACAAGACTAAGAAAAGAAAATTTATTAATAATGAATAACGATTTTTCCTTAAAAAAATAAAAAAAGATAATTAGCTTACTCTTATGTAAGTACAAAAAACAATTTTTCTTCTGGATACAGAATGTAATATAATTTAATATTGATTTAAAAAAAAAAAAAACTTCTATCGATACAAGAAGACAGTATTGCATTCGTGAAAATTTTCAACTTCCGGTTTTCGACGGATTTAGAAAGTCCTGAACACGATTTGACTGTATTTAGAAAATGTCTGTCCGTGAGCTTATCTGTCTGTATGCGACACGAATTATGTGGGCATTCTGACTCACGAACTACGGCATGGAATAGGATAGAATTTCATATGAAGTTCTATCCTTATGTGAACGGGTGCTGATGAGTTTTTGGGAAAAATCCCCCAAGAGGGGGTGCCGTAAATCGATGATTTGTTCGATTTATGTGATACTTACATCTCCAGTTTATATATGCAGAATTCAACGTAATATCAAATTTAGAATTCTCATGATAGGAATAGATTGTCATTTCGAAATATGCGATGCTTACATCACCAGTTTAAATGCACAGAATTCAACAAAACTTTAAGCTTAGCATCCTGAATATGGGAATACACTCTGTAAAAAATCTATTTGCTAAATCGATGTAATTTTCTGTTCTATTTAAATCGTTTAATTGATTTCATTTGTATAAAAGACAGTTTTGTGATGGCCCCAACATACTAGTTTTTAATAGAAACCATTGAAATAAATTAAATAGCTAAATGTGAATTATTTTTCTTAAAGATACTATTATAGTCTTAAGATTTATTGTTATTTATCATGATTTATTTAAAGTCACTAATAAGATTTATTGTGCATAATTTTATGTACTAAAAATGTCCATTTTTTCATTTGATATAATTTATATGTGTTTTAAAAATTGACACAAAAGTCTCTCCTTCATGCATTGCTTTTAGTTATGTGCCGGGTTAAGCATCCCATTCATCGCGCACAAGGGAAATTTCACTGTATTATAATTAGTACAAACATCCATGACAAATTAAATATTTTGAGAATTATAGTGCAAAAATGCATCTAAAAGTATGCATAACTAAGCACTTATAGACAACTTAAGTAGAGTTCAAGATTTAGTGACGGAATTTTCGAATGTGAAGGTAACATTGTACCGTCTTCTGTAATATTTTTAATTGTCGTCTGTTTTACTTATTAAATTTAACATAGACTGTTTACATTGTTATTATGAGTTATTGCAACTTGTATCTTTCAATTCTTTTTCTGCCGAATCTCCCATTAATACTTTACACTGTTTTTTACTGTGAATTTCTGGATCCTATTCTGGATTCTATTCGTACTCCTATTAATTAAAATTACTTTCATGGTACCTTTTCGTTAATTTCCTGTCAAATTTTTTCTCGATGAGAGCAAATGTACCATTTGATTTTATTTGAAAAAGATTTTTACTATTTTAATAACGTTTTACATACACTAGAACACCAACTATCCGAACTCCGACTATCCGAATCGCTTTCAGAATTTCAGAAAAAAAATTAGGACGGAAACGTACTGCGATTCGCAAAATAATGATTCTGTCTACGCGCGCTATTGCTCTTCCCTCCGCGCAAGAGACAGGAGAAGATGAGGATGACGTGCCACTTGAGGAATTCAGAAACCTGGATGTTCAGAATGTTCCTGGAATTCCTGGATGTTCAGATGTTTGTGTTGAAGATATAGGAGAGTGGATGGTGTGTGATTCGTCAAATCCTGGGTTTCAAATTCTAAATGATGATGAACTTATTGAAAGTGTGAGAGAAGAAAGTGTCGCGGATGAAGATGACATTAATGTCGAAGTTGAAGCAGCCATTGGACCACCAGCTAGTGAAGCATTTGCCCGCCTTGAAACTGCGTTGAAGTGGATGGAGCACCAGCCCGAAGGTGACCACATGCAACTTCTCACTGTCAAGTGGATGCGCGACTTGGCTGCCCGAAAGCGAACGAAGACTGTCAAACAGCTTACTTTAACCGAGATATTCAGCAAGCAATGACTGTCATTTACAGTACGGTACGTACATAATGTACATAATGTACAGCACTCGTAAGTACGCTTAACATCATGTAAAAGTGTTGCCTTTTCATTTAATTAGTTAAAAGCTCTTTTTCTTTAAAAATGTTTTTTTCTCCAATTTTCAACATACATACATTAATTAATTAAAATAGACCCTTGTTTCGGAAAAAATCTAATTATCCGATTTTTTGATTATCCGAATGGGGTCCGGTCCCAATTGATTCGGATAATTGGAGTTCTACTGTAATACCTTTTGGTTTTTTACCCTATCCCACCTTTTCCTCAGTCACAATTTTTCAAGATGAGAGCAAAGATGCCACTTCATATTATTTTGAAATTGTATTTATCTTTGATGAGCGCAAAAATGTCATTTGAATTTGTTTTGAAAATGTTATTATTTTCAATTATTTGATCCACATGGTGTCTTTTGGTCATTAGAATAACACGGTGCCATTTGAATTTATCTTGAATATGTTATTATACTATTTTTATGTTCCACAAGGTGCCTTTTGGTCAACCTTCAAGACCCCCACCACCCGTCAAATTTTTCCCTGAGGAACACAAAGATGTCATTTGATATTTTGAAAGTGAATTATTATTTCCCAATATGCATTTCCAAGTCATTAATACTATAACAGTTTTTATTTAAATATTCTTATCCCCCCCCCCCCCATACTCAAAATAAATTTATCCATGAATACAAAGATGCTTTTTCACTAATTTTAAAACTAAGCAATTAACACTGTGAGTCATTTTGTGTTCATTTATTTAATATTTCTAAGATCTCCTTCAGCAATATTTCTACCGATGAACACCCAGGTGCCATTTTTCTACTAATTTTGTAAATAATGCATAAGCTCATGATGTCAGTCTATACAGTAGTCTTAAACTTACTACTGCCAATTTTTTTAAATCCATGAATACAAAGATGCCTTTTTAAAAATTAAGTCAGTAATACTGCATGATTCTCCCGTGTTAATTTATCTAACTTTTCTAAGTTTTCCCCAACACACATTGCATGAACCTCATGATGCCCATTCTATTTAATTTACTTAAACCTGCTATATTTTTCACCCGATGAACACAGCATCTTCCGTAAAGATGACTATTAAGGTGCCATTTTACTGACAACAATTATTTCTGGGTTACAATTTTGGCGTGTGCTTGCTACTTTACTCTTCAGCCAGCTGCTCACCGTTTCATCCTTCTTTGTTTTGACCATTCATCACCAACTATAAACTCCGCCACTTCCTCTGCTTCTCCTTTTATTATTTTTATTTTTGACCCATTTTAGGCCATATAATACCTTTAGCCCTTTTCGGTGTATTCGTCCACTGGTTTTTGCTTTTAACGTATCTTAGATTCATTTACATTCTTTTCGTTCCTCGATATGGGTCTCGGTTGCTCGATCACAGGTCAGTATTTTACTTTATATTGTAGGGGGAACTGGGGCACATTGATGCGGTTTTTTTCTAAGAATTTTTTTGGTACCCAGAAAACAAAAATTTCAAGTTATTTTTCCATGTGATGTCAGCAAAACTAGTGTAGTGTGTTATTAACAGACACAATCGTTGTTTTATATAGTATTTATGTGTGTAATTTAACAAAAACTAAAAAAAGTCATTTGTATCAATGTGCCCCGTCCCCGGGGTAGATTGATACACTTCATGGGGCACTTTGATACGTATGAGAAAAGTAGTGAAAAAATAACAGCTACTGCATATTTTCCATAGAAAATAAGTTAGCAAACCATTTTATATTTATTCAAAGAAATTCAGATTACCCACAATTTATTTGTAAGGAATGTTAAAGCGATCAAAGTCAAAATTAAATGTATAACGAACTGATGTTCGTGCTGTTCCTTGTCTGGTTGTTGACTGGGGCAACTTTCTTATATCTGGCACTTCAACCCCACAATTATCTTCTTTCTCAAGAAAAATGAAAAAGGTTACCAGGTTGTCTGTTCATAAACCCGACAAGATGGTCACCATTATCAGTTTTTCGTTTAACTTGGCCTACAAAGTGAATAACCAATCTCTTTTTTGCAAACCGCACTATAACAAAATCATAATCAACAATATTTTGGTCAGAAGTATCTGCATCTTACATTTTATCATCTTCCAAAGTATCTGCTTCTTCACCTAGCAGGTCACTTAAATTGAAATCATCTTATGTAGAGTCACACCACTGTCCTAAGGGTGTTTCAGATTTATCTGATAAATATAATTCTTCCACCTTCTTTTTCTTCGTCTGTCGCTTCAAAGGTTTGGTGTCTTCTTTCCCCAGCAGCATTTTTGCGTTTTTCAGTTCTTTTAGTGTGCTGTAGGTTGTTTCCCTTCTTGAACTTTTCTCATGTCGAAAAGCCATTTTTTTCTCTGGAGAATCAGTTTAAATTCAAGATTTACCAGACTGCCATCCTTTTCTTTTGTTAGTTCTACTACGAATAGCTGTTGGGTAAAGTCGTGCGTCTTCAGGAGTTACAGATTTGTTTGAACAAGTAGTTGGCCATGGAGTCTGGGTAGCATCAGCACTTTGTGGAACATTGCTATCTTGTGACTGAGAGACAGTTGAGGGAGTTGCTGAATCTGTTTGTGGGGGTGTGACAACAACTGTATCAGAGTGAGAATGAGGTATGAAAACTGTGCTGGGAGAAAAATCAGAGTCAGGAAATACCAATCTGTTGAAGGGCACTATGCCTGTCCTCTCAAAACCAGACACAATATTTTCCGGAGTGAATGATTCTAAGTTTGCAAGTTCAGCCAACTTTGGAATGCCATAAATTGATAGGTGTTTCCCCGGATTATTCAGGTGCCAATCGTTGAAAGAAATTTTCAGCTTTGCTTTAAAGGGACCAATCACTGCTACGTCCAATGGTTGCAGTTTATGAAAGGTGTGTGAGGGGGAATGACAAATAAATTATTCCATTTGCACGACAGTTGTCAATTTCATCAATAGAAACGTGTGACTCGTGTGACTCAGGAAATTTTCAGCTTTGCTTTAAAGGGACCAATCAAAGCTACGTCCAATGGTTGCAGTTTATGAAAGGTGTGTGAGGGGGAATGACAAATAAATTATTCCATTTGCACGACAGTTGTCAATTTCATCAATAGAAACGTGTGACTCGTGTGACTCAGGAAATTTTCAGCTTTGCTTTAAAGGGACCAATCAAAGCTACGTCCAATGGTTGCAGTTTATGAAAGGTGTGTGAGGGGGAATGACAAATAAATTATTCCATTTGCACGACAGTTGTCAATGGCATCAATAGAAACGTGTGACTCATGATTATCACATAACAACAGTGTATTCAGCAACAGTAGGTATCAGTAGGTTCATAGCAACAGTAGGTTTTCTATTGACGAATTTGTATGTTGTTTGATGTGCTTCAGAACTATCAAGAACAAATCTGCAGACATCCCCTGCCATTTCATTACCATTCCAACTTTCAGGATACTTACAGCATAGTTTTTTTTAGCAAATTCATATGCCAAGGGCCTTATCTGCTTCAGCGTTAGACCGTGATGCAACTCATTGCATTTAACAAAGTATTCATTTAATTGTTTTTCTTGTTTGGCGGTAAGTGCCTGTTGAGAGGAATAGTTAGAACGTGACCCCTGTCTCATTCTTCACCATTTCTTGCTTTCATTTTCTCCAGACAATGCTGTAGAGTAGCGGGTTTGGTGTTGAACATGAGTGCAGCTTTCCGGATTGACAAATTTCCCTCTAAAGCAGCTTTCATAGCTTTAGATACGCCATCCTCGTTGATTTCAGCTCTCTCGGTCTTTTTTTTTTTTTGTAAGAGCTAATCATAGTGGTAACCATGGAATAAGAAAAATTAAAAATCACTGTTTGCAAAAGTACTGTTAAATTTTCTAGTATACAATAATGGAGCTTTTTCACTTCAATAAAAACTAATATTAGAAATTGTTGGTCGCAAATGATTGGATTAAGGAGTATACGAGAAAAAATAATACAGGATAATGAAAAAATGAACTAAAATGAATATAGGTAGTTAGCAGCTATCATGGGGCACATTGATACGCATCAATGTGCCCCAACATAGGCTGTATCAATGTGCCCCAACATAGGCTGTATCAATGTGCCCCAAGTAGCCATTTTGAATAATATGAATCTCAAATCCAAAACTTCATAATTTACCTAACAAAAAAGGATGAGGAACTGATAAAGAGTACTTTTATTTACCAGGGAGGGTATTCTTTCCTGTTAAAAATACTGGAACAGCTGTATAACAAAACTGCAATTGTACAACTCAAATTTACTTTTTACCTACAAAAACACTAAATCACCCGTCTCATTTCATCAAACTACTGAATCACGCCAAGACGTTTTGTAGGTAGTTGGGTACACTAGCGCCATATTTTGGAGCTGTTGGGAAACTTCCTGTAATGACCTTGTGAGCAGTAGAGGGGGTGTATCAAGGTGCCCCATGCATCCATGTGCCCCAGTTTACCCTACTAGTTATTCTTAATGTACCATCGTTATTCATTGATCTACTTATTTCCTACTCCTCGTTCATAGCTTTGCTAGTCATTACCTCAGTATGCCATCAAGAAGTAATAGCAAAGTTACCACGCCACTTCATGACAATAGCTCTAGACTAATGCCAATTTCCATGTCGTCAACTCACAATATCCAGACAAATGCTAAATAATTCTCAGAATGGTCAAATTTTGTCAATTTGATCCCCATTTAGGTTATGTGGAATTTTGCTTCTCTTCGTGCATGAACTCTGTCCTAAAGGATAAACAAATTAAACTAAGTAGAACTTATTTTGTCTATAATTTAAACACTTAAAAAAAATGCCAATACCTTGTGGCCCAGAGAGAAGCATAATAGATTCATGGATACAGTAACTGAGACAGATTTCGCCTTACATTTCTGTGGATGCCACTGATTCTATTAAATCAGACCAGTTCGTAGAGATTATTATCGACTACAAAATATGGAAGACAATACTGTTAATCCTGAAAGAGCCCAATTTGACAAAATCATCAAACGTCTGCAAAAAATTGAAGCCAAAACTTTAGATTCCCAGTTAACATCAACCCGTATCGACATCGTTCTCAAACACTTTCGCTCAAATGAAGATAAAGTCGAAAGATTAACAAATAATAGTAATTCTTCATCTAAAGATATGGATTTGGAACACGGCAAAAGAACTAGCTTTCTTGCATGACATGTAAGTTCGCACACTTACAAGAATCGCAAAAATTATTGAACAATTCAGAATTAAATCACAAGAATTATTGCCAATGTAGATTCTTTAAAATAGTGCTCCCTATTAAACGTTTATACGAGTATACGTATAATAAGTGTTATACGGGGTACAAATTTTGTATACGTATGATACGGTCAAGTCGGTTATACGAAACAGTCTATACGGTACAGCATATATACAGAATTTACCGCAGCGATTAAACGTACAAACGTTTAAACGTTTTTCGTTCATTGCGGGAAAAAATATGCTTTTCTCCTTCTGGTCTGTGGATCAGAGACATTTCCAAACACCCTCTGAGTCTCGCATTCTCGCAGTAAACGGGGGGCTGAAAGTTATTTCGCCATATCTCAGAAGCAGTTAGGAGCAGTAAGAGCGTTAAATTCAGCATTTCAAATCTACTAAAAAAATAATTAAACCGTATTTCAGCGATTTTAGAGCTAGCGAATTTGTCGCCATCATCGGCTATGAATTCGATTATGGAAGATTAAACGAATAAGACATCTATTGTTGATTTTTTATTAGATATTTTGCGTGACATTTTTCCAAGGAAAAGTTATTTTTTTTTAAATTTCATATATTATAAATTGCTTTTGTGCTTTTCGACTTTTAGCAAACAAATTAAAATTTTTATACAAAATATAATACATTTCCTCCTATTTTCTAAATTTACATTTGTGGAAGTAAAGATTTGCAATTTAAATACTGATCGCCATATTTATGGGCTCGGGTATGCACAAGGTTTCGTTATAGTGATTGTCGTGTAAACAGTTTACAGGTGTGCAACCCACAGGTCTCTATAAAAGGATTTCATTTTAACGATTTATGCACGCAAAATAACTGAACCTCGTTATAGTGATTGCTGTATTAACGGTATATGGCTCAGAAACTCACAGGGCTCCGTTATCTTGATCACCACATTAACAATTTATGGACGTGAAACCATAGTGTCCATTTATAATGATCGCCATGTATCTTAGGCAATCCCATTTTTATTTATTTTATCTGAAAACGCTCCCTCTTCCCTAGATAATCACGGGCAGGGCCAAGCCATGAATCAGGAGGCTCATGAAAAAAAAAAATCCCGAAATCTTTATTTAAGTGCGTTTTTGATATTCTTATTAGTTATTTTCGTATAGTTTAAAATAAAGTGTTTTATTTATATTTATCTGTTTTCATGTAAAATGCACTTTTTGGGTCCCAAGCTTTCAGGGATGTACGCTGCAGAAGATATCTGGGCCCAACCCGGAAGCGACCAGCTAGACGGGCGAAGATCTGCTAGTTATGTATATATATATAGTTTAAATTTTCTATTATTTATATCCGTTAATTCTATTCGCTGAATTCGTTATATTAATAGCTTAAAATGCTATGTATATATATTAATAGCTTAAAATTGCATGCAATAGAGAGTTTTGTTTTCGTCCGATACTCGAAAGAAGACCGAAATTCGGTTTCGGCCTGAATTATTTTTTTTTATTTGTGAGGCACTAATTAAAACGTAAGAATAACGTAAAATAAAAAAAAATAAAAAAAAAACTTTCCCATATAATAGTCATTATTCTTAAGCTTGAAACATGCGAGTATCCTCTTCTGTAAGCTAAGCTCTAGTAACATAGTTACTATTGTCAGTGTTGGAAAAAAATAAGAATGTATACAGGGTGTTTCAAAAAAGATTAAAAATACTTTACGAGGTGGTAGTACAACAAACAATTTTTACATAGTAAACTAGAATTACAGTCTATTCACGTAAAAATACAGGTTGTCTTAATCGAATCCGAATTCGGATTTTTGTTCATAACTTTAACAATAATGAAGATATTTTAACGAAATTTGAAACAGACTGATCTTTCCTTTTGTCAAATGTAAGGATATCACGACAAATGGTACAAGTGGCTATCATTCTTATCTAAATAGAGCTGAATTAGGCGCTCCGTATTTCCTAATGTAATTGACAACTCATGCAGATTCATTGGCCGAAAAAAGGGATTATAACCCTAGTTTCCTACACCAAAATTGTTTATTTAGGTGTGCACTAGCAGCTCTTAAAGTTTTTCCAATCTTTGCTGAGTCCTCCTATAAAAACAAAATGTATGTTTGCTATTTTCTCTTTAAAGATAAAATTTTTTTTGTAACATATATATATATATATATTTCATTATTTCAATCTATTTTATTACAGAAGCATTCTCCTCATAGCTATAAAATAATAATGGAATCACTGAAAGCAGCCGTGCAGAAGATACCAGACGATGAAGATCAAGAGACTTCGAAAGCCAGCAAAACATATCACAGTCTTGTGCAGGTTTGCATTATTTCTGAAAATAATGAAAAAGAAAAATCCCATTGTATTTAAAACAAATGTTCTATGCCCTAAATTCTATTGTTCTATTTTCTATATATCTGTGTTCTATTTCTAAATATTAAACATTAGTTCAACAATATACCTCCTAATATTTGAATGTATGCTTAAAACCTTTCTTATAGGTATTGTTTTATGTACAAGAGTACTTTTCATCTTCTGTTGAGGAAGAAAACCTAACGCTTTGCAGACAACTTTTGGTCCTGATTGAGAAAAAGACACCCCACCACTATCCTGAACTTGAGGTAATGCAGATATTTTTGGTTGCAATGACACTAAATCTTTCTTAAAAACTCATTATGTAATTCAGCATCTCATCGATAATACCAATAAATATAGACAAGCTTAAATGTAAAGGGTGTCCCAAAATGATTGAAACGTAGTCTAATTTTTTTACCCTTTAGAGATCCGTAGGCAACCTAAATTGAAAAAAAAATATTCAAATAAGGTAGGCGTTAAGATTTTGATGATTAAGTATTTCTGTCAATAATTTACAAAAAGTTACACATTTAACATTTTTATAAAGTCTCCGAGTCATATTTAGAATAAAATTTTCCATGCTGTGACAAATACAACAGCAACAATTCCATTCTTGTATGATCAAAACTCATCCAGTTATGATAATTTGAACTTTATGAAATTTAGGAGCATTCTAAAATGAAAAACACGTTCTTAGTGCCGGAAACTCCGAAATTTAATTAAATTTAAAGTATCATGACTCGATGAGTTTTTGTCGTACACTGTTAAAAATTTGTAGCAAACTGTCCAGTAATTTGACCGTTTTTGTAGAAAACGGTTACATAACCGTAATTTGACACTATTCTGATCATGAAATGATCAATAAAACGGTCAGAATATAGTTAAATTGCGGTTATGTAACCGTTTACTACAAAAACGGTCAAATGACTGGACAGTTTGCTGCAATTTTTTAACAATGTAGAAGAATACATTTTTTACTGCTTTACTTGTCAGTGAATGGATAACGTTTTTCTAAATATAATTTATAGGAACCAGTAACCGTATAAAATTATAAAAAGCGTAACTTTTCGAAAATGAATGGCAGGACTATTTCATCGACCCTCTCTTAAATCCTATCTTATTTTGACACTTTTGCAATTTACCTTGCCTACGTATCTCCAACAGATACAAAATTAAAGTGCGTTTCAATCTATTTAGGACACTCTGTATGTATTTACAATTCATTTGATCACTTAATATTTTTGCTCTTCAACGTCAAATCCCAAAAGAGCGCATTTTTTTAAATACCTACCTGTGTATATTTGAATGGTGCAGATGCAAAAGTCATATTATCAACTTTTTTAAGGTAAGGAGTTATTCCTGTCACCGTGTTCGTCTTTTTAAGGCGAATCTGACTGTAATAGTGATTTAGACCATAAAAAACATATTAGGTTGAAAAAAAAATGTTGAAAATCTCGTTTTGATGCATAACTCACATTATCCAACAAATGTTTTGCAGCAAACCTCACACTCTCCAACTCAACCAATCAGGGAGGTAAAGAAGTAAGAAGTAGTGTGAAATGTTGCACTATAGTTTAATGACAGTGAAGAAGTTGAGCCATGTCTAATTGTAAAATTTTTGCACAAATTATTTTTAATAAATATTTTTCGATTTTTGTTGTTTATTACCTTTTAAAATAACATAAAGAAAACTAATATTCAGATTTTTTTTTTGTTTCTTGTTATTTTAAATTCATATCTATTTTGGTTTATAATTATAACTAACATTACCCATAAAAGTTTACTGCAAAACTCACATTTTCCATATTTAAATGTAAATTCTAGATTTACCACAATATTACAGGTTTAGGACTGTGTGCAACTAGCTGTTATGGCAACAAATATATCACACACACAAAAAAATTGTACCAATATATCATGTTTATTAATGATAATCAGTTTTTTGCATTTTTCTAAAAACTATGTAGAGAGTGTGAATTTTTAATCTACACCCTTCATTTGTGTTCATTGATTCCTGTCTAGAGTCAAAATATTTAGACTGATTTTGACAAATGAGATACCAGTCGATTCATCTTGGCACTGCTTATGCCATAATGACAGAGCTTTTACTGGCGACCATTGTTTTTTATTAGTTTGTCCATCACAATTTACAAACAATAATCATTATGGTGGGTTACCGCTAATATTCGAGGTAGATAATTTTCGTTTGGAAAGAGTGGTAGAGAAAAAATAATAGTAGCCTGCAATAGCCCTGTAATGTGTATGACACATTCAATATATACAAATGTAGTTACCACGTAGACGATTAAATAATTTTTTAAGCTGAATAGTTCGAGAGTTTTAGTGGCATTTTTGAGAACGCCTTACGTGCCACCGAATTCTGCCATGCTAAATTGAAATGCCATTTAGTAAGGTTTTTCTATAAGGAATGAATTATTTCTGGCATTCATCTAATTTCTTTCAGTAAAGTGTAAGTTTAGTCTTATATTATTGTAAATCTTGCTGGAGTACTAATTTGATTTAAATAGAGGTTTGTTATTTTTAGTAAAAACTAAAGAGTACGTTTCTTTGGAAATTCTTTCCTTGAACTAAGACAAGGATGGCGAACCTTTTCACATTTGCGTACCATTAAAAAAAAATATGCAGCCTTGATGTGCCAACAATCAACAAAATGTAGTGGATTAAAAAATAATTAATCTAAATTATTTGAAATTTGTTTAGAATTACAAAGATATGTTAACATACATGTAGGTATTACATCCATGTGTATCATTTCTTTTACCTAAATAATATGTAGGTATTTATTGTAATAATTATAGAACAGCGTCTAGAAGATATAGTGTGGCAACCAGCTATTTAGAAAATGTTAAAAAAATTGATTCCGATAAATGTTAGACGCTGCTGAACGATAAATGTTGATCGAAGCGACATCTGCTAGCTCTTCACCAGCCGAAACGTTTTTCTCAATTCAATCATGCAATATTTACGTTTAAGCAACCAGATGTTGCTGCGATCGACATTTATTGCTCAGCATCGTTCAACATTTATCGGATTAAATTTTTTAACACTTTTTGGATAACTGGTTGTCACGAATTCACAAAATATCTTCTAGACGCTATAATTACAACAACACTTATATTTTAGAAAGTAATAGAACAATTAAACCCCTTTCTATTATTGAAAATTGGATGCCAAATAATTGTTATAAAGGTCCATATTCATTTCCTTTTAACATAATGTATGCTGAATTAGTCACCTGACAAGCGGTTTTAATCTATATTTTTTAATAATATTCGAACCGGCAAAATTGACAAACTTCTTTAAAAGGTTATGGAATTGAATTACGAGTTGTCACTTTTTTTTTTCATCGGCATTTTCGCTTCTAACGCCTGATAATCTTTCTTTTTGTTCATTCTCCACATCCTCTCTTAATTTGATAAATCTTTGAGCCAATATTGAAAATAGATTGGAAAACAATAAGTCCCATTTCTTTTTCTAACCAATCTAATTTAGACAAGCCCAACTTATCAATGGGACTCTCATCAGAATGTAAATAAATTATAGTATTTCGAAAAATCTTTTCAATTAGTGAAACTTATTAAATTAATCTCTTATTACCGACAATATTTTATCGAGTCTTCTTTGGTTTGTTTTTCATGTTGATCGAAATCCTCAGTAACATTTTTGACGTGCCGAAAATATTCTGCTGCATGCCACCTGCCACAGATTTGCCGTCCCTGAATTAGGATTAAGATTTCAACTTAAGAGCTATATTTATTAAAGTTTAGACAACATGGATTTTTTTCATTGATTATATTTGAGACTTTGCTTCCTATGACGAAAAGTATGAACCATTATTTTCTTTTCTAAGGTGATTCTCAAATGACTTGTTCAACAACACGAAACTTTTTGACACATTTTCTGACTCATTTTAAACGCAAATACATAAAATTGGCAGGCCTGACTTTTGAAGCGATTTAGAATAGAAATGAGTTTTCCATTTTTTGATAAATAAATTACTTATTGAGTTATAAGCAATTCGTGTCACGTGACGACAACTTTCCCCCCAATTCTGGAGCTGCAGAATTCGGAATTCGATTCAAAACGCCGACTTTGAGAGTATTTTCTGAAAGATCTTCTGCCTTTACCAAAAATGGAAAACACATTTTTATCACAAAATTTCTGAATAAGATCATCTGCCAATTTCATGCGTTTCCGAACAAAAATGAATTCAGAAATGTGGCAGAAAGTAGCTCCTTTGGATTTTAGAACAGCCTCAAGTAGCTGATGACTTTTCTAATGAATTAGTCAACCGACCGTCGCGTCGTTTTTATTTATGTTTTAATAATGAAAAAAGTAATTTTTGCTGGAGCTTATACCAACACCATGCATCACTCTCAATAATTAAGTATTTTTACAGTGCACTAAACTTAAAAATAAACCCTAAAAAATCAGACTTTTTTTTTTTTGCTTTTTATTTTAATGATTGCCATTTTGTTAATTATGAACTTTTTTAGCTACATGTTGGTACATCTTTCAGAAAATATCATAATATTTCAGAATCTAACTCGAAAATTTGTTTCAGATGACTGAGTCATGTGATTAATGACCGCTCGATTGGAGATGCATGGCGCGTATTCTGTGTCATATATGAAGCAAAGTTTCAAACGTTTTCGATTGAAAAAAGCCATGGAGCTTGGCTATATTTTAATAAAATATAATGAAAAAACCCTCCAATATTATAATCCTAGTTCAAGAAAAAAATTCTTCCAAAACATGTTTTTTTTTGCCTTCCCTTAAGGCGGTTCTTAAAAAATATTTTTCTCCGCTCAACAATGGAAAACTTTGACATATTTTCCGACTCATTTTTAAACACAAAAGCATGGTACTTGCAGGTATGAATATATTGAAGCGATTTGTAATCTAACAGTTTTTCAATTTCCGATAAATGAATTACACCTTGAGTTATAAAGCGATTGTTGTATCACGACGGCAGTTTTTCACATTTCCACAGTGTTGCGTCCGGAAATTCGGTTCAAAACGTCAACTTCGACAACATTTTATTCAAAATCTTTACCGAAGAATGGAAGAAACTGTTCGGTTCGAGCTTCTGGAACACTTGTCAATAATCATGCGTTTGGGAATAAAAATGAATTTAGAAATGTATCAGAAAGTAGCCAGTTGGAATTTGAGAACAGCCTTAAAGTGCTCAAAGTAATTCAGTGTCATCATGCATCACCCCAATTTTGAGTTTAAATAAACTCAGACATTTGCATCTTAATCTGTGTATTGAATTCAGTCTTTCAGCATAAGTACATAATAAATACATGCCGTAATAAAACCATTTCTGGCACGCAAATAAAGGTAGTTTTTAATTCTTATTTTCTTTAATTAATCTAACTCGTAACAAATTAATTTGCTAGTTTTATTTTTAAAATGCGACCAGCTTACGGAATAAAGTGAGGAAAAGAAATGCTGTTCTGAACATCATGAATATAATATGAAAGGGAAAGAATAAATGAAATCGTTCTATATAGAAGTAATATAATATTCACTCGCGTTTTTAATCTGGTAACGATTTTGTTCCGTGACAACCGTAAAAGGAAAAAAAAAGATTTATAAACAAGCATCACCATAGTAATAGAAGATCATGAAGTCACACAATATTTTGGGATTGTATAAAAAATCTAAGTTAGGGACAAATGAACATCAATTATATTGTTGTTTTATTTTTTTTCTATAGATATAACTTAATTTAGTAGGGAAAAAAGATGACGAAAATGTATATACATATGTTTTATATCCTAAGTACAGGGATGGCAAACCTGTGCCACGCGTCAGAATATTTTCCTCATGACTGGCGGTTCATGAGATTCTAAGACGAAATTAAATTAAATTAAATTAAATACACGGATTTATAAAATCTGAGCTTTTCTCATTTTTTTTATAAATTTTCTGAAATTGAAGAAATTAATATGCAACTAACATAATTCCGATCTATTTCAATATGGGATCAATAATTTATCAAATTAAGAGAGGATTTGGAGAATATCGAAAAGGGTCATCAGGCATTATATGCAAAAATGCAAAATTATAGCAACTTGTTATGAAATTTACTACTTAAGGAATTTTTCCTTCTTATGATATAGAATCATATATATTTTGTGTTTTACTCTAAAATTTAATTTTCCTATCTTCAAGTTTCTCTATGTGAATTAATTTCTGTATTCAAAATCTTTTTATTCTTTAATCCGAAAAACAATCATTTCTTCCTATAGCTAAAATGCTCCCAGATATTTCTTCGTAACATTAAATGTACGTTACTCTCATGCGGTTTCGATTCGAATATTAATGTACTGCAGATGACCGTAACATATGTTGTTTTGTCTTTCTTCGTATCTTGTGTTAAATGCAGGCACCGTTTTCATAATTTGACTGCTGCAAAAATATGCACTATAAACTCTTTTCGTTAGATTATAATAACACATGCCTAGCTTTCCCAAAACAACGCTCTGCTGCAAGTTAAAAATCACAAAAATTGATGTTCCGCCAAATTATGGTATCCTTTCATTTCTTATTCAAAAATGCTCAATATTGGTTTATTGCTAACTGTCAAAAGTTTGACGGTTATGCCTGGCTAGAAATGTACGGATTGGCATGTTACATCTAATATGTTGGCGATAATGTATCTGTAAAATTAGATGAGATCTGCTCTCGCTTTTGTCGGATAAAGATGTAAAATTTTTGGTAGAATAAGCAAAGGCCACCCTCTCTGTTTTGTGTCGATGTGTTGGTTTAATAAAAATAATTCCATGGATAACAAGACTTGATTTCATCTAATGCCTCTTGTATGGATTAATTATTTTAACAGGAAACGAACTTACGATTATTGCAGCACACGCATTGCACCATTATACCTCGGCAATTTTTAAGAAGAAATGTTCCTTACGATATATCGAGACTTTACACTATATAATCTGGTGCCGTGATATATAATCTGGTGCCTTTGGACGCAGGAATTTTTATAGTTCAATCGACACATGAGGGTGGCCTATTTAAAAAAAAAAAAAACATTTTTACATTTTTTTATCTGCATCCTGCCAACTTTTCTGAACTTAACTTACATTGGATTCTATTTGTGATTAGTACTCTCATATATGGGAACCGGACGATGTTATAGCATGACTGCAGAACTATATGCAAATTCAAGTGACTATTATCGATGACTGATTCGGATCAACTATTTTACCTGATGACAGAAGCCTACATACCGTAAAAATTTCAGCGGATGATCTGCTTGGTTCTATCTTGGAATTACAAAAAATGCTTTCGACGAAAAAAAATATTTCTCTCGACACCGATCTCGTACCTAGTACGCGAAAATGTATTCGACACTAGCCTGGATTTTTTAACCGTTGCTATATATTTTCCGAAGCTAAACTGTGTGATTTCGTACATCAGCTTCGATAGATGATGAAGGATATCGCCGGACAAATTTTCTATCTATAAGCCTAGATGAGACTCTTTCCTACCTACCGCTACTTAGGCTGGAGATGATCTCTTTCGTTTTATGTGCCATGTTGCCGATAACGGAAATCTGCCAACACACTGCTAAGAGCGGAAGATTCGCTCGATCGTCCTTTATACGAACTATCGCGCTGTTGTTCATAAGTGAAAGTGCAACACTCGACACTTTCTCGCAACAATCGGTGTCAACTCCGCTCCCTAGATGCAAAAAGAAAAAAAAAAAAAGAAATGATTACTTTTATTTCGCTCCTTGATTTGAACATTGCGTAGGCTGTTGATGCATAAATTACTCTTTATTTACCAAGCTTATGCAACGTAAGGATTGTGCCAATAGCCAGAAATCCGTGTCCGCATTCATTAATAGTGCGACTCTTTTTATTTGGATTATAAAAAAAAGAAAAATATATACGTAATTTTTTCATCTTCTCACAGATTCTAAAGTATGTACTTTTTTTTCTTTCCTTTTCGCAAAGGACAAAAAGCAAAGAACTATTTTTATAGTTTTGAAATAATGTTTTACTGTTTAGTAATTTTAAAATTTTTCATTTTTAAAAATAATTGATCCTTATAGATAACTCGTTTCAGTGCTTTTAGACTATTTGTTTTAAATAGTATAAAGATATTAATTTTAAATATTGAAAAATTCATATTTAACGTTTATCAAAGAGTTTTTAAACATTTTACAATATAAGTTTGAGATTGACCTTTCCAAATAAAATATTTACTAAGGCAGATCTTATGTACTAGAAATGTAGTATTTTATATATATTTTTTATTATTATTTATTTATTGTGTATGCATGATACTATTTCATATGGCATTGGATAAAAAAAAGGGTGATAGAATATTTTTGGTATATAAATAATAATAATAATAATAATAAACAGTTAGGTACTTGTTCGCTAAATTTAATTTTCTTATTGTACTTTGCATATCTTGTTTTTAATCTTGTTAGGGCTAAAATAATTTTTTTCATGTATTTATAAGTATGTCATGCATGTATTAAGTATGTCTCTGCCTTTATACACCAAAAAAAAAAAATAAATAAATACAGATAACATTGCTTTTGGAATTTTGCAAAATATGTTCTCGTTTAGTAAGAACATTGTAAGTTGAAGTACAGGTAAGATTTTTATACTTATGATAAACAATCTCGCGTTATAAAATGATATCTGACTTTTTTTAACACCAACACTTAATTTTCCTTGGTCATTTTTGCTAGTTGAGAATTTATTATTGCTATCAGAATATTTCCTTATATGATATTAATAGAATTATGTTTGTTTGTTTCTAATTTAATGTTTATGCCATAAGGGGATATTTGCAGTCGCGAGGAAGATTATGTCCAAATATGCCAACTTGCTGCATTTTTTTTTTATATATTTATTGTAACTGGTTAAAACTACTAACACTTTATCATAAAACATTTTTATTACTTTGATGGTGATTAAACTTTATTTTGATTATCGTAATGGTAAAGTGTTGATTTTTTTTCAGGTTATGACTGTTAAAATTTTTATGTATCAGGATCAGCTATTTAAAAAATTTAAGCCTTGTATTTATTCGTACAGTGACATTTTTCTTTAATAATAATAATGAAAAAATACATCTTTGATAAAGTTTTGTTTGAAATTGCCTGTGTAATTTAGGTGAAGCAAGGGTAAGATGAGATCAACTTCAATATCTTTCTGGACTTTCTGTTGATTTTTTTTAAAAAAAGGTAATAATATAGATATATAAAAATTTTTTGCATAGCACTTAACTTATGCAATATGTACCGTTGCTCCCACTTGATTTTATGTACATATTTTAAGACTCTTATGGAAATTCATGGGTAATATTTAAATGTGAACAAAAATATTTATGATTATAAATTTTGTTTTGCATTTTAATACTTTATTACAAAATAAAAGTTGGTTTCATTTGAATAAACGAACAAACAAACAAAAAATAGATATAAATATATATATTGTACAAATAACTGTGGTGAAACTTATTTTTATTAATATTGTTAAAAAAGACGCACCAGTGCTTCCACAGTAAATTATTCTTTGTCAATGAGATATGTTATTTATAAAATTTTTGATTTTCCACAGAAATTCAGGTAAAGATATTTTCTGTATTATTGTAGATAGTTTTGCATTTTAATATTATGATGAAGTGTAGGATATGGATGCAGTTTTCACAGATAAAAATTAATATACCTATATTATCATATTATAATAATATTTAGTTTATGTTCTACTGCCATGCGTCAAATTTTATAATTAAATGGCAAATTTTTCTACTTTGATATTTTTAACAAAACAAATTTTCCTGTACTCATATAAAAGCTTTTATACATTTATTTTAACTTCAGTTACATTTTACATTTGCATGTCGTGTCTTGCCATTCTCTAAACTTTCAAATAGTTTGATATTTTTAAAGAATTTTAAAATACTTACTTTCTTATTCCATTTACTTTTCATTAATTCGTATATTCTTGAGTCAATGGGATTATACTGTAGGTGAGTGGAATACAAGATTCCATTATTTTTATGATTTCTAGATTTAATTTTTCACTTTAAACGTTTTGATATACTCACACTTTCCTCTTAATAATATTTGTGGATATTGCACTTTTTATAATTGTGTTTCGGAATCTCTTTTCATTCATTGCATTGAGGTACCACAAGCAAGGAATGATTCAAAATTACCATTTTTGTTTCTCATTTGCTTTCTTATAGTGATTTAATCCCAAACATTAATAGGACTTCAGATGGGAATCTGAAATGTTTTGTTTTTGCCTTTCTCTTTCACTTTTAAATTTTTTAACTTAGATATTCTTTATCATTTAAGTGTGAGCCATTTTTACGATCTTCATTGCAGCTTATGCAAATGTTTTTTTTCTAGTTAATAGATCTTGAACAGTATTTTCATTTATTACAATATTGTTTTCTTTTTAAATCTTTTTACTTTGTTGAACTTTTCATCGTCATACTTCTTGCAAGGTATGTTTTGTGTGGATCCCCAGTTTTTCCCAGTTGATGACCGTGTACGGTAAAATAATTTTTTTTACATAGCGGGTCTTGTGTGGAATTATGGTTTCCATGCTTCGGATTCTTGTGTCTTTCTAAATTTGTCAACGATTTCATTCAACAAGAGGTATTTTGGGAGTATTCGCCGTTATTCGAATTACATAGTTGTACAATGGATCTTTTCTTTTTTTCTTCCCCTTCGAGTACTGGTGGATATTTGCGCAATTCTTTTTGTCGTACATTCTTGCACGCAGACGTATGTTTCACAGTTTTACAAAATTTTTCTCATACAAAGAGTTTACAAAAGTTTTTCACTTATATGTTCTACATGTGAGATTGTCATTTCAACATACATGTTTCTATGACTAAATTTTTCCAATTCACATTTCACACATATTTTTTTTCTCTTAAAAAAAAAAAATCATTTAATTTTTTTTGCATACAATTGTCTGGATAAAGTTTTCACCGTATTTTTCGGCTCATCGGTATTTCAATTCACTGTCTTCTTGTAGCTTTTGTATTTTTTCTCAGTTTGACGATACTTCTTGTGAATTATGCTATATATTTATAGTGTACAGTCCAGCGGTAAATCTTTATTCTCTTCTTTTGTTCTTTTTATTTCACGTCATGGAGTTATGATTCCCTTGTTTTCAGAAACATATCTTATTGTGGGCTGATACCTTTGTTATCAGATTATTATTTTGGCGTGTCTGATTCCTTGTTTTCAGATATATAACTTTTTGAGCGCTGGTACCTTGTTACCAGATTTTTTTTTTTTCTCTCATCCTTTTTTTTTTTATACATATACACTTTTGTTGTACTTAATATTGCTAGGCACAAATAGCTGTTTTGGGTACACTCTTCATACCGTTGGATTTTCTTTTAATGTCTCTTCTTTTTCACAGGTTAACAGTAAACATTTATGTTTATTTGATTTTTTAATGGTTGGACAAATTTTATTTTAACTTATTTTCTATGTATCGCATTCAAGACACACATGTTATTCAAATATCTTTTCAAACATAAAATACTTATATTTCTATTATTTTTGTCACTTTTCAGGTTACATTTCTATTTACACTTCTATATTACATGTTACTACTGATAAATCTTTCAAAATGCAATACAATTCAATTTTAATGTTTCAGATTTATCATTTCACCTATCAATCTCATTATGTTTAAATAAAGTATATGTACTGGTGTACTTTCTCTTTGAATATAACATGGTTACAGTATGTCGTATTTCAGGTATATTTTTTTGCAATTTATTCTCATACTTTCTGATTATTTTATATTTACAAGTTATTTACATTTTGCTATTATTAATTTTTATATACATTTTATACATACTCATTTTCACTTTATATTTGTATTTCTTTCATCGTTGACACAAACAAGTACACACCATGGTTACGGCATGTACAAGAAAACATGTACAGTTTTAAACATGTCGAACATGATTTTTTTCTTTTCTTTCTTTCCCCTTTTTACATTTCTAATTTAATTTTAGGTATCTGTTTGGTAAGTATCATTTGCTTATAGGTGATTTTGATCAGTGCTCCACACCACACACATTTTCCTTTTACAGATCTGTCATATGAAAATTTCAGGGCATCTTCATATGGTGGACGATAGGTCTGTACCTTCAAATTTCTAACACACGTACTAGTTGAATTCACTTTGAGGCTTAATATGCTTACCTTTCATTTCACTTTATATTTTTAGGTCACTTTAAACTTAAAAAAAAATATATATATATCATCAAGGTTTACATACCTCTTCCTTTTAATAAAATACTTCCACTGTATTTACATTTTTTATGCATTATTCTTGTGATTTTGGAATTGTTATGTCAAAATTCTATTCTCATACACCAGTCATATATCTAGTTCTTGATAGGAATTTCCTAAAAGTTAATTATATTGCCTGGTAGACACAATAATTTTTGGCAATACTTTTTGGCTTCAGTCTATTTTAAGTCATGATTTTTTTTCAGATATTTTTATAGTTTAGATACATAAGCGTTTGGCATTTTAGGCAACACCTCTAATTGTTGCATTGTTTTAAAAAAAAATTATTGCAAATTGGCAGTATCCATATATTTTTTCATGCCTAAATTAATTAAGATTTTCATGTCAATATCCGAATTGTACTTCCAGTTTATAAATTAAAAAAAATAAAGTGAATAAAATTATAGATCCCAATTCAATATCCATATCTGCATCCATATTGTATATATTATTTTTGTATGCATATCAATTTTACAAGTATAAAGAGTATAAAGAGTTTATTCTTCTTGTAAGAACATTACAAGATGATTAAATGCATGCCATAAATATGCATAAAATTTTACTTTTATATACTCATATATATGTTATCTTACTTATCATTGTTTGTTTACGTACTGATTTTCAAGAGAACAATATAATTTTGCTATTTTTTATCAGTATGATTTTTATGTATTTGAAATATATGCTTCGAAGAAATACCACTTGACATCGGTTAACCTGCAGGTAAAGCATAAATTATTTTATGTTTTCTATTATTATTGCTAGCGTATATTATATTTGAATGTGTACACCATGAAAAGAATTTATAGGCCTTCCGTCTTTAATGACGTGAATTTTTAAAAGAAAAAGATATATCTTATTAATGTCTGATTACTATGTCTGATTTATATGCTGCAGCCTTTTTATAAAAAAATTATCAGACTTGACATTTTGGAGACGTTTTATGTCTATAGATGATAATGGTATACCTGGCACCATTGTTGTGTCTATTACATATTACAAGTACTTGCTATAATCTTATATTACTTTACATTATATGTTGTATTGTGTATGGTGGTCTTCGTCTTCATTTTATTTGAATATTTTGTGTTTATTTGTGTTTATGCCAATGCATTTCTTGCCAGCGCCATTTTTTTTTCATTTTGCCAAAGGGGAGATATATATGATATAGAATCATATATATTTTGTGTTTTACTCTAAAATTTAATTTTCCTATCTTCAAGTTTCTCTATGTGAATTAATTTCTGTATTCAAAATCTTTTTATTCTTTAATCCGAAAAACAATCATTTCTTCCTATAGCTAAAATGCTCCCAGATATTTCTTCGTAACATTAAATGTACGTTACTCTCATGCGGTTTCGATTCGAATATTAATGTACTGCAGATGACCGTAACATATGTTGTTTTGTCTTTCTTCGTATCTTGTGTTAAATGCAGGCACCGTTTTCATAATTTGACTGCTGCAAAAATATGCACTATAAACTCTTTTCGTTAGATTATAATAACACATGCCTAGCTTTCCCAAAACAACGCTCTGCTGCAAGTTAAAAATCACAAAAATTGATGTTCCGCCAAATTATGGTATCCTTTCATTTCTTATTCAAAAATGCTCAATATTGTTTATTGCTAACTGTCAAAAGTTTGACGGTTATGCCTGGCTAGAAATGTACGGATTGGCATGTTACATCTAATATGTTGGCGATAATGTATCTGTAAAATTAGATGAGATCTGCTCTCGCTTTTGTCGGATAAAGATGTAAAATTTTTGGTAGAATAAGCAAAGGCCACCCTCTCTGTTTTGTGTCGATGTGTTGGTTTAATAAAAATAATTCCATGGATAACAAGACATGATTTCATCTAATGCCTCTTGTATGGATTAATTATTTTAACAGGAAACGAACTTACGATTATTGCAGCACACGCATTGCACCATTATACCTCGGCAATTTTTAAGAAGAAATGTTCCTTACGATATATCGAGACTTTACACTATACTTCTACTATATGTCTGCGAGTCATTATTTTCAGAAATGAGTGAAATTAAAAAAATAATATAGAAACCACTTGTCAGATGGCACCAAATCATCATTCTGTTAAAAGTAACTAGGTATGAACCCGGTCTTAAATATTTGTCATCCAAGATGTATTAATAACAGAAATCGGATTTAATTTTTAATTACTTTATAAAATATAATTGTTCTTATAATTATAAAAAGGAATACTTACATGTAGGTTATCCTCATACTTTCAATCCTAATAAACAAAAATTCAAGTAATTTTGATTCATTAATTTGGAATTTGGATTCACTGAATTTGTTTTTGGTTGTTAGCACGTCATAGTCAAAAAAGGCACTCGGATGTGCAAGGTCACTTCCGTGTACCTAGGATATGCAGATTGCTGTTATATTTATTTTTGCCTTTTGAACA
The DNA here is from genome assembly GCA_963931845.1 of Maratus michaelseni. Lineage (NCBI taxonomy): Eukaryota > Metazoa > Arthropoda > Arachnida > Araneae > Salticidae > Maratus > Maratus michaelseni. The sequence goes on along the minus strand of OZ007590.1, from coordinate 380,976,257 downwards.
GTTGTCTCTATTAAAAAAAAAAAAAAAAATCCCACACCTTCCTTAAAAAGTTACCAGAATTCGAAGTCGAATTGTAACCAGATTGAAAGCAAAATAAATAAATAAATAAATAAATAAATAAATAATAAAAAAAAATAAAAAAAAATAAATAACAATAATAATAATTTTCGTCAGTCTGGAAATCGATATGAACTTGCAAAACTGATTTTCGCCTTTTTTATCAATATGAATAAAACGGGCACAACTGCTCATTCGAAAAGTATTTCATTATTTATTTTCGATGACGAAAGTTTATTACTTTTTTAGAGAAATTTTTTAGGTTATTATTAATGTTTATGAACTTCACTTTAAATCTATTTTTTGTATTTTTTTACTAAATTTTTTTTTGGGGTGGTTTTCATATACAGTAGACAGTTGTGATAACCACCTCCATTACCCATTAAAAGGTCAGTAGATTAGAAGTTTTTTTTTTTAAGATCGTATTATTTTTAATTACGTCAAAGTTAAAAAAAAAAAGGAAGGAGGAGACCTAGATGTCATATAGATCTGGATGTGAAAATAATATTCACACAATTCTAACTAAAATAATTCGTATAAAATATGATTTATCTAAAAATAAAATCCGAATTAAAATTGAAATTTTTGAAGAATTAATGCTTATGAAGTATTTATTTTATTTTATTATTTAATAACATAATAATTTAATACGATATAACATAAGAATTTAATATGATTTAATACGATTTATTTAATAACATAAAACAGTAATATCAATAAAAATGAGTAAAACTTAGACAATATTTGTTCTTTCTCTGACTTTCAACTTATGACACTTGATGTATTTATATCTACACTGCTTGACAATTGCTAAGGAACATAGACATTTTTCGTCGTAACGATTGATTGGCATCGTTAAAAAAAAAATAAACTTAGTACATATTTAACAGAGGGCCTAATGCATCTTTATTATGCAAAACGATACAGATATTATCACATGGCAAAGCAAGATGAGCAAAAGAACAAAATATACTTCTTATAGCATTTTCAATAGTTACGAAAAAGGCTTATTTTGGCCAAAAAAAGGAACATGAGTCGATGAGTATGGAGTATGACCTCCTCGTCCTCCTACACTGACGAACATTTTGCATCGTTTGTGCTTGCTGTTCACTAAACAGTTTAAGAGAACTTGGTGAATTCTGTCTCATTCATTTCACAAGGCAATTTTCAGTTCCTGCACGGTTCAAAGAGAGTTCTATTTTTGCGCAATACGTCTACCGAGTGCATCCCAGGCGTGCTCTATAAGATTTATGTCTGGAGAATTAGAAACGTATGCCATACGCTCAATATTGTCACCTGCTAGTGTGAAGGACACGTCAGCTGTCTTATATGGGCAAGCATTGTTATTCATGGACCGAAATTCTGGACTAATTGCACCACTGGAAAGAGGGATGTAACCCTCGAGAACGCCTCAGTAATACCACCGCCATGTCACCGTAATTGTTTCAAATATGCGAAGCAGAATTCTGCCATTATGCTTGATACCCGCTCACACAATCACTCTTTGGCCATAGTTATCAGTTTTCCGGCATTCTTGTGAATGGAACGAATTCCTCTCTCTTTCCACACTAGCTGGTGCCCAGAATCACTGTTTATGGTGTAGTTGGATTCATTAGCGAAATAATTCTGGACTACGGATTATGATCTCAACGAATATGCTCCTTACATTGAAGTAAACTTTCCCTATGATGATGTGCTCATAGTGGAATGTATTTAACAAGCTTCCGTGTATCTTAGCCAAACATTATCTATTCACCGAGAAATGGTTTTCGCAGATAACATTAGATCTTGTTAACACTACTGGTACTTGGTTATCTGACGTATAGTGTCATTTATCTTCTCTTGACCCCTGGGCAGACATGTCAATGCTCTTGAGGTGTGATATCCCTACCACGGCTTCCAAAATGACTTCTCGTAGCACTTTCATATCCAGAGGTCCCTTTTAACCTCAAGCTTACACTCTTCGACATGCCTCTTGCTTTGGTAATTTGAGTGACACTTTGCTCTACCTTCAGATATCCAACTGCTCAACCATAGTCGTACGCAATCAAATGATGTCTTATAGGCATTTAACAGTCAATACCTGTCGTCCAAAAACGAAATTTACAGCTCAATTTTCAGAAATGGACAGCGTAACTCCCCCTCAAATATTACTACTTGCAATTTCAAAAATAGAAATCACATGGATGAACTGCCTTTAATACAGACAAGAGACCTTGCCGTACAACGTTCTCTACCGTTATTTTTTTATAATTGTGCAGCTTAGCGAAACGCAATTTAACACAAATTCTTTGTTCCTTAGCATTTGTCAAGCAGTGCATATCATGCATCTATATCATGTATCTATCATCTATTTATAACTATGTCTTCATCTAACTTTTCAGACACAATTTAAATTAAATTCCCACGAACGAATTTCGCTCTAATCATCAGAATAAGGATCTACCATGGTCAGTTTTACGTGTGATAAAAATTTTTGCTTGATAGTGTTCTTTTATGCTAGTAGCGTCCTAGTGAGAAAGTGTATAACTATGCAAATTAAACGCACTTCCCATCAACGAATTTTGATCAGATTTTCAGAATAAGTTTCGGACATTATTCATCACAAAATCTTTCATGATAAAAGTTTTCATGCGATAAGTGCTTTTATGCTAGTAATGGCTCTGGTGAGAATAACTACGCAATTTAAATACGATTCACACGAACAAATTTTGCTCTAATCTTCAGATTTTGCCACAGTCTAAGATTTTGTTAAAACTTTTCACGTGATAGCGGTTTTTGTGCTATTAGCGATCCTGGTGGAAAATTACATAACTATGAAAATTAAACCCATTTCCTACGAACGAATTTCACTCAGATCAAGCTTCTATCATGGTAAAATTTATATTTTGATAAAAGTTTGAACTTGATAAGTGTTTTCTATATGCGATAGCATATAAAAAACACCTGGTGGGAAATTGCATTAAATGGGTAATTTAATTTCTCTTTCGTAGAACGCATTTTGCTTAATTCTCCAGAATAAGTTTCTGCCATGGTCAGATTTATATTTTTATAAAAATGTTATCATGATAATGTTTTATGCTAGTAGCGCTCCTGGCGAAAAATTGTATAACTACACAATACTTCCCACGAACGCATTTCCCTCAAATCTGTAGAGTAAGTTTCCGTCATTTTATGCTTTGATAAAAAATTTCACATGACAGATTATTTTTTTAATGCTAGTAGTGCTGCTGGTGGGAAATTGCATAACCACACAATTTAAACTCGCTGTTCACGAATGAATGTCGCTCAATTTATCAGAATAAGTTTAATTAATCAAATTAATGTTTTGTTAAAAAAAATCCACTTGATAGTTTTTTTACTCTGATAGAGCTCCTGGTGGTAAATTGAATAACGAAAATAAATTTTCTTTTATATTTTCTACCACATTCCAAATTAAAATTAGACAGGATAGATTCATCTCAACTTTCTTTAACGCCCACTAGCAAAATAGAGTAACTAAATTTAAATAAAATATATTTTTTTGTTTTACTGTATGAGAGTCATACTCAAGTTAAAAATAGGCAGGACAGATTTAACAAAACTTTTATATTTGTGTTCACAACGCTCCTGTTGAGAAGTAGCGTAATTAAATGGATAAAAATTAAACATGCTTTTGTATTTTCCATATGAGGATTCAAACACGAGTTGAAAATATTTCAACAGAACAACAATTTGCATTGTCTTAACTACTGTTGTATTGAAACAAAAGTTAATTTTAGCGAACGAATGTTTATATATTGTATATTATGCAAGACTGCCTGAATGTGCAAACTTTAGTCAGGGTTGTAGTGGAGGGTATACGGTGGGTATACGCCGTATACCTTCTGGATATTTTAAAGAAATTTCATATACCCTCTGTTTCTGAAATAAAGCTATAGCATATACACTGTTTTTTTTCTCTTTACGAATACAGCACTAGTTATAGCGGAAGGATAACTATGATAAACCGTCGTTATATGGAGAGTCTATTATACATACATTTTGAAATAAATTTTTATTTACGGCTTCTCAAATTATACAATATTACCAGTGAATAATTTTAATGTTCTCCAGATACTGTGGCTCATGATCAAATGCTGGAACTGGGGAATTCAGAAGCTGACCATGAATGATCCAAAACGAGCTTACAAGTGGTGCACACTGGCCATGACCTTTCTGCAGAAACTAGAATCTCTGAAGTCATTGCACGAAAAGAAGTTGAATGATATGTATGCTGCCTATTTCTCCAAATTTAAGACCGAGAAAGAAAATCCCCCATAAAATTGTTTTGAGCAAAAAATAGGGTCTCTTGAGCAGACGACAGATTTCGCAAAAGCATTTTATTTGAAGCTCTAACTTATGTAACTTAAAATATGCTAATAAAGTTTATTATGTGAATATATTATGTGAATATATATTATGTACTCAAGCCTACGGTCATTTGAAGAATGTAAATTCATTTAATCAGTGGCGGCTGACTTTTTAGTGCTCTACATGCATGGCTCCAACTTTTATGCATTTTGTCACCAGTATTTCTTAAATAGAAATATTCGCTTTATTTAATTGCCGAATTACTACGATTAAATAAGGAGTAGATTTCTATTAAAAAATATTGATAAAAAATAAGAGTAAAAACTGGATCCATGCATAAAAATGCCAGTCAGGAGTCACCCCTGACAGTAATATAAGAGTTACCAAGTCTTCGGCTTTTTGAATAGCAGTATTTGATACAGAAAATTTTGTTTTATTTAATCGGAGAATTCTTAGATTTGAAAGATCAACATTTTCTATAAGAAAATACTAGTATGCAAAAAGCCTCCTTGGCAACTCTGGTAATATAAAAGCAATGGAATGAAAATTCAGATTCGTGCATAAAATGGCATAGCTGACAACTTATACGATTTTTAAAAAAAAATATATAAACATGTTTTAAACCCCCAAAATTATTTAATAAAACGCGTGCTGTGTTTATTTAAGGAAATGCAGTACATGTCTTATTTTATTTATTAAGTAAAAACTCTGGTTCAAATATGTTTGTTTGACTTTAAAAAAGCGTAGAAGTTGGTAGCCATGAAATGGTACAGAAAACTAAAACTGCAAGAATCTTATATTGAGAAATGGAAAAATAAGTAAAATAATGCCTTTGTCAGTTCCTAAAATTTTAACATTTATGGATAACAAATTTAGTAAAATGTACCATTTTTCACTGTACGACGCTATGCAGAAAGCTACCAATCCATATTTCTTCCAATGTTGTCAATTTTATATGTACCTTGATTAAAAAAAGAGCCAATTTCCATTTTTAGCGTTTTGAAAAAAAGCTGACAATATTTTACATATACAGAGTTGGGAAGAAATAAATCATCTACTCTAAGATGCTCTAGATTGCGTTAAAATAAAGCTATCAGATAAAGAAAGTGATGCGCTTCACATATATTAAATATGAATTTTCGCGCAAATATTTAACGAAACGTTACGCTACAAATATTCATACAAAAGTTCTGCTAGCTTATATATTTTAATATTTAATGTCTTCATATACATGTTTAATATGCTACAATAAATGCTCATAAAATTTTTGCACTAAAAATCTTTATTTCCAAATGATAAGTGAATCATTCTAATTACCCGTAGTTTTATTATCGTCTCAATCGGACCAATGGATCGTTGCCCAAAGCCCTTTGATGTAAATAACTTATTTTTTGCTAACTCTGTAAAACTATTTGAATTATGACTGAAAAAATAATTATTTTGTGGATAAATTAAATGAATGACACTGGCATTTATTTCTGTTATTCCCATGACTACTGTGAGGTGGGTGTTGGACATGAAAAAAATAATGATGATAATGACAGAATGTTTTGAAGAAGATTTTGATATTTTTCTATTATAGCGCTGACCAGAATTATAAGGACATTAAAAAATGAAAGGGATAGTAAACCTTCTACAATTCTAAGTATCAATAAACATGATATAATAAGTATAGTGTTTGTATTTCAGTTAAATGTCTGCAGATGGCAGCACTAAAATTTGCAAAGCTGTCTGTACGGTAACGCCATCTATTTGCTTTTGTTTTTCTTTGCTGTAATTTGTCTCTGTATATCTTGATGTTTATTGTGATGTTACGTATTGTGTTCGTTAATTGCGATTGAATATGCAAAATGGCCTTCACTCGTCCACATTTCTCGAATATGTGTTCTTACTTATTTTAATTAATCTTCAATATGTATTTATAATCCAAAAGGAATTCTGCTCATTTTTATTAAAAAATTATATTTAAAATAAATATATTAAATATTACAATATTTTAAGGGTCATAATTATAAGGACACTGCTTATAATTATGACTCCGAATAAGCACATTTTAATAAGAAATGTAACCACCGTTATTTACAAAACGATTCGACGGGCTTGGAACGAGTTTTTATAATTGTGAAATCATTCTCAGGGATTCTAAATAGTTTCCCCAAGGTTTGTAATGCATGGATATGCCTTGTCACTTACGTAAAAAAAGTTAAGCATTGCACCTCATTTTTTAATAATGTTCATATCGTGCGGTTGGAGTCAAATAATGGATATTGTTATGATTTAATCACTTCTTCGAAGCTTTTCTGGCATGGCACAATGCATTATCTTGTTGTAATATGAATGTTCTCCTCCTAAATGCAACCATATGCGAAATTTGTGCTTTTAAAATACGGGTGTACACTTTTAAGTTAATTTTCTTAGAAACAATAACTTTGTTAGTTTTATTTTAAGCTGACACAGCACCCCAAACCATGACTGATCCTCTTTATTTTGACGGCTCCATGCAACGTTTCTATTCCTCCATAAATAATGCCAGTATTAGCAAATAACTTAGTCCCATAAGGATTGGATGTTTTTTCTTCCTCTGAAGTTATACCTTAATCCTGGCACGAGTTCTGGAGGAACAGAAACGGTGCATGTAGCCGCCAAAATAAAGGAGGATCAGTCATGGTTTGTAATGATGTGTCAACAAACCAATGCATCACAAGCCATGACTGATCCCCTTTATTTTGATGGCTTAAGTCAAGATAAGATCAATCAAGTTATTGTTTTTGAGAAAATGGACTTGAAAGTGTGCATCCATATTTTAGAAGCACAAGTTTTGACTTATAGTTGCCATTAAGAATTGAAAAATTCATTTTACAACAAGATAATGCATCGTGCCTTGCCAGAAAAGCTATATGAAGAAGTGGTTGAAATACGGGATAAGAATATCTCATTATTTGACTGGCCACCTAGATCGCACGATATGAACATTATTAAAAAATGAATAAAATGCAATGGTGAAATTTTGTATGTAAATGACAAGCAATATTCATGGATTACAGAGCTTGAGGAAGCTACTTACAATCCCTGGCCAGTTATACATCAACATTATAAAAACTTCTTTCAAGCATGTCGATTCGTATGGCTGATTATCCCCAAAACAAAGGTGGTTACATTGTTTTGTTAAAATTGTCGAACTCAGAAACAGTATTGTTATAATTATGACCATTAAAAATTGCAATATTTCATATATATTTTTTAAATATTATTTTATAAAAATGAGCGCGACAGAATTCTGTTTGGATTATAAAAACGTATTATATAATGTTTATGAATACTTAGAATTGTATTAAAGTTATGATTCTTTACATTTTTTAGTGTCCTTATAAGTTTGGGTAGGAGTGTATATCTATGACAATTGTAAATTAATGTGAATCACGCGTTAAATTCGGTTGAAAACCTTGCATGCTATATAAAATGAATTTTTTAAAGAAGCCTTTATATCTTCATGAATATACGTCCTATTTCTACACAAATGTTGAAAAATATCTGCACAGTCATTTGCTATATCTACATTTTTTTTCGGGCATTTTAATTTATAGGGTGATCATAAATGTAATTTTTTAAATTTAATTTTCTGTTGGTCCCCTATTTCCGCTTATGAGCAAACCGTCGCTGAAAAATATGGGGTCAAAAATGTTCTTTACATCCAATAAGTTCCACAATTCCTCAAATATTTCTCTACATATTCGATAAAGCGTCTACAATTTAAGGTGTCCGGTGACTTTTGGCCATATAGTGTATGCAATTCTTTTCTAGTTAATTTGACATTGTTTTTAATATATGTTTAATAAACGTCAGTATTTTTTGATGCTTTATTCTAACTAACTGAAAAAATTAATTAACATGTAATTAATTATTTTTAATATATGTCAATTGTAACCATGAACAGCTATACAACATAGTTCCGTTAGAGCGAAATACTGTAGAACGAAAATTTCGTTATAAAGAAAATTTTAGAATTCTCTATCATGATCTTTAATAAAGATTTTTTTTTTAACATTATAACGAAATTTCATTACAGTGAACATGTTTTCGTGGTACCGCACAGTTCTTTCTAACGGGACTCGACTATAGCCCAATCAAGATAAAGAGATAGCAAAACTACACAAAAATATGCGCGAGTCGGCGATATAAATAATGCTATAGAAAATCAAATATTTATTTTTTATAAAATTGCCAATTCAGTGAAAAAAAAAAAGGGCGCATAACTGAAAACTCCTTGGCAATCCTGTTGTTTACTTTCACACTGTAAAAAAAGACAAATGTTTCATAACCTACGAAAATATAAAATAACCCCTTCCGAGTAACCATTGATTCCATTGAAGGTTCTTATCAGTAGAAATCAATATATTTTCGAGATTTAAAGAATCATTTATAAAAAGTAAGTTTCTTTTGCTGGCATTGATTTCCGGAAACGTTTCTGAGAAGATTTATAGTGTATTAATCAGTTTTTGCAAACCAGAATATATGTTTTTCGGAGGCTATCCCCATTTTCAAGTAAACGTTTTCAGCTACGCAATTGAATGTATACATGCAAGAGTAATATTATAATATTAACTTTAATGTTAAGGCTGTTAATTTATCATGTTTGTTTGTAAAACATGTATGTTGAGCATGAAAATGTTTACTTGAGAATGGATAGCATCCGGAAAACCTATATTCTGGTTTGAAAAACTTATTTAATACACTGTAAAAAAGTACTCGGAAACGTTTCCGAAAATAAGTTGCAGCAAAAGAAATTTTGTATTTATAAATGATTCTTTAAATTTCGAAAATATATTGGTTTCCAAAGTTTCTAACGTAAAAACAAAAATGCTTTTCGGAATCGTTGGTAACCCGAGACATGCCGTACGTGGTTATTATACAGGGCGTCTGAAAAGTCTGGAAACGGTCGAATAACTCGAGAAATATACATCGGATTGAAAAACGGAAAAATACGTGTTCAAATATATTAGAAAAATCTATTTAGGGATATAACCGTTGCCCTTTTTCTAAAATATTGGACACGTATTTTTAGTTTTTCAATCCGATGTATATTTCATGAGTTATTCGACCGTTTCCAGATTTTTCAAAGGAAACGATTCTCACTGCATTTTACTCGATTACGGCACCATCTACGATTTTCCGAAGAAAATGTTCAATACAAAAGTTATGTATTTTTTCCCGTAGAATCTTAATCTTCAATAAAAAAGGGCAGTTACCATTTAAGATTTCAAAGTTGCCCCCCTTTCCCCCGCAGGTGGGAGGGGGGGAGAGAGTTGAAGAGGGAAACTTTGATATCTCTAAATAGATTTTTCAAAACTATTGATTATGCATTTTTTCGTTTTTCAATCTGATGTATATTTCACGAGTTATTTAACCGTTTCCTGATTTTTCAAAGAAAACGATTCTCACTGCATTTTACTAGATTACGGCGCCGTCTACGATTTTCCTAAGAAAATTTTAAATACAAAAGTTACGTATTTTTTCCCATAGAATCCGAATCTGCAATAAAAAAAGGGGAATTACCATTTAAGATTTCAAAGTTGCCCACCCCCCCTTTTCGCCCCAAGGGGCAGAGTTAGGGAACAACTTTGATATCTTTAAATAGATTTTTCAAAAATATTGAACATGCATTTTCCGTTTTTCAATCCGATGTATATTTCTCGAGTTATTCGACCGTTTCCAGACTTTTTTGGACACCCTTTATATTCCTATATCAAGAAATATCCCTTTTTTTTTTTTTTTTTTTTTACTGTGTACTATCTCTTTATTTTGATTAATTGTAGAGAAATTGTCAATGTGAAACTCATGAAAAAAAAAAATCATAAATATTCAAACAGCACATGAGAGACCAAAATAAACAAGAAACATATCAAATGAAATAAAATAAGAAAAATAACTAAGATAGCTAATTTTATTTTCTTTGAAATTGCAACTGTAAATTTCAAATCAAAAATACCTGAAAGATAGAGCAACTTGGATTGTCAGAACAGATATAGTTTAATATCATTATACTATTTGTTCTATTATCACAAAATACTCATTATAATGATATTATATTGAGAAAACTCTTTAAAGCATAACGCTTTATTACTCTCCATAATGTTTTTTTTTACTCGAAGTACAATCGATTCATTTTAAGTTTAAGAGACTCTGACCTTAAAAGTAGAATCAATATACAGATGATTAGTTCAATTTTAATTACATATGAAATTCAGCATGTTCGTACATGAAAAAGGAAAAAAATAATAAAGGGGGTTTTGAACTGTTTCTTAAAAAAGATAACCCTTTGAATTCAAAATACTTTGATCATTTGTAAATATTTCCACTGAAAGTCAAATTTTAATACAATGCAGAAATTTTACTTACAAATATCCGTGTTCAATACTGGGCAATGAATTTAAAATATTTTAAATAAATACATCATACAAATTGAACTTAAAATAGAGACATGCTTCTGAGAATAAACATTTAAGATTTCAAATAGATTTCATATTCGTTTTCAGAAATTCTAATATTAATTTTACAGCAGAAAATAATGATTTTGGAATAAACTTTTTTTTTTCATTTTAAATCATGGCAAATAAGATTAAAAATACTGGAAAAACTATAATCTATTTAATTTTAAAAAAGAAATCTTTTTCTTTAACGAACTGGAAAAAAAGGTAGTTTAAATACAAAATATTTTATTTATTTTATGTTTTTTCTGTTCGTCAAAGGTTCAACAAATTTGAAGGAAGATGTATATACAGAGTGCATATATAAAAAGTTCTCTTTAAGACTGTTTCAGAGGAACTAGAATTAGTTTAGGAGTATCTGATTCTTACTTACATTTCAGGCAATCATTTGGTGAAATAGAATATGAAAAATTAATACATAAAAATATATTTACAAAATAAATTGAAATGAGTTTTGAATTTTGTTAAGGAAGTGCTAGAAAATAATTGAGATATTTAGCTGTTAAAAATTATGAAACTTATTCAACAAAAATCGCTGAAACATTTTCTAAAAGCAATTAGTTAAAATGGCTATTAAAAAAATATTGTGAATAAACAAATATCATATGAATTACTCGAGAAATACCAATAAATTATATACACAGATGACAGTGAAAAAATACTTTTAAAAAGACTGATAATATAAAAGCCACTTTACAAGATACATTCATAGTCTGAATTATAAGAAGTGGGTAGATAAGGTTATTTTTTTTGGACCCCCGGTCAGGGTCAAAATGTTTCTCTTTTCTAAGATGTTTTGGTTGTTTTAATATAATTTAGTATCTGTGTTTACAGCCTCTCTGATGGATTTTTGTTTGAAAATTGTTTAAGTGCATTATATAGTATCAGAAACATGGCTTTATTTAGCAATTTTTTGTCTATTTGAAATGTATATATATTCTTGGCCATAGTTGTACCACTTTTAATACATTTATTATTAATTATTTATTACTAACTAGCATATGCCCCCATCCAAAATGACGGAAAAGTGTTATTTTAAGTTTACAACATTAAGTCAGACTCAGTTAAACACGTGATTGTTATGCATGATTATTCAGACAGCGGCAAGTCATCAAAATCATTCAAAAAATTGTGTTTGCAAAAGTCAACCTTCAGAAGAAGAAAATATGAAAGGCCTCACGCGCGGAAAAAAATGAGTTTTTTCCCAACAATGCTATAGCGAAATTCTCGTTTTTTCTGTTATTCTTTGATGAAGTTTGTGTTTTTTTTTTGCAGCTTTTTGACGAAATGAGTGTTTTTCCCGCAATCCTTTGATGAAATTTGTGTTTTTTTCGCAGCTTTTTGACGAAATGAATGTTTTTCCGCAATTCTTTGACGAAATGAGTGTTTTTTTCGCGATTTGTTGAAAATTCGCGTTTTTTTCTGCGCCCTTTTGACGAATTGCACCTTTTCTCGCGTTTCTTTGACAAAATTAACATTTTTTTACGATCCTATGATGAAATTTGCACTTTTGCGACCTTTCGACGAAATTCGCGTTTTCTCTGTGATCCTCTAATGAAATTCACGTTTTCCAACAACGTTTCACTGTTGTCTCTACAGAACAGTGAAATATATGAATCATTATTCATATGAATGATTCATATGAATAATGATGAATAATCATTAAATTGAATGAAGATGATCATTAAAATTATTAATATCTGTTGAAAACATTGATAATACTTTTAAAATATTTATTCAATAAATTACGTAATATTTTCATATGTATGTCGTAAACTTACGTAAAATGAACTGCACCAGAAAAAGACCGCGCTTTTTAGTCAAAATTATGTTTTAAATTAACGTGGACTTTCTGCTGAACAGGGTCTGACTGAAAATGAGTACTTTGTAACGGAAGACAGAAGTCTTATCACTTAGCACGACTACAGTTACTCACAAACATCAAAAGACGATGCAAGTAAAGTACGTCAAGTCAGGATATCTTACTTTATATTAAGATATATAATATTTATATATAATGCGCTTGGTTTTTATATATGTTAGGAATTGTTTCCACCCTAGCTCCTTACTAGTAAAAATTAAAGTACGTCATAAATGGGCTGCACGAAAAAAAGAGCGCGCTTTTTAGTCAAAATGATGTTCTAAATTAACGAGGACTTTCTGTTCAACGTTGTCTGACTGAAAATGAGTACTTTGTAACGAAAGGCCGAAGTCTTATCACTTAGCACGACTACAGTTACTAACAAAGATCAAAAGTAAAAGTACGTTATGCCAGAATATCTTACATACAATATTTAGATATAATGCGCTCTGTTTTTATATATGTTATGTTTTTAAATGCACGTATTAGCATATTAAAAAAAAATATGATGCTGTTATGAGCACGTTATACTGAAAAAAAAAAATTGAAATACATTAAAATTTGCTAAATAAGCCTATGTTTCGGATCTGGTATAATACAGTTAAACAAGTTTTAGATGAAAATCAATCAGAAACAGTATATACTTATTCTAAATTACATTCAGTCAAAACACTTTAGAAAAGGGAATTTTTTCCCATGTGGGGAGGGGGAGGGCAAAATTAAGACTTATTTACCCACCTCCATTATAAAGAATAAAATATATCACAAATTTAAAAAGTTGCATAATATGTTTAAACAGTATATTTGTAAACTGTGTACATTGTACAACTTGTATAATTTTTACCTTCTAGTATTTTTCACTTAATAATTTAAGATCTACATCACATAAGATATTAATAATCTACTGAAATCAAACTGAATTATATATATATATATATATATATATATATATATATATATATATATAGATTAAAACAATTCAAAAAAGAAGAATTTGGCCCCCTAAGCAATTCAAATTACGTTTTCAAAAGTGGATTTTTTTTTTAAATGTTTCTACAAGGAAGTTACAGTTAATGCAAGAATTTAGAAACACATATTTTAAAATTAATATAGCACATTTTTTAATAGTAAAAATTTTCCTATTGCCTCTACGTGCAAACATTTAAAATGTAAAAGATGAAATATGAGGCCTTTTATAAAATGAAAAAAGGGGGAGAAAATGCAATGAAAAAGTCTTCATGAACAAGACTCCACAAAACACACTGATATAACAAAACCAAACATTACTAATAAAAAATTATTAAGGGCACAATAATAATCTAAACAATTTCAACATTGAACACTGATATAAGATGACTTATAAAGGTGATACAAAATCTAGCATTTTTTTCTGACAAAATATTTGCTACAAATAATTTTAAGGGGGGGGGGGTATACATGGATAAATATGTATATAACTCCAGAAATCACTAACTGATAACAATATTGTAAGGTTATACTTGAAAAATCTATCTAAACAAATATTGAGCATTTCAAAAAGTCATTTTTATCTGGCATAAGAATTTAAATTTGGAAATGCTTCTTGATAATACAGAGCCCACACTTGACTTTAAACTTCAAAATACTCCTTGATATACGCTGTCAATTAATGTATCAATAAGATTTACCCTTTACGTAGGTAATATATATTTTTTAAATTTCAAGAGTTTTATACTCTTTTGAGGTCAACGTTGATCAAATTTTATCAACAAAGTTAAAAGTATCTAGACCAGGATTCGAACTTAGAACTTTTTGGGCTATACGCGTCAATGTGCTGCCCAGATGAATTCCAGTCAGACACAATTCACTCACCTGTTGGTAAATCATCAGATCAGAAACGCGGTAGCTTCACCGATGTAAACACGTTACACGATGGAAACTCCATTAAGCGGAGATACAAAACTTTATTTAATTTTTTCTTTAAATACATTATTGTTAAATTATTTCAATAGCTACTTTTATTTCGAACAAAAAATACGACATAATAAATCTTAATGTTACATAATATATGATGATGTACAAAAAAATTACAGGAGGAGTTCGAAACATAACCTAATTCATAAAGATATCGAAAGGTAATACAAAATATGGTCATAAAGTAAAAAAGAATGTTTATTTCCTATTTTAATTTATATATATATCTATAAAAAGAGAGTAAAATTAACTTAATTAAAGAAAATACACCCTCAACTTTTTTTTTTTTTTGTTCCTAGAAAACAGTGAATACAAATTTAGATTAAGGAAGCATGGATATTTAATTACAACTAGCTTTTAAATTAGAACTTTTTTTTTTTCTTGGGAATTGAACCATTTAAAAGCACTATCAAGGATTATATATTATGCTTAGAAAAGTATCTGCACATTATTTTATTCATTATTAGTTTGAGTCCATAAATAATCAAATTTAATACACATTGATAATTTTATCATCAATCACATGGCTTTCAAGATTAATTACTTCAAACAAAAGATGAAAGTTTATAAGTTTTGTGAGTTTTAAACTTCTTTATTAGATAATACTGAACACAGAACATATTATATAGGTGCTTACGAAAATTATACATTTTGTTAATTCTTTTATGCTATCAAGCATTCAGGAGGATAAAAGTGAGTTATCTGATGATTTTAAAAAGTTCTTTTTTATTTCTCACATGAATGAATTTAAAATGTAATTACGAAATACTTATAAGTATATTAAAAAACAATTAAAACTAAATTAATACTTTTGTCTCGCCTAAATGAAATGTTGTATGAGAATAATGAGATAAAAAGATTTATCAGAAAAATACAGAGCAGAAAATATTAATTAAAAACTGAGAAAAAAATATATTAACAACAGCAGTATATATATACAAGTCAAACGTGAGCTCTGCAATTTGTAACATTTTACATGAAGGTAAACAATATGATTATTACATCAATATTCATTTTATTTACCCTGAGCAGTTTTCTATCACAGTTCAATGCATAGTGTTTTATTTTATTTATTTATTGTTTTATTTATTTTGATTCGTGTCTACTCAACCTAGAATAATGAGCAAGTACATTTCCTTTAGCTTAAACCCTAAGAGTAAGATTATTGCAAAAGATAATAAAGCTTTTAGGATCGGATTAAGCAAAGTCAGCTAGCTGCCAACATAAAAACTGCATCCCAGCAAGAAATAAACTGTGGATGTGTTGTTGATCGGATGACAGATAATTTTTTAAAACTATTTAGCTAACACTATATTGGTTGCTTCTCTAGAAATATTTGTACAGTAGTATATATATATATTTTGAAAAATAGAAATTTATAGCAATGAAAATATGCACAGCATGTAGCATTAGCCAAGCTCAGACGTTATCATATAAATCAGTGTGGTTCAACTCAACTCAAGACCTGAAAGAGTTAATTACTGAAAGGGTTGCTTACTGAAAGAAAACTCTTTCTACTGAAAGTGTTAATTACTGAAAGGGTTGCTTACTGAAAGGAAACCCTTTCTACTGAAAGTGTTAATTACTGAAAGGGTTGCTTACTGAAAGGAAACCCTTTCTACTGAAAGTGTTAATTACTGAAAGGGTTGCTTACTGAAAGGAAACCCTTTCTACTGAAAGTGTTAATTACTGAAAGGGTTGCTTACTGAAAGGAAACCCTTTCTACTGAAAGTGTTAATTACTGAAAGGGTTGCTTACTGAAAGGAAATCCTTTCAACTGAAAGCTTTAATACCCTTCCAGTAGTAATTATTTGCTATAATGTCAAAAACTCAATAGAATTTAAGAACAGCTTCATTTAAAAATAAATAAATACAAATTTATTTTTTTTCCCACGTAAGTTATAAAAGCAAAATTTTATTCCAAAATTCAGGCAATTTTTTTATATTAAAATTAAGGGGTATAAATAACATACCACCACTTTTCAAAGGATACCTAAATTTGGTACACAATTTACGTACAAAGGGGAATTTTAAATCTCTTTTTATCTTACACTGATTAGAATCAATATTTTGCACTTTTAAAGAAAGATAAAATTATAAAGAAAGAATATAATTTATATAAATATTTACATATTCATATATGTAGCCTAAGGTATCGAAAACGCTTATTTTTTTGTGATATAGCAAGGAGGGTTCCGAATATCGGGCCCTGGACTTCTCCTCGGCTCAATCGAGCCCTGGCGCAAATGGTTAATTATGAAGTTTCAGAAATTATTGGATTTTTAATACTAGTACACTTATATTAGGACACAATCAGATGGAAAACATTTTTTAAAAAAATTTTGGACCAAAAAAATAGTCGAGTTCTTTATAAAGTGAATAAAATTTTATGGTACTGTTAGTGCAATATACAATGAATTGCACTAACTACTATTTGTCCCCTTTATGGAAAATTGGGTTATTTTAAGTCCGAAACATTTATAATTTTTTTCTATTTCATGGTATCCTTGCAAAGTTCGGAATTCTTACTAGGCCCCAATTTTGTGCAGCGTTTTTTTTTCTTTTCTTTTTTTTTTTTTTCCGATTTAGAAGACTATCAAATAAACTGACTAAAAGAAAAGGCTTAAAAAAAACACGATGAAAATTAAAAAAAAAAAATAATACCAATTATCAATAAATGGTAATCTACCTGATATATAAGGATAATAGGTAGAAAATAGTAATAGAAATATACTTTAGCATGCAAAGATATTTCAGTTTTATAAATTTAAATATGTATCTTTTGTATTTACTCTATATTTTGCTATTTACATATGTGCTTTCTTTCGAAAATGATATATCGTTTTCTTCTGCTAGAAAAATTCCTCATTTAGATGCTTTGAAAAAAAAAATCTTAAACGCTATTTAATAAAATCTCTTTTAGCTTTTAAATTTTAATAAAAAGGCCAAAATTATAATTAATTTATTTTTTCTTTTAAATTTTTATAAAAATAGCATCGAGAAACATTTGGTAATTCCCTTTTTCTGCTTTCCTTCCCCACAACAGTAGAATAAATGAGTTACAATCATTACAAAAATTGATTTAAAAATAAAATAATAATTAATATTTCGAAAATTAATTTAAATTTCAAAATTACGATAATTATTCTGATATCTTCAGATACCAATAACTGGTTTTTTCAAGTCGTAATTCATCAATTTTTGGAGACGTTAATGTGAAATACAAATAATATTTCAATATAATAATAGATAATAGTAATAAGATCAAATTTACAATGAAAAACAATGTGACAGCCCCCCACCCTCAACTCCAGCCCTCCTCAAATAAACTTCTATTTCAAGTAACTTATTTAAAAATTCAAATATTTTCTAAGGATCATATAAAATATTTAAAACCCCATTATTGATAATAGTTTCCTCCTCGGCATTTTTAAACCAGACATTTAAACGAAAATAAACATTTAAAAAGACAAAACCAACAAAAGAAAAATGCCAATCGAATGCTTAACTCCCCCCCCCCCCTCCCTTTAAAAAAAACTTGTATTTTAAGTAATTGATCTAAAAATTCAAACATTTTCCAAATATTATGCAAAATATTTTAAAATATATAATGTTAATAGATTAGCCCCCGACCCCTTAAATCAGAGATTTAAACAAAATAAATTGCATCTAAAACGACAAAAATGCAACAAAAGAATAAAAACGACAATCGAATACAGTAATTCCCCTCACAAATAAATTTGATTCTCAATTGATCTGAAGATCCAAATATTTTTCAAGAACAAAATATTAACAAGAAATATAATTTAAAAATTTCAAGTAACACGATTTTAGTCCAATATTTAATATGAATTTTTAAATATTTTGGATATGGCCAAATATAATTTTGGCTCAAAATTAATTTCATTAGTTGTAGTTGTAACTAAGGTTGTGACTGTGCTTGCTAGCATCACTCTTGTTTTACACATTTCTGTAATATTTTCCGCCTGTGCGAAGAACGGATTTTGAGGCGAGACCCTGGAAATCATTAAATGTTACATTGTCATCAACAATGCACGCAACATTGGATGAAAATCGATTCGACGACGGAAGCGAGTCAAAAATCGATTGCAATATTTCATCCAGACAACAAACAAAGCTAAATAAAAGCATGTAAAACCCAAAACCAAATAAAAAGGCAGTTAATAGTTTTGCCTAAAACCCTTCAAATTAGATATTTAAAATAATAATAATAATAAACTGCTTCTAAATTTATCTGAAAACTTAACTAATTAAACATTACATTTATCTAAAAATTTGCCTAAATAATGAATGATTTGTAACCCCTTTATAAAAAATATTTATAACCATTATAAAAAATTCTAAAAGTGATGAATGTAAAACATAGTTCCGAAAAGATTTGAACCTAGCAATCAAACAAACAAAAATGCTGTTAATAGTTTTACCCCCCCCAAAGCACTTTAAATCAGATATTTAAAATAAACTTCATCTAAATTTATTTCAAAAAGTTTAACTGATAAGATATTACATTTCATCTAAACATTTTTCTAACTAATGAATAACTTGTATTTCGATTATAAAAAATCTAAAATTAAAGAATGTTAAAAAAATATATGTCCTAGAGTTCGAAAAAGAATTGCCCCAAACAAATACATTGTTAATAGCTTTTCCACTAGCATCTTTAAATCAAACATTTAAAAAATAAAAATAAAAAAAACTGCATCTAAATTTCTTTTCAAATTTTTAATTAGTCAGAAATTACTCATTATTACTCAGTTATTCATTATTTAGGCAAATTTTTAGAAAAAAAGGTAAATAATGAATAACCTACATTCAGATTATAAAAAGTTTTAAAAGTGAAAAATGGTAAAATAAATATTACCCAGAGTTCGAAAAAGATAGCCAGCCAGCCAACCAACCCGAAATACAGTTAATAGCTTGGACCTCAACCTCTTTAAATGAGATATTTAAAAAAAACTGCATCTATATTTATTTGAAAAATTTTAACTGATGAGCCATTGCATTTCTCTAAATATTTGCTTGAATAATGGATTATCTATATAAGATTAAAAGTGAAAAATGTTTAAAAAAAAAAAAAATTACAGAAACAAAAATGGCCCGGAGTTTGAAAAAAAGAATTGAACCACACTGATATAAATATTACTTTTCCTTTCACATTATCTCAAACAAACATTCACTGTTACAGGTAAAGAATTCTCTCTCGCTAAACAGGACACAAGACTCTGAAACACATATAAATATGAATTTCATTGACAAATAATATGTATATAAATAATGATAAATACATTGTCAGGGATAAACAAATTTAAATTAACAAACAAATGTGGGTAATGAAAAAAAGAGAAGTAGAATATAATCAACATAACAGGCAGACCAGAACTTGTATGGAAAACTCAAGAAGCTAAAAGTTGAATCTCTCAGATTCCATGGGAATAAATGGATTGCTTTATTTGAATACCTGTTGAGCAAATTAAAATCTAAAAATAAAACTAATAAAATCCATTAAATAAAATTCGGTGCTTTTCTGTTATCCGGGCGCAAAAGATAAATCGCCAGATTTGGCTTCAATTCTCATTATTTACATTGCAAGTACTTCTCGTCGTATTCCGCTAGAATTTCTAAAAAACTAACGCTTATTTGATAAGGATTCTTAAAAGCTTATTAGTGATAAAAATGTATTTTATTATACGACGACTAAACCGATAACGATTTATGGATCGAATGAAGTATTTTCAAAAGTATCATTAGTGTATTTGTAGCTTTGACATAAAAAAAAAAAAGAATAAAACATATCGGCAAGCAAATATCGATTATTTTCAATGATTCCAAATTTTGAAAATCTTCCATTACGCTTATTTTTTCTTCAAAATAAATTTGTTTAATGTACTGTAATATAAACACTGTTACACTCTGTTTTTTACGCTTTATATTTACAATTTTTACGGAGATTTCTTGGTTTACTTACAACTTGTCTGTTACAGTTTATTTCTACAATTTATTATATATAATATAATCATGGTAAATAACTTTTTTTCAGTTACGAAATAATGGTACACAAGAATAGCGTGGTGCGCCATCGCCCAAACGTCAACAATTTTCTGTTGCCGATATTTGCGCGCGAATAACAGAAAACTACCTAAAATTCATTAAAAATTTAAGAATTCTAGAAATAACCATTTCCATTAAAAGTGCATTAGAAAAACTATTAAAAGAGAAAAGCAAATTAAAAAAAAAACAATTAAAAACAATTCATTTAATATAAATTGCGAAGCTATACAGAATTAACATTTTTACATTTGAGCATAAATAATTTTGCATTTGCAAAAAATTGTAGATATTAATCTATATCTTAATCTGAAAAGTTAAAAATTTGATCAGTTGGCATTAACATTTCCATAAAATTTAGAAGAACCAACATGTTTTGAAGCAAGTACATATCAATAATAATAACAATAACAACAACAGACTACTTACATTTCAATCAGTCATTTTTTCCCTTATAAATACAATCATAAAGATAAACAGGAATGTTAAATATTTCTTTCACAGAATATTAGAAATATCTCGCATAGAATATTTTAAAGAAACTAATTCTCATTGCTAGCACTTTATCTTAAAAAAATAATTTTCACAGGTTTGAACGCAGTAAAGTTGCTATCGCATTCAACATATTTTCACAGTTTTTTTCTTGATTTGAGCCAATTTTTTGATAAAAATTCCCTTGACACCGAGTAGGATAGCGATCAAAAGTATTCGCAACTTTTTACCCGGAGCTCGCACAAAGTTGTCCGTTTGATCAATTTCTCCTCCAATAACCCAATTAGAGACAGACATTTTATAACGTCATTTTCAAAGAAAACCGAGACGACGAAATCGGGCAGAAAAATGCTGAAGTAAAAGTACGAGCTGAGTATTAATTGAATAAGTAAAAGAGAAAAAAAAGCCTTAACTTAAAAACATATGAACTTTGCAGCGAAGTACTTGAGGCTCCTATACAGTAGTAATCCAGTTATTTGTTTGCGCCAAAGAAAAAGCAATAAATATGAACAGATATAAATTTTTCATGCAATTTCTTTAACGCGAATTGCAGCCCTTTTTCGGTTTGTACGCAGAGGAATTGGAGCTAAAATCGGCTCAAAGCTAAAATTGGTTGTTCGAAAAATTGTTGTGTTTGATAGCAACTTAACAGGACCTAACAGATTATAAGAAAAAACAAAGAGAAAACCCTATAAAGTAAGTGAAATTAGAACACAAATAATAATCTCTTTTATTAAAGGAAAAACAGGGAAGAAAAAGCTTCCTTACCATCTTTCCTTTCAGACAGTCACATGTTATGTGTTGAATAAAAGATCCAAAACCATAAATATACAGATAA
This sequence comes from Maratus michaelseni, assembly GCA_963931845.1. Taxonomy (NCBI): domain Eukaryota; kingdom Metazoa; phylum Arthropoda; class Arachnida; order Araneae; family Salticidae; genus Maratus; species Maratus michaelseni. The sequence continues at coordinate 380,954,173 of OZ007590.1, read as the reverse complement.
GGGGCGAACAACTTCAAGTTCTGCACCCTCATGTTTAAAGGTTATAGAAGGCACTGGAAATGATGGATAAAAGAAGACAGTCCAGAACTTTGGTTGCACTCCCCATGCTCTCCTCTCAGGGTGAGCATCGTTGATACGCACACACGGAACAGGACGGGCGAAAGAACAACTGTCCATTCAATATGCACAAATTCATTTAAAATGCTATAATCTAGTGTCTCCGAAATGCTTATTGTCCCACAAACCACCCTCAGAGTGATAGTTCTGTTGGCTACGAGGTCGGTTCTCATCTTGTAAGCTCAAAAGGAAGCCTTCGTTTGGATGAAGGCCTGTTTTTGGCACATGGTATGGGCTGTTCTCTTCAGAACTTAAGGGTTGATAAAGATATGGATTGCTGCTAGGTCCGTGTCCAGCTTGAAGAAGTCGATGGGCAGCACGATCTAGTTCTTCCGGTGTCATGTTGATAGCCTCGGCGAGTTCTCGTTGGGTTGCTTTCACGAATTCTGGGTCACAATAACGGCCCAATCCTTGCTCTTGGAGGACCTGTAAAAGCAAAGCACGATTATCACCATAACTTTAACCCACTGATAACAGAATACGTCATAGGTCGTGCTTTGACTATTTTAATAATGAACTATAAGGAATGAGTAGCTGACGTTACTGTAGAGAAGCAAGAGATACCCGTTCGTCTTTATAACTCCTATTCCACACATCAATTTGGGGCGATCTGATTGGTCTACGTTTAGCAGGTGTATGATATGATTGGTGTACGTCGCCATAACGATTTCTGCAATGATCGCTAAGGCAAAAATGCAGTGGTAGATTAATTGACGGAAGTGTTTGTAAACATGCCTTTTCCTTATTGTGCAAAAGCTTACACTCAGGGACGTCATTTGTAGGAGGCTAAGGGAGAGGGAAATTTTCCTACCTGTCAAGCAATTTGATATTTCAAAATGCATCAGTTATCACATATTAGACTCAAAAATGTTTTCGCTAGAAATTGCCCCAAAGCCAAAATAACTAGTCAGATTAGACGTAAATAAAAGCATTATCATTAAATAATCACTTTAAGCACATAAATTACTAATTATCAGCAATATTTGTTAAAGCCTTGCTCTTGAAACTTCTCAAAGACAGAAACACTTACTTATCATTAATGAGTACTTTGGCTATTTTTTTAAATATGTGCGACAATAAAACTGTATCAATAGCTTCTTAGATGAGCTAAACAAAATCAAAAGAAATACTCCCCCGCCTCCCTCGATGAAAACTTAGCCCCTCCTACGAAAGTTCTGAAATGACGCTCCTGCTTACATTATCTATTATTTACAGTAACTTTTGCACAGTTATTTTATGAAAGCTGTTTTATAAAAGTTATTTTTGTAAAATCCAATATATCCCTGATCGATGCTTTACCTGATATTCCCCATATGCTTTGGCCCTTGATGTCTTTCATGCAAAGCCCCTACCTTATCAACTATAAATATAATTATACTTACTATCATTGGTGCTTTTATTTTATTTTTTGTGTTATAATACCAACCAAGTGTCTAATAAAATAACTGCAATATATATGTATTTTAAATAAATTTAGTTAAGGGATTAATAACTTCACATGTTATGGGTATAATAATTTCACATTATACCCTTCACATTTTATGATGCATCATGTTTTATCAGTGCCGAATTAACAAAAAAAGCAGGGTAGGCAACAACTGCTTATAAACCTTCCAACTTTTAGAAGCCTTTTCTGCTTGAAATTCAAACATATTTTATTTCGCACTCAGGTATGTTTTATAAGAAAAATATCCTAATAGTAAAGTATTGTTATAGGTAAGAAATCGAAATATATTGTGCAAATAACTGTCCATTTATAATTACGTGAAATCTTGACTATATGCGGGAACAGTGGCGTAGCTACGTTTTTTGGCGCCCGGGGCAAGAATAAATTCTGCGCCCACCACCCCCTCCCCTTCTCTAAATAAAAAAATAATGGACATTATTTTTTCTTAAAACGAAAAAATATCCTTTCGGCTTGTACCAAGAGAAAAATGTAGCTTCCCTCTTTCTTGTTAAGAATTCAGCTAATTTTACTCAAACACAGGGAACTAAAATGTGTGTAACCCGATTATAGAAGATTCCTAGTTTTCGCCCTAGTGAATTTGAATGGGAATTTCAAAAAATTATTTAGCTATCGCCAAGTTGACTTCATTTATGGCGACCTACATTTATTGCAAGACCTTTAGTCAAATACCGTCAAGCTTGGCGGGAATTTGACGTTAGCAGATATAACTATGTAGTTTTAAGCGTATGAGAGTAGCAACACAAATGATTACAACAATGAAAGTCAATTTGTGTGAAACCATGTTTACTAAAACTCATAAATTAAACCCGATTATGAAAAAAAAAATCTGTTGCCTTGTTTCATTTACAAGGTGCGTACACTCTTTGGAATTTCCGAGGCGTTCCATATGCCCTACGTGAAAAAATACGAACTATTTTTTAAATGGACTCGCTGTTTTATGTTCTATCTTTCCCTTTTTTTCTTCTTTTGGACAATATATATAAGGTGCATTTCATAAAATTAAAAATAGGATTATCAGCAATTTAAATAGTTTATTTTCTAAAAACGAAAATGTTATCTAAAAAGTCATTTTTATTGTATTTTAAAATTTGTCATGACATTTTAACTAATTAACTTTTTGAAAATGTGGTTCTTACAGTTATAGAGCAGATTTGCAAGGAAAGTATGAAAAGTATGAAAAAAAATGTTGCGAAAAGTTAAAAATTGTAGAAAAAGTGTGGTTTTAAAATTTTCTTTTAAATATTTAAAAAAAAATTACCTATAGAATTAAGTTTTTGCTTTATTTCAAATCATAAAATTTTCATAAAACCATTTAATAATATCAATAAAAACTGCATCTACAAAATTTACACCGGTGCACCTTGTTTGCAAATGAAATACCGTAAACTCTTTACATCGATTAGCCCAAAAAGACAGAGAGAGTACCTTTACATACCTTTGTCCATTCAGATGAAATTTTCTTATTTTCTGTCCATTTTGCTTTATTTTAATCATGATGATTAATCCTGGTTTGAAAAACAATCTAAAAACTATTTACAAATTTGATGGGCTTGTTGTTTAAAAGTAGCGGCATAACTTCCGTTGCGTCTCCAAAACTTATAATATTATGGCTTAGTCATAAAACGTATGCAGATGATGTCTGCAATAGCATATCGTACTTATAATAAATCCCGGAAACAACGAGCGAGGAATTTAATTTCCAGTACAGTAAACCTCTAAAAGTTTGGTATATGGTCTGCCCGTTTTTCTGATGGCTTTAATGAATTTTTATTTATTTTACAAAATTTTGCTTCCTTTTAAAAAATATATCTGAAGATCTAATAAAACATTTTAGTTATAAAATTATCTATATAGTTAGCGCCATATTTAACTTTGGAATTCATCTATTATACTTCTGTCTTTACTCAATAAATAAAGATTTCATTCATAATACATGAATTCATTTTTATTTATTACACTCTTTTATTTAGCTTATCTCGTTTCTTATAATGTAAAGATGAAATTTTCTAATTGATTTTTCACTCACTTCCTGATAGAATAGAATTATAAAAATTATGTACGCAGGTGTGTTTCCGATCACAGTAGAGCATTTTAATATTTTAAAAACTTAATTATAAATTAATAAAGTAATTTTAAGGAATTTTCCGTTAGCCGGCCGCAAGCGATAAATCGCCAAATAATCTTTATGGTTACAATTGTTACGAATTACAGTTCATACGCCAAAAAAGCTTGTCAAAATATCCCAGCTGGTTGTAAAAGTGCAATAACGAAATATTTTAAACAGTAAAACGTAGAAAATATAAATAAAAAATAAAGAGTGCAATAATTTAATATATATATATATATATATATATATATAATTAAATCAATAATAAATAAATTATGATTATACGTTGGAAAAACAGTTTACAAATTCCGAATACATAGATTTAATAATGTTTTTTTTTCTGTTATTTAAACTATCATTAAAAAGAAACAGAATAAGCATTATAATTTAAAAAATATCACCAGTTTGCTCTTTCTACCAAGCGTAAATCAAATCAGTGAATTTTCAATTATCGGGGCCCATGCAAAATTAACGTTTTTTTTTGTTTTTTTTTTAAACTACATGAATTGCAGTCATACAATAAAGTGTTATTTTTAAGATAAACATGGTATGCTTATAAAAGTGTCATTAAAATATATTTAATTAACCTTTATTATTATTAATTAATTTGCATTAGATTAGAAGACTGATTACTCATGAAAACAACACTGTTTGTTACTCAAAGAAAAGAAGAACAAAAAATGACTTTTCAAATATAAAATGCACATTTCCTTTTTAAGGGAACTAGGTACTCTTCTTTCCAAAAAATGTAAAAAATATAAATTTTCCGATTTTTCGTTTAGAAATGTAGTTATACATCCCTAGTATATTCTGGTGAATGATTCGATGATTATAAATATCTAAAGATCCAATTATTAGAGATATGTGAAAAAGGCTTTTTACTACATGCATTTCCCATCAAATTATTCGGAGTTGCAATCTTTAAAAAAAAATTCTCAATTCGAGTTTTTTTTTTTTTTTTTTTTTAAATCATTTAAAAAAAACATCTGAAATTTGCACCGAGTACACAGTTTTTTAAATAGATAAAAATCTTTTTTAATAAAATTACTTAAAAAACTATTTTCCTGTTCTTTTTTACTTCTTCATTGTACTTAATTTTCTGAAATTTTCCATGTAACAGTTCAGATACTTTGAATGTTTGTTCAAGGCTATGAGCATTTAAATGATTCTTGAAGGCTGAAAGTCTTAATAACGCTCGCAAAATATTTTTTAAATCGTCAAATCCTTCTAAAGATCACACATTTAACAGGAAACAAGACCAACGGAATAATTTTGATTTTTCTCCATTTCCATACAACCATTTGTACTGGTCGTACTAGGAAGACTAAAAAGTCTTGCTTTTGTTTTTATACATTTTAAGAAGAAAATTTGGCGGTATGTCGTCCACATTTTATTATTTGGTTTTTCTCAATGCTAGTTCGACGAAAAAATATAATTAGCAATAAGCAAGGAATAATACCGTTACTTACAGTTTCTCCAGCTAAATCCATTTTGCACGGATTTATAGAAGCCCCTATTACACGAAAATATTCATATGGAATTCTAAGAACAAAAAAATCAGAGTGAAAACCGATAGAGAAATAAAGAAATGCTCTTCTGATATCAAAAATGTGATGCCAGAAGGGCTGTTTGGTTTATAAGCTGGAGGCCGACAGTTAGGGGCATCCCTCTCCCCCTCCTCCTCCGCCGAATTTATTGAAAGCAGTCACACACACAGTAAAAAGGTCAACAATTCTTATTTATTGTCAAAATATGTGAGATAATTTCTGAGTAAAGCGTCTCTAAACTGGACGTCCCCAAGCCCACAATTCAGAGAAAGACTCTGTGGCCCTTCAATATGTTTAATCATTTTGTGATTTTTGTCAGGTACGTAATCAAGTAAAGTACAAATTCTGTTATTCTGTTGAGCTATCCTTAGAAACATTCACAGAAGCTTTTCCTTTCATTATTTGGAATTGGATGGACATAATAAAATATTTTACTAAAGAAAACATTCACACATACACACACACAATATTATATACAGGGTGGTTATAAAATAAGTATCTCTATTTGGAGCTGTCTGTAGCTTGAAGGAATAACCGGAATGAAACCAAAATCAGTACACTTACTATTCGAGAAGGGGTAAGAAGAATGGAACAATAAAAAAAATAATTGCAATGATCCCCGTCAGATGGCGATCTTGAGTGTGACATGTAATGTGTAATATTGTGTACCGAGGAGGTGTCACAAACGTCAATTATTTTACCGCATTTCACAACATGTGCGAAACATCACTCCTGATGCATTACATTCCGCAGTTGAGCACGTCGTGTACCGCCTGGATTGTGTCCTCCAACAAAATGGCCATGTGGAACCTGAACATGATCGGCATCGTAATGCGAAAGCGTAGTCACATTCACTGTGACATTTTCCAACAAATTAGGTATTCAATCTGGTTTGATGCCTTGATTTTTTGTTCTTGTATTACACATTACATTTCACACTCAATAGCGCCATCTGTCGGTGATTATTGCAATTATTTTTTATTGTTCCATTCTTCTTCCCCCTTCTTGAATAGTAAGTGTACCGATTTTGGTTTCATTCGGGTTATTTCTTCAAGCTACAGACAGCTCCGAATAGAGATACTTATTTTATAACCACCCGGTATATATATATATATATATATATACATGTGGAAATATGCGGATAATTTCGGTTTAAAGAGTCTCTCAATTGGGCGCCCCCAACATTTCATCATTTTGTGACTCCTTTCTGGTACGTAATGATGTAAGGTACAAAGTCTGTTGAGCTATCGCTAGAAACATGATTCACAGAAGCTTTTTCTTTCATTATTTGGACACAATAAAATATTTTACTAAAAAAAATATTCACACACACACACAAAAGAAATTTTTATTTATTGTCAAAATATATGTGAGATAATTTCGATAAAAAATTTCTCTCAATTTGGCGCCCGGGCGGATGCTCCCTTGCCCCCCCCCCTTAGCTACGCTACTGTGCTGGAAGATGGCGGAGGCAAAGGGAGAGAGGCAGATTTTTTTTTTTTTTGTGAAAGGGGGAAGGGTTGATATAATTTAGATGATATATTATTTATTTATTGCTATTACAGACTAACAAATAGCTCAGAAAAAGAGTTCGAAAATTTAAAACTTGCATGATTGGTATCAGAGAGGGTAGAGGGGATAATTTTGGGTAGGATGGAATTTAGATGATTGATTATTTATTATTAGAATAAAATAACAAATAGAGCGAAAAAAAATTAAGGTTTTAAATTATGTGTGCTGGGGAGGAGGAAACAAAATTTTAGGGGAGGAGGATTTAGATTATTATTCTTTTTTTTCATTTTTAAGCGGAACTCCGCCAACACGCGGAAGATTCTCAACTCTGTATTTACCCCTTTTACTTCTAAATTAATAAAAAAAAAAGTTTTTTTCAAATCTTGATTATAAGCTCCTTCCACCCAAATTTAACTGGTTTTGCTTTTGAAAAAGGGGGCTTATAATCGAGATTATATATGTTAGTTTCATATATTATTATATAATATATATTATGTTTTAAGTTTATATAAATATGGGTTATTCTACGAATAACATTATTTTTTAAGCATAAAAAATTCAATAAACAAATTTAACCCAAAAAGTTTATACTAATATCCGTAGTTCGTCTAGTATTTTCATTATTTGGTGCTTAATTTATTTTATAAGGATTTAGGGGGCAATTTTTTTTAATAATATTGTAACGGAGGATAAAAATACACAATGTTTTGTTTCATAATGCTATGCATACTTATTTAGTGTAGGATATGAAACTTTAGGTACATATCTCCAAAAACTTTACATGTAAGATATAAAAACTTTTTAAAATTAAATAAATTATGCTTACGTTTTAAACCAAAAATCGAAAGTACGTAAAGTTCACGACCATTTCTAGTTCTGGAGAATACTTGAAAATTAACGATAAATGACAATGTGTACATCCACAACCAACAACTGAAATTAAAAAGGCATGCTTCCTGCCTCTGAATATTTTTATTAGGAGACAAATGCTACTATATTTTGAAAATTATTGCACATAATTTTATTGTAAAGGAGAATAAACGAAAGACTTGTAACAGTAATTCAAATATAATTTTTGATTTTTCATAAATATTCTGTGAAAAGTTAACTACGGTAAGAAACTTTTTTTGTAGAATGACCCATGTAAATATATAAACCGGAATGGCAGCGCTGTGGACGGGGCCTGCGTAGCACGCATTCATTCCGCTAAGTGCATGTAAAAGGCTCCTATAGAAAGAACTGCCACATATCCATCTTGCTGCACAAAATAACCGCCATACTGTAACCCAGCTCAGCATTCGTCTACCGCCAGATCTGGGATTTGCCATCACTGTCACTAGCCCTTGCAGTCAGTCCACCACTGCGGTTACGCTAACCGGTTTTAGCTTGGTTTTTGGTCCCGTGTAATTAAATGATTCAGCCTCTATTATAGGAATGATTCAGCCTCTATTATAGGAGCTCTTTGTCAACTCGTTCCGAGTTCAGTGCACTTTGTGCTGTCACCGGTTAAGGTTGTGTCTGTTCACAGTGTATTTTTTGCAAAATCATTTTCGCTTACTCCTCGTTTTTTGCAATGTCGGATTTAAGAGAATAGCTTGCGCCTGGGAAATTTTGCTTCCTGCTCGGGAAAAATATGATGCAGAAACAGTTTTGATGTTGCAAATAGCTTACAAAGTTGACTCTATAGAAAAAACTCAAGTGTACGAGTGGTTTTCTCGTTTTAAAAAAAAAGTGAAATGTCAATCGATGACAAACCTCTTCCTGGACGTTCTTTAACTTTTAGAACGGACGAAAATGTCGAAAAAATTCATGTAATTGTATTTGAAGACCAACGATGGACGATTGAAGTTATTGCGGGAATTATCTGGAATAACTTACAGCTCGATGCAGCGAATTTTGTCGGAAGGCAATAAACTTGCTCACGCAGCCTGACCAGTTTGCCAGTTCTTGGCTAAAAGCGGTATGACTCCTTTGCCTCATGTCCCCTATTCACCTGCCCTTTCTCCGTGCAACTTCTTTTTTTGTTTCCATGAATGAAGAGAAATATTAAAGGACATCGTTTTAACGACGTGGAAGAGGTGGAGAAAAAACGCGGCAGGAGGAGCTTGTAGCCATACAGACGGACGAGTTTCTACAATGTTGCCAAAAATGGAATCATCTACTAGTCAAGTGTATAATGTTAAATGGAGAGAATATTGAAAGTATTAAGGTTGTTTTGTAAAAAATAAATGAATAAATGTGTTATAAAAAATCTGATTATTTTTGGTTGTACATATATGCGTGTGTAGATATCAAATATACTTACCCTTCCAACTAAATTTTCTGCACTGCCAATGAAGTGGTCATCAGGATTTGTTCGCTGCAAATGGTTTTGGAATTCAACACCATTCATTTCTGGAACATATTTTGTTTGACCTTCAAAAAATTAGGTCGTCAATATAGTGTAAAAATAAATAAATAAGTATATAAACTAGTTTTATAATTTTTAAGACATTTGTCACATTATTGAATAAATAAAATCAATAATCTGAATAGCAAATTTGTTTTAGCAATTTTAAAATAATAAATCCAAGAGATCAAATTAAATATATGTGTATTAAAGATAGTTAAAAGTGGTTTGCATTACAGCAGGAAGTATATCTTTAATTATAAAATGTATTCTTTTAAAACAGTAACTTCATATGATTAAGCTAATATCTAAAATATTTTGACACAGAATCATATTAATTAGTAAACTAGAAAAATCATGTATCAAGCATAGATTATGAAACACTTTCGAACAATCCAGAATACCGTAACAGAATTTCATGAAGTACAGAGAAAGAAGATATGTATATAAAATGTTTAGTAAACGTAAAACACATTTAAAAACACAAAACTAATACCGTTCATAGTAGGAAAATCAGTCGAATTATTTTGTGCCGCCTTGTATATGACCTGTATATTTGTATATATACCACATAGTATGCTAAAATTTAGTCAATTAGGAAACGCATAATACAGCTGAAAATTCACCTTCAGCAATTTCCGCCAATAGATTGAAATACACTCGAATTCTTTTGTACAGACCTGTTTATTATCTACAGATTGTTGCGCACACCACATATTAAAGCAAAATTTAATTAAAGCAAAAAGCATAACACAACTAAAAACACATTTCCGACAATTATCGTCAATAGATGGCTCTGTATTTAGTTCTTTGTGTAGTCCTGTATATGAATTTATTTATATTCTACAAACATCTCTTAGTATACAAATTAAGTAGGAAAATGCTTAACACAAGTCAAAACCAGCTTTTAAGCAATTCACATCCAAAGACAGTAATAAGTACGAATTATTTTGTGCAGCCCTGTATATGATCTATAGAATTTAGCTTAACTGATTTTTTAGCAATTATTAAACATCAAAGAATAGTGAGCCATTTAATCTTAGTGAGCCATTTAATTGAATTTGAATTAATTGCATGTACTTTAATATTATCTGTAATTAAAATTATAAATAAACTTTTTGGTTACCTCTATTTCTCAATTTTAAATGCATTTAAGCTATTTTGTTCTACTTATAAAATATGTTATATTCCTTCTTTATTCGATGCAGTCGTCTATATACTTTTTTTTTGTTTTCAAATATCATTTTATATGCTATTGATTATTATCATTAATGGATGAATAGTTATGCATAAATAGAGTTAGTTCCGCTAGGTATCAGCAAAACGTCCTTCCTGTGTTTGGGATTAAATCTGTTGCAAAATGAGAAAGGAAGAACCACCAGATAGCGCTAAGCGCGTAGAGCATTAAGTACTGTCTGACTGACTTGTTTTTGTTTACATTTGTACATAGTTTTGTGTTTCGTTCTGTGATCGTCATTTACCTAAGTGTATCGTCTCTCGAATAAATAATCCTTATTAGTTAAAGATGTTTCTACATCATTTGAAGCTACAAAGACAAGAACCAGAAAATTAGGTGAGACAAAACCTTTTATTAACTTTTTATGATTTAAGAAAGTGCGAATCTGTTTTAAAATCAATGTGGTCTCTATCACAGGATATAGTACAATTCAGACGGATAGTAACGTTCGCAACTGTCTAATGCAACACGTCTTGAAAAAAATGGGTGTTATTTCCCGTCGAATAACAAGTTTTAATTCAGTCAATGCAGTATGTTATGTTCTGATTCTGTATGTTATGTTCCGGGGATTACAAGCACTCAAACACATATTAATACTCACTGTACGCTTAATACATACAACCGGAAATGGACGGGCATTAGATTCGGAGGGTGAGGCAGCTATTGGATATTAAACTTACAACTAAACTATAATCATTCTGTCTTCCTAAAAGAGGGAGAATTTTTTTGATGGGATTAACAATGAAGTTGCCCTATCTTGTAAAAACATCACTGTAGAAAGCGCATTTATTTTCCTAAGAAATGACATCACATTCTATCGTAGAAGAGTCTAATAACACTCGGCATTAGTTTTATAATCTTTTGTCCATGTGCTTCATCTGTTCACAGTATATTGAATTACTTCTGTGAATCCTATGCAATTTCAGAAAGAGCCCACATAACAAACGTTTCACTTCCTGCTACATCTACTAATAATAACAGCTCGTGTCATGGATTCAATTTTTAAGGATGACAGACCTAGGGTACCATGAAATATAATGTGCACAGTTGAGGGAGCTAAACCCAAGATCCTTGCAGCTTCACGGGTGCTACTTTCCACACCAATGTTTCAGACATCAATTCTTTTATTCAACTTCCACAGGATTGAAATAGACTCCATTAAGAGGCTACTTCACTCAGGCGAAAACACCCGCTCGCTACTGTTAATCCTATGAGGGAAATAATTTACGATATCTCGTTGGCATTTCAATATTTTTAAATGATTTTTTTTGCATTGGATAGCTGAGGCCAATCTCTATGCACGCTCCTTTCTACTTTTTCGATTTTGATTACAAGTTTTTTTTATTAAGATACTTTCACTTTCGGAACCGGTTTCGAAAGTGAAAGTATCTTCAATGAAACAAACTGCAACAAAAATCAAAAAAGTACAAACGAGCGTGCATAGAGATTGACCTCAGCTATTCAATTAAAAAAAAAATCATTTAAAAATATTGAAATGCGAACGAGATATTGTAAATTATTTTCCCCATTGGATTAACATTAGCGAGCGGGTGTTTTCGCCTGAGTGAAGCAGCCTCTTAAGGCTGCTCTACTACTTTGGGGAGAATATTTAAATTGATAAATTCCTTTGAATCATTTAGCTAACTTTTGAAGCCCCGAATATTTTAAAACACCTTTTCCTTTATTTAAATTCTTTTGGACTCGGAAATTCTGCAAAAGGAACTGCTGTTGATTCTTTATTACTGTAAAAGAGTTTCATTAAAAAACCTTCTCTAGCAAAATTAATTGAAATGAGGATTTCATCATTCTCATGCTATAATATCACCGATATACTACATAATATCTGCCATATAATATTAGTGAAAACTTCAAAGTTTAAATACAAGTAGAGGAACTTCGTGTATTATGGAACACCGTTTACGTTTGAGGCAATATCACAGCTCGATATTGTTTAAAACCCGAAAACCGAATACAATCGCAAATTTCAACGATCTCTGATTAGTTATTCGTAGACGAAAATAATTTTACGAAATTTCATTACACGCAAACAAACAATAATAATGAAAAACGTTTTTGGAGAGTATTATGCGACAGTCCGGAAATATGGAATAGGGGGTTAAAAATTCAGAAAACGAGCAAAATTTGGCAAAAAAACAGATGTCATCAAGATGTGTATCAAGAGAGCATGATCAAAAAATAGTGTCTAGGTAGTCAGCTAATATACTCCAGTTCATAGTTCAGATTTGCACAAATCACAAATATGAGGATCTGTCTTTGCGTCACCATAATCATGGAGTAATTATGAGATATTGGAACTCTATATAACACGACATCGCCGGTATGCGAAAAACTTACTCCATGTTTATGGGTGTGAATGGCGAGATAAAAAAAACGAGTATTACATCATAAACTGTTAGTATTTTGGTGTACATTATGCTTAATTTCAATGTAAAAATAGTACCTCTAACAATGAATAAAAAATATTGAAAAATTATCTCCTGAAACGAAAGACGAAAAGACGTCTTTCCAAAGACGAAAAAGAAATATTTATTTACACAACGCACCTTGACGCCGACCGACGAACTGCGCTTTCTGGGGAGCATTCTGGAAACGTTCTTAAGTAGTCTATGATATTGCCGCTTGGTGGCAGCACTTTATCAAACAGAAATCTTGGTAATCCATAATACCCGAAGTTCCTTTATCACAATTTGATAATGAGCCTTACCATGATATGAAGCTCTATGTTGTGGAACATGGTTGAGTCTATCGGCAGCCTCAGAATGCATTATGTCTCCGTCGGGTGTCAGACCAGCCACAGCCAAAGCAGGCATAGGTGCGAACCTGAGGGAAGCAGCAATGCGGGTCATAAGTCCATCGCATGAAGAAGAATCCTGGGAATTCCCAGAGTTGACAATTATAGGCTTCTCGTGACTGTCCTGCTTACTTAAGCACGGCAATCGAAAGGAACCCCCACGTCGCAGAAGAAACCGGCGGGGAGGAGGGGTTGGAGGTTGGGGCCGACTCCGGTCGTCAGAGTCTTCGGAGGACGGGCTGCTTGGGAGGGAAGGATTGTTATGTCATGTGAATGTTAGGGGAATTCAAGTTATTGATATTTAAAAGGATATATACATATACTAGTACTAAAACATGCTTTTAATTCTAGGGAAGATAAGGCTTCTAAAATTACTAATCAGGTGTCACTACTCGGAAAAATATAACTAAACTGTGACCATGCTATTATTGCTAGTACACTAAAAATAATAAAGGTCAAGGGTTGATAATGACCGAGTTTAGCGCGTGATACAGTCAATTTATATATATACACAAGGTGTTACAAATTCAACTACACATCTTTTGAGAGGGCTACAGCAAAAACTATTCATCAGAAAATTATGAATCTTGAGAATTGTAACAAGGAGACGATGGGGATTTTTAATGGAGCAAAAAACCGTTATCTAAAATTTGGTTTACCGTGATGCTATAAGATCTCTGATCTCAAAAACAGCATAGCACGTTATGTCCGATGCCTACACTGCAATCAATTATTGTGAGCATGCTATCTTACGATTTTTGAACATATTGAACAATTCCTGATTAGATGGATAAATTTTGTAGTTCATATTTTATATTATTCATATTATATATATATAAAAGATATATGACCACTATATGTGGTTTTTGGAAGTAACTTTTTTTTTGTTCTAGAAAAAAGAAATGCCATCCTTTTCTTAGGGAAATTCCCGAATTTCATGACTTTCTGATGAGCAGTTTTTTCTGTACTCGCGTGTCGTTTTATTTTGTGACACCTTATACATGCATTTTTTAAATAACGCTTCAGTTATTATTTTTATTAAATTCTGGGTGTGTATTTTATAGTCATACACACTGAAGTGCCATTGAATTAGGATGTTATGGAAATATCGTAGTACTCAAGCCTCGTTTTTGCGCATGTGCCAACACGGCTGTGCGATATTTGTAGCTGAAAGTGCAGCCCTATATAAACACTTATATTCTTAACACACTTGCACTTCAGTGTATTTAAAATTCATGTTCATAGTGCAAGTTTATTTTTCATGATATTTTTTGGTATGTTTTAGATTTTGATTTAACATGTCTTTCTATTTAAAAAAAAAAAAAAAAAATTGAATGATTGTACGATTTTATTTTTTACAATATGTTATCTTAAAAGGTCTATGATTACGTAAATCCTCTACTTTTCAAATATTTCAAAAAACAAAAGGTAAAAATAAACTGTTATATCTCAATGAAAGATTGTGAAAGATTAGTATTAATGTGTAACCTGAGATGGCGCCACTAAACAGGCTCATTTGTTAACTCTTGTAAGAGAGTCAGGAATACGATACGCAAACGCAATGTAAGAATGAATGTTCTTTGCAGCAGGTTTTGTTTTGGACCGCTCTTGTAAATAGTATGTCTAATAAATCTATATAGTTAAATATAGATGTTTCCTTGCTACAGTACAATATACTCACAAATATAAAGTTATATTACAAACAAACATTTAAAACATCCAAAAGTTAAACACCAAATTAATTTTAAGGGCATGATAAAAATTTGCAGAAAAAAAATTCGACTTTAGAATTCTCAGAACTTAATAAAAGGATGCAAGAAATGTCCTAAAAAATGAATATATATGTTATATATACATATATTGACTGTATATAGGTGAAATATAAGCATATGAACCCCACTTTTCATATTAAACAAAAAAGTAGTAATCTAAAAAAATAAATGAAACAAAATTCCTCTGCAGCCCAAGAGAAAGCCATAAAATATTTTTCTAAACTTTTGACAGAAATATTTCATTTAAACATAATATGCATGGCTAAATACGAAATAAGGTTTTAGAAAAATCATAAGTACTATAATCAACAAGTATCAAATTGAAATAAAATTACAGAAAAGCAAAAAAAGGGAACATATTTTATACTTAATAAGTACCTAAGACTAAACACTAACTATAAAACAAAATGCATGCTCTACTTCATAAGAAGTATCTACACAATTCAAGAAACAAATATCAAACACTCTTACTTGACCATTTTTGATAGTTCTTCACAAAATAAATTTTAGTTTAAAAATGCACATGAACAGTTTTTTTGAACAATTCGAATTAAAATTTATTTAAAAATTAATACTGATAAATGTATTAGAAATGAAAAATATCGCAGGGAACTTCTTTTTCTCGCAGAAAATGAATAAATATCACAAATTTTCTGGAGGAAAAAGAAATTCTTCTTCGATGATTTGTGAAAATTATTTATCCTAAAACTAAACTGGTAAAGATCTACTGAAATATAACTGAAATTATAAAAACACAAGAAAGAAAAAATAAATTAATGCATATATGGGTATATTCAAAAGTTCCCGAATTAATTTTGCCACGCATCAATAAATGTGAGCACAAGGTTGATATCCCTTCGGACCCCCTGAGTCAAATGATGCTCTTTTCGTGCACCTGCATGTGTCTCACCTGCGTCACGAAAATAACATCACGTGTCTCAAGAGATCCGAAAAGAGATGAACACGTGACGCAAGTACGTCTGCCTCGGGGCACAAAAGTGGTCTGATTGATTTACGAATGACGAAGAGTTTGATTGGAGTAAAAATGGGGGATTGGCGTACACTAATATTTGTATGCAAATATGTTCTTTGTTTAAATTAGAGTGGTCTTTAGTTTTCATAGGACAGTATGGAAAAATACATCTCTGTGTTAACATTGAGAGCTGTTCCAGTGGCCTTTCAATGAGCATGTGTGTGTGTTATAATCTGCGATTATATCATAGATAAAGATAAGTAGCCAAACTGAAATTTTGTGTTATACTAGGCGAATCGGATACAGAGTCTTCGAACATGCTTCGGCAAACTTATAGCGATGAGGTAATGACTACGCAATAGTTCGAGTAACACAGACGCTTGAAAGAACATCACTTGAAGATGACGGACAGTCTGGAAATTGACATATGCAATGAGATCTCTTGTAGTTTTTAATAGATATTCTTTCAGTTTTAACATGTCTATGCTACTTGAAACATAGAATGCAATTCACCACTTATTTAACTTAAACATGGCGAAGCAAGTTAAGTCTCTGTGGTCGACTTACCAAGTTTAAAGAAAATATTCAAGTTAGTCCATTGTTCTTTCTTTTCGTACGTGATGCAATCGTGAACTAACACAAATTGTTGCTCAGAAAAACCGCTGAAATAACTATCGATGCCGCTTCAGCAATAAGGAGTCAGGATTTCAGCGAACAGAAATCTGAACACAAAGTGTAAACTTTGACCACCCCCCCTCTTCTCCTCACCGGTGCAGAATACAGAATATATTTCTAGTCCCCCCCCCCCCCCCCCCGAAAAAACCCACTAACACTTGTCGAGCACTGAAACACATTTAAAATTGACATTAATGATTTCCAAAGATTTTCTCCATTTCCTACTTATTCATTTAAAAAATAAATGAAGACAAATATTCAGTTTCATTCTTTATTTATTAGTACATTTTTATGAATGTATGTTTTAATATTATTATTTTTGTTAATATAAAGCGCAGTTTTTTTACAATTTGTTAGTACAGAAGTAAAGTTTTATTTTTTCTTACGATTCCTTTCAAAGAGTCAAATCTTTTTAAATTTTTAAAAAACAGAATATGTGAAAATTGGGATAATTTCGGATTTTTGTGAAGAACCGCAATATTAATGGAAAATGTCTGGGCGTTTTGTCATGTTATAAGGATGTTCGTTCTTATCGTTGACCAATAGCCACATTCCTAAAACGTTAATTTAGGTTTAACTGCAAAAAATTTCCAAATGTTATTAATCATCATGTAAAAATCCCATTACATAAAAATCTTTTTTTTTTTTTTTTTTTTTTTTTTTTGTTTAAAGTTACTGTTTGTGCGTTCTGTAAGTTATATTTAGAAACGCGTTTTACATGCTTTAAAAAACCCCATTCTTTTACGATCAAAACGACTAGAGTTATGATTCTGCATAAATTTTCAGCGTTTTCTGCCCATTTGCAAGTTACCTATAAAAAAAAAAGTGCAGCTGACGTCACTTTTGGCGAAATGAATGCTTGAAAACTCGCCGTTACAACCCCTGGCTATATACAAGAATTCAGGCGATCTGATTGGTCTACGAATAATTCCTCTACGACCTGATTGGTCTATCAATAATTGTCTGAGATAAGATTGGTTAATACTACCATGATGATTCATTCAATGATCGCTAAAGTAAAAATGTACTAGGTAGATTGGTTGACGGAAGTATTTGTTTCAAAACTGGTTTTTCCTTATAGTTCCAAACGCATGCTTGTGCTGTCATTTAATGGTGCGTTACAGAACTAATTCGGAAACTTTTTGATATACCCATATGAAGCAAACGTACACCACTCACTAATGAGTGATGACAGAGATGAAGTAAAGGACAAAAAAAATCAGACAAAACACAGTTATTTCACATTATTATTAGAAAGACATTTAGCATTGAAATATCATTTAAAATTTAAAGTATTATTGTTTTATTTATTTATCTAAGAATCTAAGTGTTGTCGATTCAAAAATTTTTCAATATAAAATAAGATGCTTCGGTGCAATTATACAGAAAGCTTTTTAAAATGTCATTTTAGAAGACATTTAACTTAGTAAATAATAATTACCATGCAATTTTGATACTGTTAATCATTTTCTCATATCATCTAAATGTTAAATATTTAGGGGATGACTGTCTATTGATTCTAGATGGTAATCTTGAATATATTTTTTAAACGACTATACTGCTTCTCAAGATTTTTTCACTATAGCAAAAAAGTAAAAAAAAAAAAAAAAATAAAATAAAAAAAAATAAAATGAAGATGACAATCATTGCCAAATGCAATGAAAGTAAAAAATGTACAAAAATATCTCACCATGTTGCCAGTACTCAAACCCAATGATTTTTGAAAAAAAAAAATGAAAAACTCCCTAGGTTGGGGTGATTAGTAACACAAAAGTTATACCTTAACTTACAAAAACAAAATGATTAAAAATTTTCAAAAAGTCAGTTAAAAATTCTAAAAATTCTAATTATTTTTTGAATGGATTGATTTGAAAATTAATCGGAATTAAGAAAAATATTATTATTTATAAATAAAAAAAATACTTCAAAGCAAATTTTTAATTATACATTAAAATTGATTTCATTTTAATTAACATTTATTGCTAATTTTAATACTTATATGAGTGTAAAATTGAAAGAGAAAATAAAGCAATAAATAAAAATGAAATAGACTGGAAACTTCTTCCTATTAACTTAAAAAAAATTAGTAACTTTTGAACCACTATTTATTGATAAATATCTTTCATTCTGATACAAAAATGCTTCTACTGCTACTTTTGAATAGAGTACCTTTATACATAAGCGTAGCTACCTACAGACTATAAAATGTGAATGGTCCAGACGATTTTGGACAAAAACAAATCTAACATCTTAGCGAGCTTGTTGCTATCGTCAAATTAATGTTTACTGACATGTCTCACTCGCTAAATTGAATTCGTTCAGGCAATTAATTATCTCCAAGATCTGAAATATGGTATACTTATTCTGAACTCACTCGTCCAATACTTATCTGAACGAATGAGACAAGTTAACAAACATTAGCTTGGCGATAATGACCGGCTTGCCAAGATGCTTGCGATTCATTTTTGTTCAAAATCATCTCAACCAATTGAATTTTATATCGTGTATGTCGCCACTCTTATATAGAAGCCCCCTTGTATAAGGAACTTCACTTTTAACCCGTGTCCACTCCAGAAAATAATTTTATTAGGCTTTTGTCACATTGCTGGAGATAGGAATGGCTTCATCTCAGGATTTTTTCTTGTATATAAATGAGAATTCGGGTTTTCTCTTTTTAAAAACAAAAATCTTTCCCTGGTGATACAGTATTGTAAAAAATACAAAAAAAAAAAGCGTTATTGTTATCTTTTATTATGAAATATTAAATTTCACTGTCTATACAGTGTAATGATCAACAAGATGCTGTCATACAAAAAAAGAAATATTTAGTAAACCGACCACATGCTGTATTACGTTAAGAATATTGTTCAGTCAGATCTCAAATTCACCTCACCAATGTTAAGCCCATGGGTATGGAACGCAGTCGTTTTTTTTAAATTTCTCATAAAAATGATTTTTAACTTATTTTTTTCTGTATACTCTTCTTACAAGATGTCTCTTACTTCTTTTTATGACAAAATCTGTATTATTAAGAATGTCAGTGAGTAACAATGATGGCGATTGACGATGGAAACGATGTAAACAATTTCCTTTTATTTTCCCCACAAATTTAATATCTTCTAAATACTGCATAATTTAAATTTTTACACCGTCGAATAGGGGAAAAAATGTACTTTCAAATGAAATTCGTTTGAAAACTGTATTTCAGAAATATTTCGCAAAACAAACCAGCAAGTGATATACTTTAAGAAGGGCATACAGAAAAAAAAATTAAAAATTTTAACTTTCTGAAGAGAAATTATAAAAAAAAAAAGGAAAAAAAAAATACGAATCCATTCCATCTTTACAAGTTTAACGTTGAAGAGGGTTATTTGAAATCTAACTGACCAACAGGCTTAAAATGTATTAGTGTCAATAATTAACCACCATTCCTGTTCATGGGAAAACAGTTAGTAAAACATTTAAATAAGGTCAAGTAACATCAAGAAGAAAACAACGACATATGTTAGTAAATTCATACTCAGTTGAAGGAGTAATCTCTCGGCGGGAGACCATGGGACTTCTCCCCAGACCAAAAAGTTGTAGTCCCAGGGAGCAAGTGCTCCCGTGCCGAGGTATGGAATTGTCCTCTGAAGACCCTTGTAAAGAACGGTGACAGATAGAAGAAGCAATGTGAGGAACATTAAGGAACATGTCACTCACGGACAGAGCACTAAGAGAGAGGGAATAAGAAAAGATAGCAGTGCATAAAGTACTAGTGAGGTGCTCAAAGAAGGCTACCAGTGGTGGAATTTAGAAGACAGTGGAAAACATGTTGGCCCAGGTCGCAAACATTTCGTGGGGCTCTAGTAAAATGTTGCCTAAATAATTATAGCATAAAAACTATACTATTCATTAAGGAAGGAGCACAAGATTTTGAAATGCCCCTTGCACTCAAAAACTGGCGCTACGCTACTGTATTCCCCCAAGTATTTGAAAGACTATGTAGTATTTACTTTTAAGAGATTTTTTCAAAAAAATGTTATCTATTCTAAGTATCTCAAGAATAAATTAAATAAACTTATTTATTTTTGTTTACTTAAATTGAACTTTAATTTCTGAATCTCCGTCATTCTAAATGGACATTATCCACAAGTGGCAACAACCACGTATGAATGGTCTCAGAAAAAGACTGTTTATTGGACATCAGGGAAGTAGAATTGAAATATCCTTCACCCTTGTTGGTGTTTATTTCTATATACCCACAGCTGACATGACATGGATAAAGTCCAATGGACGTATTTATTTCGTATATACAGCTAAATGCGGCCGCAGGTTCCGTAAGTGAACGATATGTACTTATGCATAGTCAGTGATATTGCCTCTCCTGTGATGTATTTTCCAATTTCTTATTCTGTTTTAATCGACATCTCCTGTGCATATACAGAAATGGAACCTGACGTCACTACTGGTAAAATGACAGATGACAGACTGACTATCTTTATGTTCCCTGTTGTAAAAGTAATTCAGAAAACCTGAATAGTCTACAAGTAAGCCAACTACAACCTGATTGGTCTACGATATGATTAATCTACTCCGCCAAGACGATTCCTGCAATGATCGTTAATGCAAAAATGAAGCAGGTAGACTGGTTGACGGAAGTGTTTGTTTCTAAACATGCCCTTTTCTTATATTGGATGGACGTTTTTCTCAAACAAGAGATACAGTAACTGTAGCCACGGATGCTCCTTCCTAAGTGTTTTTAAGAAACAGTCGTTTGGGGTAACCTTGGTTCATGGTTTATTTACAAAGATTTTCACCCCGAATCTTGAGTATTTTATATCGACTTTGAATACTTGTATCGCAAGTCTTGAAAATAATTATAACTTTTATTTTTGCGACAGAATGTAAATTGGGAGTATATGTTCCAATTGGCTAAAAACAGTGTCTTGGTATTTATTTGCCATAGCCTACAAATTGTCATATATACTGCCTCTTAGAGTAGAATTTGGTATCTTAGGTGCTATAAACTTGACACTACACTATACTGACACTGAGCCCTGTAATATATAATGCGATTCTCCCTATTTTCGTAGAAATTACATTCTATTCGCTGCGATGTTTTAGTGCTAATAAAAATTTAAAGTGTCTTTTAAACGGGTTACTGTCATTACTGGGAAAATCTTAGTCATGCCGCTACATTAATCTGGCTCCATGGTCTACGTTAAATGAAGCAAATTACAATGAAACACCTACTACTGCTCACCTATCACAGAATCTCCCCAAAAGTCATTACATATATGAAAGGATAAGAAAAAAGCCTTATTAAAATTCAAAAACTAAAATTCTCAGTTTCTTTTTAATAACTTTTAAATCTAATATTTAAATCCAATTTGTCCCTATTAAATTTATTTCTCAGACCAGCATTTATTATGTTCAACGCTTAAATTCGAATTAATTATATGATAAAAATGTAACTGTTAACGCAATTCTCCTTTATTTGTGGTTAATGTGCACCAGGCCTTGCTTTGCGTCACAAAGTCTGGATATCAATCAAAAGCTAATTATCCATCCAATTAAATTAATGTACGCTCCCAATTTGACACCTTCGCCTCCTGCTCGAAAACATTGCAAGCGATAAAGAAAAAGCCAATACCCGCGCGAAAGTGAATGAATTTGTAGTTTTGAGTCTTGTCTACAAACCTTATGACAATGTACGTCTCGAAATTTACATTTATGGCTCCCGGAACTTACACGACTACTGTTGTATGAAGGAAGCCTTAATAAAATAAGTTTGATCAACGAAGAAGCTCCCGGATGAATTATTCCCACCAAGCAAGTTATTATTTTAATGCTACTAGAAGCCAAAAATACGCTACAGAGGACCCCATATGTGTGACAGAAAGCACACCGTTACTATTAATAATAAGATTTTACATTTGAATGATTGTAAAATACATCACTGTATTCCACCACTGGTATAGAATAAGATTAGAGAAAAACTAATGGAAGAAAAACTAATGAAAGATTCTAAGTAAAGACTGGAAGCAGAATCCTAGGAAAAAATGAAAGAAATCTATACATATATTAAATTAACAGAAGAAAGAAGAGATAGTTTAGGCAGGGTCTGTGCAAGAAACAGTCAAAAATCTAAAAAAACTAAACTAATATTTTGCATAAAAATCAAATTAGTAATAAATTTAAAGATTTTATAAAAATAATAAAAATAAATTAAACAATTTACAATAAAAGAAAATTACATACCTTACATGCAAGGATAGTGTAAAATCATACCAAACTCAAACGAAATATCATGCAAATTGGATGCATAAGGCATGCAGTATTTTAACACCATGGTGTTGAAACGATAAACCAATCTTGAAATTGCCGATGGACAGGATCCCACTTCCATTTAGAATACTTTTACACAGTACTGCATCTTTGTAAAAAGTTAATTAGCTGATATTTATAACTGATTTAGATTAAAAAAATACAATATTTAAAAACATATTTTGTATCAATTTTTATTAAAAATATGAGCCATTTTTAAGTGTAATATGAATAATTATTCAATAACTAAACAATCTACTTTTTATAATAATCATTGCTGTTGGATTTAATAATTTTAATATTTTCAAAATCTGTGAAGTGGTCGGTATATCTATTGAATGATTAACATGCTTAGATTGTAAATTTCTGGATTTGTAAGCGTGTTTATGATCTTCTAACCGGATGTTGCACGATTATCTAGTTTCAGCAATATAATTGTATATTGTAAAGACTAAGACTGTGACTTACTGAAACTGGACGATTATGGAACCAGGACCTCATTACCCAAAAGCACGTGCTTCCCTTCTAAAATTTAAGAGGGTCCCCAAAAGACTGTAAATGGGGCCTGTAATTTTCATTTTTAGTTTTTTACATTGAATTTTTATTTCTTGTGGAGGGACAAGTTTGCCTAATGCGATAGAACATCCACATTACTTCAGAAAATTTATCTAACAGGAAAATCTGAATGTGATCAACAGGCTGTTAATCAATCATGGCATCAGGATGTGCTTTTTAGAAACCACCCTGGTAATTGAACATACAAACACTATATATACTACAAATATAACTCTCTCTAAAGTAAATACAGGGAACATAAAAAGGATGTTTAATGAAATATATGAATTTGGCTAAGTCACTCTCGTGAATAATACTTGTCGCTTGTATCGTTGATGAGTTTCCATGTATGAAGAATTTAGAGCACTTTTATCGAATGAAAGGAGGCCCCCTAAAATGACCTACAGTTCTTCTCCCAGTTTCAGAAAATAGCCGGGCCTTGCATGCAACATCCGCTTTAGAAAAGGATAAACACACTTACAAATCCGGAAATTTACAATCTAAACTTTTTAATCATTTAATAGATACCGACCATATCTCAGATTTTGAAAATATTAAAGTTGTTAAATCCAACTGCAATAATTATAACAGTAGATTTTTTTTTTAGAACGTTGGTTTACAAGGTTACAGAAAACTTCACCAAACAAAGTATGTACAATTCCACCAGAAGATGTGGTTCTACTATGATGCATACTTCCTGGTGTCTTCTTATTTTTTAAATGGCATATTGTTGAATGTGAACATGTGTAAACACCAGCTTTGGTTTTCGACTGACATTTGTACGGAGGAGAAACTTTTATAAATCGTCTACTACAATTGTTTTTATCAAGTGATATTAATGTGTTGTTTTTAGTTTTACTAAATGTCTGATTTTAAAATAACTTTTTAATTTAAAATAATTATTTTTATACCGCACCTATATTATAATAATTTAAAAAAATCTCAATGTACAAATGTTTTTTCACAAATATTTGTTTAAATTAAACGTTATAAAAATTATCAGTATAACTAAAGGGGATTTAAGGTTGAAAAAAAGAATAGTTAATTTCAGACCCATTTACTCAAATATAATTTTATGTGATGATTTACATTACACGCTAAAATCGATCCAGAAAAATGTTCTAATAAAAAAAACTTCCTTTCCCTTTTTTTTTTTTTTGGAAACATTTTTAAAACTAAAAATGCAAATGAGCATAGCTTTTTTGGACAAAACACTTTTAAAAATAAAAATGCAAATGAGCATAGCTTTTTTGGACAAAACACTTTTAAAATAAAACTTTGAAAAAAAGCAAGGTACCGATTTTAACTATTGAGAAAATTTACTCTATAAATTATTACAAATCTGGGTTTTTTTTGGCTATATAAACGCATTTCGTTTCCTTATAATTAGCATATATTGGCTTTTCTAGTAGTTATCACTAAGTGCACTGTTAGTCCACAAAAATTTATAGAATCTTCTCAGAGAAATTTGAAATAAATTTACTTCAGACTCTTTTCTTCAAAGAGTCTCTATAAATTATTACTAACTTGTTTTTTTGGCTATATAAACACATTTCTTTTTCTTATACCTAGCATACATTGGCTTTTCTAGTAATTATCACTAAATTCACTGTTAGTCCACAAAAAGTTTATAGAATCTTCCCAGAGGAATTTGATAAAATTTTACTCCGGATTATTTTCTTTAAAGAGACCAAAACCTTTTAACATGTTAAAAATCCAGTTTTATATTAAATGAAAACGCAAGAAAAATTTAGATATCAAATTTCTGATTTTTGTGCTTTTTCGTTTCTAAAATATCAAACAATGAATGAATACATTGACATAGCTTTTGATTTATTAACTCCAAAGTTTTGAGGGCTGGGAATATTGGTTTTGATATTGCGCGCAGGATTTCTTATAAAGCTGTTCCTAAATTCAAACTGACTACTTTATTACACATTTCTAAAATCATTTTTGTTTTCAAACGCACGATATTGACAGGTGTTACTCAGAAACCATATAATCGAACAGTTTTTCTGTTTTTCGGTAAAGGCAGAAGATCTTTTAGAAAACGCTCTCAGAGTTGGGGTTTTGAACAGAATTTACGCACGCGACAGTGCGGAAAAGGGAATAATCTGCTGTAATGTTACAACAATCGCCTATAACTCAATATATAATTCCTTTATCGAAAAATGAGAAGCATTCTATTACAAATCACTTTAATCAGCATACATGCAAGTGTCACCACCCCTTAAATATGTCAGAAAGTTAAAAAATATTTCTTTATGAACTACCTTAATAGCTTCGATATCAATTGAAATATCTTAAAATTATCAAAGGTCATTCTGATTTCCCCCTTAATATTTTCGTTCTAATATTTGAATTTTTATAGACTGAACCTAAAATCTTGTACATAAATTTCCAAATTAATGGGGAAAAATAACCATTGCTAGAATTTTTTTAAGCCATTTAGGCATAATATTTTTATTTTCTCTAAAATATCTCCGAGGTTTTATTCTGTTTTATAGACAATTTTATTTTTATAAATTATGAAAATTTCACATTTTTTCATTCAATATGTTGTGCGAAGTAAAAATGCAAGCAATGCCGTAATTTTAATTCTAAGGAATAAGTGTTTAAAACTTTTGAGTTAAAGGAATTTGAGTTTGAAGAAAAATTATTGGATATTTTTGAAGCACAGAAACCATAAATTCAGCATCAAAATATTCATAAATAAAACGGCTCACATTTAATATAAAAACTGAAAATTCTATTTTATAACACATGAAAGGTATGATGCCCTTAAATTAATTACTGAAGAAAATAGTTTTTTATTTTTTTTATTTATTACACTGTATTTTTAATATATGTTTAAAATATTGCATTGTTGCAGTTTCGCAGGTCTATCTCAGTGAGCGTGGTTTGACGGATAATTCTATTGTTGTTTAACTTGTAATACAGTTGTAACTGTAACCATGTAGAATATTGGGCGATTAATCTCCTGCGCTCGGTTGACGACATGCCGCCTTAAAATTAATTTATTAATTTATAATTAAGTTCTAAAAATATTAAAATGTTGTATTTTTTTAAAAAAATTCTAGCCTATCTGGAAATGAGTGAAAGAAGTCGACTATAAAATTCCCTCTTTTCATTAATTATAAATATATAAACCCCTTCCTTAAAAGAAAAAAAAAATACAAGTTATTTTCAAAGTATACATATACTTTATAAAATGTATTTTCACACAGTTTATAACCCTTTTTTTTTGGCTTTTTTAGAAATTATTTTTTGGTAAAATATTAAATTTTCTGTTAATAAGTTATGTGATCAATTAAAAACTAAGAATTTTTTTTTTTTTTAATTCCTGGCGACATTTAGAAAATTCTCAGTATAGAAGTCGAAGTCCACGGCTGCCAACTTTTTAGAAAATCAAACATATTTGGACAGGAAATTCCACTTAATAAATGAAATAAAGTATGTAGAGCTATATAACATTAAATATATATTAACAATACATTTTATAAATAAATTGTCTGGTTCAAAACACGAATATTTGATTTAAAAAGACGTAGAAGTTGGCAGCTCTGGAAGTTATTTAACAGATGGTCGTTCAACGTATTTCGGTAATTTTTAACATTTATTTTTGGTCCAATCAGTAGGCTGCACAAGTATCTTACTTTAAATCTCCTATTAAATCATAATCAGCACAAAAATCATTTTGAAAAAAAAATGTATATGCAGAATAAATAAATAATAAATCAGTTAGTTAAACCAGTTAAAAAAGTATTCAAATTAAATAAATATAAAAATAAAATTGAACAAATAAAAATTATTTAAATTGAACTTAAAACGATTACAAGTGACACTTATGAAATTTAAAATCTATTTTAGTAGCGGGTCATAAGTACAAAATTGAGAATTTGGTAAAAAGTTGATAAATCTCACAGCTGTCCAGTATCAGGGGAAACAATTGAGGGGAAGCTAGGGGGGGGGGTACCCCCTGAAAGAATTTGATATATTGAAGTGTATTAGTTATCACAGAAAGTCACTTTCACAAGTGATTTTCACATACTTAAAAAAAAAAAAAAATTAACAATCTCGTTTTTTTTTTTCATTTTTTAAAATTATTATTATTTAAAAAAAAAAAAAAAAAAAACTGAATTTAAAAGCAAATAGAAATTGCGAAAACTAAAATAACTTGCAAGATTTAATTAAAATAGTAACATTAGCATTAAAAAAACATTTTAAGCACAAAAACTAATAATCACCAATAATATTTGGCTAAAGCTTTGTTATTGTAACATTTTCAAATTGAAACACGTTTATCATTAAGGAGTACTTTGGCTAATTTTAACAAATTTTAAACAAATGCGAAAATAAAACTGTACAATGTAAAGACAAATGTTTTTTTACTTTAGAAAAATATAATATAACCACGAACAAAAATATACAATAATCTCTTATCTGTTATCCACGATTCCGAAAAGCGCTCTTTATCTTTATAAGCCTCTGAAACTAACATATTTTCAAGATTTTAAAAACGCATTTATAAAAACAAAATTTCTTTTTCTGTCACTGATTTTCAAAAACGTTTCCGAGTCGTGTCTAGAGTGTATAAATCAGTTTTCTCAAACCGGAATTTCGGTTTTTAAGATGCTATCCGTTCTCAAGTTAGCATTTTCATGCTCAATAAACATGTGTTACAGACAAAAGTGAAAAATTAACAGCATTAACTTTAAAATTCTTATTTTTATTTTTACTCTTGTATGTATAAATTCAATTACGCAGCTGTGAAAATGTTTCATTGAGAGTTAATAGTATCCTAAAACAGACATTCTTGTTTGATAAAAGTGATTAATACACTATAAAAACGACTCGGAAACGTTTCCGAAAATCAATGGCAGCAACAAAAACTTTGTTTTTACAAGTGATTCTTTAAATTTCGAAAATACATTGGTTTTAGAGGTTTCTAATGATAAAGAACCTCGAAGAGTTTATTGTATACATTATTGTATATACATTGTATACATTTCCGTTCTTGGTTATATTATATTTCCGCAGATTAAGAAATATTTGTCTCTTATAATAGTGTACACTGTAAAAAATGACCAATGTTTCTTATTTTATGAAAATATGCTATAACCACGAACGAAAATATAATATAATCTTCTGAGTTATCCGAAATTTTAAATAGCATGTTACAATTGTCTTTTGGATCCCCAGAAACGAATACATTTTCAAAATTTAAAGAATAATTTATAAAAACAAATTTTTTTAGCTGCCCGAATTTTTCAGAAACGTTTCCGAAGGGTTTTTATAGTGTATTAATTAGTGTCTTCAGGCTGGAATACCTGTTTTTCGAATGTTATCCATTCTCAAGTACACGTTTTCAGCCGCATAAGTTAATTTATGCATGAAAGAGTAAAGAAATAATCTTAATTTTAATGTTAATGTTAACGTTGTTAATTTTGCATGTTTGTCTGTTAAACTTTTTTTTTTTTTTAGCATGAAAATGTTTACTTGAGAATTGATAGCATTCGAAAAACAGGTATTCCAGGCTGAGGACACTAATTAATACACTATAAAATCCCTTCGGAAACGTTTCTGAAAAATTCGGGCAGCTAAAAATAATTTATTTTTATAAATTATTCTTTAAATTTTGAAAATGTATTCGTTTCTGGAGATTCAAAAGACAATGTAACATGCTATTTGAAATTTCGGATAACTCAGAAGATTATATTATATTTTCGTTCGTGGTTATAGCATATTTTCATAAAATAACAAACATTGGTCATTTTTT
This sequence comes from Maratus michaelseni, assembly GCA_963931845.1. Lineage (NCBI taxonomy): Eukaryota > Metazoa > Arthropoda > Arachnida > Araneae > Salticidae > Maratus > Maratus michaelseni. The sequence goes on along the minus strand of OZ007590.1, from coordinate 380,924,921 downwards.
ACAGTGTATCAATGGCTTCTCACCCTGCACAACAAGATTAAAAAATAAAATATCCCCCCCCCCCCCATCCTTTCCCAAGAAAAAAAAATTAAATGGCGCCCTTGTGCAGTATACGGGGCGATGATTATAATATAGGTTAAGAACAGATTTTATTAACTTAAAGATAATTGCATTAAAATCGAATGACATTAATTGTGTAAACATATTTTTTACCTGGACTGGACATCATCGTTTGTAAGTACGTAGTGATTTCCTATTCCAAGGTGCATAGGACTTGCCAGGTTGAGAGCATTCGCAGGTGAGACTTTGTGGGGATGGAGCGCGTTTGCCCGCTTCAATCCCTGTGGTGGTTTACCACGGCCCCACATATTGCCGAATAGCATGTGGTTTCTCTGAAATATACAAATGAAATAACACTCAACAGAAGTGTTAACAAGAAAGAAAAATCATGTATCAAGAATAGATTATAAAACACTTTCCAACACATCCAGAATACTGTAACGAAACTTCACGATTAATAAGGTAAAAGATGTTTCGAAAATGCATAGGATATTTGAAAACTCAATTTCAGCAAATGACATCTATAGTCGGAAAAATATCCGAATTCTTTTCTGCAGCCCTGTATATATACTACATAGTATGCAAAAATTTAGTTCATAGTTAGGAAACGCATAACACAGTTGAAAATTCTCCTTCAGCAATTTTCGTCAATAAACTCATTTAGAGTACATTTCTATCCTTAGAGCTCATTCTACACAAATTGTAATTCTTTTGTGCAGCCCCGTATACGATCTACAGAATTTATACACACCCTGTAATATGAAAAAAATTTATTAAATTTAAAAACGCACAGTTGAAAATACACGTCCAGCAATTATCGCTCATAGACAGTACTGTAATCGAATTATTTTGTGTGTCTCTGTAAATGAATGATAAATGCTAAGTACACCCTATTTTATAATAATCATCTTGTAGTGCACCTCAGTGATGTATATCACTTTCGATATGTTTGAAATAGTGTAACATCATTAAAATACAGGGTGTCTGAAAAAGGCTGGATTGATTTGAAAGAATCATAACTCTAAAAATAATTGAGTAAATGCAATTATTTTCTTTGCAAAGTGCTCGTATATCCAATTGCAAATATCCAAGATTTGCTAGATGTAGCTGTTTTAAAGTCGTAACATTCAGACGATGCGCAGAATCGATTATATGTAAATGAAAATCGCACCACACATTCGCAATTTCTTCGATGATTCCGGAGTGGAAAGCGTATAAGTCTAAAACTATTGGAGTTATGGGAAAAATGTCAATTAGAAAGTTCTTCAGCATCTTCGATTTAGTAGGAAAGGATCTACTATGTACAAAAATAACCTAAGCAAAAAGTTAAAATTGTGAATGTGTGGTGCGATTTGCATTTTCCGATCATCGATTCTGCGCATCGTTTAAATGTCACGATTTTAAAACAGCTACATCTAACAAATCTTGGATATTTTAAGATTACTTTGAAAAAAAAAATAATTGCATTTACTCAATTAGTTTTAGAGTTATGATTCTTTCAAATCTGTTCAACCTTTTTCGGACACCTTGTACATTGCAAACTAATTTTCCCCATAGACCATAATGTAACAGCATTCTTTTAAGTGGCCCTAACAAACTGTAAATGCTACACATTTCATTTTCGAAAATGAACATGTCATGATAAACCTCAATATCAATCCCATGACAATATGACTATATTTAAGCAAGTTAGAGCTTGGAGAAACGGACAGACAGCCAGCCAGAGAGACAGACAAACCGAATTCATAAACGCTTTTCAACTATGTTGGAAAGTTTTAAAAATTTAAAAGTAAATATTTAAAAAAAAATCTACATATATATATATTTTTTTATTGTTCCCATTCTTTTAACGCCACACATATATGGTGCACGAAATCCTTGAACACCCGTGTTTTAGAAGAGAAATCTTCGGCTTATTTAAAAACAGATTTCAACGATTAAATAAGGGAAAAATTACAGTTTCCAAAAAACTTGTGTCGAAGGATTAAAAGAAGACCAAAAGATGCTCATCCCCAAGGGGTTAAAAGAGTTGTTCTGAAAAAATACATGGACATTTTAAATTGTAGTATACAAACTTCTTGCAAGAGTCATGTTACAAACCAATTGAACCTGACAAAATCATTTTCGTCGAACCACAATCCAACAATAAGCCGAAATGAAAGAAAGAAAAAAAAATTAATTTTTTAATGCATTTATGCAAAAGAATCTACAATCATACATCTAATATAAATTTATCTCTTATGCAAAAGAACAGAACATATAAATTGGGTGCCATTTCTTATCATTAACCAATAGCTAATTTCTAAACCGTTAGTTTTAGAGGAATAGTACCAATTGAAAAAAAATGTCAAAATGTTGTTCTTCATGATATTAAATGCCAAAATGGTTGTTATTTTTAAAATTTACGAAATTTAATTTTCTTATACAGTCCTTGGATCTTGTGAATTATATTTAGCAAAACTTTCTCTAACAAATAAAACAGTAAAAAGTCTGTTTTTGCACGACCAAAACTTACCTAGTCATAATAGTTTAAATTTAATAATTTTTCAGTGATTTCTGTCACTGAAAACGAAAAACCCTTTTAAGCAATAAAAAAATGTCAAATTGTCGAAAATACAAATAATTCCTTACATTTTCTTCTTTTTTAAATGGACTTATTAACCCGTGAACCACATTCCCGAATGTCAGCGTTTTTTGAAAACATACTTTCATGAATTGGCATTTTTCATTAACAAAATTAAAATTTTGATATAAACATATATCACAGATCGCTTCCTCATTAAATTTCGCATAGAAACCATAGGTTATATTTCATTATCACTGTATTGCCAACAAAGTTACGCGCAGTTGAATTTACGGAATCAAAAATCTCATTCGGAGTGCTGAACCGAAGTTTAGAGTCCACGGGTTAATATATAACATGCTACAATATGTAGAAAAGCAAACAAAATAACATTAAAATTACAATTTAGATATTGTTTATTATTTTACGAGTGCCATAAAATTTTGTTTTCAATCAGAAGTATTCTGACATAAAAATATCAAAAGAATTAAAGAAAATATTAACTTGCAGGGAGCTCACTTTCTAAGTGATTAGGGGAAGGTCGGGTAGTACCGGATAGGGTGTTGTATGGGACAAGTATGTGTCACGCTTTTGTCAATGGTAGCAGCACTTGATTAATAAAATGAGGCACAGTTTGGATGATCAATGTTAATTGCTAAGGCACCTTTTTACCTCTTGAAATTCTACAAATAGAAGCTATATACTATAATATAATATATAATAACATATAAGCTATGATTACATAAAAATAGTAGCCTACTTCATTTCACCAAACAATCTAGTTCATGTCAATATGTTGCCAGATGTTTTTAAAACTACATAACACATCGGTCAAAAAATACGGGGATTAACTACTAAAAACCACCCCCCCCCCCAAAAAAAAAAAAAAAAAATCGACTTTATTCATTAACATAGTCTCCTTCAACCAACCGGTCTGTGCGTTTGCAAGTTATCGTAAGTTATTAGTTTTTTGGGAGCTTTCTAACGCACGAAGATAACTCTAGAGCTACATAGCTTGTGTGAAAGTAAGTAAAATAATGTTTTTAGTGTTCTGTTATGAGTTACTATGGTTTATACTGTAACTGTAAATATGTCTAGGCCTGGCAATACGCATGATAGGTAGTCAAAGTGTCGGAATGTAGCGTTCGGGTTGTATCTGACAAACGATTGGAGCGTTGTATTGGACAAAAGTTTACAGGTTTAAAAAGTTAAATTCTTACGGTTTTCTCTGTTTTATTGTAGGATGGAGAAAATAAGTCATAAGTAGGATGAAAATCACACGAAGGAAGCTATAGAAAAGTCAGATATCATGAAATGATAATTAGGGAAGCTAGTGAAAGATATTGCGTACCTAAAAGCACATTAGGTGAAAGACTCAAAAAAGTTAAAGTGAAAAGGACAAAGTAAAGTCCACAGCAAATAAACAACAGAAGAAGATTGATAGGCCTAATTCCTAAAAATCGAAGAAAAACATCTCGAAGCAAAAGCTAAAAAGTCTTTGAACTTTACTGAAGAATTGCGGGAAGAGAACGAATTGACTCATTGTATTATTTGCAATGAAACTTTTCAAGATGACTCGATCCAGTGCAATATTTTCAAAGGTTGGCCCCATGAAAACTGTGCGGATCTTGAACTTGGCTTTTTTTACGAGTGTGATACTTGTTTTTATATAAAAACCGCAAGTGTCATAGTTCAAATATTAAAATGCCTTTTCTTCCTTATACATCTGATAAGTAATGTGTGTATTTTTTATTTATATTTCTGTATAAGAATGTTATACATATAGTAAAAATAAGTTATTTCTAAATCCAAAAATGACATTTTTTTAAGCAGAATACCATGTCCGATACAACCCTCCAGAAATCAGAAATGTTAAAATGTAAGGTTTATAAAAAGTCACAGAAAACCCAATAAAGATTATTCTAAGAGAGATGAACTTTTTAAAGTATTGAAATAACATGTTAAAGTTTTCATTAAGTAGAAAATATTCAAAATTAACCATAATTTCTTTGTTGAAAATTTGAAATAGCTTAACCGTCTGATACTACCCGACTTTCCCTTAGGGCACTTTTTATTAACAAAGAAGCGTTCGGATTGAGTCTATTTTGGACACTAAATGACTGTAAGCATCTCTAAATAAACCAACCAAACAAATTTACAAGGGCATAAAATCTGTAAAATGTACTGGTCACGAAAATCTCTTTGTCAGGTATTATAACAGCCTTATTCCTGCAGGTCTGAAAACGTCTTTCAAAACAAATCAAAATCAAAGAAAAAAAAATTCGGTTACTGTCATCGCGAACCTCCGACATGTTATCTTTCGTGATCCAATCGTTTTTTCCAGTAATATAGAACCAGATAACCATCAAGGATTTCGAACACTGCTGGAGATAAATGAATCGTTATTAAAGATGTGTAAGATGTCATTTCCAACAAACATTGATCAGTAAAAAAAAATATATAGAATATTTAGGTTGCAACGAGTTATAAGCCATTTAATATATGTCAATACTCTGTGCATAGGTAAGATGTCAGGGCCATCATCAAAATCATCTTCCTCCAGATTTCCTGAAATCGCTCTTCGAAGTTCAGGTCCAGCTTCGTGAAGAGTACGTAGTCCAGCCTGTAATTAAAGAGAAAAAAAGCAATTAGAAAATAAGGGAAAATGAAAAATTCTTTCTTTAATATTTTAAATAATCCATGATCAACTGACTGAATGGAAAACTAGAGAACCCTAAGCAAATATCTAATAAAATTCAAATGATTAAAGGGGTCAGAAATGTTAGAAATGACGAAAAACAGGTTTCATATACAGGTTCAGATTCATATTTTTTTATGCATTGGATGGCTGAGGTCAATCTCTGTACAGGTTCTTTTGTATTTTTTCAATTTTGATTACAATATTTTTTTATTAAAATACTTCCACTTTCGGAACCGGTTTTGAAAATAAAAGCATCCTCAATAAAAATAAATAAATAAATAAAAAATAAAATAAACTACAACCAAAATCGGAAAAGCAAAAAAGGGCCTGCATGGAGATCAACCTCAGCTATCCAATGCAAAAATCATTTAAAAATACTGAAATGCGAATGGGATAACTTTTCCTCCATAAGATTAACATTATCGAGCGGGTGTTTTCGCGTGAGTTTTCGGTGTTTCGCGTACCTAGGACTACAAGGTCTTGTATACATAGGTTACAGCTGATCCATGGACTTTACTAAATTTATTCTTGTTTTGTATGAGAGATACACACACACACATACAATAAGGTTTGATGTTTAATACAATGATTTTTAATTAATAATTAATAAAATCTAGCTTCTAGAGTGTTACATAATGTAAAATATAATGATCAGATACCTTAAAAAAATTAAATTTCTAATTTCAGAATAGATATTTTGTGATTTTGACAGCTCATATGAAATATAAAATAAAAAAAATCTTTCAAATAATATACGTTTAATTACCAATTTGAATTTCGTAATAATGTTCCTACACATTAATATGATAAAAATTAAATATATAATATAGCTCCATGATATTTCACGCACGGTAATTCTAGGTATAAACACGGAAAAAAAATTCTGCCAGTGGCATCTAAAAAATAAAATGTGACTCTAGAAGAAATAGTTCCATATCATGCTTATAAATTCTAGTTCCCTTTGCTGGAGAGTTCTAGTCTCCCCTATTCAAATTCAAGAGCGTTTTCCTATGTTATCGTGGTCTAACTCATTTAAAAATCTCTGGAAATAAATGTGAACACAAGAGGTTAGTTTTAGTAACTATATAATTCTAGTTTTTGAATTTATTCCAGAAATCAAGTGATAATTTCTCGCAATTCAAACGATTCATAATATAATGTATCGTTTCATCACCTAGAAAATTATAGACTAGAAATTCTCGATCATTTCGTCTATTCAAGTTTATTTGTTTACCTTATTGGCATAGCTCGGAAATCTATATTTCTAGTTTAGAGATTTAGAAAATGACTTCTTATTCGTTCTAGATAAAGGCGGTATAAGTTTTCTTTCAGTGCAGACTTATAGATAAAAAATATTCGTTGGATTTCAACTAAATTCGTGTTAAGGCATTATACCAGGGATGGCAAACCCATGGCACGCGTGCCATAGGTGGCACACGCGACAGGATATTTTCGGCACGGCATTTAATAAAGGTTTTAAATCAAAATAAAATGAAATTATACAAGCCATACGAATTTACATAAGCTGAGCATATCTAATTTCTTTAATTGTTTTGTAATTGGAAAAATTAGGATGGTTAATGAATTGCAATTAATATGTTCACATTGGGCTCAATAATTTATCAAATTAAGAGATCGAGAGAATACCGAATAAAAAAAGGATTACTAGGCATTATAAAACAAAATTGTCAATGATCAAATGTGGACGATTTCATATAAAATTCGCCCTTTCCCCTCTAACTCCAATAGAAACAACTTGTCAGATGACTCCTGTTCATCTTGCATTCCATTAAAAAATTACTAAGTTTGAACTAGAGTCCCGCATCTGGTCGTGTAACTCAATTTTACCCGACCCAAAAGATTTGTATGTTATACATATTTTTAATACTTATAAAAAAAATTTTTCAAAATACTTTTGATTCACTGATTTTGTTGGTGGTGGTGGTGGTGGCGGCACGTCATGGCTGCTTAAAATATTTTTACAAAAAATATGGCACACTGACGTGAAAAGTTCGCCATTTCTGCATTATACTGTCTATTTGTACAAAAGAGTCAAACAATTTAAAATTTTTATTCTGAAAAACAACAGTGATACGAGCGAAAAACCGCACGTCTTGGGTCATAGATGCCCCGCCTCGGTATAGTTCTTGTGTTAATACTGTTTAAAAAAAATTATAACTCCATAATCTTCTGCTTCATATTTCTTTTTTTTTTTTTTTTTTAAAGGTCAATAATATTAATAAAAGGCTTGTTCTACCTGTAATGCGACTGTGCTTTCATCGTTAGGATTCCCAATGGCCTTTTCTCGCTCCTCTTTCCTTTTCTTAAACCTCCTGAAGTAATCCTGAATCAGGAAGGTGGCATAGAATTTGCCAACAGTCACATCTTCATCAGCTGTGAGCAAAAACATTATTATTATTATTTAATATGATAAAGTGTACTACAATCGTAATTTATTCTTAGAAAAAATCATTTCTTATTTCTAGATCATTTTTTCACAACAAACAAAACTCTATTTTTAAGTCTAATAAATATAGAAGATAGGGACACATTTTAAAATACCGTATTTACTAGTGTATACAGAGCCCTCGTGTAACATGAGCACTCAGAGTTTTAATACATTGTTTGGGAAAAACATTCCGGAGGCAGCGTCACATTTTGGTAACCAGTTTTAGCGTCGATGAGTTTGTTATATATGAGAGATAACATGGCACAGATAACGAAACTGCCAGTCAGCTGGTGCACCTGCGAAGAGGTGTTTCCATAGCAACATCAACAGTTGGGGTAACATCGGTAATCGTGTTGCCATTCATTCGATATTGTAAAAAACTGCGATTTTGCTATGCAGTTATATACTTTATTATAATGCGACCCACCTTAAAGTTAATTCGACCCATTTTATCATTTTTAACTCGAGTTAAACATGATGATGTGTATGTAGGCATTCATCGCTTAATGAAGTTTCATTACCCGTGGTTTATTCTGTTCAGCTATTTCAGGTAACTGACTAGATTCTATTGCCAAAAGGTTGCTTAAGTGAATTGTGCCGGCCGTTTGTCGGTCGTCCAGGCAGCTCAATTGGCAACTTAAGCCAGAGGTTCTCGGTTAGACTACCGACCTGGGCACCTTTTCACTTAGTTGGAAAAACGTCAATTCGTACAAAAGTACACGATTATCCCAAGATTTACCATAATGTGATAAACAATTTATAATCTAACCTGCAGGAGGAACGACTTGATCGAGAAGCTTAGGGTTTGTCCTTTTCCATATTTTCTTTATAATTGCCCGTAACTCTTCGTTAGCCTCATCTATGTTACCTGCAAATGATTAGTCATTGTTTAGAAAAACCAGAAAATAAATAAATTATGTGATCAGCCATAATATATATATATATATCCGTAAACGTACCTTCCGTCTTTATCTTTAAAGATGTTCTAACAACAGCAAAGAGCGTTGCATTAAAATTAACTGTTCCATCACTATTTAGTGGCATGTTCATAGAAACCAATCTCTGTGTTAAAAGACAAAAGAAATCGGATTACTTTGGAAATGTACAATAAAGATATACACTGCAAATCTTTATACACTTTTCAGAACACTTATTTTTTCACCTATTTTAGTACATTTTGAAGCGCACCTTTTGGAACAGTTTTTAGAATACTTCTGAGAGCACTTATTTTGTTCAGCACACTTTCCAGCGCAGTTTTTGAAAGCGATGATTTCACAAGTGTGCCCAAATGTGTTCCCCCAATCTGTTCTCAAATGTGCTCCCTAGTTTAGATTTAACAAATATCCTGAGCAGAACACTTTCGGAACACTTTATAGCGGAGCATATTCGGAAACACGTTTCAGTACACATTAAGGTAACTGAAATACTTTTTTTGAATCAAAGTGTTCCAAATGTGTTCCCAATGTGTGCCGGGAATTTGCAGTGTAATTAAGTTGACTAGCAGGGGCACTGTTTGGTTGATGCTAAGGGAGCAGTTGCCCTCCCCCACCACCAAGGAATTTGATATTTCAGAAAATTTTTAGTCATCACAGGTCAAACTCAAAACAATATTCGAAAATTGCATAAAAGCTGAAATAACTTGTTACATTTGACTAAAATAAAAACATTAGCATATTAAATAAACACTTATAAGCACAGAAATTAATAATCATCAATAATTTTTGCTAAAGCCTTGCTAGTACAACATAAACAATTATCATTAATGAGTATTATAGCTAATTTTTAAAATATATGTGACAACAAAACTGTATCAAATGATTCACAACTATGTACAAGACCGCACAAAAAAGACTTTCCCCCCTGCCCATCATTTAGACATCCGTAAATATATTCCCACGACATGCCGTAACAATCCCATACTTAAAAATATGTCAATAAGAAATTTTAGTACGTCCATTTCCTGTTGAATTCTTTAAATTCATTTTTCTTAATCTATATTTATTTGTTATATCAGTATAGTATGATCCAAATGCTAAAATTTCAACATATACTTTTTAACTGACTCGATTTTTTAATGGACGATCGTTTTTTGCATTTTATAAAATTAAGGATAGGATTTTCATAGTTTTGTTTTTAATTAAAACGTTGAGGAAATAGTCATTTTTTTCTGTATTTTTACACATGTCATCAAATTTATTATGTTTCTAACTTTAAACTAATTAATTCTTTGGAAATCTGATCCTTACAATTGAATCGGTCATTTCAAAAACCACCTAAGTCAAGTTTTTTCCAAATACACTTTTTTTTGTCGCAAATGCTTCCTTAAAGGTAGATAGAGTCATGATTTGGGTAACCACATATGCCAGCGTATTCCTTCCTCCTTAAATAGTGGCTGAGAGGTTCTGCTCTCAAAGCTGGTAGACGGGAGGTGCTGGGTTCAAACCCCTGTCGCGCTCGTCGACCTAACCGTTCGGAGTTTTCCGTGGTTTTCTTCGAACCTTAGACGTAAATACGGGTTAGTATCCCTTAGAAAGACCCCTACGGAGGGCACTCCCCTCTAGGGCCTATATCCTTCGAGTAGATAATTGGCCGTCATAAATCAACCAACCTTCGTCTTTAAACAATTCCTACTAATTTTCGTCCATTACTTAAACGACATAAACTAAGCGACTTAAGTGGTTTTTGCGTGCAATACCAGAGTACATGCGGATACCATATTACATTACTATATTATCATTTCCATGCAATACCCTATTAAAACATAAAAATGTTCCTGTATAAGTGTTAATCTTCTTTAATTTTGATTAAAAATAGGTTTAATATGACTGTTTTGTTCAAATTAAATACCACTTAACATTGTTTCTTGCTAAAACAACATACATCAGGAACAGTTTTTCTGTTCTTCTTTTTATTATTATAAATTATAAAACTTATTTGATAGTTACAAACTTTGAAGTCCAAACTCTATCATCAACCCAAAAAAACCCATAAAAATTTGTTTACTTGTGAATAATACAGTTATTTTTTTTAAATTTCTGATTCTGTGACTTATGTGGTTTTTGAAAAGACCGATTAAATTATAGATTACATTTGTAAGGAAAGTATGAAAAACAAACTGTTTTAAAAGTTCAAAATTGTATGAAAAATGAGCTTTAGAAATTTAATTCTTCTTAATTAATTCTTTTTTAATTTTACCGAAAGTATTTAATTTTTTCTTGATTAAACCATTTTCTTTCATAAAATTGTTTAATCATAAGTCAAAGAGATACTCAAATAATAAAACTATAGGGTTTTTTCTGATGTAGGCAACATCCCTCTAAATTTGTAAAATTAAAGACAAATTTGCGACACTTCTTCTCTGCATAAAATATTAAAACAAAGAAAAAACACAAAACAAAAATTTTTCAACGTCGGGGTCCCTTTCCTTCCGGGATCCTAGGCTTCAGCCTACTCAGCCTATTTGATAATCTAACAATTGGAAACTTAATTATATAATTCTAAGAAAAGCGAGATTGAATCTCAAAGAGAAATTTAAAGTAGGATCCACTTAAATATGGAATAAATTATTATCTATAGAGCAAAAGCAAAAATTTATCTCTAACACGGTTGGACGAAGGAAAAAAAAAAAAAGAAAGAAAAGAACTTTATACTCTTTAGTTCTGAACGTATCAAACATAAAAATGCATTATTTCTGACAAATAAATAAATAGAAATAAGTAACTAAAATTTTACTAAGTGAATATAAAAATATGAAAATGCAATTTATAATCTAACTGAAAAAAATAAATTTATATAAATACATATACAATATTATGCCTTTCCAACATAAGGAAAATCACATTTTAGTTAGAATAAAAAAGCTGAAAACTTATACCTTACAAGCAACCCGGTGAGGACATAATTTACCAAAGCCTAGTGGAGGAGATATTTTTCGAAGCAGTGTAACTACATCAAGATGTTTTATTCTTCCTCTAGACAAGAAAAAGAAAAGGAGAAGTTAATCTCCTGATTGCTGTTATCATAAATATAAAAAAAGAGAAATCTTTGTTACAAACTTACTTCGCATCGGGATCATATTCAGACCATAGTCTGACAAATTCATCTAAGTGATGAGGACCCAATATAGACCAATCGCGAGTCAGATAGTCAAAGTTGTCCATAATGACGGCAACAAACAGATTGATAATCTAACAAAAATGAGATAATGTTAGATAATGACAGAAACTTCTTACAAAAATAAATACAGAGATTTACAATGAACGTATAATGCACAAATGAGCTGGTTGATGACAATAGTAAAAACGTGAAAATAAAAACGAGAAAGGATAGGGCTATGTCATGTTGTGGTAGTTTGTTTTAAGCCCTAGGTAGGTACTGGAGTCCTGCACGATACCTATACCCGAAATTGATGACGAAAGTCAACCCGAAACCGATGTAAATTAATTTATAGTTTAATATGATTATGTAAATATAATCTACAATTATATCTCTAATATCATTTTTTCTTCGCATATAAATGAAAACATTTGGACACGCACTAATATTCAAATATATATATATATATATTGTTTCATTGGAAAAATATTCAGGACTTTCTTTTGAGAAATCGGGGCAACTCGACACCATTCGGATAGAGTCAAAACGTCACCCGAAATCGACCTGAAACTGAAATATTTAAAATCAACCCTACCCGCAGATAAACAAATTAGCTTCAATTTAATTGTATGTAAATAATTATAGTTGTAGGTGGAACCGCCCCTCCCCCCTCCCATTATTTGACGAAATTTTTGTGTTTGAATGTGTGTAACTATAATCAGTTACATGCAATTAAATTATAATTACATGACAGATAATTGTAATTACAAATTTGCCCAACTCTGATTCGGAAACCAATTGCAGTGCAGTACAACTCATGATAGCATTTTCGTAAGCTCTACAATATCCTTAAACACAATACAACAACAAAGCCCATCACAATATTAGTGTTGTGTAGCAGGGTGTCCTAATATTTTGGACACTCAGTTTATACACGTACGAGTGATGTGCATAATGAATGATTTTGATATTCGAATGAATCATTTGGGCATGCGCAAAAGCATAGCTACCAACCTTCGTATTCTTTTTAATAAATTAAAACCAGAAAATTTGAAAGAAAATTATTAAATTAAGAGCCACATAAATGTAGAAAAAATTCAATAATGTAGGGTTCTTTGAAGATTTTCTATTTGTGGAGCAGCTTAACATCCAGTCTGTACGTATGCGGCTCCACACATATGCATCAAAATCATACCCATCACTCTTAGAGGAAATTCGGGTATTAGGGAATGGTCGGGCAATATGGAATACTCCAATATCTGGCCCGTACGGTGCTACAATCAAGCATAAATCTGCCAAATGACTTTCAGCCTCTATGCCAACTTGTTGACGAGTGAAGAGGTTATTTTTATTCAAGTTGGCGGGTCAGATAATGTGGAATACTTAGTTTTCCATTATGACGTATCATCTGAGATGGGCTTTTTTCTAGGTTGTACACCAGATGAGGAAGATTCAGAGTGCCTGTTTTGCCATTGAAACTATTCAGAGTATAGAATAGGAGAGGAGTGGATAAAATGCCTGATATGTGCGATGTGGACTGTGGAAGGGCCGAAATAACAGACTATATTTGTGATTTTTGTACAAATTAAAACAATTTTTCCAAGAATCTGATGATTTGTAGATGATGTACTACTGTTTACTCATTAAATGATCTTGGTTATTCTTATATATATATTAAAGCATAAACACTACGTCTGATTAATTTATTTTACAATATAAGAACACACGTTTTATCAGACAATTAAATACACTAGTCATCTGAAGCTGCAAAACTGCTGGCCGATGACTGTTTTCAACATGGATGAATGTGGGAAATTGCCGGACCAGGATATCGATCTGGGTGGCTTAGTGGCAGAGCATTAGCATGGTCCGTTGAAGGTCCCAGGTTCGAGTCCTGGCCCAGGTCAATTTTTCACTCATGTTGTCTTAGTGTATTTAATTGTCTGATAAAATGCGTGTTCTTATATTGGTTATTCTTGTAAATCTTGGTTTTTCTTGCAATTATAATATTCCTTATAACTTTATTCCACATTACACGACTGGTTCATAGTATCCGAACTATGAACTATGATCCGAATATGTTCTTTTTTAAAATCTAACTATTGAAATATATATTTTTTCCTTCCATGTTAAAGGCATTAAAAATATATTAGTAACTTTTAATGTATCTCAAACTTGTTATGTTGATTTACAAATCAAAATGTAAATGGTATTCCATAATACTCTAATTTCCTCTATATATTATTCTTTCTAAATGGAAATGTCATGACAAAAAATCTAAACAACTTACCAGAAACGAACACAGAATGTAGAATGAAATAAAATATGGAATAGCTATATCGGTACCACACGATTTTCCACTTTTTTCATCAGATCTTTTATCACATTTTACACTTGGATCGCTTACACAGGCCATCATTATTTCTTGCCACGCTTCACCTGTAGCAGACCTAATAACAAGAAAACAAATAAGTTTGTTTTGCCTTTTCCTTCCTAGCAAGAACTAGCTGATCACCCTAAAGCAGTGGTTTCCAAGCTTTGATGTTATGCGCGACACAATAAAATTTAAAAGTTTTTACTAATGTACCTAATACGCAATACCGTAAAAAAAGACAGGTGTTTCTTAATCTAGTCTAGGGGAATATAAAATATCTATAAACAGAAGTATACAGTAATATCTTCCGAGTTACTTATGATTCCGAAAATCGTTCTTTATGTTTAGAAACGAATATACCGGGTGAACCAAAAGTTCGTTCAAACTTAAAAAAATCATAAAAAAGGGAAGAAATGATAAAGAAGTGCGGTTTGCAAAAAAAGAGCTCACAATGTAGTCTGATTTTGTTTTAGCAACAACAAAAAAAAAAATTACGTTTTTTAATGTCACTGGTAGAGGGCGCTGACGACCCAAAACACAATCAGCAGGACAGCAGTACGCTCCATCCATTTATTCTTGCAATAACAATTGTTCAACATGACCTCCAGACCCCATTCTTCGTCTTCAGTCCTTCCGCCGTGCGAAATTTTCGCAACGCAACAGTTACTGACTCTTCGTTCAAATAGAACAACCTCAACAACAATGCTCGTTCGGGTAATGATAACATTCTAAAAGCGAATGAGAAATCCTCGTGCATCTCGGTCTTTTATTGCAGGATTAATTTGCGATCCATAAAACATAGTTCGCGGCTCACTGTTAGGTCACGAACCATAGTTTGGAATCCACTGCTCTAAAAAGGACCAAGAACTAAGGCAACACCGTTTTTATATGCTTAACCCCTTCGCCAAGAGCGTCCTTTACAGAATTTTTAATCTTTTACCACTGGTTTTTCAAAACAGAAATTTTCGCCTAATTGAATCGCAAAAATGCTAGGATTACATAAGGCAAAGCTTACAATAAAAAATAACTGGTGGGAATAATCGAGGATTCTGAGCATCTTATGCGTCACGTATACGTGTCGCTCGTCCCCAAGGGGTTAAACTGTATTTGATTTCACTGAAAGAATAAAATTTTATAATTAAAAATTAATATTTTAAATAAAACAATGGCATTATTTAAAAATGCATTAATTACAGAATATTAATTCGAAATTATGCCATTAAAATGTAAAATATTTCCATAATAATAAAAAAAATAAATAAAACTATGATTTTTTTTCATATGCTGTAAAATTTAAAATCTTAATGTTAGTCATAAAAACAAAAATATTAAATTCAGGATTCACAGTACAATTTTTATTGGCAGATTATTCTTTGCTGTATATATTTTTAAAAATAATTATTTATACTAATGTTTGAATTTTATTTGATTTCACAGAAAGAATAAAATTATGTAATTGAAAATTAACATAACACAGAGTTATAGGATTATTTAAAAGCGCGTTAATTACTGAGTTATTATACACAAAATTTTGTGACATCAAAATGTGGGATTAAAATGAGAACTATTTCTATGAATGTATATATGTAATCAAAATCTGTTCTGCTTTAAATAAAACTACAAATGTCTAAATTTCCAATTGAATTTTCAACAGGACTGAAACTACGCGTAAATTTAATAATACTAACATAGGATGTGAATTAATTTTCACTTTGCTAAACAACGCATAACCAACGGGGTGAAAAATGTGTCCAGACCGGGAATCGAACCTAGAAACCTTGATATAGGTCACCAAGTGCTTTTGCCATTTAAAGATTTATGGCGTAGTTTCAGTTCTGTTGAAAATTTAATTGGAAATTTAGATATATTATCCGATGCTGGAAACTTATTCGTCTCATGTACGCCACTGAATAGTGTGCTCATGTATGACATTCCACCTTGCGCTGTGAAGTTGCAGCCTTGCCAACTTATATATAAGTGAAAAATGCCAGACTGGATGTCGTCCAGATGGTTTAAATGGTAAAAACACTTGGTGCGCTATACAAGGTATCTGGGTTCGGTCCCTGGTCTGGTCACATTTTTCACTCAAGTTGGTTGTACGCTGTTTAGCAAGTGAAAATTAATTCACATCCTTTGTAGTGCCGCTACAAATGTTTTTCGTAATCTGTAAAGTTTAAAATAAAGAAAAAAAATTGTTAAAAATTTGAAGAATTTTTTTTTTTCGAAAATTATTAGATATAGAAACGAAAATTCTAAATCAAGAATTTTCAGTAAAACGGTTATTGGCGAATGATTCTTTGCTGCATACTCCCCCCCCCTTCCCTTTCAGCCGCCATATTTAAGAGGCTACTTCACTCAGACGAAAACACCCGCTCGCTAATGTTAATCCTATGGAGGAAATCTTTTAAGATATCTCATTCACATTTCAATATTTTTAAATGATTTTTTTTTTGCATTGGATAGCTGAGGTTCATCTCTATGCACGCTCCTTTGTACTTTTTCGATTTTGATTACGAGTTTTTTTTTATTAAGATACTTTCACTTTCGGACCCGGTTTTGAAAGTGAAAGTATCCTCAATAAAAAAATTGCAACAAAAATCGAAAAAGTACGAAGGAGCGTGCATAGAGATGGACCTCAGCTATCCAAATGCAAGAAAAATCATTTAAAAAATATTGAAATGCGAGCGAGATATGATAAATTATTTCCTCCATGGGATTAACATTAGCGAGCGGGTGTTTCCGTCTGAGTGAAATAGCCTTTTAATGGGTGGAAAGGTGAAGTATGAAGCGCTCATAACATCATTGTAGTTTCCTTTATGTGTTTTCTTTTGATACACCTACTAAATTTTTGAAGGGCGGTGGAATATTATGTTGAAGGGGCGAGGCCAACGAGGTAAGCGCGTAACATCAGAATATTAAATTCTTCAAATTAAAATTAACTCTGGTCTTCAACATGCAGAAAGAAAAGGAATTGCTTACCTTTTCTAAGGTTTATCCAATTTTAGTAGTATCCACTGATTTATATACTTCCAATAATTGATAACTTATTATAATCACTTCTTGAATAATTCTATTTAGATGTACCACCGCTGAAATAAAACTTGTAAAAAATTATATTAATGCACAATTCACATTGAATAAATAAGTTCACGTTTGGATTGATTTTAAAAATTATATTTTACATTACTTAAAATTTTAAAAGGTTTACATTTAGAATTATATTAATTATAGCATCAGGAAACATTTTTTCCTGTGACTTTACAGAATGAAGGATAGTAATACACTGACTCATTTTCACAAAGCTTGGAAAGTTACGAGTAAAGTTGCATCATTTCTTTGAAACAAATTGACGTTGAATAATTGTCCTTTTAAATGTTTTAGTTCTGTAATAAGTTTATAATGGCATAATCACAAATAACAAATTATAAACATATTTCACATTATTAGAAGAGAACGATTATAACGAGGTAATAAATCTCTATTGCTTGATAAACTTGAAACTTAAGAGTCATAAATTAGGTCACTTGTTTTAAGAGATGAGAGAAAAATTATCGTTGGGTTTTTATCTGCGTGCTTCATCATTTTCTTTATTTATTTATTTTACTTTGAGTGGAAAATATTAAGTGATTGAAATGAATGGATTAGTTTTCTACAATTTCCCCCTTAATCCGTTCATGGGGATTAACTAATATTTTCATTGAATTTCTGTGTTCGATGAATCGAGGCTTGGGTAAAGGTTTGGTAAGTGCATCAGCTATCATTTTTTCTGTTGGAAGATATCTTAACTCAATTATGCCTTCTTCGCTATATTGTTTAATGGCATTAAATTTGACGTCGATGTGCTTTGATCTTTTCGTGAATTTTTCTGATTCAACCATTTTTATGGTACTTTGATTGTCTTCATATAAAGTGATTGGTTTTTGCTGTGGAAAGCCTAGATCGTCAAGTAACTTCAATAACCAAATTATTTCTTGGCTAGCATGTGCTGCGGACACATATTCAGCCTCTGCTGAAGATAAGGCAATGCAACTTTGCCTTTTTGTCGTCCACTGAATTGGGTTGTTGCCCAACATATATAATATTCCCGATGTTGATCTGCGGGTTTTGGTATCACCTGCCCAATCGGCATCAGCGAATACTTTTAATATTGGTTCTTCATTAGTGTTAATTATTAATTTTAGTTCTTTAGTATGATATAGATATCTTATTATTCTTTTTACGGCTTGCCAGTCTTTTTCGCGAGGATTCTCATTTCTTCTGCTTAAAATGTTTACTGCTGCTGAAATGTCAGGTCTCGTTATGGTTGTTATATAAAGCAATGAACCAAGTGCCTGGCGATATTTAATATTATTTGGCATTAAATTATCATCATCATTTAATTTGTTATATCCTGGTTCCATTGGAGTTTTGCACGGTTTGGAGTTTTCAAGATTGAACTTTTTCGCTAAATTTTCAATCTTAATTTTTTGATGGTACAATGTTGTGCTACTGGTGAAAATGTTTCTTGATAATCTTCCCCATATTTTTGACTGAAACCTTTGGCAACAAAACGTGCTTTATATTTTTGTGTATTTCCTGAACTATCAATTTTTCGTTTGAAAATCCATCTACTTCCTATGATTCTTTTATTAAGAGGAGGATCGACTAGATCCCATGTATTATTTTTCATTAACGATTGTATTTCGTTTTCAGTGGCTTTAAGCCAGTTTTTCTTTTCTAGTGGATTGTTTATTTTGATAAGCTGTTTCCAGTTTTCAGGTTCTGTTGTATCGCAATCATTTGCTAAAGCAATAAAATTGTCGGAAGTATATCTTTGAGGTGGTACTCCTCTGTTTTGTCTTTCAGATCTACGAGGTTGATGTGTTTCTGATTGTTTGGGCGCGTCAGGTGTACAGGGTGTGTCACCTATTTCTATTTCAATGTATTTTTTATCTTCAATTAATTGTTCGTGATCATTAATTTTCTCGTTTAAATTGTTCAGTTTTTCTTCCAGAAATTTTACAGATCTGGAGATTATTATTTCACCATTTTTAGTGAAAACGCGGTATCCCTTTGTATTATTATCATAGCCCATGAAGATACCCTCTTCTGCTGTGTCATCTAGTTTAGATCTTTTGTGTTTGTTTATGTAAGTGTATACTTTACAGCCAAATACACGTAAATAATAGAGATTTGGTTTTCTTTTGAACCAAATTTCATATGGCGTTTTATTTGTCAATTTAGTGGGGAGCCTATTTTGGAGGTGATTAGCAGTATTTATCGCTTCACCCCAGAACCTATGAGGTAAATTTGCTTCGGATAATAGGCTTCGTGTCATTTCAATTAAACTTCTGTTTTTTCTCTCAGCAATGCCATTCTGGCTGGGACAAAATGGAACTGTGTATTCATGTTTTATACCATGTTCCCTTAGAAAGGCTTCTGTTTTATTTCCTATGTATTCCCCACCGTTATCCGATCTAATCGCCGTCGGATATTTTCCTTGTCTGGTTTTGACCATTTGTACATAGTCTTTTATTTTTTCATAAACTTCATCTTTACTTTTTAATAAGTAAATAACTGTGAATCTAGAATTGTCATCTATGAATGTAAGGAAGTAATTTTTTCCTCCTATTGTGGGTGTTTTAAAAGGCCCACATAAATCAGTATGTACTAAATCTAATACTTTTGTTGTTTTATTTTCGATAGATTTAGAGTACGGTGCATTTGTTGACTTTGTTTTTATACAGGTTTCACAGTTTGTTTTATGATTACAGTTATTTATTTTTATCCCACTGGCCAAGTCATTTTTGACTAATTCTTTTATACTTTCATTATTTCTGTGGCCAAGGCGTTTATGCCAAATTTCGAGGCAATCTTTATTTCTGCAATCATGTGCAATGTTTATTTTATTTTGAGAACTTTCTTCTAGTGTTTCAACTTGATATAAGTTATGTTTCTTAAATGCTTCTAAGTATATATTTCCATTGCACGATAGTATGCATTTTTCATTTTCGAAAAATACTTTGTAGCCATGTTCTGTGGCTTTACTTACGGAAATTAAATTTGATTCCAATTGTGGAACAAATAACACATTTTTAAGTGTAATTCTATTTATACATCCATCAGATGTTTTTGTCATTATTTGTGTTTCGCCGGTTCCGTAAGAATTTAATGTATTCCCATTAGCAATTGTTACTGTAGTTTTTTCAGTATCGTTGAATTTTGTAAATATATCCCTATCGTTCGCTATATGCGAAGACGCTCCTGAGTCAATTAACCAGGTTTTATTAGCGGGATTGACAATTATGAATGCTGCATCTTTATGTTCACTTTTATTTATTTGTACCTGTTCATCTGTTTTTGATTCATTCATTTTATTTTTACTATCACCTTTTGTATTTTCAAAACACAACGATGTGTACTTTTTGTATTTGTATTGTGTTTTAGGTGTAGTGGTCTGTGTGTTTCTGTTCTTGAGATGCCAGCATTGTTTGTAAGTGTGATTTGATTGTTTACAATAGGTACAATATCTGTTTTGCCCTTTATAATCTTGAGTGTATTTCTTTTGTGTTTTAAACACCTTTTGTGAGTTTTCAACTTGCTCACTATTTTCTACCCGTTTATTAAATTCATCAGTAAGTTTGCTCTTGATGAATTCGGGAGTTAATTCAATTTCATTTCGGGCTTCGAGAGCTGTTATTAGAGTATTATAACTCGCAGGTAGCGAGCACAATAGAAGTGCAGATAAATGCGAGTCGGTTATGTTCTCTCCTATTGCGGAGAGCTTATCTTTTATTTCCAGTATATTAGTAATGTGTTTGTGCATGTTCCCATTTTCGGGAAGTTTTGCACTATACAATTTTCGTAACAAATACAATTTACTGGACAAATTGGCTCTCTCGTGAATGTTTTTTAAACTATCCCATGTCTGTTTTGCTGTTTCTAAATGTTTTACATGAACTATTTGCGTATCGTCTATACTCAGGTTTATTAAAGCGCGAGCTTTTGCATCCTTTTTTCTCCAATCTTCGTTAATTGGTGTAGGGGGTTCCTGAGTTACGAGTTCGTACAAATCTTCCTTAATTAACAACATATTAATTTTAAACTTCCATATAGAATAATTATTATTGTTTAATTTATCTACTATTTGCATTTCCTTTATTGTCGCCATCTCGGAGAACTTGTTTATACAGTTTTTAAAGTTTTATTAGTTTAAATAGTTTATTAAATTCAATTATGTTTTCTTGAATTTTTAATCTAGCATAAGAGCTGAGTATTATTTTTATTAATTAGAGTCAATTATTAATCCTTAAGAATAAATTCTGAGTTCATATATTCATCAGGCTCATGATCACTGTTGAAGGGGCGAGGCCAACGAGGTAAGCGCGTAACATCAGAATATTAAATTCTTCAAATTAAAATTAACTCTGGTCTTCAACATGCAGAAAGAAAAGGAATTGCTTACCTTTTCTAAGGTTTATCCAATTTTAGTAGTATCCACTGATTTATATACTTCCAATAATTGATAACTTATTATAATCACTTCTTGAATAATTCTATTTAGATGTACCACCGCTGAAATAAAACTTGTAAAAAATTATATTAATGCACAATTCACATTGAATAAATAAGTTCACGTTTGGATTGATTTTAAAAATTATATTTTACATTACTTAAAATTTTAAAAGGTTTACATTTAGAATTATATTAATTATAGCATCAGGAAACATTTTTTCCTGTGACTTTACAGAATGAAGGATAGTAATACACTGACTCATTTTCACAAAGCTTGGAAAGTTACGAGTAAAGTTGCATCATTTCTTTGAAACAAATTGACGTTGAATAATTGTCCTTTTAAATGTTTTAGTTCTGTAATAAGTTTATAATGGCATAATCACAAATAACAAATTATAAACATATTTCACATTATTAGAAGAGAACGATTATAACGAGGTAATAAATCTCTATTGCTTGATAAACTTGAAACTTAAGAGTCATAAATTAGGTCACTTGTTTTAAGAGATGAGAGAAAAATTATCGTTGGGTTTTTATCTGCGTGCTTCATCATTTTCTTTATTTATTTATTTTACTTTGAGTGGAAAATATTAAGTGATTGAAATGAATGGATTAGTTTTCTACATATTATATATTCCACTTAATTGTAAAACGCGGACTTCACACTACAGTTTAGCACCCGCACATTAGTGCAATCTGGGATTCCGTAACTTCAACTGCGTATAACTTTGTTGGCAATATAATGATAATGAAAGATAACACGATTTCTATACCGAATTTAATGAGGAATTGAAATGTAATATTTAGTTTTAGCAAAAACTTCATTTTGTTAATGAAAAAAAAAAAAAAATAATAATGAAAGCATGTTTTTATAGAAAAACACCGACATTGAAAATATTGATTGGTGCGAATTTGACCAGAATTTGGGAATAGAATTTTGCTTTTATAATGTACGTGAGGAAAAGCTTTATGACTTATTTTCAAATAAATTTGTTGATAATTCCTGGTGTCATTCAATCACTTCATCAAAAGCATATATAATTATTTAATTATAAGCATATTATACATTTTAGCATATATAATTTTACTCTGTCTCTGAAAGGATTAATATAATAATAATAAAAAAAAACTATAATGGTGTTATGAGCCCTTTATATCGAAAAAATAAATCAAATTTGTACAATTGTAATGCATTAAAATTTGCTAAATAAACCTAAGTATCAGATCTTGCTTAACACATTTAAACAATTTTCAAACAAAAATTAATCATAAAGGCGGTAGATACATACTCTAAAATATATTAAAATTGTCAAAACATGTGAGAAAAAGGATTTACTTTTTCTTCCTTTAATCCTATTAAAAAATTAATCGTATCTACCTACCTACTTTGAAGATTTTATCTTATTCCACTGTAAAAGTATAAAGGTATCCCCGCACACCTTTAAAACGTCATTTTCGATGAAAATATCGATTTTTCATTTTTGCAATAATATTAAAATCCGATCTTTTATCTATCGAATTCTGCTTTAATTGTGTCTGTATCTGAATTAGAACACGAGTTACAGCCGTTTAAAGTTACATACATCTATTGCAGCTTGCCGAAGAATTTTACAACCGGAAATATCGTTCTGCAAACTGGAAGTAAGCTGAAATGTTTGTTTACATTCCTCTTTTTCGAGATTTAGCATTTAAATTGGATTATATGTCCAAGAAAATACATGGAGTATATAATTAAACCTTTAAACAATAATAGTTATTTTTATAGTAAGAACCGCCTTTAAAAGTCATTTTTAGTTTTTCCTCAAAGTGAAGTTTTTCAGATTTTTACTGTACGCAAAACATCCTATAGCAAAAAATTATGCATGAAATGCCTTGAAAATTTTTAAAACTTATTTTACGAAAGTTTATGGAGGGAACAGACTACAATCATGATGATATATTAATTAGTTTTATATTTACACAGGTATAAGTTAAAAAGTTGCAAGAAATTTTAGGAATTTTTCATTACATTAGTACTTCAAGAGTCATAGCATCTGCGATAGAGATGCTATTATATTGCGGCTAGTCTATGTCCTAGAGAAAGTTATTCTCTTTCTTATGCAATTTACAAAATGTGAATGCATTGACTTGATTTTGGGTTATCATGTTTTTTACAAATATCAATTTTCCGCATAATTTTGACTATTTTTCACTTAAGAAAAATTATTTCTGTATAATTTCTAAAATTTTCATATATTTTTCAAAGTTTTAACTTAAATGTCATTAGAAAAAATTAGTATAAAGAGAAAATTTCAAACAATTACCTCCGAAGGTGTGAAGATACCTCAACATGCATTATTATACTAATCCATTTTAATCATACACTTATTCATACCATCATATGTATCGATAATCTTACCTGAACAAGACTAGAACTGCTTGAGGAAATGTTTGAAAATTATTATTTCGATGTATCTCCGTTGTTGGATCTAATGCAATTTTACCAAACACCTAAAAGAAACGTAGCAAAGAAAGAAAATGAAATAAGATGTCAATAAACTATTATACATTTTGTTCGGTTGAAAACAAAATGTTTTTGAAGAACGTGCAGATATGGAATTAAATGAGAGATATATAAAAAATAAAATAAAATAAGATTCCAAGAATATTGTGATGCAAGGTATCTTTTAATCATTTTGACTTATAGCTTGATATCAATTTGGTGATCAACAGAATTTAAAAATATGTGTTTTCATTTATAGATTTCAGGCGATTTCAATCTTTGGTTCCAAGCTGGTTGAATTACCCTTATTGTACATTTATTAGATTGAATTTATAATAAATTGATTATATTATTTACATGTCAAAGTTTTATACATACACTGATATATATATCATCAATATGCCATATTTTATATGTAATATAAAAATTATGTATGCCAAAAAAAAATTATCAAGGTAAAAAACAAAGATTATGATTTACGTGGCCTACAAATTAATATTAACGAATTTTTAGGATCCCAGATGGTACTTAGGCCAGGTTTTCTCCAACTATGTGTGTTGAGGGTTAATGGGACGTTATCGTGTTTCAAACATTCAAGAAAATTAAGGGTTATAAGAATATTCTAATATTAATAATGTCCCATTCACCCCCCCCCCTCCCCCAACACTCAAAGTTAGAGAAAACCAGGTCTAACCAGGATCATAAAAATCCGTTAATACTTATTTGTAGACCGCGTAAATCATAATCTTTAACCTTGATAAATTTGTTTTAGCATATATAATTTTAACATATAATTGATGATAAAAAAAACTTCAAAAAATTTACTTTCGACTATAGTCTCAGAACAAACATTCAAAGGGAAATTTTGAAGTTGTGTACTAAATCCGCAGTGTCACTTATTTTCAAAAATATAAAAAATATAAATTATTCACATATATTTATTATAAACTGTTAAACTTTTGAACGTACTCTGTAATACCAAAGCTAAGGTGCAACAACAGATGCAAAATATGCTAAAATAACTGCTGAACATATTAACTGTGATTGGGAACTAGCAGTCGATGATTAAGGTCAGTGGAGTCTAGGGTTGCCAGTTTCCGCTCTCTAAAAAGGAGGATAATTTTATTAACACTTTTGCTTTTATAGCATTGCGTCATTTTCCGTTACTCACTGAATGATTTGAAATGTATCACTAATGTCTTTTTTGAGGAATTTTTTAAATGTTCATTAATAATTAATTATAATTTATTCATTGTAAGCAAAGTAACTTATTTTTAATCCTTAATTGCTACATTGGCACCAGAATTTTGGAATAAAAAATTCCCTTTTATCAAGTATATGAAGAAAATATTTTATTTATTTTCGAATAAATTTGCCCAAATTTCCGAAAAATATAAATACATCTAACCCAATGCATTTATATTAAGATATTCTAACAACAATGATTAACTAATTATTTCAGTCGAATTTCGTAGCACCAGAAAGAAATGAAAACATCCTAAAATTTGATAAAGAGACTCAAAGAAACGAGTAATATTTTGCAGCAAGAAGTATACCAAAAAGTGAATTTTTTTAGCAAACCGAAAGTGTCAACTGAGAAAAATTCTAAAAAATTGTTGAAAGTCACATGTCCTAAAAAAATATATAACCTATGGAAACATTTTACAGGAAATGTTTAAACGTACAATGCACTTCTTATAAATCAGTCCACAAATTCCCCTCTCTAATGTTAAACCTATGAGCTTGGAATGCAACCGTTTTTTTTTTCAAACTTCTCCTCGGAAAATTAAAATTTTTATTTTCTTCTTTACGTATGCTCTTCTTGATGGACGTTTCGTTCTTTTTTTATTTGGCAAAATGTTTCTAAAATTTTTAATTAATATTATATTTTAAGTGTTAAAGTCCCCAAATTCACCCTCTCTAATGTTAAACCTATGAGCTTTGAATGCATCCGTATTTTTCTAATTTCTCCTCCGAAAAATTAAATTTACCTTCTCTTTTTTGCATGCCTTCTTCAAGGAAGTTTATTTCTTTTTTTTTTTTACTTCACAAAATGTTCCTAAAATATTTAATTTTATATTTTAAGTGTTAAAATGTAAGTGAATAAGCAGAAGAGTTATAAATAAGATTTTAAAACTTAACAATGCATTTTAGAAACATTTTGTCAAATGAAAAAGAAAGAAACATCCTTCAAGAAAAACACGCAGAAAGGAGAAGGTAAAGTTTTTTACTTTTCTAAGGAGAGATGTGAAAAACACGGATGCATTCCAAGTTCATAGATATAACATTAGAGAGGGGATTCGTGGTCTGACTGATGACAAGAATTAAGGCTGTTGGGTCAGTGAGCTCAACTCCCCAATTCCCCTTGCTGATATAAAACATACGGGCGTGGAATGCATTCTTATTTTTAAAATATCACCCCAGGAAATTAATATTTTAAACCTTTTTTAATGTGCACTCTTCTTAGAAGATATCTCCTTTTTTCTTAGTTGTCAAAATATTACTAAAATATATACACTTAATTTTATATGAAGTGTTAAAATCTGACTCACAGCTCGTCAGCTATTAACACATGAAATATTAAATTAAGCATATAAGATAGGTGCCTCTGTTATGGCCTTGTTCATCATATGGCCATTCCTCTATTATAGGTTAGCTAACCAAAATATTCACTAAATTGCACTATCATACCGTGAAGGAGCTCCTAGTGTATGATGTGATCATTTGCCATTCAGCTAAGTTGTGGAATTTGATGCCAATTTTCTATTTTATGTTTTTGGTGTGATCTCTTCTTGTTTTTATCTAAAAAGTCTTTTTTATGCACGTTTTTAAAAGAATTTTTTTTTTATGAATATCATCATACTCTGTTCAATTTTTAATGCTGTATCAATTGGTGCTGTCGTTGATGGTGTATATTTTACGAGTTGTTCAAAATTAAATGATTTTCGTGAAAGCTGACCTGTTCTTAATATGGACACAAAGATGGCCATATCAAGTGCGCCATGCAATCCTACACTGCAAAAAATAATTGTTGATTTTACAGTATAAAACTGGCAGCTGGGTGCCAGTTTTATACTGTAAAATCAACAATTATTTTTTGCAGTGTAGGATAAAGACATTTTTATTTGTTCCAATTCCTATAAGTAATTTGTTTTACAAAAAATTAAACTCTAAAAGGATTTCACATTTTTTTTTTTTTCGAAATAAAAACTTAAATTGTAATGTCAATTTTGTAAACAATTTCATTTTTGTTGAAAAATGCTGTTTCAAATCCACTTTTGAATAACGGAAAGAATTATTGAGTATCATGTTTATTTATTTTACACCAAAATTATTTAATTTAGAAGAACAGCATTTTTAAATTGAAGAAAATCGCGATTTGTGAAACATGGAACAATGGTAACTATACCATGTACCTGATATGGTCACCTGGTAGACTTTTGGAATTCAGTTTTTTGGGAGTGGTAAAACTATTTTCATGGGGAATGCAATATTTTTTTAAATGAAAGTTCATTAATCTGAGAACATTAAAAAAAATAATAAAACGGTTTCGATTTTTTCAAAATGATAGCAGGGAAAATTCTTAAACTTTAGCATCACCATATCAGAGCACCCCACCGTATTTTAGAAATATTTTTACAACTTAAAAAAAAAAGAGACATACTTTAAGAAGAGTACATAGAAAAAATAAAAAAATTCCTGAGGATAAAAACATTAAACATATGAATGCTTTCCGCGCACACAGGTTTAACATTAGCGAGAGGAATTGGGAGTGGAGTGACCAACAGCCAGAAAAAAAAAATTCAATCTGACAACCCTGACAGAGTCTTCGTCATAATATTTTAGAAAGGAAGGCATCTTTGTTACAAATCACGACATATTTTAATACATATACTTCTAACATGCATATACACAAAGACTATCTGCCAAAACATAGCGAAAGCTATTAAGTTAAAGTAAAATATGTCTCACGAAACATCTAAATTTTCTTTACCTGCATGCCAATTACTGCATAGATGAAGAAAAGCATAGCTATTAGAAGAGCTACATATGGAAGAGCCTAAATTCACAAAGGAAAAAGAAGAGTTACAAGATGCAAAAATTCCACTAATACGTTATGAATAAATTTATTATGATTTCATTAAAATATGTATAACTTACTTGAAATGATTTGATGAAGGTCCATAATAGTGTACGTATACCTTCCCCCCTGCTTAGAAGTTTTACGAGTCTCATTACACGAAAAAGACGGAAAAAATTGATGCTAATGATTCCGGAGTTTGGCTAAAAGAGAAAAAATTAAGAACATTTAACGGTAATAAGCGTTATAGATCAAATTTACATTGTAGCACTGTTATAGTGTGGGAGACAGCATCACATTTTTGCAACCAATTTTAGCGTCGATGATTTGCCCGTCATTTCACATTGCAGTGGGCTATATGATGTTTCTATGCCAACATCTCCCCGCTTGTGCGCAAGCTGACTTGTAGTTTCGTGATCTGCAGCACCTAATTCATCATATTTTCCAAAATCACGCTAAAATTGATTGCAAACGGATTATTAGGTAGTATTTAAAAATGTGTTACTTTTATGTTAGACGGGCGCAAATCACAAAAATAGTAACTTTTGTATTTCTCTTGTGTAAATTAGAAGCAATGCTTTGATGTTGAGATAAAGTATTTTATAGTTTATGACATTATTTCTCAGTATTATTTATTTGTTAGGTTATTTCATTTGTAATGAAATGTGTAAAAGATATGCATTTTAAGTGTATGTATTTTAAATGAAAGGCTTATATTTTGATTGAAATGAATGCATTATTCTTATGAATGATGGCGATGGGAACGGTATTTGGCGATTTTATAATCTGCTGCCCGGCTAATATAAAAGTACCAGAAATGTACTACATAAAAATACATAGGTTTGATTTTAAACTAACATGAAATTCTGATATCAGACAGAAAGTGGTTAATTGCCTCTTGTGCAATATACAGAATGTTTCAAAACTAATACAAAGTTTTTGATGACAAAACAAACAATTTTCGTATGAGAAATTAGAGTCGCAATCCATTTATTCTATTAAAACAATAAAAGTAAAAATACGGACAACAAGCAAAAAACATGGCATTTCACACTTCAATCCGAATTTTCAGTTATAACTTTAAGAATAATAAAGATATTTTACGAAATTCTCATCAGAGATATCTTGTTTTGTGTGAAATCGGAAAGCTATACGAAAAGTACTGAAAGAAGGCAGTAATTCGACGCATGATACCGTATTTAATTTGAACTACATTCAAAATATGCTAGTTAAATCAAATATGCTGTTTAGTTCAATGCTTGGGACACTTCTATTTTGTGTCAAAATTTTATCTGAATCCACGCCTTCTATAAAATGTTCGGAAACACGAATGGAGTTACTTCAGATTGTTTTTTATGTAATTCATATTTTTATGCTTAAAAAATTCTGAATATATTTTTGCTGCATCATTCTATTCATTGATTCATTAGCAACAGATGCATCCAAAGATGAAAATTTATTTTATAACAACCCTGTATATACAAGGTGTTCCTTCTTATCGTTGACCAATAGCTAGTTCCTAAACAAAAATTCATAAAATTCACAGTATCATAAACTCGATAAGTTATAATCGTAGAAGAATAAAACAAAGTTGTAATCGTAGGATAATAAAACATTCTCTGTTTTACTTGTTAGAGGATGGAGCGAGTTTTTCTGAATATAGGAATCTTATACAAATTTAAATTTCGGAACTTAAAGAAAAAATAGAAAATTTTGGCGTAAATGGTTTTTCTTAAAATGAATAACAGCATTTGAAACATTTTTGTAATTTGATCTACACTGAAAAAAAAATGACATATGTTTCTTATTCTACGAAATTATACAATAACCTCTTCCGACTTATCCATGATTCCGAAAAACGTGTTTTATCTTTCAGAAACCAATATATTTGAGATGTAATAGCAAAGTTTATTTTCTTGCCACTGATTTTCGGAAAGATTTCCAAGTCATTTTTACAATAGAATCAGTTTTCTCAAACCGGAATATCGGTATTTAAAGATGCTATCCATTCTCAAGTAAACATTTTCAGCTGTGTAAAGGAATTTATACAAGCAACAATAACAAAATAATATTGAGTTTAATGTTAATATTGTTAATTTATCATGTTTGTCTTCAGCATGGAAATATTTACTTGAGAATGGATAGCACATCCGAAAAATCTATATCTAAAAAAACTGATTAATACGCTAAAAAAAAAAAAAAAAAAAAAAAAAAAAAAACTACTAGGAAACGTTTCCGAAAATTAGTGGCAGGGAAAAGAAAATGTTTTTACAAATGTTTCTTTAAATCTCGAAAATATTCGGTATTTTAGGTTTCTAAAGATGTGGAATCGTTGTTAACTCGGAAGAGGATATATTATATTTTCGTTCGTGGTTATATTATATTTTTCTAGATTTGAAACATTTGTCTTTTTACGGCATATACAACTAAAAGCAACGGTTTTGGAGTTAGCTATTGGCCAACGACAAAAAGACATACATTGCATAATTTATTATAGTATTCTGAGCTCATAAATCTAGGATTACCATTTCAAAAGTAAAAGAAAAAAAGTTTAAAATACTTACATTTACTTCTCCATATATGATATCTATGAAACTACCCAGTACGATGATAAAATCAAAAACGTTCCAGGCATCTCCAAAGTAATTCTGTTGAATAAAAAAACATCACTTATCAATATGTGATGCAACATGAAACATGCATGTGAGCAACTACAACCTGGAATTCGGGATGCACTGAATCGCATTTTTAGCTGAAAATCAAATATTCGACGCACACGTGATCTGAGTAATTGGTCAACTGGATTGGAGGTGCTGATCCAAACGCTGAATATGTTCAACTGGGTTCTCGAAGATGTTAATTTTGAACTAATTCTTACTTTCATATTTTATACTTGGAAATTTTTCAAGAGAAAATTTCTCACGCCTTGCATTCATAATATTCAGATTTTAATTGCTTAATAGGCGTATAGCCAACAGAGTGAAAAAATACCCAAGCCGGGACTCGAATCCGGGTCATCTCTTATATCTCATCAGCGGTCATCTCCGGGTCATCTCTCATAGCTTTCAGATTAGCGAACTGACGTTCTACCAACTGAACCACTTAGAAACGATACTCAGCCTGAAACTTTTTCACCATAACATGTTAGCAAGGCTACAAACGCAGCACAAGATGGAATATTTTTCGTGAGCCACCAACTCTGGGGAAAATACGAAATCAAAGAAAATCCAGGATCGACAATTGAATAAATTCATATTTAATACTTGGAAATTTTTCCAGAGAAAATTTCTCACGCCTTGCATTCATAATATTCAGATTTTAATTTCTTAATAGGCGTATAGCCAACATAGGGAAAAAGTACCCAAGTCGGGACTCGAACCCGTTCAGGGGTTGGAGTTCCGGCTTGGGCACTTTTTCACTATGTTGGCTATACGCCTATTAAGCAATTAAAATCTGAATACTAATTCTTACTGATTAAAAAAAATTATAATCAGGAATTTAATAAACTAAAAAACACATTAATATTACAAAATCAATTGCAGAAGACGTTTCAAGGTCCTCATCAGCCAAAAAATTTCAATCCAAAATCAAAGCTGTTGTTTACATTTATTCACGTTCAAAATCTGCATTTGAAATAATAAATCTGTATGGAGTGTACATATGTAACTGCATATGCTGGTGGAATTGTACATTCTTCATTTAGCGGATATTTCTGCAATATTGTAAACCAATCTCCTAAGAAAATTATACTTTTATAATTATTGCAGTTAGATTGAATTATTTTAATGTTTTTGAAATCTGGGATGTGGTCGGTATCTATTGAATGAGTAACACGTTTAGATTATAAATTTCCGGATTTGTAAGCGGGTTTATACTTTTCTAAGCGGATGCTGCATGATAGTCTAATTTCACAAATGTAAAAAGATGAGTCACAATCTTTACAAGGGATACTGTAAATTATTCCGGTATTCTAGGTGAAAGGGGATTTGAGGCTTGAATTAGCATAACATATTCTTCATAACATTCTGAGGCTTAAACGCTTATCAATATTGATTGATCTGAATTAGATATTTTATTGACAAATTTTTATAATATGTATTGTAGACATAACAGGCACGAGTCTTGTGACTTATGGATACAGATTATGTGGTTTATGGGATACAGATTGCTCTGAAAAATTTCATTTTAGCCATCTTATAGGGTAACGATTGTATTTCAAATCGGTAAAGATTTTTCTTTTTCTAAGTGAAAGATTTCTTGATTGCTACAATATTTTCTTACGCTTTGAGCTAAGATTTTAACAACAGAGATTTTATGGGGGGAAAAGAGCTGTAATATTGTAGCAGTAACGAAGTCTTTCTTTTAGAAAAAGAAAAAAAAAACTTTACCGATTTAAAATACAATGATTATTTTTTTACAATGGCTAAAAAGAATTTTTTCAGAGCAATCTGCGTCATTCTCCATAAACCACAAGAGTCGTTCAAGTTATGTCTTTAATCTATATTATAAAAAAGTTTCAGAAAAATATCTAATTTGTTCAAATTATTTAATATTGGTGCAGCCTTTAAATTTCATAATGTTATGAAGAATATGACTTCCTTTCACAAGAAGACATTCGTTCCACCAGAATATGTGATCCTACTGTGACGGATGCTCACTCCATGGTGATTTAATATTTTAAATGCATAATTTTGAACGTGAATATAAGTAAACAATAGCATTGGTTTTCGATTGACATTTGTACTGATGACCAGCCTGTATAAAGTTTGAAATGTCTACTGTCATTTTATTTTATTTTGTAATATTAATGTGTTTTTCAGTTTAATTTATATATTTTTAAAATTTTATATTCTGATTAAGACGCAATATGTCCAGTTATTTGTAATTCTTACTGTATCAAACTTACCCATTAAAATGAACTAGGAGACTCGCTCCCCTGCTCGCTAACGCTCCGCAACCCCAGTGAATTGCAACGCAAATTATTTGATTTTTCACGTACTATTTAAAAAACGTGCGTATTTTTAAAAAAAAGTACGTGAATAAAAAATAAATGATTGCGTTTTCAATAACTTCATTGACCGTGCATTTATAGAATATTTTTGTTTGTTTTGATAATGGCTCCCGACTGAGCTGAAACACGTGTCAAAACTCTAATAAAACCCATTTTACTTTTTCTAATCTAATCTTACACCTTTTAACAATTAAAAAGTAGTATATGACCGAATGTAAAATTTAGTTTTCAGTGCATTCCTACTTCAAATGAGTATAGTTTGCTTATTTCTAAATATTTTTCAATACTTACTTTAAATTTAAATGCAGCCAGCTTGAAGACAAACTCCATAGCGAAGACTGTAGTGAAAATAATATTTAGCTTGTCTAAAACGTCCGTGTAAACTTCTGGTTGACCATAAAACTACAATGAAACAAAGCAAGTTATACAAATATCCCATAGAAATAAATTATTATCTATTAAGTTACTTAATAATACACATTAAATATATCAAAGGATAAAAAACAGTCTATTCAATGAGTTGCCACAATATTTTAGTTCTTTTCCTGCTGAAGAGTCCTGCATGCGAGTCGGGTCCACTGTAAATGTTTTGGGTTAGGGTCAGTTTCGGGTTGTGTTTAGACTGTTGAGGGTCAAGATCGGATTGATCCTATTTTTCAAAAAAGTACTGAATATTTTTCAGATTAAAAAACAAACAAACTACGTGTGAATATTAATGTATACGTGTTCATTTTCGACAGAAAATATAAAATTTATATTAGTGACATATTAATTGTAGACTACTTTTTATAATTGTATTATAATATGTATTAATTTTCTTTCACTTAGGGTTCGATGTGGGTCGATTTCTGGTTAAAATGTGTCAAGTTTACTTTAAATAGGATTTTTGGGTTCGGGTGGGATATAACCCGCACCGCACAGGACTCTATTCTACTTTTAAGCTAATTTGTGAGGCGAATGATTTTTTCAAGATAATGGATTCAAATATTAGTACATGTATAGTATAAAGTATTTTTAAAATTTACTAATTAATAAATTTTTAATTGCTACAAAAGCTATATTATTTCTGTATGATAATCTATAATTTAGTTCTTAAAAAAAAGTCACTGTAAAGTTGAGCATAAAAGCAAACAAAATGCATTTTTTGTACTCTTATGTACGTTCGTATACATGTAACTATTAAAAGTTATGCCGGTGTAGCATTAAAAAAAAAAACCGGAGAGGTCGAACGTGTTTAAGAAAAGTTAAAACATAGAAAAAATCCTGGAAAGAAAATGATATAATATGAAAATTTTTATTTACAAATAATATTTTAAATAAAAAAAATAAAAAGTTTTACTTTAAACTTTAAACACATTTAAAGATTTCACAATATAAGGGCTAGGATAAAAGGCAACTATAACAAAATGCATGTTTCCAGATATTCAACATTCAAGTTTTCCAAGGAAAATTTACAACCAAAACTATTGTGATTACTTCCTCTAAAACAACTGATTTGTTAAGATTGAACAGTCAGTTATCTTATGTTTTTGTCCGATAGATTTTTTTTTTTCTTTGGACTTATTGAATTCTAATAACAACAACTCTTTGCATTTACCAAAACTTTCTTGAATTATGATGGCACATATTGAGAAATAAACAGACTTTGTACTTTAAAAAGGACATCATGTGTCGGGATACAGTTAAATAATTGTACATCAAAATCAGAAAAAAAAGTCAGTTACCATGTTTTACTGCAAAAACAAAAGCCTCTTCTTACCTTCATGGCAAGAGTTAGAGTATTGATCATGATGAGGACAAATATTGTATATTCAAAGTACTGTGACGTCACAAACCACCATATTTTATATTGAAATCTAGCTTTGGGAATGTATCGGCGAACTGGTTTTGCTTTCAAAGCAAATTCTATGCAATTCCTCTGAAAAAACAAATAAAAAGTATAAATATTACATAACCTGCAAATATTCTTCCATTTTAGTAATTATATACACTGAGAAAAAAAAATACCTCCTTCAACTAGAATGAATAGTTACTTTTTCTAAATCCCTAAACTAGAAATATAGAAGTCCGAGCTATGCGAAAAGGGTAAGTAACTAAACTGAATAGACGAAATGACTGAGAATTTCTAGTCTCTTGTTTTCTAGGTGACGAAACGATATTGAATCGTGTAAATTGCGAGCAATTATCACTTTATTTCTGGAGTGAATTTATAAACTAGCATTATAGTTATTAAAATTAGCGTCTTGTGTTCGCATCTATTAGCAATCATTTTAAAATAAGTTTGACCACGAGAATAGAGTAACACACTCTTGAATTCTAATAAGAGACTCTAGAACTCTCTGGCAAAGCAAAGGGAACTAGAATTTATAGGGATGACATGGAACTATTTATTCTAGAGCCACAGTTTAGATTCTAGTTGAGAAGGTCAGTTTTTTTTTCTCAGTGAAGCATATATATTACAAAACCACAGTTCATTTTGAATTTTTATATTGAAGCAGAAAATTGCCCCTTCCATTGTGATAGCCATTTTTTTAATTCAAAAAACATTTATGGTACCATAAATTTTATTTTATAAAATTATTTAATTTTCTAACTTATTTTTCTATGGTACTTAATTTCATTAAAATTCATAAAGATACAACTAAATGTAAATATATTGCTTGACGGTGCGTAAAAACATACATAAAAATATTTAAAAGCACATTAAAGTCCTTTTAAAAAATAAAAACGCTTTCAACCGAACTTACTCGGTCATCATCAGTGAAAAACTAATAGTTAAGTTGAGTTGTTGTCTCTTCGCATCTTCTAGCTTGCACGGAAAGACGCGAAGAGAACATTTTATTATTAAACAAGGTGAATTTGCACTGAAATTTTAACTTTTTACTTAATTTCATTTTCTAAAGAAAAAAAAAACTCTTGCTTATTAGTGTATTTATTTCATTAAAAAATTAAAAATCCGGAGGGTTGGCAGTAGTATTGCCAGCTGTCCCGATTTTCAGGGCCTCCAAGACCTGTCCCGCGTGACCATTGATGCACGGGACGCCAAAAGTCCCGATTTTTCAAGAGTCACAAATTATTTTAAATTTCTTTTCGTATCATGCTATTCGTTAATCTGCATGAAGTGGAACTTTATACAGTTAAACCTGCGAATACAGACACTGTCTATAACGGAAAATTTTTATAGTCCCTTCCAAAATCTTACAAACCTACCTTCCTAGACTGAAATCTTTCTAAAACGGATTCTTTTACAGTTCCTAGCGATTCTCATTTCGCAAGTTTTACTAGAATTTTTTCAATAAACCCTGTGTAAACGAAACTTGTTTATAACGTAATTCTGTTTTAAAAGTAACAATTTCATTTTCCCAACGACGATACGAATACTATACAATTATACTTGCTAAATTGGAATTTCAGTTTCAATATCTAGCGATTCCGCTTTCACAGGTTTTACTCTATAAGATTGTTGTGTTTACTGAGTACAATAAAACGTACTAAGACGACATCGCAAGGGACAAGATAAAAATTCCTTTTTAAACAAGATTTCCTGATAGTATGTATAATTGTATAGTATTCCTACAACAGAGACAATGAATTTTTTTTTTTCGTTTATAGACAGCATTCCGTTATAGACAGGTTCCGTTTTCATAGCGATTACTGTATTTATATATTTCGATTTAGAATCCAATGTCCATTTTTTTTGTCTTCCTGTCCCGCTTTTTATGATACTGGGGCAAAAAAAATAAATTTTTTTTTTGTCTGTGTGTTTCATGAATAGGCTCACAAACGATTTACATAACAAACACTAAACTTATCAGGAAGTAACAGACAGGGGATGCTTCTAGCTACAATCTACAGTTTGTCACATTCCGATATCTAAAAGAGTTTTTAGAAAATCCGGGAGAATCAATCAACCAATCCATCTGTAATACTCTAAAAGTAGGGAATTGATTGATCCATTTTCAGGAATCTTAAGGAGATTGAAAGGTCTAATTAAGATTTATAAATTATAATAATTACATTTTAGCTTACATTAATTATAATAATTACATTTTTTTAGCTTATGACTTTTGCATTTTAATTAAAAACTGGATTGGTAAGTAGTTTCCGCCCAAAAAACTCGAAGGATATTAAAAAATACGAATGCGGGACGAAAAATACGAATGAACAACGGGTTTCTACGCAGCTACATAAAAAAACTTTCAGTCTACCTGATTTTTATCCAGTTCACAGTTTTTGTATTCCTGTTCACCTTCATTTTGAAATGTGACAATGACGAAACCTACGAAAATGTTGACCATGAAGAAAGCAATGATGATGATGTAGATTATGAAGAAAACAGCAACCATAGGTCTGTAGTTGTATGAAGGCCCCTCATCTTCGGCTCGGGAATCTATAGCTACCCACAGCAATCTGAAAATAAGAACATACTCTTTATACATTTTTTGAGAACATAGATTTTACGAGGGCGAATCAAATATATTAAGCGAGACCTTTTTAATAGATTATTTTGAAATAATTATTTACGAAAACTGTACCAATATTATTTTTCTAGATAACTTTCTTTAGCATCCACATGCTTTTCCCAATTTATTGAGGTTACTTTTTATTCTTGTATAATAAAAAGAAATTAGGACATGTATAAAGCCGATTGAAAAAGACTCCCTCTGGTGGTAATAATCTTTTTCTTTTTAATGTCCCGTTCAGACTAAGTCATTTAAGTTAATTAAGACTCCCCAACTCAGTAAGTAGAAACAATCTATGGCTAGATACAGCCCATTACCATTCACCCCGATTGGCTGTTGAGATTCACTTTAACTTTTTGGCTGTTGAAGACATGTTTAAAAACATGTCTCAAGTTGCATAAAATCTCAACATTTTCATCACTCTTTGCGTAACCTAAAAATGAAAGAAAGAAGCCTGTATGATTATAGAATATAGAGGGACATGTATTCTCTTAAATAGCATTTTAAGTTCAAACAATAGGGGTGATAAAGTATCAGCTACAGGCTTTGGTATAAAAACATTCAAAAAACGAAAATACTATTGATACAGCCTAATAAATGGGCGTATGAAGAATAAAACGATGGCAAGCGAATTTTTAAACCGTTAACAGTTTATCATTATTGTCATGACAAGTATACAAAAAATCTATCGATATTAAAAAAGTCTCTTTCGTATTTGATTCACCATTGTAAATTTATTTTTTCCTTTTATTTATTTTTTATACATTTTCTTAAAAATTAGAATATTAATTATCTACAATAATGGCAAGTTTGTGAGTATAAGCAGTGGATTTTTGTATTAGCTAACAGAACACTACACATATAGTTAGATACTGAAAAAAAAAAGAACTAAATAAATAAAATAAAATAAAAATATGAAGAGAATATCTTAGGAAGACATGGACCTAAATCATTGTTACAATGTTTTTAGACTTATGTATGAATAAATTTAGAGAAATCTGCTGCATAAGGTACAATAAAGCTTTTTCAAGGGCTTTAAAGATAATGTTAATTTTAAAATCATAGATATAGAAAATATTAAGGGGATGGTGAACTTTGGAATTCGTAAAAATCCATCAAGCAATCGAATTTTCGTTTTTGCCATATTAATATTCCATTAAAAAAATATGCCATAATTTCCGAACAAGATGCAAAAGTATTCTGAACAATATGTAAAAAACTGCACGAGTTCAGGTTAACATTTTCAAAAGTTACAAGTGGTTTAAAAAGGGAAAGATAAGCGGTAAAAATCTACTTTTAATGCCGGTTTCTGAAAATGTACTATTTATTTATTTATTTATTTAAGCTATATGGGTCTTAATTTTAGCTTAAATTGTATAAAATCTATAGTACAAATTCTAATTACGCATTTATAAGAAATCTGTGGTTACACTTTAAATTTCATCTAAATAAATATTTTTAAAAATATGTTTTATCATTCAAAAGTCTAGACATTTTCATAAAAATTAGAGAATTTTCACAATTAAACTTTTTAACCCATCTACAAGTTTAGACACAGATTTGCCCAAAGTTTATTTAAAAATAACAGTAATGCAAAGACTTTACCCACGAGTGGCAACAGCCACGCTCTGCGGCTTTATGCCCTCCGAAACAGACTGTTTATTGGACGAAGGGTAAGCTGTGTTAAAATGTTCTTCACGCCTATTTGTGTTTTTCTTCTATATACCCGCAGATGACATGACATGGTTAAAGTCCATAAGAATGCAAGGATAACTTATTTTTATTATTTTTTTTAATTAAAAAAATATCTAAATCAAAATATAAAATATATAATATATTTTTAGATATTTAAAGCATTTATGCCGTGTGCTCACTGTACATCCGTATATAATTTTATATCTCTACGACTCTAATTTTTTTAAAAAAAAAGAAACTTTGCAAAGTTTACCATCTCCTTAAATTAATGAATTTTAAAGAATAAACTACAGAAAAAACAATAAATGTATCAACTTACTGAGGCCAACCTTCAAATGTAGAGACTGTAAACAAAGTTAGCATAGCTTTGGCAACGTCATCAAAATTAAATTTGTAGCGTTCCCATTTCCTGTCTTCGGCGACAGGCTTAGTGATATCACCACCTTGATATATAATGTATTGTCCCCTATGGAAAAATCGAAATATTATGTAACAGTAATGGCGAATAAATAATTTTGAAAGCAATCTGATGTTTAGAGGTATCTATTAATTATGTCACATTCCAAGAGGGGGAGGAGGGCCCATAAAGTGTCATACGGTGTAACAGGAAGGAGGGTTAACACGCTGTGACATCACATTTAAAATAGGCAAGGCAGACAAAAAAAGAGAGGGTACCGTGGGTTCATCTGCAACCTACGATATACACGGCCGGTTCATGACTTTTAAAACGTCACACGTAATGGATCATGTTTACACGCCGATTGGCACAAAGAGATGGGCGTGACGCTTTGTGCCAATCGCCGTGCGAAGTCTTAAACGTCATGAACCGGCCGTGTATAACGTAGGTCGCGGTTAATCTCCCTTCGAATTGCTGAAGTCATCCGATTTTCGTTTCTTCCACCTGCATTCGTGCTTTTGCAGCACCTGCGCAACGAAAAAAGCATCACGTGACTCAGGAGGTCCGAAGGGAGACGAACAGGAAACGTAGTGGGGCCTCGTTTTTCGTCAGCCTCCTAAAATGTGCGACGCAGCCGAAAAGCGCAGTCGGCTCGACCTTTGTCCACGCGTTCGTCTTCTTTCAGACCCCTTGAGTCACGTGATACCCTTTTCGTGCCGCAAGCGTGGTAGATGCAAGAATGCAAGTGCACGAAAAGAGTGTCACGTGACTGAAGGTGGGATAGCCTGTATTTTTCGTCTGCCTCGTAAATTATGAAAACAATTAGGCAGGGTTTGCTTACAAGCAGCATAAAAAAATTTTATAAAAAGTATGTGTTTTACTTAGGTAGTATTAGGTATATCTTTAGTTTGTTTTCTCAATAGTTTGAAGTAAAAGTACGCAAGAATTTGACAATTTTATGGCAATTATTTCAGTTGATAATAAATAATACATTTCAATAGATATTTTCAGTAGATAATAAATAGCCTACTTAAAAAATAACAATATTTTCAATGTTGTTTTAACCAAAATTAGCTCTAAACCAACAGATGCAAAAACTGGGACGTCACAATAGGGGAGGAGGATCACGTGAGGGTAATAATCTGCGGTATAGAAAAAGAGAAGGGTAATTAAAAAATATCAAGTGTAAACTCCCTTATGCGTTTTAGTTATAGAACAAAGACGAAAATGTTTTGGCTGATTTTTTCTGGTAAATCAGATTTCAAAGGAGGATATATTTAATTAATTTTTATATTTCATATTCACTGCAATTTTCGACTTAAAACTTAAACGCTATATTTTTAAATATTTACTAATGAGATGAACATGAAATAAACTGCTAAAAAATTTTCCGTGAAAAAACGAAGTATCTTAACTTTTATATAACAGAACTAAAACGGATATTCCGTTACACAGAGAGACTATTCTGCAAATTTAACGTAGACTCTGTAAATTTACGTCTATGCAAACGTACTTAACACACTGTAAATTTTACGTTAGTAAAACAACACAGATGGTATTGGTGTTGTTGTTCATAATATAAGTAAACTATAATACATTGTATACAAGTGTTTCGTACCGGCTCATTATCATAGAAGCGAACAATTTTTCAAAAAAATATGCCAGAAAGTTATTGTTATAAAAACTAGCAGTAAATCGAAATACTAGAGCTGTAAATTAGAATTGTTTTTTACCTTCTGTTGTACAGAATTTTCATTACAAGAACTACTTTCTTTCACCAATTCATAAAAAAAAAAAAAAAATTTACTAATGGTGAGAATATTGATCGAATGCTTGTAACAATGTAAATTTACTGAGAATCTTCGTTTCTTTTCTCTGTTTTACAGGAACTTTTAACAGTATACGTGATGAGTTATCAAGCACACTGCCAATAAAATAGTAATAATGGTCAAACATTGCAATTATTTGCAATAAAAATGCCTCTTTTATAGAAATGTTACTTCTTATACTGGGAATATTTCCAATGAAATGAAAATATTTCAGAAATATTCGCTTTACATTGGGAAAACTGACGAGGAAATTTAAATTATTACCAATATTGGCCAATATATAGTCAATATAAATAATATTCTTCGAAAATTTCTGGTTTGAATTTCAATGTTTTCTAAACGATATTTATGCATAAAATAGGTAAAGTCGATATATAATTAGGGTGGGTGCACCAGTAATTGAAGAGGTACCAGTAATTAATCAGTAAAATATAAAAACTGCAGAAACCGGAATTAATGGGTATACATTCTAATTTTGGCTGTTAAGAGAACATATCTGACATCCAAAAAAATGTTTTTTTTACAAGTTATAATTGTAGTTAAAGATGTGCTTGAAGATTAGCGTGAGAAAATTTTAAATATTTTAACGTCTCTATTTTTATTAGTTTTTGAATCATTGTGTTTTAAAATGTTTCCTGAGTTTTGTATACCTCAGTATATGTGTCTTTTAGCAGCAGTTTTAGATACGAACATTCATATTTTGATTTTTACACCGAAAAAGAAGTGTTCAATAACTGGTGCCATCTTATTTTCTAACTAATACTGTAAATAATTTAAATTGTAAAAAATAAAATGAGAAAATGTTTCCCGAATATGTGTAGAAAACTAATCCATTCATTTCAATCACTTAATATTTTCCACTCAAAGTAAAATAAATAAAGAAAGAAAATGATGAAGCACGCAGATAAAAACCCAACGATAATTTTTCTCTCATCTCTTAAAACAAGTGACCTAATTTATGACTCTTAAGTTTCAAGTTTATCAAGCAATAGAGATTTAT
The DNA here is from genome assembly GCA_963931845.1 of Maratus michaelseni. Lineage (NCBI taxonomy): Eukaryota > Metazoa > Arthropoda > Arachnida > Araneae > Salticidae > Maratus > Maratus michaelseni. The sequence goes on along the minus strand of OZ007590.1, from coordinate 380,882,227 downwards.
TACCTCGTTATAATCGTTCTCTTCTAATAATGTGAAATATGTTTATAATTTGTTATTTGTGATTATGCCATTATAAACTTATTACAGAACTAAAACATTTAAAAGGACAATTATTCAACGTCAATTTGTTTCAAAGAAATGATGCAACTTTACTCATAACTTTCCAAACTTTCCAAAAATGAGTCAGTGTATTACTATCCTTCATTCTGTAAAGTCACAGGAAAAAATGTTTCCTGATGCTATAATTAATATAATTCTAAATGTAAACCTTTTAAAATTTTAAGTAATGTAAAATATAATTTTTAAAATCAATCCAAACGTGAACTTATTTATTCAATGTGAATTGTGCATTAATATAATTTTTTTTTACAAGTCTTATTTCAGCGGTGGTGCAAAACAGGATTATTTCAAGAAGTGTTTATAATAAATTCTCAAATAGTTGAAATATATAAATCAGTGGATACTACTAAAATTGGATAAACCTTAGAAAAGGTAAGCAATTCCTTTTCTTTCTGCATGTTGAAGACCAGAGTTAATTTTAATTTGAAGAATTTAATATTCTGATGTTACGCGCTTACCTCGTTGGCCTCGCCCCTTCAACAGTGATCATGAGCCTGATGAATATATGAACTCAGAATTTATTCTTAAGGATTAATAATTGACTCTAATTGATAAAAATAATACTCAGCTCTTATGCTAGATTAAAAATTCAAGAAAACATAATTGAATTTAATAAACTATTTAAACTAATGAAACTTTAAAAACTGTATAAACAAGTTCTCCGAGATGGCGACAATAAAGGAAATGCAATTAGTAGATAAATTAAACAATAATAATTATTCTATATGGAAGTTTAAAATTAATATGTTGTTAATTAAGGAAGATTTGTACGAACTCGTAACTCAGGAACCCCCTACACCAATTAACGAAGATTGGAGAAAAAAGGATGCAAAAGCTCGCGCTTTAATAAACCTGAGTATAGACGATACGCAAATAGTTCATGTAAAACATTTAGAAACAGCAAAACAGACATGGGATAGTTTAAAAAATATTCATGAGAGAGCCAATTTGTCCAGTAAATTGTATTTGTTACGAAAATTGTATAGTGCAAAACTTCCCGAAAATGGGAACATGCACAAACACATTACTAATATACTGGAAATAAAAGATAAGCTCTCCGCAATAGGAGAGAACATAACCGACTCGCATTTATCTGCACTTCTATTGTGCTCGTTACCTGCGAGTTATAATACTCTAATAACAGCTCTCGAAGCCCGAAATGAAATTGAATTAACTCCCGAATTCATCAAGAGCAAACTTACTGATGAATTTAATAAACGGGTAGAAAATAGTGAGCAAGTTGAAAACTCACAAAAGGTGTTTAAAACACAAAAGAAATACACTCAAGATTATAAAGGGCAAAACAAATATTGTACCTACTGTAAACAATCAAATCACACTTACAAACAATGCTGGCATCTCAAGAACAGAAACACACAGACCACTACACCTAAAACACAATACAAATACAAAAAGTACACATCGTTGTGTTTTGAAAATACAAAAGGTGATAGTAAAAATAAAATGAATGAATCAAAAACAGATGAACAGGTACAAATAAATAAAAGTGAACATAAAGATGCAGCATTCATAATTGTCAATCCCGCTAATAAAACCTGGTTAATTGACTCAGGAGCGTCTTCGCATATAGCGAACGATAGGGATATATTTACAAAATTCAACGATACTGAAAAAACTACAGTAACAATTGCTAATGGGAATACATTAAATTCTTACGGAACCGGCGAAACACAAATAATGACAAAAACATCTGATGGATGTATAAATAGAATTACACTTAAAAATGTGTTATTTGTTCCACAATTGGAATCAAATTTAATTTCCGTAAGTAAAGCCACAGAACATGGCTACAAAGTATTTTTCGAAAATGAAAAATGCATACTATCGTGCAATGGAAAAATATACTTAGAAGCATTAAAGAAACATAACTTATATCAAGTTGAAACACTAGAAGAAAGTTCTCAAAATAAAATAAACATTGCACATGATTGCAGAAATAAAGATTGCCTCGAAATTTGGCATAAACGCCTTGGCCACAGAAATAATGAAAGTATAAAAGAATTAGTCAAAAATGACTTGGCCAGTGGGATAAAAATAAATAACTGTAATCATAAAACAAACTGTGAAACCTGTATAAAAACAAAGTCAACAAATGCACCGTACTCTAAATCTATCGAAAATAAAACAACAAAAGTATTAGATTTAGTACATACTGATTTATGTGGGCCCTTTAAAACACCCACAATAGGAGGAAAAAATTACTTCCTTACATTCATAGATGACAATTCTAGATTCACAGTTATTTACTTATTAAAAAGTAAAGATGAAGTTTATGAAAAAATAAAGGACTATGTACAAATGGTCAAAACCAGACAAGGAAAATATCCGACGGCGATTAGATCGGATAACGGTGGGGAATACATAGGAAATAAAACAGAAGCCTTTCTAAGGGAACATGGTATAAAACATGAATACACAGTTCCATTTTGTCCCAGCCAGAATGGCATTGCTGAGAGAAAAAACAGAAGTTTAATTGAAATGACACGAAGCCTATTATCCCAAGCAAATTTACCTCATAGGTTCTGGGGTGAAGCGATAAATACTGCTAATCACCTCCAAAATAGGCTCCCCACTAAATTGACAAATAAAACGCCATATGAAATTTGGTTCAAAAGAAAACCAAATCTCTATTATTTACGTGTATTTGGCTGTAAAGTATACACTTACATAAACAAACACAAAAGATCTAAACTAGATGACACAGCAGAAGAGGGTATCTTCATGGGCTATGATAATAATACAAAGGGATACCGCGTTTTCACTAAAAATGGTGAAATAATAATTTCCAGATCTGTAAAATTTCTGGAAGAAAAACTGAACAATTTAAACGAGAAAATTAATGATCACGAACAATTAATTGAAGATAAAAAATACATTGAAATAGAAATAGGTGACACACCCTGTACACCTGACGCGCCCAAACAATCAGAAACACATCAACCTCGTAGATCTGAAAGACAAAACAGAGGAGTACCACCTCAAAGATATACTTCCGACAATTTTATTGCTTTAGCAAATGATTGCGATACAACAGAACCTGAAAACTGGAAACAGCTTATCAAAATAAACAATCCACTAGAAAAGAAAAACTGGCTTAAAGCCACTGAAAACGAAATACAATCGTTAATGAAAAATAATACATGGGATCTAGTCGATCCTCCTCTTAATAAAAGAATCATAGGAAGTAGATGGATTTTCAAACGAAAAATTGATAGTTCAGGAAATACACAAAAATATAAAGCACGTTTTGTTGCCAAAGGTTTCAGTCAAAAATATGGGGAAGATTATCAAGAAACATTTTCACCAGTAGCACAACATTGTACCATCAAAACACTTCTTTTAGCAGCAGCTTATAATAATTTGAATGTGCGACATGTAGATATTGACACCGCTTTTCTTCATGGGAACTTAAATGAAGAAATATATATAAATCAACCTGAAGGCTATGTAAACGAACAATTTCCTGAAAAAGTTTGCAAGCTCAAAAAGGCAATCTATGGCCTCAAACAGGCCGCCAGAGCTTGGCATATTAAAATCGCTGAAACACTAGACAACTTGAACTTTATCCAAAGTACAGCAGACACATGTCTTTTCACTAGAAAAGAAAAAGATCATACATCATACATAATAATATATGTTGATGATATACTCATCGCCAGCAAAGATGAAATAATAGAAGAAATCGTAAATTCTCTAAAACAAGAATACGAATTAAAGGATCTAGGCAATATTAGTAACTATTTAGGTACTCAAATTCAGAAATTACCTAACGGTTATTCTCTTGATCAAAAAATTAAGATTGAAAATTTAGCGAAAAAGTTCAATCTTGAAAACTCCAAACCGTGCAAAACTCCAATGGAACCAGGATATAACAAATTAAATGATGATGATAATTTAATGCCAAATAATATTAAATATCGCCAGGCACTTGGTTCATTGCTTTATATAACAACCATAACGAGACCTGACATTTCAGCAGCAGTAAACATTTTAAGCAGACGAAATGAGAATCCTCGCGAAAAAGACTGGCAAGCCGTAAAAAGAATAATAAGATATCTATATCATACTAAAGAACTAAAATTAATAATTAACACTAATGAAGAACCAATATTAAAGGTATTCGCTGATGCCGATTGGGCAGGTGATACCAAAACCCGCAGATCAACATCGGGAATGTTATATATGTTGGGCAACAACCCAATTCAGTGGACGACGAAAAGGCAAAGTTGCATTGCCTTATCTTCAGCAGAGGCTGAATATGTGTCCGCAGCACATGCTAGCCAAGAAATAATTTGGTTATTGAAGTTACTTGACGATCTAGGCTTTCCACAGCAAAAACCAATCACTTTATATGAAGACAATCAGAGTACCATAAAAATGGTTGAATCAGAAAAATTCACGAAAAGATCAAAGCACATCGACGTCAAATTTAATGCCATTAAACAATATAGCGAAGAAGGCATAATTGAGTTAAGATATCTTCCAACAGAAAAAATGATAGCTGATGCACTTACCAAACCTTTACCCAAGCCTCGATTCATCGAACACAGAAATTCAATGAAAATATTAGTTAATCCCCATGAACGGATTAAGGGGGAAATTGTAGAAAACTAATCCATTCATTTCAATCACTTAATATTTTCCACTCAAAGTAAAATAAATAAATAAAGAAAATGATGAAGCACGCAGATAAAAACCCAACGATAATTTTTCTCTCATCTCTTAAAACAAGTGACCTAATTTATGACTCTTAAGTTTCAAGTTTATCAAGCAATAGAGATTTATTACCTCGTTATAATCGTTCTCTTCTAATAATGTGAAATATGTTTATAATTTGTTATTTGTGATTATGCCATTATAAACTTATTACAGAACTAAAACATTTAAAAGGACAATTATTCAACGTCAATTTGTTTCAAAAGAAATGATGCAACTTTACTCATAACTTTCCAAACTTTCCAAAAATGAGTCAGTGTATTACTATCCTTCATTCTGTAAAGTCACAGGAAAAAATGTTTCCTGATGCTATAATTAATATAATTCTAAATGTAAACCTTTTAAAATTTTAAGTAATGTAAAATATAATTTTTAAAATCAATCCAAACGTGAACTTATTTATTCAATGTGAATTGTGCATTAATATAATTTTTTTTTACAAGTCTTATTTCAGCGGTGGTGCAAAACAGGATTATTTCAAGAAGTGTTTATAATAAATTCTCAAATAGTTGAAATATATAAATCAGTGGATACTACTAAAATTGGATAAACCTTAGAAAAGGTAAGCAATTCCTTTTCTTTCTGCATGTTGAAGACCAGAGTTAATTTTAATTTGAAGAATTTAATATTCTGATGTTACGCGCTTACCTCGTTGGCCTCGCCCCTTCAACAATATGAACCCTCATACTTTAATGAGTATATAGGGAAGACTGCAGAAAAATATGACAATTTTATCGGAAAGGAAAAATAACGAAAAAATTTCCACTGAAAGGTCAATTACTGGCACGTTCACCATATATATAAATTTTTAATTTTTAGATTTTGCTTTCAGATTTTCCTTTATGAGGTAAGTCACTTTCTATTTTGGATTTGTTTCCAAAAGTAAAAGTATCCTCATAAAACAACAACAACAACAAAACTTAAAACCAAAATTTAGAAAGTAAAGTACAATGTTTAGAGATCGACCTAAGCTATCATAAAAAAAAAAAATCGTTTAAAAACATTGAAATGTTAACAACGCTACCATTGGTTGCGAGCGTCTTGATTAGCGTAGACATTTAAACAGTAATTGAATAGGTCATTTCAAAAACCACATAAGTCAAGTTTTTTTTTGTCGCAAATGCTTCCTTAAAAGGTAGAGCCATGGATCTGGGTGATAATCAGATAAGTCAGTGTATTCCTTCCTCTTCAAACAATACCTTCTAATTTTCGTTCATTACTTAAACGACAAAGTCAGCGGCTTAAGTGGTTTTTGCATGCAATACCATATTACCATGTTACTGTATATTGTATAAGTGCTATCTTAACTAATTTTGATTAAAAATATGTTTAATAGGACTGTTTTGTTCAAATTAAATACCACTTAACCTTGTTTCTTGCTAAAACAACATAATTCAGGAACAATTTTTCTGTTATTCTTCTTTTTATTATTATAAATTGTAAAAAATTATTCGATATTTACAAATTTTGAAGTTCAAACTCTATAACCAGCCCAAAAAAACCCCCAAAAAATTCTTTTACTTGTGAATAATACAGTTTTTTAAATTTCTGAAAAGTTCTGATTCTGTGACTTATATGTGGTTTTTAAAATGACCGATTCAATTCAACATAGCAGTACACAATTATATCAAAAATTGTAACACCCTGAAATATTACACTTGTTTTAATTGCTAAAAGATGTAAAATAAAAACTTTATGAACATTAAAAATTGTTTTATTAAAATATTTTAGCAATTAAAACAAGTATAGCAGTACACACTGAAACAATATTTCAACACAATAAAAATTATTAAAGAACATCATAAATAATGTAAACGCACACATTTTAAAGAATATAAGATGTACAGCCGTGAAAAAAATGGATCCCCCCCCCTCCTCCTCACATACACACACTAAATCTGTGGAAAATCATCGTATAAAAATGTGATGGGTACATATCGATTAGTACTAACGACTACTAATTAATGCCATAAAATTTTGTTCTAGTGGGCATCTACATGTAGAAATTATAAAAAACATAAAATTTTTAATGGGGAGCAGCTAATTTTGACATCATATTTGAAAATTTGAAATCTTTTATATTTCAATGCCGGATACCAAACGAGAAGTTATTCGATTAAGTAGCTTAGGAATTATGCAGATTTAAAGGTTGATACTCTTAAATTAATTTTTAATCGTCGCAAAACAGATTGCAAGACGGGTAGTTTTTAAAACATAACTCAAAAACTACTTAGCTGAATGAACTATAATTTTGGATTCGTTTATTTGAATATTCTTGAAATCCATTTCTGTTAAAAAAATTCGGTACTTCTCCATTATCCCGTAGACCACTTTTCGTAACACAAAACTATCACCAAACTGTAACGCCAAATAAATAAATGGAAGAATGTTGCCACTGAAATTTTAAATGAATAACTAAATAAACAAGAAATTCGGAAAAGCCCTACTCACCAAAGTATCAAATATGAGTAACTTTAAGCAATAAAATTTACAACATATTAATGGAAACAGAAAACAGTAATCTTAGATATTTATTTATTTACATTATTTTTCTTAATTATCCCTCTCGGCTGGTGAATAAGTGACATCAGTTGAAACTGATCTATTACGTAAATATGCATCACAACAATTTTTCAAAGTTTTTTCTCTTTCAATATCATGGCATCGCCGTTTAAAGATGCAATTGTTAATTTAATTAACGAAATAACTAATAAATCAGTAAAACAATGATAAATAAAGGTAAATGTTGAATTAAAAATCACTTGATGACATAACAAACAAGTATTACGCTTCTGCGGTCAAGTGAATAAGAAACAAAGATGATGCATTTTTTGGCGTTAAATCATATAGTTTGGCGATAGTTTTTCGTTATGAAAAGTAGCCGACGGGATAATGGAGAGGTACCAAAAATTCCTATGTTACAATTAGTATTTTTTTTCGAATATGTATCCAAATTATGTATTATTTGAAATTGTTATTCGAAAAAATATAAACATAAATGGATTTTTAGAAGTTTTAAATATGCGAATCCAAAATTACAGCTCATTCCGCTAAGTAGTTTTCGAGTTATGCTTAAAAAAGTACTCGCATCGCAATCCGTTTTGCAACGACTAAAAATGAATTTAACGTTAAGAGTTACAAAATTGAAACCGTCATAATTCTGAAACTATTTGACAGAAATTACTTCCCGTTTGGCATCTGAAGGTAAAATTTAACAAAGAATCTAAATATGATAAAAGCATAAAGAAACTTTTTAACAACACCATAAAAATAAGGAATGCGCTAGGCCTTTCGAAAGAACTTTGTCTTTCTTCGTCAGGCGCAAAGAAGACGTGCAACCACTTTGAAGGCAGGATCAAGACTGAAAGAGGGACGGAAAGAGGGACAAGTTAAGGGAATAGCCAATAGGAAAGCAAAAGGCATCAGCCAATCACAGAAGAGAATTACCTAGAATACAGAACATAAGGGAAAATATGAAGAAATTGAATAAAAAATAAAATGCATAAAAAATGAAAGTAAAATGGGGATTAAATATACAAAATATAAACAAACATAAAAGTTAATACCAAAATGAAAAAATATATATAATTATTATTATTATTAGTAGTAGTAGTAGTATATGGTTGAGCTGAATAAGTTTTTCCAAGCTGCAGAGAGCATTGTGGAATCAGTTTTTTCAGTAATTATTAATATTTTCATTTTGGTATTAACTTTTATGCTTATTTATATTTTGTATATTTAATCCCCATTTTACTTTCATTTTTTATGCATTTTATTTTTATTTTTGCAATTTTCTTCATATTTCCCCTTATATTCTTTATTCTATAGGTAATTCTCTTATTGGCTGATATCTTCTGCTTTCCCATTGGCTGTTTCCTTAACTTGTCTCTCTTTCCCTCCTTCCCATTTCCTTTCAGTCTTGCTCCTGCCTTCAAAGTGGTTGCACGTCTTCTTTGCGCCTGATGAAAAAATACAAAGTTCTTTCGAAAGAACTAGCGCATTCCTTATTTTTATGGTTATTAAGACGTTTTTTATGTTTTTATAGTATCACACCAGTTTATTCAAAACTTTAAATATGATGTCGAAATTAGGTGTTAGTATTGGAAATTTTAAATTTTGTTACAATTTCTATATGATGATATGTAGATAACACCCTCAGCAAAATTTAAATATAACATTAATTAGTAATCACTTGATGACATAACAAACCTTTGTTACGCTTCTGACGTCAAGTGAATGTGAAACCAAGATCATGCAATTTTGGCGTTAAATCCTGTAGTTTGGCGATAGTTTTTCGTTATGAAAAGATCGATTGGCACCAGTTACATTTTTATACGGTAATTTTAGGCAGAGTTAGTTGGGGGGAGGGGTCTTCCTTTTTTTAAATGACTTTACAAATATAGCAATAGTGTGCAATAATTTTAACAACTGATAGTATATTTGTTATAACATAATTAAGAGTAGCCACTATTAGTATGGGCATTTATTTATTTTTTTCTTTCTTACTGACATTGCTGCTGCTAATCTTATACTTACTGACAGTCTTTTTCGAATAACTTTGATCCATCAGTACACCTAAAAAATTTCCCCTATAATAAAATAAAGAAAACTTTTTCAAAAATGTATTTAATAATTGTATTTAATAAGTAAAAAACAACTGTTTAATATATTACCAATTTTTACAAGCAGACATTATATAGACAGTCATTAAAACCATGAGTCATTAAAAATGGCCATCAGTTTTCATAAAAACCATCATTACACAAGTATTTCATAAATAAAAAGAGCTATATATATATATATATATTATCAATTTTTACAAGCAGACATTATATAAAGTCACTAAAACCGTGAGTCATTAAAAATGGCCATCAGTTTTCATAAAAACCGTCACTACATAAAGATGTAGTGTTTTGTAGTGATGGTTTTTAAGAAAACTGATGGCCATTTTTTAATGACTGTCTGTATAATGTCTGCTTGTAAAAATTGGCAATATATATAGCTGTTTTTTATTTATGAAATACAGACATTAACTCATTTTAAGATGTAAATATATCTTTATATTATTTAATAAGTATTAAAATACGTGTAGTAATAATAATAATAATAATAATGCAGTAAAACATCTCAATAGCAGACACCTTGGAACCGCAAAATTTGACCGTTATTCAGATGTAAAAATATACAAATATGTATGTGTTGTGGATTGAAAAGGATTTTCGTTAAAAAGGGCTTTCGCTTAATAGAGGTGTCGGCTAGAGAGATTTTACTGTAGTAGTTAAATTAAAACCAAAGTAAGCAATTGAAAAAGGAAAATAGACTGAAAGACAAGATTATTAAAATTATTAAAATTAAGAATAACATTTAGTTGGTGTTAGTATATTATAAGGTTAATAAAATAAAATTTTGTTGTAAAACAGGTTTTTTTTTTTTTTTTTGAAAGATTTGAAAAAATGTCTTACATTAAAACACAAGTTTAGTATTTACATTTACAACCAGGGCTTAACAAATGCGGCCGCCAGCTCGCCACTGGCAACCAAATTTTTCTATCTGGCCCCCAAGTTATTTAATCTGATATTATTATTATTATTATTATTATTATTATTATTATTATATTTTTTGTACAAAAATTGACCGAAGAAATAAGCACAAACGGCATTTTTAATTTGGTAAAAATAAGTTTACCAAATACAAATTTTAATTAAAAAAATATATTTCTCTGACTTCGACACGAAAATAGGCAAAAATTATTTTCTTGCTTCAATATCTCATCGATGACCCCCTCCTCATCAGATATAGATTTTGCTGCACTCAATTATCCAGACGTTTGAAGCCTTTAGCAATCAGCATTTCCCGAACATGCCGGTTAATGCAGCCTTTACATATATATTTTTTCATAGATAAATAATTTTGATAAATTTTATTAGAAAACTTTGTTTACAGTATCTTTCTAAACGATGTAACTATTTTAAACTATTTAACCAACCTTGCAATATGCTTATTATTTTTTCTCAATAAATTGATAAAAAACATTTGTTCTTTTGAAAATTAGTGACTTGGGAGTGGGAGGGTAATATTTTCTACTGGCGACTAGTATTTTTTACTGGCTACCAGATTTTATCAAATTTGTAAAGCCCTGTTTACAACTAAAAAGTTATTTTACGAAAGTGAAAAGAACATTATGCTAAATATGCAACCAACAATGAAATAAGTATAAAATAAATTTATAAAAGATAGTTATTTGTGATAAAATTACTAGAAAATCATAAGAGCAAGAAAAATTAAATGTACAAATAAAAGAAAACTCTTTGCTACTTGAGTGAAAAGATATTGAGCAGTTTAATAATTATGTACAGCAAATTGGAACAAAAAAAACTACAAGAACGAAAAATCATGCGTAAAGCATAGATTACGTAACACTTTCCAACACTTGCAAAATAGTTTTACAAATCTTTACCGTTTAATAAGGGCAAAGATGACAGCTAAGTAAACAATTTGGAAAACGCATAACATATTTAAAAACCCAATTTCAGGAAATTTCCAACAATATTCTAAAAAATATTCGAATTCTTTTCTGCAGAACTGTATATAATTGATATATTTGTATATACAAATAATCTAAATATTAGATCAGTTAGGAAACGCGTAGAACAATTTAAAATTCTCCTTCTGGAATTTCCGTCAATAAACGGAAATGTATTCGAGAACTTTTGTGCTGCCCTGTATAGGATCTATAGAATTTATACACACCAAGTAATAGCCAAAAAATTAGTATATTTAAAAACGCGTTCAGCAACTGAAAATGCACTTCCAGCAATTATTGTTTACAGACAGTACTGAATTAATTGTATGTCCCTGTAAATTAATGATGAATGCTATACACACAATATTGTATAGTAAGCCTCTTGTAATGCATCTTAGTGACATACATCAATTTCAAAATGCTTGAAATAATGAAACATTAATAAAATAAACCGAAAAGGGATTTTCCCCCATAGACCGTATAATGTAACGGAATTCTTTTGACTGTCCCTGTAAAGAAATTATAAGTGTTATGCACACCATATACTATAATAATCCTCTTGTAGTGCACTTCAGTGATAGATATCAATTTCAATATGTTTGAAATTCTGTAACAACATAAAAATAAACAGCAAATGATTTTTCCCCGTAGACTGTAATGTAAGGGAATTCTTTCGAGTGTCCCTGTAAAAAAACTAAGTGATACTCACAGCATACACCGAACATGCCATATTTAACCTCAATAATATATGATGACCCCAGAAGCCAATGGGTATAAGTGACAAAATTGAAAAAAATGAGCTAAGGCAATCTGGCAATAAGTCTGTTTGTATGTAATGAAATACAGTAATACCTCGGTTTTCGTTGACTTCGGTTACCGTCGGTTTCGGTTTTCGTCGATTTTTTCCGTGAAAAATTTGTTTGGGTTTTCGTCGCTTGCCTCGGATTTAGTTTATTTCCAGTGTGTTTTTCTGCTTTTTTTATTGATTGAAAGTGCTCCATCATGGAACAAAAGAAAGTTTCTTGTAAGCATAACTTATTTAATAATAATGTCTTGTCCCATTTTAACCAAATCGTAATGCGGCGGCATAAACAGACCACTGTGGACAGCTTTTTTGAGCGACTTGGGTCCTCCGACTCTGAAGCTATAGTCCTAATGCCAAAAGACCAAAAAGGGAAGTGACCCCAGATACAGTGCTTTGATACCAAACGCTAAGAACACTATATTAATTTCTTATTGTTTTTAGTATTAAACGCTATACTTATTCTATATAAAATGTGTTTTTGATACGTATTTTGGAGTTTTTAGAACGAATTAATTATATTTACATAGACTCATATGGACATAATTGACTCTGTTTCCGTCGGTTTCGGATTTCGTCTATTGTTTTCGGACGGATTATCAACGAAAACCGAGGTATCAATGTATAAGTGATTAATTATGTGCTGCGTTTTGGTGGTCAACTAGTTAAGCATTCGAAACTTGTACCCCTTGTTATCAATATTGATAAATTATAAATTAAAAAAAAAGGTACTCCATCTTCTTTACACAGTTATTGAACTAAAAGAGTTCAAAAACCACTATGAAATAAGCAAGAGTTTCATATTTATTTCAGTCATTTACTATTGACTCAATACTTTGAACTCTATTTACTCCAAATCGAAATTTTGTCACTTGTATCCCTTTGGCTTCTGAGGTCCTCATATATCAATTGTATTACAATCCAGATATATTTACTCGAGTTAGCAGACGGACAGACAGACAGACAAATCGAATTCATGAACATTTTTCAACTAAATTGGAAAGTGTTAAAAAGGGTGATGGTATGGTAAGAAGATAAGTCATAAGAAGATGAAAAATATTTAATCTGTAGTTTGCTCACCTTAAATAATTGAACTCCTATGACTCCAAACATGAAATTGAGTAAAAATGTAACTAACATAATATTTCCTATGGTTTTGACCGCAACAATGACGCACTGGACAACGTGCTACAAAAGAAAGAAAAAAAAATACATGAATAATTTAGAAGTCAATAAAAAGTTAAAATTTCAGTGCAAATTCACCTTGTTTAATAATTAAAATTCATAAAGATACAACTAAATGTAAATATATTGCTTGAAGTTGCGTAAAAAATACATACATAAAACATTTAAAAGCACATTAAAGTCCTTTTAAAAATTCAAAACGAATTTTGAAGCGATATTTACCGCCATCTTTGTTATTGAATCAACTTCGAACTTTGAGAAAATTAAATATAAAAAGCTTGAAAATTCCAGTTTTATGGCTAGTTTAGACGTGGTATCTTTATACCCGTCTATCGATATAAAAGAAGTTACTAACACCATAGAGAGTCTGATTGATTCTAATCCTACGTTTACAGAAAATATTAAAAATACAGTCAAGTCGGGTTTAAATTTAATTATCAACAACAACGTTTTTGTTTTCAACAATCAAGTTTACAGACAAGCCAATGGGGCCCCAATGTGGTCCCCCATTTCAGGTTTGCATGCAGAGTTTAAACTATGTCCTCTTGAAAATATAATCATGGAGACCATAAAACCGGGTCCGGATTGCTGGTTAAGATACGTGAATGATATTTACATTATATGGAATCACGGAAAAGATGAATTATACTCCTTTCTAGATAAAATCCACATCCTAGACAATAAAATAAAATTCACACTAGAAATAGAACAAAATCAAAAGCTTGCTTTTTTGGATGTATAAAGAATCAGAAATATGGATAAACAGAATCTTGATTGCACGGTGTTTAGGAAAATTAACAGATCTAACTCCACCATCCCGTTTAATTGCAGTTCACCCATTAGTTACAAGTTAGCACCTTCCAATTTTTATATAAAAAGAGCGTTTGAAGTTTGTTCATGCCTTTTCCTTAAAGAAGAATTAGATGTAATTAGAAAAATAGCAGCCGAGAATTCAGTTCCATCCCGTTTCATTGGAAAAATCATAAACAAATTTAAAGTGAAAGATGAAGAAAAACGAAATACAGGTGCAATTAAAAGATGATAAATCATAATAATAATGATGATGATTTATCATTTAGATCTGAAGATGTCGCCGATAGAGCGAATGAAAAATATGTAATCTACATTAAAAGGTATTTTTAAACATTTCGTGTTATGTTTTTTAGCACTTTAAGCATTAATTAGACTTTAATTTAAAGAGTGAAAATATGTTAAAAAAAAGTTATAACATGCCTTAATTAGGGAAAACGCATTCTAATTCTAACTTAGAGCACTAGGAAAAACACGTTTTATTCTGGTTTTGACTGAGTTGTTAGACAATATTATTTGTATCTATCAAAAATTATTGAAATAAATCAGTTAAAACGCGTTTTAACTGATTAATTCCAGTTAGAACACGTTCTAACCTAGAGCATTAGGACTACTAGTAACATATATATGTTACAGTGAAAACCCGAAATTAATCAAAACCCGAATTAACTAGGGAAAACGCGTTCTAACTGAGAGCTCCAGTTAAAACGCGTTTTAACTGATTTATTCCAGTTAGAACGCGTTCTAACTTAGAGCGCTAGGAAAAACCCGTTTTTCCAATGTTAATTCCAGTTTTGACTGATTTCGGGTTTTCACTCAACATACCCTTTAAATTTATGAACAATTCACACATTTTGATCAGACTTTTTAAATTGTTACAAATCTCGATGCGTTTCAAATATAAGCTATGCTATCAGAGTAAACATACTTTATGAGTCAAACTTGTTGATCAGACACTAAGGGGTCTTGTACCTTTTAATCGCGACGAAAATCGAGAAAAACAATCAAAGTTTGAATTAGTGTATTTTCAAAATCTTTATATGTACTATTTATTGTCCATTTTACCAATTTTCATTCAGACATTATTTAAAAAACATGGTCAAAAATTTTCACTAAAATCGTCCCCCATTTAAAAAATGTAAAATCAGTTTCGAATAAAAAATCTTCACCACTCCACAAAAGCGCTTTCGCCCTAGCTAGAGCATCATCAATTGTGATCTTCAATCCTCTGCCTCTCCGCTATATATACGACTGCTGGTTGAAGAATTGAATGCCGATAGGGGAGCTCTTCAACTAGCAGTCGCAGTCGTATATATATAGCGGAGAGGCAGAGGATTGAAGATCACAAGTGATGATGCTCTAGCTAGGGCGAAAGAGCTTTTGTGGAGTGGTGAAGATATTTTATTCGAAACTGTTTTTACTTTTTTTAAATGGGGGACGTTTTTAGTGAAAATTTTTGACCATATTTTTTAAATAATGTCTGAATGAAAATTGGTAAAATGGACAATAAATAGTAAATTTACAGACATTAATAAATGAACACCTGTTTTTAGCCTTTATATGTATATACATAAAGTTTTGATTATTAATTAAATAGATTGTGCTTTTTAATATAATACTATTAGAAACTGACTAATATTTTACTGAATTTGTGCATTGTTGAAATTAAAATAGTTCTTTTTTTTTTACTCCTTAAAAGTCATTGCGCGCATGATATCTTGAGAACGTATGCATGGATTGTTATGAAATTTTATTTAGATAATAAGCGCATATATCTGTTTAAAATGATCTACTTTTAAACATTTACAATGATAAGATTTTTAACTATGACTATTTTTATTCATTAAAAAATGTAAAATTTTGAAATTTTTTACAAAAATATTTTTTTACATGGTTAATGAAATAATTTTGACCTAAGAGTAGGTCATTTTTAAAATACATATGTGCTTATTATCTATTTCAAATTTCATGATAATCCAGTCATACGTTCTCAAGATATCATGCGCATTGACTTACGGAGTAAAAAAAAAGAGTAACTCTATTTTCAACAATACTCAAATTCTGTAAACGACTAGTCAGTTTCTAATGGTGTTATACCAAAAAGTACAATCTTCTTAATCAATAATCAAAATTTTATGATTATACACAAAAAAGTTTTGAAGATACACTAATTCAAAGTTTGAAAGATTTTGTTGATTTTCGGCGAGTTTAAAGGTACAAGACCACTTAAAATCAACGCTATTAATTATAAAAAGAAGACTAGTATAGAAAAAAAGTACTCACTTTTAAACCTTTGGCACGATTGATAGCTCTTAATGGACGCAACACTCTCAGGACACGAAGAATTTTCACGACGGATATGGCACCATTGCTGTGAAATAAAGACAGATACTTAATATGAATAATTATTTAAAAAATATTTTCTTTTAGCTTTCTTGAAAAAACTAATTACATTACCGTAATATCTGGCGTTTAATACGAAGGTCAAATAAACACGTTTACACGAAAAAGCTAAAAACAATGTTGAAGCACACAAATTACAAAACTTTAAAACACATACGGCCGTTTCAAGGATACAGATCCCCTTCATCAGTGTAAGGTGGAGAAAAAAAAATGTTAAAATGGTTCAAAAGAATCACGCTCGGCTATAGCCCCGAGTACTGGCTGCAATCTGACCAAAATGGCAAAGCAAGTGTAACCAGAAGAGCAGAAGTGACGCAACTGACAGGAAATCACCGAAAACAGGCATCACCGCTCAGGCTCTCTCCAAACGGGAGAAAAAAAAGGGGGTGCTTGACATGTAATTCACCAATGAATCTGTATATTTATAAATATAATGTGCCTCGTAAAAGTCAAGATCAAATATTGAATTGAAGATTTGAATAATTTTGGCTCTGTTTTAAAGTTTTGTAATTTGTGTGCTTCAACGTTGTTTTTAGCATTTTCGTATTAATAACCACACAAAGTTTACCTTTTATATCAAACACGTTTACAACCAAAAGTTATATTTAATAAAATGCAGCTTATTCATATGCGACATACGTACACTGTTAAAATTTTGCAGCAAACTGTCCAGTAATTTGACCGTTTTTATAGAAAATGGTTACATAACCGTAATTTAACTTTATTCTGACCATATTATTGCCCATAATATTGTCAGAATAGAGTTAAATTACAATTATGTAACCGTTTTCTAAAAAAACGGTCGAATGACTGGACAGTTTGCTGAAAATTTTTAACAGTGTATTTGTCTTAATCAGGGGTCGAAAAAACCACTTTTTTTTGTGCTTTAAATAGTTGTAGTTAACTACATTTTCGATAAAGTAGTTGTAAATTTCTTTATACTATTTTTACGGCTGCTGTAGAGAGGTTTCTCAGGAAACGTTTTTATAGACATATATAACCTCGTGACAAGAATATTGTATAATTTTTTTCGCATTTTTCTGAATATGTGCTTATGGAGGCCTTATTTGATAGTGGTTCGTTTGGAGGCAAAAAATTTATATAAAAATCGGGGTCTTATTTTCGTGAGTCATTTATATATATGTTGTATTCTGCTATATTTTTTTTAGCTCCATTCAGCAGTCGAAGTAAAAATATGGCAAACATCTCCAAATTTAATGCAGTCGAATGTGAACTTTAAGCAGTAGTAGGCCGAGTAATATGTAAATAGAGGAAAAGAAGAAACACATTTGGCACTCGAATCCATTTATTTAAATATAATCATCTTAAGTGACGAGGAAATGCTCTCTTTACAAAATGATAATATTAACAAATCTCCATCTTAAAGAACAACATCATTTTTATTAGATACCAATTCGACGGCCAAATCTTTATGTTAGAACTCTTCAACGCCAGCAACAGTTTAATTTAACACCTCTTGGACTACAAAATCTCTCTATCTCTCTGCGTCCGTCAGTTCGTTTTAAACGAAGAATGCGCAAGCAGAATTTCGTAACACGTGACCTATTTTAACCAATGCATGTTCAGCTTTAGCCGCGTACTTCTTTTTTCCGTGAATTAATATTGAATGGAAAAGAATTTTCTAGAACATTATCGAAATAAAAAAACGCTGGAAAACTGAAAGAATAAGTTTAGTTTTTTGCGTATTGAAAACAATTTTAAAAGATTTTTTTATTTTTTTAAAGACTTTTAGGAGAGGGAAATGGTGAATTTACACAGATTAATCAAAATAAAAGAGATTTAAATGCGGGAATCGATAGCAAATATTTAATATAATAAAGAATTTAAGAAGAAATATTCTTATGAAATGTGATTTTTACATCTTATTTGCCGGGAAACAAAAAGTGAATTTAAGTAGATTAGGATAAGAAATGTTTTGAGTATGGACAACAATGGAATATTTTTAAGAAAGGGAATATTTTAATAAACTAGGGTTGTAAATGGAATATTAATGGAAGGAATTCTATTACACAATAAAATTAATAGGATATGGAATTTTAAATTTTGTAATAAAGACATATAATAATATGAACTTACTCAAAACCGAAGGAGATGAGCGAGACGGACACCACGAGAATATCTAAAATGTTAAAAGCACTTCTGCAAAATGATCCCTCGTGAAAAATGAGACCGAAGGTGATTGCCTATGGAGGAGGAAGAAATAAAGAAGAAAATCACATTCATTAATTGTGAAATGTTTGTAAAATTAATGTTTCAAATTTTATGTGAATTATTTAAAAAGACATGCAATAAAAATATATTGGAAATAATAAAACAAAATAATATCAATATGTGTATAAATACTTTTGCAATTCCTGAAAACAGATCAATATTTATTATTTTTGTTACTCAAAAATGAAAAACAATATGCAAAAAGTGTTATCTGAGGATATATCTATTGCTAAATAAAGGTAAAATTAATAAGCTTTGACATATTTACTAAGTATACAAAGATTACACATATTTAGTTATTATAGATTTTAATGTAATTAATACGATTAAATCTTAAAAATTATCGAATCTTCTAAATTACATCTATTTTTCAGGTACATTTTATAGTAATATTTCTTTTGAAATCGTATTTATTAATAATTTTTAATGTTATCAGAAAATTTAAAGTATTTTCATACAACTCGATGTATTATGTAACCAACTCGTACTGTATATCTTAACGTATGCTAGTTGTATGAAAATTGTTTAAGAAGTTTAATTTTCTGATTACATTAAAATGAGTAAAAATTATTTCAAAAGAAGTAACATTCTGTTATGCTAAAATATAACCCGATGCTTGTAATATGTAATTTAGAAGATTTAATAATAATTTTAAACGTTTAATTTTATTAATTACATTAAAATCTACAATAAGTAAATAAGCATAATCTTGTGTAGCTAGTAAAAATGTTTCACACATTAAGGTTATATCGTTTTAAGATGATTCCTCGTATTAATTTCATGTATGCAGAAGGCAAAAGTTGCAAAAAAACATTCCAAGCTTACAGAATAATTAAAGAAAATATGCAGTACATTTTTTAAGCTGCTTTAAAAACATATGTTTATGTTAAAATTTTGTAAATACAGAAATATTTAGATGAAATATTAAAACATGAAAAACAAAGTTTTAAAATATTATTTGGAACTTACCTTTAGTGTGATTTCAATAGTGAAAACGGACGTAAAAAAGATGTCAAAGTAGTTCAATATCTAGAAAAAAAAAACGTGAAAAGAGAATAATTAAAAATGTTATACTCAAATAAAAATAGCTAGACATTGCTTAAAATGTGCTATATCGGATAATGCAGACAATATTTTCACAAACTGACCGGGCAGAATCGAAACTGCTTTTGTATACATTATTTTTTTTTTTCAAAAGCAAGCAACTTTGATATATTTTTTATTATTGTGAGACCAAGAAATTGTCAGTGACAATAATGAAGAGAAAGAAAAACATTTTACCACCAAAAAAGGTGAGAGGTTCAAAAATTACTAATGGCTGTGCTCCGATATTATCCATCGAAATGTGATATAACAGACCAACTTTTCGAATATGTCGCAAAACTTGAGAATGGTGTAGTAAAAAAGATCATTTTGTTCAAGGAAACGAAAAGAAAAGGGAGAGATTAGTTTAATTAAAGACAAATTATGTAATTAAGGTAATTTATTTGCATATTTTCACTGTAAAAAATTGCAGCAAAGTATCCGGTCATTCGATCGTTTTTATAGAAAACGGTTACATAACCGCAATTTAACATAATATGCTCAATATTATGGTCAGAATAGCCTTAAATTTTGGTTATGTAACCATTTTCTATAAAAACGATCGAATGACCGGATACTTTGCTGCAATTTTTTTACAGTATTGTTTGCCCTCCGTAATTATATTCTTTTGTATTAACGAATTGACACTAACTAGTTTTTTTTAACTAAAATTACCAAATTAAAGGTACACTACCAGAAAAAATTGTTGATTTTAGAGTATAATACTGGCACCCCAGCTGCTAGTATTATACTGTAAAATCAACAATTTTTTTTGGCAGTGTAAAGTTGTCTATTTTAGCATTAAGTTGGCAACCTACTTAATTTCTGCCAAAAACGGAAATGATCTTACGGTTAAATCAAATTAACGGAAGAGATTATTTTACACCACTCAAATGTTTACACCTTTTAAGGCTGTTCTCAAATCCAAAAGAGTTTACTTTCTGACACATTTCTGAATTCATTTTTGTTCGGAAATGCATGAAAAAGGCAGGTGTTCTTATTCAGAGCTATGTAATAGAATGGTGTTTTTCATTTTTTGATAAAGGCTTAAGATTTTCAAAAAATGCTGTCAAATTGGGCGTTTTGATCGAATTTCCGGGCGCGACGACGCGGGAAAGAAAAAAAAACATGTCTTCACATGACAACAATAGCTTATAACACGTTAATTCATTTATCAAAAAATTGAAAACATCATTCGATTCAAAATTGCTTCAATAGTCATGCCTGCCAATTTTATGCATTTACGTTTAAAATTGAGTCAGAAAATCTGTCAAAGTTTCGCATTTTTGATCAGGGGATTTGAGAACCGCCTGAGAAAAAAAAAGAGTATCTGTATTTCCACGTCTTATATTTTAATCTCTGCATTTCAGCTACAGGAAATTGATATTTTAAAAATAACTATTATTTTTCTTCATACTTGACAAATTGTTTTATCTTTAGTTAAGAAGTATGGGTGAAATAAATATTTTATGTCTTTTGAAGAAAACAATTAGCGACAGCTGTGAAAGAGACAGAAAATAATATAGTATCATAAATAAGGATAACTTAATCTGATATGTTGCACGATCTCAATATAATCCGGTAATCCGACTATCATCAAACCGGACCCGACTTGTGTCCTGTCGGGTTGGCGCTAATACACTGGCGGAAAAAAAAATCCCAACACCAAGAAAGACTTGTGTTAGATAAACGAAATTTGGTAGGCGTGTTTATACATCTGAAAGATGACATCGATTCAATTTTCGCGCTTCGCGCATAAGTGTGGTGCTAGTAGCGCCACTCAGAACTTGCAAATCAGGTTTGCTTTAAATACGTGCTGTAAAGTTCGTGAGCGTTATTTATCTTCGATAGTTGACGTATTGAGTTGATGTTAGCCAAAAATGCCTTTAAGAAGACGAAGAAGCCATTATCAACATCTCGCCAAAGTTGAACGAGGGAGTATAATAGGGCTACCAGAAGCTGGATTTTCTTTCCGCGATATTGCAGAAAGACTTGGCCGGAATGTATCCACTATGCATGATTGTTGGGAGTAGTGGTCAAGGAATGGTACAGGCTCAAGAAGACCGGGTTCCGGGTGGCCACGTGGCACTACTGAGATGGAAAACTGCCGTATTCGGCGTACGGCTGTGGCGCATCTTACTACGTCTGCGGAAGAAATTCGAGCTGTAGTTGGTACCACAGTGACACATCGAACTGTTAGAAACCGGTTACTTCAAGGGAAGCTCCGAGCAAGGCGTTCTCTAGCGTGCATTCCACTGACTCCAAGTTATTATCGTTTGAGTCGCCAGTGGTGTCAAGCCAGAGCTCATTGGAGGACGGAGTGGAGATCTCTTGCGTTTTCTGATGAAACTAGGTTCTGCCTTGGTGCCAGTGATGGCCGTGTGTTGGTCAGAAGGAGGTCAGGGGAACGCCTACAACCAAACTGTCTGCGGCCTAGACACACTGGACCTACACCTGGAGTCATATTCTGGGGAGCAATTTCCTATGACAGCAGGAGCACTCTAGTGGTTATCCAAAACACATTGAATGCAAATTTGTACGTCAGTCTGGTAATTCAACCTGTAGTGCTGCCATTCATGAACAGCATTCAAGGGGGAGTTTTCTAACATTATAACACTCGCCCTCATACCGCTGTTGTAATGCAACGTGCTCTATAGAGTGTCGACATGTTACCTTGGCCTGCGAGATCACCAGATCTGTCTCCAATTGAGCACGTATGGGATATCATTGGACGACAACTCCAGCGTCATCCACAACCAGCACTGACCGTCCCAGTATTGACACAACAAGTACAACAAGCATGGAACTCTATACCACAAAGTGACATTCGGCACCTGTATGATACAATGCATGCATGTTTGCATTAAAAATTTTGGAGGTTACACCGGCTATTAATGTAACAGCATTTCGCATTTGAAATGCATTTTCTTGAGCTTAAATTAACCTGTGATCTTGAAAATCTAATCAATTAAACATGTTAACTAGACAAATGCATTGTCCAAATTTCATTACTCTACAATAATTTTTTCTTGGTGTTGGGATTTTTTTTCCGTCAGTGTATTTTTTAGTTCAATTCTGATTGACTCTAATTGTCTCATATTTGAGTTCGATTTTTATTCTTGCGGGTCAGATTTGGAATTTTCTCGATTTTTCAAAAGAAAATGTAGAATATCGTTTCAGAGGGAAAAACTTTGGTTAATGCAGACAAAAAATGGAGTCCTCACTATCAGGAGTTCACTGTATTTGTGAGTTTCAACAGAATTCAGTAGTTTTCTATTTTTTTAAGGGGACAGTGTACTTTCAAAATCACAAAATTCGATTAAAAATGTATTTTATTTATTTGGATAGTTATGAAACTACAGGGTGATTATAAATAAAGTCCCACTTTCAAAATGCTGTAAAAAAGGAACCACTGGTCAGAATGATTTCAAATTTAAACTAATACTGGAAGAAGGGGGAAACGGTATGGCATATTAAAGAAAAAGTTCCAAGTCTATCGATAGATGACGCTGTAAGCAGCATACTATGCAAATTAAAAGACGCTCACGCACAATTAAAAACCGAATCATTATATGCTTTCTATGCGGTTTTTGGCTCAAAGACAATTAAAAACCGATTTTTCCCATCCAATGTGGTACGGTACGACCTTGCCGTGGTGGATGGGTTTTCCACTAACAGTACCAGAACTGTTGACTAATTTAGAAGTCATTTTTTCCGTCAAACAACCGAAACACTCATGCACATTGAACAGTACGGTTGATTTACTGTGCAACTCATGCCAAACGCGTCGTATTTCGATTTTAAATGTCACTTGTAGCCGAATCCACTTCCGTTATGCCGCTTACAGCGCCGTTTATTGATACACTTTGAAACTTTTTCTTTATTCCCCCTTCTACCAGTATATTCAGTTCAAATTGGAAGTCATTCTGACCAGTGGTTTCTTTTTTACAGCATTTTGAAAGTGGGACTTTATTTATAATCACTCTGTAGATGCTCAAATTTATCGGATGCAAAAAGAATTTTTAATTCTGACGCTTCTTCGCAGATATATAAACTTTATATTTGTAAATACTATATATTTAATTTTTTTTAATTTAAAATGCTTTTTTCTCAAAATTGAAAATTTCGCACATTTATAACTTTTGAAACGTTCCATGCGCATTCCTGATTATCAGATTCTTTTGAAATTTATATTGTATATCCTCTTATACAATAATAAATAAATGTTAGCATAAAAATTTGTATTTCTGGGGTGTTTTAGTGCTGAAAGTGAGATGCATATGGAAATATAAAGCTACTTTTTTTAGAACAAAAAACAAAGCACAACTATAAAAATATATTTTTTTCCACTTTTACATTCAGCGAACTTCTACAATTCATGCCAACTTCTATTCTAATATATAAAAAGTAACTGATAAATAAATAGTGTCGCATTTTATGCAAAAGAAATGCATATGGGTAATTTTAAAATATTGCAATTATTCGTAACTTTAAAAATTGAATAACTGAAAAACTTTGTTATTTTAACACCAAATTTTGAATATAAACATTTCAGTTTTCCACTATAACAAGTTTGTCAATTTTCAAATCATCTATGGAAAATTGAAGGATTTGTTTTTTAATGTCCACTGTCCACTTAATTGTTATGTTTTCAGTTATACAATTTTTCCCTGTGATAAAAAAAAAGGAATAGCTATAACAACAGTGAATGAGACATTACCTTGTTTCTGGGGGTATCTGAACTGAGGGGATCTTCTGCTGCCAACATTGCGCTGCTTATAAGAATACAAGCCAACACCATGTTGCCAAAGTAGCTATGATTGATGATTTGGTGACACAAGACACGAATCCTGCAGAAAAAGGAAAACAAAGAAAATGAACAAGAAATAAAAAACACACATAGATTATGAAACCCTTTACTAAATTCAGAATGCTGTAAAATAAAACTTCACCGTTGAATAAGGTGAAAGATAATATATAACTAAACATGGTCAAACCAGGAGGGGAGGCCTACCTTTCGGCTTAAGCTCAACTAATCCCGCCTAGCAGAGGTGTTTACTATTACAACATTGCACAGGAGGCTGCCCACATTCGGGCAAGCCTATTACTAAATTCAATAAAATTCTGTGTTTCTCAATATAACAATAATGCTCAATTACAAATCAATTCTTTCACGTTACAAATCCCGGTTCAATACTCTGTACAATTGAAATGGAATACTTAGTACAATATTTGATACTTAATGCTTTTTGATATTTAACCTTAAATAAAGATGATAAATTGAATACTAATTACAATATATTTTGAAAATGTATAATATATTTGAAAACCAAATTTCAGAAATTACCATCTACAATATAAAAAAAAGCCAAATTATTTTGTGCAACCCTGTATATAATGTATAGGTTTGTATATATACTGCATAGTATGCAAAAATTTAGTTCAGTTAGAAAACTCATAACACAATTGAAAATTCCTCTTCAACAATTTTCGACAATAAACGGAAATGTACTCGAATTCTTTTGTGTATCCCTGTATATGATCTGTGGAGTTTATACACAACAAGTAATATTTAAAATATTGGTTAAATTTAAAAATGCATACCGCAAGTGAAAACGCAATTCCAGGAATTACTACTTATAGACAGTACTGTAATCGAATAATTTTACCTGTATAACATAGAACAATTTCACGGCAATCCGAGAATATTTATGAGAGTCAGAGCACGGCCAGACAAACCGAATTCATAACACTTTTCAACTAAGTTGGAAAGTGTTGTAAAAGAAAATAATGTGTTAAATTTCTGAAAGTTGTATGTGGATCAACCAACTACGCTTTTTTTTACACCTTTCTTGCCCTTCATCATAAAATTTAATAAATGTATTTTAAGTTAGCTCTGTATTCTTTTTTTTTTAATCAGGAAATGAAATTGTCAAACAAAATGATTTTCACGACCAACAATATAATAAATATCATGGCTAGATTTTGAAAAAGTTTAAGAAAATTTAAAAACGTTTAAATTCATTCAATTTTTAATATTTTTATGCAATTTATTTTCATATATTCAAAGAATTATCTTTCATAACCTTAGAAATTGATTTTTCTATAAACCGATTGGTTTACATTAAAAAAAAATTAAATGTCCTTGCCTATGCTACAATTAAGTGTAAAATATTTACATTAAAAAAAATTGTATATTCATATCTATTGCAAAATCCATCCACAATTCTTTCGAAAACATGTAAAAATAGATGTATATCATTTCTCACATATTTGTTTATGTTTAATCCTTTTAAAGATGGTATAGTGTAAAAAACACAAACTGAGAAAAATGAACTCTGATAAATTTAAATGGAAATGAATGCAGTAAAAAGCTTTTTTCACATATATTTAAAATCATCGGATCTTTACGTAACTTCACCAGAATGTATTCTAAATACATTTTAAGCTAAGAATTGATATTTTCGTCATTTTTTCTGAAAGTAAAGGGTACCGAGTGCCCTTAAGGCTGTTCTCAGATCCAAAAGAAGCTACTTTCTGACACTTTTCTGAATTAATTTTTGTTCGGAAACTCATGAAATTGGCAGGTATTCTTATTCAGAAACTTTGTAATCGAAACACGTTTTCCATGTTTTGGTAAAGGCAAATGATCTTTCAGAAAATGCT
Source organism: Maratus michaelseni (assembly GCA_963931845.1). Taxonomy (NCBI): domain Eukaryota; kingdom Metazoa; phylum Arthropoda; class Arachnida; order Araneae; family Salticidae; genus Maratus; species Maratus michaelseni. Next base: position 380,855,666 of record OZ007590.1, on the reverse strand, counting down.
GTCAAAGTCAGCGTTTTGAATCTAATTTCTGACGCGGCAGGACGAGAAAGGGGAAAAACGTGTCGTCACGTGACACGAATAACTTATAACTCGATAAATTATTTATCAAAAAATTGAAAACTCATTTCGATTCCAAATCACTTCAATACGTAGAACTGCCCATTGCGTTTTAAAATGAGTCAGGAAAAGTGTCAGAATGTTTCGCGTTGTTAAGCAGGTCATTTGAGAACCATCTTAATTATAGTAATCGCAGTCCTTGTTTATCCGAAGAATAATTAGACCATTAATATATGCTTCAGCTGTGCAAAGTTTGAAATAAATTTTAATATTTTTCTTGTTTCATGGTAACATACACTGATTGGCCAAAAAATTAGATACACCCTCTAATAACGAGTTGATCCCCATTTAGCTCTGATCACAGCCTATATTCTTCTTGGCATGGACTCAACAAGTTGCTGATACCGTTGCTGACGATTGTTGGCTCATGCTGACATAATTGCAGCTGTAAGTTGGGTCAGATTGGATGGTGGCATTTCAAAACTTTAAGTTGCTCTTTCGACTTCGTCCAACAAATGCTCAATAAGATTGAGCTGGCCATGGAAGCAGGTTAAACTCTGATTGATGTTCTTCAAATCAATTTAAGACCGATTGAGCACGGTTTCAAGGTGCACTCTCCTGCTGAAAGTGACCATCTCCATTAAGGAACATTATAGCTATAAACGAGTGCACGTAAACGACAACGATGTTGAAATAAGCTGTGCTGTTCAGAGTTGTGTCCACAGATATCATGAGATCCAGTTGTACTCCAAGAAAACATTAACCCCACTATAATTCCACCACCACCAGCCTGAAGAGTTGTAATTTGGCAGGAGTAGTCCACGAATTCGTGCTGTTTGTGCCGTATTCTGATCCTGCCATCTGCATGATGGAGCAGAAAATGAGATTCATCGGACCAGGCTACCATTACAGTCCTCAAGTGACCAATTTCGTCGTTCCTTTGCATACAACAGGCACCTTTTCCTATTTTTCTGTGATATCTGGGCACTCTTGACGGTCTCCTGCATGCTAAAGTCCGTCTTGTTGTGGACTTTCATTTATAGGTTTAAATGACCAGCTCTTCTTTCACCGACGATCATCACTTAAATCTTTCGTCTTACCCATTTTTACAGCAACTTCCTAGTTAACTACGGCGTACGATCAGATAGTTCCTTATATAAGCAACTTTACATTGTTACATCATTTTACGTTACTGTTGGACTGCTTTACTTTCAAATAAGGTATGTCTCTATCATTTTTTGTCCACTCAGTAGTAGGACAAAATAAAAATTTCTGAACTCGGTAACATAGGATACACATTAGAGATAATACGGACAGAGTCCGAGTCCATTCCCGAAACAAGCTCGGGCTCAATTTTTATATTAGTCCCACATTTCTTATGCTAGTCTCACAATATATCTCGCATTTCATTTTGGTTGGTTGAACGGAGCGGCAGCTCCGTTCAAATGATTTTGAAAAATAAACATACAGTTCGGTTACAGTTTACCTTTGTGAATAATCTGCAGGACCTACAATATGGCGAATTTTCACGATAGATACGCTAGTTTACATCAAAATCAAAAGTAATATAATTTTATTTAGTAATAATTCGCTGCAATAGTCAAAAGGGCATGATTAACAAAAAAGTAAAAACACATTCTGATCGTCATTGATTTCACATACAGACAAAGTTTCTTTATGACCACCCTATATATGTATTACAAAGATTTGTTGACTGACAAATATGCAAAAGTTTCCAAATCACAAAATGAATGTAACCATAATTAACTCACCTGTTGGTTGGTGAAAAAATGAAGAACGAGCTGTAGTTTGGAATAGGTAACACCTTGTTGGGCATATTCTCTATCTCAGACATTCTGCGAGGTCTTGCCCCGGTGGAACCTACAACAGACTCCATTTCTTCTTCACCTTCTTCCTCGCATTCCTCTTCATCACCTTCACCCTTTTCCATGTCGCCCTCTTTATTTTTCGAGAAAAGAAAGCATATGAATGAACATAGATCAAATCAAACATGGAAACTACATTATTCTATGTTTATATCAAATTTATTTTATTTTATTTATGTCTTATTTTTTTACAATGAAAATGAAACATATGTACCACATTACCGTATTTGCTCGCGTATTTTGTGTAATTAAAAACCATTTCTTCGGTTCTAAAGTAAAAGGTGCGAAATATACGAAAGTTTTTTTTTTTTTTAGTAGAATTAAATTTTCTCAAACGACAGCTTAGAATAAAAAGAGAAATGATCTTCTCTAAGAATAATAAATATAACAGCTTAATAAATGAATAATTAAGGATCAAATTAAATGTATATAACAGTTTTTCGAAAGTTCGTAGATAATTTTTGAATTGGGACAATTTAATATTTTTTAAGCATATTGTTTTCTGAAGCATTCTACTATAATTAATATATATATATATATATATATATATATATAAACAGTTGTATGCTTTGAAGCATGAAAACACCTTAGCATCATCTTCTATGAGATGTATTTCCCTGATTCGCGACCACAAAATTCACTTTTAATTACGTTTCTTAGCGGACATTACTTCTTACGCTAGTATCAAATAAATACAGCGTGTCCGAGAAAGATCTTTATTATTCTAAAGATTAATAATAAAAATACGAACAGGTAAAATAAAATGCAGTTTGTGGCAAAGGAATGAAGAAATCTAAAGTTTTTTTCTCGTATCAATTGCAATTGGTCCATTCTTCTTATTTGTAGAGAAGACCATTAACGGACGTGAATTACTTGATAGTGTTTCCCGAACGATGATTTGGTCGTTGAGAACCAATACCTTTTCATTTGCGATCGCCTAACATAATTCAACTGGATTTCATTTTGTAGAATTACATTAAAAATATTGTTTATCAAACACCTATTTCTGATATTTTCATTTTAAAGGAAAGGATAAAATTCACAATCCTCACCGTTATACCGGGAATATTAATAAACATTTGGTGGAGAATTGATTACATATTCAGCATTCTGCATGCTTTAACGGCAGATCACCTACACTGCAAAAAGAAAAAGTGTTGATTTTACAGTATAATACTGACATCCCAGCTGCTAGTATTATATCGTAAAATTAACAGTCAAAAATAGTAAAATAAGCATGCGCGTCAGCGTATTACTGCTTATTTTACTGTTTATTACTGTTAATTTTACGATGTAATACTGGCAGCTGCGGTACCAGTATTTTATACTGTAAAATCAACACTTTTTTTTTGCAGTGTAGAGGTACATTGAAAATTACTATAAAAAAACTGTTAGATTTCTTCATTCTTTTGCCGCAATCTGTATTACATTTGACCTGCATGCATTTTTATTATTAATCAAGAATGATAAAGATATTTCTCGGATACGCTGTATTTCATCCACTTTGAATTCTCCATCTGGACCTTTTCAACAAATCACCCTACCATGAATAAAAATTTTTCTAGTGTAAACAAATCAACGCTTATGCAACGATAACAGTATTGATAAAATTGCATATTAGTTACAATACCATCTGCACATACAATTATGCTGCAGCTTAAGGAAAGAGTTCGCAGAGTACTGCAGTTATTACCATTAATAGCAGGGAAAAAATATTCTAAAAACACCAAACTGTAATATTGAAAAAGTGTGAACTATAAAGATATATGCAGTTTTATTACACCAAATTATCTCATAATCTTGATTAGAAAATTATGCGAATATTTTGCGGTTTTTCACTACGGGTACGTCACGTAAAGTTAGCTATATAGACAAAATTAAGATAAATACAAGCTTACTCAAAGTAACTAATGAAAGGTCTACGCATTAGAGCTGGAAAAAAAATTAAGTCAACGCTGGTCAAATAAGTCTCAAATACGCTGCTCAAAACAATTAGGAGAGCACATGGTTTTAACGAAATTACGCAAATACTTACACCAATAAGTAACTTAAATTAAAGCATCCATAATTTAAAGCACAGCAGAAAACAGAAAAATAAAACTTCATATGCATATCAAAGTTCATGACGTCAAAAACCAGAAAAAGGCGATAAGTGCAGAAATCGGGATTTCGCAGAAATGTCTGTTTCACTGTCTCAGTTGCGAAATTCAGTTGCTCAGCTTTTGTTTTGAGAAAAGGTGATTTGAAAATGTCACAGCAACGTGTTTTACCGGAATCCATGGTTTAGCGTATTAGAGAGGGACTTGAACACAACGAAGTGTAACGGACGCTGTTGGAGTTGCAAGAAATCTCCTTGCAAGGCTGTGGAATCGATTCCAAGAAACAGGAAACGTTAGATGTCGACTAGGGCAAGGTCAAGCACGTGCGCCACAGCAACTGATGACCGACATATATCGTTAACAGCTTGTCGAAACAGAAAAGGGGATGCTACTCAGCTGCAAAGACAGTAGCTCTTGGCAACACAACGAAGGGTGTCCAGCCAAGCAATTTGAAATATGCTTCACCAGGGTGGTATCTATGCCTGTAGGCCAGTGGTCTGTATTCCGTTGACCTAAATCCACCGTGCGGCCCGAAGAAGGTGGGCGCTGAACATCAAGATTGAAGGCAACGGATTGGAGTCAAATTCTGTTTACAGATGAGTCCCTATTCAGTCTGCAGTGTGACACATCGACGTGTTTTGGTATGGAGGGAAAGGTGCACTCGACATAACCCCGTGAAAGATCACATTACAGACAACGTGGGTTGATGGTATGGGCTGGAATCAGCATAGGCGGATGTAAAGATCTTTATATCATTTGGAATAGCACTTTGACGGCCCAAAGGTGTGCAGACGAGATACTGAGACCTTAAGCTTCACCCATGGTGATTCCTTTGTTTTCATGCATTATAATGCCCGACGGGATACAGCTCGTTGAGGCTGAAACAATACAGCGAATAGAATGGCCATCATGCTTTCCTGACATGAATCCGAGATCGAGCATGTTTGGGACACACTCGGACGATGCATTGAAACGAGACGAAGGCTTTCTTTTATTGTCTGGGACAAGGTTGGTTGTATGAGTTTTTATGGCGCAAAGTCCCTTAAGGGACATGCTGCGCCAAAAAAAAACTAAAAACAAGAAAAAGTGAGACAGGAATAATTTAAGAACAATGGGAAAAGCAATTGGATGGGGTTCCCATCCAGATATCGTCAGAAAAGTGTAGCAAAATGAAAAATTTTAAATCCAAAACAGTAGAATAGAGATAAAAGTATTAAAAAAGTGCGGTCTGGATGGGTCAGATGTGACAAAAGTGTAAAACATAAAACTGGGTCATTAACCCAATGAAAGCAATAAAAAATTAGATTTCAAAGTAAAATCCTGCATGTTTTACAAAAGCAAAGAGTGCCCCATGAGGTGTTTCCCCAATGAGGTTTGTCAAGAGCGGTGATGATGAATTAAACTATATTCTATACAAGTGCCGGAGACCCGGACAGTCAGTTAAAACATGAGAAATAGTCAGGTATCAAAATGACAATATGGACACATGGGTGCATCCTCCCGAAGTAAGAGATGTTTATGAGTCATCCTTGCATGTCCAATTCTCAGACGAGTCAGAAGAACATCAGTTTTCCTTGGATAACTCGGAGGCCAGGTCATGATTGTAGGTTTTATATGATGGAGTTTATTATTCAGTTCTAAATTCAAACTTTCTTGCCATTTATTGTAAATAAAGTATTTTATAAGTAGTTTAATATCTGAGAATGGAATTTTATGGCATAACGGATTAAGAGCAAGTTTTGCCGCCTCATCTGCCTTTTCATTTCCAGGAATACCCATGTGCCCAGGTACCCAGCAAAATAAAATGTTATAACCACGTCTAGTCAATTTATTATAAAAATCCAGGATGGTTGAGACCGGGGACAAGGAGATTGAAATTCTTAAAGAGTGGAACAGTATTCCTCAAAGTCTTATAGATAATCTCATCGCATCCATGGAAAACAGGTGTGCAGCAGTCTTAGCTGTTCGAGGGGACCACGCGCCGTATTAAACAACTTGCATCATTACTAAACAATACTTTTTTTTTGTCATTTACATGTAACCAACTTGTTGCGCTAAACCATTTTTTCAATTATTTCCATAATTTAAATGAATTAATGCTCCCTTACAATTTTTTGCGTCTTTTTTCTCTGTATTGCGCACTGATACACGTGTACTCTCCATTTTATATCCATGCATGGCAGTCTCGCACTCTCTTCGCTTCTTTGCTTGCTCCCCTAATTTTTTTGAGCAGTGTAATAAACTTAATGAAAACCACTGAAAGTCAAATTCAACTTACATAAAAATGGCTATTCTAACTGTTCACAAAAAAACTCTCCTCAGATAGCTAGTTAAAGCTAAAATTACTATTTTATAATGCGAATTGCATAATATGGCCATAGCATTTAAAGAATCCCATGTGTTCTAATTTTTGCTTTATTGAAAACACAAAACATTTAACGTCGTGTCTTACCACGACGGCGAAAAATCACTAGAAAGAACTGCTCAAAACAGGCTCAGGCGAATGGCACGTGTAGATTCAAACCTCGAAATACAGGAACAACTGAAGCGCTAGTCTCTGATACCATACACTGGCAAGATCCAAACAAAATCCGCCAAATCAACGTTCTACACTCGTATTTATACTGACAAATTGACCACTGTGACCTTATTAGCATATTACCGCTCAAAATAACCGCGAAGATCCAATCCAGCGAGATTCAATCACACTTTGTGAAAGTAAGAGAAATGGCAGATAGGTGGCACTTTCACGCACAAGTGTTAGAAGTCGGATAACACGGCCACAACAGAAAGTAGACCACCCTCACAAGAGAATAGCTAGACATTCGCCACACTTCTTGTTTTACTTAATGTTCTTTCAAGATTACGTAGTGCATAAAATGCTCGGGATCGTTAATATTGTTATTTTAATTAGGGAGGTGGGGGGGGGGGGAGTTGTAAAGAAGGAAGATTGGCTGTCTTTTTCAGCTTTACAATAAACTTTCATTGAAACACATACGAGATAACGAAAAAAAATATGCTTCGAAATATTATACTGAAATACTTGAAAAATTATCGAAGTTAAAACTTTTTAAAGCGACCAAGTAGTGTTAAAGTGTTTTAATGCTGCTCCATTCATGTTCAGCCAGTATTTTCTCCATTTTCCATTCAGTCTAAAATTATTCGTGTTATAATACATTATTCATATAGCAGTGAATTTTTTTATATGCATCAATAACCATACATATTTTGTCATTAAGTTATATATTAACATTCAATTTTACACCTCACAGCTTTCTATAGAAACTGTTTAATAAATGCACATTTATAATTCGGAAATATTTCCTACAAATAGTTGGAAGAATAAAATCTGCGCACTTCAAACTTAACAACATTATGGCGGACGTAACCAATTCGTGTGTGGCTACGCAGTAATTTATCATTGACATAAAAGCAAAAATATGTAAAAATAGAGTATATACAATATTTTTTTTTATTTTCAAAATTAAGACTTGAATACTTCAGCTATTAAAAGCCTAGAAAAAAACTTAACAGTAAATATTTTACTTTTTTTAAGTTCTCATTTGAAAGCAGAAACGAAAAAGTTCTTAAATGAAAATTAAGATACTTGGCGCAGTACAATATAGGCAGATAAAAGAACATTTTAAATACCAGAACTTATGAACTAATTGCAGACCAGTTTCGGAAACGTTCAGCGTACCGTCATCAGTGTCTTTTAAGCACAAAAACTTTTTAACTAATTGCCGAATAGTTTCAGTTGTATTCAGCTGCAGTCATTAGGGCTGATGCGTCATCTTTACCTGATGACGATATGCTGAATGCACCCGAAACTAGTCTGCAATTAGTTAAAAAGTTCTGGTACTTAAAACGCTGTTCTATATTCCTATAAAAAAGTTCTTACCTTTTTCGCTTCCATCACCTATTCTGATTTCAACTTGATTCTAGAAGGAAAAAAAATAAGATTAAAAAATATTTCCCCTTTTAGGCACTATTAAATGCAATGTATTGAAAAAAAATATATATATATTAAATTTAAAAAAATGAATTAATAATATTTACCATATTGTCAGTTGCAAACCTGAAAAAAAACAAATGGAAAAATATTAGCATAAAATGTTTTAACATAAGAAAATTGACACAAAAATTTCGAACTTTAAAAAAGAAATGTCATTATGGCAGTGTTGTAAAGATAGTACAATAACTTTAAATCAAATGATATTATTTTTAAAAATCACAAATTTAAATTTAAAATTAAATTTTCTATTATAAATCACTATCGAGGTCTCTTGGATGTTGTCGAACAATTTGACAAAAATATTTGTAGGCTTTTTTTTTTCTTCTTCTTTTAACTGCAAAATCAATAGTTGTTGAAAAGAAAGGAAACATTTTGCGTTTTGTTAGACTTAAAATGCTGTCTTACGCGTTTTTCTTATTAATCAATGGTAATGCATTCAAAGTGAAACATGATTTTTTTTTTTTTTTTATGAGCGAGTTCTCATTTTTGAATAAAAAATTAAATATCAGACATAAGACGGAAAGTTTCGGCGTATACTAAATAAATATCATGATAGCTGCGTTATTTATTTTTTATATACAAGGAGCCAAGTAAGAAAGTCAGTTATGTTAAAAGTGCTTTTCACAATATAATTTTAAACAGATTCGAGAATAGTTAAAGTTGACAAGTATTGCTATCTCTCAATAATCGAAACTGAATTCTACTTATTTATTTAAAAACTCATACTGTTGTGAAAATTTTATATCAATGTATATAACTGAACTAAAAACACACACAAAATTTCCTATTACTACTATATCACATACTGTATGGACGCTTTAAGTGAATATAAACATTAAAATGAAATTATTTTACAAAAAGTTCCCAGGAAAACAGATTTTGTTTTTTTTATTACATTGATTTACAAATAGGCCAATAAATTTCTTTAGTGAGTTTGTTTTATTTCTTGTGTATAACAATACACATTGCCCCTTTCAATGGTGAACATAAAAGTTTTTTTTTTTTTTTTTTTTTTTTTTTGTACTATACATGTTTAATCATATATTATATGATTTAGTATTGTATAAATTTTATACTCACTGCAACTGTTAGATTTCTTTTTCGGGGCTAAACGTAGCTACTTTTAGAGTTTTCTTATTTTTTTACGTTTTTAGTATTTTTATTACATTTTTGCCATTTAAAAAAAAAATTCAATTTTTGCTTTAAAAGATACATTTTTGCTATTGTTTTTCCCGTTTTATCTGCATTTCACAGACACACACAAAAAAAGAAAAAAAAACGAAAGAAAGTGTACATTAGACGATGATACATTAAACTTTTAAATGTGTCCCTGAAAATTAAAAATATATACACGATACGACGACTACTTTAAAAACGTGAAGTAAAATTTCGGGAACAAACAAAAGTTAAAGCGTATAAATAAAAAAAACAAAAACAAAACAACCCGCACCCCCAAGAAAACAGACAGACAGACAAATATATTATTGTTAGGTCCTGATAATATTCAAAGGGAACACCTACATACTAAAATCTTTAATTTGAAGTTTAAACGATTAAATAGTTTATTACTTTTTCTATAAGCTTATATAATATTTCTGTAAGTTGCGTGTTGCTCAAGTTATTTACTATAATTTCTATAATAATAATAACGATGCTGCTGAAAATCGGAGCATATGTTCAAGAGTTATGTGTGGAAATACATAATAACATTATAGTATATGAATAAACAAATTGTATAACCTCTTCGTTGGAAGTCGATTAACTCTGTAAATCCCAGCTTTAAAATACTGAATGACCCTAGAATTCCAACAAAATGGCCCAAAATGATAGTTTTTCCTTCCCAATGACCCTACTGCTTTCTCCCTTTATTCACATTTTGACAGGTGTTACATCCCTCTATTTATCCTGAAAATGAAAAAAAAAAAATCTTGTTTTTCTTTCTGTACTGTCCAGAAGTGCCAACACATTACCCCATCCATCACTGAGAGAGACCACCCCCTTGACAGCACCCCGACCCATTTAAAGGGAAGGAAAATCCTTTCAACTATCCTCGGCTATTGTGGGTTTCACAGCATTGGGAGGATTTCGGCTATTGCGGGATTCAAAAGGTTAATATACTCACTACATATTGTAAAAATCATGCATTGTATATAAATCCAGTCATACTCACCCTACATGGTTTACGGCCACTCCATCCATCTTTTCACTCTTGCGTCGATCTCGACGGCACATCTCGTCATCCAGCTCCTCCCTGCTCCCCCTCTCCTCTCCTGCTTCTCCTTCTACAGCAACACCTGCTTCTTCCTCTTCCTCCTCGCCCTCCTTTAAAATGTTACACACACAAACAGAATAAGATATAACAATACATATTGAAATTGTGCAATCAAGTACACAAAGCACGGGAGTAGATTAGCACTGAATTTTATTATCCCCTATCAGTGTTGCCAGTTGGGTCACTTATTTTATTCAGATTGTTTGATTACTATCCCCTTTTTTTGAAACTGTATTATTAACCTTATTTAATGACAGATTAAAGGCGGCAAATATTACAATTTCAAAAAAAGTGGTACCAATCAAGTGATCTAAATAATAAAATTAACCCAACTGGCAATCCCCTTCTTCCCCAATAAGTTTCTGTGTCCCTATAAGGCCAATTATTCTATTTCCCCCCCGAAAATGTTTTGATTGTTTCAATATAGTAAATTAGGATACATTTTATACATTAGGATACATGTATTTAATGCTTCTCTCAATAATTTTTGTTTGAATATTGTTTAAATGTGTTATATAAGATTAGAAACATAGGTTTATTTTAGCAAATTTCGATGTACTTCAATTATATCTTTAATAAATGAAGTAATGGTAAAATATATACGCATTGTTAAATTGATGTATTACTTTAAAATATATGAATACTACATTAAAAACCCATTACAAGGAAAAACCTACAGAAACTCAATGTCGTTTTTATATCTTTTAAAGTGATACATCAATTTAGCAATGTGTATATATTTTACTATTATTTCATTTATCAAAGTTTTATATGGTGTAAACGTGCAGGACTTTCTGATATTCAATTATATTAATTTAATTTTTTTCTTGATATGAAGCGCTGATAGCACCTTTGTACTTTTTACAATAATTTACTTTATTATTCCCATATTAGCCTATATAAAAACTACGATGGTTTTATGAACGCTTCATGTCGTGAAAAAAAAATCAAATTGATGTAATTGAAATACATCAAAATTTGATAAATAAACTTATGTTTGTGATCTTATATAACCCATTTAAAATATAGATTCTGAACAATATGAAAACAATTAAAACAGCTTAGAAAAAAAGAAAAACCCCCAACCCTATTAAAGAGGCAAAAATCAATGCATAAGTACTCGCCGCCTTTACTTTAGTAAGTCAAAGAGAATTATAGCTGATATAAAAAAAAGTCAATTTCTGACAAAAATAAAAAGACATTTTTTTTCATTGTTTTTATTTCCTCTGAAAATTTTTATTCTGGATAGTTTTTACAAAAATTACAGATTTTTTTCCCTGATACATAAACAATTTAAATAATTTTTTAAATATACAAATAATTGAATATTTCATTTGGCAGGTGTGTATGTATATATACATACATATATATTTAATAGAGTTCAGTTTTTCATACAACATGAAACACCCGGGTGCAGAATCAGCATATTTATTGGATCGTAACATTGTAATTCTAGAATATGAGAGAAAAATTTTCATACAAGATATCATCAGGGGGTGTCAATTAGTGAGTGTCACAGATTATCTGTGGGTAGTGTAGGGCAATTGCTGGATTTACCAGCAAATATCAATGGAAATGTCCATGATGTCATACGATGCATTGCTAAAAGCTGCAGCTGAGTTGCTGACGTTCACAAATTGTTGCACTGAATACATTTTGCAGAAAAGAAGCAAGTTGGTATCACGTGACGAAGAGAATGGCACATCCCCCGCCCCTCCTTCCCTGAAGTAGCGTAAAAGTAACGTCTGTGTTTGCTATTGGTTTTTTGGATCGCGCTACAAGCTTCCTTACATTTTTCAGAATCTAGCACGCTACACTAGAAACTACTTGAAAAAAGTAGTACCTACTATGACTAACTACTTCCGACCATTGATTTGGTTTAGGTTTTATTTTTCTTTAATGATTAGCCAAATTGCTAAGGTTAGTCCAAGTCAGTTAGAACCGTGGTAAGGAATAGGTGCAAAAAAAAAAAAAAAAGCTGATTAACCCATATATCATTGCAAAATTAAAGATTTCAATAATTCAATCATTAAAAGTTTATACTCAATAATTTAAAACTTCAAGCTTTCAGTATAAATAAATAAATTCATACCTTTTCCACTCCAGACAAACTGTCAGCATCTGCTAAATTATCCACGGCGATAGCCAAGAAGACGTTTAGCAAGATATCTGGTTTTTGAGTTAATAGGCGATAACAACAAATATAAGACAATTGACATGAAAACAATACTTCTCCATAAGATTCTTATCCCAGAAAACAAAGTTAAAAAATGTTTTCCACAACACGTGTAATTAAGTTCTATATATACAATGTCTTCAATATGATACGTAAATAATGGAATTGATTAAAATTTAAAGTGTCTAAAAGAATGCATTAACAGGAAAAAAGATCAGGGTCCATAAGCCGTGTTTTTGGCCCATGAAATAAGACCGAAAATTCGATTTTGTTATACTGACTTAATTATTTCACTTTTTAATATTAGAAGGTTTATCCTGTACGATTGCAACAATAGTTTTTGCATTTTGTTCGGATTTACATGATTTACACAAGCTCAAAGTTCGTATTATTAGTAGTTTTTTATGAAAAATACGCAATTTCGCCTAATTTTACTTCAATTTTTAATATATTTTTTAATATTTTACTATGAGCGCAGCTTTGCAACACTTTTATTTTTACATATATTGTACATTTTGATGTATTTTATAATAATATGTAAAGAAGAAAGTGTTGCACGATTGCGCTCATATAAATAATGGAGGAAGAATGAGGAGAACTGGCGTATTTTTCATAAAAAATTACGAATAATTTGAACTTTGAGTCTGAACAAGTCCTAAATCCGATCAAAATGCAAAAAATATTGTTGAAATCGTACAAGATAAACCTTCTAATATTAAAAAGTGAAATAATTAAGTCAGTGTAACAAAATCGAATTTCAGTCTTATTTCATGGGCCAAAAACACGGCTTATGGACCATGATCCTTTGAAGAATCAATAGGCAACAAAAACATACAAAAATGCATGTATTTTAACTGCATGTATTTTAAATTAAAATTATGCGTTTTAAATGAAATGAGTGAAAAGTTTATATCTTAAATGAAATGAACGCATTACAAATCATAGCGATGGGTGCGACTTATCACATGCGTCCGGTTAACATAAAGGTAAGAAAAATTTCTATAGGTCATTTAAATTTAATGTTTTTGTACAACGTAAGGACTTGAAGGTTTATTTCACAGGTAAACTGTCATTTTCAAATATTTTTTTGTTGAAATATTCATACAGTTCCCAATATTTCTTTTGTTTCAGTTATTATTTAAAATATTATTTTCTGAAAGTGTTCTATTTTTTATTTCAATTTTGAGCATTAAATCGTTTTCTGATTTAATAATATTATACGGCACAACAATGGTTTCAAATTTCGGATTTCTACTCCATGTTTAACTCAATGCATGTTTAATTTGAATCTGAATTTAATGAAGCACAGTTTCGCATTACAAAGACAATACGATTGAATTACTTCGAAAGCTAATTATTTTGCTAAGAGGTTCGGATTTCGCATGCTTATTAGAACTGAACGGAATCCAGTGAATATTTTCGTCATATTTAGTATAAAAAACTTTATAAAGGTACTCATTACAGGGACCCGCAAGTTGGGGGCATTATAATTAGTAAATCCATGATTTTATTTATATTAAAACAAGATGGTAGGTGGGTAGACAGAGTAAAGGGGAGAGGGGTCTTTGGACATAATTGACTCATTGCGCAATTAAAAAATTATGATCTATATATTTAAAGCGAATAGCGCATTCTGTCAAATTTCCACATTCTCTTTTCCACACGAAAATCGCTTCATTGCGCATGCTTCAACTTTTCTTTTTTAAAGGCTTCTCCCCTCAGAAACGGGAAACGTATTTAACCCTCACCTGTTTAGCCTAGGGGGGATTGAAAAGGGTTGATTGAAAACGGATGGCGTAATATGGTCATTACGTTGAACGCTTTTTTTTTCTTTTTTTAAAGAACTTAGGTTTTCACTACTAAATATGCATATTTTTTCTCAAAATTTTAAAGAGAGCTTAGATAGTTATATTTATAATAGATTAAAATTTCAAAGAGTTCGGAAGATGAAAACTGTTTTCTTATTGTTATGTTAAAGCAGCCGACGCAAAAACAAACAAATAAACAAAAAAGCGAGAAGAAAACATCCCTTTTACAACTCGATAACAATATTTTTTCACGAAATTTTTACTCATGCTTAAAACCGTTTTATTTATAACTGATAAAGATTTCAAAGAGTTCGGACAAAAAGAACAAGAAAATGAGCGATTTTATCACTAAACATCAATATTTTTTTTGCGAATGTTTCATTTAAAAATATATTGTCATACAAAATAGGATTAGAGATATAAAATAATAAAAACTTGATTTAAAAAAATAAAATTATTTATTATCACGGGCCCTGGCGATGCCGGGCGGGTCAACTAGTATATATTTAAAATAAGAAATAAAATAAAATAAAAATATATTGGCAAGCTGCGAGGATTAATACTAGAATACGGGAGATGGATGGTATGGAAAATGAATGCGCAATAGTCAATTAATTAATTTACTAAAAAATATATTGAAGGTTATTTTATAATTATGCAATTACTTCTCTTAACATTATAGTTGATACTGTAACACTTCCTTTCAGACAAGCATAAATTGTTTTGACTATTTTGTTTAATCATCTATTAATTTCATTTTTTTTAGTTATTTAGTACCTGCTTCCCTTTGTGTGGTACAATGTTTAAGTATTCTTCTATTCAGTTCAATTCATCCATCATCTTACATTTATAGACATAACATATTTTGTCGTCTTTAACTGTTTAACACTTCTTCCCTCCTCCCATTTTTGCTTATTTTTTATAAGTATTTTTATTTAAATATCTTTTTAATGTTAATTTATAAATCTACTTTTCATCTAGCCCCTCCCCCCCACTTATATTAATTTTTTTTTAATTTCTTATCTTATTTTGATATAAGCACCAATATATAACATGTAAGTTACATCAACCTTTTTTATCAATAATACATCGTTATTGCAGCGCCATATTTTATCTCATTTAATTATTTCTGGTTTCACTTTTTTTTACTTTTTACTCTTTTTTTTTTTTTTTTTTTTTGCGATTCATTGAATTCAATCAATCAATCCTCATGAGTCATTCCTTTTATTTTTCAGAATTTTTAATGCCAAATTGGCAACATATTGCCAACGAAATTCAGGCATTCTTGTCTCGTCTCATACATGCGGTTTGCATATATACTTGAGAATTGATAATTTACGAAAAACAGATATATTTGGTGTTAATACCAGATTGAGAAAACCGACTAATAACACTGTAAAGACTACTTGAAAAATGTTCCGAAAATTACGGTCGGCAAACCTTTGTTGCAGAAACGCTTTTTTAAATCTCTGAAATCAATTAGTTTCTAAGGATAAACGAACGCTTTTCGAACTCGTAGTTAACTCAGAAAAGTTTATATTCTATATTTTGATAAACTTTTTGATCAAGAAATATCTCTGTTAACAGTGCATTGACATCTCACAACCAGGGTTAGCACGCAATGATGAAAGAACACGGAGTCATTGAAATTGGATTAAAGCTGACGGAAATGGATTAAAAGCTATTGTCCATAACAGTACATTAGAAGATTTCCGATGCAATCAAACTACAAAATTTTATTTTCTTGTCCTGCTTAAGGGTTAACACCACGTTAAAGCACTGAAATTGAATTTCTTTTTCTTTTTCAGGAATTCTGTTTTAAGAAATGCTAAGTGTTTATAAAAATCCAGTTACACTAAATTATTATTCATACCACAGACGATACGAACCGGGCTACCAGGGTTACAAAACACACTGCTCGGTGTACCAAAACATTGGTGAAAAGCATTTTTTTTTAATGAAAAAAAAATATTTTTTTTACATTTAATATATTATTTAGATTACCTACTTACAACACCAAAAATATTTTTTTATATAAAATATTTCAAATAAAGTTTTGAAATTTACTTTCGTATTAGCAGTATGCAAGAAATTACTAGCCGAAGATATCGCCAACGATTTCGTTATTTACAACAGCTATTTTTTATTCTGATTATTTCAGTGTTTACGCACGTAGTTCAATTACATATTGATTGAATGTTTTTTTTTAATAAATTAATTTATTGATGAAGTGTTAATCTTATTATGGAATATTGACAAATGCCGGACCTATTTATATTGTTTTAAGTGCAAACGGATTAATTTTTCGCAATCGAGCTGCACACTATAGAAACTTATTTAAAAAAATCATCCTTGATTTTTTTTTTAACCATAAAAAACCAATAAATTGAGATACGTTTTTCAAACAAATTGCAGTTGAAATTAAATGTTTTCTGCATTTGACGGCGTAAAAATTAAAATTATGGTATGATTAGCAGTAATTAAATCTTCAAAAAAGAGGAATTTATTATTCAGATTATCATTGCCGTTGATTCATTGTAAAAAACTCAAATTGAAAAGAAAAAAAACTGTCAATTTTGGTGCCAGTGGAAAACAGTTTAATTTACAGTAAATATTTGCACACTCTCATTAAAACAGTTTTTTTCTATAAAAAATATAGATTTTTTTCTGTAAAAATCACAAAATTCACATTATTTTACAGGAAAAAACTTTTTCTTTAAAACAATTTTTTTCTGTCAAAATTAATTTTTTATTTTTTACAGTGTATGATATCAACGTTTTTCAAGGACATGCTTTTGCTTTATAATTTACACATTAAAGTAGAAAACCGAATTCTGTTTAGTTGATATATTAAAAAAATGATGGTTTGACAGCTGATGGGGTTGAGTGCTTGGAAAAAAAAAAAAAAAAAAAAAAAAAAAAAAAAAAAAAAAAGAGGATCAAGCGGTGGTGGTGATTTTTGACGGCCGATTATCTACATGAGGGATATAGGCACGTGGGGTGAGTGCCCTCCGTGATGGTCTTTCTACGAGAACCTAACCCGTATTTACGCAAGATCATCCAAGGTTGGTCAAGCGGTGGACACGATAACTCTTGGTAGACTTGAACAATGAGATAAAATAAATTAGTTTTGTTACTCCAAAAGCTAGCGAAATACACAGACGTTTTAAAAATACTCATTTTAGTGAACTGGCATCAATTTAGAATAAAATGAAAACTTTCAACTAAAAATATCAGTACTTAAACTTGCACAGAAAAACGAAAAAATCCTACATATTACACTAGAAAAATATGAGACATAAAATTTTCAAAAAGTTCAAGTTTATTGATAGAAAATCGGCGGAGCAAGAGTATCCATTGGTTTTGAAAATGCTGTTCTGAAAAAAAAAAATCGCTTCAAGGTTTCGTTACTTCGTTCATTCGACATGGAACGCTCTATTTTTATAGCTTAAAAATTGCTCTTTCGCTTAATATCGATTTCTAACTACTAAAATTTAATTTCCGTGTTTAAAAAAAGTACTTTAAGCGAAAATAAATAAATAAATAAATAAATAATCGAAATTTTTAACAGGCTAATGTGGTGATAATAAACAAGAAGAAATATATATGTTACGATCAATATGATTAATCCGGTCATTATTAATAATAACAGGGCATTATGTCCGGTCATTATTAATAATAACTGGTTATTATTAATAATGACAGGATTAATAATCATGCTTAACTTGATGTTAATTTTATATTCAATATAAAATGTGAATCTGTCTTTTCGTGACAGATTTCAGTGTAGCGCCAAATAACGGTTAAACTAATCTTATAACTGCTAGTAGTTTAACTTACTCTCGTCAAACAATTTCCAATTGAACTAACTCTGCCACTACTAGTTACTTTACATTATTGAAGAAATCAAACGTTCATTGTTTTGATAAATTTAAAAAATCATGCTTGAAAATGAATAAAGTGTCACAAAATAATCACTAAATTAAGATACAATTTTCAAAACAATTTCATTTGAAAGTACATTTTCCCTCTTTTCGTTGCTGTAAAAATTAAAATTATGCGATACTCAGAAGTGATGTATGAGCGATAAAAATAGCAACCAGTTTTTTTGGAAACCGTCCAAAAGTGGCCCACACATTTTTGCGGACGACAGAAAGGTACGCAGTGAAAACGGAAGACTTCTAAAAAAAAAATATATATATCCTCAAAAGATTAAAAGACAATGATGCACAGTGGAGTATTTGTTTCAAAATCCTGCCCAATAACGCAGAAATAAAAATTTGCTCAGCAATTGTAAAAAAAAATATATATTTTATAATAGGTGACTAACTGTTGTGTCAATCCATGTCTATTTCAGGAGTATGAGTCATATCCGACGGCTCCTAGCCTCAGTTGAAGTGAAAGTTTCTTTGTGGGAAGACGTGCTTTTTTGTTATGTTTCAGCTTTGTTATTGTATTTAAATGTATACTTTAACATGTGCATTTAAGTAATTTTATTTTTCACATAATAAAAAATAATTAAAATTTAAAATGGGTTATTTTTAAGCCTTTTACATCTAATTTATAGAAATATATTTATTAAAATATATTATCTAAATATATTAAAAGCTTTTTAGAGCTATATCGAGGTTTTTCGGACCATTTTTGAATTATAATCGTATTTTTGTTGTAGTTTTGAAGGCAATTGTTTTGTAAAAAAAAAAAAAAAAAAATCCGCATATTGTTGCTATTTTTAGATAGTAATGTTTTAAGGGAGGATTGCAAATCTATTAAAAACACTCAAAAACCAACATCTCTATACTATAGAGACTCAACTTTTCTAAATATATTATTATATTATATATATATTATATAAATAATTAAGCATTTATATGTAGTAAAATTAACTACATTTAATTAAACATTACTTGTCAGCAAAACAAACTTATCAACAATTACTTTTTTCTTGTAACCAGTAAACAATTAAGTAAACGCTGTATTATATATTTATTTTTTTTAAATAAATGCATACATTTATGCATGTACAACATTAATTAAGTGCATTTACTAATAATAATTCAACAGCAATGCTTTTAACTTTAAAACACATGAAAAGTAATTTTGGCCAGAATTTTGCCTCAAATACTCCACTGTGCGATGGATTCATTTTATTATTTCGCAGAAGTGAATTCAACAGTATGATTAAAATAAATGTATATACGATTAATATAGGACGAATCCCATTCAGAAAGGATACAGTTACCACAGATAAAAAGAATGATGAAATAAACACAAGCTAATACACCATAGGAACTGACTCCTCCGTACGCCCGAATACCGTCGTACATGACTTCATTCCAATCCTCACCAGTCAAGATCTGTAAACAAAGTATAAAAGTTAAAAACTTTTATAAGCATTCAATGTTTATCTCAACAAGAAAGAAAAATCATGTGTCTCGCATAGATTATGAAACAATTCCAGAATACTGAAACAAAACTACACTGTTTAATAAGGTAAAAGAAGTTGAAAATTGTACATTAAACGTGACATAGAGGTGTGTTCGTTTTATAACTAGTTTCACAATGTAAAAAAAAAAAAAAAAAAAAATCATCCTCATTATTTCAGTGAAATGAATTATGTCGTCTGCTGGGAGCGTGCATTTTTTTTCTTATTACGTATGCCACGTTTACAAATGCGAATTCTTTTTCACCATGGAGATCCTGCTTCGTGAATGATTACCTCCATGGTTTAATATTTTTATGACTCCAAATGAACGAATCGACTGTGTTTATTTGCTCTAATGGATTGAGATATTCGGCTGTTAAACTAATTTTCACTGAAGTTATCTCAGTATCTATATACATTGTTTAATGTAAACTCATCTCTCAAGCAAACCATTTTTGTGAACGATCTTTCTAAAAATGTAACTTTTAAGCAATTTTGTTCGAAAAAATTATTTTGAATAAAAATGGCCGCTTGGAATACGAAAAAATATATGGTTAGCCCGTATTTGTTTTCCTCAGTCACATGACGTGCGCTTTTATTATATAGATTACATATGATAGGATTTAACAGAATAAAGAAAACTTTCATTAATAACTTTTTAAGTTTTGATTCGATTTCATAAAATTTGAAATGACTCGACAAAATTCTGCAACGATTATATGTACATTAAATTTCAAATCCTTCGGTTGGGTAGTTTTCGCGCTGTTATACGTGGACAGACGGACAGACCAGATGACGACTATAGGTGCTTCGTATTTATATAATTACGAACGCCCCTAAAAAGATATCTAAAGAAATAATTCAGAAAACGAATAACACAGTTAAACACCTAATTTCAGAAGTTAACGCCATTCAGTCGAAAAGCTATACGAATTCTTTTAAGCAGCTGTGCGTATGATCTATGGTTTTTGACACTCCACGTGGTTTGCTAAAATTTAATTTAGCTATAGAACGCAAAACACATTTGATTATTTTTTAGTATTTACTGCCCATATGTGGTGACTTGAAATATTAGATAGTTATGCATACCACATATGTAGCTAAAATTTAAAATCAGTTAAGAAACGCATAACATAACTAACCACATCTGAAAACTCATTTCTAGCGATTATCGCTTATATACTGTAACCAATTCTTTTTTGTGTCCCTGTAAATGATCAAATAAATGCTATGCATTCCATTTTCTGCAATAAGCATCTTATAGTGCACTTCAGCAATGAACATAAATTTAATTATTTTTGAAATAATGTAACATTTTGATTTAAATTTTTAGTCAAGGTGAGTTTTTCCTTCTCCGTGCAAACCAAGTTTTATTTATTTGTTTATTTATTTTTATTTTTTATGTTCACGTCTTTAATTGGGAGTCGGACCTTTAACCTTAAAAAAAAAAAAAAAAATCAATTTTCGGTTTTCTGCTTTATTCTGAATCTTTAAACATCTCTGATCAATGTACAAAAAAAAAAAGAAATCCAAAATCTCCATTATTTCTAGATCTATAATCATTTATAGACGGCTGAGTATAATTGTGGTATAAGTGGATATTGTAACTTTAAGATGTGTTTTCTCAGATTAGTAAATTTTGAGTTTGCGCGCACTGTTACTTTTAAACTATATAAGCTACAGATAAAAAACAAAACAAAAAAATTAACCACGTGTGCGTTTCTTCATAGTCTACATGCTACAACATTTGACTTTCATTTTTTACTTTAAAAATGTGATTTCTTTTTAAACAGTACTTTTTGAGTATGTTTTGATTCTAAGTAAGTGTGTTATGATTCTTTTCTAAATTTTTTCTATATGCATAATTCCTATTTTTACCATGCCCGCAGCATTTAATGATTTTCATTCACGTATTAGTGTTATGATTTTAAAAGAATTAGAATAC
Organism: Maratus michaelseni; assembly: GCA_963931845.1. Taxonomy (NCBI): domain Eukaryota; kingdom Metazoa; phylum Arthropoda; class Arachnida; order Araneae; family Salticidae; genus Maratus; species Maratus michaelseni. The sequence continues at coordinate 380,833,983 of OZ007590.1, read as the reverse complement.
TAGTTTTGTGTATACAGCATTTATTTTTCTGTGTAACATACTTGAGAATATATACTTTAGGTAAAAAAAAAAATAAATGCATATTATAATATGCATTATGCTCAAATAATTATTTGAGATATGATAATTTGAAAATGGTGATGTTTTTGATCGCTTCGATCAAAACTCAACCGTCCTGTTCCCCCCTTAAAAGTTATCTTAAACGGGTAAAAACGGGTAGAACGTCTTATTGTATTTCATGTTCTTCATTTTTAAAAACACAGGCTTAAGAAAGTTTTGAAACTGGTTGTAATTTTGACAATCGAAGTGTCATCTTGGTGATCAATTTAAAAAAAACAAATTTTAACACGGTTTTGACAAAAAAAAAAAAAAATCACCAAGACTAAGTCGCAGACCACATTTGATTCTAAAATCTTGCCCCTCTCTGGATTTAATACTGCTGCAGACACGAACCCCATTAAAACACTCAGTAAAACATAATATTTTCTGACCTGAAATACTGTGAGCAATGCTTGAACAAACGTATCGAAATTGCCCCTTGGCTTTTCCTCGAGTTCCTTATAATTAAAACGTCCGCCGAACACCTGCATCCCTAGAAGAGCGAAGATGACGATGAACAAGAAGAGCAGGAGCAACAGACTGGCGATGGAACGGACCGAGTTGATCAGCGAGGCGACCAGATTACAAAGCGAAGTCCAGTACCTGAAGGGAGATTAGTACATAAATAATTAACATAATTTAATTAATTACGTTACAATCGACGCTCATTAATTCGAACTCACAGAGACAGATATAAAAGTTTGAATTATCCAATGGTATATAAGAAAATGATTTTGCATGCCCTCATTAAAAAAATATGGAACAAATGTCGCAGACACTCCGGAGCGAGATTTTTTCTTTGTGCCATTTTGGAGAGGAAATCCAGTTTTCGTAGACATATTAGGCCTAGCATGCATGTTAGTTTTATTTTATAATGAAACTATTTTATTATGAAACCCACACAATTTTGTTATAAAACACGCACATTTATTTTATTAAAAAACACACACAATTTTAATTATTCGAAAAAAAAAATATTATAAACATACACAATTTTTATTATAAACGTACACAAATTATTTTATTATATAACACACAATGTTTAATTTATTTTAAAACACATACAATGTTTAGTTTAATATAAAACGCACACAATGTCAAAAATACAACTGAGTCAACTATTAATACCAGAGGGCTTAAAATCGCCTGGTTGCCATACCGTGCAAAAATCACCATTTTGGCGCCAAAATGAAAACCGGGTGCGTCTGCGATATCTGTACCAAATATATTCCTATTCAAATTAGAAAAAAGATATACAGTATGGAACCATATGTCCAGAGTGGTGGGAGTCCGATATATTCCGGATAACTGGTTGGGAATTTAAACAACATCGATTTGATCAGATTTTGTAGAATATAAAAATCAAATAAGATAAACTATACAGGATACGATGGCTATTTTTAGCTTAACACCTTTCCTGATGTCACTGGAATTCTAGTATAAAAAGTTACATTCAAGTATCTGTTCTATTCAATCCGTTCAGTGGTTGTTGAGAAATTGCATACATGCATACACAACAGCCGATATATATATTTAAAATTGATTAAAATTCGAAATTTATCAGAAATTAAAAGGAAAAGTTGGGGGCTTACTTTGTGACTTTGAATATCCTGAGAAGACGGACGCAACGGAGCACAGACACGCCCAGTGGAGGCATGACGTCAGTGTAGAGGAGGACCATCTCGAGTATGGAGCTGATGACGACGAAGCAGTCGAAACGGTTGAAGAGACTGACGAAGTAACCTTGAAAACCTAAACTGTACATCTTGACGAACATTTCGATGGTGAAGAGGGCGACGAAAAAGATATTGGCTTGTTCTGAAAGAAGTTAATATATGTCTATATTAAAATCATGTAAGGTACAAGTGGAATTTGACTGTTCTTATATAACTCACCTCAATAAAATAAGTACTAAAATCTTTACTCTAATGTTTACACGCAACCTGCAAAATCCAAAGCAGAAAGAAAAATACGATATTTAGATAGACTCTTTTGAAAACTTTATGCTCAAGGCAAACATGGTGATCCATAAGATGCGGAAAACGTTTTGGTGCATCAAAAAAAAAAAAAATTCTATTTAAAATATTTTAAATATTGACAACATATTGATGGGTTTGCATTTAGTTATGTGTTTCAAGAACTCATTGTTTCTTTTGTTAGGCATGAAACTAACATGTTGGCATGAAAGTAACAACTGAAGGGACAAAATTATCTCATGGCATACATATAAATGTTTTGCGAACAGATGAAAATCTGTTTATAGTTGAACAGTCATTTAATGAACTAAATGAACTGATGCAAATGAGCATTTATTGAAAAATCGAATTTATTTTATCGAAAGTACATTTTGACCAGAGGTCGGGTTGGGTTGGGTTGGGTTGGGTTGGGTTGATTATTGACGGCCAATTATCTACACATGGGATATAGGCCCGGGGGGGAGTGCCCTTCGTGGGGGTCTTTCTAAGGGAACCTAACCCGTATTTACGCATGGATAAATCCACGGCTCGAAGAAAACCACGAAAACTCCGAACGATTAGGCCGACGGACGCGATTGGGATCGAACCCAGCACCTCCCGTCTACCAGCTTCGAGAGCACAACCTCTCAGCCACTTGACCAGAGGTCGGAAAAACAACTTTTATTTCGTAGCAAACTACAACTACTCTATCGAAAATGTAGTTAACTACAATTTCTACTTACTTGTTTTAAAAAGTAGCGACTGCAAAATACTTTTAAAAAGTAGTCACTACTTTGCTACTTTCAGATTTTGCCAAATGATTCAATTTACACTATAAATTGAAGACACGGATTAAGTGATAATGTAGTCTCTTGTTATATCGCGTCTGCCAGGAAACAATCAAATAAGTGCTATATAACTGAAGGCATTAAAGATTTAACAAAGTTAACAAACAAAAAAATACTTTATGTTAGTCTCCAAAATATTAGTTTATACACATATTACTCGTTATATGTGTGGTTCAATATATTAATTTCCTCTGTCATAATATCCAAAAATAATAAATCTTGTCATTTAAAAAAGATGTATCGATTAAAACTGGAAGATTTAATAAGTAAGTGAAAAATTATTGCTATACAAGTAAACTTAGAGAAGTGAATTTAGTAGACAGAAGTTACGATCACGTGATTCGAATAATGGCACATTTTTTCCCCTGAAGTTAAAAGTAGCATCAGTGCTACTTTTCACTTTAGTCAGTGAGCTAGCGGCAGTGAAAAGTAGCGTCAGTGTTCTCTACAAACTGATTTTTTGTATAGCTCTACTCGCTACATTACATTTTCAAAATGTTGTGTGCTACACTAACAAACTACTAGAAAAAGTAGAGATTACTGTAGTTTCGCTACTTCTGACCACTGATTTGGACTCATGGCTTTACAGTTTGTTCAAGCATATGTTCAGAGTATTCTTGATAAATTTTAACATCGGTTTCCACAAAAAACCAGTAAAGCTTTTCTTTCTGACGTTATCCTCCTCCAAACCATCATAGAAGTAGGATCTGCAGACGATACGATAGGAGCTAATATCCTATCATTTTGTTCGTTAAATGATTCTTCAGCTGTAAAAACTCTTAATTTGTTCACAAAACATTTCTGTGCGCAGACAATTTTGCCCTTTGAATTTTTCGATTCAGACTTTTACATAACAAAAGTAAAAATCAATGAGCACTTGAAATACATAACTAAAGTTCTATATCATCATATAACATCAATATATTTGCAATATTTGGACTATATCGATCGAAAAAAAATTTTTTTTTGATACACCAAAACTTTTTTTGCACCTTGTAAGTGCTGTCCAATAGAGAATGAGTTCGGGTTCTTTTTTCGGAACCTAAAGAGTCCGACTATTTGAAATACGAACCCGGGCCTTTATACTCTCTTTAGGTTCCAGTGCGTTGCAAAACCAGAGCGTTCTCAAATCAGAATTCGATTTTAGGATGCTATTAATTTCCAATTAAACATTTTCAGTTGCGTAATAGAATTTTTATATGCAAGAGTAACAAAACATTAATGTTAATGCTGTTAATGTATTTTGTTTGTCTGTAAAACATGTTTGTTGAACATAAAAATGTTTACTTGAGAATGGATAGCATACGAAAAACCTACATTCCAGGTTGAGAAAATCGATTAATACACTATAAGAACTACTCGGAAACGTTTCCGAAAATCAGTGGCAACAAAAGAAACTTTGTTTTTATAAATACTTCCTTAAATCTCGAAAATATTAGTTTATGAGCTTTCTAAAGTTAAAAAACGCTTTTTGGATATCGTGGGTAAGCTCGGAAGAGGTTATTGTATATTTTTGTTCTATATATTAAGAAAAAATTGTCTTTCATGTTGTCATTAAACATTTTTCATTAATCATGGTAACATATAACAAATTTATACCAGCCAGGTAATTATTTATGTTAGAAAACTCGAAACATATTCAAAGAAGATCAGGAGACAAATTCATTTTAAACTTGAAAAAACACCATACAATTTAATTTTTTTTCTCTGCAAACTTTTACATATTATTTTTGACAGAAAATATTAGAGTTCTCCTCTTCCGTAACTATTCCTAGTTGAAAAAAGAATTGCAAGTCTTTATAATACATCAAAAACCGAAATGAATATTTAGTGAAAAGAAATATACAAAAGACTTGGATAACAAATGAAGGTATGGTTATACTTATTTATTGTCCTTGCATGTTTCAGGGCCATGCTAAAAGAACTCGAGTTTATCATAGTCAAACGAATAACGGCAAAAGTTAAAATAGTACTGAAAGTACATTTTATAAGCTTTTTATTGTTGAATATAGTTTCAAAGAACGAAAGCTTTAAATTTAGATACTATGTTGTAACTATTTTTCATTGATTTTTCGAATTTCTTTTTCAGGTGTGATCAGTGAAAACGCAAGAATATTTTGGATGATAAAAAGAAAGATAACTTTAATACTTCGTAAGTATTCTAGTGTAATAAAAAGTAATTAGAAGTTTTCACGTACTCATATTAAAAAAAAATCAATAAAAAGGGAATTTACACTGGGATTTAATTTGTCTAATCCTCACAATATACGTTTTATATTATGCATATATGTATAAAAGAGGATTTTTTCCGCTGTCACATGCAAAAGCTAAACTCAATGTACTTGATGTTCTCAAAAGAATACACGGACTTTAAAATTCATCAATTCATTAATTTAAAATGAAGAAAGGGAAATTTTTGTAAGGCAAATTATAAATTTTGTATGCAGTAATTTAAAAACATAATACAAATTTTAGTCAATAGATGACGCTGCGTCGTCTCAACCTGTTAAACTGAAAATAATAAATATATAAACTTAAAAATGCAAACCCTTTTTTTCCATGTTTAAACAGATAAACAGAATAAAAAGTAAAGTATGAGTGGCATTTAATCCAGATTTATACTTTGGTTTGAGCATTCTTAAAAATAAAGCAATGCAGTGTCCTCTATTGATGAAAATTTTAACTATTTTTAAATTTACTCTAGGTTAAATGTATTATAAACTTTATAAACACGTCACTTACTCTCTTTCTTGAATTATTGAATTTTAAAATTAGGATATCAGTTTGGGGACATCCATAACAAGGCATCCTTAACAACATGCATATAATAATATCTTTATTAGCACTGTGATCAACACTGGTGACCTCTTTAATATAGCATCCATAGATGCAAACTATACAGTCATTTAAAACTGTTTAAATGTATACTATGCGCGATGTTCGGTGGTTGCTTTTTCGTACCACTGTTTTAAAGAGTATTTTTTTTTTTTTTTTAATTCTGCATTTGAGTAAGGAAGTTACTTTTATAAAAGAAACTGGTGATGTGGAATGATTTCCGTGTATCGCGTGTGGGTGAGAGGTTACTGTATATAGTGTATTTCAAAATGTTATTGTGTGTAAATAAAATTGTTTGAATTTTATGCTGTAATTATATATTGTAATCATTTTTAAAAATATATTATACCTCTAAATGTTATTGTATACGTATTAATGCATTCAAAATGTACAATTGTAAATAATTGTCATTATAATGTTAATCTCAAAATGCTATATAAATAACTATAACTAAAGTTTATGTAAAATATCAATTATTGTAATAATTTTAACGTTCGCCCAGCCTTTTGGCAAAATTGGGTAACGTTTATACTTTGTAAAATTGTAGTTTAACTTGTAATTATTGTAGCTAACGCCGGATAGTAATATTTTTCCCTCCCTAGGCTTAGGGGTTCGTCCTGGCCATTAGCCAAAAGCTGGTCCCTAGGGTGGGCGTTGTCTGTCTGTCTGTCAGTCATTTAAAACTATGGAAAACAAAAAAAGAACCAATCAGATCATTTTTTTAATACACCCAATATCTTGTAAAAATTAAATGCTCAAAAGATTCGAGTATATTTACTGTTTTTGCAAAGTTTCAACGCCGTCATAAAAATTCGAATTTAAGTCGAAAACGGAAACGATAGGTAGTAGTGAAAGTACATTTAAAAATGTTGAATATAATCCTGATCAAGTTGGAATTGCACGTCAAACATGACAAATGAGGTGCGTTTCGTACTATAACTAGTTTTATAAATATTCAGATCTTGGTGCAATAGCTGTTGCATTCTCATGCGAAAATGCATGAACACAAAATTTATTTTATGTGACGCAGATTTTCATATTATAGATATTAATTTTATTTTATGAAATTAAGTTTCAATACACTTTTACAAACAATTACTTCCCATTCTGTTACATTAAAATTATACTATGCGCAAATATCCAATACAAGACAATGTAAAAAAAATCATCGTTATTATTTCACTGAAAAAGGAAATTATATCGTCTGTTATTATAAGATAGGATTCATTTCCGTAATAAAATAAGTACATTTTAAGTGGGCAACATGTTACTTCTTGTTGACATTGACTGAAAATTCTAATGGGAAACATAATCCAAGCTTTGAAATTTTCAGAACTTGAAATCCCTATTTAGACTCATTTTCCATTTAATATCTATTTCTCCGGATACATCTATCCGAAGAACTGTCGGTAGATTATAGGATTGCAGTAATTAAACAATATTAGTATACAAATTCGGTTTTTAAATTCAGTAATACGGAAATAATAGGACGTCATCACCGTGGCAACCTAGAATCATTACTTATCATGGGATATCATTGAATTAATTACGTATGATAGGATTTAATAGAATAAAGAAAACTTTTATCTTTAAGTTTTGATTCGATTTCCATAGAATTTGAAATGATTCGACAAAATTCTACAACGACTATATATATTAAATTTCAAACCATTCGATTGGGTAGTTTTGGGGCTGTTATAAGCGGACAGACGGACGGACCAGAAGACGACTATAAGTGGTACGTATTTATATAATTACGAACGCACCTAAAAAGCCTGGCGCAATTCGGGCTTTAGAAAGTTAGATTTGTTGCCAAATGATAAAAACATCTATGATAGCAAACCTAATGAATTTTTATACTTGTTTTTATATGAATTTATGTATATATATGAAATTTATATATACATATATTTATTATTATTGTTATATATATATGAAATTTATATATACATATATTTATTATTATTGTTATATATATATATATATATATATATATATATATATATATATACAATTTGTTTTGTTTGTATATAAATGCTTTCTTCATATTAAATAAATTGTATAAATATGGAAAAAATGGCTTTATGTATGAAACCGTGAATAAGTGGCCAAATTTCCTCTCTCACCGAACAGTACGTCATAAGAAAAAAAGTTCCAAAGTGTATCAATAGATGGCGCTGTAAGCGGCATACAATTAAAATTAAAATACACTCATGCGCAATTAAAAACCGAATCATTATGAGCTTTTTATGCGGTTTTTGGCCCAAGGACAATTAAAGACCGATTTTTCTCATCCAATGTGATACAACCTTGCCTGGTGGATAGATTTTCCACTAACAGTACCAGAACTGTTGACTGATTTATAAGTCATTTTTTCCGTCAAACAACCGAAACACGCATGCACATTGAACATTACGGTTGGTTTACTGAGCAAATCATACCAAAGCCGTCGTATTTTGATTAAAAATGTCACTTGCAGCCGAATCCAATTTCGTTAATCCGCTTACAGCGCCATCTATTGATACACTTTGGAACTATTTATTTCTTTAGCCATACCGTTTTCCCCTTCTTCCAGTATATTCAGTTCAAATTTGAAGTCATTCTGACCAGTGGTTTCTTTTTTACAGCATTTTGAAAGTGGGATTTTAATTATAATCACCCTGTATATAAATGCTTTCTTCATATTAAATAAATTGTATAAATATGGAAAAAATTGCTTTGTATATAAAAAAGTGAATAGGTTTCCGGAAAATATGTTGCCAAATTTCCTTCTCTCACCAAGGCCATTTTCTCTATCTCGCCAAGAATATCGAAGCTGGAAAAGTACCGGGAATTTTTCTATGAAACGCCGATATTGCTCCAATATTGTTTAGACTGTCTTTACACTGGTTAAATATTTCCTTCAGGCAAAATGTCAAAACTATAATATTGGTCACTATTTCATACCAACCCAATATTGGACCAGTATTAAGCTTGATAATAAGAACAAATAGACAAAAAAAAATATTTTTTTCAAATTTAAAAGAAGAAAAAAACCTGCAGGCGCTTCAGAATTTACAACTAATCAACAATACCAGAAGAGAAAAAAGAAAACTGGGAAAAAAAGGAGTATTTTTAAGAAAAAGAATGGCAAACAATAACGGTCACAGAGTTTCGTAATTAAAGTATTATAAATCTTCAATTAGTTGCTTTTGCTTCACAATGACATAAGTAACTCTCCAAAACATGGTTTCAAAAATTTCTCTTTTCTTGAATACAAATAAAATTTCATCTTAGAAATTGGACTGGATCCAAATTGAATAGTTTCTTTTTTTACTGACACAAAATTTCCCATTCTTCGTCTCGTTTTCCATTTCAAATTACATCTTTATGCATGAACGCTGCAGAAATTGTAACGCTATCATAAGATTTGGAGAGAGGAAAGGAGGGGGGATACTTTTAATATACCTTTATGCTTTCAATCTCTTTAAATTTTTCGATAATATCAAGAAATGACGTCAGAAGACTTTTTTTTTCAATGTTTTTAATTGCCGATGCAATTCTTGTATAAGCACGAAATCTTCGGTATTAAACTATTTTACTAAACGTGTATCTATCTTATTTTTAGATTTGAGGAAAATTATAAAAAAATTATTATTATATAATATTTTTTATATATTATATAATTACATATTATAGTATTATATATTTTTATTATATAACAAATTAAATATATAAATATATAATTACACATAATATTTACCTTTATGATTTTCATCATTATTTACGTATTTTGTAATTTTGAATTGATCTTTAATTTACCTTAACACGCATGCATGCGTAAATTGACACCCCCCGCCTTCCCATTTCTCTTAGCGCAATATTTCTCTATTTTCTCAAAGTGTGATGTAATGTGCATGTTACATACATTCAATTCATATTCACAGATAGACAAAAATCGATACAACTAACTCTAAAGGGAAAAAAAATAGGCAGATGTTTCAACATTTGCAAATAATCTCAACAATATCATGGGGAAAAATAATATATATGAAAGGATAACAAAAGAAAATCATTATAGAATTCAAAATTTAATTACAAAATTAAAACTTAAAATTAACAGTTTATTTTTCCTAACTTTTAAATCTACTACTCAAAACTAATAGGCCTCCTGATAAGTTTCTTTCCCAGCCTGACAGTTATGTTCAATTCTTAAATTTGAAGTAATTTTAAACAAGAAATTGCTGTGTTTAGCGCAATTCTCACTTTTCTGCGGTCAGTTTTGTTAGAGCTAATCCAGGGTGATTCTGCAACAAGCTGACGCAGGTATAAATCAAAAGCTAATTACCCAATTAAAGTTAAGTTCCCTCCCAAGTTAACACTTTCGCCCCCTACTGGAAAAAATAAGAAATACCAGCATAAAAGCGGATTGCGCGAGAAAACGCGGGCTTTTTCGGAAAAAAGAATTACTAATCAACTTCATGTCAGTTTACGGCGCTGATACGGAACAATGAAGGGTTAAAATTAACCAGACTATCGCTGCAGAAGAACGCGACTTACCAAGGATTAGCATGTTGCTTAAAAGGACTAAAAAGTTGAAAATTGTACGTCAAACGGGACAAAAGAGGTGCGTTCCTACTATAACTAGTTTTATAAATATTCAGATCTTGGTGCAATAGCTGTTGCACTGCTCTTATGCAATAAAGCATAAATACAAAATTTATTTTTTGTGCAGATTTTCATATTATAGATATTAATTTTATTTTATGAAATTAAGTTTCAATACACTTTTACAAACAATTAATTACAATTCTGTAGCATTAAACTTATACTATGCGCAAATATTCAATAGAAGACAATGTAAAAAAATAACACTGGTTTACAAATTTAAACTTTTTTTATGTACTTTTGATAAAACACATATTTTCTTATTATACTACCTCTTACTGATGAAAGGCGGTACTTGATAAAAATCTATCACGTCATATTTTTCAATATTCACATTTATAATTCTATAATATATCTATCACGTCACATTGAACCTACCCGCATTGTCAACTTGGATTCTATATTCTGTTTTCTTGTGTTTTTGTGAACTAAAGTGGTTTTGTTTTTGATAAAATGCCTAATAGAGTGTGCAAAATAAATGCTGATCGTTTTTTTTTAGGTTTGTGAACAATTTATATTCGCAAAAAAAAGGAAGACAGACATCAGAATGTCTAAAACAGCATAGTTGCATTATTTTGGATTCTCAGTGAGTAATCAAGATAAAAAGTGGGTCCCATATGTTTTTTGTGAAAGCTGTAGGCCCACTCTTATATTCTGGGCACCGGAAGAAAAAAAAGTATCTTCAATTTGGATCACCAATGCTGTGGAGAAAACCTTCAAATCACGAAAATGACTTATTTTTGTTTGACAAAAACTGCAGGCTTTAATTAAAAAAATAAACATAAAATTCAATATCCTGACATTCCATCAGTCTCAAAACAGATATCACATTCGGAAACTTTGCCACATCCCGTATGTCCAGGTATGTCAAGTGCGAGTTGCCAAGATAGTGACGATCTGTATATGGAGGATGAAAATGATGACGAGTTCATAATCAAAGATGATAAAACGCCACATTTAATAAATCAAAATAAGTTGAACGACCTTCTGCGAGACTTGCAACTATCTAGATCTAAGGCAGAGATTCTTGCCTCTCGTCTACAGCAGTGGAACTTATTGACACCAAATACCAAAGTAACATATTACCGAAATCAAAGCCAAATTTTCTGCAGTCATTTCAACAAAAATGATTTTTTTTCTGCTTTTGCCATAATATTCTTGAACATTTTAATGCGATGAATCAAAATTCTGATCCAAATGAATGGCGTTTATTTATAGATTCATCGAAATATAGCTTGAAAGCTGTATTACTTCATAACGGTGATATAAAACTATCTTTACCAATAGACCATGCCGTAAACAGTAAAGAAACCTATCAAACAATGTCTCTTTTAATGAAAATGATACAATATGAACATCACAACTGAAAAATATGTGGCTATTTAAGAGTAGTTATGTTATTGGGCTTACAGGTATACCAAATATTCATGTGTTTTGTGCCTGTGTCGAACTAAAGAACACCATTACACCAAAAAACTAGTCGTTGGGGGACACCGTAATACTTACCCATCATGGATATGCATAATGTAAAATATTAAAATAAAAATGTGTAAACTACTTATAAAATGCATTGCAATTCAAATAAAATCGTGGATTGATGACGTCATAAACTTTAAAGGCTCGATTACTGAATTGCTTGAAAGAGGTTTTTCCTTATAACTCCAAAAATAATAATCCTATTAACTAGCGGTTTATTGCATCTGATTAAGCGTCAAATTTCCAATTAAAATATATCTTTGAAGTGAAATTTGGATGAAATACAGGGTCATGAAAAATCGAAGAGTGTGGAAAATAGGATTCCAAATATCTCGGCAACTCATTATCCGATCGACTTCATGCTTTATGCAAAATTTATGTTTTTTTATTATCTTTTATGTTCATTTCTTAAAATAAACAATTTCGAAAATTTTTATGTACCTTTTATCAGAACGAATATTTCGAGAGTCCGAAAAAAATTGTTCCGGTTAATCGAGGTTATTGAAATGAAATAGGCTTCTTCCCATTATTACATACTAAGTACATACCAAATTGCAAGTCTCTATCTCAATTTTTTCGGGAGATAGAGCGTTTACAGACACACAGACATCCAGACACACAGAAGAATTTTTTTTTTCTAAAAATATGTTTTTCGGAATCTCCAGTGTCTGAAACGTGTAAATCCGTCAAATTTTTTTTTTTTCGATTTTCAAAACGATTACAAGACTTACCCTATACTACGTATGATGGGTAAGTAATATTGGCCTGTTCAAAATGAATTTACTCCGGGAAAAATGAATGTGAAATACACATCTTTAGTGAATCCGCAAAATATAATTTTGCCACTACACATTAAATTGGGCCTAATAAAAAATTTCGTCAAAGCCGTGTTTCGTCAATACAAACAGTGCTGCTTTTAAATATTTACACAAACATTTTCCAAGTATTTCAGACGCAAAATTAAAAGATTGAATTTTTATCAGTCCACAGATATGTAAACTGATGCAAGATAAGGACTTTGAAAAACTTTTATCTACTAATGAAAAAAAATACTTGGGATTCCTTTAAAACAGTCGTCCATGGATTCTTTGAAATCATGGGATTCCTTTAAAACGGTCGTCCATGGATTCTTACGAAATAATAAAATATTGCTGTTTTATTAAAAAACTATCGTGCAATGGGTGTGAACATGTCTCTGAAAATACATTTTCTCCATTCACACCTGCATGTTTTACTTGAAAAGTTGGGCGCTGTGAGTGACGAGCAGGGCGAGCGTTGTCACCAAGACCTTATAGTTTTTGAAGACAGACACAAAGGTTTTTGGGACGAAAGTATTTTAGGGGACTACTGATGGTCTATTTTAAGAGAAACGGATCAAGAAAATTATAAAAAGAAGAGTAAAATCAATCATTTCTAATTTTTTCTTTTTATATTTCATGTTATTATTATTTTTAAGTATTTAATAAATATTTTTTAAGCTAGACGTGACAGATTTTTTACAATAATTTTCCCGTACTCAGTGCACTAGAATCTATGAAAAAATACACATTTTGGCGAAAGTATATAAACCGTGTAAACCAGTGTAATCATTATTATTTCACTGAAAAAATAAATTAAATCGTCTGTTATTAGGATATGATTCATTTTCGTAATAAAATAAGGACATTTTAAGTTTGGTTTTTAAATTCAGCAATACAGAAGTAACATGAGTCCATCTGAAATAAAACGTAATAAAGGCGGCAACCTATAATCGTTACCTATCATGGGATATTATTGAATTAATTACGTATGATAGGATTTAATAGAATGAAAAAATCTTTCATTAATATCTTTTTAAGTTTTGATTCGATTTTCATAAAATTTGAAATGACTCGATAAACTTCTGCAACGATTATAGATATTAAATTTCAAACCATTCGGTTGGGTAGTTTTTGCGCCGGACGGATGGACCAGATGTCGACTTTAGGTGCTACATATTTATATAATTGCAAACGCACCTGAAAAGTCAGGTCCCAACGAAACTATCTTATCATATAATCAAGACTACACCTAACATCCTTACAATGTCAAAGAAAAAGCAATGAGACTCCTTTAGAGCTACTAAATATATAGTATAGAAGCCTTATAGACTCCTTCATTTTACTGTCCGTCTCTCCAGTGTTGAATTCAGGGGGTGGCCCGGAGAGGAACATTCCCTCAGGAGAATTGAAATGTCTCCCCCAGAAGATTTGAGATTTTATGCTTTTAATGGTTAAAAAGTGCAATTTGTATTTTTTTTTATTATTATTCGAATGCTTTATAATTAAGTAAAATTTAAAGCCCCAAGAATATTTTGTTTTAATTACTAAATTTATATTAAAATTATTTAAATTAAAAGATCGTGCATGTAATTATCGATTAAATATATTGAACTAGTCTGCAATTTTTATTATATTTGGTATGGCCATTATCAAGACGACATATAAGATAAGTATGTGATTATTTTTCGAAAAAAGGGGAAAATAAAAGGAGGGAAAACAAAATGAAGAAAAAGTATTCATACAGGAACTCTAAATTATCTTGATACCCATGATTTAAAAATTAAACAATGCGTGAAAATGGAAAATAAAAATTCAAGCAATTAAAAAATATATATTATAAATCGTTAGCAGCAAACAGCAAGAAGAATTTTCGAATCAGGTTTTTCAAATTAGACTGATAAAAATTAATTTAATGAGTCGTGTAGTTAAAAATCAGAAATACTAAATATTGTTATTTTTCAAATATTGGAACTGCGGTAAATAAAATTTAACAATCCACGATCATTTTAATTACTTATTTTATATTATAAATATTTAAATTAAAAAAACTTTATATGTAGTTATCGATTAAATAACGTGATATAAGCTTTTATCTATATTTTGTATGAGAATTATCAATAAGATATATTTGTATAACTAAGAAAAGTATATGATTATTCTCCTTAAAAAAAGAAAAGGAGAGAAAAAAGAAACAAGCAAAAATTATAAGAATTATAAAAGAAAATATCTTGATATCCATGGTTTATCTAGGTTATATATATATATATATATATATATATATTGTGACTGTAGTAAGTAAAAATAAATCATTCAATTAATATTTTTAGTTAAATTCTTGCTAAATTAATTCAAATATAATAGGGTGTAAATTACAAGCTTAAAATTATTTCACCTCTTTAGTTGAGTAGGCTGGACTGACACCAGAATCTATCGTCTTATATCTATAGGAATTGCTTACACAATATAACAATTCATAAAAATTTCAATACTTAATTTAAAAGCAGCTAATTAAAAATAAAAGCATATTTCTAAAGGAACTTTCAAGTTATTTACCGTCAAATCTTGACGGGTACTATCTAGTATATATATATATATATATATATATATATATATATATATATATATATATATATATATATATATATATTAAAAGAAAAAAAAGAACAGCATTTCTGA
This sequence comes from Maratus michaelseni, assembly GCA_963931845.1. Lineage (NCBI taxonomy): Eukaryota > Metazoa > Arthropoda > Arachnida > Araneae > Salticidae > Maratus > Maratus michaelseni. The sequence goes on along the minus strand of OZ007590.1, from coordinate 380,818,647 downwards.
AAAGAAGAATGCCAAATAATCACGGTCACAGAGTTTCGGTTATTAAAATCTTAAATTTCAATTAGTTGTGTCGAAACGACATCAATAACATTCTCGGAAAGATACTTCAAAATTATCACTGTTCCTTTATTTTGAATACAAATAAAATTTCTTCTTGGAGTTTGGACAGGATCCAAATTGAACAATTTCTTTCTTACTGGCAAAAAAAATCGCATTCTTCGTCCCATTTTCCATTTCAAATACATCTTTGTATCTTGAACGTTACAGAAATTCCAACGCTGGTATAAGATTTCTATAGAGGAGAGGAGTGTTGGAAAGAAATCCTTTTAACATACTTTAATATATTCAATTAGAGCTTTAGTACATTGAGTGCCCCCATATACATGAATTAAGCTTTCATAATGTGCCATTATTACATTTACAAGGCGACTATTTTTATATTCTATTAGCACCACCACAATTTAAAAAAATAATTTTATGATATATTTCTCTAGCACATATTGTCAAAGTGTATGTGAAAAAAATTTGTTTTGAAAAAGTGGTGCGAGATAGAATTAAAAAATAGTCGCCAGTGGCAGCCCTGCAATTTAGTGGTAAACAAATAACTTTAGTGATATTTATTACAAGTGTATGTAGAATTTATACAAAAAAAAAAATCATTTATGCACCGTCAACTGTCACGCATTTCTTTTTTTAATTTATAATAGTAACAATATTGTTTTTATTTTAGTAATAACCAGAAATAACAATAAAAATGTATTCAAGTTTTTTTTTATGGAAAACGTAAAAATGATGAATTGAGTTGTTTTATTATAACACTGATGAAATAAAATTTTGAATTGTAACCAAAATATGTTTTTTATTCCTTCTATAACTCACCCAAAATATAAGATTAGAAATTAATTTAAATTTTTAAAAAATGCTATATCTAGGTGCCATAGAACAACAGTAATGTATATTACCTAAAGTGCCATCAAAATTAATATGCTTTAAATTTAGATTTACGTATGACCGCCAGCGTTTCACACGGCACTCTAATAAAAATAAAGTGTGCACCGTCGGCGGTACAAATGGTACTCAACGTGTTCCTTTTTCTTTTCTTCCGTTTAACACTTTAGTTCATAGGGTCTACTGGAGTAATACCTGCTTTTTTTTTCGATTGTTTTTTAGCCTCCAAATGAGACAAATATATGCAATTTAAATTTTCTGTTTTTGTTTTTATTTGATTGTTTAAGAGGTTTGCTACCTGCAAACTTTCAAAAAATACATTTATTTATTTATTTTAACCCTTTATATCATGAATTAATTTTCCAGCTAATTTTTAATTGCATTTTTGCATTATTGGATAAGTTTTGGTGCAGAATAAACATAGGAAAGAGGAAAATAATTTTTATAGTGTTTTAGGGGTGTTTATGCAACTTGTACCCACCATAATTTTTTTACCCTATGATATAAAATAAAATAGTCAATTTTAAATGGTGAACTTCAAATAAAATATAGGAAATGTCCACCTGTAGAGTATAGAAAACAATAGAAAATAATAGTACTAAATAACCGGTAATAAACCACTAAAATTACTCAAATGAAGAACAACATGCATGTCAATTCCATTCCAAAATGGATTTCGAATGTAGCGTGGTAAATGTAAAATCCCTACAATGCAAAGAAAGAGGATATGTGCTTGAATTTTTCATCTCCTGCCTGCTGTCAGAAATACACTCTTTGTGCCATTGGGAATACCGTTAGGAAAAACGGTCATATTACGAATATATAGGTGTTTTATTAAAGTGGTACTTATAAGTACCGTCAGGACAAAAAGGGCTAATTTCATTTTCTGAAAGTACAATTAGTAAAGAATTATTCAGTTACATTTTATAGTCGATCGGCTAAACATTAAGCCGCTTTAATGTACTTTGTTCTGTCACACACAAATCAAATCTTTAAACGTGATTATCTGAAAACTATGTTTTTTTTTAAAGCCTGTGATCGCAGTAACTCGAACAAATCTCCTATTTTTAACAACATTATTATCTACAGAGTAATATTTCCTTTCGGCTGTCAAGGATTCCTCCCTCCCTCCCTCCCTCCCTCCCTCACCCATTCACTCACTCACTCACTCACTCACTCACTCACTCACTCACTCACTCACTCACTCACTCACTCACTCACTCACTCACTCACTCACTCACTCACTCACTCACTCACTCACTCACTCACTCACTCACTCACTCACTCACTCACTCACTCACTCACTCACTCACTCACTCACTCACTCACTCACTCACTCACTCACTCACTCACTCACTCACTCACTCACTCACTCACTCACTCACTCACTCACTCACTCACTCACTCACTCACTCACTCACTCACTCACTCACTCACTCACTCACTCACTCACTCACTCACTCACTCACTCACTCACTCACTCACTCACTCACTCACTCACTCACTCACTCACTCACTCACTCACTCACTCACTCACTCACTCACTCACTCACTCACTCACTCACTCACTCACTCACTCACTCACTCACTCACTCACTCACTCACTCACTCACTCACTCACTCACTCACTCACTCACTCACTCACTCACTCACTCACTCACTCACTCACTCACTCACTCACTCACTCACTCACTCACTCACTCACTCACTCACTCACTCACTCACTCACTCACTCACTCACTCACTCACTCACTCACTCACTCACTCACTCACTCACTCACTCACTCACTCACTCACTCACTCACTCACTCACTCACTCACTCACTCACTCACTCACTCACTCACTCACTCACTCACTCACTCACTCACTCACTCACTCACTCACTCACTCACTCACTCACTCACTCACTCACTCACTCACTCACTCACTCACTCACTCACTCACTCACTCACTCACTCACTCACTCACTCACTCACTCACTCACTCACTCACTCACTCACTCACTCACTCACTCACTCACTCACTCACTCACTCACTCACTCACTCACTCACTCACTCACTCACTCACTCACTCACTCACTCACTCACTCACTCACTCACTCACTCACTCACTCACTCACTCACTCACTCACTCACTCACTCACTCACTCACTCACTCACTCACTCACTCACTCACTCACTCACTCACTCACTCACTCACTCACTCACTCACTCACTCACTCACTCACTCACTCACTCACTCACTCACTCACTCACTCACTCACTCACTCACTCACTCACTCACTCACTCACTCACTCACTCACTCACTCACTCACTCACTCACTCACTCACTCACTCACTCACTCACTCACTCACTCACTCACTCACTCACTCACTCACTCACTCACTCACTCACTCACTCACTCACTCACTCACTCACTCACTCACTCACTCACTCACTCACTCACTCACTCACTCACTCACTCACTCACTCACTCACTCACTCACTCACTCACTCACTCACTCACTCACTCACTCACTCACTCACTCACTCACTCACTCACTCACTCACTCACTCACTCACTCACTCACTGTGTGTAAGACTACAGGAGCAGGAGGAAGGGGGGGGGGGACAGAAACACTTTCTTTGCTGCAGCAAAAGAATGAAGATTGATGTATGCTATATAGAGCTACTAAATATATATATAGCAGCCTTAATGCTATATGTTTGATGTCACAAACAAGAAGGGGTGCATATATTCTGTACGTAGCGTTGGATTCAGCTCTTGCGCCAATGTGCTGAAAACGCGAGCGGGTCTGTCGGGGATACCCAACTTTATTTCATCATTACAAAAATCAATTTATTTTCTTTTAAAGTGTAATAATACAAAATTAGTTTTTCAAATATCTTGTTTCATTTTCCTGAAAAATGTTTTTTTTTTTTTAAATTCACTTTTTTTTTTTTTTTTGGGGGGGGGGGGCAGGCAGGTATAACATTTTAATGACACTACCGCACACTAGTGTGCGGTAGGCACTCGAGCAACAATTCCATGACAATTTTCATACACAAACCTTCTAAAAGAAACGATGAATCGTGAAAAGATGCCTGTGCACGAAATGTTTTGCAAGTCATGGTAAACTCAAAATTACAATTGCTCATACACTGGCTATATAAAGTCAATACTTATACAATATCGGCGTGTCTTTGGAAATATGTCCAATGCAAAACCCGTGTTTGTGCAAAATTCGCGTTACATTTTAAATATTTCAAATGAAACACAATATTGTATTTATTGCCTTTACACTGGCTCCATGACAATTATACAGAGTGCCCCAAATTTATCTTTACAACTTTGATCCTCCATAAAACCTAAAAGAAATAAAATAGTGAAGTTCGGTTTTGTGTGCGTATAACAGTAACTCATAAAATTTTATTTGTACTAAAAAGACAGATTATGCTTTCAGGTACGACCCAGTAAGCCCATAACAGGTGATGACTACATCACAAGAAAAGGCCCAGCGTGTGGCCTGGTTCATAGAGAGGAAGTCAGATACACTAGTCCAAGGGAATTTCTGATCAAAATATGGAAATCACCCACCATCTTTAATCACCTACCACCCGGCCCTGAATACGCGCGTGGCACAAGACTTTTATGGAGACCGGTAATATATGCTTCATAAAAAAGTCACTGGCCGGAAAAGCACAAGTCAAGAGGTTCGGAACGTATTTGACTAAATTTCCAACGAAGTTCAAAGAAGTCCATTCGCACGGCCTCCAGACAGTTGGAGTTAGCACGTTCAACGGTGCACAAGCGCTTGCACCTAATTGCTTACAAAGTGCATTTGTTACAGGAACTGCACCCCGATGATAAATGTAAGCATTTCGATTTTATATTCGTAAGCGTTACGATCTCATCACATAAAACTTTGAAACTTGCTGTTCATTATACAATAAACAGATTTTTGTTATCTAATTTCGTTCAAGTTTTATGAAAGATCAAAGTTGTAAAGATAAATTTGGGACACCCTGTATTTTTTTCCAATATTGCCAAAATATCAACATCTCCAATATTAGGCAGTATTTCATGCATCTCAATACAATGTTTTTCCAATATTAGCTTATTTATATAGAGAAATAGACAAACAAATATATGCAATAAAAAAAAAAAAATTGATGCTTTAGCATTTGTAAATAATTTCAACAACAGGAGAGAGAGAAAAAAAAAGAGCATTTATGAAAAGAAGAATGACGAATAATAACACTCTCAGAGTTCCGCTATTAAAGTCTTAATATTCAATTAGCTGCTTCAACACGACATCAGTAATTCTTGAAAACATACTTTAAAATTCTCACTGTTCTTTTATTTGGAAGACAAATGAAATTTCATCTTGGAAATTGGACCGAATCCAAACTGAATAGTATCCTTTCTTTACTGGCACAAAATTTAGCACTCTTCCACTCATTTTCCATTTCAAATACATCTTTATAATGTACGAAATGTAAAATAATAAAAACGCTGAGGAAATTGTAACGCCATTATAAGATTTCAAGAAGGGGGAGGGGGAGGTTGTATTAAATCCTTTTAATATACTTTTAAATATTCAATTAGAGTTTTTAAAGTTTCCTCTCTTAAATCTTTCAGTTATCATATATCCATATTTCTATTAAAGCATATTTCAATTTTCCGATCGGTTCCAGTTATTTAGTTTCTTTAAAAACAAATATCTACAATTTTATTTTTTGTTTTTTGTTTTTATTTGGTTATACCTTGCAGCGTACGCCGGACACTGGATCAATAAATTCCTTGAAAGTTTTCATACACAAGAGTTTTAAAATTGTTATATTAACGATAAATCGTGAAAAGATGTGTGTATATCCTTTTACAAGCCTTTGTAAATAGAATGTAACAAATAGTCATTTAGCCAAATATCGAATATTCGGCAACCGAATAGTAATATATTTTTTAAGTATGTACTTTTGATATATATATATATATATCGTCAACGTAAATTGTAATTAGCTTTAAAATTTCTAATACTAACTCCTAATTTTGACATCATTTTTGGATTTTCTCGTAAGTTTTACTATCGGATATGAAACAGAAAATTATTTGATCTAGTAGTTTTGGAATTATGCAGCTATAAAATTTGGAACTACTAATGTTAAATTCGGTTTTAATCGTTGCAAAACAAATTGCAACAAGGGTAGATTTTGAAGCATAACTCAGGAATTTCTTGGCGGAGTGACTTATAATTTTGGATTCGTTTATTTAAAACTTCATGATATAGATTTGTGCTAAAAAGCGTATTCCTTACAAGTCATAGTTTTTTTTCAAAAATGCATATATTTTAAAGATAATTCTCAAAAAAAAAAGAAGAAGAAGAATTGTAATTTTTTTTCCACAGAAATCAAACTTAAGAATTTCTAAATACGCCAATTTAAAATCACAGCTCATTTCGCCAGGTACTTTTTAAGAAACTAGCAGCATCGTAATTTGTTTTGCAACGATTGAAAAGTAATTTAACGTTACGAGTTCCAAACTTTAAACTTGCATAATTTCTAAACTACTTGAGTGAATGACTTCCCGTTTGTAACATATACCGAAGAATCAAAATAGGATGTTTAAAATTTGGTACAGTTTATATATATATAGACGCCTCAAAATTCAAATATAGCATTAATTAGTAGACATTATTACTAATCAGTAGATACCAGTTACATTTTAAAACAATGAATTATGTGTGGAATTTTTTTTTTAGGTCTGTACAAAATGTGGTTTTTTTATCGAAACGTATTCAATACGAAGCCAATACTTGTGTGATATAGGCGTTACATTAGGAATATTTCCAATAAAACGCCAGAGTTGCTTTTATTGGCTTTACATAGGTTGAATATTTCTTGCCAATATTGGCAAAACGTGAACATCTCAATATTGGGCAACATCTCATGCCAATGAATCCAATATTGACACATTAATAGCTTGCTAGTAAAAACAAGTATAAAATAATATTCATACAATTAAAACACAAAAACATTGTACATGCTTCTTTCTTTGCGAACAATCTCAACAATATCGGAAGAAATAAATATACGTAAAGAAATAATATAAATTAAAAAACTATATATCTGAAAAGAAGAATGCCAAATAATAACTGTCTGTCCGGCGAAGAAGCAATGCAGCTATTTACCTTGGAAGTGATCGAGCCATTTAGGTTGATGATGATGCTCTGATGCGAGTGTCATGGTATTCATAAATACTAGAACTATCACTATCCAGTAGAAGGCTTGTGACTTGACTAGCTTACGACAGCCTCGTCGGACTCGACGGTTCTGCCTATCGAATTGCCTCCTGAAAAGTAGATAAACACACACACACAGTCATACAATATGTAAATAAATATGCATACAAAAAATTGAGTAAGTAAACATATAAAGAAAGTTTTCACAATTATTGAATTTATTGGCGAAGCAATGAGAGTATTTCAACTTTGCGTCTAAGTTCTATAAAATTAATTGCTCAGATTCATAAGATTAACAAACAATGGAGAAATGTTAAAAGTACAAACGGGGTACTCATTGGCTTTTGACTAACCTTAGCAATTTTTATTGAATTTAATTAGGAAGCATTGCGAGTTTTTCAACTTTGCATCTACGTTTTATAAAATTAATTGATCAGATTCATAAGATTAACAAAAAATGAAGGAATATTAAAAGCACAAACGGGTTTATCTTTGTTTTTTGACCCACTTTAGCAATTATTATTGAATTAGTATATTATTGAATTTAATTACGAAGCAATGCGAGTTTTTCAACTTTGCATCTATGTTCTATAAAATTAATTACTCAGATTGATAAGATTAACAAAAAATGAAGAAACATTAAAAGAACAACATGAATCTCACTGGCTTTTGACTAACCTTAGTAATTATTCTTTAATTAGTATTCTTGATTTTAATTACGAAGCAATGCGAGTATTTCAACTTTGCATCTATGTTCTATAAAATTAATTACTCAGATTGATAAGATTAACAAACAATGAAGAAACATTAAAAGAACAACATGAATCTCACTGGCTTTTGACTAACCTTAGTAATTATTCTTTAATTAGTATTCTTGATTTTAATTACGAAGCAATGCGAGTATTTCAACTTTGCATCTATGTTCTATAAAATTAATTACTCAGATTGATAAGATTAACAAACAATGAAGAAACATTAAAAGAACAACATGAATCTCACTGGCTTTTGTCTAACCTTAGCAATTATTCTTTAATTAGTATTCTTGATTTTAATTACGAAGCAATGCGAGTATTTCAACTTTGCATCTATGTTCTATAAAATTAATTATTCAGATTGATAAGATTAACAAACAATGAAGAAACATTAAAAGAACAACATGAATCTCACTGGCTTTTGACTAACCTTAGTAATTATTCTTGAATTAGTATTCTTGATTTTAATTACGAAGCAATGCGAGTATTTCCACTTTGCATCTATGTTCTATAAAATTAATTACTCAGATTGATAAGATTAACAAACAATGAAGAAACATTAAAAGAACAACATGAATCTCACTGGCTTTTGACTAACCTTAGTAATTATTTTTTAATTAGTATTCTTGATTTTAATTACGAAGCAATGCGAGTATTTCAACTTTGCATCTATGTTCTATAAAATTAATTACTCAGATTGATAAGATTAGCACACAATGAAGAAATATTAAAAGAACAACATGGATCTCACTGGCTTTTGACTAACTTTAGCAATTATTCTTGAATTAGTATATTATTGAATTTAATTACGAAGCAATGCGAGTTTTTCAACTTTGCATCTATGTTCTATAAAATTAATTACTCAGATTGATAAGATTAACAAACAATGAAGAAACATTAAAAGAACAACATGAATCTCACTGGCTTTTGACTAACCTTAGTAATTATTCTTGAATTAGTATTCTTGATTTTAATTACGAAGCAATGCGAGTATTTCCACTTTGCATCTATGTTCTATAAAATTAATTACTCAGATTGATAAGATTAACAAACAATGAAGAAACATTAAAAGAACAACATGAATCTCACTGGCTTTTGACTAACCTTAGTAATTATTCTGGAATTAGTATTCTTGATTTTAATTACGAAGCAATGCGAGTATTTCCACTTTGCATCTATGTTCTATAAAATTAATTACTCAGATTGATAAGATTAACAAACAATGAAGAAACATTAAAAGAACAACATGAATCTCACTGGCTTTTGACTAACCTTAGTAATTATTTTTTAATTAGTATTCTTGATTTTAATTACGAAGCAATGCGAGTATTTCAACTTTGCATCTATGTTCTATAAATTACTCAGATTGATAAGATTAGCACACAATGAAGAAATATTAAAAGAACAACATGGATCTCACTGGCTTTTGACTAACTTTAGCAATTATTCTTGAATTAGTATATTATTGAATTTAATTACGAAGCAATGCGAGTTTTTCAACTTTGCATCTATGTTCTATAAAATTAATTACTCAGATTGATAAGATTAACAAACAATGAAGAAACATTAAAAGAACAACATGAATCTCACTGGCTTTTGACTAACCTCAGTAATTATTCTTGAATTAGTATTCTTGATTTTAATTACGAAGCAATGCGAGTATTTCCACTTTGCATCTATGTTCTATAAAATTAATTACTCAGATTGATAAGATTAACAAACAATGAAGAAACATTAAAAGAACAACATGAATCTCACTGGCTTTTGACTAACCTTAGTAATTATTCTGGAATTAGTATTCTTGATTTTAATTACGAAGCAATGCGAGTATTTCCACTTTGCATCTATGTTCTATAAAATTAATTACTCAGATTGATAAGATTAACAAACAATGAAGAAACATTAAAAGAACAACATGAATCTCACTGGCTTTTGACTAACCTTAGTAATTATTCTTGAATTAGTATTCTTGATTTTAATTACCAAGCAATGCGAGTATTTCCACTTTGCATCTATGTTCTATAAAATTAATTACTCAGATTGATAAGATTAACAAACAATGAAGAAACATTAAAAGAACAACATGAATCTCACTGGCTTTTGACTAACCTTAGTAATTATTTTTTAATTAGTATTCTTGATTTTAATTACGAAGCAATGCGAGTATTTCAACTTTGCATCTATGTTCTATAAAATTAATTACTCAGATTGATAAGATTAGCACACAATGAAGAAATATTAAAAGAACAACATGGATCTCACTGGCTTTTGACTAACTTTAGCAATTATTCTTGAATTAGTATATTATTGAATTTAATTACGAAGCAATGCGAGTTTTTCAACTTTGCATCTACGTTCTATAAAATTAATTGCTCAGATTCATAATTTTAACAAACAATGAAGGAATACTAAAAGCACGACAAGGATCTTATTAGATTTTGACTAACCTTAGCAACTTGGATAATCATTAAAGAAAATACTATAGCCAAAATCAAATAATGTTAGTAACAGATTCGTTGTGAAACACGTGTTCTAAAATCGTTCTTTAAATTCCCCACCCCTTGTTTTTCCTTTTTCAATATATGTTCCAATTTTTTTTATAATTGTATTTAGAACAGCTATTGATCAAAATTTAATTATCGGTTACAGAAAGTAATAGAACAAGTGTATTATAGAGCTTTGGAAAGTCGAGAAAAAAATTAGCCCGATTTATTTCTAATATAGTTTTATGAAAGAAAACCCGAGTTAACTCTGGATTCCGACTAGCGTGTTAGTGGGGGTAGTTGAAACCAAATAAATATACAATTATTTTTAAATATTGTGAACGAGTTCTGATAAATATCAAAAACACAAATAAAAATCTACACAAAAAATTCTCGCAATTTGTCAATTTCAAGCTTTCGTTTTCTCACAAAGTGAAACATTTTGTCGCGATTTGGCGCATTGACGATAGATAGCGAGAACGTCGAGCACAAATATTTTGAAATATTTTAATCACTTTCTAAATGGTTATTCTTTAAGTAAAATATGTGAATTTTTAGAATTGTTAGAAATGTAATTTTACCTCCAACTTAAAGATTTATTTGTTTTCTATGTATAATGGACATAATACGTTTAAAAGCATTTCTCCTAGGAAAATACATTGCCGATTAAAAAATATATATCATGTAAAAATAATTTTAAATAAATCTACAATCAAATTTTTAAGAAACCTTAAAAAAGAATAATGAAGAAAGCAAATCTAAGAACTTTTATTAATGATGAAAAGCAAAGCAAAGTACAATCCTTCAATCTTTTTCTTCGAGTTAGATACTTTTAAAAATGAGAAAAATATCTCTGATGAAATAATAAAGTACCTAAGCGCTCTTATATAGATTGTGGTGCACGGGATCACAAAATTGAAGTTTGATGTACTCATTTTTACATGTTTCTCATGTTACATTTACGACGTCAAGTTTTTCTCCATCTAAGGCGTTACGGAGTAAACAGGTCGATAAATTCTTCCTGTTTTACGATCATTATTTTCCCTTTTCCCGTCTCAAAAACAGGATACAATTAAGCAGCTAAAAGTAAAATAAATATATTTTTTAATAGTTGTGTTTTGTTTGTATCTTATATGGATTTAATTTTTCAGTTTTTTATACCGATTATATTTAAAAGTAATGATAAATTAAATTAAGAAAGAAATGTATTCTTTGTGTGTTATTATTAAACTTACTTTCATTAAAGAATTACAGGTAAACATTAAAGAAAATATTTTAAGCCATTTATGCCAGAGATTTGAATTTGTACTTTATGCAAGAAATATAAATGTATGTTAGGTAGGAAAAAGCAACCTGTAGAAGTCCCTTAGTATGTCATCTGTACAAAAACAAACAGTTATGATGTAAGGACTTCAATGAAACGACGTATAAATAAATGTAAATAACGAATAAACGTAAACTCATAAACGTACTGTAATCTGAATATTTTTTCAATATAATTTTTTTTTTTAACTTTCATTGAAAGAAACTTGCATAGATAATAAATTATTTTACAGTTCAAAATAATGAACGTTTTCAAATAAATCGACTTTTAAAGAAACAACTTTTAAAGAAACTTTATTTAAAAAATATATATATATAAGAAAGAAGAAAGATTTTTTTTTTTTTTTTTAATGATGAAAAGAAAAGAAAAATAATAACCTCATATACTCGTATTTTTCATCGAGTTTGATACTTTTAAAAATGAGAAAATTTTTCCTGATGCAACAATAAAGTACCCAAATGCTCTGATATAGATTGTGGTGCACGGGTATAACAGCATTAAAGTTTGATGTATCCTTGCCAGTTACGACGCGTCAAGTTTCCTCCCATCTGGGCGTTACAGAGTAAACAGGTCGATAAATTCTTCCTGTTTTACGATCATTATTTTCCCTTTTCCTGTCTCAAAAACAGGAGACAATTAAGCAACGAAAAGATAAATAAATGTCCTTTTATTAAATTTGTGTTGTTTATAACAAACTGATTTCATTTTTCATCCGATTAATTAAAAGTAATGATAAATTAAATTAGAAAAAAATATATATACTATGTGAATTATTATTAAATTAATTTTCATAAAAATTATGTCAGCATTTAAAAAGAATATTTTAACCCATTATGTCAACAGATTTGAATTTGGAATTTGTGTAGGGAATTTATATTACGTGTTACGTAAAAAAATTGTAATGTGAAGAAAACGTCAACTGTGTCCTTAAAATAAACAGGAGTGATGTCAGGACTTCGAAGAAACTGCGTATAATTGTCAAAAATCGCAAAAAGACAACATATAAAATGTATTTTACATTATTTTTCAACGTAATGGAGTTAAAAACTTTCATAAAAAGAAACTCGTATGCATAAAGTATTTGATAATTCACAAATTTAAACAGGTTTTTAAATAAATATTTTTAAAGAAAACCTATAAAGAAATTTATAAGAATTTGTACGGAAAAAAAAATCCAAAAACTCTTTAATGCTGGAACAAAAAGAAAAATAGAAACTACAATTCTTTTTCATAGAGTTAGATACTTTAAAAAAAAATAGGAAAAATCTATGTGATGCAATAATAAAGTATACTGCCTAAGCTATCTTATACAGATTATGGTGCACGAGATCACAATACATTTATAACGTACTGTATTTAGAGTACTTTACAATATAAATGAGTTTCAAACATTTACTCAAAGAAACTTGCATATTTATTAAAGAATTTGATGGCTTAAAATAATGAACAGATTTTTAAGTAAATCTACAAGAAACGTTAAAAAAAATTGAAGACTTTCAGAAAGAAGAAAGCAAACTCGAAAACTTTCTTAATGATGAAAAGAAAAGAAAAAAAATCCTCCAATCTTTTTGATTGAGTTAAGATACTTTTTAAAATAAGAAAAACCTCTCTGATGCAATAATAAAATACCTAAGTGCTCTTATATAGATTTTTGTGCACGAAGGCACACAATTGAAGTTTGAAGTACCCTCACATTTACGGTCTCAGAGTTGCCAAGTCTCCGGCTTTTTGAACACCAGTATTTTATTAGAGAAAGTTTTGTTCTTTTAAATCGCAGAGTGTTCCGATTAAAGAAGTCAACTTTTTCTGTAATAAAATACTGGTATCCAAAAAGCCGGAGACTTGGCAGCTCTGCGGTCTCAAGTTTTTTTTTCCATCTTGGCGTTTCGGAGTAATGAGTTTCAAAACTTTCACTGAAAGAAATAGTGTGTTTGATGGATCGCAATAATGAAGAAATTAAAAAAAAGAAAAAATGAAAAAAGAAAAACAAATTTTAAAGAAACATTCTAAAGAAAATTGGAGGCTTTAGAAGGAAGAAAGCAAACCCGAAAACTTTCATTAATGTTGAAAGGAAAAAGGAAAACAAAATCCTCCAATCTTTTTAATCGATTTAGATACTTTTAAAATGAGAAAGATCTCTCTGGTGTAACATTAAAGTACCTAAGTGCTCTTATATAGATTGTGGTGCACAAAGGCACACAATTGAAGATTGATTTATACTCTTATATTTACGATGTCAAGTTTCTTCCATCTAGGTGTTTCGGAGTAATGAGTTTCAAAACTTTCACTGAAAAAATAATAAAGTGTTTGATGGATCACAATAATGAACAGATTAAAAAAATGAAACGAAAAAAGAAAAACAAATTTTTAAGAAACATTCTAAAGAAAATTGAAGACTTTAGAAGGAAGACAGTAAACCCGAAAACTTTCATTAATGTTGAAAAGAAAAGGAAAACAAAATACTCAAATCTTTTTCATAGAGTTAGATACTTTTAAAAATGAGAAAAATCTCTCTGATGTAATAATAAAGTAGCCGAGCGCTCTTATATTGATTATTGTGCATGGGATCAAGAAATTGAAGTTTGATGTAATCTTACATTTACGACCTCAAGTTTACTCCATCTAGGCGTTTATACGGAGTAAACAGATCGATAAATTCTTCCTGTTTTACGATCATTATTTTCCATTTCTACAACTCAAAAACAGGAGACAATTAAGCAGCGAAAAGGAAAATAAATATCCTTTTATGAAAGTTGCGTTATTTATAACAAAAATTGATTTGATTTCCCAGTCTTTTATTCGATTATTTAAAAGTAATGATTTTTAGATAATAAATTTTAGAAAAATGTATATTGTTTATGTGTTATTAAAACTTATTTTCATGGAATAAAATATGTGTATATTTTATTTTTATTATTTTATTACTTTTTTATTACTTCCATCTTTACAAGAAGAAAGTATTGGATTCATGAAAATTTTCGACTTCCGGTTTTTGACGGATTTATGCGCTTTAGAAGGTCCTGAACACGATTTCACTGTTTTTAGAAAAGTTTGTCTGAAAAGAAATGTCTGTCTGTGAGTCTGTGTCTGTCTGTATATGACAAAAATTTTGTGGGCGCTCCTCAAGAACTAATGCATGAAATGTAATAAAACTTTATATTCAGTTAGTCCCTGATATAACTTGGTGCTGATTAGTTTTTTGGTAAAAATCGCCCGACAGATGGCGCTGCTACGCTGCATTTTTTTGCGATTTCCGCAATAGCTCTATCTCAAGAACTAATGCACTTATTTTCATCAAACTTTAAGTTCAGTTAAAGCTTGACACAAATAGACACCGATTACGCTTTGGTGTAGATATCCCAACAGGTGGCGCTGCTATGCCACTTTTTTCTCGATTTTTACGATAGCTGTATTTCAAGAACTAAGGCACGGAATTTCAACAAACTTCAGATTCTGTTAGACCTTGACATAAATAGATGCTTACGTTTTGGTGTAAATAGCCCAACAGGTGGCGCTGTTATGCTACATTTTTCATTATTATCACGATAACTATATATAAAGAACTAATGCACATATTTTCATCAAACTTCCAATTCAGTTAGACGTTGACATAAGTTGTTGTTGGTTAGGTTTAAGTCTAAATCTCCTAACAGGTGGCACTGCTTTGCTGCATTTTGCAGGATTTAAACGATTTTAGCAATAGTCCTATCTCAAGAACTAATGCACGGAATTTAATAAAACTTTAGATTCAGTTAGACCTTGATATAAATTGATTTTTTTTTTAATGTATACGAAACCTGTGTGAGGTAGAAGAAAATTTTAGAATTGACACATCCCACTAGTTTTTTTACGTTTTAATCTTATGCCCCAGTTTTAATAGTGAATTTGTGTATAATAGCAGAAAAATGTAATCTGTAGAAGTGCCCTTAGTGTGTCATCTGTGTCCTTAAAATAAACAGAAATGATGTCATAACCTTAATCAAACTGTGTATAAATATCAAAAATTGCCGACATGAGAACATATAAAACATACTGTATTTACAAAGTTTTCCAAAATAAATGAGTTAAACTTTCACAAAAAGAAACTTGCTCACAAATTATTTGATTGATCAAAATATTGAACAAGTTTTTACACAAATTTATACAAGAATTTTAAAGAAACCTCATACAAAAAAATTATAAGACTTAAAAAAAAAAGGGGGGGGGGTCTAAAAACTTTCTTTAATGATAAAAAGAAAAGAAAAACCTCAAATCTTTTTCATCGAGTTAGATGCTGTTAAAAGTAATATAAAATCTTTCCGATGCAATAATAAAGTGCTGAATACGCTTCCTTTATATATATTGTAGTGCATGAAGTAACAACACAAGAGTAAACGTACTATATTTAGAATATTTTCCAAGATGAATGTGTTCTAAAACATTCACTCATTGAAATTTGCATATTTATTAAAGTATTTGATGGATCAAAATAATGAACATATTAAAAAAATAATGAAAAATATTTAAAGAAAAAAAAATGAAGACTTTAGAAGAAACAAACCAAACCCGATAACTTTCATTAATGTTGAAAAGAAAAGGAAAACAAAATACTCAAATATTTTTCATCGAGTTAGATACTTTTAAAATAACAAAAATCTCTCTGTTGCAACAAACGCTCTGGTCTAGGTTGTGGTGCACGGGATCAAAAAATTAATGTTTGATGTATCCTTCCCAGTTGTGACGTCAAGTTTTCTCCATCTGGGCGTTTTACGGAGTAAACAGGTCGATAAATTCTTCCTGTTTTACGATCATTATTTTCCCATTTCCTAACTAAAAACCAGGAGACAATTAAGCAGTGAAAAAGAAAATAAATATCCTTTTATTAAAGTTTTGTTTTGTTTGTAATATAAATTAATGTGATTTTTCAGTTTTTAATATTATTTGAAAATTATTATGATAAATTAAATTAGGAAAAAATTAATTGTGTGTTATTATTAAACTTGTTTTCATTGAAAAGTTATCTGTCATCATTTTTAAAAATACATCTTAACCCATTTATCTCACATATTTGAACTTGGAATTTGTGCAAGACATTCATACATGTTATTAGGCAGAAAAAACGTAATCTATATATGTATAAATGCACTTAGTGTGTCATTTATCCATAAAATAAACAGGATTGATATATGCCAGGACTTCAATGAAACTGTGTATAAATGTCAAAAATCGCATAAATGAGAACACATAAAACGCACTGTGTTTACAGTATTTTTCAACATAAATAAGTTAAAAAACTAGTTTATATAAAAGTACTTGATAGATCCAAATATTGAACAGGTCTAAATTTCCAATTAAACTTTCAGCAGGACAGAAACTACGCCGTAAATCTTTAACTGGCAACAAAGGATGTAAATTTCTTTTCACTTTTCTAAACAGCGTACAACCAACAGAGTGAAAAATGTGTCCAGACCGGGGATCGAACTCGGATAAATTGGTATAACGCACCAAGTGCTTTACCAATTAATCCATCCAGACGACATCCAGTCTGGAATTTTTCACTAATATACGTTGGCATGGCTGCAACTTTGCAGCGTAAGATGGAATGCCAACACGAGCACACTATTTTAGTGGCGTACATCAGTATTATCCGATACCGGCAACTTATTCGTCTCATGTACGCCACTGAAATAAAGTGCTCGTGTTGGCATTCCATCTTGCGCTGTGAAGTTGCAGCCTTGCCAACGTGTATGAGTGAAAAATGCCAGACTGGATGTCGTCCGGATGGCTTAATTCGTAACGCACTTGGTGCGCTATACCAATTTATCCGGGTTCGATCCCCGGTCTGGACACATTTTTCACTCTGTTGGTTGTACGCTGTTTAGAAAAGTGAAAAGAAATTCACTTCCTTTCTTGCCATTGAACAGGTCTTTACATAACTGTACACAAAAATTTAAAGAAGCCTCATAAAGAAAATTGTAAGACTTTAGACGAAAAAAGCAAATCTAAAGAAAAACCTCAAATCTTTTTCATCAAGTTAGATACTTTTAAAACTGAAAAAAATCTCTCCGATGCAATAATAAAGTACTGCCAAAGCGATCTTATACAGATTGTGGTGCATGAGATTATGACACTCGTATAAACGCACCGTATTTAGAGTACTTTTAGATGTAAATGAGTTTCAAAACTTTCAATGAAAGAAATATCAAAGTATTTGATCGACCACAATAACGAACAAATTAAAAAAAAAAATAAACGAAAAATGTAAAATTTTAAAGAAATATTCTAAAGAAAATTGAAGACTTTAGAAGGAAAAAAAAGGAACCCAAAATCTTTTATTAATGATAAATAAAAAAGAAAATAATCATTGAATCTTTTTCATAGAGTTGGATACTTTTGAAACGAGAAAAATCTCTCAGATGCAATAACAAAGTATCTAAGCGCTCTTATATATAATGTGGTTCACGGGAGTACAAAATTGAAGTTTGATGTAATCTTACATTTACGAGTTTTTCTCCATCTAGGCGTTACGGAGTAAACAGGTCGATAAATTCCTCCTGTTTTACGATCATTATTTTCCCTTTCCCCGACTCAAAAACAGGAGACAATTAAGCAGCGCGAAAGAAAATATATATCCTTTTATTAAAGTTTTGTTGTTTATAACATAAATTGATATCATTTTTCAGTCTTTAATCCGATTATTTAAAAATAAATATAAATTTAATTATGAAGAAATATATTGTTTAAGTGTTATTATTAAACTTATTTTCATGGAAAATTTATTCGTCTGTATTATTTTCATCTTTTAAGCCATTTATGCCGGAGCTTTGAATTTGGAATCTGTATATAAAGTTTATAAACCAAATGATACAAAGTTCACATAAAAAATATAATTTTATTTATTCGAAAATTTTATTAAAAATAAAGCATTATTTATACTATATCCAGAATTTCTAAATTGTTTTTTCAACATATAGTCATAATTTAATTGATATTAAACTATTAATTGACGAAAGCGTATTTTTTTTTTCAATATACACTATTTGTTTTTATTTATATTTTATTTTCTAAATTTTAGTGTTTAAAATATTTCATTGTTGCAGTTTCACAGCCAGTTAGCCTGTTTTAGCGAGCATGGTTTGGCGCGTCATAACGCCATTGTTGCGCTTTTTATACAGTTGTAACCATGAAGAATATTCATCTGCGCATGGCTTACGGCAAATTAATTTATTAAAATTAATTTATTAATGTATAATTAAGTTCTAAAAATATTAAAATGTATTGCCCTCGGTTGTGTACTATTTTTATAATTCTAGCATATCAGGGAAATGAATGGAAACTTGATTGCAAAATTCCATCTTTACACATATAAGCCAAGTTAAATAAACGAGTGTGAAATAGAAAGACAGAAAGAGAATACTGCATAAAGAATATTGCATTACAATATTTTTATGGAATTTTTAAAAATACGTTATTTTTCAGATTATATGTCCATAAACCATGGAATATGGTATAATTAACGTATTGATTGACTATTCAGGCAACTACATGTAAATGAAGATTTAATGCAGTTTAGAACAAAAGAAAAATATAGTTTTAAGAATCAGAATCTTGTATTTCTAAAATATTTTTCACTAATTTATTAAAACAAAATAAAATTCTAAAGATTCTGTTTAACAAATTCACAACATCGCTATTATTTATCGAAAATAAAAAATTGCTTGTTAAACAGGTTTAAGAAATAATCCAGGCTCGAGCCCATGCAGACCTCTCGTGTTACTTAATATACATACGTACGAGCTAATATCGCCCTCAGATTCAAACTACGGTATTCAAATAATTTAGTTTAACGTCTTTGAACTGGACAACCCGTAAATTAGGCTTTTCGCAATCGCATTACTAAACATTTTAAGAGACTTAACTTAGTCAAACAGATGTCGAGGCATAAGTTGATAAATTTGTAACTGCATCTTCTGACTTACATAGTTTATTGTTGTTTTTCTTCTTTGCGGCGTGTTAAATAAATAAATTATTGAAATTATCATTCGAAAAAACCGATTAATTACTTTTAAAACTCAATACGAAATTTAAGAACAATTTCCAATACGAAAAACAATTCAGAAGGCAGAGTTCCACTCAACTCATAGTTCAGAAAGGATCTCAAAGTAATATAGGGTTCACACCACGGGTCAGAAGTAGCACGCTACAAGTAGCGAAACTACAGTAGTCGCTACTTTTTACAGTAGTTTGTAGTGTAGCGTGCTTCATTTTGAACAATGTAGTTTAGCGAGTAGCGCGATACAAAACATCAGTAGTTTGCAGCGAGAAACGACGCTTCTTTTAACGCTACTTGAGTGGGAGAAAATGTGCCATTCTGAAAATCACGTGGCCAAAACTTCCATCTTTTATTCAACAGTTTGCTAATTTCAGTGGCAAATCTCCACTGCAGTGTATAACAATGCATCGCATGAAGTGATAGATCTTTTTCCATTGACATTTGCTGCTAAAATCAAGAACTAACCCACCAAAGGAATTAAGTTTCTTGCTGGCAACATTTGTCTTAGTCACTTGTTATTAGGTCGTCACATGTTTTAACGTCAGTGTTCTTATTATTAGGAATTGCTTTACTTACAGAACTATTTATTGTTTGCATTTAGAGTGGTTTTTCTGTAATTTTCAAGATTATAATATCTCTGTTAATTTCGCTACGAAATTTGTAAATGTGCGTATAAACCATCATTTTGGAGACAAACAATAACATTTTGGTGTATGTTATCTTTCTTAATTTTTTCATGCCCTAGGTTATGTCGCATTTATTTTATTTTATTGTAGACGCGATATAACGAGGAGTCTCTTTCTTATTTAATCTGTGTCTTCAATTTCGGATGTAAATTGAGTCCTTTGATAAAATCTGAAAGTAGCGAAGTGAGTGACTACTTTTGAAAAGTAGTTTGTAGTCGCTACTTTTTAAAGCAAGTAGTTGTAGTTAACTACATTTTAGATAAAGTAGTTGTAGTTCGCTGCAATAAAAAAATAGTTTTTCCGACCCCTGGTTCACACTATGAAAGTTAAGTCTCTTAACTTGGATTATTTTGAAGCGGCCGACCCGAAATCAAAATTCTCGACTTGAGCAAGTTTCCGAAACGTTTTTTAACTTTGAGATTCTCTTTGAGATTTGTGAAACTCTGCCTTCTGAACTATTTTTCTTATTTGAAATTGCTTTTAAATTTCCAGTTGAGTTCCACAAAAAATTAATCAGCTTTTACGAATGGTCCTTTCAAGCGTTTATTTATTTAAAACACCGCAAAGAATGAAAAAAAAAAAAAACCTTGTATAGTCGGAAGTTGTAGTTACAAATTTAACAACTTATACGCATGTACATACATCAATTTGACTGAGCTAAGTTACTTAAACTGTTTGGTAAGGCGAACCAGTGGCGCAGCCAAGGGGGGGATTAAATCCCCCCCCCCCCCCAGATCTAAAAAAAATTACTATAATTGTCGCTTATATGAATCAAAACTACTAAAGTTAAAATTAAGTTTTTTGACCTTTCCGCCTTGGATGAATCCACCGCTTTCTTAAATCAAATTCTATTCAACAATGTGATTCAATTAAACGGCGAAAATTATACTTAAAACTGTGAAAGCGCATATTACACGCATAGGTTATGTCAAAACTTGATTTTTGGACTGCGTCACTTTGTCGAGACGTCTTATAGTAAAAGATGGGTCATATACTCTCACACAGACGCTTTGAGTTATATAGTATACAGCGGTCTGTTTCTTAATTGCATTTCTGTCTTTGTTCCACGTTCGAAACAATAACAGATCATCGAATTCCAGAGAAAAAAAATACACTTTGTAAGTCTCTCTCAGTTTCAAGCGGCTTTTTTTTTTGCGTTTTTTGCTCTCAGTTATATCTAAGACCAAGCTATGTGCGTACCCAGGAAAAAAATCTTTGCAAAAGTAAGAATTTAAAAAAAGTACTTAAAGTTATAAAAAGCTATTTGTCGATTATGAGCAGATTTTTGCAATCGGTGTTTATTTCGAATCATTTGTTTCGTAGGGAGTCTCTACACAAATTTAAAGACTATATTTCATTTGTTGGTAAAGTAGCAACGACGTCTTACTTATGATGGAGATTCATATATTTATCGTTAAAATTTTATAAATTAGTTGTGGTTCCTCTTTTACTAGAATTTTTAATTCTATCGCGCTTCTGTGAAAAGAAAATCTATTTCCTTTCTATTTAAAATTCAATAATTCTTAAACTCTTTTATCGCAGCTTGAAGTAATCCTTTTTCAATTAATGTACACGTCTAAATTCTTTCTTTCGTATGTGCTTGCGGTTTTCATATGAGAAATGAAATCATTTTTAGTTTGGCATCTGCGTGCCTTCCTAATGCATACATTTTGGATCACAGAATAAATAAAGAAAGATAAAATGCAACGTCTATTTCTCGATACATCTGCATGCTAAAATTCCTGCAGATGTTAAGTTTGGACAGTTAGTTTTCTGTTGTGATAAAGATGCTGATATGGTAATCTGGTTTGGCGGTTTGCGTTCAAAAAAATTAGAATGTGCTTCTCCCTAACGAATTTTCTTCTGTACCCTATGGGTCGACGCGGATAAATTTGTGGCATCTCAAAAAAAGGCATTCGATTTTGAGTTTTCATGATGTGAAGATATAGACGTTCTGAGTGCTGGGGGACCGCCTCATTTTTTCAATTATCTTTCTTCAAATAAAATATTTTTTTTTCATGGAAGCCTCAAGTCTCCGATATGTTTCTTCACAGGATGAGAGCCTTCGGGTTCTGGCTTATAGTGTATATATATGAGCTCCGGTACTCTTTTTTCCTAGAATTTAAGCCCTGCCTGTGGAGTATGGATTTTGAAAAAAAAAAGGCGTTAAATGCATTTTTTTAGAAAAATAATATCTATAATTACACACAATTTTACGCTAACCATGCATTAATTTAAATTGATCAGCAATATATTAGTTATGCATTGATTTACACTTATTATATTTTAGCGAATGCTATCTGCATATCATTAAAATTATACTAGCTGACCCGTCCGGCGGTGCCTGGGCTCATGATAATTACCTCAAATTTTATGATTATATATCTTATATCAATTTTATATTTTTAAATGAAATTTTAACTAAAAAATATTGATTATTAGACAGAAAAGCATTTTTAAAAGACACCTTCTTGTTTGGTTGGTTTTTTGTTTGTTTGTTTCTTTTCCTCGTAAGGGTCTCTCGTTTCATAGTTTAAAAAAAAAAAACCCAGTTGTCTGAATTCTATAATTTTTTCATCAGTTATAAACAGGTCTTGACAAATGCAGTCGCCAGGTCGCCACTGGCGACCTAGTTTTTCTATCTAGCCACCAAGCTATTTAACCCGATTTTTTTTTATTATTATAATTTTTTGTAAAAAAATTGACCCAAGAAATGACCATAAATGGCATTTTTTCTCATTTTCAGCATTTTTAATTAGGTAAAAATAAGTTTAACAAATGCAAATTTTAAATTAATAAAAAATAATAATTATTTGACTGACTTCGACACGAAAATAGGCAGAAATTGTTTTCCTACTTTACTGTTTCATCCATGCCCCCCTCATCAGATATAGATTTTGCAGCACTCACTTATCCAGACATTTGAAACCTTCGGCAATCAGCATTTCCTGAACATACCGGTTAATGCCGCCTTTACATTTTTTTCATAGATAAATAAATTTGATAAATTTCATTAGAAAACTTAGTTTATACCATCTTTTTAAATGATGTAACTGTTCTAAACTATGTAACTAATAATCCTACAATAGGCTTATCATTTTTCTCAATTAATTGATAAAAAACTTTAGTGCTTTTGAAAATTAGTGACTTCGGAGGGGAGCAGGTTATATTTTTTTACTGGTAACTAGAATTTTTTACTGGCTACCAGATTTTATCAAATTTGTAAAGCCATGGTTATAAATATAATGGTTTTACAGACCGTGGAAAAATATTGATATCTAGCTGTAAAAGCTTGATGCTTTTACAGCTTGCTTTCTTCTCGCGTCTTTTTTATTTTATTTATTTATTTATTTATTTATTTATTTTGCGACGTGTCCTTTAAAATAACAACACAAAAAAGTTACTGTCCGAACTCTCTGTAATTTTATTTGATTGTAAATACAACTGTATCCAACTTCTCTTTAAAATTCCGTGAAAAAAGTCTAAGTATTTGACTACAGTCGAAGAGAACAGAGTCACGTCAAAAAAGACTGAGTCACATTTAATACTGAAAAGATGGGCCGACGCCGAGCAAACCCACGCCAAAATACCCAACTTTCTTTTTGCATTGTCATCGAAAAATTCTCAGATTTTTTTAAATACTTTTATTCATCAGAGCGTTTCCAAATTTTTGTAGGCGCTGTAATTTTGATCTTCCAAGATGCTTTTAATGGATTGTGTCGAAATACAGACGTTTAGTTACTTTTAGCATAGAAAAAAGATAGTCTTCGAAAGGCCCGATATGACGTGAGGTTCTAAATAAATCGTAATTTAGAATGCTTTCAGCTGTTTCACACCTTTAAATTTCCCATTTATAATAAATTCTTTATGCCAAGCATTTCCATCTTAAAAGTAATCTCTATACTAAATTTCAAGTTTCTAACACTAACAGTTTCAACTAAATCATAATTTAGAACACTTTTAGAAAGTTTTCAGCTCATTTCGTCCTTTTAAATTTTTAAATGTTTTTAAAAATGTTATAAGGAAGCATTTACTACATAAAAGTAATCATCATGCCAAATTCCAAGTTTTCATACCAATTGTGTCACTTAAATCGCAATTTTAGAATGCTTCTTACTCTTGCATTCTTTTAAATTTCGAATTGAAAAAATAAATTCTGGGGAGCATTTACGTCTTTTAAGTAACATCCATATAAAATTTCAAGACTCTAGCCCTAAAAGTTCTAAATGACTTGTTACATTTGGCAAAAAGCAAGGTAAGTAAGTTTTTAGGGCAAAGTAAGGTAAGTAAGGCAATTTTGTTAAAATTGCTTCATTATTATTAAAGTTAGGAATAAGAATTCGTGATTCTCTTGTAATGTTTGACCTTGTGTATTTTTGATTGAACAAATAGATTCGAACTCTGTTATTTTCAGTGTGAAAATTATTTGCTGTACTGTGCTCTTCCATCTTTAAGTTTTCCCCTCATCATTTTTAAACACTTTATAAATATAACGTAGTTTTGTGTTATTTCATTGGTGCATTTTATAGTTTGAAACTCTAATATTGTAAACGCTGTTTAAATGAATCATAACCAACGTAATTGCGGAGAAAAGCATTATAATTTCATTCATTTAAAAGACTGATTCCATTAACCGATGATTCATATAACCGGCGACCATCTTTATTATAAACTCAAATTCCCCCTAGAACCGAATTCTGGCTGCGCCACTGAGGTGAACGAGACGTACGAGAGAAACCTAATTCTGGGCTGTCCGATTCAAAACAGTTAAGCTAAGTGACTTGACTACCAGGGCTTAATTTGCGCCGAAGCCCATCGGAGCTCAGCTCCGATACTTCTCTGTTTTTAGTAAATATTGGCCAGAATTCAGCGGAGCTCATAAACACTACGCTCCAGAGCCCAGTGCAATAACGCTTCCGAAAAACAAATCCTAAATCACCCTTTCCTTTCCCTCCCATCGCCAATCAAAACGCTTATAAGTGACGTAACGTAAGAGATGGAGACGAAACACTCTCGATTTTTATATCAGTCTTCGGGTTTGGGCAGGCTCAAGCTCAATCAGTCTTAAATTCAAAATTTTATTTATTTCCATTTCAAATCATTTTAATGCTATTTTGATCAGAATAAAGAGTCAACAGAAATGGTCTTTTTCTATTCTGCATAGCTGTGAACTATTCATTTTTTGTGTTAACACTATTTCCGAATCATAAGCCTGAGCTTATTTAATCGCAGAATTCTGCGATTAATTAACATTAAGATTAGGCAAAGGTTTCTATTTGGAAGTAGTAATAACTAAAATGTGGAATAGTTGATAGATAAGTATACGCAGACAGAGATGTATTAGAAATTTTTATTTTGCAAAATAAAAAATAATGCTTTAAATTTTGAAAATAATGTATGAAATATAAATATGCAGATTAGAGTGACGGCAGGGGAGGGAGGGGTACGCTACGGGTGTTAATACTGCTGAATATGATGGCTCCGGTACTTTTTTCCCTTAGAAATTAAGCCCTGTTAACTACCATAGTGTGAAAACGATATAAGAACATTTAAAAAAAAAATGCTCAAGTCTGAGAATTTCTATTCAGTGTCGCATACTTCAAAAGGTTTGAACGCGATATAACAGCGTGAAGTGCAAAATTGTATACATTAAAGAAATTTCAAGTTTAGTGCAGAAATAAAGATTAATACAATAAAAGTATATACACTCACTTCTTGACCTCCCACCAGGATGGTGATGCTATATTTTCTTGACTACCAGATTCTCCTTCTAATTTATCAACTTCGGGTTCTAGAAGAAAATAAAAAGCAATAAATTATCATCATCAGTTTGGTGTTTCAAGGGAGAGAAACAAAGTCGAGGAATGGTGACGATACGAACCTAATCTATCTTCATCTGGGTTTCCGACCTCATCAGGATCAATATCCTCTGTAAGGAAAATAAAATGTATTAACTTAACCTAAGAGCCTTTTTTTTTTTTTGCTAAACTAAATTCAATGTAAACGCGAAATTGTAGCATAGAAAGATATTTTAAGCACATAATGAGAAATATATTACAATACGCTGATATAAAATACACTGTAACACAATAATGTTAATTATAATTAATGAATCATAATTGTAAATTGCAAAATAAACATCAAAGTAACTATTTTAAATTGCAAAGTAAACCAAAAGTAATTACTTTAAAATTTAAACTGCAAAATATAAGTTAAAATAAGTACTTTAATTAAATTGCAAAATGAACATTAAAACAAGAATTTGAGTACAGTTCCTTTTATTGACTGAAATTGCTGAGGGGGACTTAACTGTGTTATACGTTTCCTAACTGACCTAAATTTCAGCATATATTGTAGTATATAGACAAATATGTGGATCATATACAGAGCTTCACAAAATAATAAATTTCCGACTGTTGTGCCGAAATCGGGTTTTCAAATACGCTACAATACGCTACGTGTTTTCCAAATTGTTTACTTAGATATCATGCATGTTAATTTACAATCGCTTTTTATCTGATAACTTATCTTTTACAGAAGTATAAAGTGTCGTCAATGTTTAATTTTAATTAAAAGAATAAATTACAAGTATAGTTTTACCATTCTTTCAGTTTAATCATTTATTTAGTCTAAAAAAAATCGCTAATAAAATTTGGCGTCCATTTAAGATGGTTCTAAAAAAATAATTTTTACAGCACAACAACACGAGAATTACCGACACGTTTACGGACTCGTTTTTAAAGGCAAAAGCTTGACTTTTGGAGTGATTTGGAATTGAATGGATTACTTCATTTTTCAATAAATGAACTGCAACTTGAGTTATTAGTGTTTGATTTATATTTACGATCTTTATCGGGCTGTCGCGTCCGGAAATATGGTGCAAAACGCGAATTTTGACAACGTTTTCTGAAAGACTTTCTTTACCGAAATATGGAAAATTATTCGATTTCATAGCTTCTAAATAATAGCACATGCCAATCGCCATCGCCAGTTTACAAAACAAAAATACATTCAGGGATGTGTCAGAAAGTAGCCAGTTCGGATTTGAGAACAGCCTTCAATATTTTTTCTGGTTCCATGTATACTGCTAAAAACAATAAAGTATAATTGTAATTCTTATATAAAATAACAGTATAAGCGAAAAATGTTTTTGCAGAAAAGGGAAGAAGAGAGTCACAAATGCAAATTTTTCTAATTTTCAAACTTTGGAGTATGCAAATTTTGAGCTAAAGCGCCAAAAAGATGCTTTAGTGGCAGCGAATGAAAGTTCGCTTTCAACTTACTGAAAGACAAAGCGGAAAACAATGATCGACATTCAGTAAGTACAGGGGGGGGGGTCATAAAAAAAACTTTGCCGATATATGGAGCTCTAGCGGCCGGACCGTTCAACCGATCGAGGTGAGATTTCAGATATAATTATTCAGAGGTATGAGCTCGGAATTCTGTGAACGGCAACCAAGTGGTGCTCACAGTTACGATTATACGTACAGAAACTCGAAATTTTCCAATGGCAACGCCCAGTTTTTTTCGTCGCAAAATGCTCAGCGTATGCGAAAACCCTAAAGAGCGTTGGAACCGTACGTGTATCTCAAGAAACGGACTCGTTATGCACGCACAAAAACATTTCTGCAAACGGCCAAAAAACACGATCGGAGCGTACGGAGGAAATTTGCATATGACACAGACTCAGTACACCAATCACTGATTACAATACAGATCAGAAAAAGAAAACTTTTATTTTGATTATACATTTTCCACATGGGTACCATCACAGGCAATTACTCATTGCATGCGGGCGACTGTGGACAATACAGCCGAACGTAACATCGCATGAGGGATGTTTGGAATCTCACGTTTGATAGAATCTGTCAAATCCGGCAAAGTTTGTGGATTGCACATGTACACTCTAGATTTGAGATATCCCCAGAACTAGAAATCCATAGGAGTGAGGTCGGGGGATCGGGGAGGACACGGAAATGGAAAATGGCGTGAGATGACACGGTCGCCAAAATGCTGTTCCAGGACCCTGCGAACAGACTTCGCTATATGTGGAGGTGCACCATCTTGCATCCAAACGAAGCCATTCAGTGCATTTCGCTGCAGCAATTCTGGTATGACGTAATTTTGCAGCATTGCCGTATAGCGGGAGCCTGTTACAGAGCAAGTTACAAATCCCGTTGGTGTCACTTCCTCAAAGAAGTACGTTCCGAGAATAATTGTGCCTGCAATGCCGCACCACACAGTAACTTTGACGTCGAATAAAGGTACTGGTGCCACAGCGTGCGGATTCATGTCTGCCTAGTGCACACAATTTTTGGTGCTGACGTTGCCAGTTAAGGTAAAATGTGCCTCGTCCGTCCATAATATGCGAAGAGGCCAGTCGTTATCTCCATCATATCGGATAAGAAATTAATTATCAAAGTCTATACGTTGTTCATGGTCCCCCACTTCCAACATCTGGAAGCGCTGGTACCGGTAAGGAAACATGCGGATTACAGAGCGCAGTAGCTTTTGGACCGTTGATTTCGGTATATCCAATACACGAGATGCACCTCTTGCAGTTTGCATGTGTCCTGTAGTCATTATGTCATGCACTTCCACAACAGTATCCTCAGGAACAGTTGGTCGTCGCGGTCTATCACAGGTGCAGCCAGTTTCTTCGAATTTCTTTACTAAATAACGAAGAGCTTGCGGGTTACATGGGCCACGTATTTAGCGATGGTTTCGACGGTAAACACGCAAGGTTTTCGCAGCATTCATCCCATTTTGATAATAGAGTTTTACCAATTCACCACGAACTGTCAGCTGGAAGAGTCATTTCGTCGGCATGTGCGTGCTACCGACTGAAGAACTAACATTACCTCCTCACTTTTTATCCGTTTTCTACGCTGACTATCTGGCGAACGGCGTTCCGTGATTGGTGTTTTGCCTCTGTCATATGCAAATTTCCTTCGTGCACCCTGACTGTTTTTTTTGGCCGTACGCAGAGCTGTTTTTGTGCGTGCATAACGCGCCCGCTTATTGCGATACACGCACCGTTCCAACGTTCTGTAGGGTTTTCGCATGCGCTGAGCATTTTGCGACGAAAAAACTGGGCGTTGCCATTGGAAAATTTCGAGTTTCTGTACCTATAGCCGTAACCGTGAGCACCACTTTTTCGCCGTTCACAGAATCCCGAGCTCATACCTCTGAATAACTATATCTGAAATCTCACCTCGATCAGTTGAACAGACCGGCCGCTAGAGCTCCATATATCGGCAAAGTTTTTTTATGACCACCCTGTATTTTGTTTCGATGAGTGCTATGTCTCAACGAAGTCATTTAACCGATTCAGAAGCTTGGAGAGTTACTGGTCGGTTAGAGAGCGGCCAAAGGCAAGCCGAAGTAGCAGAAGCCACTAGAGTTTCACAAAGTGTGATTTCCAGGATCTTTAACCGTTTTTTGGAGACTGGAAATGCAAGCCGAAGACCAGCAACAACACCCAATGAATATCGATATTTTACGCTAACGGCTCGGAAACACCAAAATATGAATGACACTCTTCTTCAACAACACCTTCTCTCGGCTACTGGTACCACAGTTTCGACTAAAAGTGTCCTAAATCGTCTTCACGCTGTAGGTCGGTATGCTCGCAGACCAATGGTATGTGTTACGTTAACAGCAAGGCACAGTGGCACCCACAGGGAGTGGGCAACAGAGCATGTGAACTGGAGGAGAAACGAATGGCGCAATATTCTTTTCTCTGACAAGTCCCGTTTCTCTGTTCATCCTGATAATAAGCGTATTTTCATCTGGAGGGAACGTGGCACTAGAAACAATCCTGCGTTTGTGCAAGGAAGTGTAAGATTTGGCGATGGGGGAGTGATGATCTATGCTGGCATTTTCATTGATGGACGCACTGACCTCCACATCATTCGAAATGGGGCTCTGACCGGTCAGCGACATAGAGATGAGATTCCCAGACCTATTGTAGTCCCTTACACTGCAGCAATTCGAGATGACTTCATGTTAATGGACGACAACTGCAGGCCACATCGTGCTCACTTGGTGAAAGATTTCTTTTTCGGAAAAGCAATCATACGAATGGAATGGTCAGCGTGTTTTCCGGACATGAACCCAATAGGCATGTTTGGGATGTTCTAGGCAGACGAATTTCTGGCCGCCTACCACCCTCAAACTCTCCAAGAACTGAAAAGAGAAGTCTTCTGAGGAGTGGGACAGAATGCCCCAGCTCCTCTCCTCATTAATAGCTTCATTGACTCCATGCCTCAAAGGTGTTCAACGTTGCTTGCCGTCCGGGGAAACCCCTACTAAAAACTATTTTCTTTGAAGGAAACACCCTTTCTTATTAGTTTTTCTCATATTTACAAATTGTGTTTTTTTTCCTTTTGTGCCCACTAAATGCTCAATGCAATGCATTTTTTTCTGCCAAACATGTGCAATTTTTTTTTCATATAGCCTACCATGTCTGTCAATCATGCATCAATCATCTAAAAAATTCCCTAGCCGCAAGATCCGTCCACAACCTCAATATCCTTTATTGTTTTTAGCAGTGAATGTCTTTTTTTCCGTTAAAAATAGCTGGCTTGACAAGGCACTGTTTTGTAAATAATCCGCCATTTTGATTTGTCAGATCTATTGTTTGCATTTTCACTGAATTTTTACTACTGAAGCTATATAAATGCACTTTTGAATTTTTCATGTAACTGTATCTATAAATAAAAAGTGGAAAATTTTTATCTCAGCGCTCCTCAGTCTTTTTGTTTCACTAAATGGACTACGGGATAATGATTTTTCCACCATATATTTTGTCTGAAAAAAAAAAAAAGATGATTAAATCACCGGTATGTTCACATTCTTATATCTCCACCTCCCCGAAATGAAACAAATCGAAAAATTACTTTAAATTAATGTCCTATTATTTTGCCCCATAAAGATTTCAGTATATGATACTCTTACAACAACAAAAGTATTAAACAAATTATTGAAATATTTCTGAATACTTCTAAAAATTTGAAAACTAAATGTTAAACTAAAAAGATAAAAAAAATATATATTATTAAAAATCGACACTTATAATAAAATAACTTCATAAAAAATTTCAAATGTACACGTGTCTTTATACTAAATTTATTTCGTGGCGCAGTATATGTCAATTCTGTTCTATCCCTAAACTGAAATTAAGAAACCTTTAATGTTTACGGAGTCAAAGTTTGATTAGAAATATACCGTACCTGCTTGCGTGATCCAATCCAGATACACTTCAAGAGCGCCATCTCTTGTTTCTAACGGAGTTTATGGAAGTCGTCAATATTTCAATAATTTTGAAAACTCAAAATTATTGAAATATGAAAATAAACAACTCATTATATTTACACAACCATATAAGCTTTTTCACCTAATAGCTTATGATAGATTTTTTTCTGCCTTAAATTGCCTTAAAGGAAATAACGTATGATGGATACAGGGTGTCCCAGGATTATTGGGACAAACTTTAAGGGGAGGTAGGGGACATCACAAGGATTCAGATTTGCATAGCAACCCATGGTCGGAAACGGCTTCGTTCGCCGTTAGGTGGTGTTGTTCAGAAGAGCATTGGAGCACCTCTAACAACTGCATATTATCGCATCTATTTGTAAGAGGTGCTACCAAGCTTACTTGACACTACGCCACAACATGTCAGACGCCATATATGGTTTCAACATGATCCGAAACGTCATGGAAAAGTAGTATGACAGGGATAAGAAACGCACAAGACTGAGATCATCTGAAATAATTTATTGGTCAAAGATATTACATGTACTGTGGTATATGATATGTGAAAACGTCTCAAAATATGTTCAAAGTTTTCACCATTGCTAGCGATGCATGCATTACACCGTCGGACCATTGATTGGCTGACTCGCTCAAGTACACCTGGATTTTATTGGATATCCGCAGCAGCACAGACGACTCTTGCAACCAAATCCATATCGGAATCCACAGGCGTTGCGTACACAGCACTTTTCAGTGCACCCCAAAATAAAGAAATCTATGCTGCGTAAATCAGGAGAGCGTGGTGGCCAGGGAACCGGTCCACCACGGTCAATCCATCGGTGACCAAACACCTGATTCAAATGCTCACGAACACATCTATCTGCCATAATAGGGAGGTGCCCCATGATGTTCAAAAACCACATATGGCTTCTGACATGTTGTGGCATAGTGTCAAGTAAGCTTGGTACCACCTCTTACAAAAAGATGCGATAATATGCAGATGTTAGAGGTACTCCAATGCTATTGTGAACAACACCACCTAACGGCGAACAAAGCCGTTTCCGACCATGGGTTGCTATGCAAATCTGAATCCTTGTGATGTCCCCTACCTCCCCTTAAAGTTTGTCCCAATAATCCTGGGACACCCTGTATAATATTTACTATGACTAAAGCGATCAGAGATAATATGTAATCAAATAATTTATTTGAAATTAAATGATTATCTCATGTATTGTATTAATTTTCTTTTGTTTCGTAATTTTCATACCGTCATATTAGACCCCAAGTTTTTTCATATATTGTTGCATGGGGAATATTTGTATAACATAATTATTTTAACACTATCATAACTGATTGGTAAAGCTATTATACAAGTTGAAAATCGTTGAACTAAGTTAAAAAATGTCCAGTCTGGGAATCGAACCCAAAACCTTTGGCTAGAATTGCCAATGCTATTCCAATTGAGTCACCTGGACCGACAACCGGTCCACACAATATATTAAGGCAACCTTTCGGAAAAAAGGCTGGTAGGGCGGTTGTTGTTCCATGTACTTCAGCTGGAAGAGCATTGGCAATTTAAGCCAAAGTTTCTGGGTTCGATTCCCAGACTGGACATTTTTTTTTGCTCAGGTGGAAAAGTTTCAATTTGTATAACATTTGTATAATTTTAAATGATGATTGAGATTTCATATTACCGACTGAAAAGTTCATTAAAATAGTTCACACACAGTTTTTACATATACTGTATATACCTTTATATAATGCGCCTTTTTTAAAAGTATTTTTACAACTACAACAGTAAATGTATTAAACAACTAAAACAATTCAAATATTTCTGATTTACTATATGAATATTTGAAAACTATATGCTGACATAGAAAGATAAATATAGTAACGCCTCCTAATAACGGAACCCTCGGAGCGTGAATTTTGTCCGCTATTCGAAGGTATCCGCTATTCAGAGGTAAAAATGTATAAACATAGGTTTTGGGGATCGAAAAAGTAACCGCTAAAAAGAGGTGCCCGCTGTTCTGAAGTGTCCATTATGGAGGTTTTACTGTATAAAGATTATCAAAATTCGATGCTTACAAGAAAGTAATATGATAAATTTAGATGTATTATTTGCATCGAATTTTGTTTTATGTAAGGTAGAATATCTCGTAACTATTTCAGATTCCTCCACCAAAGTTAAGAAAACGATACGCTGACAGCGAAAGATACATACAGTAAAAACCTCTGAATAACAGACACCTCGGAGCGCGGATTTTGTCGGCTATTCAAAGGTAAAAATATATAAATACACAGTGTGGATTTTGTTCACTATTCAGAGGTAAAAATGTATAATTGTATGGGTTTTGGGGGTCGGAAAACTATTCGCTAAATAGAGGTGTCCGCTCTTCGGAAGTGTCCGTTATGGAATTTTTACTGTATAAACATTATCAAAATTCGATGATTATAAGAAAGTAATTTGATTAACAAATGTATTTGAATCGAATTTTGTTTTATGTATGAGGTACAATATCTCAGAACTCTTTTTGATTACTCCACCAAAGTTAAGAAAACAATATGCTGACAACGAAATATAAATACAGTAAAACCTCTGAATAACGGATACCTCGAAGCACGGACTTTGTTCGTTATTCAGAGGTAAAAATATATAAATACACTAAAACATCTGAATATCGGCCACCTCGGAAGGGTGGATTTTCTTCACTATTCAGAGATAAAAAATGTGTAATTGTATGGGTTTTGGGGGTCGAAAAACTATTCGCTAAACAGAGGTGTCCGCTCTTCGGAAGTGTCTGTTATGGAATTTTTACTGTATAATGATTATCAAAATTCGATGCTTACAAGAAAATAATTTGATAAATGTATTTGCATCTACACTGCTCAAAACAATTAAAGGATATTTGAAGTTTTATATAAAATAAAGATATAAACGAAATTTTTTTTGCCGAAAATAGAAGAAGAGAATCACAAATGCAAATTTTTCTGGTTTAAAAACTGTGGAGTATGCAAATTTTGATTTCGACGTCAAGCGAATGAAATTTGACTTTCAACTGGATAAAAGAGAATGAAGACAAGGATGATCGGCATTCAGTGATTGCTTTGTTTCGATGAGTACGATGTCTCAGCGAAGTCATTTGACAGATTCAGTAGCTTGGAGAATTGTTGGTAGGTTAGAAGGGGGCCAAACTCAAGCCGAAGTAGCGCAAGCCATTGGAGTGTCACAAAGTGTCATTTCCAGGATCTGGAACCGTTTTTTGGAGAGTGGATGTGCAGGCCGAAGACCAGGGCAAGGTCGTAGACGGGCAACAACGCCCAATGAAGATCGGTATTTAGCGTTAACAGCTCGGAGACACCGAAACATGAACGCTACTCTTCTCCAACAACACCTTCGCTCGGCTACAGGCACCACGATTTCAACTCAGACTGTCCGAAACCGGCTCCATGCTGTAGGTCTGTATGCTCGCCGACCGATGGTATGTGTTAGATTAACATCAAGGCATCGTCGCGACCGCAGGGAGTGGGCAACCGAGCATGTCAACTGGAGGAGAAATGAATGGAGCAATATTCTGTTTTCTGACGAGTCCCGTTTTTCTGTGCATCCGGATAATAGGCGTATTTTCATCTGGAGAGACCGTGGCAGTAGGAATAATCCTGCGTTCGTGCACGAAAGTGTCATATTTTGCGGTGGAGGAGTGTTGGTGTATGGTGGCATCTCCATTGACGGGCGCACTGACCTCTACATCATTCGAGATGGAGCTCTGACTGGTCGCCGATATAGGGATGAGATCCTCAGACCTATTGTAGTCCCTTACGCTGCAGCAATCAGAGATAACTTCATTTTAATGGACGGTAACTGCAGGCCACATCGTGCAAAGCTGGTGGAGGATTTCCTTTTCGAGGAAGGAATCGTTCGAATGGAATGGCCAGCGTGTTCTCCAGACATGAATCCAATCGAGCACGTTTGGGACGCTCTAGGAAGACGAGTTTCTGGCCGCCAACAACCACCACAAACTCTCCAAGAACTGGAAAGAGCTCTTCTGGAAGAGTGGGGCAAAATACTCCAACTCGTCATTAATAGCCTCATTGAGTCCATGCCTCAAAGGTGTTCAACGTTGCTGGCCGCCCGTGGAAACCATACCCCCTACTGAAAATGATTTTCTTTGAAAAAAACACCTTTTCTTATTATTTTTTTCTCATATGCACAAATTGTGTTTTTTTCCTTTTGTACACAAATGCGCAATAAAATGCATTTTTTTCTGCCAAACATGTGTAATTTATTCTCATATAACCTACTATGTCTGTCGACCATGTATCAATCAGCTAAAAAGTTTCCCAGATACAAAATCCACCTAAAACTGCAATATCCTTTAATTATCTTTTGAGCAGTGTAATTTTGTTTTATGTACGAGGTATGTTGTTTTATGTAATATCTCATAACTCTTTCCGATTACTCCATCTAAGTTAAGAAAAACCTTCAATGTTTATATAGACAAGTCATAGTTTGATTAGAAACACACACACACAGTACCTGCTTGCGTGATCCAGTCCAGATACCCTCTAAGATCTTCCTCTATCTGTTGTTTCTCCCGGAGTTTGTGGAAGTCGCCCCGTGCTTTGGCTTTCTCTCTCTCTTTGGAAAACTCTCTGAGGAAAACGAAAACAACGATTTTTTTAGAAATGCACAAGAAAAAATAACTTTTCTTTTTAAACAGAAAATTGTAAAAGAAAACAACTTAAAAAAATGCAGTCGAACTCTGTTAATACGAGAAGCAAGAGGATTATTATAGACGTCCTCGTATTAACGGTGGCTCATAATACCCGTGAAGATAATAAAAATCTTAAAAATACACCACATAAATAAGCTAATTAAAACTATTAAATGCTGTCATTATCTCAGTGATAAAATGAACATAACATATATTTTTTCCGGGAAGAACTCGGCTAACATTCTAATAGGTTTGAGAAAACGTATTAATACGCTGTAAAAACTGCACTCAGAAAAAGGAATTGATTAAAACTACAAAACATGTTTTGTTGAGTACATTTTGGTTGTTTTAGCAAAATTAAAGTAAAATTGAACCATTTTACTTGAATCAACAGAACATTTTTTGCTGACGATACAAAATTTTTTTTTGGAATTTCAAAAAAAAATTTTTTTGTTGATTCAAACAAAATTTCCATTGACCTATATTTAAATATAGATCAATGGAAATTTTGTTTAAATCAACATTTTTTTTTTTCAATTCTAAAAAAAAAATTGTATCGTCAGCAAAAAATGTTTTGTTGATTCGTTTTCCAAATTGTTTAGTTAGACAAAAAAAAAAGTTTTGTAAAAGTATTGGAAAGTGTAACATAATATATACTTGACGCATGATTTTTCGTTCTTATTCTTCATAAAATCCTTTAATATCATTTCAAAAAAGTATTACAAAATATTAATCTAATAATAATAATTAAAAAAATAGTTCATAGTACCGAGTCTTCCCAATCACTTTGATAGGCAAATAAAATGTATCAAAAAAAATTTTTTTTTAAATACTTTTTTAATAAAAATTTATTATAATAACAGTTATTGACTAATGAGTACTGGAAACAATACTCAAATGTTAATAATTAATAAAATTCTTCTTATATTGTTTGATTAAAAAATTTTTAAAATCAAGAAAGCAAGCCAGAATTTATGAGCAGTCACTAGTATCCTGGAAACAGTCCAAAATGAATAATTCAGAAAACGTGACTCTGTAGCTCGCACGTTATTAAAACGTTTTGAAATGACGGAAGAAATTAGTTCTTCTACAAAGATGATGTTTATCTGAAATTGAATTACGTAGAAGTTCAATGCAATTCGATATGATTTTTTTTTTTTTTTTTTTTTTTTTTTTTTATCGCAGCGAAATCTAAATTTTGCTTATACCGTATAAATTTTTGTATAAGTCGCACTTGTGCATAATCTGCAACTGCGTTTTTGATTGGGTAAAATTAAAATATATATGTCTCGTGTATAAAGTGCATCATAGACTTTAACAGCAGAAAATCCGAGAATTTTAAAAAAAAAAAATCTCTAGAAATCCTGACTTACTAACGAAATGTGCAAAGAGAAAACTGTATAAGAATAAATGGAATAAACTGAAAGGAAAAAACTGTTCTTCTGAAAAGTCATTTTCAATTTTAAGGTTGTGGCCTAGCCCCCAATAGCTGTTTTTGCTTAACATTTCAAAAAAAAATTTAAATTATAAATTTAAATTAAAGTTCAAACATTTAGAATTCCAAAAATTTTTGATGAAAATTCCAAACTTTCGCAAGGTAAAACACGTGTTTTAAGTCTAAATTTAGACGAAATTTAGACCCTCTCTTAAATTTCATTACCCCTTTACTTTTTGACTATCAAAAGGGAGTTGTGAACTTATTTACTTCAGTTTTAAACCATATTGAAGAATTTGAACTTTACTGAAAACTCAATACATAAAACAAAAATTTTAAATAAATACTCAGATTTCTGATAAATGTATAACAAGAATGTTTACTATCGATTGATTACGATTTAAGCTAAAATTCAGACGCATATAGAGCATTTCAAAAAAGAAAATCCGACGAAACGGCATTTAAACTAGAATTTAAAACTTATTTTTTAATCCCTTATGTTATGATTTAAAAATTTAACTCTTAATTTATTCAGTATTTTACATTTAACTTTAATTTATTCTTCAATTTAATTAAATTCATTAAATTAAGCTAAATTTCATTTTTGCATTTTAAATCAAACATTCTTTTTAAATTGTTTACTTTTGGTGAGAATATAAATTAATTTCAGAATCTTTCCATTACATATGTTTTAGGATATTTATTCATTCAATTTAATTTACATTTTATTCACTTTGCAATATTAATTAAACTTCATTTCAAATTATCTAAAAAAGAAATATTTATAACTTACTTTTTCTAACTTTTAAATAATATACAGTCTAAAATAAATTATTCCAAAATATAGTGTATTTCCTTTTTAATAATATTTATTAAAAAATGGTTAATTGCTAATTTTATTCTTTTCAGAAAGTTCAAATTCATTTATTTTAATTCAGGCAAATTCTTTCAGAATCGCGAACTTTTCCATATTTCATTTCAAAATTTCTAAGTCCAATAATCATTTTTCAAAATTTCTTAATTTAAATATTTTACTTTCAAAAACATATCTGGTGGAAAGAAATTTTAATTTTATTTAGATTGCTAAAATTTCATTTGTTTTCATCCATTAGTTTGGCAATTATAGATTTTTAATTACTTTCGTTTTTTCTGTTTTGAATTTCGTCGAGATTTGCGTTCAGACGCCATTGATGTGTATTTGGATGTTTCGGGTAAACAAGCAGGCATTATTTCTTAGTTCCCGCGCATTTGTATCTGGGTCAGTGACTCACGAGAGGCAAGGTCATTATCAGTCCGATTCAAGGTGACAGATAGAAGCTCATAGAACATTCGCAATGACGTGTCGTCAACAGTTAATATTTGACTTTGACCGCGTGGGTGAGCTTCTTCAAAAAATCCATCAGGTGGTGTCGCGAGCGCGACAGTTAGATTCGGAACCGTTAGGAGATGCTCTTTTCTGATTGGCGGAGATTTCAAATCTCAGAGAGAGATCGTACTTTGAGTATTGAAGGAGAATCACTTCGCCAAATTCGTTTGATCGACTAACAACGTTTTTTTTAGGCTGTCGGGCCTCTGGCCTGGCGGCAGTTGAGCTTGTTCCAGCACTGGATGAAGTTATTCACTTACTGGGTGGAAATGTGTTGTGATTTTCTCGAGAGATAGACATACTAAGATTTTTAGATGCTACGGAGCAGTGTTACCATCTCTTTTCGACATCTGGAGCTATTTATTTAGCTATCGCTAATTTATTGAAGAGTATTTACGATGTATTAAATTGAACCAGCAGAATTAGATGCTAGCCAATCTACTTTGACATCTAGACCCACCTACATTCTTCAGCGTGTTCGGAGAGCCAGTCCGTGAATTTTCGTACATCCCTGAGTGATTTCTCATCAGATAGATGCAAGCGTGATAGAAGAAAGACGTTCATATTCCTTATTTACCTATTCCAACAATGAACTCCATTTCTTGAATTTATCCATATATAACAATAACATTTCACTTCAAGTATAAATAATTATGTTCATCGACAACTGAGAGCACCGTGTAAAAGAATCTGCCATTTTTCTGAGAGACTTTTTTTTAATCTTCAAGAACATCCTTAATGACGAACATTAAATTTTGAAACAATAAACTTATATAAACGAATAACATTTTAAATTAATCTAAAAGAACTGAACATCATACATTTTGAATGTATTCTCATGATTTAAAATTATTAAAAATTATCTGGTAAGAATTATTGTGAAAGAAGAAAGAATGTGAATTAATATAATCAATTGAAGTTCTTTGCATATTAATATTTTGTGAGTGCTCTTTCTGCTTCAAATAAATCTATGTGTGTCATCTATTTGGTGAGTTATTTATTTTCTTAATTTACATTTCGCCGATTTCAGATGGATCAACTTTTTGTAAAATGTTTATCATTCTTAAATTTTACAATTAAGCTTTCAACTTAATTTCTAATTATTCCAACATTAAATTTTAACCCTTTTAATTTAACTTATTTCACAACGCAATGTTACTGTCACTTGAGATTACGCCATATAGAGAGATTTTGGGATAGTTAACTTGTACTATCTTCAAAATTGAATTTTCAGGTTTGGATTCAATCGGAGTATTTTTCGAGAGAATCATCACTTCATTAATTTTTCCTGGTATAAGTTCTCCGATCCCTAAATCTCGCTATACCTTATATTTCGTTAAAGGCTTGTAACTTTAGATAATATTAATTTTGATTCATGTAATTTATCACGTATTGTTCAGAATTAAGCACAGAATGTTAAACGATGAGTTTACTGGAGGCATCCAGAATTGAAATAAGTTAGCTACAATAAGTTTATGAAGTTTGGCATAATTAAGGTTGTTCTCAGATTCAAAATGGATACTTTCTGATACATTTCTTAATTATGTTTGTTCGTAAACGCATGAAATTAGCCGGTGTCTTTATTTAAAAACTTTTAATCGAACAGTTTTTTCAATTTTTCGGTGTAGGTAAAAGGTCTTTCAGAAAGAGCTGTCAAAATGAATGTTCTAAACCGAATTTTCGGACGCAAAAGCGCGAGAAAAGAAAAAAAACTGCCCTCACGTGACAACAGTCATAATTCTCTTTTAGCAAAAATGTGAGCGGCCTTTGAATGGCCTCTCATCGAAATCTGATGAGCGGCCGATTATCTTATTCTCATGGGAAATTGCTTAGAAGTATCTCATCGGGGATAGTTGCATCCAGTGATCAAAATCTGATTAGTTTAAGAAACTAATATGATGAAAACTATAACTCGAGATGTTATTTACCTCCTCGTTTATTTAAAATTTGAAAAAAATTGCTGGATTAAAAATCACTTCAATGACCATGCTTTTACGTTTAAAAATGTGTCAGAAAGTTTGGCGTTGTTTAACAGGCAAATTTTTTTTTTTTTTGGGGGTGGGGGGACACGCTTAAGAAATTATTTATATCATTTAGCAGACTTTTCTGTCTGTTTGTAGGAGATTAAAAATATAGATGCTGGTTAAAAGGAAAAACTACCAAAAATTTTAAACAACTTAAAGAAAATAATTTATACGATCTCATGTTTAAAGGTAATTATGCTCAAAGAATGAATAAATACAGTACTTACCCGCTCAACACACCGAGTACGAGATTAAGGACG
This sequence comes from Maratus michaelseni, assembly GCA_963931845.1. Taxonomy (NCBI): domain Eukaryota; kingdom Metazoa; phylum Arthropoda; class Arachnida; order Araneae; family Salticidae; genus Maratus; species Maratus michaelseni. The sequence continues at coordinate 380,777,145 of OZ007590.1, read as the reverse complement.
AAAAATGATCCTAGGATAATGAGGCTCAGAAAGTAAATCCAAGGCCACTGGTTGCCGCAAGCATCGTTTGTCTGTAAATGAAAGAAAAAAATATATAGCGAGCTAGATAAGGTGAATAGTTTTAACTCTATCTAATGAACTCTTCTTATTTAGAAGAGATGGAGCGTATATTGTACTGAGCTGCATCAGTACAACACTGTACTGATCATTATGTATCGGAAAAACTCATTTGTTAAGGAAAAATTATAGCTCATGACCTATGAATACACATTGAGAAAAGGCACAAAGGAAAGAAGAAAAACATGGATGCATTTCGTAGAACAGGGAGGAATGTTCACGTATGTTTTTCTGTTCCACTTTACTAAGAATTAACACATTGTACATGGGAAAACGTTTTATTCTTGCAACATCAACTTTTATCCAAATTACTTACATATTTGTTTTTTTAAATCATCAGATATACTTATTATCAATTTCATAACAATTTATACAGATTTCACATACCTTTGCAAGACAAGAGATTAAGATTAATCTATTTAATTTATTTTCACCGTATAGGGAACAGGTGGTCATTAAATCATTATCGTTATAAGGCATTTGAAATATCACGAGAATAAATTATATGAATTAAACAAAGAAGCGTAATAAAGGGACACGCATTAATGCGTCTCCGCTTAAGACGTATCTCCGATTAATGAGTGCAATTTCGTTTTTCCCATCATTTCCTATTTACAATTACTGTTAAAGACATCGCTTAAAGTGTAATAAAGGGACTCCTATTAATACGTCTCCGCTTAAGACATATCTCCGATTAATGAGTGCAATTTCGTTTTTCCCATCATTTTCTATGTGCAATTACTGTTAAAGACATCGCTTAAAGCGTGCTACTCATCGGATAATACGGATTTTTTTCCCATAAACTGACCGAACAGAATCAAAACTGCTTTTGTGCATTATTTTTGCAAAAGCTGCTTTGTTGTTAAATCATTTATACCCCGTTCAGATCGGGTATTTCAGATACCTCAAACCGCCGAACTCACTGAGAGAGTTCCACAAACTTTCTTTGGCTAGATACAGCCACTACTACTCACTCTGGTTGGCTGTGGAGGTTTACTTTAATTGATTGGCTAGTGATGCTGGATTTAACTTATGTGCACGTGTTCATTTTACATTTGTTCAGATCTGATACCACGTTCAGATCAGATATTTAAAATATCTTAGACCGCTGAACTCAATGAGGGAGTTCCACAAACTCACGCAGTGAGTTCGTATTTTCTATTGCTAGATACAGCCACTACCACGCAGTTTGATTGGATCTAGAGGCTAGCTTTAACTGATTGGCTGTTGAGGCTGGCTTTAACTTATGCGCATGCGCACATTCTATGTTTGTTTAGATCCCAGACACAGTGACGTTCAGTGAGTTATCTTAGATTAGTTTTGCGATGTGAACAGGTACTTAATTCCGGGAGGGTACCACCTCAAAAATGGCGGTCTAAGATATCTTAAATATCCGGTGCGAATAGGGTATCAGACACAGGGACGTTCAAAGAGTTATCTTAGATGAGTTTTGCGATGCGAACAGGTTCTGTAATTCAGGGGTGCACAACCTCTAAAATGACAGTCTAAGATTTCTTAAATATCCTATATGAACGGGGTTTTATTGAGAGATAAAGAAATTGTCAGTGACAATAATGAAGAGAAAGAAAAAGCTTTATAAAAAATGTGAAAGGTTCAAAAATATTACCAATGGTTGTTCGACGATAATAACAATCAAAATGTGATATAACAGACCAAATTTTGTATCGGAAAACCGAAAACAGACGTAGTAAGAAGAGAAAAGTGAGAGTTTACTTTAAAGTTAAATTACGCAAGTCCGGCAATTTCTTTGCCTATTTGTTGGTTCTCCGTAATTTATTCTTTTACATGAACAAATTGTCACTAACTTGCTTTCTAACTAAAATTACTAAATTAAAGAGAATGTTGTTTGTTTTAGCATTAAGTAGATAACCTATTTAATTTCTGTCAAAATCTAAGTTCCAATTTATTAAAGAAATGGATCGATTGCTTTACACCATTCTAATGTTTACACCGTTTAAAACGGACAAAAAATGATCTTCCTTGGAAGTTCGCACTAACGAGAGTTTAGTGTATTAGATTGACAGCATGTAGTATGTGCGAGTGATATCTATCCTACATATAAAGAGTGATTTAAAAACGTAAGGCAAAAATGAAAGCGCAAATTAGGTATAAGGTAACAAACATAAATCACATAGGAACATAGGGTCGCAATTCACGTATTGGGTGAAAAATACAGTGTGTCGGTCAGCCTTGTGGTCAGCATGATGACCACAAAATGAGGAACATTGGCCGACATTCGCGGGTTCGATACCAGCGTGGTATGAACAGAGCGACTGTGTAAGGCATTCAGAGTTTTCCTTGTACGAAAACGATAATTTGGGTCAATCTCCATCGAAAGTAATCCCTGTAGGCATCTATATGCAGTGAAATATGCTAAAGTGACCACCTTGACCACCTTGACCAAGTAATCACTTGGCTAAAGTGACCGCTTTTGCAAAATTTTAGTTTTGCTCATATCAAATAATATGGGAATTGTCTAGTAATGTGACCACCTATCTATAGTGTAAAGTAACCAGATAACCTGTCATTGCCGATGTAATTTGAATTTGTAACTTGACTATCTTGACCTAATGCCACCTGTAATTTGACTTAAATGTGACCATTCATGTTTCTGCATTCCGAAAGATTTTTAAACTATACAAACTCATTCAATATACTGAGATGACAATGGACAATGCGAAGAAGAAAATTCTTTCTTCAAAAGACACAATATAGGAGAAAGGAAAGGGACGAAACATTTGTAGTTCTGAGAAAATCATTTGAATAAGAGAGTTTCCTGCTTGAACAACAAAGAAAACAATACAAAAATGTATTTTCTGTCAACTATACTCTGTATTATTATCTTCCAATGTGCCTTTATTTTAATCTCATTTTTTATATACTAATGTATTCCTTACAAAAAACCCTAAATTTATTATGTATGCTTTAAAAGAAAGTGTTAACTTTGTCCAGTAAAGTATGATCACATTCATAAAGTGGCCCCTTTTGTCAGTCCCAAGGGTGATGATGACATTAGGCAAATTTCCACAGTAATTAAAACGCAAAAGAAATCCCGTAAGAGTAATTTCGGCTGAATAGAGCATGCCCAATAAGCATTTTAGGGTGTTTCTCTGCCGCTAAACGGACTGAGAAACCAGTTTTGAACTAGTTTAATTTCAGAGGGACTTGCTCAAAATCCAGATGACCGAGTGGTGAAAGACGCCTGAAAAAGGAATTCAGGTTCTCTAATGGGATTGTGAGTTTGATCCGTGCTCCTGGTAAAAGATGTTTCTCAGATGTTTGTTTCTGTCTTCATTATTAAGAAAATTTTACTATTCCCAGTTTTGTTTTAAATTGATGATTTTCTATTTAAAATTTTAAATTAAAAACTTTCGAATGCAGCATGGAATCTATTAAATAAATTGAAATGATCTACAATTTTTGGTACATTTTTTATTACAATTGGTCGATAAGGAATATATACTAAGAAAAAATGGTCGATTATTTTTCGTGAAAATCATAAAAAAGGGAAAAATATAAAAAACAATGCAGTTAAATGCTTATATTTTAGAAAACTAATAAAATTTTAATTTCAAAAAATTCTTCATTTGTAAAATTTTTAAAATTGAAAAAAACGGAGTAGCTTTTTTTTAGATCTGAAAACCGAATTATCTAGGAAATGTTCTGTTGTAAAGAGATCCGTGTAAAGAGAGTTAATGTGTGTTCATATTATTAACCCTTTGACTGCTAATTTTTTTTTTCAAAATCATTTCGAGTATGTAATTGACCATTATCTTTCTCTATTATTAAATATTTAGGAATGTGTATTTTTAATATGTAGTAAATTTATCACTTGCATTTTTACCCTTTGACTATAGAATTTTTAAAACAAAATTGCTTAAAAAATTGTGTATCATATAAATTTTTCTACAAATGTCTTGCCCGTAGAAATCGTGGCATAAGCGGTCAGAGGGATAAAGAAAATTTACCCTCCCAATATTTTTTAAATTAATGATTCTTTATTTAATATTTTAAATTAAAAACCTTTGTCATGTAATTATCGAATAAATAAATTGAAATGATATACAATTTTTTGGTAATTTTTTTTTTATTAAAATTGATCAATAAGGCATATATACTAAAAAAAAAAGTACATGGGGTTATTTTTCGCAAAGGAAAAAAAATCCAGACAGAAGGGAAAATATTTCCATAAAAAACTGTGAAGAACTGATTTACTGAAACTTGTATTTAATATAATAGTAATATTATATCACGTCGTGTCACCAATATTATATCATGTCGTGTCACCAATATTATATCATTTATTCCGTAAAATCGCAGATAAAACTTGATTTACTGAACTGTGAAGAACTGATTTATATAGAAAACTTGACTGTAAAAAGTGAAGTTTTGACAAGTATTATCTAGAATCTGTTATATCATTATACCCAAACTGGAGGATGCTTAACAAAACGCATCCCTCCCAAATTAATCATTCAGTTATTTTTTTTTATGATACATAATAATTATCAAATTTATAAAGACTTATGCATAATTCAGACATTTTTTGCAAGACAAGAGATAAGATGAATCTATTTAATTTATTTTCATCGAATAGGAAATAAGCGGTCATTAAATCATTATCCTTATAAAGTATTTGAAATACCTCGACGATAATTACTTCGCGTCAAATTTTCCGGCTCTCAAGTGACTCATTTAATTTTGTTTCCCGAGCAATTAAACGTCAGTAATTAAACTATAACAACAGAGTAATATTTTAAATAAATTCGCAAACGCCGCGATTTCTGGAAATTTCACAAACCGCTACAAAATAGAAATGACTTAAAATATGGTCGATAAAAGTGGTATAGGTAGTGAGAAATACAGACTTGAAAATTAACTGCCAACAGCTAATCGATTTTCAAACTATTCGTTTCAATACATACCTAGTTAATTAAAATCTGATCTCCAGAGCATTTTATGGCTTATAATCACTGTTTTCGTGAAAGGCATAAAATTCCATTAAACTTAATAATGTATTAAATAAATAATTGTAGTATGAGTTAATTGTTTCTGAATTACATAATTTGAGATATTAAAGTAATGCATCCATTTAACTTACTTAATATAAAATCATAAGCTAAAACGTGTGACGACTTTTATAACTTTTTCTGCAATGTTTAGAATCAGACTTCATAGAACGCGAAAATGAGTACAAAAAATGCAGTCAATAAAGTGCATTTTAAACATTTAGCGCTCACAGACGGTAATGTATCCGAAATCTGGCGACCGTGTAAACTAGCTATAAATGTTATAGACACTATATGAGTTTGGGCTGTATTTTCGGAGCCCGAACATGACGATTCAAAATCAGAGGCCGAAAATTTTTTTGTCACCAGAGCCAGAGCCCAGAAGTACGCAACAGAAAATTGTTAATAACATTTTAAAATTAGTTCTCATTTAAAAATATCTTTTCACATAGAAATACAGTAACCCCTAGTTATATCGCGCCTTGGTATATCGCGCATTCGGATATTTCGCTCTTTTTTAGTTGTCCCCCAATAAATTTAGCATCTCGAAAAAACTTTCGAAACGTCGAAATCTAAGCATATAACTCAAATGCAATTAGTTCAAATTCGTTCTTTAATTTCCAATGGCAAGTAGATAATCAAAGAAAATACAAAACAAACAACTCTGGATTCTTATTTTCAGAAAATACGTACTATAATATGTAAGTAAAAATGTATACTGTATATGTACTTTTTTGTATTTTTTTTTAACGTTTTACCATCTCTTTTGTGTTGAACTTGTAGCTTGATTGAACAAATATTAAATCGAAAATCTCGTAGCTTAATTCAGGGCTCTTTATTTTTCATTTATAAACACTCTTCTCTCCCCCCCTCGTTATATCGCCCCCTCCCCTCAGTATATCGCGATTTTTTCTTATCTCCCAAGTAGCGCGATATATCGAGTGGTTATCGTAACTAATTAATTATAAATATTATCTCCGTTTCGTCCTTTCATGTCCCTGAAAAGTTTAAAATAGCTTAAGGTATAAACTTGATATTTATACTCGACCATTTTCGCAAATCCACAAAAATCACAATTCTTATTCGGTTAACCCTTTGTACTCCTAATAACTCCGATAAAAAACAAAATATCGGGTTGCACTCGGTAAAGGAGTACAAAGGGTTAAAGTATCACTCTACAACAATGTCAGAATGATAAGAGTTCTGTTTTCCAATAATTCTGAAAAAGAACTTTGAAGATTGAAATAGGTGATAAACAAGGCCACAAGGGATTTTCCACGGCTCTTTCATGTTACTAAAACTGGCATTGCCAAGTCTTCAGAATATTTCTCTTTAGATAGAATATTTCTCTTTAGATCCCACCTTTAACAATTCAGTTCCCTTTCAAATGGATTTTTAGAGGACTGTGAAATACTTTAAAAAAACTTTGACCACATTCTTGTTTCTCCTATAGCAAGTTTTATTTTCCTTTTTTCAGTCTGTCAATAAATAAAATTTTCATGTTGAGTCCTAACCCGAGCCCGAAGAGTGGTATAAAAGGTCTGAGTCTATTCTCTCTCATTTCTTCTGTTTCCTCCTATTTCTTATAGACACCAACTTAATAGGAATCGCAGTGTTGGTAAATGTAACAACATACTAAAATTTCGTTCTCTCACGTGCATTAATAATCTGATTTCAAAAAGTTTCAAAAAGTTATAAAAAAAAAATTCCCACATAAACTTTAATGTGTAACATTTATTTTTTTTTTCGACTCTGTAAATGAACTATATATCCTACTTACATCAACAGCAGAAACACGGTATAGGTGATCATATCGAAATGTTTAAATGAGTTTTACAAAACGCTTTAACCGCTTCAGGACGTGTGGCACATATACGTCCCATATAGGATGCGTATGGTATATATTTTTTTAGTTCCGGAATATTTTAATCGTAATATTTTTCTTGTCTAATAATAGAACTTTCGGGGTTTTTTTTTTTTTAAAGAAAATAAAGCGAAAAATAGTATACGAAATTACTGGTATTAAAAATAAAAGTCTTCTTAAATTACACTGCGTTAAATAACGTATCTATCTTCTAGCTATTATTTCATCTATGAAAGATTCGGGTGTAACAAACTAACAAAATTTAAGTTTCGAGATTTTCGATGTTCAATTTTTCTAAAGAAAACTATAAGCAAAATTATTGTGATTGCTTCCTCTAAAACAGCTGATTTGTTAACCCCTTGAAGTACGATGGTGCATTTTTATACCACTTAATTTTAATCCCCAAATGCCACAATGGCACCAGTATTATGTAATAAATTTTTTCATTTATAATTGTACGTGAAGAAAAGCTTTTATTTATTTTCAACTAAATTTGTTCGTAAATTCTGGTGTCATGCAATCATTTCAACATTTTAGCAACAGGAGTAACTTTGCCCATGAAACGGTTAAGACTGGATCTGCAGTTAACTTATGTACGACATTTTTTGCATGATAGATTTTATTTTATTGGACTTATGTGCAAAGAGTCTTCGTTATGAAAACTCATACCTAAAATTTATCTTTGATTATTATGGCCCTATATTGAGTAAAAAAATAAACAATATCTTTTTAAAAAGTTGTCAGGGTGTATTTAAATACTTTTACATGGAGATCATAAAAAAAAAAAAATGTTAATTACCAAGTTTTACACCCGAGTTCTTCATACTACCCGATCATGGTCCCGAGTTAATGGTACAAAGTTTAAGGTTTGGTGCAGAACACACCTGTAACAATCATTTATTGTATAGAAATTAATATATTGTCAGAAACCTATTTATTTAGCCAAAATTACAGTGTGTTTCACTCTAACCTGAAGTCGCATTTTCGTTCATAACTTTAACAGCAGTGAAGATATTTTAACAAAACTCGCAACAAACTCATTTTTTTATGAATTGTGTAAGGATATTGTAAGGCTTTCATTAAAATATCTCCACTACTATTAAAGTTATGAACGGAAACTCTACTTCTGATTGGAGTGAGACGCCCTGTATTTTTTCCTATATAAATGGATTTCCGACCCCGGTGTCCTATACAATAAATGATTGTTACATAAACGCCACCTGTTTAAGACATTTACAGGCACGTTTTTCTTCATTATAATTATCTGGGTTTAAGGTTTTTTTAAAACGGGACATATATTATTATGATCGAGACTACTATTACAGAAAACTTTATTTAACATATTTTTTGTTATATATTTGCGAGAATGGCGAGGGGTAGGGGTCTAATTACATTTAACAATTTTAACCCGTAGCGTTTAATTGTTGTTTTATATACAGAATACCGCTATTTTAAATCTCAGTTTCTCAGTAATATCTCAGTAATAATGTTCCGAACTTCTCCATTTAGTTCCATTTTTACTAAATTATCGTAAAAATCAGCATTCATTGCTTCAAAGTGTATTTCTAAAAAGCAATTACCAGTATTTCCGAATATTAGTCTAAGCCAAATTTCAAATTAAGTTCCTAGCTTAACCAAATGAATCAATCTTTAAAGATGTATAGTCCTCCTAATTAGTTATTTGCTGAAGGTCACTTGAACATCCCCCCCCCCCTCCGGGGCCCTCCTTCAAAGTTTTCTCTAACTATTTCCCGTTTCCATATCTCAGGAACTATCTTTCCGATTTCAACGCAAGTGATTCCAAACATTATAATTAACTTAATAGTTACCCTTTATAATATTAAACTAAATTTATGAGTAGCGGTTACCACTATTTCTGAATAATAGTTTAAGCCAAATTTGTAATTAAGTTTCTAGCTTAACCAAACGAAGGAATTTTTAAAGATGCATAGTGATCCTCCTAATTAGTCATTTGCTGAAGGGAACTTGAACATCATCTCCCCCCCCTCCCCTCCTACAAAGTTTTTCCTCTAACTATGCCCTGTTTCCGTATCTCCGCAACTATATTTCCGATTTCTACGCAACTGATTCCAAACATTATAATTAACTCAATAGTAACCTTCTATAACATTAAAGTAAATTTATGAGTAGCGGTTACCACTATTTCTGAATAATAGTTTAAGCCAAATTTCTAATTAAGTTCCTAGCTTAACCAAACGAACGAATTTTTAAAGATGCCTAGTGGTTGTCCTAATTAGTCATTTGGTGAACGGCATTTGAACATCCCCCCGGACCCCTCCTTCAAGCTTTTTTATCCAACTATGCCCCGTTTCCATATCTCAGCAACTATCTTTCCGATTTGAATGCAAGTGATTCCAAACATTATCATTAACTTAATAGACACCCTTTATAACATTAAACTTAATGTATGAGTAGAGGCTACCACTATTTCCGAATAGTAGTTTAAGCCAAATTTGTAATTAAGTTTCTAGCTTAACCAAACGAACGAATTTTTTAAGATGCATAGTGATCCTACTAATTAGTCATTTGCTGAACGGCAGTTGAACATCCCCCCCCCCCGACCCCTCCTTCAAGGTTTTTTACCCAACTATGCCCCGTTTCCATATCTCAGCAACTATCTTTCCGATTTCAACGCAACTGATTCCAAACATAATTAACTCAATAGTCACCTTCTATAACATTAAAGTAAATTTATGAGTAGCGGTTACCACTATTTCTGAATAATAGTTTAAGCCAAATTTGTAATTAAGTTTCTAGCTTAACCAAACGAACGAATTTTTTAAGATGCATAGTGATCCTACTAATTAGTCATTTGCTGAACGGCAGTTGAACATCCCCCCCCCCCCCGACCCCTCCTTCAAGGTTTTTTACCCAACTATGCCCCGTTTCCATATCTCAGCAACTATCTTTCCGATTTCAACGCAACTGATTCCAAACATAATTAACTCAATAGTCACCTTCTATAACATTAAAGTAAATTTATGAGTAACGGTTACCACTATTTCCGAAGAATAATTTAAGGCAACTTTGTAATTAAGTTCCTAGCTTAAGCAAAGGAACGAATTTTTAAAGATGCATCGTAGTCCTCCTAATTAGTCATTTTCTGAAGGACACTTGAACATCCGCCTTCATGCGGCGCCTCACTCATGATTATTTTCTCTAACTGTGCCTTATTTCAATAACTCGGCTTATAATGTTCCCATCTTGTCGAAACCAGCTCGATTTTGTCGCACGCCTACTATACAGTACCGTAGGCAACGTTAACCTGTCTCAGAGGTTCTTTTCGAAAGAAGTTGCTCTCCTGGCGGTGGAAGGTGGAAATAAAAGATTTTCCGGAGCGTGCGAGCGTGCCCGGTATACGGTGTCGAAGCCATCGGAAACCTTGGCCAGAGTTTCGTTTTTTAAAAGATTTGAGTTTATTACACGGGCTCGGGCAACGCCGGGCGGGTCAGCTAGTATTAAATAAAGAGTCACAATAAAAGTGATATTATTCGAATTACAGAATTTTACATACGAAAGCAATATATTTATTTACTCTACTTATATAGAATCATAAGCGAAAATTTGTAGCGGCTTTTGTAACTTTTTCTGCAATGCATATCTTAGAACGCATGCAATGCATAGGTTTCTTAGACAACTACAAAAAATGCGTTCATTGAGTAATTAAAGTACATTTCAAACATTTCAAAAAGATTCGTCGTTATTGTCACATGTAAAATTTATGTATGAATATTATGGCATATAGTGAGAAAAAACACTGTAGGTATCTATTACTCTAGAAACTCAAACAGCAACGCAAAAGTTATTAATCGAATTTTACTACAACAATTACCACCCGTAAACTGTGATGTATAAGATTTCTTTTGTTCGACTCTGTAAATGAACTATAAATGTTACTCGCATCATTTCCAACAGAAATAAGGTATAGGTGACCATAATGTATTTTTTAAATGCGTTCTGCAAAGAACATCGCGAATTTTAAGTTATGATATCGTGTATATATATATATAGTTAGATGTAATCTTGCATGACGGAAGGAACCAAACAGGAAGTAGATAATAATTATATCATCACCGTTAAAACGGCTTTGAAATATTTCGAGAATAAATTACTTCATTTCAAATTTTACTGCTTTCACTGACTCAATTAATTTACTTTGTCTAGCAATTAAACACCTGCAATTAAGCTGTTACAGCAGAGTAATATTTTAAATAAACATAAATCACACAACCACCGCGATTTCTGCACATTTCATAACTTGCTATAAAATGGAAATGGCTTTAAATGGTCGATAAAAGCGGTTTAGGTTGTGAGAAATATATAGACTTCAAATTAATTGCCAACGGCTAATCGATTCGAAAGATCTCGCTTGAATACGTACTCAGTTCGTTAAAATCAGATATCCGTAGTATTATCTGGCAAATAATGGCTGTATTTGTGCATGGCATAAAGTTTCATGTAGCTTAATATTGGATTAAATAAATAAGAATTATAAAAGTTATATTCAAATTTCAAGATTCCTGAGTAATATACAGAGAGTCCCGTCTTAACTCTGCCCGGTAATCAATTCTTAGATAGTTATTTTAGAGGTATACTCCTAATTGAAAAAACACTTAAAATATTTGTTGTTTCTTATATTAAAAGCCATTTACGTCACAATAGTTTACATATTTTTAAGTTACGAAATATAAATTTTTATACGGTCCCTATGTCATATAAGTTACATCTAGAAAAACATTCACCTTGCTCTAACAAGTAGAAAAAACATAATTTTTGTACGCCTAAATTCATCGAGTTATAATACTTTGAATTTTATGAATTTTCAGATTTTTCTGGCGCAATAAACGCTAGTCTCACTATAATTACATTTTCCCATTTTTAGCGTCGAAAAACACTGAAAATAACATAAGTCTAAGTTTTTTTCGTAAACGATTTTGTTTTCTGTTAGAACTAGGGTTTCAATAATTGTAGTAAGATGATTTAAATCAGTAATTTAAATCTCCTTTATCTTAAACTAAAAAACGTAATTAATGATTTAATAAATGATCGTAATAATTTAATAAATGATCGTAAGAAGTAAAGAAAAACTGTTTTGGATAGCTAATTTTAGAAATAAAACACTATATAAAATATTCTATTTTCCCAAAATTATCTATTTAAAAGTTTTGGTATACCTTAAATCAAGTGGTGATCAAGAAATTATTGCAGAAAAGGAAATTTCGAATGGCGCTGGCGTTACGATTAGACGGTTGAGTACATTTAAAATGTATCTTCCAACAACGCTTTAACTGGTATTGGGAATTTGTTATAACTGTCATATAATATAGATTCTATGAAAAAAAAGTAACTGGGTGCTTATTTTAAAATCACTTAATATAACTTATCTTGTTGATATAATACCAGGCGATTCAACCCGGTTTAAAGATGCCCGGTGTTCAGAACGTACATAAAAATAGTTTTTGACTAAAAATTCTAATAGCATTTTTACAATTAGTATATTATTTAAGATTGCTCGTTAACTACATCAAAAAGCATTTTTGGTACTTTCATATTAGCCGCATGTCAGCCGTCATACGTTAAAAGTTTCACCATTGATAGTATTATATATATATATATATATATATATATATATATATATATATATATATATATATATATATATATATATATATATATATATATATATATATTTTTTTTTTTTTTTTTTTTAATTAGTATTCAGCAAGTAGTTCGATTACACGTCTGTTAAATCCGTGTTTATTTATTTATTTGTGAAGTTTTAATTTCGTTTGTCAATTTAGTTAAGGAATATTACACGGAAACAAGCAAATGCTGAATTACTTACATTGTTTTAAATTCAAGAGGTATAATCTTCAATAATCGGGTTGCACGTTCATTTTTGAGATATATATATATATTTAATAATGTTTGAAAATTATTTTAAAAAATCTATAAAAAATCAGTAAATTGTGATAATTTTCAAAGAAATTGCATTTGAAAGTATATATATTTTTTCTCTATTCGACGGTGTAAAAATTTAAATTCGGCCATGTTTAGAAGTTAAATAATTTTGCGATAAAAAAAAAATTGATTGATTGATTGATTAAACGTTGCCATCGTCGATATGACGTCAGCGTTATTCACGAATATGTTTATACTTTATAATAGTTTTTTTTCCCTTCCAAATTCGATATGCATATATTATTGACTGGCATAAAATTAAAATTCGGTATTTCTCTATTAGCAGGAAAAGGTTACATATCGAGTAATGATGTGTGACCTTATCAATCCATAGACAACACTTCTTCAGCAGTTCCATAATAAATGCTGATTGTATAACCTTGCTCATCTAACGCAAGAAATGAAAGCTATCGAGATCCCTGCCCGAATTCCACGAATTTCTAATTACTTCCAATTAGGACCAACTAGGACCAATTAATTAGATCCTCATTTAAACAAATTTTAAAAAGGAAATAATAGGTTACTTGAAAAGGAAAATGTAAACATTTAAAGATGGACATGTAGATTTTAAATTACTTAGAGCAATTAAATCCACATTTATACAAATTTGAAAAAATGAAATACTAGGTTACTTGAAAAGGAAAATGTAAATATAAGTACGATAAAAGATGCCTAGCCCTCTCTCGTACCGTGTATTACAATAAATAATGTAGGTCGGCATTTCCATCAATTGACGTCCACATCGGCAGCAACGTCGATTGTTTCACAGTACTATTGATGTTACAATCAATTATATTTAACAATCTATTCTGCTTACAGCTCAAGCGACTATTCCGAGTGCCTTATTACAATTGAAGGTTTGAAGGGAAAACACCCAGATCCTTTAAAATTCAATCAAATACTTTTATAAGTTTAGGGCAACTTCAACACATTGTACCTACATTCTGAATAACTACATGAAGAATAATATCCTTCTTATAAATTCATAAAGATGTGCAAATAACACATTTATAGTTTCGGAAGCAATTCATTAATGGGTACTTTCGTTTAAAGTCCTGCACGGGTAATTATACCCGACAAGAACTCGGAAATTGTTTTATGGAGTCAACCCGAAACAGACCTGTACCAGACAAAAAAAAGTGTCAAATCGAAACCCGACCTAAAACCTGACCAAACCCGAAATGGAAGAAAATTAATCCATATTTTAGTACAATTATGAAAAACAATCTACAATTATATCTCTAATATCAATTTTATCTTTTATGTTGCAAAATGAACATATATACTCTATGTTCAAATATATAGCTTTTTATTTTAATCTGAAAAAAAAATTCTGGACTTCCGCATCTAAACTAGACCCGCAAGAATCAAATCCCAACTTGAAACCGAACTGAACACGAAACAAAGTCAACCAGAACGAAAAGAAAAATACCCTCAACCCGACATCCGGTCGAGTAAAATCGAGTTACCTGACCCGATGCAGGACTCTACCTTCGTTAGACGGAGTAGAGATAGCTTATAACTAAAAAAATATATTTGTAAGCAAATTTGCCAGGCATACTAAGTAGAATATTTCTCTTGATATAAAATATTCTATATTATTTTGACATTTTCAGAAAAACAAATGGAGTAGTGCGATGTTAAACACTTACGTTGTAGAGGACATTGGTCCATCCTTCATTGGTGACACACTGGAAGACGGTAAGCATAGCGAGTCCGAAGTTGTCGAAATTGGTGATGCCGTAATTGGGGCCTTCCCAGTACAGCCGGCATACCTGACCCGCAGATTCGTCACACTGGAAACCGGCATCACCGCATGGGTTGGGAACCTCAAGAGCAAACAGTCCTGCAAATGGATAAAATATAAATGATTAAATATAAAGATTAAAAGAAATCTAGTAATTATCTAAATGTTGGCTTTGTGTAAAGGTAATGATAATTTTATATATATAGTGGTAGTAATTTTATATATACAATGGATATCTGGATAACTTGATTACCCCGGTAACTCGCCATTTATTATAACAATGTTAACTTCAGTGAACAAGAAATTAGACAACTCGACATATTTAGCAGAAACCCGCTTAAGTCGACTTCAATTTGAATTAGTCTATCAGTTCTGATCTCGCTACTTCAGGGAACTTAGAAAACAGGAAAATTTTTAGAGTTATTTAATCAAACTCTAAACGGTTTATCTGTTGAAGAGAAAATACTTTAAACATGGCCGACGTATGACGTATGTAGTATAATATATATATATATATATATATATATATATACACTACGAGACCTCGATTGTTGTAATTTATCTCATTCTCGAGCCCATGGCCTTCAAATTGCCACATCCCTTGACGCTAGGATCATATATCGATCATACGTATATCGGCAAAGTTTTTTTTTATAATCACCCTGTATGTATGTCTATGTCCTAGGATGTAGCGGTTGTATACACTCATAATGACACTGGAATAACTCTTTCAAACTTTTATTGAATTTGAATTTTTTTTTTTTTTTTTTTGCATAAGATATTTGATGTCTATATCTAATGTGGTACTTTTAAATTCTGGTACTTTTTTGTACTTTTCGGATTTTGGTTGCTATTTATTTCTAAGGACACTTTCAATCTCGAGGGGAAATTGGTTGGTTGGTTGATTCCGATATTGAAAGTGTCTTTCCGAAATAAAATGCAATAGAAATAGAAAAAAATAGTATAAAACTATCACGTTAGCCTTCAACCTGAGATATCCTATGCAAAAAGTATGATTTACAATTAGTGAAATGAAAACGAGAAATTTGTAAAGAACACTACCATACGTTTAACATTAGCTTTCAAGCGTCGTTGCGCGACTAATTCAAACTGGCTTCTTTCTGACACATTCCTCAATATATTTGTATAATTAACTCATGAAATTGGCACGCGTTCTTAATGAGAAACTACGAAATTGAGATGTTTTCTTCATTTTCTGATAAAAACAAAAGATCTTTCAGGCAATACTGTCAAAGTGGTCGTCTTGAAATGAATGTCATGACGCGACAGCCCAAGTGTCGTTGAGAGACAGCAACCGCTTATAAATCGGGATGTCAATTCCTTACATACAGGGGCGTAGCGAGCGGGGGGGGAACGGGGGGGCAGCTGCCCCCCCAATGTTTGGTAAAAGGATTCAGTCGGCTTATCAGCAGATTTAATTAGTGTCTCTGTAGTATGTCAGTAGGCCGATCAAAAAAAACAATTCGGAAAAATTCTGGTTGGTAGGACTTTAAGTCTTCAGAATGCATTTCACTGCAACCTTACAATCATATGGCAAAAGGTAGTCGGTCTATCAATAGATAGGTTATGAATAAAAAAAGTATTGGTTTCAATAGATCTATCTGTTCAGCCGGTATGAAAGTCACGTTTTCACATTTTTGAATCACATAAATAGCTAGTCGGCCTACCCACTGAAAAAAATTATCATGTATAAATCTTGTCTGCAGAGCAGGAAATGTTGGACATATACTATACATTACCCACACATGGAAAAGCTAAGTCGGCCGTAGATACATAGGCCAATAGGGGAAAAAATGAATATGATCTCTTGATTTGAAAATATCATAAATTTGTCCTACAGCAACACTCGCAACTTATATAGATAAAAACTATCAATATATAAACTAGGTCGACCGAATGCGAAAGTCGCTTAAGAAAATTCAAGAAATTTTATATTTGATACATAGTAGGTTCTAGCAACGATATGATGTTTACGCCCTTTGGAACTGTTTTAGGAACGTTTGGAAAATAAAAACGAAGAATTTTTAAAACTATTTAAAAAAAGAAAATGAATAAATTATAAATTTAAAAAATATTCGTGCATTTAACATTTAATACCTAAAAAACTTCTTACTTTTTTTTTTTTAAATATTTTAATCAGCAACAGAAAATATCTTCTTTATAAGCCAAATCTTCACACGTATTTTCTTTGACATGTAAAGCAAAATTCTTTCCAGGCCCATACCACTAGGAATAGATACAGAAAAGGTGTCAGGTCTGGTGTAGATAAAAGTCTTTTGTTATGATCTCCAGATAATCCTGCAAATCCAGTTTTGCACTAATTTTCTGAACTATACATTGTCGGAATTCTACAACTTCCGACTTTCACAATAATATATTTCTGAAACTTATAGAATAGTCCAGTAGAATAGCATTTTACCTTGCAAAAATTCGGGTAACTCTGATTTTTGGGTACGTTGTAAAGGTTGACCCTCTAATAAAAAAACCAAATTTTCGTCCTTCTAGACCTTGTGCGTTTTTCACAATATCAGAAAACCAAAAATTTTCGGCACTTTTTTCGATTTTTCTGAAATAATTCGGTTTCAGTGCATTTTACAGAAAAGGCACGTACACCATTTTGTAGAGGATAAAATTATCTACAACATGCATTATTCATGTTTGTAAATTGTCCAAATAGAAGGAGAGATACGGAATGCGGAGCCGGAAAATAGGGTTAAATTTGGAAAAAATGCAAAAATCCGCAAATGACGTTAGTTTTTGCTCAATAACTCACTTATAGTGCATTTAAAAACAAAACTGTCATAATAAACTTTTTAGAGCATGAGATAGTCTACAGTTTCATTTATTAGATAATTAAATATTGGTAATAGACCTTAAAAATCACAGCAAAAAGATTTTGGGTGAAAACAGAATAATACCGCCTGACAAGTTATTAATTTAAAAAACGAGCTTTTATTTTTGATATTGAAAACACGATGTGGTTAATTAATTATAGAATGCACAATAAATTAATCAACAAATACATAGTAAGTATTATATAGTCGTTTTGTCATATATGTTTCTTTTTTCTGCTGCTTGGCCCTGGTAATGATGCCATTGTCTCAGATACTTCATCATCCGTCTCTGTACTTGACTCGATTGGTTATTCTAGGTCATCAAAGTCCTCAAGGTCCA
This sequence comes from Maratus michaelseni, assembly GCA_963931845.1. Lineage (NCBI taxonomy): Eukaryota > Metazoa > Arthropoda > Arachnida > Araneae > Salticidae > Maratus > Maratus michaelseni. The sequence goes on along the minus strand of OZ007590.1, from coordinate 380,759,210 downwards.
GTATAATACCAGGACCGTTACCACATAGTTGGTTGTGGCATTTCACACAGATAACTGAGCACTTCAAGCCGGATTTTCTACAACTTCACTTCGTACTGCAATCTTTTTTGCATTGGCAAGATATGAAATCGAGTAGAGTTTGAGGGGCGGGTTCGTTCATCATAGTTACTGAAATGAGCCCATGACCACCCCTCTTCCTGCCCCATTCGAGAGGATCCTTTTCGTTTCCCAGCCGTGTATGAACTTGTAGGTATGTTCGGAATGCATGATATTCAGTAGCATTTCGAGTAGGTGGTAGTCTCGCTAAATTTAATTTAAAATTGTTAGCTGCTCTAGCGAAGCTGACATACCGCAATACATTCAAGTTTTGGCCGGGATCACCTCCATACAGGGCAAGAAGTACAGCTTCTGTGGCTTCAACAAGTTTGTGCCTCACTCCATTTGAATCTTTAAAGATTTGAACTTTTTGGTTCAGGGATGGGTTCTGAAGAATTCTGCAATATTTCATTTTCCCATGGGTGTAGAGCGCAGAAGTGGTCTCGCAACCACTTACTGCATGAATTAAAAGAATATTTTGTGCAACTTCCTTAAACTTGAAACACTTGTTGGAGTAGATAACATCAGGCAGTTTCCCTCTCCCGGTCCTTCGGAAATAAACATTGTCTGGAACTAGAGAAGCAACAAGAACAAGAAGGTCAATGTCTACACCACTAACAATGACAGCATCGTAATCACGGGCTAAGGATATAGCTGTGTTCTCTGTTAGCACATCTGCATCTTCAGTGGCCTGCTTAGTGATCATTTGTGCTTTTTCAAATTCATTTCGAAGCATAGAAATGAAAAGTTTTTTGTTTTTTTAATTTCTTAACAATTTTTCTTGTGGCATCTGTGGAAACATGGTCTCATTGAACTTAACACCTCAGCAGAAGCATGAATCTTCAAGCGACGAGCTCTTTCTGCACATTTATACTTTTTTGATTATGTTCAGGATAAGTTTCTGATATTTTCTTTATTTTAAAATTTAAAATTGAATTCAAAACCCCAGAAAACAATTCCTCTTTATACAGGTTTCTGTCTTATCAAGTATAATTTTTGGTATTCTTTCTATTTGGACTAACATTTGCAACCTGAGATACATTTACCATTGACGAACTAACAAAAATATGTGGGTCAAATTAATATAAACACAACAAACCAAATCTTCATTGTGTGCACTCTTCTCTTTCAATTCTAGCACCCGGGCCACTTGCTCCTTTTGCTCCCACCTCCCTTAGTTTTTGCCTTAGATACTCCTTTTCCCTTTTAAAATTTCTAAATTATGTCTTATTTATCTTTCAAGTATTCTTTTACATTATTCCCAGCTATTAATTTTACTTTCGACTTTGAATTCTTGGCCCAATCTCTTTGCCGCGCTTATATCTACCGACTAGGTTTTTTGGTTAACTTCGCTCCCCCCCCCCCCCACCCCCTCAACTATTCAACAGTTACCTTTTATTGTACATGCTATAATTAATTAATTGCATCGTTTAATCAATATCAAAAATAAAAGCTCGTTTTTAAATTAGTGACTTGTCAGGCGGTATTTTCCTGTTTTAACCATAAATCGTGTGTTCTGATTTTTAGAGTATTATAGATATTTAATGATCTAATAAATGAAACTTATAGACTACTTCATGCTTTACAAACTTTATTATGACACTTTTGTCTCTAAGACGCATTAAAAGTTGGTTATTAAGCAAAAACTAACGTCATTTGTGGATTTTTGCACTTTTTGCAAATTTTACCCTATTTTCCTGGCTCCGTATTTCACCCCCTATTTCGACAATTTACAAACATGAATAGTGAATGTTGTAGAGAATTTTATCTTCTACAAAATGGTGAAAGTGCTTTTTCTGTACAACACACTGAAATCGAGTTATTTAATAAAAATCGAAAAAAGTGCCGAAAAATATTGCTTTTTTCGATATTGTAAAAAACGCACAAGGTCTAGAAGGTCGAAAACTTGTTTTTTTTTTTATTAGAGGGTCAACCAATGCAACAAATCCAAAAATCAGAGTTACCCAAATTTTTGCAAGGCAATACCCTTTTTTGCGCTATTTCTACTGGACTAAGAAAGGGAGGAGACGGATTTGTCCTGTCGGCGCCGAAACGTCTGTGCCTCTACTGAAATTTTTTTAAATTCGGCTCCTTTGGTTAGATGTTTACCGATACAAACTAAAAAAGACTAAGAGTGTGTTACTATCCTCGCGACAGCATAACATACAGGTTCACTTCTCTCTATCATTCTAAACACATGTGTTTTTCACAAATATAACTGTACGATTTTCTCTTATCAATACATATTTTCTTTCTTTTTCTCCAGTAAAGTTCTTGGTAAATCTTTTAAATAATTACTGAGTTATATCTATAAGAAACATTTTAGGAATACAAAATCATATATTTTATTTTTAATTATCAATTATAATTAATCAGTTAAAATTAATTGCAAAAACTATTAATTAAGAAATAATGCGACAGATTAAAATTTTACATTACCCGGATTTGAAACATTTTTGAGTCGGCCAATCTTGCCTTTTGCCCCCCCAAAAATTTTCTTTCGCTACGGCACTGCTTACATAGATAGGTAGTATGTATCGAATTATGATAATGTATGTATCGAAAAACGAAAATCGCTATTCGATTCCAAATCATTTAAATAGTCATACTATGCCTGATAATTTCTGCATGCCTTTATGTCTAAGAATGAGCCCATGGATGTGGCGGAAATATTTGTGTTGCTGAGAGGGTTGGGTTGATTTGTGACGGCCGATTATCTACACGAGGGCCCTAGGGGAGAGTGCCCTCCGTGGGGGTATTTCTAAGGAATCCTAACCCATATTTACGGCAAGGTTCGAAGAAAACCATGGAAAACTCCGAACGGTTAGGTCGACGTGCGCGACAGGGGTTTGAACGCAGCACCTCACGCCTACCACCTTTGAGAGCAGAACCTCTTAGCCACTGGTGGAACGTGTTGTTGAGAGGAGGAAAATATTTTTTTCAGAACTACTTTAAGTGATAAAGTGCTTAACCCCTTTGCGACTAGCGCCCCGTACAATATTTTTAATCTTTTACCACCAATGGGTCTGAATAGAAATTTTTGCTTAACTTATTTGCAGATGTTCCGTGATTAAATAAAGCGAAGTTTGCCATTAAAAATTACTGGTGGGTGAAATTGAGGACTGTACGCAACCTAATAAATCTCATATACGCAACGCTCGTCTGGGAGTGTTTAGAAGCAGACGAAAGTCTCACCCGTGACGTTGTCGAAGCAAGTCTTGTGCATTTTTCCAGAAAAAAGTTCCAGACCTATGATTGCGTAGATAATGATGACGAAGATGACGAGAAGAGCGATGTGTAATAAGGGAATCATGGCTTTGAGAATGGAATTCAGCACCACTTGAAGACCTACAGGAAAAGAGCACACGTGTCATTAAATGGCAGTCATTAAAAATACAGGGTGAATTAAAATGATACCGCCGATTACCAAATGACCATAATTTTGTTTTAAACAAATAATCGGAAAAAAGGCTTTAAACACAATAGAGAAGGAAGCTGATAGCTTTGGTTAAGAGCTTTATAACTGTTCTACGTCGTTCCTTTTAGTTTCGTAGAAAACATCCATGAGATAGTCTATTTTACGTCAAATGCTATCAAGCATATTTGTTTATAATATATGCAATTGACTTTTCAGTGTCCGTTTTCCTGTAATTATATTAGTCAGTAACTATGGTAACACTACATTTGGCTGACTGGCCGCTCTCCTTTTTTCCATGACAACAAAGGGGTGAAGCGGGGAGGACGGATGTCCTTGAGAGACCAATTGAAATTATACAGAGTATATACACTGATGTTAGTGCATTCTCTAAATGCATCTTCGGTTCATTAACTGTTGTACGCAAAGAAAGCATGTCCTCATAAAAATTACACACGTAAGTCATGCACATTAGAGAAAAAACGTGCTCAGCCCGAGCCCATGGGCCGGAAACAGGCTCGAACTCGAGTTTTATACCAGTTTTTGGGATCGGTCTCATTCTCAAAATGAAAATTATGTTGGTGAGCGTTAGCGAGTAGGGGGCTGAGCCCCCTAGTTACTGGAAAAACAGAACTCATGTATTTCTGCCATTATACGTGAGTTCTGTTTTCCCAAAAACAAGCCTGTACAACAAGTATAAAATATTTTAGAAGAATAAGAATTGTGAAATTTTCAGATTTCTATCAGTGGTTGAGTATAAATAATAACACAATTTGCTATTTTAAACAGATTTTCAGGGACATGAAAACCACGAAACATTGTCATGAGGGAATATTTCGGATTAATACTTATTTCTAAATGAGAAAATTTATTTTGTAACAATTATAAAATGTTATAAAATGTTATTAAACATTTTCTACCGTATACGTTTGGTATGGGCTCGGTCACCGAAAAAAGAACCCGAACTCTTTTCTAATGCACAATGCATTTGCAGTGTCTAGCGTGAAATGATCAACCGCTTGAATGTTGTTTGTGTGACTAAAAGGAACCACGTGGAACTTGGCCACGTGAAATGGACTACCGCTTGAATATTGTCTGTGTGACTAAATGGAACTGGCCGCGTGAAGTGGTCAACCGCTTGAATATTGTTTGTGTGCCAAAAGGAACCACGTGGAACTTGGCCACGTGAAATGGACTAACCTCTTGAATATTGTTTGAGTGACAAAAAGGAACCACGTGGAACTTGGCCACGTGAAATGGACTACAGCTTGAATATTGACTGTGTGACTGAATGGAACTACATGGAACAATATTATGAAGTACGCAAATAAAACTTTGAACTCCCTTCTGTAATGTATTTAAAGCGCTTCTTCCGATAATTATTTACAACAAAGTTAAAGTCATTTGTAATTAGGGTAATCTTTTTACAATCACACTATGTACAATAAAAAAAGCAAGAAATATTAAATAGAAAACTGTCGTACTTGGAACGCCAGAAACTAATCTAAGGGGCCTGAGTACACGGAATGCTCTCAACGCTTTTACGTCGAAACCTTCCTTCATCAGGTTGGACAGGGCAGTACTGATGACACTGGAAAGAGGAAAAACAGATAGAAATAAATTAAAAATTATCATTTTAGGAGCATAAAAAATTTACGTAGAATCAAAGCTTCTTCATTGTTTAAGAGAGAAAAAGTATGAAACAGTTCTTCAAAAATTTTATTTAAAAGTTTTTTTTCCCCTAGTGAAATACTGTACAATTTTTGATGTAAACTTCAAACAAACAATCCGTAAACAACAGTGTAATGCAAATCAATTCGACATTACCACCATATTCACCAATGGAAGAAAGAAAATTTCATGGACCTATGAAGTATCATACAAAAAAGGAGTATATTACTACTACATCCATATCATATTCAGTAAATAAAGTACACATCTCCTCAGCTGTGATAATGCAACAGACTGAGTTCCTAGGCGCATGTGCATTGCATCTGCCCAAAGGCATAGATTTGTACATATACGTTGCGCATGCTCAGAAGTAAAATTTCAATTGAAAATTTCTTCTAATTATTAAAAGTTTTGAACAAACGAATGGACGATAATAAGTCTGTGGCCAAATATCTTTCATTTAAAATAAGAATCATGTAATTCGATGAAGTCGTTTTTTCTCACGAGCTGTCAGAAGAAAACGCTTAGCGTTTTAAATATATAGATTTTATCAACTATTATCTCTGTAGTAAAATTAAAATATATTATTTATTTATCTTATATCAACTGCGTGGCAATCCGTTGCGTTGCATTCAAATTGCATGAGGTCATTTGATTGTTTGGGGGGGGGGGGATAAATATAGCTTTGAAGCTTTTAGCCCTAACAATTCCAAATAAATCATAATTTAGAACCGTTTTTAGAACATTTTCCGATCATTTAACCTTTTTAAATTTCGAATTTTTTTTATAAACCGTTCTTAGCAAGCATTTGCATAACCATCATGCAAAATTTCTAGTTTTTAGCTACAAGAGTATCACAGAAATCGCAATACCCTTTTATTTCCTTTTTATTTTATATAAATTGCTCTGTTGAGATAATTTAAGTTTTAAAAGTAACAGTTGTACTCAAGTCTCAGTTCCCAGTATCTACTCCCAATAGTTTCAAATAAATCGTAACATAGTGTTTTTAGAAGATTTTCCGCTCATTTCACCCTTTTAAATTTCCAACTTCTTAGAAACCGTTCACAGCGAGTATTTGCATCTAAAAATTAACCACCACACCAAATTTCAAGTTTCTAGCCTCAACGCTTTCACAGAAATCGCAATTTAAGAATGTTGCTTTCATAAACATAGATCTAAAGAAGGACTTCTAACGTAATAGCCTTTCCAAGAAGAAATTATTCTTGGAAAAAGTCTCAAATAGGTGGCGCATGTGTAGGACAGCTTCTCCATACGTCACCAGTTCGTCTGCTTCTTCAAACCGTCTGTCGTCTGGTGGTTATCTGATATACAGTTTCAGTTTGATGTTGTAGGTGACGCTGCCTTAGCAGGGTTTCTCGCCGGCTGCGCGGAACCGTGCGCGTAGGTGTGCAGCTGCCATTTCGTTCCAAAGTCGCGACACGATATTAACACTATTTCATTAGAAGTCCTTCTTTAATTCATGTTCATGGTTGTTTTACTCCTGCACCCCTATGCGGGTGTTATTTATTCGGGGTTGCTATACCGCATAAAATATAGCCTATGTTAGAGCAGAGATGAGCACCAGCATTTTGCGCACATTATTATTTTTAAATCGGCTCCGTAGTTCCAGAGATTATCCTCTACAAACGAACACACAAACAAACGTTACTTCTTTATAATATTAGTATAGATAGAAACTAAAAGTGTAATCCATCACCTTCACACACAAACTGCAAAACCTACTCGCTAGAATAGTAACAGCAGAACATAAACGATTATGTACTTCACAATATAATCTATGTTTGAAATCTATTGAAGACCCACTTATAAAATAATCTCAACTATTCAAGTCAAATCAGAACAAAACTTTCATCATTAATTTTCGTCAAACAATCTCATCTTCCGAAATTTCCACGCAAGATATGAATCTCGATCTGTCCTCTTACAATAAATCATTAATTTTACTTCGTAGTCTTAAATAATCAGCATTCACTTCAGAAGCAGAGAATGTGTAAGCAAAATTCTGAAATCAATTAATTCATTTTAAAATCGATATATCACGCTACAATTTTCAAATAATGATCAATTGAAAATATTTTCTTTCTTTTGTCATTCGATGGCGTGAAAATTCCAATTCTGTTATATTTAGAAATGAAGATATAGACGACAGGGGACAAAGAAGAGTGGATATAATTCAGGGGAAAATTGCATGGAAATTATTTTTAAAACAATCTAAATCGATTTTTGAAAACACCTTTTGAAGTATTATCTATCCACTTTTCGCCAAATTTTTGTAGCTGTGGGTTTTTGTAGCATTACGACTGCAAACAGACAGACGTACAAAATTTTTATTATTTATATTAATGAATTACTAATTACAATAAAAAAAATGATAGTTTTTTTTTTCATATTTCCATGGAAAGGACAAACGGAGTATAAAATATTAAATATACCACGATAGTTCTATGTTTAAAAAATCTCTTAAACTAGACCTTTAAAATCGATGACATGGCGAAGCAGTAAGATTCCGAACTTTAATTTAGACATAAGAGGAGAAGGTCCAATTACCGGCTAGTAGGTGTTCTGAGAACTGAGCGCAGCGCAGCCTAGTGGTGATAGGCAGAGTTTGTACCTTCAATTGAAAAGAGAATATCACGAGAAGTACTTCGCAGAAGCCTGTGTAATTTATACAAACAGAGTAAAAGTGTCGACACGACGAAATCTGAAATATTAAAACATTTCCAGGCATGTGTTTCGCATTTTTATTTTAATACTGACCGTATACAGGCCTGAATTGCCGATTAAATTGTTCTATAGACATATTTAGCTCTCAAATGCCGCAAGCACATTTATTACTAGTATTTTACTATATAAATGAATAATGGCGATTTTAACCTAAACATAGAAGTGGTCCAAATACAGGCCACCCAGAGTGGTCTAAATACCGATTAGCTGGTATTTGGACCTCTCTAGGTATGTTCCGTAAATAAATTAATTTATGAGGTTACGGATACTTTTTATGGCTTTGTTGCGTCCATTTGACTGTTACAATGTGGCTATAGTTACAATGTTGGTCAAAATCGTCCGAAAAAAAAAATGGGAAGAGAAAGAAGAAAATGACGGAGGAAAATCTAAGAAAATACAGGCGAAAGGGGTAGAAATTGGATTTAAAAAAGTAAAGAAGGAAGATCTTCGACAGAGAAAGATGATGCAATTTGTGTCATTCTGAGAGTGTGTTTTGTGCGCGGACAAGAAGGAAGAACTCTGGGTTCGATGCTTAGAATGCGGTATGTGAATCCATAGTCATTGCACCGACACAGAGAGTGATTACTATGTTTGTGATTTTTGTAGATAAAGTAATCTACGTATCAAAGTTGCAAAAATTTTTTTTGGTTTAACACGTTAAAAAACAAAAACAAAACTAGGAACAGGATGGAAAGTAAATCAGTCATTAAGATTTTTATAAATTTGACAAACATGCTTATTTATTAATAAGTTTATGTTCTTTCTGTACATATAAAATGTTACTAAGCAATAAAATTTATTCAAACAATATTATCCTCTCTTAATTAGCGAAATTAGGCTTATTTGTGTGATTATTTTAGAAAAAACTGAGATAGCCGGTATTTAGACCTCATTCTCAAAACTCAAAATATGCATACTTTCGAAATTTTTCTTTTTTTAAACAAGAAAACGCTTTTTTAACTGAATTTTCTTTTTCTAAGAGGATGTGAAACATATCAAGGCACTCTACTATGACTTTTTCCTCAACTAATTTTCAAAATTGTAGGATCTAGATTGAAAATTAAAGTGGTGATCGGTATTTGGATCTTTTCCTCTATACATTTTAATAATTAGCTTCAACATACAAAGTTTACTTAGTGGTTCTTAAATAATACATATTCTCTCCTAAACAGCGAAATCTATAATTGTTTTTTTTTTTTGTTTTTTTTTAACACAAACATAACGGAACACATTTTCTCTTTTCTTTGACATTTAAAAAAATTGCATCTTTTCATAACTTTTAAGGTTCTTCCCATTCTATAGTTTTACCAAATGAGAAATGAAAGTAAAAATTGCAATTAAGTGACATGTTACAGGCCCCACTTAAATAATCCCGACTATTTCAATCCAATCAGAACAAAACTTTCATCATTTATTTCCGTCAAACAATCTCGTCTTTTGAAATTTCGTCGCAAGATAGGAATCTCTCTCTGACGCTTTACGATAAATAAATAATTTTACTTCATATTTTAAATAATCAGCATTCAACTCAGTGTGAAGAATGCAAGCAAAGTTCTGAAACAACTTATTTCATTTTAAAATCGATATATTATGTCACCATTTTGAAATAAGATTCATTTGAAAATATTTTCTGCCATCTGTTCTATTTGACGGTGTGAAATTTTTTTTTAACTCTGTGGTATTTAAAAAATTAAGATATGCTTCATAGAAGGTGAAAAAAAGTGAAGACAATTCAATGGAAAAATCTCACGAAAATTATTTTTGAAACAATCTAATTCCATTTTTTTTAAATAATCTCTGCGAGGTATTTTCTGTCCTTTTTTTTTATCAAACTTATGTAGAATTAGACGTTTACTAGAGACAGGCACACAGACGAACGAACAGACATATACTTTTTTATTCTTATAGATTAATGTATTAGTAATTACAATAAATAGATGAGGCAGTTTTTTGTACATTTCACACGAAATGACAAGCAACAGAGAATGAAAATTTATGTACAGGGCGGTTTTTTTTTTAACTGACGCTATTCAGAGCCATCTGTAGCTCGTTCTAATAACTTGAATAGCAGTAAACTTGGTAAGGGGACTAATGACGCCATAGGAAAAAAAAGATTCCGAGAAAAAAAGTTAGATCAAAACACCACTGATAGGAGGCAATGTGGCGCTGTTATAGTCTACGCAGCCGAGAATTAGCATAAAACATGGGTAACAAATGAAAATGAAAATTTACACTTACGTATGCGACAACAGCGCCAATAATTTGGGCTATAAACGCATGCGAAAATTTCCATCTGAATAGATCTGTTAACATTCACAATTGTCAAATTTGGGCCTCTGAACAACCAACCCCATGCGGTTCTAGAAACTCCGTTGCATTTGCACAAATCACTGTTTGGTGTGGTTTCACAGCCCAGTTCATCCTTGGATCATTCTTTTTTGAGAACGTCATTGCAACAGGATCAGTAATCTGTACCGTTAACGCACAGAGGTATCACAACATGCTGACTAGTTTTGTCGTTCCACATTGCGTGCATCAGACAATCTTTATGCAAGATGGTGATTGGTGCCATCACTTCACTGACCAAAGGGTCATCCGTCGTAGTTTTCAAGATGCCTGGCAGCCCCGGTCTCCAGATTTAACTCTATGTGACTTTTGGCTCTGGGGTTATTTGAAGTCGAAGGTGTTAACAAACCTGGTGTGATAACAAACCTGGGTACCTTAAAAGACATCATAACACAGACAGTGAGGAATATTCTTTGTGACATGTTACGTTCGGCCGTAGAGAGTGTTGTGCAAAGAATGCAAGCTGTAGACCAAAAGAACGGCGGTCACATTGAATGTGTTGGAATTCCTCGCCGGGGGAGTGGATGTGGTGAATAAAGCTCGACTTTTCACGTATATTATTAATTTTGCCGGTTTTCAAGCACTATTTTTTCATTGTACAGCGCCACATTTCCCCTTATCGGCGATGTTTTGAACTTTTTTTTTCCGCCGAATCTTTTTCCCATGACATTGTTAGTTCCCTTACCAAATTTAACACCCTGTATTTCACAATACTTCTATGTTAAAAATCTCAAGCTAGACCTTTAATATTAATGACATCGCGAATGAAAATGTAGCAGTAAGATCCGAAACTTTCGTTATTAAAATGTAAATACAAAATTTACTTCATTGGTTCAATACGATTTTCACCATAAGAGTCAATAATATTTTAAACGGAACATTATCTCTTTTCGACATTTAAAAATATCTCAACTTTTCATAACAACTTTCAAGGCTGTTGCCAAATCAAAAGTTCTACAAACTAAAAATAGAAGTTAAAGTTAAAACATTGAGTTTTAAGTAACATGTTACAGACCCACTTAAATAATCTCAACAATTCCAGTCAAATAATCAGAACAAAACTTTCATAATTTGTTTGCGCCGAACAATTTCGTCTTTCTGTCATTTTACAATAAATCATTCATTTTACTTCGTATCTTAATTAAGCAGCATTCAATTCAGCGCGGAGAATGTGTAAGCGAAATTCTGAAACCAATTACCTCTTTTTAAAATCGACACTCAAGCCAGAAGTTAGTATTTAATAATGTATGCGATGATATTGATGAGACCAATAAACTCAAGTAACTTGTTAACAAATGTAACTGAATTGTTTTCCGTATTGATATAATGAATCTTTTGTATTTTTGGCGATTTTCCTGGAAATTATTTCTGGAATAAAATATTGATACTGAATAAGTCCAATATTTTTGAAAGTGTATGAAATGATGAATTGATACACATTTAACACAAAGAAAACAAATACAATTTTGTATTGTTTTTCCTATAGAAATAAAAGCATCAGTATAAAGAAAGAATGCCTAGAGAGCAGGTTTTTTTTTTTTTTTTTTTTGCCTTAAATGTCTGTAAAAATACGTTTACACTGTAATTCTTTTGTATTTATGTTTTAAATTGGGTGAGAGTTGTCGAGGAGGAAGTTGACATCTCTCTCACGGGTGATAAATTAACTAGTTAACAGCCCTTTTGTATCCGATTTGTAATAAACATTTTTTTATGTATTTTTGCATGTATAATCCGAATCTGCTATCAGAAACTTTCTATCACGTAAGGGTTTTACAAAATTTTACATACATGGTAAAATACGTGGTAAAAGGTAAATTATAATTTACCATTTGGGGTCAAATTATGAGGAAATGACTGACTATGTATGTTAAAACATTTATTTGGATGCATTCTGACATCCAAATAACTCTTCTTTCTTTCATATATAAGAAACATTAAAAAGAATCCTTTGAACAGGATAATTAGGGGAATGATATTTACAAAATATTTTAATTTCCTCAAAGTCCACAAATCATTTGTTTGATAGTTCTTTTGTTCGGTAACTTTCAAGCCTTAAAAGAACTACAGTTTAAACATAGCTTTGATAAAAGATAAAATTATATAAACTGAAAATTTGATCCTATTTTGATTTTCTAAAAATAAATATAAGACGATATAATTTCCAACCGTTTGAGTCAAGACAGGCTGCGCAAGCCGCATAGCCTGTCTCCTGGGTTGGTTTGTTTATTAATTTTGTAATTTATTTTGTTACTTCTGTTGATTTTTGCAACGTTTTACCTGGTTACGTTGTAATGTTTCCTTCAGTTAACTATTTGCTTTTAAATGGTTTATTCTGGTTTTATATCTTTTCCATTTTATGGTTTAAATTATGTGGTACATTGTTAATTTAATTTGAAATTTTTTATCTTTATACTCTCACTCACTCTCTCTTTCTATATATATATATGCGTGTGTGTACATACATATATACATACATACACACATACATAGCATATATATATCGTAAATGATATTTTATTAGACATATTAATGAATCTCTAATTGCAATGAAATTGAGAGACAGATTCTTTCATATTTTAGACGAAATGAAAAATATTTCTCAACTAAATCTATCATTTTTAAAGAAAAATATTTTCTTCCCTATAAACTGTTTTATTGTGACCATTAAGCTCAGACCAATAATAACGGTGAATTCGAAAAACCCACTCCACTTTTCCCATTTTCTTTTCTACTCAGATACTCGTTAAAGCATTACTAGTCCGACAATATTTTTGTCCAAATGTCCCATATATTCTTAATGGCATAAGTACCAAGAAAAAGATGATGGATGTAGCATTTACATATTTCTTTTATCATATATTATACCTATTTCTTATTATATGAATTGCCTGCCATAAGAAGAACAGCGTGACTTGCCACTATTGTCACTAACAGCTGGTGGCATGAGAAACGACAAAGAGGGAAAATATTTCTCCTTTAATTTCGACGAGAAAGCACATGATTGAAGTTTCGAACTCATCATTATATGGTATATGTCAGAAGTTTTTAACTTCTATGGCTCATGAAAAATTCGTTTTTACAAATTAAAAACTCAGTTTCAACATTTTTATATACAGGGTGTCCCCAAAAGTCCCTGACATATTTTAAAATTCAATAAAAGGTCAAGCAATTGGCATACGAGTGCGGTCTGTGCAGTTGTGTATTAAACCGTTTAGAAAAATACCTATTATTGCATTATTAAATGGAGGTCTGAAAAACTCATCGAAACGATAGTAAGAAAATAGTTTCCAAAGTAACTTACACTGAAATTCCCTAAGCAAACTTTTCCAGCGATTATCAAAACGTATAAAAAAATTTTTAAATACTTGTTTAAAACACAATGAAAAAAAATTTCCATAAAAATGATTAAAAAAAGGACAACGCGTTCCGAAAAAACTTGGTCTTTCTTCATCAAACGCAAAAAGACGTGCTACTACTTTCCAGCATTTCAATTGGACGAAAATGCTTCTTATGATCTGAAATTTTGTTTAAGCAATTAAAAACATTAGTTCCAAAAATTTCTCATACATGGCGTAACTTCTGGGAAGTTATCGAACAGGTAGAATACCTTTATACATAACAATAATGGCGAAAGACGTACAATGCGTTTGCACAGTTTTTTTTTCCAAACTATGTCAACCCGCATTCCAGAAGTCAACAATACTCGCCCTTCTGAGTTCGATTAAACGAGTGAGGTTGGATAGACGAGTATTGTTAACTTCTGGAATGTCGGTTACCACAGTTTGGATAAAAACTGTGCATACGCATTGTGCGTTTTTCCCTATTGTTATGTATAAAGGCATTCTACCTATTCGATAACTTTCCATAAGCAGCACCATCTATGAGAAATTTTTCGAACTAATTTTTTTATTTGCTTAAACAAAATTTCGGATCATAAGAAGCACCGGCTCTCTCGTACGCCAATTGCTTGATCTTTTATTAAATTTTAAATTGCGTCAAAAACTTTTGGGACACAGTATATTATAGCATTTTCAAGTCCATACACTTACAATTAACAATAAATTGTATAAATTATTCAGTGTCCTAAAATATTAATAATAATAATAATACAATCACAATATATACAATTCAAAGCCCTAGTTTCAATGATTTTATGTTTTGACATCCCCATACATTTATACTTGTATAAAATATTCAATATCTAAAGCATCATTAACAATAATGACACAAAATCGCAATAAAAACAAATCAAAATCCTAGTTTCAATAATTTCGAGTATTGACATATTCCCGACCGCTGAGGTGAATTAATTATATTTCAATATCTGTAACTACATAGGGGCGTTCCTATTTCATTTTATGTTACATTATTTCTCAAAACTTTACATACTATTCCTATTTATACATTCAATGTATTATAGACATAAATAATTCGAATGAAAACAGTATCATTATTATATATACCCATTTGTGATAAATGCGGACAATCTTGTTAAATAGTACAATATTTAAGAGTACCGCCTGTAGGCGGGGCTTATTGTTAAAAAGACGAAACATATGGTTGCGAAAGCGTTAACATTTAAAAAGAAAAAAAATCAGTATATTTTCAATTAATTATACATTGTACTATAATATTCAACATCCTAAAACAAAAATCACTATCATTTATGATGCCATCATAATTAATGAAAAAATCGAAGACGTTTAAGTAAAAGTCCATACACCTGCAACTCATTAAAAGTTATAGGAATTATTAAATATCCTAAAATAGCAATCGTTATCATGACACATTCATAATAAATACATAGATGCTTGCTGTAGTTTATTGATAGCCGTAAAAAATACATTGGATTAAATTATTTTATTATTAAAATAGTGAAAATTTGCAGTATGCTGTAGAGTTTGTAATTCGTAAAAACAATAACATTATTAATTTTTACTTCTCTTAATTACTTATTATTGCATTATTAAATAGAGGTCTGAAAAATGCATCGAAACGATAGTAAGAAAATAGTTTCCAAAGCAACTTACACTGAAATTGCCTAAGCAAACTTTTTCAGTGATTATCAAATGTATAACAAAAGTTTTAAATACTGGTGTAAAACACAATGCAAAGAGTGACTATCTCTGTAGATTTTTAAGTCTCACGAGCTTTGATACAGCAAGTACCGACCGGTGAAACCTGGTCTAAGGCCTAGGTCCCTTTTGGGGGTCTGGTTCCCGAAGCTCCTGGGGAACTATGGCATGCTTATGTAGCGACCATGCCGTCAATCTCTTGTGAAATGGGGTAGATGCACAGGTGGCGGTGCCTCTATGGACCGTAGAGCACACAGGACTGCCCTCCTGGTCGTGCTCGTTAAAAGTTCTTCAGAACTTGAGTACGACGGTGCTCAGTTTTACCATATCATTATAACCTAATAACCATGAACCTAATAACATTTTCATGCATAAAATTAAAAAATATATATATTATATAACATAAAATATATATATTATATATATTATATTGTAACTTAACATGTTCTACTACTAACCTCTTCAATTTTAATGGTGTCATAATATATAAGTATTGGTATTTCTGGATATTGAACGGGATATTAGATTATTGAATTTTTAAAAGCTCTATAGTAAAAACACAAAGCATTATTTCTTCACTTTTATTAATGAATTGCAAAGAAGATAAGAGATGGTTCTTTTCATATTTTAGAAAGAAGGAAAAATATTTCACAACTGAATCTATCATTTTTGAAAAAAAAAAAATACTTATTTCGTATAAAATTTGTTCTTTTGAACACTAAACTCAGAGGCACTAATACGATGAATTAGAAAAGTCCTCTCCATTTTTCCAATTATTTTTTTTCTCTCTTACCTACTCAGATACTCGATAAAATATTACTGGTTGGACAATATTTTCGCTCGAATGTCTCACATATTCCTAATGGCATACGTATCAAGAAAAACATGATGAATGTAGTATTTACATATATCTTTTATCACACATGAATCGTTTGCCGTGAGAAGAACAACGTGATGTGCCACTAGCAGCTGCGGCGCGGCGCGGCGCAGAAAAACGACAAAGGAATACGGAATATTTCTTCAATATTTTGGGAAAAAATATATTAAAGGAAACTTATAAAAAGGATTAAAGGAAAACATTGTGAAAAAAGCAACTACTCACCCTATAACTACAATTATAAAATCTAGAAGATTCCACGTGTTCCGTAGATAAGCACCAGGATGGAGAACAAGACCATACGCTATTATCTTCATCACGCACTCAGCAGTGAATATCACCAAAAATACATACTCTATTTTCTCCTGAGATAGAAAAAGCAAAACATGCATTAAACATTATTGTGAAAGTAAAAAGGTAAAGTATTCAAAAGCAATATTACTTCCACAAACACTTTCTCTTACTTCTAAAAGAGGTTTAATGAAATGACGCTGGAAGAGGTTTTAGTAAATTTTAGAAAGGAAAGGAGTAAAAAGAGGTAAGCATTGATTTTTGGTTACCCCAATATGGCATTTTTTTTTTAAAGATATGTTATTACAATATAATAAATTATAACACCTAGTAATAATATATTTCTTTTAAATGCTAAAAGGTGTAAATTAACAACATAATACAAATTAAAACAACTTTTATTAGGTTGTTTGATATGCTTCGAATCACTCCGTGCCATTATCAAAAACAAATGAGAATATTATGTAATTGCACGGTCTTTGAAGTTATTATTTAAAATGCTATCATTTAATTTTCATGTACTTTTTAAAAATTACGCACGTTATCTTTTATTTTTACTTTGTTATTTATTTTCATATTTGTAACCTTGGAGTAACTCTAACCACAATTTCGGTAAGTTAAAAGATGATGCATCGTTAGGGCCAGATTATATCATGGAAAGATTATATCAAGAAGAAATCATCCAAATAAATTTCAATGAAAGTAAAATAATTTTCCCCCCAGTCTATGCTATCCATCCATAAAAAGAGAAACCGGCGTAGAGATAGTAACACGCAAAAACACAATATGTAACAATGCAGCATCTTTTAACTTGCCGAAATTGTGGCTCGAGTGACTCCATGGTTACAAATATGAAAATAAACAACCCAGTAAAAATAAACGCGACTAACGTGCGTAATTTTTAAAAAGTACATGAAAATTAAATGATAACATTTCAAATAACTTCAAAGACCGTGCAATTCTGGAATATTCTCATTTGTTTTTGATAATGGCTCGAAGTGAGCCAAAACATATGTCAACAACCTAAAAAAAGTTATTTTACAGTATATTATATGTTGTTATTTTACACCTTTTAGCATTTAAAAGAAAGATAGATATGTCATTGTTTTAATATAACCCAGAGGGTATACACTATATTGCCAAAGGTGATTGGTCACTTGCAATTTTTAGACGTTTTGTTAACTATCTAGAAAAATACATGAGGAATTAACCTGAAACTGCAGGTGTGTAAACAGTATAGTATAGGTTATATATTTCCGTGAAGATTTTTTCACGAAACCCCATAGGGGACTGTCAACAAATTGAAAAAGAACGAATATCTTTTGGATAACCCTGTAAAAGCTAATGTAGCAAAGGCGTTCAAACTCGAGAGTAGTAATAAGTGGCTTATTGTAATATACTGTGTTTATTTTTATTAGGATAGCATGGAAACTCGTAGAGAAATTAAGGTTTTTATAAAAACAGTCCCAAATTTCGCATAGTTTTTTGCTCATAATTTGCAGAGTTCTTAATATAAAAAAATTTCTTTTCAGAAAATATGACAAACAACATTGTACATAATACTCTGCAATCAGAATTAAAAAATAATAAAAATTGAATAACAAATGAGCAGGTTTATTAAAAAATGTTTCACTGCGCATGCGCGAATGCAATCAAAATATAATATGCATACTATATTAGCTAAGTATATAGAACAACTTCTGTGAAAGTCTCAAAATCATAGCTAGAAAATTCTGAAAATTATCGTCGATAGAATAAGCTCGAAATTCGTTGTTCCCAAAAGGAAGCAAAAATATGAGGGGTTGTATCCAAATATAGTAGTACGTGAAATATTGTGTATGCTATCTTGGCACTAATCAACAGATATTTGATACAACCTCTCATCTTTTTGCTTCTTTTTGGGAACAACGGATTTCGAGCTTATTCTATCGACGATAATTTTCAGAATTTTCTAGCTATGATTTTGTGAGACTTGCACGAAAGTTGCTCTATATACTTAACTAATACATTATGCACATTATATTTTGATTGCATTCGCGCGTGCGCAGTGAAACATTTTTTAGTTAACTTGCTCATTTTTCATCTAATTTTTATTATTTTTAAATTCTGATTGCAGTGTTATATGTACAATGTTATTTGTCATATTTTCTGAAAATAACTTTTTTTTATGTTAAGAACTCTGCAAATTATAAGCAAACAACTAGGCGAAATTTGGGACTGTTTTTATAAAAACCTTAATTTCTCTACGAGTATGCATGCTATCCTCATACAAATGAACACAGTTTATTACAATAAGCCACTTATTAATACTCTCGAGTTTGAACGCCTTTGCTACATTAGTTTTTACAGGGTTATCCAAAAGATATTCGTTCTTTTTCAATTTGTTGACCTATGGGGTTTCGTGAAAAAATCTTCGCGGAAATATATAACCTATACTATACTATACTGTTTACACACCTGCAGTTTCAGGTTAATCCCTCATGTATTTTTCTAGATAGTTAACAAAACGTCTAAAATCGCAAGTGACCAATCACCTTTAGCAATATAGTGTAATAACCCATAGGATATGACCACCAGGCGATATTGCCAATAACATACGCCAACCAATCTCGGATTTGGGGCTTAGATTGTAGTTCATTGCATTCTTGCTGCCTCAAATAGTTTATTTATTGAAAATATAATTAGTAAACTACCATTATTTTTGTCGCGAAGATATTTTTGGTAAATGTGAAATATTGCGTTTTCCCACCTTATAATTTTAAAAGTTAAAAAGAAATTGCAACAAAATGATTTATTTAACAAATTAAATTCTCTTTTTATATGCTGTTTAAAACAATCAGTATTATACTAATATTTTTCTTAATTTATTTTTTATTAAAATGGGTGTCAAACGTGGTAGAATACCATAAAATAAAATCTAAACAATAATTTAACACAAAGAGAAAATTGAAAATAAAATAAAAATAAAAAGAGAGAGCAATACACTTACCAGATAAGCATTTACACTATTGGAGTCACCGTAAGGGAAGGGAGTAAATACAGCAAGGGCTATACAATTGGCAAAAATGGTTAAAAGTATAAGATATTCAAAAGGCCTGGTCAACTGTTAAGGAAAATATTATCATTTATGAATATTTACAGTAAAACTTTAGAACTTTTGCCGATTCACATATATCCTATTGGTTTCGAGAATTATTTCTTGAGATATTTTGTATTTTAAACCTACAAGTCTTTCTTTTCTCATCTACTATTAATGTCTGAGGACATTTAATGATGAATAATTCATTGGTTTTTTTTGCATGGCGGGAAAAGTTGGGCAAGTGGAAACAGCACAGTCAAACGAGGTGAAAATTCATTTGTTGTTTAGAATCTTGTGTTTCTTTGATTCTTTGATTAAGGGAATTTGGTACCCTCAAAATCGTCAAAAATGACGAAAACTTTTTTTTTTCTTGTTGAAAATAAACTTTGGCATCTTTAGAATATTTGAGCGAAGTTTTGAAAACAATTTGACAATTATAAGTGTGGTAAAAACACTATTTATTATTTTGGCAGCTTTTAAAATGCCATGTACTATAATTACAATAAATTGTTCACCAATGTAACTAACACCTGTAACTGAGAGATATATAACCAACAAAGATATTCAGTTAGTATTAAGAAAAACGGAACAGTGTTTAATAATTTTTTATAAGCATAAAATCATTAAATTGATTTTTCGCAGTTTGCTCTTTTTTGAAAAATTGCTGTATTTAAAATGCTAAAACTTCACAATTATTCTTTAAATGTCTTGATTAGTGTTTTATATATTCAGTATCATCTACTTAATAAAATTAGCTATGGATTTTGCTATATAATGAAAATAAAAAAAATAAAAATGTAAAATAATCAATGTTTTTTCCAGCTTTTCTCTATAATTTTTTTTTTCACTGTTGGCAAAAACTAATTAATCGCAAAATCGATCCTAAAGTTATATAGTAGATGTTTAAAAGCATAATAAAATAGAAATCAGTATTTATTATTTTAAATTGGGGGAGAAAAGAAAATTAAAATCGTTGAATATTAAAAAAATAATAATAATAATTTTACCAAAAAAATTACTTTTTTGCCAGTTAAAACGAGTTTATCAAGTAATTACTTCTAATAATATACATAAGAGGTAAGTAAAAATGCTTTAATAATAATGAAAAAAAGTTCAAAGGGTTCCATTGAATATGGCGAAAATTAGTTTTCGAGATCAGTATTGGAAGTTTGTCTAGATGGTAATCAGGCTTTGAAGGAATTACTTAAATTTTTGCATGCAAATAGTATATTATGAACAATACCAATTAATGCCCTATTTAAAAATATTTCGAAACCATTCCAATATACACTGTTGCTGTGTTGTTGAATGTGAAATAGGCTCTAGCTGCTTAAATTGAATAAACAATTATATTACAAACATGTTATTATCAATACACAATGTGTATAACACAGTGATGATAAACACTAAAAAGGTCCTGAAAGAGGGCTGTGGCTAATATGAAGTCTATCAATATGAGCTATAATGATATATATTTAATATGAAGGAAAGAAAAATTATATAATGTAAATCAAAATATTTGAAAAATAATGAAAATCATGTTATTTCTCATTACCTATTGATGGTTGTGTTATTTTATATTAAAAATCGTATTAGAAGTAAACTTGCTTCGATGGTAAACACAAATTTGAGTTAACTTCTTATCTTATATAAGCTTAGCTTACAAATGAAAATGAAACATATCAACAAGACATAACAAATTGTGAGGAAATTTATAAGAACACTGTACTAGTTCTTGATCGTGGTAAAGTGGATTTGATACTATGAGAATTTCGATGACTAAAATCATCATTACCTTCCAAGAAATCTAGAAATTCAGAAGAAATAAGAATAGGCACATTTGGAAGAACAGGCAGACACGAGTAGATGAAGGTATTTTAATTAATCTCAGGTTCTATAAATCATTGCACAAGTACAGGAAAACGTCCAAGGCTATGGCTGTCTACGGCAGGGGCCCCCGGTACCGTAACACATTCCTTGATATTGTTACATCTTGATAGCAAGGTGATCAGCGAGAGAATTGATTGTTTCTCGTATCATGACATGAACTCGAATGAATTTACATTTCGCCAAAAGGTTACAATATGGTGATTATTTCTCCAAACACAGCATAAAGACAATTAAAAATTTAGAGGACAGAGCCATTTTTGGCATAAATCATCTTAACGAATTTTTCGGCGGTAGCCAACATGTGTGGGAATGCAAAAACCGCACATGGGGCTAGAGAGAGTTTTTCGCATTCTTGAACCCACGAACCTTAGAATTTGTTATGACTTCGATATGTACGTTGGATATTTTTGGACAAGAATTATTCGGTTGCTCATGGGAATCATTGTAATTAAAAGGGTGTGTATGAAGAAATCAGTTAGCAACAGATCTGTGTAACCAAATAAGGAGATGACAGATGGGCATCTTATGCTAGATATTTGACAGGGTAGATGTAATGGTTTTCATTTACTTTATCAGCACAGTATAGAAATATTTTTAGTGTAACTGAATTAAAAAGATATTAGAATAAACGGAATGAAATTTGTTCCACTGAATTTAACAAAGGGTGGGAAAGGAAAAGGAGAAAGTATTTTTGTAGAACAGTGAGCGTTAAAATAATGAAAAAGGGGAACAAATTTGGAAAAGGGAATAATTACTAAAATTGAATAATATATGATGCGACATCATAAACACTGACATTTTAGAATTTCGCCAAAGCTTCTTTTTTTCAGATTTCAGCTTTTTTGCTAAATAAATTTTGAACTCAGGTTTAGGATGTCATTATGCTGTCTGTGCAGTAACCATCTTGCTCACAATTGAAATTGCTGTGCTTCAAGGTGCGTGAGCGTGTGGTGCGATTTAGAAGCACTCTAAAAGCCCAATCATACCAAAAAGGCAGACAAAACTTTAAGCACGACATGAAAATTTTCTTCGTGCAAGAACGGAGAAATAAGGTGATGAAGGGTTGCTAAGTGCTTAATGAACTTAACCAATGAAAACCCAATCACACTGAGGAAGTGGGCGAAACATTAACTGCTGTGACAGCTATCTCAAATTCCACAACTTCTGCTATTACACGATTAGTCAAGTTACGCGCAGCACAAAAGCATTTTCCATTTGTAGTGGAAAAAATTGCAGATAATGTTTTACGCACGGAATTCGTATCACAGAGCATTTTCGAACAAAAGTTCCAGATCGAAATTCGTGTTGAGGTTAAAGATTCACTGATATAGTAAGTGTGGTTGCGCTTTAAAGTTTAGTATTTGGGACTTAAGGATACCCTATTTCAACTCAAGTAACACACATAGTTGGCCTATCGTTGGGAGTTAGTGGAAGCCGTTGAAAAAAATGTGGAGCTGACATGCCAATAATAAGACAGCCGGGGTCTATCAAATTTCGCGCTTTGTTCGGTCCACCAAAAATAATTTCATCGGGTCACTGCGAATCGTACGAATATGTGAGCATCTAATAATTAGGCCACTATTGGGTATCCGTTGACTCCGTACATCATGCCTGACGCATGCGTAAATGTTGGAATCGCACAATGCATCTGAATTCTCATCCTCTGTTTACCGCCCAATGCTTCGATGCCAATTCTTCCAGATTGTTACATTTTCAGTCTGATACATGTATATTATTTTTAATATTTTCTATATGTGGTATTTTTCTAAACTTCAGATTGTGATACCTTCAAATGGTAAGAGGCAACTGTCTAGAATATTTTCCCATTTAAATGGTATTATCCAAATTTGTGAAGTAATTGCTAAGTTATTGTCGTTGTGTCTTCGTAGAAATAAACTGTTTGGAATTCAAGAACTGTTTGGACTCTTTGGCCAGTGGTACGGTAAGGCAGACATTTTCTACCCGTTATCCAACCATGGGAGTCTACAATTAGCAAACATTGGTCCAACTGTTTCGAGCTACTTGCAGAACCCGACTTAGATTGTCTAGAGGCCTGGGGAAAGCATTAGTCGGGGGCACCTGTTCTGAAATTGGGGGGCCCATTGAAATTTTCCATGAATTATGGTGAAATAACTAATACTAAACTTTAAACCTATTGTATGTATACATAAATTTGGTACCAAGTACTATTCACGTCTGTATACAGGGTACCACAAGAAACATGGTAATAACTTTAAGAGACAAAAAAATACACCTTTTTGTTTTTGGTTATAGGAATACATGGGAAATGTGAGCTGTTAAAGTGATGTTAAATACAGGTCTTTCAGGCACTCTTGTCTATTAATCGTAATGTCATAACATTTTCTACCGCAGTATAAAATTTAATTTTCCATTGCATCAACATGTATTTAGGTGATTCCATTATATGGAATGGAAAGTGCAGGCATGCATTTATATTAATTGAAACACATTTCAACACTTGTTATGTTATTACTTCATTCCTCATGCATTAAAGTACTTTGCTATAAAAATTCATATTATGACAAATAGTTTAATTCTTTGAAAGAGAAAGCAGTAGATAACAGTTTAATTAAATTATTACTATAATTCCATGCAACTTCTCTATTTAGAAAAATCGTTATCAAACTGGAGAGGAAGAGCCTCTAGGAGCGGGGGGGAGCTCAAATAGAGGTTGCCAGGGCAGCTTCCCTGCATGCCCCTGCATTATTCAGGTCCTGGCTACTTGGGAAATGATCTGTAGGCTAGTCATCCAAACATAGGACATGATTCCAGGGGAGGGAGTAGAAGAGTGAAATAGAGGCCATCTTTTTGAGTCACTTAGTGCACTGGCCATCTTATGTCTCGATAAATTTTGTGCATAAGCTGAATGTGGAAGGTTCCAGAACACTGTACTTTATACTATTTAAAAATCATACTGGAAATATAAACAAACAGGTAAAATATCAATCAAACGCATAAAAAGGATACTTCCATTCGACTATGTCTATACAGAGTTTCCTGATAGGATTCTTGAGCGTGAGGCAGAAGAGGGCTCGGAGGGGTCTCTCGACCACCTTAGGAGGTTTGCGCACCACCCTCTTCCGCTCCTGCTTCTCCTTGTCCATGGCGCTCGTAGCTCCCAAGGCGGCCTGCCAGGCGCTGGACAGGGGCTTCTCCTCCTCTTCACCCCCTTCACCACCCCCCTGCTTGGACGGAGAGACGCTCCTCTGGTCGTCGAGTTCGCCCGCTCCACCGACCTGGTTGGCAGCTGGATCATTGCTGGGCGCTGAAAAAAAAAATAATAATCTTGTTACTTCTTATTAAAAATATTTTATTTTGCATAAAAAATCACTAAAAATAAAAACACTAAATAAAATACAATTCCGAGCATATTTTGATGCAACGTATTTTTTGCCAATTCAACTTAACTTTATATTGATTTTATGTCTGACATAAAATGAAAATCTGTCTTTTCGTTGATAGATCTCACTTCAGCACGGCATCTTATAGTTAGTCTTCCATAATCAGACACAGAGTCAAATAGTGTGTTTGAGCAAATGTGATTAGGTACAAGAGTGTTTTTTAAATCTTTAATGGTATTTACATTAACTTTTACAATTATTGGCGACAAGTCATAAGCAAATTCTTGAGATTAAGTACCCGTGTCAGAATGTATGTGTAGAATCGGACGGAGCATTTCTGGTTTTTGGCAGTTGTCCAAACATGGACTACACATTTCTGACGACAACAGAAAAACACGTAGTGAAAAAAATAGGACTTTGTAGCTAAAATAGGAGCAATTGAAAAGTTTAGGCATTTCATGTGCCTCCTAGTTGACGCCAACTTTAATCCTTGTCTAGGAGTAGCTCTATTTCTAAACCTTAGGGAGCCATAGTGAGAAAAAGTCTAACTGTTGTCTACTCTAAACTGCTTAAGAATCAGTATAATTATAAATATAAATAAAAGATAGAAGAGCGTTTTAAGTGAAAAAAGTAAAATGATAAAATGTTCAATTATTCAAGATAGACGAGATACAGCAGAAAAAGCCCAAGCTAAATATATATATATATATATGTGTGTGTGTGTGTGTAACAATATAAACTGTTTAAAAAAGTTGTGCGAAACATATATAATAAAAATATAAATATATTAAAACAGGCTTTAACATTATAAAAAACAAGTAGTTTTGAAGAAATGAATTAATATTCGAAAAGTCTATATAAAGAAGGCAGCTGGATAATTTACTGCAGGGTGCGAAATTTTTGGTCGCCAGAAATACACAGTCGCTTTCGTATTTCGAGGAAACGTTTTACTTTCTGTTAAAAAAAAAAAAAAAAAAAAAAAAAAAATAGCAATGATCACACCCCACATTTCCGCTTTTTCTACCCCTTGATCACATAATTTATCCATTGATTACCTAAACAAACGCTATTCTAATTTTAAATATATTAGAAAAATGTTATTTTAAAATGAAATAATAATAAAAGTTCATTTTTTATTGATTTTTCATAACAGAGTTCGCTTGTACATTGGATTTTCTTCATAGCTTTTGTTAATTGCCATCGCCAATAAATACCAAATATTTCATCCATTTTGTTAACTGCAGATAAAGCAATTTGTCTAGCTAGCATGGAAGAAAATAAAAGTTATTTCCAAAGAAGAAATTGCCTGTAGCTGAAATGCAGCGATTAAAAGATAAACCGTGAAAATACGGATAAGCGTTTTTAACTGTTTATTGAACTAAAGGTACAAAAGCAAGTCTGGCTTAGTTCCAGAACGAAAACTATTGAATAAATCCCTTTTACTTTTATTTATTTTGTGAAAAATTTTCAAAAGATAACACACGAAGTTAATTTTTAACATATTTCGAATGTCCTTTTTAATTACTGATAAAGACTTACATAAAAAAAAAAAAAACATGTTTTCTTTCGGTATGACATTAGATTTTCTCAGCATTGACTTCGTCAGCATCTGCAGAATACTCGTGAGTAAAAAGATGTTGTTTTACTTCACAATGCCTGTTTTGTTAATAGATGGTTTAAACTAAATATGTTACTGAAACAATACTTTTAAATAATACTATTAAAATACACATATATTAACACTCAAATAATTTCAGTGACAAAATTTGTTTTTAATATGTTGCCAGGAATTATTATATACTATCTGACCCGCCCGGCGTTGTCCGTGCCCGTGAAAATAAATTAAAAACCAAGTTATCGATATCAAGTTGAAATCTGTTGAAATCGAGCCATAGAACCCAAGAAAAGAATGAGTCACCAGGCGGTGGAATGTGCCCCCCCCCCCAAGAATTTAACGTATTCCCTTTAACATTAACGCGACATTTAATTTACGGATGAAATTCCCGCCTTTCTCTAAACTTAATCACATATCTTTAACAGTAACGCGATTTTTAATTAACGGCTGTAGTGAGTAAACGTAAGTTGATGCCGAAAAAAAAAGATTAATATTTAAAAATAAGGTGGTAGTTGGGGGTCTAAGGAAGTGTTTAGTAGTTTATAAAGTAACTGGAATACCCTAGAACTATGTTAATGAAAACTGCAAGAGAATCGGACAATTTTAAAAGAAGTTGCAGCAAGGCCCCCAAGAAAAAGATTAATATTCAAATTTGGTGGCAGTTGAAGTCCGACAAATTTTTTTGTCGTGAAGATAGTTGCTGGAAGTCCTAAGAAGTTGTTAAAAAAAAAAAAAAAAAAAAAAAAAAAAACTAGTGAATCAAACCAATTTTAGGGAGCTATATAGGAAAATGCATGGCGCTCAAAAAGTTCAAGGGCCCCGGATAGGGTCCCAGCCGGCCAGGATACTAACTGGAATGTAGAAATGGGGGAATAACTAAATAGAGAAAGGCCCCGAAAACGAAAAAGATCGGATTAAAAGAAGGCAAGTTATTAACA
Organism: Maratus michaelseni; assembly: GCA_963931845.1. NCBI lineage: Eukaryota > Metazoa > Arthropoda > Arachnida > Araneae > Salticidae > Maratus > Maratus michaelseni. Next base: position 380,731,810 of record OZ007590.1, on the reverse strand, counting down.
TTTTAGGAAACAAAAACTTCAATGGGCCAGGGTCTTAATTGGAATGTAGTAATGGAGGAATAACTAAATGGAGAATGGAGCCCCAAAAACACTGAAAATCGGATAAAAAGAGGGCAAGTTATTAAAAATTTAAAAACGTAAATTGGCCCAGGGGGCCCGGGTCTTGTCCGAAAATTTATTTTGTCCTTCATGTAGTACCTGGAAGTCCTAAGAAGTTGTTAGAAAAAAAAAAGCTAGTGAATAGGACGATTTTTAAGGGAGCTATTGTAGGGGGCCCAAAAAAGGCCCTGTTAGTTTTGAGCAGTGTCCTAAGATGAATGATCCTAACTGGAATGTAGAAATGGGGAAATAATTAAATGGAGAAAAGGTCCCCAAAACAAAGATTGGATTAAAAGGGGCAAGGTTTTAACAATTTAAGGAACAGAAACTTCAAGGGGCCCAAGTGGCCCGGACCTTCTCCGAATTTGTTTTTATTGTTCATGTAGTACCTGGAAGTACTAAGAAGTTGTAAGAAAAAAAATCTAGTGAATCGGATGATTTTTAAGTGAACTATAGTAGGGAACCCAAAAAGGGACAGCTGATAGTTTTAAGCAAGGCCCTAAGATGAAGGGTCACCTAATTGGAAAATAGAAATGGGGGAATAACTAAATAGAAAAAACGCCCCAAAAACTAAGAAAATCGGATTAAAAGGGGCAAATTATTAACAGTTTAGAAAACAAAAATTTCAACGGGCCCCGTACCGGACGCCCAGGGGTCAGGGTCTTAACTGGAACGTAGAAATGGGGAGCCCCAGGGGACCCGGATAAAGCCCCCTAATGATTTCAAGATAATTTTAAAAAATCTCAAGATAATTTAAAAAAGAGCACATGAATCTAAAAAATAAAATAGAATTCATTATTGTCACTCATGGGGGGTAAAATTATCAGGGAGGCAGGTCTCCCTAACAAAAAAATCCTTAGTCCTTTTTCTCTTAATGTTTAAACGTTAAATCACTTGAAAATAATATATTTTATTATATTTTATTTCTAAATCATCAAACAAAAAGAAAATTTAGCTAATTAAATATGAAAATCCAGAGAGAGTCGATTCCCTCATCTATTTTTTTTTCTGTCTCTTCATAAGCTTTCGTTATGTGCCATCTCCAATAACTATTACATATTTCATCCGTATAGTTCACTAAAGATAAAAAAATTGGTGAAGTATAAAAAGAAGAAAAAGTTATTTCCCAAAAATAAATGCCTGTAGCTGATTGTCTGTAGCTGAAACGAGCGATTAAAAGATAAACCTTGGAGATACGGATAAGCCTTTTTTAACTGTTTATTGAACTACAAGGTAGCAAGCATGTCTGGCTTAGTTCCAGAATGAAAACTATTGAACAAATCCCTTTTGTTTTATTTATTTTGCGGAAAATTTTTCAAAAGATAACACATGAAGTTAATTTCTTACATATTTCAAATGTCTTTTTTAATTACATGAAAAAGAGACGTACAAAAAAATTATTCTTTCTTTGCCACATGTCTAGCTTTTCTCAGCAATTCCCGAGTCTCTGTGGAATCCTCATAAGTAAGAAATTGATTTTCCTTTGACAATGAATACATCGTAAAATAAATTTAAAATATTGAAACAAATGTTTTGCACATGATAGTAATGACATAATAAAAGTAGTGGTTAATTTTATGTTACTACTTTCATTATATGGACATTTTTTTTTTCAATATTTTAAACTTATTACACAATATATATAGTCACGGCTGCAAAACAGTTACATCTAACAAATCTCGGTGAAGTTTGGAGTATTATTGCGTTTCCGCAATTACTTTTGGTGTTAAGATTTTTTTTTTTTATGTGTCCAGCCTTTATCTATGTATAATATATGGCGATTCAAAACAGATAATCATGGCTATCATTTCTTAAATCACTGCAATATATTATAATGTGATCACTATTTACATGAATCATTTTTTTCTGTCTCCTCATAGCTTTCGTTAATTGCCATCTTCAATAAATATTAAATATTTCATCCGTATAGTTAACTAAAGATAAAGCAATTTGTGAAATATGCAGGAAAATAAAAGTTACTTCCAAAAAAAATAAATTGCCTGTAGCTGAAACGAGCGATTAAAAGATAAACCGGGAGATACGGATAAGTCTTAACTGTTTATTGAACTAAAAGGTAGCAAGCAAATATGGCTTAGTTCCAGAATGAAAACTATTGAAAAAATCTCTTTTGTTTTATTTATTTTGCGGAAAAAATTTCAAAAGATAACGCATGAAGTTAATTTCCTACATATTTCAAATGTCTTTTTTAATTACTGAAAGAGACGTACAAGAGAAATATTATTTCGGTGTCACATCACTAGTTTTTCTCAGCAATTCCCGAGTATCTGTAGAATTCTAGTGAGTAAAGAAAAAAAAAAAAAAAAAACTTTACAGCGCCTGTTTTGGTTAGCAGGTAGTTTATCCCACATTTCACCACATACAGAAAAAAAAATATTTTCGCAAAACATTGCTACAGACAAATGAGGCAACAAATATAAAATTTAAATTCACAAACTTCATTTTTTTTACAAGTTATGTAGTTTGATTGTACAATAAACTACTGTAAATTGTATACAAACACACACGCACACATACATATATATATATACATATATATACTGGGTGTTCCAAAATTCAAGTGACAAGGATGATAGAAGCCATCAAAAGAGGATGAAAACTTACCATAGGACATGGGGTCGCAAACCACGTTTAGTGGGAGAAAATTGCAAAAATATTTATGTAGGGTGTGACGTCGAGTGGAACAAAAAAGGCCAATAATAAATTAAAAAAACATTTATTTGACGTAAAGCATGATTACAATGCATTGCAGCTCAACGACAGAAAGGAGACGACGAGATATTTTTATAGGAATGTGTTTTAACGCGTCCAGCAATCCTTCATCGGTCGGTGTCGGCTGTACAATGACCTCCGTAGCCACAACTTCGAACAATTTCTATAAAAATGTGTCGTCGTCACCTTTCTAACGTTGAACTGCAATGCATTGTAATCATGCTTGGCGTCCTATAAATGTTATTATTGGCCCTTTTTGTTCCACTCGACGTCACTTCATAACTATTTTTCGATTTTCTCCCACTAAACGTGGTTTGCGCCCCCATGTTCAATAGTAAATGTTCATCCTCTTGATGCCTTCTATCATCCCTCTTAATTTGTCGGTCGCATTTTGGAACACAATGTATATATGTAGATACTGAATATTTTTGATTCGCTCATTTCATTTTTAATTCATCTTCTGTATTTGTAAATACTTTTTGGCAACGATTGCATTTTTGCAAATCATGCATGTATTACTGGGATTTTGTGAGGATGCTTTTTCAATTCTAATTTTTATTCTGTTATTTAAAGTCATTTTCTTGTTTTATGATGTACGATAGCGCCCGCATCGTGTATTATTTTAGCTAATTAAAGCTTATACATGGATGAAATCTTACATTTTTTGTAGTATCTGTAGTAATTCGGCGCCTGAAGATTCTGCTACAGTGCCACAAATATTTCCATTAATTCATTTTTTTTATCTTTTCATTTCCTCTTCCCCCCACCCCCTCCAATATGTTTTATATTATCTTGGTTATGTATTCTATTTTTATTTTCTTCTATTTTTTTTCTGGATATTTTTCAAACAAGTATGGTTTCATTTTTCGTATTTATTTATATTTATTTTTATTATTCGCACTTACTCAGCAATACTTAGTTTTATTCAGCAGTCATATACAGTAATACCTCGGTTTTCGTCGATTTTTTCCGCGAAAAATTTGTGTCGGTTTTCGTCGTTTTTCTCGGATTTCGTTTATTTCCAGTGTATTTTTGTGCTTTTTTTTTACTGATTGCGAGTGCTCCAACATGGGACCAAAGAAAGTTTCTTGTAAGCAACTTGTTTAATGATAATGTCTTGTCGTCTCATATTGGGTAAATCTTAAAAAGGTGGCAGAAACAGAGCTCTTTAGACAGCTTTTTGAACAACATAAATAGGGGGAAAATACTAGACGCCAATGAGCCGATTGTCACCACTAAATTTTATTACAATTATTCGCCTAAATTTTATTAGTATAGTTCGCCTAAATTGTATTAGTATTCTTATTAGGCGAAGAATGCTAAAAATTTTGTGGTGGCATTCGGCACAGTTACGCCCAGTCTTTACACTCCGGGACATAGGTCCTCTCTGATTCTGAAGCTAGTCCTACTGCCAAAAGACCAAAAAGAAATTGGCCCCAGATATAGTGCCTTGATACCATACGCCAAGAACGTTTCTTAAGGTTTTTAGTATTAAACACTATACTTATTCTAGATTAATTTTAACACAATTATTCAAATTGGTAAAGAAATTATACGAGTTGTAATTTTCCAACTGGACGAAAAATGTCCGGTACAGGATTCGAACCTGGGATCTCTTGGCTGAAGCTGCCTATGATGTCGCATCATATATTATTCAATTTTAGTAATTTTTTCCCTCTCATTTAATTCCCTTTTCCAAATTTGTTCCATTTTTCATTATTTTAACGCTCACTGTTCTACAAAATACTTTTTCATTTTCCTTTCCCACCCTTTTGTTAAATTCAATGCAACAAATTTAATTCCGTTTATTCTAATATCCTTTTAATTCAGTTACACTAAAAATATTTCTATACTGTGCTGATAATGTAAATGAAAACCACTACATGTATCCTTTCAAATAACTTGCAGAAGATGCCCATCTGCCATCTCCTTATTTGGTCACACAGTTCTGTTGCTAACTGATTTCTTCATACACACCCTTTTTAATTACAATGATTCCCAAGCGCATCTGAATAACTCTGGTCCAAAAATATCCAACGTACTTATTGAAGTCATAACAAATTCTAAGGTTCGCGGGTTCAAGAATGCGAAAACTCTCGCGAGCCCCATTTGTGCGGTTTTGTGTTCATATACATGTTGGCTACCGCCGAAATTTTTGTTAGGACGATTGATGCCAAAAATGACTCTCTTCTCTAAATTTTTAATTGTCTTTATGCTCTGTTTGGAGAAACAATCGCCATATTGTAACCTTTTGGCGAAATGTAATTTTCATTCGTCTTCATGTCATGATACAAGAAACAATCACTTCTCTCGCTAATCATCTTGCTTCTAACATGTAACATTTTCCCGAATTGTGTTACGGGCCCGGGTGCCCTGCGCTGCCATGGGCAGCCAACGTTTTCCTGTACTTATGTGCAATATCTATAGAACCTGGGATTTATTAAAATACCTTCATCTACCCATGTCTGCCTGTTCGTCTAAATGTGCCTATTCTTATTTCTTCCGAATTTCCAGATTAATTAGAAGGTAATATTGTTTTTTGCCATCGAAATACTCATCGTATCAAATCCACATTACCACGACCAAGAACTTCATACTACACTGCCATGCTCTATCAACTGAGCTATCCGGTTGAATCTGGAGGGCATAATACATCCAGTTAACCTTATTGATCATAGCATCTGGTCTGATATTTGAATCAGCTCAACAGAATAGATCTCAGGTAATGGAACTCCAGTAAACGCTGGATACGTGATTACACTAGATTAATTTTAACACAATTATTCAAATTGGTAAAGAAATCATACGAGTTGTAATTTTCCAACTGGACGAAAAATCTTGGCTGAAGCCAAGAGATCCCAGGTTCGAATCCTGGCCCGGACATTTTTCGTCCAGTTGGAAAATTACAACTCGTATCTATACTTATTCTCTATAAAATATGCTTTTTGTACTTTTTTTTAGAGTATTTAGAACGAATTAATTGGATTTACATAGATTCAGATGGAAATAATTACCTCGGTTTTCGTCGGTTTCGGATTTCGCCGATTGTTTTCGGACGGATTATCGACTAAAAGCGAGGTATCGCTGTATAAAACTTGTTATGGGTAAATTGGAGAAACTTTTGGGCCGTTTTATGTATCTTATATATCCGTGCTTTTTATAACAGATACATTAAGGATAACTTGAATTTGTTGTTGTTTTTACAAATTGGCTTTACTTGGGATATCACTACATTTTGTATATTTTTGAGAACAGAACCTCTCAGCCGCTGGTGGTCCGTAGATAGTTTTAAAGAAACAAATTATTTATATAAACATGAGTAACAAGTTCAATTCTATTACTTTAACAGATTTTATGGAAAATACACCTGTCTAAATAAAATGTCGTTGAACGAAAAACTAATAAAGAGCGTAGTATTGTTTTTTATAACTTAAAGACTATGTTTTGGCGATTCATACTGTGAAAATGTAAATTGCATATTTACAGGATTTTATGGATCTGTTTTATTTTTTTTTAAGCGTAAAATTGAAAAATTGGAATGTTTTACATCTTCTGTGTCCTTAAATACTTTTTTTTTAATCAAAAGCTATTTTAAAAGCAAGCATGAAATTCATCAAACCCTTGAAACCATGGAACTTTCAAACACACGTGGAACAGAGGGATAAAAAGATTACAAAATTAACAAGTTTGAAATTGTACGTCAAATGTGACAAACGAGGTGCGTTCGTACTATAGCTAATTATATAAATATTCAGAACTTGATGATTTTTAATTCTTTGAAATGAATTATATTGTATGCAGATTAATTTGTCATAAAATAAGTATCTCGGTCGCTTGACGATCAAACCTCGGAAATATATATATAATATAGCAAAAAAAACACCGATTTAAAGAAAAAATGAAATTTCTTAATAAATATTTTTATAAATATATTCTAAAGTTTTGATTAGATTTTCATAAAAGTGAAATGTCTCGACAAAATTCTGCAAAGATATGCATCTTAAATTTCAAACCATTCGTTTGGATAGTTTTTGCGTTGTTATATGCGGACAGACGGACGGACTAGACGACGACAATAGGTGCTATGTATTTATATAATTACGAACGCACCTAAAAGATTTAAAAATTTAAGAATATGATAAACCTACAAATAAATGTCATACTTTTGTCTTTAAAATGTCAATTTATTTGTATATTAGAATTTTCTCAATGAAATTTATTATAGAGAATTACACTAACGTTTGAAATGATAGCACTGTGATTGAGTGTTTAAAAAAAAATAACGTAAATGTACCAATAGAGGGCCACTTAAGGACATTTATAATTCCAAAATAACTTGGATATAACCCAAAATAACTCTCATTTTAGCCTAGTACTAACCTTCATCTATCACGATGAACATTCAGAGTATTAAAATATATTCCTTAACGAGCAGTAATTTTTTTCATCTGAGCAAAAATGTGTCCAGGTTGGGAATCGAACCCAGGACCTTTTGGCTTCAATTGACATTCTCTTTCAATTGAGCTATCTGGACGACATCCCACCGAACACGATATTCGCTCACAGAAACCATTTGGCATCTGGATGTTATTTGAAACAGCAAAACAGAATAAACCGCAGGTAGAGGGGTCGTCAACAAACTATGGATGAGTAGTTACACTATAATTAATTACATCATTTAATTACATTTATATTAATGTATTATAATTATTGTCTGGACACCTTTTCGCTCAGTTGGTAAAAATTACTACAACTATGAATTATTTATCAATCATTTGATTATGTTTAAAATAATTGTAGTGTAATTACTCATCCATAGTTTGTTCTGTGTTTCGGGAAATTTCTCCTTTAAAATCTTTAAATTACATTACATTTTATGTCCTACTTGTTACTTTCTGGTAACAAAAAATAAATAATCACTTAAATTACTATTTCACCCCCACCCAAATTTCTGTTGTCTCCGAACATTTCCAAACAGTCTTCAGAATTATTTTTCTTTAAAAAATTCTGCTTCATTTGTTACTTTGCAGTAATGATAAATAAACAATCAATCATCTAAATACAAGGGAGGGGAGAAAACTTTTTACTTTTTTACTTTTGAGACGATTGCTGCCGGAAAATTTTGGTGTTAATGGAGTTTGTTGTAAAAAGCAAAGTAATTTTCTGCCACATTGACTTCATGAATGTGGAAAACTGCTTTTAAATAATTGTTTTAAATGGTTAATTTTAACTATTAGCATTATTTATATCCCTTAACCCTTTCAGGCACAAGCTACTTCTGTTACTAAAATGTTGAAATGATTGATTGACACCAGGATTTACGATCAAATTTATTTTTAAATAGGTAAAAGCTTTTCTTCAGGTACATTTTAAAATAGATAGTTTTATATAAATTTTCTGGTGTTGCCGTGGCATTTGGTGATTAAAGTTAAGTGGGACAGAATTTAACCCACCATGCCGGAAAGGGTTAAACAAATATAAGATTTATTACAAAACAAGGATCTTTAGTATCAAATAATACCGACATTTTATTGTTTCCTATTTGCGTTCATGCGAATTTATATCTATATCTACAGAAAAAACAATTACAGAAAGCTTTTAACATTGAATTTTACTTAAATTATGTTTTTCTGCACATAAAGAAAAATATTATTTAATATTCCGATATATATATTTTTTTTTCATATGATTAGAACACAAAGAAACCAAATTTTAAATTTTTACTGGGAATAAATGTTTTAGTGCAGCGAAAAACTAATACAAGTTAATAGATACAGACATTCCATTTAAAACTATAAAAAGTATTACCAACCAACCAATCAAAAAACTTGGAAGTATAAACTATTTCAGCTATTAACTTCTTTTAATAATCAACATGTTTGATAAATTAGTGAAGTTACACTTTTGCTGTTCCAGAAATGGCTCACCTGTGCACCAATAGTCGTCACCTGGTCCCCTATCGGTTCTGATGAACAGAAAACTAAATTATATAGAAATGCTTAGGACAAAAAAAAAAAAAATACTTAACCACATAAGTTTTTCCCGAACGCCGCTCAGGCAAGAAGAGTTTGCTTGCTTTGTTACTAAAACGTTTTGGACATCACTAATTTTTAAGTGTAATTCTTGCTTTATTAACTGGTTAAAAAAAAATGTATGGCCTAATTTCTTAATTAAAATTATTCCTAAGCTATACCCCCCCCCCCCCAAAAAAAATAAATAAATAAATAAATAAATAAATAAATAAAATAAAATAAATAAATGTATGGCCCTTTTAAGTGCCTTTTTTGTTAAAGCTAAGCTTTGCCTGCCTTTTCCACTTGGCATTTATGTGCTGTTTTTGAACATGTTCCGAACCCTATTTTACACTTTTTCAACTTTTTTCAGTAGTTAATTATAACTACAGCTATACCATTTTACTTTTTTCCATTTATTAGACTCTATCCTTAATCTCTTTTGCTTTACTTTTTTATTCCAAATTTATTTTAATCCCTTTGTTTAATTTTTCTTCTATTTTTAATTGTTCTTTCTTATGTAGTTAATACTAAATTTAACTTTTCCCAACGGCTCATTATTTACAAGACACTTTACTCACAAATATACTGGGCGTAAAGTTGATCGCAACTCGGAAGCCCCTTAACCGACATCAACTGTTCGATTATATAAGGAAAATATTTTAGTATACTTTAAAAGTGGTGATTTCTCCGTATTTTTAGTTTATTGTGTCAAAAAGAAAAAATAAATAAAAAACTAAACTGTTTAAGGGGTTAAATTAAACATATGGCATATGCTCCAGTAGTGGACCCCCGTAACTACTATTGGTACTGTTTAAGAAATAGTGACACAGAAGCATTGCACCTTTCAAAATTAATAAAATACTCTTTTTTTTTTTTTTTTTTTTTTTTTTTGCAGCTTATGCAACAAATTATTTTCTGTGTAATAGAGTATATCCATGGCATTATAATGCAAACTATAAAGCATCATATTAAGGAAAAAATATTTTAAATACAAACTTATCTATTAATGAAATCCCTAAGAATTTTCCAAAAAATCCGTTTCTTCACTCTAGAAAATAAACGTCTCCACCAACAGAAAAAAAATGATGATTCCCAAACAATTTATGGACAGTTGATAGCTAAGAGTGTTTAGTCAACCAGATTTTTTTAGTCGTTTTTCAGAAATGCGTTGGAGGCTTGTTTTTAAACTTTAAAAATTAGTGGGTTGGATTGCTACTGGCACATGACCTACTATAGATGCATTTACGTTACTTGAATTTCAAATTTTAATATTTAAATAATTTAAATACTTAAACTATTTTTTAAATTATTTAAAGCAGTTAATTTAAAATACAAACTATATTAAATATTAGATTTATTAATATTTAATATAAAAATAAATTGTTAATATTTATTACATTAATCTATTTTTTAATTAATAAAAAAATATGAAATTACAATTATTATTAATAGATTTTAATTATTATATTAGAAGTGTATATGTATATGTATTAATTATCTAAGATATTTAAAATATTTAACTTTAATTAAATATTTTATATACTTATAAATATTTAAAAACAATTATTTTAAACGGTTTAATATATTTTTAAAATATATGAATTTAAAAAAATTAAATTTACTGAAAATAGATGCGGCAGTAATATATATATATATATATTTTTTTCAAATAATACCAGAGATAATTCTGAACGGAATTTGAAATATTGAAAAGTAATAAATACGAATATTATAAAAGTTTTAAGAAACAAATAACGCGTCTATACGAATTTATATTGATTATGATTTTAAACGACATGAAAAACATATATTTAAATGATTCACGCAAAGAAAACAGGTAAAATAAATTGTCTTTTGTATCTAGAATAGCATTCACATTTATCATTTAAAACCGCTAGGAGAATGAATGCATAATGTATGTGAACAAAAAATAGTAATACAAAAAAATTCTGAAAATCATTAATTTAATACCACGCAATCGAGAAAGTGTAATAATATATTTTAAAAGTAGGTAATAAAAACTTCTTTGCATAATTTAAATGTTTTTCAGTTTTTTTTTTCTATGTCCTTCAATACAAACGCTTGAAAAGCTAGAAGTTTTTAACAGTTAAAATATTAGCATTCACTTATACATTTGTTTTAAAAAAATAACATCGAATTCAATTTATAATTTAATTTTTATTCTTTAGAGAAAATATTTTTTTGGAAAATACCGTTGTTGAATAAATATTTTGTTGAAGAAATATCTTAGTGTATATATATATATATATATATATATATATATACTTTTTTTAGATTTTTAGACAACTTTTTTAGATTTTTTATATATTTATATGTATTTTTATATACATATATATTTTTTTAATTTTTATATATTTATATATATTTTTTTTTAGATTTTTATATAGTTATACATATTTTTTAGACTTTTGTATATTTATATATATTTTTTATTTTTTTATATATTTTTTATATATTTTTTATATATTTATATATTTTTATATATTTATATATTTTTATATATTTATATATTTTTATATATTTATATATTTTTATATATTTTTATATTTTTTATATATTTATATATTTTTATATATTTATATATTTTTTATGTATTTATATATTTATATATTTTTTTAGATTTTTATATAGTTATACATATTTTTTAGATTTTTGTATATTTATATATATTTTTTAATTTTTATATATTTTTATATATTTATATATTTTTATATATTTATATGTTTTTATATATTTATATGTTTTTATATATTTATATGTTTTTATATATTTATATATTTTTATATATTTTTGTATATTTTTATATACTTTTTATATATTTATATATTTTTTTATATTTATATATATATTTATATATATTTATATATTTTTTATGTATTTATATATTTTTTATATATTTATTTATTTCTTCAGATTTTTTATACATTGATATAAAATTATATTTATGTAGTGCTAATACATCATTTTTCTGTAGTATCAACTGATTAATCCATTTTTAATTCCCATTATCTTATTAGACTAGCAAAGCCAGCAGTTTTGTGCGCGTGGAAATAGAACACACTTGTTGAAAACATTGTTAAAATGTACTTTCTGCGCTTATTAACATGAAGCGAAAGTTACATTGTTGCTACTAACAAAAAATACTACTAACTAAACTAGAAAATCTCCATTCAAACCCATTTTCAACCTTCCTCTTGCGAAAAACGGATAAAATGTTCTCTATTTGTGAATTCAGTCTAACGTTTATCCTACAGGGCAAAAATTATTGAAATTGGTTCTGTAATTTCAGCTTTATTGTGATTTTAGATAATTTTTAGCTCATTTCACCCTTATAAATTTCGAATTTTTAAAAAACTGTGTTTAGTGAGAATTTACATCCTAAGTTAACCACCATTTCAAATTTCAAAATTCGAGACCTAACAGTTTCAAAGAAATCGTAATTTTAAAACACTTTTTGTTCTTGCACTAGCTTGGGCGCAGGAGTTCCAACATTTTTTTTTTTTAATAAAAACTGTATTTAAATAGCATAACACATACTGAAAGTATTTTTGAAATCGGTTCATTAGTTTCAGAGTAACTGTAATTTTAGACCGTTTTCTGCTTATTTCATCTTTTCGCGTTTGGAAAAAAAAAAAAAAAAAAAACCTTCCGTGCGGACACTTATGTTTTAAAAGTAACCAGACCGTGTCAAGTTTCCATCCTTTACAGTTTCTAAGAAATCGTAATTTTAGAACGCTTTTCTCTCTGCTCATTTCATCCTTCTAAATTTGGATTTTTTTGAAAATCGTTCTTAGCGATCATTTACATCTTAAAAGTAAACGCAACGTCAATTTCCAAGTTCTTATCCTGAAACAATTTCAAAGAAATCGTAATTTTAGAACTTTTACTCTCTGCTCATTTCATCTTTCTAAATTTAGAATTTTTTTTAAACTGTTCTTAGTGATCATTTACATCTTAAAAGTAAACGCAACGTCAATTTCTAAGTTGTTATCCTGAAACAATTTCAAAGAAATCGTCATTTTAGAACATTATTTGTCATGGCACACTTTTGAGGGCAGGGGTAATCGACAAAAAAGGTAGCTTATCTTGGAACAGAAATCGTCTCCTTTATTTTTAAAATCGGTTCGGTAGTTCCAGACATTACATCCTACAAATAAACGTTTCTACTTTGTAATATTAGTATAGATATTTATTTTTTAAACAATTTTAATTGCGTATCAACTTTACTAATAAAAGAGAAAACTCCTGATTAACTCATTCACCTTTTCTGAAAGGTTAATGAGTCAATTACCCTTTCAGATAAAACCTTTCAGACCATAACCTTTCAGATAGATCATGAAATTTGTATTGTAGATTACTGTTATGACCTAGGCAAGCAATAAGAAAGGGTTTTTGAAAATTAACACGATAAAGGGGTTAAATGGGGGGGGTCGAAAGGTTTTAGGTCATTTCGCCATATCTCAGCAGCAGTTTTAGTTAAAAGCGTGAAATTCCGGATAACAAATCTAAAAAAATAGTTAAACACGTATATCAGCGATTTTAGAAATTCAACCACTAAGGGAGTTAAATGGGGCATCGAAAGATTTGGATCTTTTTACCATATCTCAGCAGCAGTTTTAGGAAGGAGATTAAAATTCAGGATAACAAATCTACTAAAAAAGACGGTTAAACACGTATTTCAGCGATTTTGTCGCCAACATCGACTATGAACCTGATTATGGAAGATTAGACGAATAATACAACTATTGTTTATTTTTTATTAGATATTTTATGTGACTTTTTTCCAAGGAAAAGTTGTTTCTTTTTAATTTCATATTTTATAAGTTTTTTTGCGCTTTTAGTCTTTGAGCAATCGGATTTCAAAACGTACATTTTCATTTAAAAAGCCGGGGTTTTTTCTGTGATTGTGTAAAAGTAACTTTCATTTTTCCTGATTGTCCTTAAACGATTTATGTGCGGGAATGTATCACAGCTATTGCCATATTATTCCATTTTTATTTATACCTGCATGATTAAAATGGGCAAAGCCAGGTGGTTCGGCTTAGTTAGTTTATAACTGTTCTATGATATATTTTAGAATTTACATAAATGCCGTAGGGCTAACTTTTATAGTGTTGTCGAACCTGGTTCTCTGTGATGTCAATACATTTTGTATAAGAATGCCTCATTTACTTCAAAATGTTAAAAACGACAATAACTTCTTTTCCCATTAACTTTGACTAAGTTTTGTGAGCAGTGCTTCCCACATTTTTTTGGTATTCTCCTCTCTCTCACACGATTTAAAAGAAAATCATGCAGCGTTGAAAAGGGGAACTTTTAAAATAACATCTGTCAGGTGACGATTCGTTTTTCAATGACTACGAAAAAAATCGAATTCCGTTTTCAAATCGAAAAAAAAAATATATTCTTTAAAATTTGAATATATAAAATGGAATTCGATCAACCTTCTTTTTTTAAATTAATAACTAAAATTCTAACGCTTTCAAAATATTTTACTCCACTATAAGCTGATGAAGGAAATCTCTCTAAAATTTATTATGATAATAAATATTATATAAAAATTCCTAATTTACTTTAAAATGTTGCAAACGATAACAACTTCTTTTCACATTAACATTTATTCAGTTTTTTAAACAGTGCCTTTTTCTTTCTGCTTTCCTTCTCTTTATTACTATTTAAAACAAGATCAAAACTTCACGCAGCTTGGAAAGAAAAGACTTTAAAATAACATCCATCACGTGACGATTCGTGTTCCGCGACTCCGAAAAATCGAATTCAGTTTTCAATTTGAAAGAAAAACATTCTTCAAAATTTTGAATAGATAGATGTAATCAATGCCAAGCATCCCTCCATTTTTAAGTAACTAACTAAAATTCTGAAGTTTTCAAACTATCTTAATCCATTAAAAATTGATTAACGGAATCTCTGTAAAATCTATTATGTCAATACATTTTGTGCAAGAATGCCTCATTTACTTCAAAATGTCAAAAGCTATAATAACCTCTTTTCACAATATCTTTGACCAGTTATTTAAACAGTGCTTGCACCATTCTTTTGCCTCTGATCAATTTATTTAAAACAGAATCAGAACTTCACGCAGCTTGGACAGAAGCGACTTCAATATAACATCCGTTATGTGAGAATTCGTAATTCAGAGATATCGAACTCGCCCGTTTTTCTATAAGCTTGTTTAACCAAAAGCTATAGAAATATCTGTAGAAATTCAATAGAAATGTCTGTAGAGCTTCTATAAAATATTCATAGAAAAAATATAAAAATACATACAGAATTTATATAGAACCCAGGTGGTCACCATCCCAACTACTAACCACACTCGATGCTGCTTGATTTCAGTGATCAGACAAAGAACCAGTACATTCAGCTTGATACAACCCTTGACAGTTTCTAAATTCTTATTACACTATTTCGACTTTATTTCTCTTGTGATTTGCATTCCCAATCATACATAGTCTTGTAAAAATATTTAAAAGTCTAATGAATTATTATTTGTTAAAGCTGAAACAATTGTTAAATATTTATACTTCAGATTAAAATATTTTAATAATAATTACAATACTATTAAATTGAATAAAGTTTATTAAATTAGATGAATGGTTTTATAAATTTAACAGCAAATTAATAAATGATTATAACATTAACCAACAAATTAATCAATTATAAACAAATTAATTATCAATTAATTCAGTAGTTAGACTGATATATTATTTCATTGACAATTCTATCACAATGTATTAGAATTGTATTAAATTATATATATATATAATCATATTAAATCTGTGGAGTACTATTATATATTAAACTAATGTATTACAATTTTTTTTTTCATTTTAATATATAGTTATAAATAAATTACAACGCACAAAAATTTTAAAAGACCAAATTATTTTTTTCTTAATAGAAAACAAAAAAATTCTACAGAACTTACATATAACTTAATTCTGTAAGCTTTATAGTACTCTATAGAAAAACTGTTCTATAGAAAAAAATTCTACAGAACTTCTAAGAATTCTATAGAAACATTTTCTTTAGAAAAGGTATTCTATAGAACTTTTTAAAACTTAATAGAAATAGTATTCTATAGAATTACTGTTCTATAGAACTTAAAAGGAATTCTATGAACTATTTTCATAAGGGCCGTTTTCAATTTGGAAGGAAAAGATTTTGTAAATTTTAAATAGATAGATGTAAACATGACAAAAGTACTTCCTTTCTTAAGTTAAGTAAAATTTTAAAGATTGCAAAATATTTTAATCCAATAAAAGTTGATTAAAGGAATAGTTCTAAAATCTATTACGTCAATAAATTTTGTGCAAGAATGCCTCATTTACTTCAAAATGTTAAAAGCTATGATAAAAATTTCTTTTCACAGTAACTTTGACCCAGTTATTTAAACAGTGCTTCCACATATATATATATATTTTTTTTTTTTTTTGCATCTCGTCTCTTTATTACGATTTTTAAAACAGAATCAGAACTTCACGCAGCTTGGAAAGAAGATTCGAAATAACATCAGACACGTGATGATTCGTAATTCAGAAAAATCTAATTCCGTTTTCAAGTTGAAAGAAAGAAAGTGATACTTTAAAGTGAAAATATATAAATGGAATCACGGCAGTCATACTTCTTTTTTTAAAAAACATAATTAAAATTCTAAGCAACTTTAAAATAGTATCCATCACGTGATTATTAGCGTTTCATAACTCGAAAAAAATGAAATTATGTTTTCAATTGAACAAAACAAAACAAAAAACAAGATTATTTGAAGTTTGAATAGATAAATGGAATCATGACAACAGAACCTCCTTTTTTAAGCTAATTAAAATTTTAAAGCTTTCAAAATAATTTAATCTACTGAAAGTTAATAAAAGAAATCTCTATCTAAACTTTATTGGTGTCAATAAATTTTATTTTGTACAAAAATGCCTCATTTACTTCGAAATGTTAAAAGCGATAATAACCCCTTTTCATATTAACTTTGACCCAGTTACGTGAACAGTACTTCCACTTCCACCATTCCCCCCTCCCCCTCTTCTCTCTGTCGCACGATTTAAAAGAGAATTCGAGTTTAGCGCAGCTGGGAAAGAAGCGACTTTTAAAATAACATCAGCCACGTGATGATCCGTATTTTATGGCTTGGAAAAACAGAATTCCGTTTTCAATTTGAAAGAAAAAGATTCTTTGAAGTTTGAATAGATAAGTAGAATCGTGGCAAGCATTCCTTCTTTTTGAACATAATAATAATAATAATAATAATAATAAATAAGATTCTAAAGCTTTTAAAACATCTTCATCCACTGAAATTTGATTAAAGATATCTCTCTAAAAATAATGATGTCAATAAATTTTATATAAGAATTCTTCATTTACTTCAGAATGTTAAGAGCGTTATTAACAGTCTTCAGTTCTGAGGTAGAAAAAAAAATTGCCGTCCATCTGTCTGTAAACGCTCTATCTCCCGAACAAATTGAGATAGGGACTTGAAATTTGGTATGTACTTAGTATGTAATAATGAGAAAAAATCTATTGAATTTCAGTAACCTCGATTATCCGGAACTATTTTTTTTCGGACTCTCGAAATATTCTTTCTGATAAAAGGTATATAAACATTTTCGAAATTGTTTATTTTAAGGAGTGAGTATAAAAGACAATTAAAAACAAAAAACAAATTTTGTATAAAGAATGAAGTCAATCGGATAATGAGCTGCCGAGATATTGGTAATCCTATTTCCACACTCTTCAATTTTTCATGACCCTGTATTTCATTCAAATTTCAATTCAAAGATATATTTTAATTGGAAATGAGACGCTTAATCCGGCGCAGTAAACTCTTAGTTAATATGATTATCATTTTTTGAGTTAAAAGTATGTTTCTCTTACGCAATTCATTAATCGAGCATTTAAAGTGTAGGACGTCATCAAGCCAGGATTTTATTCGAATTGCAATGCATTTTATAAATAGTTTACACGTTTTATTTTCATATTTTACATTATGCATATCCATGATGGATAAGTATGACGGTTATCGACTAGTTTTGTTTTGAAACACAACCAATAAATGTCAGCACTTATGCTTATTTCCTCATAAAATAAATTAAAATAAATGTTATTTTCATCTGAGTTTGCAAAATGCTTTCAAGATAGTGCAGACAAAAAAAGTAGATAATTTTCATAATTATTTAACTTAAACCCTTAAAATATATATATATAAAGAAAAAGAGGATTTGTAGATCATTTACTTGTTTAAAGGCCTTATATTTTTTTTATTGTGTAAATTTAGGTTATTGATAATTAAATTGATATTGTAAGAGACTTAGTGATTTTAGATCCATATCTGTAAACTTAAATTACCAGTCCCCTAAAGCAGCGCTTCCCAACCTTTTTTCTTTCACGTACCCATTGAATGGGCAATTCCTTTCGGAGTACACCCTTTTATCTGAAACACGCCTCAACCCCCTCCCCTCACTCATATAACACAAATATGCTTTTTTAAAATTAGTAATATACTCATTAGCAGGGGTGCAAAAATCTAGGCACCAATGGGCTGATACCCACCACTAAATTTTATTAGTATTCTTCGTCAAATTTTATTAGTATACTTTGCCTAAATATTATCAGTATTCTTATTAGGTGAAAAATACTAAAAATTTAGTGGTGGGAATCGGCCATTGGCGCCTAGATTTTTGCACCTCTGCTCATTAGTAAATACTCATTAAAAAGAAGGAAGTTTTCCTATTAATATAAGTTAGTGACATAACCCCGTCTATTCGAAAACGAAAATGACGACTTGCTTTTCAACGCGTTTCAAAATAAAGCATTAAAAATAGAAGCTCTGACGTAATTAAGGCGATCTGCAATTATTAAAGACTGAACAATAAGATAAATGTGGTGGGAAAGTAATATTGTATAATGATTATTGGCAGTTTTCGCGAAGATGGGGGCAAATATATAAGTATAAGTACTCATGCAATATGGTTATCGGTAGGCGGAGCTAGTTACATTGAATTATCAATGAATTATGTCTAGTGGGCATTTCCCCTCATTTTGAGTGTAACATATTGGGATTCCACATGAGACAAACTTTGTAATGCAAAAAGTATCAACTTTCATGTGATTTCCGCCATTATCGATATTATTTTTACGTACCCCTGCAAACCCTCCACGTATCCCCAGGGGTACGCGTACCCCAGGTTGGAAACCGCTGCCCTAAAGTACCCATTTCAGAAAAAAAGGCTCTTTCTATCATCTATGATGTTATTTTGTTTGTGCGAAAGCAATGTGTGTGCATTTGTAATATTATTTTAACTTCAGGTTTCAAAAGTTAATCGCTTTTTCACATTAACTTTGACCTGCAGTTATGTGTACATTCCTTTCTAATTTTCTGACCTTCTTCTCGCTGTCTATGTTTTTGTTTCAAACTCACTAACATTTTTATTGTGATTTTATTGTGAATGATTAGCGAATAATGCATCTTTTTATGAATGAGACAGTCTTTTCTTCAACAAGGCGACATGTGAATCTTGTTAAAGATCAGAATTAGAAAGCCCCGTTGTTAGAGGTTTTCTGCAAACGCAAGCATTACTTGAAAAAGAAGTAGTTGTAATCCTGGGGCTTCCAAGAATACAAGCAGTTTGTGACGATGTCATCAGACTAATGATTCCTCTGGGACTGCAAACGCTGAATTTTCAAGAGATCTTCAAACTTTCTTGGCGTGACAAAGAATCTCGTAAAGAGAGATTATGAATGTTGATACTCTTCCGAGTGTCCGCTGTTTTATTAAAGGAGTCGAAGGTATCACCTCATGGAACTACAAGCGAATAAGTTATGAGTCAAGGCGTACCAGACTCTGTCCATTCATTATTTGAACGCGCTCGAAAGTATACAATGTTTAAATATACAATTATTTTACACAGTAAATATTTACAAACATTAAAAAATAATCAAAAGTAATTGAAATTTTTATTCATTTCTAAAATATTTTATTTTCGCCTCTATATCCTGTCATCATCAGTTCTAGATAAGACATCGACTGAATGAAACCTTTTTTCGCTTGATCTATCGCTTTTGCAGTAAGGAGGGAATGACATCTAGTGTTAATTTTTGTAAGCATGGTATTCTTACAAGCAATAGGATCATTACACGCATCATATATTTTTTTATTATTAAAATACTTTCGCCTCTATATTCCTAGGCATCATCAGTTTTAAATAAGACATCGACTGAATGAAACATTTTTACCACTTGATCTATCGTTTTTGCAGTAAGAAGGGAATGCCGTCTAGTGTTAAGTTTTGCGGGCATAGTATCATTACACGCATTATATATTTTTTTTATTATTATTATTAAAATATTTTCGAATCTGTATCAAGGTAGAGTATATCCAGTAAAGATGAAAGACTGAATCAAACAACATTCTTCCACTTGATCTTTGCTTTAAGGAGAGAACGCCATCAAGTGTTATTTTTAGTGTGCATCATATCATTACATGCAAATTCAGCTTAATTAATTATTTCCAATGCTTCTGTCGTCAATAGGCCATCGTCAATAGAGCAGAGTTGAGTAGTTCAAAATAAACTAGTTTTTTGACATCATAAAATTCAATATTTAAGGCAGATTCCTTAATAATTTTGGCTAGTGCTGTAGTAGATCTACCGAAATCGCTCCTAAATAAAGATACTTTTTATTTATTCGATGCAGACCCGATAGAAAAGTAGTATCTAGGGAATTTTATTTCCCCAAGGTCCTATAATCTTTAAACGCTAAAAGGTTGTAACACCCTGAAACTCTAAGACAAACTAAGAAAACAGAATCATTTATTTATAAGAAAGGTGAGATGATAGGATGTAAAGATTCGCATAGCATGGATGTGAAAAGTTTCTCACTAAAATTCACCTTTAAACGTGTTGCTTATGAATGCCATTTTTTCTATCGGTTTCTAACTTTCCGACATTGAATGAGCTTGGTGAGAAAAACCTTTGTAAAAAGAAGTTAAAGTTTGTAAATGAGTTTTGGATGTGGTTACTCAGACGATATGCAACGGCTTGGAGGTGTTTCGTGTGCTTTTAACACAAAACTGATTTTGAAGGTGTTTTGATCCAGTTTTTGGACTCATTTTGTCTTCTGATGATGTTTTTGAGAGAATTTAAGTTTAATTTAGTGTAAGGGATATTGAAGTGGCTTGAGAATGTATAAAATGTTTTATTTTGAATATATCTGGGCGTTCACTGAACGTCACTTAAAGATAAGGTGATCTTGAAGAGTGTTTAAAATAATGTTGTTGTTTTTTTCTCGATAGAGTTTGAAAGCAGTTTAAATAAATTCTAGAAGGACCCAAAACCCATAAAGTAAAAGCTCAGTTTCACACCGTCCACTTACCATTGCCTTGTCTTAAGATGAAAATAAAAAGGTTATTACCGTAATTTCTGGTATATAATCAGCGGCTCAAATGAATAGGTTTCGAAAAAGAAATTTTATTTAATAAAAATGTAACTCGTTTCTACTTGGTACTTATTTGACTTTATTTAATAAATAAAATTTCTGGTTTGAAACCGATTTATTTTGAGCAGCAGGTTATATACTAGAAATTGCGGTATCTAACAACTTATTGAGTGATCTTTGTCTTCAAGAAACCATGAATGGGCTAACGGACCAGGGTAATTTTACAACATTAGTTACAAGGAGAATTTAGAAATAAAGAACTACATGTTTTCTAGAAAAATCGTACAGATCATTTCGGAAGTATCATTTAAAACAGATATTTACTCAAACTACCTTAAACCGGTAATTATTTGTCTCCAATAAAGTGTTACAAAAATTGGACTTCATTTAATATACTTTGAAATATGTTTTATACGTTGCAGTGGCTAATACTTTATCCTTGATTTTTTTTAAACAAGTTGGAAATTGTACGTTAAACAGTTTCACAATATAAAAAAATCATCTTTATTATTTCAGTGAAATGAATTATATCGTTTGCTAGGAGCGAAATGAACATGCCTTTTGATTATTACGTATGCCACGTTTACAAATGCGAATTTTATTTTTCTACACCAGACAGCACTGTAAAATTCACCATGAAGATCTTGCTTTGCGAATGATTACGTCCATGGTTTAATATTTTTATGACTCATAATGAACGAATATCCTCTGTGTTTATTTACTCTAATAGATTGAGATATTCGGCTGTTAACGTAATTTCCACTGAAGTTATCTCAGAATCTACACATTTTTGAATGTAACTCTTCTCTCAAACAAACCATTTTTTTTCAACGATCTTTCTAAAAATGTAACTTTCAGGCAATTTTATTCGAAAAAATAATTTTGAATAAAAATGACCGCTTGGCATAAAGAAAACTTATTAATATCGTTTTAAGTTTTGATTCGATTTTCATAAAATTTGAAATGACTCGACAAAATTTTACAACGATAATACACATTAAATTTCAAACCATTCGGTTGGGTAGTTTTTGCGCTGTTATATGCGGACAGACGGACGGACGGACAAACAGACAGACGGACGGACGGACCAGACAAGTACTTTAGGTGCTATGTATTTATATAATTACGAACGCACCTAAAAAAGTGAAACACTTACTAAAGATTAAACTACTGTCCGCCAAATATTACCTTACTTCCAAAATTACTTTCTAAATATGCCTTTAAAGCACATAAATCTATCAAAAAGACTCAAATTATAACGTCTAAGATCAATAAAAAGCTATTTAAAATAGCGAATGTGTCAAAAATATTTTGCTACAATTTATATTCTGCGAGTATTAAAAGACTTGGAATTTATATATGTCTCATTTCCAATTTATTCGATAAAACTTTCGCTATAAATAGAAATATTTGAGACAGCAGTCCGAAAAACAGAATGGCTTTGTTCTATATTTAGAAAAATCAATATTTACGAGAGGAAAACGTCGAAGTATATCGCAAGTTCTTAGCAGCAATTCTATTAAGTTTTATTTTTACACAAAAATACTTTTTTTTATTTTCGAATACCTGTTTTAAAATTGGGCTACAAATTACTGAATAATAATATGCTACTATGTTTCAGGCGGTTATTTAATATTGTGCTGTAAGCGAAATAATTTGACACATGCCATAAAATTCGGTTTTATAGAAATAAATATATTTAGCAGTGTACAGAATATTTTAAGCCCTTTATGACACTAATTATGAACCAAGAAATTGCTCCACCTCAGTAATTATTTACATTTATATCTGAAAATAGATTAGAAAATTTAAATAATATTATTATGAAATTTAGATACTTTTTCACTAAATCTGATTTAATAAATCGGAAGTTTTAGCTCTTTTTCTAAAATATTTACAAAAATAATTAGATTAATTAACAAAAAATACTTATATGGAAATATCGAAACTCTTATAGAAACACTGTAAATATATATATATATATCTTGATATGTTTTTTGAAATTCATAGATATTATAATTATATATATATATATATATATATATGCAAAATTCTATATAGGGTGAAACCCCGCCAGTAACTAACTCTTTAAGAATTCTTTCTCGTTCAAATCACTATTACAAATATTTAAATCTATTTTATACTTACCTTTGTTTTTGAAAGGATAGTAGAGATATATTAAAAAGTTATTGTTGTCAAAATTTTGAAAAATTATACATTTTATTATTAAAAAATATTTGTATTCATAAACATGGTCAAAAATTCCAGTAACTGACACCATCCCTATTTTGAAACACCAATAACTGACACAAAGTGTACCAGTGACTGACACTTTATTTTAAAAGATTAAAATGCTTTAAAAAAACTTTATTCTTTATTATAAAAACAAAAAACATTAATTATGAAAAGTGGGATTTTTAGTAAGATGTACTGCATTATTAGTAATGCTGAGTACTTAGTACCAGTATATAGAAGTAATATTTAGTACTGCATTATTAGTAATGCAGATATCCAATAACTGACACTTATGAACCAGTAACTGACATCTGGTGTCAGACACCAGAAAAAAACAACTTAAAATTTTAATGGTGTTTATTACAAGATAAAATTAATTTATTATCATACATTTTTAAACAGTTCAAATAATAGATTTAAACTTTCTTTAATAGGACCAATAATTAACACCTGGTGTCAGAGATTGGTGAAATGAAATTCTAGGAACCAATAACTGGCACCCCCATTAAGCTAAATTAAATAACTATAAGCCATAAATAATGGCCCTAATATATCATATGCATCGTTAAACTAATTTCTACAAGTATAAATTTAAGACGAAAGTTTAGGATGGTTGAATTACAAATATATTTTTTAAATATTTCCTTAATTTTAGAAATAAGATGGTTGCTTCAAAATGGCACTTTTTGTATTCTTAAAAGTTTCTTCCTCATTAAATATGTTCTTGACCCTCTAGTGGCGAATAAATTGACTCCAAAATAAAAATAAGTGTCTCATTTACCACTAGATGACATTACTTTGCAGAATTTTACAACAAAATGCTTATTTGAGTAAGATTTTTGCTCAAGTGTCAGTTACTGGTCACTAACTGGGGTCAATAACTGGGGGTTTCACCCTATATAAAATCCTAATGAAACGAAATTAGGAAACGATTTCGTGAAACGACTAATTCGGATATATATCTACCTTATATATATAAAATCCTATTGAAACGAATTAATGAAATGATTAATTCGGATATATGAAATAATAATTGTCCAGTTGGATGCAAAGAGGTTAAAATCTCCTCCTTGGATTTCTTTTCAATTTTAATGAGAAAATGACATCATTTACCTATTTTCCTCTGTTCAAGCAATGTAAAAATTTTGTTGCTGCTAATACAGAAATGCCATTAAAATTTAAAATAAATTAATATTTACCTTTTTAATCTTCCCTATATATATAAAATCCTAATGAAACGATTTTATTAAACTATTTTATGAACAATTTTATTAACATTGTGATTCTACCTGTAAATGGAAAAAATTTTGTAGTTGCAAATTTTTCACAATGCGTTTTCATTTGTCACAAAAACCAGTACTGCATTGTAGTCTGCTAATGTAGTCATGGTTTCAGAGCAGTATTACTACAAAAAGCGGATGACAGAAAATTTCATTCCATACATTACAACAGCAAAAAGACAACTCACCGTAAGATAGATATAGTACTTATGCAATAATTGAAACATTGAAGAAATTCAGAAACTATTTGTTAATTGTTAAATTTAAGATTGTCACTGACTTTTCAGCAGTCCAAAACACATGGGACAAAAAGAATATAACTCCAAGAATTGCAAGATGGGCTTTATTCATAGAAGAGTTCGATTATGAAATAATGCATAGAGATTAAGCATGTGGATGCATTGAGCAGAAACACAACTCTTGTAGTTACTAGATCTCAGAATGAAATAATCAGAATTAGCTGCGGTCGGCGCACAGTGGAGTATTTGATGCAAAATCCTGTCCAAAAAGGCAGAAATTTAAATTTGCTCAACAATTTTAAAAAGCATATTTTAATAATAGCTGACTAGCTGGGTGCATTTATCTATGTGTTTTTCAGGGGTTAGGAGTCATATCCGGTGGCTCCTAGCCTCGGTTGAACTGAAAGTTTCTTTGTGAGAAGATTTTTTTTGCTATGTTTCAGCTTTGTTATTGTGTTTAAATGTATATTTTGACATGTGTAGTTAAATAATTTTACTTTTCATATAATAAAAAATAATTAAAATTGAAAATAGGTTAATATTAAAACATTTTTAGATTCGATTTATTGAAATATATTATCTAATATATTCAAAGCTTTTTAAAGCGAAACTTTCGGGGTTTGTCGGACCATTTTTTAATTATAATCGTAATGGTTATAACTTTGAAGGTAATTTTATTTCCTGCATATCGTTGCCATTTTTAGATATCAATGTTTTTTCAGAGGACTGCAAACCTATTAAAAACATTCAAAAACCAACATCTCTATACTATAGAGACCCAACTTTGGTAATACTAAATGCAAGTAATATATATTTTATGCATTGATTTTTATAAATAATTAAACATTTATGTGTAGTAAAAGGAACCACATTTAATTAAACATTACTTGTAAATAAGACAAACCTATCAACAATTAATTTTCTCTTATAAACAATTAATTAAACATTGTATTATATATATTTATTTATTTATTTAAATACATACATTTATGCATCTATAACATTAATTGTGTGTATTTACTAATAGTAAGTCAACAACAACAATGGTTTTAACTTTAAAACCACATGAAAAACAATTTTTGGCCGGGAGTTTGCGTCAAATACACCACTGTGCGGCGCAAGAAAGGGGTGAAATTATAAAAACGATGAATTCTTCAGTTAACAACGGCCAAAAAAAAAAATGAATACATTATTAAAACATTATTTAAATTATTTTTTTATATATAAGAGAAAGGTTATACCTATGTAAAGGGTTGAAAAAATAACTTAAAATATTATTTAGATTCGACTGTTTTCGCCGTGCTTACTAAATATGATCGAGCAAAGTATTTTTGTAAGAAAAGTAAAATCTACCTTTATTAATAAGCGGATTAACCATAGGGACCGATTTACAAATTTGGTGGTCCTGGGTACAGATGCTTACGGGGGCTCCCTTGCACCTATGCTTACAGCAGCATTGAGTTAA
Organism: Maratus michaelseni; assembly: GCA_963931845.1. NCBI lineage: Eukaryota > Metazoa > Arthropoda > Arachnida > Araneae > Salticidae > Maratus > Maratus michaelseni. The sequence continues at coordinate 380,705,271 of OZ007590.1, read as the reverse complement.
AAAGTATATTATTGAAAGCGGTATTTATTAAGATAACTGCTGACTTTAATAATTTGTGATATTTAATGATGTTTTTTTATAAATTTTCTTCTCAATTTTTTATCAGTAAAAGTTTTTATAACATCCTCTTTATCTATCTCGCTGACGATTTTTCAATCTTTCGAAATTGGTTCCGAAAGTGAAAGTATCCTAATAAAAAAAACCTGTAAATAAAATCGAAAAAGTAGAAACGGTCTTTGTAGAGATCGACCTCAATTATCCAATGGAAAAAAATATTTTAAAAATATTGAAATGCAAACGAGATATTTTTAAAAATTTCTCCCAAAGGGCATTTACAACAAAGGGCATATTAACATTAGCGAGCAGGTGTTTTCGCATGTGAGTGATGTAGCCCTTAAAAAGTTATTTTTAAATGAAAAACATAGTAAGCAAATTTTTCCATATTAATTTTGTTTTTTAATATTTAAAACTTATCAGATTTTGGCTAATAATTTAAAAATCTTCAGTAGCATTTGGGGTCCCGATAAATCGGGGCCTCCGGGCCCGTGCCCCAAATGCCCTGTCATAAATCAGGCACTGGGATTAACTACATTTTATATTACATTTTCTTTAATGGCACTTAAAAGTACAGTAGAAATATAAAGGGTTAATGTACAGTCACGGAAATAAAAAACTGCCCCCCCCCCCACACACACACATACTAACTTTGCAATAAATTATCGTAGAAGAAAGTTACTAGCACCAAACGATTAGAAATAAAGTCTTCTTTCCAATGTTGTATATAAAATTTGCTCAGGGGGCCATGTACATATCAAAACCAGTCCATACTTTTTTTTTTCAATAGCAACACCCAATTTGGACAAGATATTTTAAATCTTTGGTTCAATTATGCATAGATACCAAATTTCATGTCATTTGGATGACAAGTTTTTGAATTAGACATTCAAAATTTAGAGCTTCTAATGTTAAATTACATTTTCAGATTTTTTATTAATATCTCCTGGAATTATTTATAATCCAAATGTGCGAATTTTTTGTTGTTGTTTTTTTCCTTTTTTTTTTTTGGTTATAATACTAAAAAACCCAACCATAAATACGTTGAATTTGTAATTTTTATAATTTTATAATATGAATTATGAAATTAATATTCGAAAAAATTTTTGAATTGCAACCTACAATATTTTTTTATGGATTTATTATTATGTCCTTCTTTATGCGCATTTAAAATTTAAAATTTTTCTTCCAAGTAGTTTTCAAATTAGGCTTAAAAAACGGAAGGATGCTGATTTAAGGTAATGTGCAGAAAAGCATAATTTGAAAAAAATATTTTACTCACTTTATTGTTGATTAGAATAGGATTTTTTGTTTGGTTTACTGTGTCTGCTTTTAAATTTTTTATTAAAATTACGTAAATCGTATTTGCATGAGATATAATTTTACGTCAGTTATGCAAATGAGTTTTAAATTAATAAAGCTCATTCTTTTTAATTATCAGTCCTACTTTAGAAAAAAAAATCTTACTCATTACTTTTGTAACATTTACCTGAAATTCTAGCTTCTTCTCCAGTCTAATAAACCTATTTTATTTTTTCTGAGGTATATATGTTTGAAGTAAAGTTTCTTACAAATACATATGTGTTGTGTATTTTCTGAAAAAAATAAAAATAAAAATATGCCATTAGCAACAGAGTTAAGATTTATATTCAGACTGAAAAGCAATTTGTCTGGGTTTTTATAGATCGTTTCCTTATACTGCTTCATACTATTTTTTATTCTAAATTTTGTATTCACCGATATTCTTCACATGTAAATATAGAAAAGAGTGAGTAATATAAATTCAAAATCTGAGAAAAAGCATTATAAAAACACCTATAAAATTTCAATCACATTCAAATATTCAAAAACTATTTTAATCATGTATTGTTTATGTGTTTTTTAATCGGATAATTAAACTCTTGTAAACTTTATAAAATGGATATTGAAAAGTATTTTACCGAATATAACAATAGCCGAAACAAATTAAGGGAGTAAAATAGTCATATTGGCAAGATTATAATACATTTTAAAAGAAGTGATTTAGTCATTATGTAGCATTTCAACAATAGAGTACCAAACTTTAATTTGGATACAGCCCCTAAAATATGCTCATTTTAAAATAAGTTATCTGATATTAATCGTAGGAATTTCCTGAAATTTGGTATCTAGGTATAGTTTGAACTGAAAATTTAGAGTATCTTATCAAATTTGGGTCTTGCCTTTGAAAAAACAAACAAATTATGGGTTTGTTTTGATATGTAGATAGTCCCCTAAGAAAATTTAATATACATCATTTAAAAGTAAGACTTTATTTCCAATCGTTGGGTACCAGTAACTTTCTTCTACAATAATTTGTTAGAGTTATTAGGGGGTGTTCAGTTTTTTTTCTTTTTTTCCACAACTGTACATGTATAGTGATCCCTTAAAAAACAAATTTTTGATGCTTAAAAATTGAAAATCGTTTACATAATTTCAATAAAATCAGGCTTGAACAGAAAACAAAAATATATTAAGTCATTACCTAGGTATGAATCAAACTTTGTAAAGAGGAAAAATGAGATTTTTTTTGTTTTTGTTTTTGTGTTAAAATTTATTTTAAAATTTTAAAAATATCAATATATTGTCATATACTTGGCAGAAAGTTTATTTTCTATCTTCTTATAAAAGTAAGTAAGGAATAGAAATATTATATTGTATTTCAAAAACATTTTTTTAAAACGAATTTTCCACAGTCAGTAAATTTAAAAAATGTTTCATAGTTTTTAATTTTTGCTCGAAAGTCTCATTATTGCTAAGGGATAATCTTCATACCAAATACTGCAGGAAATTTGTGTATTTTTTTAAATAAGATAGAGCGTTATCCAAAACAAGAAAAATCATTCGTCTAGCATAGATTATGAAACACTTTCCAAAAACACTTCAAGAATACTGTAACGAAACTTCACCGTTTAAAAAGACGAAAAAAGATATCTAAGAAAATAATTTAGAAAACTGAAAGCACATTTGAAAACCAGATTTCGGGACACAGCCAGTTGGTTCCAGTTTTTTCATATAGAGGTACTTTCACTTTCAGAACCGGTTCCAAAATTGAAAATGTCTGCTTATATTAAAAAAACTTTAACCAAAATCGAAAAAGTAAAAACTTACAACGTTAGAGGAATAATTAAAAATTTGAATTAACCTATTATATTTGAAATTATTCAAATTCAGATGAAAGAAATTTCAGTAAAATGTCATAAAAACTAATGTAATACACAATAAACGAAAAAACCCTTAAAAAATCAATCATAAAAAAAATACCTTGACGGCTCTGCCTACAGGCACAGGTAGATTTCGAAGAAGCAGACCGTGGGGCGCCTGTTTGTTGGGAATTGCGGAAGAAATGACTTTTTTGCCATGATTTTTTTTTTTTTTTTTTTTTTTTTTTTTGCTATAAGGGTTGGTCATATAAAATCTTGTCAATATAACAGTTTTAGATAATATGAAGAGGTTTTATAATAAATTTAAGCGGATTTGATATCTTGGGAATGGACGAAGTTATGAATTTTTTTCTTCTAAAACCCCCCTTTTTTCCAACCCTTGGGGCCATTTTTATTGATATCAAAAATCTGTTATACATAAATTTTCGGCCCTTTTCCTAGAAGTAATAATAACTTTAAACGGATTCGATACGTATCCTAATTAAGAAATTATGGGTTTTTTTTCTGTTTTCACAAAAAGCCCCCCCCCCCCCCCTTCATTCGATTTTGCCCATTAACGAATTTGACCGAGATTTTATGCCCCTTGATTTTAGGTATAGGTTTGGAAGAGATTTGTGGAGAATTATTGCAGTTATCGTGTCCATAAAAAAGTGACATAGATAGATAGATATATATATAAAGTTTTGAAATGGGGTGGTTTTGGGTTCTGGGAGTCATAATCGGCGTAGATCTGCAAAAAATTTTCAAAAATTCCAACTTAGGAGAAAGTGTAATAGGTAGTATTTCTTACGAAATCTACCTAATAAGAAAGGCACGACGCATTTCGGAATAACCTGGTCTTTCTTCATCAGGCACAAAGCAGACGTGTTTCCACTTTGAAAGTAGAGCAAGACTGAAAGGAAATAGAAGAAAGAAGAGAAGGGGAACTAAATAGCTCTTTTTCTATTGTCTTTTTTTCTAATTATTTTTTTAATATTCATTTATTATTTTTCCCCTGAACAATATGCTACTACGGGATTTAACCCTTTAACCCTTTCCGGCGCGGAGTAAGTCTGTTTGCAAAATGATGAAATAGTGGACGTACACCAGAAATTACAAACGAATTCGTTATAAAATAGAAACTTGCTTATTTTCCGGTATTTAACAAAAGGAAAATTTTAATTAAATATTCTTGGTGCCGTTTGTCAGTTTTGGAATTAAAATTAGGTGTCCTTTTTTGTGGACACCGCCCGTTAAAGGGTCTCGGTATCAACAAAGCCTAATGAGGTTTTTTGATGAAGTAGACACTAGAGTTGTGCACGGGTCGACTTGTACCCAGTCCAAACCCCACAAAAAAAATTCGTGAATCCCAAACGGGACTCGAACACAAAATATTCGTAGTCAAACTCGACCCTAGCCCGAAAATTAATGCAAATTTTAATACAATTTTGGAAAAATTGTCAACAATTATATCTCTAATAAGAATTCATCTTTTTTTGTATAAAAAGGAACACATATACACTCATACATATTCAGATTTCTTTCTTTTTTTTTTTCATATTCAAAAAATATTCGGGACTATCTTCTGAAAAAAATGGGTCAATCCAAACCCTACCCGAAAGAGTCAAAACATAACAAGAAACCGATCTGAACCCGAAACGTTTAAAGTCAATCCGACCCGCAACGAAAAAAAAATAGCTTCAACCCGACCCAAACCAAATCGCGGGTCGGGTGGAGGTAGAATTACGCCACCCGACGCGGAACTCAAGTAAACACCATGTTTTAAAAATGTCTTTTGTGTAAAACTTTCTTTGAAAATTGAGTATTTTTGTTTATTGTCGTAAGTTGAATTTTAAAAGCACAAATTTGCACATGGGATACTAATAATTAAATAAGGAGATTTATTGTATCTATAAATAAATGCGGACTCTGAAACCACATGTGTCCTGTTATGTCTTGCATTTTCTCCTCAAATGTTACAAGTTAAGTCCGATTTCTTTGTTACTTCTGTAGGCATTTGAATAAGACTTCATTGGGAAAATAATTCTCGAACACTCCGGATGTCAGTTTAGAATTTCGTTTGCAAACCCCAAAAATGTGCATATAACCCAAACACACAAAGCTTCTTCGGATACCTTTTCAGATTGCGCTAAGAATCTCGTTCACAGAAGTGTTTCTCTAGCTCGATCTTTTCCTCTGTTGCCGTTCCGGACCTAAAATAATTTATCCCCGGTTGCCTTGGTTACGGATGCTCTGAATATTTGGCATCCAATGCGGCGTGATACGCCGCCAACAGAAATATCCTTAATGAAATCGCAAGGCGTTTCCAGCAAACGATAATTTTAATTGCAATTTCGCGATTAACTCAGAAGGTAGGTTAACGCAATTTTATAAATTTCTACAGCTTTATTATTGTTTCTAATTCACGCATAGAAGGTGATTATAAAGTTGAAGTCACATGCTGTGAGTAAATATACCAGTATTGTATTTAACAGAATTACTTAACCAACTGGATTTCGTTTCTTAATAAAGAACATTTTAAATCGAGTAAGGATTTGTGAAATTGCTTTGATGCATTATTTTATTTGAAGCAGGTGTATGTTTTTACAAACGTATTTCTCGCAGTGAAAATCATAAATTATGTCTTAAATATTTTATTTTACGCATTTTCACAATTTTTCATTTTAAATAAAATTTAGCATATTTTATTGCTTAAATATAGCTGCACGTCCCCAAAAACATGATCCCCCCTCCCGTTCAGCGCTACAAATTACGCACATTTTCATCATTAACAATAATATCTAACGCGAGGTCAAGAGAGTAGGGCTGAATTATTTATCAATATATCTATCAAATATTGATATTTTTTAAATATCGCAATAACGATATCTAAACTCTGACTCAGCCGATATAGCCCAATAACATTAATATTGTTTTGTTCTACGATCACCGCGATTTCGAGCCCCGAGATCCATCTATTTATTCACTGTCCTGCTTCATCCAAAACGAAAATCTAAATCCGCTGACTATCTCTCTATCATATCTCAAAGTAAGGAATATTCCAATATATCCCGATACATTCAATCTTTAAAAATCACAAATTCTACTGTTTGTTACAGATAAATACTAAATAACAATAATCCGGCGTTCTTTGTTTGGCTTCTGTGATTGGTCCAGACATATTGCGATAACTCTAGTCTTTTGATATGACATGTCGAAAAAGATGAGCGTTGATTATTGGGTAGTATTGATATTGCTTTATAGAGTGCAGTTTCTTGGATTCGGAAGAAATTTATATCTGAGCTTAAAATGATTGTATCGAATTGGTATGTTCAGTTTTTTTTGGTTGTCCCGTTCATAAAAAAAAAGTAATTTAAATGCATTGAAAATTTTTGAAACACTGAATTTCACTAGATTATCGAAAGTTAACTTATTTCTTATTGTAGTGGATTTTGTTAGGAAATTACATTTCTGAACGGATGTCTATCAGTTATTCATCAAAGAAGACACTTTTCTTTTTCAAAGAGAAATACATTAAATAATTTAAACAATGTTAGATAATAATTAACGAAAAAAAAAACAAGTTGGAAATTGTACGTCAAACGTTACAAACGAGGTGCGTTCGTACGCACGTTTTAGAATTAAATTCATGATATCCCATGCGTAGAACGGGCTAAACAGCTAGTTAAGTATATATTTTATGACACTGTTCATACAAATATCTTAACTAGTTATATAAATATTCAGATATATATGTATCAGCTAGTTATATAAATATTCAGATCTTGATGATTTTTAATTCTGTGAAATGAATTATATCGTCTGCAGATTAATTTCTGTAATAAAATAAGTATCTCGGTCGCTTGACGATTTAACATCCATCGGAAGCTCCTCTAACAAAAAAGCACCGATTTAAAAAAAAAATCAAATTTCTTAATAAATATTTTTATTAATATCTCCTAAAGTTTTGATTCGATTTTAATAAAATTTGAAATGTCTCGACAAAATTCTGCAAAGATAATATATTTTAAATTGCAAACCATTTGGTTGGGTAGTTTTTGCGTTGTTATATGCGGACGGACAGACAGACGGACGGACAGACAGACAGACGGACGGACAGACGGACGGACCAAACGACGACTATAGGTGCTACGTATTTATATAATTACGAACGCACCTAAAAATACATGGTTGCCACGATTAACTTTTGTAGTAAATCGTAAGTTTATCAAAATACCACGATATTTTTTAAATTTCTTAAATTCATATTTTTAGTCATCCAAGGTAATCCTTTGCTAAATTAAAAATAAGAAACGATAATGATCATTGATAAAATGAATTTTTTCAGGATGGAGTGATTTCTTTATGCCAAAATTAAACGAAGGATATATGACGAAAGGATCATGATGTATCGGCGGTTTGGCCCGGACCCATTTCGTGCACAGAATAAAAGAAAACAGACTCAGTTATGTATAAAGGCATTCTACCTATTCAAAAGCTTTCCAGAAGCAGCGCCATCTATGAAAATTTTTTGAACTAATTTTTTTATTTCTTTAAGCAAAATTTCAGATCATGAGAAGCGTTTTCGTCTAAACCGCACTCTCGTACACCAATTGCTTGATCTTTTATTGAATTTAAAAATATGTCAAGGACTTTTGGGACTCCGTGTATTATATTTTCGTACATTAAGAAAAATTAGTCTTTTTTCTTTACAGTGTACTTGTTTCATTAAGTACTCCTCGCGTATCCAGGAACTATTTTTATCCTATAATTGCGTTAGTTCTCAGGCTGTAAATCAAAATACTTTTTAAAAAGTTTTCAAACCTCCATCTTTCTAATAAAAAACGAGTGAAGGAAAAAAAAAATCAAAGACATGGATTTCCAATGATTTGCATTACAAAGTGGGCCGTTCAAAATCGTTTTTCAATAGCGAACGATAGTTAAAAAGAGATAATGACGCTGACACAATTCTAATCCTCTTTTATTGATCTGGCTTCATAAAAATCTCAGTCTATATCAGATTAATAATAAAAAAAAAGAACTTCTTAAAATAAATACGCACATTTCGCGACAATACAGAACGAATGTTGTAAGTGTTAGAGACATAATTATTGAATAAAAGTCAATAGATTAATATGAGTTCTGTGCGTAGGCAGAGATTTATTTGATTATGAATCAATAAAGGTCCTTTATTTTTTTCAAAGTAATTTTTTCTGTATTTAGTCGGTAATTAACTAATTAAAATTTCTGGAGAATTGATAAAAGCTCGTGATTTTCTTTATGTTTGTTCGTCTGCATCTTAGATCACGCAAGTTGGGTTAATTAACAACAACAAACACGGATTCGATCCAAAAATTACTTGTCTCAAACTTATTTTCAAGATGAAATGCGGTTTTTCTTTAAGGCGATTTTTTTCTACATTTTATTATTGTTTGATCATTGTCAGAGCTCGACAAATGCGGTTGCCAGATCGCCATTGGCGACCAAAATATTTTAACTGGCGACTAGAAGCATGAAGCATTGAATGATCTAATGATGATTCACCTGATTCATCCCTTCAATTAATAATTATAAAGGAGAAAGCTGTATATTTATAATGTAATATATATATTAAAACTCTTATCATTTAATAGTTTCATATTAACCCCTTAAGCACTATATTCAATTAAGTGATAGTATCCTGAATACCAGATATATTAGATTGCGTCAAAAACAGTTTATGTCATTAATTTTAATTATATGTGATTTATTTAATTACATGTAATGTAAGGAGATGAAATAATGGTTTATTTATATTAGAACAAACTGAAATAAGGTCCGAAGTTTCAATCTTCATCGCTTGATTCAAAGCTATCATATCACTATAGTCTATGTCACCGTCAAAATTAGGAACATAAACACATAATTATTCTATAAAATCACTATCTATCAGAGATACAAACACAAAACCGAAACACTACAATTTACAAAAGACAACTAAACAGAATAACCAATGCATAAACAAATGAACGACGAAGAAAGAAACAAAGCAACGGGAAAAATAATGAGTTTTTTTTTACACGTAACGCCATCTATTGGGTGCAAAAACAATCATTGCTATAAAGCTCGTACAAAACCAATTACAATAGCAATTTGCGACGCAAAGCAACAGATGCTTAGAACATTGCAGTCTGGACTTAAATTGACGACGTACTCACATACGTCCTGGTATTTCAAATAGAAGAATTCGTGACGTACGCAGGTACGTTGTGGTGCTTAAGGGGTTAATTACCTTATGACTATACTTTGAGAAAACAATTTAGAAATCCTGAATAGATAGTATAAATGCTTTTTTTCTTGTTGCCATATCTTGAAAAAGAAATAGAGCAAAACTGTAATTTCTTTAATAAATCTACTAATCCCAAGTTTTTTATTAAGCATAAATCATATCGATGAATTGCCACCTAATCGAGGCCCACGCCAAGTTAACATATTCAAGGCTACCACTGGTGACTATTTTTATATTCTTTACGCACCACTATTTCTATAAAATAATTTCTATAGTACATTTCTCTTACCCGTGTTATTAAAGTTTTAACTTAGAAGTAGTCCCTTAACCCTTTCCGGCGCGGAGTAAGTCTGTTTTTAAAATGATGAAATTGTGGACTGACACCAGAATTTAAAAAATAATTCATTAGAGAATTAAAACTTTGCTTACTTTCCCGTACATTGAAAAAGGAAAAATTTAATTAAATATTCTTGGTGCCGTTTGTCAGTTTTGGAATTAAAATTAGGTGTCCTCTTTTGTGGACATCACCGCCCGCTAAAGGATTAACCGACATCAACTGTTCGGCAACTGTTATTAAAGTAAGTGAAAGATCTTTGTTTTGAGTAAGTGGTGCCAGATAGAATAAAAAAATATTCGCCAGCAGCAGCCCTGCTGTTGTAATGCAATTTTTTGGAACAACAGGAATTGCAGCCATGAAATTAGACGGGATTTTTAAGATAAACATCGAATGCTTATAAAAGATTGATTTTAAAAGCTTTTCTTTTACTTTTCTTAGACTGTTTCATTTAACTTAACTTCGTTCATGAATGTACAGATGTAATTAATTTTTCACTCACTTCCTGATAAGGCTAGAATTGTAAAAAAAAATATGTACACAGGTAAGTTTCCGATGATAATGCGATAATGCAACATTTTAATAATTTTAGAACTTAATTAAAAATTGACAAATTAATTTTAAGGTATTTTCCCGTTAGCCGGGGGCGGGTGATCAACCGACAAACATTCTTTATGGTTGCACGAGTTACAAGCATGGAATGAATGGATCTCATGTATGCGACCTGAGGTCGGGGCTAAAATTAGTCTGCAGGTGGTATTTACTTTTGGATACAAGCATAGCGCTCTATGGAGTATGTGTTATTAATATTTATTTGTTAAAAATACCGCAAGAAAATTCATTGTTGTGACAGTCGATGCTTAATATATTGTAATATAAATTCTAAACGTTATTCTGTATCCGAGAACATTGCTAATTTTTTTTAATTTTCTGTTAAACTTTATGCACGCAACCTGCATCGAGGCTAAAAATCGACTGATGGCGGTATTTGCGGCTGCCCATTCTGGCGGTACAGTGGCTAGAATAACGGATCAAAATACCACCAGCTCTGGTGTGTGATGTCACGTGCATATAGACCATCTTCAAAAACCACGCTCGCTGAAATAGGCCAACTGGCTCTGAAACTGCAAAAATGAAATATCTTAAACACTAAAAAGTAGAAAATAAAAGGAGTAATATTTTAAAACATACATTTTAAATCAGTTTTAGTTATTTATCGTATGTCTCTTTAGTAAATGTATGTCTCGCAGCTGAACAGTAAATGTTTTGGAAAGCATGAAAGATGTACCGGAGTCTTTCCTTTTTCACAGTTAAAATAAAAGAAACACAGCCTTGAACTGACTTGGCAGATGGCAATGCTCTTTTTTCCGGAGGCATGTTTTGTTTAGTTACCTAACAAAATGTGCCAACTGAAACTTTCTACTAAGGAACAACTGTTAAAATCATGTAGTCTATTTATCTCACAGTTTTGACAGAAAAACTAATTAGAAATAGAGTTTAACAAACAAGGAAGGTTAGCTTATTTAGTGAAAATGAATATAAAAGTTTAAAAAATATATATATATATATGTGTATATATATATATATATATATATATATATATATTATTAATAACACTTATATAAGCATTTAATGTTTATCTTAAAGATCACGCCTACTTTCATGACTGCAAATCACATTGTTCAAAAAAAATTTCCTTTAACAATTTGGCGTAGGATTATGGAAATTCAAGGCTTTGATTTAAGCTTCGTAGAAAGTGCGAATTTAAAAAATTATAATTTCTGCTTTGTTTTTTTTTAAGATGTTGCAACAGGCAAGACAACAAAGAAAAAAAATGTAAATTATCTATTCAGGATTTCTATATTGTTTTCTCAAAGTATAATCATAATTTAACTAAAATATTAAATGATAAAAAACTTATTTTTAAACAATTTAGACTATTTTTTTTTCTACTTTTTAGTGTTTAAAAAATTTAATTGTTATAGTTCGACACGTGGTTGGCCTTTTCTGACGAGTATGGTTTGGTGCGTCATAACCGTCATTGTTATCGTAACTCATATATAGTTGTAATCATAAAGAATATTTGGCGATTCACCGTCTGCAAGTTGGCTAATGAAAAAATAATTATAAATTAATGAATTCATTTTAAAGCAAGTTCTAAAAAAATTTAAATCTTGTTATGTCATCGTAAACACACATGTGTACGTGTAATTTTTATAATTCTAGCACATCAGGAAGTGAGTGAAAAACCGATTCCAAAATTCCATTTTTACATATAAAAACCAAGTTAAATAAAAGAGCGTAAAACTACAGAAGCCCCATCTTATACAGGGTGTCCCAAAAACATTGACCTCGGCTTTTATTCCTGAAATATTAATCATAGACATAAATCATAAATTACAAAGTTACGTAAAAAGGGTACAGAATTTTATGAAATTGATTAAAATTTTCAGGGGATTGAATTTCAAGAAATACGAAATTTAATTTTTACCTGGTATGCAAATAATTAGAGATTGTATAATTGCGCTTAGTTGTTACCTTTTTTAAAAAATAAAGAAAACCATTTTATCACAAGCATCAACACAAATTTTTATTCTATTTATTCCCTTATTCCAAAGATATCGTTTTATCGTCTGCTGCCATAGCAACATGATAAATTAAAATTTCATTAAAAAAAGGCACAGTAGTAGAAAAATATTTTTCTACATATTACATAGATGCATATGGTTGCACTGATTTTTATTTTTGGTTTTAGAAATAAATTCATGAACTCCCGTGCGTAGAACGGGTTAAACAACTAGTTTAACCCTTTCCGGCACAGTAGTCCCACTCCGGGAACACCTAATTTTAATTCCACACTTGCATATGGCACCAAGAATATTTTAATACAGTTTTTCTTCTACGATGAAAGCTGAACAGGTGAACAGTTTATCGTTCAATGGGGTTCCTTGTTTGAGAGAAACAACCCCCTGGAGATGAGTTAGCGTATATTATATCATGAGGGAGCCATAAAAAAGTTTAAAGTACTTAAAAGTAATGATAATGTAAAACAATGAAAGCTTAAAATAAGGAGTTCTTATTTTCTAAAAACGTCGTATGTAAATTCCGGTGTCAGTCAGTAATTTTACATTTTACGAACGGAATTTGTCTGTGCCGGAAAAGGTTAAGGAATAAAAGCCGAGGTCAATATTTCTGGGACACCCTTCGTTATATTCGCTAGAGTTGAAAGGTCACTTTCAACAGTTATGCCCATAAATCAACGTATTCAGATTCTTTTGGGTAGTCCTGTACATAAACTATAAATTTTTATGCACACCACATTTGAAATTAATTTTAAAGTTGAAAACAGATTCCCGCAAATATACAGTCCCTGGCCAAATTATTAGACGCAGTTGTTTTTATTATAATTTGTTAAATATCTGGAAAGATACATGAGGTTTTATCTTGCAACTTTAGGAGTGTAAACAACATGATAAACGTCATATATTTCCGAAAAGATTTTTTCTTGAAACCCCATAAGGGGCCGTCAACAAATTGAAGAAAAACGAATACGTTTTTGATAACCCTGTAAAAACCAATATCACAAAAGCGTTGAAACGGTATCACACGCTTAGGAGGCTTATTGTAATAATTTGGGTTCATTTTTATGAAGATAGCATGTATACTCGAAGAGAAATTCAGGTTTTTATAAAAACAGTCCCAAATTTTACGAAGTTTTTTGCTTATAATTTGCAGAGTTTTTAATATAAAAACAAGTTATTTTCAGAAAATATGACAAACAAAATTATACACAATACCCTGCAATCAGAATTAAATAATAATAATAATTGCATGAAAAATGAGCAGGTTTACTAAATATTTTCTCACTGCGCATGCGCGAATTCAATCAAAATATACTGTGCATAATATATTAGCTAAATATATAGACCAACTTTTATGAAAGTCTCAAAAACATAGCTTGAAAATTCTGATAGTGATCGTCGATAGAATAAGCTCGAAATTAGCTGTTCCCAAAAGGAAGCAAAAAAGATGAGGGGTTGTATCCAAATATACTAGCTTATGAAAGTTGACATAATAAGAATGAAGTGTTTCTCATTCTATATTTGATACAACCCCTCATCTTTTTGCTTCCTTTTGGGAACAGCGAATTTCGAGCTTATTCTATCGACGATCACTATCAGAATTTTCAAGCTATGTTTTTGAGACTTTCATAAAAGTTGGTCTATATATTTAGCTAATATAATTATGCACAGTATATTTTGATTGAATTCGCGCATGCGCAGTGAAAAAATATTTAGTAAACCTGCTCATTTTTCATGCAATTTTTATTATTTTTTAATTCTGATTCAGGGTATAGTGTATAATTTTGCTTGTCATATTTTCTGAAAATAACTTGTTTTTATATTAAAAACTCTGCAAATTATAAGCAAAAAACTTAGTAAAATTTGGGACTGTTTTTATAAAAACCTGAATTTCTCTTCGAGTATACATGCTATCTTCATAAAAATGTACCCAAAATTACAATAAGTCTCCTAAGCGTGTGATACCGTTTCAACGCTTTTGTGATATTGGTTTTTACAGGGTTATCAAAAACGTATTCGTTTTTCTTCAATTTGTTGACGGCCCTTTATGGGGTTTCAAGAAAAAATCTTCTCGGAAATATATGACGTTGATCATGTTGTTTACACTCCTAAAGTTACAAGATAAAACCTCATGTATCTTTCCAGATATTTAACAAATTATAATAAAAACAACTGCGTCTAATAATTTGGCCAGGGACTGTAGCTGATAGACGATTGCGTATAAGAATTGAAAAGATAGGTGGAATAACATGTTAGGTCATATTTTTCTCAATAAATGTTTTATTAAATGCATGAAGGTGTTAACAGGTAATCTATCATTCATATGGTAAAGCTAAAACACTAAGATTCTCATTGGTCTTCAATATATAGAGGAAAAGGTGTAAATATGGGCACCCTTTTTTGTTTTTGACTTAAAGTGACTTTCATTTTGAAAAATTCTAAATTTTTAACCTTCATTAACAACTATAACAATTTTACTAAATAATTGGAGGTAAAACAATGATTAATATGAATTATTTCCATTCGAAAACGAAGATTTACAAAAAGCTTTTAAAAAAGCACCAGAAAAAATCGGGTGTAAATATGGGCCCTCTCTAAAAAAGTCTCAAAAAATAGTTTAAAATGTTTTAAAACAGGATAAAAGAATACAAAAATGGTAGAGAATTTATTTATTACATAAAAAAATCATTTACCAAACTCACAAACATAATTGGCTCTTCATATTTAATCCACACTTCCACGCGAGTGTCTTCAGAGAATTTTTCATCACAAAAGATGCAAGTTGCATCGCTCGAGTCTATTTTATCCCCATAGTTGATATCATCATCGCACAAGGGGAGGGTCATTGTAATCTGATGAATCTGATGATGAAGCGCATATCGTTACGTGGGTCTAATTTTGGTTTTTGGAGACTTTAGTCTTCCCACCCCTGCCCCTTGGCCGGTATCTTACAACGGGAAAACTGAAGGTCGTCTTCTTGAGAGAACTTTTGTCAACCGACTTGGTCAACCGATTTTTATATGGTGATCTAGTGATGAGGCTGGACCTTGTTCCTTTGCGTCCACGAACAGTGGTTCTCTTCTTAAATGTTGGGAACAAGAGATATATTGAACGGAGAAACTGCATTTGAAGTTCCCGGGGAACATTGCAGTGTTTTAGAAGCACCTAAAATGGGGCCCATATTTACACCACGAAAGGGTGCACATATATACACCAATGCCATCTAAGAAAGACGATCACTTTCACATGTAACCTAAAAACGTGCGTGACTAAATGCGTCCTTTTAAAAGTAGCTTAGGATCTCTGCTTTCTGGATATCAATGTGAAATTATTTTAAACTAACCAAAAGAACATGAAAAGAAAACGATTTCAGATACGTGTCAAAAATTTGCAGTCCAGAATAAACACCATTTCACACAAAAACTCACGCTGCATCCACACTAGTTGAAAGAATGATTCCAACTGCACAGTTCTATCTCATATAATCAAATAGCGCCATCTACAGTCCTGGTTGCTATCTTCAGCTCCTCCCATAGCCACTTAGGGAGGAGGGCCTATATTTACACCTGTGCCCGTTTTTACACCTTTAACTCTACGGGACATTTTTTTAATATTTAATATTTTTATATTTAATAATTTAATTAATAATTTTTAATATTTGAAAATTAAATATTAACAAGTTTTACTGGGAGAGTTTAGTATCACCTATTATTTCAAACGTACGCCACCCAAAAGCAAACAAAATTTACAATCTAAACTTTTCAATTATCTCGAACTTTAATTAATGTTACATAAAATCATCTTCCATTAAACTCTTTAATTCTTTCGTGTGGTCCTTTATGAGAACATTAAATGTGACGTGTATCATACTTATTAGAGATAATTCTGCCGTGCACTTCAATGACATATATCAATTTCATTATGTAGAGTCGATAAAGCGCACTCTAAACCGTTATTGCTAATATACAGTAACGTAATAGGATTCTTTCGTGCGTCCCTGTAAATAAACGATAAGTAAAATAAGCTTAGTATTTCCTAGGAAAACTGCTGCAATGCATATCAATATGGCTTATTTTCGTAATGGTTGAAATAGTTTAAGCATCATTAAATATGCCTTAAAATATTGTCTATTAACCATAATGTATATGATTTTTTTAGAGTCCCTGTAAATAAATAGTAGGGGGCTACACACTCCATCTTCAATGGGGGACATTGTACGGTAAATCTCAATAACATAGTCGTATATCAAATTGTAGCAATCCAAGTATATTGACGAAAGTTAGAGAATGGACAGATAGACAAAGGTACAAGAAGGCTGACAGACAAGCCGATCTGATAAATACTTTCAACTGCGTCAAAAAGTTTAAACAACTATGTTGGAAAGTGTTAAAAAAACTAGCTGCGTGCTTGAAATACATTATTAACCTTCAATGTGGTATACGTCGATAAATTTCGGACATGAATTTGGTCTGAATAATTTGCCAGGTTGTGATTGACAGACCAAAAAATTCGAAAATAACAAGTTTTTAGCTTTAATTTGATACAAATTTTGCTTTCTTTCAAGCGACGAGTAAAAAAAAAACCTTAAAAATCTACCACAATTTAATCTGTCTGCACTACTCCCCAAAGATATCACGTGACACTCTTTTTATTTTAATATGCTAATCGAGTTTTATTAAATGCTGGCAATTTTATTTATTAACTAAATGAGTTTTTAATTCAGTCCGAGGAATACAAAGTTACACCCAAACGTAAAAGGCATCAAGACAAGAGTTGGCGGACTTACAGGCGAAACCCGTACCGACCCGTAGAAGAAATTTAGTGGGTCGGCCCAGTATAAAAGCTGAAAGTTCGTCCGAGCCCGGCCCACTCCGTACAACAACGTAATTATCATGGGCCGGCCTGACCCGATGGAATTTCTACAAAATATGCCGATATTTCTGAAACAATATTATCCTACAATTAAAATAATTCAAAAAGCACACTTACTAACGCTCAGATTTTATTTTCAGATTATGTTTGAAATGCATGGAACACAGAAAAACAACAATAGTAAAGATTCATTAGACAATTACGTACATAAATACTAATTAAAAAAATTGACTTTTGAACATTCAAATGAAGATTCAGTAAGGAAATCAACGTAGTTCGGAATGAAAAAAAAATCCTAATTTTAAAGCTCAACAAAAAAGTAGATATTTAAAATTATATCTCTGTAATTTATTAAACCAAATAAAATTTTTAAAAGATTTCGTTAAACAAATAATTTTTACACTATAATTTTTACAAAAATAAATATATAAAGTGCTAGCTGAACATGGGCACGCGGGGTCAAGAATTTAGAGGTCTGCACGTGCCGATCCGAGCTAATAATGTTTTTTTTAACGGGCTTGATCGAACTTTCAGTTTTCAGACTAGTCCGGCACGGAAATTTCGGCCCTCGCAAACCTCTACGAAGAATGAAGTCTAGGCCCGACTCGCCTCGGAAAAGAAGTCTGGCCCGGTACGAATAGAGTCTGCAGATAAAATTAAGGCCCTGTCCAGCCTAACCCGGAAATAGTGAAGACAGGCCCGGCCACAGACATTAATAGACAGCGGAGTAGTAAACTTTTCTTGAAGCAAACATCTCCCTCCCCACCGTCACGTGACGGTGGGAGGATAATGCGCCAAACTGTTTTTTTTTCCATAGACATCTAATATAAATAATATAATAAAAAAATATATAATATACATCTTTATAAATCCCTCCTCTATGGGCCCGGTTAGAGTCTAGTTAATAAAAAGTGGCAGGTCGGCCCAGTGCAGACCTCTACCCCAGACTATCGTTTTTCATATCTGAGTCACACAGGAGATTTTCCCCCAAATCTTGTCCTAAACTCGACACTTTTCTCCTTCGAAAACAAGATTAGTCAGAATAGAAAACTGCGTTACTAAATAACTGTGGTGGGGTGTCTATATCTTATGAAACGTAGAGGTCAGGGGTACCATTATAGTGTAATTTTATAAATCTCAGTGCAATATTCAAGCCATTTCGTGCATTTGAGTTAAACAATCAAGAAATAAAATAGCATATTTCCTCAAAATAACAAAAAGTAGCAATTAAAATTAATCCTGTTGTAAAGGTAACTCTTTATTTATTACCCTTTGTCGATTGTTTGTCTCATTCATTAATTCGACTGAATTCGGGTGAATTTCAAACTTATTCATAGGGATATGTAAGGAAAGATGATATGACGCATTCTACGGTGGCTTTTTAAAAGATCCGTAAATGCTTACCAATCAAAACCTACTATTACATTTTTCTTGAAACACAGTCCGTTATAAAACACTAAAAATTATATGCCAGAAAAGATTAATTTTTAGTGCATCGTTTTGAACGACGACAATTAATTTTCAAAATACTATTCCTCATGATCCTCATCATATGAGCAAAAATAAAGTGATGATGTCTTTACTGTCCCTACTGCACGCAATAAACGTCAGCTAAACATATTTTAAGGACAATGATATAAAATTATGCAAAGTTGCGCGTAAAAAGGGTAGCTTTTATTTCAGGATTTTGGTCAGAGTTTCGGGAAAGTTCCGTAAGTGGATATGTCGGCAATTGGCGGGTTAAGAAAAATGACACTTTCAAGTCTGAGTAAATCGATGTTTTCATTTTGTTCTGAAACTTTTTGTTTCAAATAGGACGATCCAATGCTTTCAATTCTGAAATACCAGAAATACTCAGAATATTGAAACATGGACATACTCAAAACTGAGCCCATAGAGCTCAGTTCATACTCATTTTTGAAACATGGACATATTCAAAAATGATTAGAATCGGTTCAAACTCACTTTGGAAACATGGAAATACTCAAAAATGAGCACTTGATGTTTTATTCTTGAGTGTGTGCATTTTTTCAGAAATGAGTATATACATGTTTCAAACTTCAGTCATTTTGATTAGAAGCTATTTTGACTGTGCGACATACTCAGATTTGAGTAATTTCCTCAGTTTTGAAAATGTTGTTTTTAGAGTATGGCTTGGCGTAAATTTAATTTCAGTGTTGAATTCTTGTTTTTTTTTCAGACGATTATATAATACATAATAAATTGCAAAAAAAAAAAAAAAAAAATATTTATTCTTGTAGGTTCGCAACGTATCTTAGTGGTTACTTTTTACATATATTTACGTTATGATATGTTATTTAACAGTTTACTGTCTGATTTTTGAACTATTAAATATATCATTGTGTGGATGTATGCTAAACAACATATCGCTCACACCAAGAAAAGTTCACAACTCAAAAATACCACATTTTCACAGGAGAGGCAAAAGAAGATTGGCATTTTTTTTGTACAGTAACTCTTAAGGATCAAAAATTCTTTTTTTGTTGGAAGTTGGTTTAAAAACCTATAAATAAATCTGTCTTCAGCTTGAAAGTAAAACAAAAAATTAAAACACAGCTTATTTGCAACAATTTAGATTTATCATGACACACTAAAGACACGCTCAGGGCATACTTATGTCGTGTGTGTTGAGACACATCCGTTGAGAATCACTGTTTTAGGATCTTAACATATTTTTTCCTTTAAACTTATTCAAGATTCAAAGCGGTGCATGCCATGAGCATCAACCATCCTTAAAAAATGTACATGCCTCCTGCCACCCGGAAGAAAACATTCCCATCCCTTCGCCACAATCGTATTCCTCCTATCCCATTTGTTTGTTGTTACAGTGAACGATTTTACAAGAATTTTTTTTGAAAGCCTTGAACTAAATTCTGAACAATGTTTTGCTCCCGAAGCACCGGTTGGTGTATTTGTTTGTTCGCCAATGTGATAACTTAAAAGAAAAACAAATAAAAAGATAACAAGGAAAGGGGCTAACTATTTCGCTTAATTTTAGGTAGATTTCGTAAGAAATACTACCTATTACATTCTCCCCTATGTTTGGAATTTTTGAAAAAAATTTTTGCAGATCTACGCCGATCATGACTTCCAGAACCCCAAACCACCCCCAGTTCAAAAGGGGGAGGGGCGTTTTGTAAAAATAGAAAAAACCCATAATTTCTTAATTATGATACGTATCGAATCCGTTTAAAGTTATTATTACTTTAGGAAAAGGGCCGAAAATTTATGTATGACAGATTTTTGATATCATTAAAAATGGCCTCAAGGGGGGAAAAAAAAGGGCGTTTTAGAAGAAAAAAATTCATAATTTCGTCAATTCACACGATATCAAATCCGCTTAAATTTATTATAAATTATCTTAATATTATCTAAAACATTTATATTGACAAGTTTTTTATAAAAATAACCCTTATAGCAAAAAAAAAAAAAAAAAAAAAAAAAAAAAAAAAAAAAAAAAAGAATTAAAAAAAAAAAAAAAATCCCTACCGGCTGCGCCTTCAAACAAGTTAATTTTCGAAGTGGGGGGTTCCAACTACCGCATCATGGCAAAAAGGTCATTTCTTCTGCAATTCCTAACAAACAGGCGCCCCACGGTCTGCGTCTTCGAAATCTACCTGTGCCTGTAGGCCGATCCGTCAGGGATTTTTTTAAACTACATATGAAATTCAACAATGGCATGTGATTACACAAGGAAACAATTTTTAAGCACATGATATATTTATTACATTGCTTACGTAAATTTTCACGACGTTTATAAATATGCAATCGAAGTTTTTTTCCATCATCCACACTTTTTATGCAACGATATATCGCTCACCCGCCATAAAAGTGAAAGAACACCAATAAATGCATTTCGCGTATTAGTATTTCACCAATAGGTCTGACGTAGGAGCGTCTTTCTACAGATAAAAAGAAAATAACCCAGTTAAACTGATGGCATTGAGCTCACAGGCTATTCACACCAATTGTATATTATACTCTTATTTCAAAGAATAATGGCCTCGAAAAATAAAGAAATCGATAACAAATTAAGGGGGATTAGCCCATCCCCTTTATACTTAACCAATGAACCCCCAAAACTAATCAAGGTAGCGCCTTATCTCAATGAACCTATATGAAAATTTTGAAGCAAATCTGATAATTCTGCATGAAAAACACATTTATCTAAATTAAGGAACTGCATTAGCCCCACCTTCACCCCCTTTGTACTTCACTAATGAACCCCCAAAACTAATCAGGGAAGTACCTTATCACAATGAACCCATATACAAAATTTAATCAAATCAGATAATTCTGCATGAAAAACCCATTTATCTAAATTAAGGGGGAGTGGGGCTATTTCTAACAAAAGTTATCGCGTTACGTACGTACATACATACATACAGAACGGGCGGGCACATTAGTTCTCATGCTTTGATAGCCTGTGAGCTAAAAAAGTTTCATGCTGGGTGTAGTTACATCCGGAAGACCGTTAGATTACGCTATGTGTCACTTTGCCATCGCCACTGATTTTCTGTGTGAAATTTTCGTGATTTAATTTTTTTTTATCTAAAATCTAGGTTGTATTTTAAAAAATAAAAATATTATGCCACAAAATACTTAAACTCAAGCAAAATTTGACTTTTTTACATTATTTTTGAAATTTAATATAGATATTTATATGTGGATAAAATATTTCATATTCAGTCTATAGAAGATTGCAATATTTATATAACTTCTAAAAATTTGAAGCCATTTCAAAAAGTTGGTTATAAAGATATTCTATGCGTGCCAATATGAAAATTAAAAAATATTCAGAGATAAAAGCGTTTGAAACTTCCGAGTTATATTAAAATCGTACAGAAATGCGTTCATCTAGCTATATTTTTTAAAACAAATTTGCTTAGAAGTAGAAGTATTCATTTTTAATCAAAATGTTCAAAACTAAAATGGATTGCATTTATTTAAAAAAATCTGTTTTAAGTAAACTTCTTATTATAATATCCAAATGAGGTATGTACTTTTTGTAAGTAAAACTTCTTAAAGTATTTCATTTTAATTCCCTTTGTGACTTTTTCATATAAAAATCACATACCTTTTTAGTTTTTTTTTATAATAAAGAGATATTTTCAAAAAAATTCGAGTTATGTAAATTTTCTTTCAAGTCCTGCACGGGTCTGTTTGTACCCGATCCGAACCCGAAATTTCTGCTTAATTGTTAACCGAAAACCAATCCGAACCTGAAGAGAAAGAAAATTGAATGTGTGTCTATGTAAGAACGTCTACGTTACAAATTTTGGAAAGTTTTTGTTGGAAAAGGCCTGGATGATTACCCAGCGTTAAAAATTGCAATTTCATAATATACAAGTTTGTTTACTTTAAATTAAAAAAATTAAAACAATAACTAAAAATAATAGTATTACTTTTCTTACCCATCTAGCTAGTTTTTAATTATTATTATTATTACTCATCAATGCTCAGACATGAAGACAAAAATGGCGGTTTAATTAACATCGGAAGATGGGCCTAGGTTGCACTACACTGTAAAAAATGACCAATGTTTCTTATTTTAGGAAAATATACTATAACCACGAACGAAAATATAATATAATCTTCTGAGTTATCCGAAATTCCGAATAGCGTGTTCTATTGTCTTTTGAATCCCCAGAAACCAATACATTTCCAAAATTAAAAGAATTATTTATAAAAATAAAGTATTTGTTCAGAAACGTTTCCAAAGGGTTTTTATAGTGTATTAATTAGTGTCTTCAGCCTGGAATACCTGTTTTTCGAATGTCACCCATTCTCAAGTAAACGTTTTCAGCCGCATAAGTTAATTTATACATGAAAAAGTACAGAAATAATCTTAATTTTAATGCTATTGTTAACGCTGTTAATTTTGCATGTTTGTCTGTTAAACATATTTTTTGAACATGAAAAGGTTTACTCGAGAATTGATAGCATTCGATAAACAGGTATTCCAGGCTGAGACACTAATTAATACACTATAAAAACCCTTCGGAAACGTTTCTTAAAAATACGGGCAGCTAAAAATACTTTGTTTTTATAAATAATTCTTTAAATTTTGGAAATTTATTGGTTTCTAGAGATTCGAAAGACAATGGAACACGCTATTCCGAATTTTGGATAACTCAGATTATATTATATTTTCGTTCGTGTTTATAGTATATTTTCATAAAATAAGAAACATTGGTCATTTTTTAGAGTATTTGCTCAGAACATCACTAATCAATGACATTCATAGTTCTTTCCTCATTTCTGTAAAATTTGAAATTTGTAACATAGGATCTTATTTTAGATATCCAACCAATTAATACATATTTTAATACAATTATGGATAAGTAGCCTAAAATTATATCTCTAATACCAGTTTTAACTTCTTGGTATTAAAATGAACATATACGTATTCATTAATCTTCAAAGTTTATTTTTTTTCATTTGAAAAATATATAATTTTCTTTTGAAAATTCGGGTCAACACGAACCCGAAACGAAAATAATTAAAAACGCAACCCGAAACCCAAATCCAAAATCCAAAACATTTAAAGACAACCCGATCTGAATGAAAAAAAAATAGCATCAACCCAGGTCGGGTTCGGGTTATCCGACTCGGTACTGAACTGGACTTCCAAGTGAGCGGTTTAATGTGTACTATTCTCTTCACTTACATAAAAAATGTAGAACTAATTTCTTTTGATCGCGTATAGAACACTTTTTTTCCTAGTACTGTATCTTATAATGGAATAAACTAAATAATCAATTAGACGCATTGGTGACCTCTTAAATTTTCCAGTACTTGAACATTTGATTTTGTATTGTAAATTGTATATTTGTGCAAGAACACAGGTGCACAGAAGAGTTCGCGGTATCCTATTACATAAGTTATTGTAGGACCCGAAAATTCTATTTCAAATCAATCTGAAATCCAACAAAAAGATTTCATCTACCCGTAACCAGAACTGAACCAGACACACTTCAACCCAAAACAAACCCGAAACCCAATAAAAAGATTTCATCTACACGCAACCAGACGCACTTCAACCGGAAACCAACCCGAAATGAAAGGAAATTAATCCAAATTTTAATTCAATTGTGGAAAAGTAAATTACAGTTATATCTCTAGTATCAACTTTAGCTTTTAAATAGAAAGATGAACATACATAGTTTTTCATCCGAAAAAAAATATTCTAGGTTTTATTTTGAAAAATTGGGTCAGCTCGAACCTGGCCCACAAGTGTCAAATCCCAACACGAATCCGATTCAGTCAATCCGACCCTAACCAAAACAAGAAAAAATTAGTGCCATTCCGATTTGGACTGAACCACAGGTTGAGACGGGGTCGGATAAAATCGGATTACTCGATCCAAATGCAAAGTTTTCCGAGAGAGTTTTTACAATATTTTTAAATAATTTTTTCAATTTACATTTCAATATTATTTAAATATATTTTTTTGCACTGAATAGCTGAGGTCGATCTCTATCTCAGGACTTTAGTTCACAGCTCAGGGGACTAACTCACATGGTAATGTTGTTGAAAAATGCACTTTCATTTGATGTTTCTATAAGCAAAATTTACTTTTTCAATATCAAATGTTTCACATTTTTACCTAAATTGGATTTTTAGTGACTTATTTTGTCACCGATTTGCAGATGGATATCCAAAAGCAAATATATTATTTTTGTATGGTCCGATTTTTATAATTTAGGGTACACTTTTTGTTAAAATTTGTTAATAACATATCAATAAAAGTGAAATGGAGTTCAGAATGAAACTAAACAATTTTAACACTTTGCGGTCCGGCGACAACCCAGTGGTGTCGTAAGTAACTTAATTTTAATCCTTAAATGCTACATTGGCACCAGAATTTTGGAAAGAAAAATTCCGTTTTTGTTTCTAAATTCTGGTGTCAATCAATCATTTCAACATTTTACGAATAGGAGTATTTTTACGAGACATGCGGACGGCAAAGTGTTAATACCGACAAAAATACTTAATAGTTAAAATTTAATCTAAACTTAGTATCAATAGATGATAAGATTCGATTAAAAATTTAGGCACATTTTAAATTAAATGGGATTATAACAAGTCATTCTATAAAGAATTCATTCTAATAAACATTGTAAAAAGAATTTACATTATCAGAGTACAAAAATGTTTCGTTCATTAAAATTGTCCAATTTGAATAAATACTTAATGTCAACAGCAGATTTTAAATTTGTCTTAATTATTTTAAGAAAGTTATTAAATTTCTTTATTTTTTCCAAAAAAGCAGTACCGGCAGGAGCGGCCGGCGTTCCAGCACCAGCGCACCCATTGTAATATAAGATATTCTTTTTAATACCTTTTCCAAATTCAATCTTACGTTTTAAAATCAGAGATGTATTTGAAAAGTTGAAATACTTCCCAACAGTATAGATCATCACACCGCTTATGATATACACCCGAAACTAACCGTGAGAAAACGACGGTTTACGTTCGGGGGCCAAAATTCTGTCATTTTACGGCTAGACAGACGTATTGACAGCTCGCACAACGCCTACGTTTTTAAAACTGGAGTCGGTCCAAATAAATAATGCCTTTCGCCAATTCCGGACTCTGCCAAGTTCGGGGGGAATAGGGATATTACCCGCACGGGAGTTAAATAAAGACATTTTAAGAAAATAAAATTTGTTAAACTGATTAAACTTAGTTCCGAGCAGTTAAAAATGGAAGTGAAACGTACTCCCAAACGACAGAAAAGGTGCATGGAGAAATGTGCCTCTGTTTTTATATATATATAAAAAAAAAAAAAAAAAAAAAAAAAAAAAACAAGTTGGAAATTGTACGTTAAACGTGACAAATGGGTGCGTTTGTTTTATAACTAGTTTCCCAATGCAAAAAAAAAAAAATCATCCTTATTATTTCAGTGAAATGAATTATATCGTCTGCTATGAGCGAAATGAGAATGCCTTTTTTTTTATTATTATGCATGCCACGTTTAGAAATACATTTTTTTTTTTACTACACCAGACAGCGCTGCAAAATTCACCATGGAGATCTTGCTTTGCGAATGATTACCTCCATGGTTTAATATTTTTATGACTCAATGAACGAATCTTTTGTTTTTATTTACTTTACTGGATTGAGATATTCGGCTGTTAACCCAATTTCCACTGGAGTAATCTCAGAATGTATGCATTTTTTAATGCAACTCATCTCTGAAACAAACAATTTTTTTGAACGATCTTTCTAAAAATGTCTCTTTTATGCAATTAAAAATTTTTTTGAATAAAAATGGCCGCCGGACATATGAAAAAAGGAAGTGGTTTGCCCGTATTTGCTTTCCACAGTCACATGACTTACGCTTTTATTATACAGATTAAGTACGATAGTATTTAATAGAATAAAGAAAACTTTTATTAATATCTATTTCAGTTTTGATTCCATTTTCATAAAATTTGAAATGACTCGACAAAATTCTGCAACGATTCTACGTATTAAATTTCAAACCATTCGGTTGGGTAATTTTTGAGCTGTTATATGTGGACGGACGGACCAGACGACGACTATAGGTGCTACGTATTTATATAATTACGAACGCACCTAAAGACCAGATGTTATTTCTGTTTGGTTCTCGATCTCTTATTCATTAAGGGGACCGTGGACTTTGCAAACCAAATCCTCAAATTTTCTATAGATTAACTTGAAAATTGACAGACTTGTTTATGGATGGATGACTCAAATAGATATATTCAAAACTTGCTGTTAAAATAATTAAAAAAAATTAAATTATTCAATTTTTAACTTTTTAAAAAAACGAATAATTTTCATATTTTAAAATTTCCCATACGCATTTATTTTGCATAAATTATGACACTATTTATTTATGCGATATTTTTTATATATTAGAATGGAAGTTAGCATGATTTATAGAAGTTCGCTGAATGTATAAGAAAAAAAAATATTTTCATAATTATGTTTCGATTTTTCTACAAAAGTAGCTTAATATTTCCATACGCACATAAATTTCAACACTAAAATACGCTTGAAATACAACTTTTTATGCTAACATTTATTTATTATTTTATACAGAATATACAGTATAAATTAAAAAAAAACTGATAATTTGGAATGCGCATGAAACGTTTTCAAAAGTTCGAAATTTTCAATTTTGAGAAAACAGTATTTTAAGTAAGAAAAAAAAATGTATAAATATAGAGTTTTTACAAATATAATTTCTTATATATCAGCGAAGAAGCGTTAAGAAAAATTAATTAATTAATTTTGCATCAGATAAATTTAAGTATCCCGTTCCGTAATACCCCAAATCAGAGGTTCCCAAAGTGTGCTCCGCGGAGCCCTAGGGGCTCCGCCTATACTTTTCAGGGGCTCCGCGGCGTTCCAGGAAAATAAACAAAACATGAAAGAAATTAGCATATTTCAAGGGAAATTTTTTCGAAAGTATGTAGGAATTTTTGTGTGTGTATGTGTCAAAAATAAATACATCTATCACTGGGTTGAAAAATACTATAATACATTTTCCACAATCGTGTAAAAATTTGCATTATACATCTATCCATTTTCTATATAATAATTTTGGTGTGAAATACTTTGCATATATACTGCATTTAATGTGTTTTAAAAATTCGATTAATAATAAGCTACAAGAAATAATATTCTGAACCGAATGCACAACGTGAATCGAAAGAGCAAATGCGCGCCAGTGCAGTTATCTCTGCTTGCCGAACAGAAGTGATAACAGTTCTGTTCTTTGGAGGTCCGCCTATTCATATATATTTAGTTCTTTTTTATTTAGTAATCATGTTCTAACTTCCTGATGAGGTAAGTGTGTCTTACATTCTTTATTTTCTTTCGCTGTTTGCCATCTTTAAAATGAGGTATTTTATACTCCATTACTTGCTATATTTACTGAGAAAGGAGCTAGTTAAGCTTTGATTGTTTCAGTGATAGATTCAGAGATACGATTGGTTTTCGTTTTTCGTTAATATTTTAATTTAAGTGGTTTAATCTCAAATTTCATGTTTTATTTCAGTTTAAAATTGAAAACTGCTTCAATTTTTTTAAAGTTGTAATTAATTTTGACACACTGTTCGCGAAAATGGAACATATGTATTTACGAATTAAATATTTATTTTCATTTTCATAATTTTTGTAACATCGTGTATCATTTAATAAACCTCTCGTTAGATTCATTTAATATTTGTATACGTTGTGTATATAGTTTTCTTTTTGTAACTTTAATTCCTTTAATCTGTTTATTTTATTTTTATTAATTCTTAGTTATTTAAATTTTCTATGCTGTTTTACATAATTGTACTTAATTTGTAAAGCAATAGATGTTGCTAAAAACGCAATTTTTTAAACATCTTGTATCACTTAACAACCCCTCTTTAAAATTCTGTTTTAATTGGTCTCGACATTGGCTGAGATTTTTATGTTATGATGCCATATTTTCCTACCAGAAATAAGGCTGTAGCAATTTAATAAATATATATTGGTTCCTTATATTTGTCATCACACTAACAATTTAAACTTTTGCTCAGCTCCACCCCTTGCTTAGACATTTCGTCAATTCGCCCTGATATAAATTTAACCCCACCCATATATCCCGTTTTGTTAGTAAAGTTTTTCTACTAGTTGCAGTTATTTTAACATGTGTAGATTTTAACCATATATCTGTTTTGAGGCAAAAACAATGGTGGAAGAAAGTTTCTTTCAAAAGTATAATTAATAGCTAAATCCTTCAATTAAAACATTAAAAAAATGAACGATGCTGCACCTAACAATGCAGGTTATAGATTTTGCCCCGCCCACTTAAACACTAAAACGATGATTTGCTTCTAAATATATTTTTAAAATATGGTTGAAAAGAAGAAGCTCAGAGACGATTCGTTTTCGTAGCATGTTTAGAAGTACTAGAAACATAAAGAAGAACGAAAAAAATCCGTAATTGCATGAATCTACTACGGATAGGCGGGACTACCGAAAACGTGTTATATAATTACTCCTGGGCGACTGGGCCTACGCATTTTCTTTATTTTGCGAGTAGCCTATTGGGATTATACAGAAGTAAACGAAACTTAATAAAACTTTGTAAAGGAAAACTGTACAGCTTACCTTTTTTCTGTGTATGTGCACTGTTAAAAAATTTCGTTTATTGACAGGTTGTCTTCCGTGAATTTTGATCAGAAAGTTTCCGTTTTGTTAGAAAAATGGAATCTATCCCGTATATTTGCAGAAAATTTCCTCATTTTTTCTGAAAACAACGGAACGGACGGAGAAAAAATCAGCCAACGGAGATATTCCGTTATTTGCTGCATGTTTATTTTCAATGTTTCAAAAACTGACATGTTGCTGCACAGAAAAACTGAAAATTCAATAAATTAAAATTTCAAGTTTATTTAAAACAACAACAAGAAAATAGTGCTTTCGAATATAAAAAAGCAAAAATTAAATTTTTCTATTATTTTAATATTATTTGCAATTCATTTTTTAAAGTTATAAAAAAGTATTCGCACTTAAAATATATTCTAAACGAACACATTTAAAAAATACATAATAGTTGACTAAAAATCGATTTTCGCAAAAAAGCAAAAAAAAAAAAAAAAATATCGAATTTAATTCAAAATATATTTATATTTTACATCTAACAATCAAATTCAGAATATATATAATTCATGTTTTTATCCTCTATTAATACTATAGTTTTCAACCATCATCTCGTTACGAAATATCCCCGCAATTAGCTTCAAAATTACCAGTTTTCTAAACCCCAAATTGTTTAAGCCCCAAGCTGCGATTTGAAGACATCCCGTATAATCGTTTCCTACTCTCACTCTAGCAAGGACCCTCTGGTCTTGCGGTAAAGCACTCAGCTCGAGCCGCTAACATCCTCAGTTCAATACTCAGGTCTGGCAGAAAATGTTCTTCCATTATATCAAATATTAAATTAAATTAAATACTTCCGTAGTAATCAATAGATGGCAGCACAAATAGAGATGACATTTTTTAAAACCGAGTTTATTTACAAAAATAAATAAATATATAAATAAATAAAAATAAAATAAAATAAAATAAAATAAAATAAAATAAAAAAATACAAATACAAATAAATAAAAAAATAATAAAAAATAAATTAATATAAAAAATTACCCTTCTTTTATCTTTCAAAACGGAAAATGTACTAACGGAACGGAAAAAGTCCGGCAACTTTGCTGCCAGTAGTTTTACCGTGAATTGACGGATTTATTTTTAACAGTGTGTGGTTTTCGCCACCAATAATAATAGTTTCACGTAAGTCCCAATGCAACGCATGACTCAGACAGGGTTACCATTTTGATCTTTAATTTCGAGTTCATACTGGAAATCCCGAATAAGTATTTTTATTTTTAAAATGGATGTCATTAACCCCTTAACAGTATTGCTCGAACGTCGCTCGAGTAAGAAGACGTACGGAACTGGTAAGAAGACGGTAGGAACGTTGTTTTCTTCGTTACTAAAAGCTTTCAGAAACTACAAATATTTAACAATAATTTATGCTGTATTTGGCGGACATATCTCGATAATACAAGATAGATGTTTTAATTTAAAAAAATTGTTTAGTCCTTATTTTTTATTCATTGTTTCCAATAATAGTAATATTAAATAAAACTGTTAAGGGGTTAAATAATAGAAAATTAGGTTTTCAAAATTTCTAGTATGAATTCATAATTTTTGTATCAAGAAAATTGCCAAACTCAGAACCTTGGCCCCATGTTGGAAACTACTCGTTCAGACTCTTATCCAGCTTATCTTTCTCTGCTTCATAGGCATAAACAAAAACATTAATTTGTAACCATAGAGTAGCGTGGGGTTAAGGGGCTCCGCCTTAGAAATTCTTCCCAAAAAGGGCTCCGTGAGCCCAAAAGTTTGGGAACCACTGCTCCAAATAAAGAATGTTTAGTCAAATTTCGTGATTTTGAATGTTCACTGTCCAATTTATCCAGTGTTTCTCATTTTTTACTCTCTTCTCTCTATGCAAGTAGAAAGTATTGGAGTCTCACAAAAATTTGACTTCCAATTGTACCACATCCAGAGATTTAACATTCGATAGAGGAATTTAGGATCTCACTGTCCAACATCCTTAAAGTTGGGCTTTCACACAGTACCAGAAAAAGCAAAAAAAATAATGAAATACATAAATTATTCTGGTTTCTATGTCTGAATAAATATTTCTGTTTAACATTAATTTGCACATTTTTCAATAATTTATGTTTCGCTAACCACGTTTCAGAATTAATAAAAATTTGTACGTGCACATTTTTCTTTAATGTTTTGAACTTAAATATAGAGTAAAAAATTGGATATTGTCATTGAACTTAAAGAAAAGAGTTCAGTTTTAATGTGTAGATGACCCCTTATAACACAATAAATCATATACATTATCTAAAGAAAGACAAACATGCTTAACCTTTGCTGACACCCAAGCAAATTTTGAAACAAATGTTAGTAAAAAAAGTAAAGAACGGGTAATTATATTAGAAAGTTTGGTAATTGTTCGCTCTTTTGTAAACATAACATGTTAGGAAACATAACATTAGTAGTTATTAGAAATATAATATTAGTATTATGTTCTGTTACATTAGAACAGTAAACATAACATTACATGGATGTAAACCTAACATTACATGAATAGGTAACTATTTGGAATTAATTGGATTGGTCGTTATAAAAGAAGGGTCGTTATAATGGACCGTCGTTCTATCGAATGTCTGCGGTATTATCTGATACGCAATGTATAATTAAAAAAAAGGAAATGTTTTTATTCAAAATTAGTTTAGTAAAACCTTATTGAATAACGAAAATAAATCCATTTTCTATAAAAAAGAATTTTAATGATCAAACGATTTACCTATTCAGTTTTTATAACGTTCTTAACTCAGAAAACATATTTCAACTTTAACTAATTTTGTAGCAAATAAGTTGGAGTAATTTTGTTGTAAGCAATAACCATTTCTCAGATTGTTTACAATTTTAGGATAAATAAAAGAAGAAATCTCAATAAACATGAATACAGCTTCCCCAAAATAAAAAGTACCATTTTAGCCAAATCATACATGTAGTTTGCCATAATGGGATATTCCTAAATCTCTATTCCTTTGGAAAATTTTCTAAAATTTAAAAGTACTTATGCATGATGCAAACAATCACTTATCAAGAAAAACATATTATTTAAAGAAAGATTCGGCATTAAAATTGAAAAGAAGGCATATCATCATTGAACATAATAGATTCAAATAATAATAATAATGAGGTAGATAATGAGGTAGAATTAAGGTAGATAAGCATTGATTTTTGGTTCCCAATATGGCAAAAACAATAGAAAACAGATTGGAAGTACAATGTCGTTATTCTATTACAACAATTATAACAAAAATCACATAGAGCTAAATATTCAATTTCCTTCTCCACTCTTAAAAAGTATATTCTTAAACTTCAACAATTTCATCATCACCTATGTTGATAAAGCTGCTAATAATTATGCAATCTAACAAAGGATGTGAACTTTTTACTTTGCTACACAGCGTACAACCAACAGAGTGAAAAATGTTCAGGCCGGGGATCGAACCCGGATACCTTGGTATAACGCACCAAGTGCTTTGCCATTTAAGCCACCAGGATGACATCCAGTCTGGCATTTTTCGCTCTTATACGTTGGCAAGGTTACAGTGAACGCAGCACAAGATCGAAGGTCATACATGAGCACACAACTTTAGTGGCATACATGAGACGAACAAGATCCTAGCATCGAATAATATATTCTAATTAAATTTTCAGCAGGGCTAAAACTACGCTGGAAACTAATACTAACAAAGACGTAAACCTTTGTTAGTATTAGTTCGCATCATTTATTAGTATTAGTTTCCAGCGTAGTTTTAGCCCTGCTGAATATTTAATATTCTCCGATGCTGGATACTAACTAATACTAACAAAGGATGTAAACCTTTGTTAGTATTAGTTCACATCCTTTGTTAGTATACCCTTTGTTAGGATCTTGTTCGTCTCATGTATGCCACTAAAGTTGTGTGCTCATGTATGACTTTCCATCTTGAGCTGCGAAGCTGCAGCCTTGCCAACGTATAAGAGTGAAAAATCCTGGTGGCTTAAATGGTAAAGCACTTGGTGCGCTATACCAATGTATCCGGGTTCGATCCCCAGTCTGAACATTTTTAGCTCTGTTGGTTGTACGCTGTGTAGCAAAGTGAAAAATTCACATCCTTTGTTAGTGTTAGTTTCCAGCGTAGTTTCAGCCCTGCTGAAAATTTAATATTCTCCGGTGCTGAGATATTGTTCGCCTCATGTATGCCACTAAAGTTGTGTTCTCATGTATGACTTTCCATCTTGTGCTGCGAAGTTGCAGCCTTGACAACGTATAAGAATAAAAAATTCTGGTGGCTTAAATGGTAAAGCACTTGGTGCGCTGTACCAAGGTATCCGGGTTCGATTCCCAGCCTGGACATTTTTCGCTCTGTTGGTTGTACGCTGTGTAGCAAAGTGAAAAATTCACATCCTTTGTTAGTGTTAGTTTCCAGCGTAGTTTCAGCCCTGCTGAAAATTTAATTAGAATTATGCAATCATTTGCAAATTTTACTATCATTACCTATTAATAAATGCAATTACTTCTAACAATATTTTCACACCATAATGTTTCATTAGAATAAAACAATAGATATATTGTAAGTTATCACAAATTACTTGGCTTAAAAAATAATAATTTTCATTATCCATACATTTCTATGATTCCTAAGTTTCATTAAAATCCTTTAAAATTCCGCACAGTCACTGTATGATGTAATACTCATAATACACGTGCTAATACACTATTTTAAAACTTTCTCACGTCTATTTATGATTTAACTGTTTAAAAAGACAACACTCATTGAATAAAAGACAATTTTTAATTAATAGATAAAATACAGGCGTTAACAATGTTATTACATATGACTTCAAAGACTTATTAAATAATACCACTTTAGTACATTTACATTCTACTATTAATGCATTATTAAAAGAATATTTCACATTATTACATTTACATGATAATATTGATATTGACTATTTCAAATGTTTAACTAATTTTTTATTAATTTTGGGGTAGAGTGGGGGTGCAAAAAATCAATATTTATCTGCCCATTTCTTTCGAGAGGAATATTTTCTAAACGTATCTATCAAGAAAATTTTATGAAGATTCATAAGCTGAAACATTATAGTATTTCATCTCTATTATAACAAGTAATTTTTAAATGAAAAATAAATAAATGACTTCAAATAATTGTTTTGTATTATCTTATTGCACCGACACCTACTGCAAACTGCGACAATCCACATTCGCTTTATACTTCTTTTGCCAGAAAATAGACGATCACATATTACATTTTTGAGGTGCCCCTTTTAAAAAAAACTATACACGATACAACTATTTTAAAAACAAAATGTACCTTAAAAACATATTGAAATTTTGCGATGATTGGATAATTTTTACAAAAATTACAGCCTATAAAATAATAATAATAATAATAATAATAATAAAGACAACAA
Source organism: Maratus michaelseni (assembly GCA_963931845.1). Classification (NCBI taxonomy): domain Eukaryota; kingdom Metazoa; phylum Arthropoda; class Arachnida; order Araneae; family Salticidae; genus Maratus; species Maratus michaelseni. Next base: position 380,670,399 of record OZ007590.1, on the reverse strand, counting down.
GAACGAAAAATCATGTGTCAAGCATAGATTATGTAACACTTTCCAACGCTTCCAAAATAATTTTACAAATCATACCGTTTAATAAGCTAAAAGATAACATCTAAGTAAACAATTTGGAAAACACATAACATATTTAAAAACATAATTTCAGGAATTTCCAACATATACAATATTCGGAAAAATATCCGAATACTTTTATTCAGTCCTGTATAGGATCTATATATTTGTATATATACTACATAGGATGCTAAATTTTAGTTCAGTTAGGAAGCGCGTAGCACAATTTAAAATTCTCCGTCTGGAGTTTCTGTCAATAAACGGAAATGTGTTCGCGAACTTTTGTACTTCCCTGTATAGGATCTACAGAATTTATACACACCACGTAATAGACAAAAAACGAGTTAAAATTAAAATCGCGTTCCGTAACTTAAAACGCACTTACAGGAATTATTGTTAACAGATAGTAGAGAATTCTTTTGTGTATCCCTGTAAATGAACGATGACTGCTATACACACAATATTCTGTAGTAAGCCTCTTACCATGCACCTTAGTGATATATATATAAATTTCAATGCGTTTAAAATAGTTAAACATTATTTAAATAAACCGCAAACGATTTTTCTCCGTAGACGTAATGTAACGGAATTCTTTTGACTATGTCCCTGTAAAGTAACTATAAGTGCTATCCACACCTTATTCCATATTAAGCTTCTTCTAATGCACCTTAGTTATATATATAAATTTCAATGCGTTTAAAATAGTTTAACATTATTTAAATAAACCGCAAATGATTTTTCCCCATAGACCGCAATGTAACGGAATTCTTTTAAGTGTCCCTGTAAAAACACTATAAGTGATACACACTTCCGTTTAAATAGGGAACATGCTATAGATAACGACAATAACATATAAAAATTGCAGAGCAATCCGATTATATTTACGGGAGTTAGAGCACGGCCAGACGGCCAGACGGCAGACGGCCATCCGGCCAGACAAACCGAAGTCATAAACACTTTTCAACTAGGTTGGAAAGTGTTAAAAAGGAGTACAATTAGACGCGCATACCATTTTTGGATCTTTAATAAATTTTTAACGAAACAACTGACGAAACAAGCCCTTTCCAACAAAAAAAGAAGAAATAAAATCGAGGCATTCACTCAAACTACAGTTCTCTATCAGCTCGTGTAACCCGATTTTACCCGAACTGAACCCGATTCACGAAGGATCAGGTTGACGCTAATTTTTTTCGTTGCCGATCGGCTTGGGTTTTGATTCTTTCGGGTGGGGATCGGATTTCTCGGATTTTCCAAAAGAAAGTCCAGAATATTTTTCAAATGAAAAAACTGTATATTTGAGTATTAATGAGTGTGTATGTGTTCCTTTTTGCATTAAAAAAGTTAAAATTGAGAGTAGAGATATAACTGTAGACTACTTTTCCATAATTCTATTACAATATGGATTCATATTCTTTCAATTACGATTTACAGGGTGCGAAAAAAGTTTTGGATGGCTTTACTATCAGGACGAGATTTTGCAGAAAATGTTCAAACCTTTTGCTCAAAAACAACACTTGACGAAATTGGGTGTTTCAACAAGACTCTGCACCAACCCGTCGCACGCGCAAGACTGTTGTCTGGGATAGGGCCGAGAACATTGACGTCATTTCTCCCGATGAATGGCCAGCTAACTCACACGGCATCAAACCAATGGATTTTTCCTTGTGAGGAATTGTGAAGGCAAAGTTCTTGGCTACTTCCCATCAAAGTTTGGATGGTCTGAAAGTAAAATTGATTAAGGAATGGACCAATCTTCCCGTTAAGATACTTTGTGCCGCAGCAAATGATGTCCCAAAACGGTTAAGGGCATGCATAAAAAAAAGGCGGATACTTTGAGATATAATCTGTTTTTCCATTTATATGATGTTAAATTTAATATATTTGTTAATAAATTGTTGATATTTACAGTTTTTTCGAAAATAATGGATTTTATGCCCATTGTGATATTTTGAGAGACTTAACTATCCCATCTAGTACAGTTCTCGCATAAGATCTTTTCCCACGTTAGAGAAGGTGACACCCAGGCAGAGACGGAAGATCAAACACACCCATCGGTCTTTTTCTAGTGACAGTTTCGATTGCTAGTTGGAATGAGCTAGACATCGTGGCGAGGTCATGATAAAATCGCAGTGACCCAATGGAGTGAAGAGCTCGATCTCATAAGACCAAAAAGTTACGAAGTTCACCGCCCATGTTCCTCCCCCCCCCTCCCCCGCCGAGACAGAGGAGGAATAGATTGTGAAGAGAGGAGTCAATCTGTTTTGGTGAGTGAAGAGAGGGTGACCCCTTTTTCCTGTTTTTAGGAGATTTTAGAAAGAGAGGCGAAGTGCCGTGAAGTGACAGCAATCCTGATGTTCCCCTGATTTAAGGAGTATCCGGAATAGATATTCGGAAGAAAAACCTAGTGGCTTAATTCAGTGAACTAAGTGTGTGACGCTCTAGTGAACTAAGTGTGTAAACGAACTATTTTATCAATTCGACGTCACATGGTCCTGTTCTAGAAACTGCACGTACCTCATTATAATGACAGAAAAAGTGCCTAGCGCCTAGTATATAGCTATAGCCTTAACTCTTCAGGTGAATAAATTTAACTGTTTTAATATTTAAACTGTGCCCCGTGTTTTACACGCTACGGCAACTCACAGGTCCTGCTCAAAATACTGGGGTTATGACACCATCCAAAACTTTTTCCGCACTATGTAGATTCAAATATTTCAGGTTCGAGTTAGTTTCTAGTTGATGTGTATCCGGATCGGGTCGGGTCGGGTCGGGTTTCGGATTGACGAAATTTTTTTTGTTGGTTTCGGATCGGGTTCGGACCCAAGGACTTTAGCTCAAACGCTATGTGTGGCCAAAAATTAAAAAACAACTAATATACAAAGGAATTGTATTAAGCTCTTTTGTTGAAAATCTGTTAATAAAGTACTTGTCATTTGAAATGAATAAAGAAATAAATAAACCTTTGAAACGTAAGAAATGGAAAATACTTTCACACCTTTTTTGTTAAGATTTAACTTCGTTGTTAAACAAAATGACGTAACATATAATTCACACAACTAAGCGGTAGATAGAATATGCATTTTTTCTCCTTTTCAAAAATTGTAGTTCGATAAAAGAGAGACTATTGATTCACTTAAAGTATAGTTATGTCTCAGGCGAAAGAAAGCGTCCTTAATTACAGGAAGATATTATTCTCCTTTTGTTCAAGTATTGCAGTTTTATGGTAGTTGTTCGTGTTAATTTCCGTTATGTGTAAATTTTATTGAATACAAAACTTGGCACTTAGTTATTATTTATTATTATAGCCTCTTTATTTATTATAATTATTTGTAATTTTTTTTCTGATATTCAAAATACGACCTTTCAAAGATTACGGATAGATAGACATTAAAGAAAATTATTTGAAAAATAAAAAAATATATATATGTTTTCGTCCAGTTTATTCTTTCACGCTGTAAAAACGAAGATCACCACTTTAAAAAATGGTTCCTTACATCCTTTCCGCATTTCGAGGTGTTTGGTTTGTTCATTTTAAATTTGTCCGGTTTCAATTTTCAGATTTTTTTCCCTTTCTACCTGGCTTCCGCAAGTGTCTCGTTATAAAAGGGGGTACGTAGCTAGAACCATCACGCGAAACGCCATGCTCCACGAATTCTGCGGCAGTGATGATGTTGATTTTTATTATAAGATTATTTAATTCACTTCACGGTGTGAAGTGAATCAACATGTATTTTTCAGTTGATTATATTCCGATAATTCACGAAAGTTTGATTTGTTCATTCCGCTTTGATTTGTTCATTTTCCCTCTAAACAAGAAAAATTCACCAATCTGACACAAAAATAACCTGAAATCTTCTAATATAACCTACATTTTCCTCTGAAATCACAGAAGTGTACCAACAACTCTGCTTCGAGCACTTTTTCGTTTTAGAAATTGTATTTTTACGTTTGAACTTTTCCCCCCTCAAATTACAGAAATTTCGCGAAACCAAGCTCAACATTTCCCGTAATAATTCTGTTCAAAAACAGAAACTTCATCAACGAGCACAGTGGTAGATACAGTATTCTCATCTGGGAAGAGTTTTGAAGCACCAGGAATCTGTTTAAGAAGAATTTGGCTCCGTTAAAGGACCCTTTACAATTTTTTTCATCTTTAAACAGTATCCTTCACAATTTTTGTCTTAAAAAAGAACCCTTCACAAAAAAATTTCATACCGAAAATGGACTCTATAGACAAGTTTAAGCATCTTAAAACAAAACTTGACCTGTCTCAAAACAGCTGTAATCTCCAAAAAACATTATCTAGCTACATGTATAATGTAAATATGTTTACACATAAATGTATATAAATTTAATACATTTATGTATATATATTGGTTCGTTAAAACAGGACCTCGTTATAATTCAATTGTCTAAACAGGAACCTAAATATAATGCTAATTTCAGATTCAAAAAATTCTGATTAGATTTTTTGGTGCGTTTGTAATTATATAAATACGTAGCACCTATAGTCGTCGTCTTGGTTGTTTGCAATTTTTTTTTTTATTGTTCCATTCTTCTTCTTCCTTCTCAAATAGTAAGTGTACCGATTTTGGTTTCATTCGGATTATTCCTTGAAGCTACAGACAGCTCCAAATAGAGATACTTATACAGGGTGTCCGAAAAGTCTGGAAACGGTCAAATAACTCGAGAAATATACATCGGATTGAAAAACGACAAAATGCATGTTCAATATTTTTGAAAAATCTATTTAGGGATATGAAAGTTGCCCCTCCCCCCCCCTTGGGGAAAGGGGGGCAACTTTGAAATCTTAAATGGTGACTCCCATTTTTTATTGCAGATTCGGATTCTATGGGAAAAAATACGTAACTTTTGTATTGAACATTTTCTTCGAAACATTGTAGATGGCGCTGTAATCGAGTGCAATGCTGTGAGAATCGTTACCATTGCAATGTCTGGAAACGCTCGAATAACTCGAGAAATATACATCGTATTGAAAAATGGAAAAATGCATGTTCGACAGTTTTGAAAAATCTATTTAGGGATATCAAAGTTGCCATTTTTCTAAAATATTAAACACGTATTTTTCCGTTTTTCAATCTGATGTATATTTCTCGAGTTATTCGAGCGTTTCCAGACATTGCAATGGTAACGATTCTCACAGCATTGCACTCGATTACAGCGCCATCTACAATGTTTCGAAGAAAATGTTCAATACAAAAGTTACGTATTTTCCTGTAGAATCCGAATATGCAATAAAAAATGGGGTCATCATTTAAGATTTCAAAGTTGTCCCCCTTTCCCCCAAGGGGGTGGAGGGACAACTTTCATATCCATAAATAGATTTTTCAAAAATATTGAGCATGCATTTTGTCGTTTTTCAATCCGATGTATATTTCTCGAGTTATTTGACCGTTTCCAGACTTTTCGGACACCCTGTATATTATAACCACCCGGTATATATATGAGCATTTTTTCTGGCTTTCAAATGTAGTAACCCGATAAAAGAACGACTATCGATTCGCTTAAAGCACAGTTATGTCTGAAGCGAAAAGTAAAATAGTCTCACCTTTAAGTGAAGAAAGTCGCCCTTAATTACAAGCAGCTATTATTCACCTTTTGTTCACGTATTGTAAGTTTTACGACGGTAGGTCCGGTAATTCCCATTATCTGGGAACTTGGTTGAAAAAAAAACTTTGCACAAAGGCTTATACTGATGCATTCAAAATGGAAAGATTTGAAAAAATAAATAAGTTCGTTAAAGTAATCCAATATTTAAAGATTAAATGTACAGAGCGTTTAAAAAAAAGGTAGAACAGATTTCACGAATTCATTTCATACAAACTATATAAGAAAGAAACTCCACTGGCAGTTCGCAAAAGTAAGTCAATATTTAAAGATTAAATATACAGAGCGTTTTAAAAAAAATAGAACAAACTTCCAGAATTCATGTCATAGACGGTTCGTAAAAGTAAGCCAATATTTAAAGATTAAATATACAGAGCGTTAAAAAAAAATAGCACAAATTTCCAGAGTTCATGTCATGGACAATTCGTAAAAGTAAGCCAATATTTAAAGATTAAATATAAAGAGCGTTTAAAAAAAAATAGAACAAACTTCCAGAATTCATTTCATAGACAGTTCGTAAAAGTAAGCTCATATTTAAACATTAAATATACAGAGCGTTAAAAAAAAATTAGAACAAACTTCCAGAATACATGTCATAGACAGTTTGTAAAAGTAAGCCAATATTTAAAGATAAAATATGCAAAACGTTTATAATAAAATAGGACAGACTTCAAGAATTTGTTTCATACAAACTGTATAAGAAACTCCACAGACAGTTTGTAAAAAAGTCAATATTTAAACATTAAATATACAGAACGTTTAAAAAAAAATAGAACAGACTTGAAGAATTCATTTCATATAAACTGTGTAAGACAGATTCCACACATCAATGGAAACCAATAAAGCCCAAATTTTGGTCCGTTACGTTGCATCAAGTGGGTTATGGTACTTTTTAGGCTTGAAAAATAAGTATATTTTATGAAGTGGTTTTGACGCCAAGGAATAAGTAAGAGTATGTAGGTTTCCACATATTTTGAACCTCCAAAAACCATATTCTTATTCATTTTTATCGAAAAATGAGTCTTTTTGGACTAGCTTTTCTTCGATGTTGCGCAGCTTATATTGTTCCGCGATACCCTAACTCTGGGTAATTTCATACGAAGACAATGAAATGAAAACCACTTTAAAATCGATATTATAAAGCAAAAACTGAGTCATATTGAAGGTGGCAACACCTGACCAATAAATTTCGCTTTTACCTCACTTTTTTACTTACCCATGATACGTAGTATAGGGTAAGTCTTGTAATCGTTTTGAAAATCGAAAAGAAAAAAAATTGACGGATTTACACGTTTCAGACACTGGAGATTTCGAAAAACATATTTTTAGAAAAAAAAATTTGCCGTCCGTCTGTCTGTACGTGTCTGTAAACGCACTATCTCCCGAACAGATAGAGACTTGAAATTTGGTGTGTACTTAGTATGTAATAATGGGAAGAAGCTTACTGAATTTCAGTAACCTCGATTATCCGGAACTATTTTTTTTCGGACTCTCGAAATGTTCGTTCTGATAAAATGTATATAAAAATTTTCGAAATTGTTTATTTTAAGGAAGGAATATAAAATACAATAAAAAAACAAATTTTGCATAAACAATGAAGTCGATCGGATAATGAGGTGCCGAAATATTTGTAATCCTATTTTCCACACTCTTCGATTTTTCCTAACACTTTATTTCATTCAAATTTCAATTCAAAGATATATTTCAATTGGAAATGAGACGCTTAATCCGATGCAGTAAACCGTTAGTTAATATGATTATCAATTTGGAGTAATAGAGCATTTAAAGTTTATGACGTCATCAAGCCACGATTTTATTAGAATTGCAATGCATTTTATAAATAGTTTACACATATTTTATTTTCATATTTTATATTATGCATATCCATGATGGGTAAGTATTACGATGAGTCCCCAACGACTAGTTTAACTTCTAAACATCGCAGTTCCAATTTTTAAACCGTGAAATAGCGAGAAAAATGTTCTTTCAAATGCTATTTGAAAAGTGTTTCAATTTACTGATTCTGTATGGTTTTAAAAATTATTTTCAAGCATGATTTTTTTTTTTCAAATCTATCTCTATCGCATGCAGCCTGATGGTAAAAGATTAACGTGTTTGCACTTAAAATAATATCTATTGTTCGGCGTTTGTTTCCAGCTAATATTTCATAACGAAATTATAACTTCATCAATAAATAAGATAATATACTAAATAAAACGCGAATTTAACAGACATGTAATCGAATTACGCGATTAAGTGATTGAAATTATAAGAACCATAAAGATTGCTGTTAAGTAGTAAAATCATTGGAGATTTCTTCGGCTATTTAACCTCTGGCATGTGGCTAATACGACAGTATTACTTTTTTTAATACATTATTGATATTTTTTATATATAAAGGCTTTTTGGTACTAGTGAGCAATCTAAAAAATATATATATTAAATATAAAAAATCTAATAGATTTTTAATTTTATAAAAAGGTTTTCATCTTACATTCTGAAACCCGGGAAGAATGTTGTCTCAAAATGGTAGTTTTTTCCCTTTCCTGCTCTGTCGCGTACGGAAATTCGGTTCAATATGCCAACTTTGACAGCATTTTCTGACAATCTTCTGCTTTCACCGAAAAACGAAAAAAAGAAAACGTTCGATTACATACTTTTCTTAATAAGAGCACCTATGATTTTGATACGTTCGCAAACAAAAAGGATGTAGGCAGTTTGGATTTGAGGACAGCCTTACAGTCTAATATTTGTGATTTATGTAATCATTCCCGGAAATGTTTCCTTTTCTCTTCATGAAAAACAAAGATTTTAACATTTATTTCAAAATTTTCACTGCTAAAGCATAGATTAATAGCCTAACTACTGTTCTTCGGATAAAAAAAAATACATGTAATAAATTTAAAATACTTATTTTTATTATTATTAAGGGCAGGAATAGGTGAAAATTATAGTTGATGTACCCAAATACGTTCACAACTCAATATTTTTTTTTAAGGTAATTTTATATATTCTGATACAGATTCTGCTACTTGGCAGTTCGGATAGTTGGAGTTTTGCTGTACTCTGTAGTATTATTCAGATTCTAGATTTTATCTAATTATCTATTATATTAAAGTCTGACTGTCTGTTTGTAGTTCACAACTACTTCTTCTAAAATACGGAACTCACCGCGATGAAATTAACACCAGTTATCCCCATGATCTGAAAATTTCCTAATAAGCTCTCAGAATTTTAAAATTTTAATTAGTTTTCGAATTTTTTTTTTTTTTTTTTGGTAACTTTTAACGAAATGTCTAAAACATTACAACTAAATTGCTCCATTTTAGTGAAAAAAATAAAAAAATAAACAAACGTAAATAATGGGATGTCGTCTGTTGTCCGAAATTGTGAACAAATAAATATCTTTACTTTTGTTTTGTTTGAATAAATCGATTTACTGATGTTTAGTTTACATTATCTTTTTTTTTAAATGCAATGCAAAAAATATTAATATGACTTATTTCCACATTTACTAAAATTATTAACAAAAGCAGATTTAGAATATTTTATTTTTATTGATACGTATTAAATAATATTTTCTGAATTTGTTTAAAATGTAAATGAATGCATAGATAATTTGGACACGGAGTTTGGAGAATAGAGTCTGAACAGACTATGTACAAAGATTTAAATCAGATACTCAGATTAAAAGTTTTTTCCCAAATCTCAGCATCCCACACTTAAGAACTTAAGAATACTTTACGGATTCGCTTAGACGAATTAGATAAATGATTTTTAAAAAAATTAACTTGCCAATAAAAGCAAGCTCCCAAATTTTTATTCCAAATCTTCTCGACCAATAGAATTTTTTTGCCCATACGTCGTCATATTTTTTAATATATATATAAAGGCATTCTACTATAATCTGCATCAAAATCATGTAATTTGCAAAATGTTATTTACGTAATTTTCAATTCATTGTAAACATGATTTTTTTTTCTTATAAGAAGAAATTTAATAAAATTAATATTGTAAATATTTTTCTAAATGTAGAATTAAATGTCTTAATTTTCTTCCAAATATCAAATGATCTCAATGCAACGACATTGGGTTGCTAAACCAACTAGTCGTGTTTTATTTCTAAATATGTTATTTTTAATTCAAATTAGCAGGACCTTTTTCTAAAAACTGCAACTTTAACGAGCTGCATTCAATTTAGATCTAAATCGCCCTTTCGCTCCCGAAGTAAAAACGGGAGAGGAAAATGAAACAGGTGTTTGCTTTCCCTGGAAAGGGGATTTACGCTTTGACGGAAATTGAGATAGAGCACAGAGAAAGAGAGATACCATCACTGAAGAAGAACCCTTTTGTTTTGAAGGGGTTGACGTCAAGTGATCTCGATTCATTTAAAACTGTCGTTGATCAAAATACATTGTAATTTGCATATAAATTGAATTAGTGATCACTCATTTTCTAACTTAATAATCAAATTCCGGTTTTCACCATCAAATATCTAGCTTTAATGGCTTTGAGCAGCCCTGTACTGCTGAAGAACACTGCATACGTTTCTTTTTCTAATGCCCGTTGTCTTTTCACCACTGTTGGTTTTGGGCAAAGCCGAATACATCTGGTACACCGTTCTTGACATTGAAAAGTGGAGAATTGTATTTCAAAGCATAGTCTCTGAGAGCGCTGTGATCGCCTGAACCAGCGAAACTTAAAAAATCCGAATTCTTATTTTCCTAAACACTTCTTGTTTATAATAAAATGGTTTGTTTTATGTAAATGTACCTCTATAAAATAAAAAACAAAAATAACATCTGCTTGCAGTACTTATAAAATTTTTTAGGAATTTAATTTTTAATGAAAACTAAACCAGATTATGCATTTTTTTAAAAAATCTTATTCATTTTCTGTTTACTTCTTATAATTTACAATGGCGTGAAGAATACGATTATATTTGTAAGAAAATATTTGTTGTCAATATCAATTCCATTTTATAAACATTCCATTAAAACAAATATTTGTTGAACAAATTAATATTAACTTTATACAATACATATTCCATTAAAATAAATAATTGTTGAACAAATAAATAATAACTCTATGTAATAAATATACCATTAAAACAAATAATTATTGAACAAATTAAATTATATATTTAAAAAAATATATATCAACTGTTTCAGAAATGAATAATGAATCGCTTCTAAAATATTTCATCACGCAATGAATTTGTTTAATGACAATGTGTTCAGCAATCTGTTGTAAATATTAACCTCACATAATAATTAAAATATTCCATCAAAACAAAATGTCGAACACATTAAACTCTATCTTTAAAAAATATATATAGCCACTGTTTCAGATTAGATATGAATCTCTTAATAGAATATTCATATTCTTCACGCCATTATAAGAAGTAAACAGAAAATAAATAAGATTAAAAATTAAAATAAATACATAATCAGATTAGTTTCATTTAAAATTAAAATATTTCACCACTCTACGAGTTTGTTTAATAACAGGATTGAAAATTTCTGATTGTCGTTACTTTCATACTACCACGAAATAAACCAAAATTTCAATTATTACATTTTAGGCCGTGAAAGCAGAACCAAAAACTAGGAAACCTACAACCACTGAGCTCCACAATATTATTATGAATCTCAGTGCCTACAACTAAGTGTTCTCTACTAAACCTACTTCTGTAGGTTCTGTACCGTAACTAATCGCGGAACACTCCGCCCACTACCGAACAATTTAGTTTTCATCAGGGCCACTGCAACTTTGCAGCATTTTCATACACGTGAGCGTCTTCGCTTTATTATATATCCAGCTTTGTTTTCTCAACGCGTTGAACGTCAAAGAAGGGTATGTGTACGTCTCACCAGGTAGGATTTTAGAAGTAATGTGATGTCCACCATCATTAAGTAATTTTAGTATGTCCACCATCATTAAGTAATTTCTTTACTGATTCTGACATGCTCCGCTTTTTGGTGTTCAGTTAAATTATGGGGGATCCAACGGCAAACTAATTTTTTCATATGCAGTTCTTCATGATTGATTTTATGTATAGCTGCAGATTCTGTATCATTTGGTAGGTACAGCGATTATCATCGATTAACATTTTTCGAACGGCCGACACATTTTCTGGGATTACAGCTGACAAAGGTCTTCCCGTCTGTTCTTCATCCAGCATCGAGGAGAAAATTTCGACATCTTATAAATACTATAAATCACCTGAATACAGTTGCACCGTCCATTTCCATATGCTAATTGCAGTCGTTGGAGGCATTCTTCTTGATTTAGCCCTATTTTAAAATCTTAGAAAATCATAGCTCCATAATGCTCTCACTCAACTCCATTCTCTCTTTCAAAATTTGTTCTAAGATAGCTAAATCGCAATTGTTATCGCAAATTATCATCTGCAGTAATAAGAGTTCAAATTTAAATATCTGACCTATATATTTATTTATTTCATTTTTTTTTTCTTTTTCTTTTGCGCATATCGTCTAACTTTGTCTCAAAATTTTCATTGTTATACTCGTTTAAACGAAAATTTGGGTTCAGTTTAGAATGAATATCCTAGCATTTTTGACAGATTAACTGGATCGCCAATCAAAAATTATCTCGACCTGCACCATAACCCTAAACATTTGTGTCATCCTGTACTTGTATAAGCGATTTCATACCTTTTGAATCTTTTCCAACCGCCAGTGTTTTCAAAATTTTAAATACTTATTGAAATTACACAAATCTCTAATATATTTAAGCCATATTTCAGGCTTTATATAATGTAAAAATAAACGCTTATAATGTAATATAACAAAAAATACAACTCAGTTACTATTGCAAAATTGTCAGAATTTTTTTTAGCGATTCGTAAGATTTGAAAAAATGTATTCTAGGAATCAGCCTAAAAATTTACATGTAGCTATATCAATGTATTATCTACAGAATGAATTTATATTATTGAGATAGTTAAACATTTTCTTTATTTTTTTAATGACTATTTTTTTTTCCAAAATTTTTTCTATTAGATTTTAATCGATTTTTTTTAATATTTTATGTCAAAGAATTTATATATTATTAATCCATTCTATTAAATATACTTTAGAGATAATTTTAACATACGATTTATGTTCGTGTGTGTATTTTAAATTATCTTCCTGATCATGGCATGCCATGTTAAAAAAACAGTTCCCTATCTCTTTAAGATGTATCTTTCTTAAATGACAGTTTATGGACTATTTTTTATTTTATTTTTTATTTATTTTTTTACTGTAACTTTATTTTACATGTTTTTTTTTTAAAGCATTGTACTCCGTAATTAAATTAATATATTTTTTTTTTTACATCTCTACTCCGCCTCTCACTGTTTATTTTTTCTAACTCCGCTCATAGTTAGTATGCTATACTTCATTTATAAAGTTAAACATTAAAAAATAAAGTGGGTGAAGCATTGTCTCCAGTTTCTGTTAAAGAGTTATGTAAAAAGTGTAATCTCTAAAAAGTATTTCAAGTAATGGTAATATATGGGATTCGCAATTTTTGCGAGGTTCTGTTTACATACAACTCTCCTGTCACATTAGATGCATCACATCTTACTCAATTTAAAAATCCATAATATTATCCAAAACACTTTTTAAAATATTGGTCTAAGGCAATAATGTATCTTGAATACTATATAAAGTTTACATACAAATAAATATATATAAAAATAGGGATGACTTGAAATTGTATAATGTAATGGAACAAAAATGCCAATGTTTCAGGCGGAGTTTCTTGAACAGGAGTTGCCAAGTCTCCGGACTTTTGAACACCAGTAAATTTTTCAGAGAAAATGTTGTTCTTTTAAATCGCAAAATGCTCCGATTAAAGAAAACTACATTTTCTGTACTAAATTACTATGGTAGCCAAAAAGCCGGAGACTTGGCAGGTCTGCTTGAAGCTTTCAATTTTCGAATCTGAGTTAGCTCCGCCCCAAATTTCGTTTTTATTTAATGCCTTTTAATACACACATCGGTAAATATTTGTGTCGTTAATAAAACAATCTTAAGGTATATAATATAAATGCGAACATGTTGAATATTTGGGTAAAAGCTTGTGAAAAATATCATTATTTGTCACGTTTGTTGCTGAAAAAACTACGAAAATATACCAATAGTTAGTCTTTTGTAACTTTAGATTTTATGTTACAATATATTTTGATTTCATGAAATAGGCTGCAGAGTTTTTGAGAAAAGTGTTTTTTTCTAAAATGGAAAACTATCTTTTTTTTTCTTTTTTATGAAATATTAATGAGTTAATATTTTGGGAATTTTTTTTATTAGATAAACAACGTCGTGTGAGCAGAAAAAAGCAACATTAGTCCAAAAGACAAAATCATATAAGTGGAATAAAATATAAAAATCACCTTTTAACCCAAGAAATTGAAAAAGTATTTCAACTCTTTTAAAAATCTCCCAAGATATGAGAAGGTCTACTCTACACCATCACACGATATTATACCATACAACCGTGGATGGCATACGCATAGAGACCAAGGATTAAGGATTTTAAATACCATTATTTCCATATAGTAGTCTTCTCTTTATTTAAATGCAAACTTCTATCATTAATTAAGGTCAATATTACCATTTGGAAATAGTGGTATTCACAATCCGTAATTCTTGGCATCTATGCATACAAATAACTCAAACAATAATACATACATGTGAGATGTAATGTTCTCAACTGGGCGAAAAAGTCCGGGACAGGATTCGATCCCGGGATCCCTTGGCTGAAGCTGCCATGCTCTACCAACTGATCCATCCCGGACGAATATGGCTGAACTAATTCACCCAGTTCGAATCCTGGCCCGGACTTTTTCTCCCAGTTCGGAAGATTACATCTCATATGATTTCTTTACCAGTTTGAGTAATTGTGTCAAAATTAATCTAGTGTAATCACGTTTCCAGCGTTTACTGGAGGTCCCATTACCTGTGATTTATTCTGTTGTGCTGATTCAGATATCAGACCAGATGCTATGATCATTAAGGTTAACTGGGTGAATTAGTTCAGCCATATTCGTCCGGGAGGGCTCAGTTGGTAGAGCATTGGCAGCTTCAGCCAAGGGATGCCGGGTTCAAATCCTGTCTCGGACTTTTTCGGCCCAGTTGGGAAGATTATATCTCATATGATTTATTTACCAATTAGAATAATTATATCAAAATTTATCTAGAATAATACATACAATTTGCCTTTGGATGGTATTTAAAAAATATATAAAATTTTTCCGTCTAAATATATGACATCAAATGACATTACCAAAGAAGTACAAAAAAGGACATGACAACCATGAAAATGAAAATAAATATATCTCACCAAATCTGAAAAACTATAAGTAAACATTTCCTAATTCGACTAAAACATACCAATCACATTTCATTCCAAAAATGTAATCCAGTAAAAAGCACTCACCTAAAAAGAAGAAAGAGAAAAAGAATGTATCAGAAAAACCTACTTAAATATATGAAACAAATAAAAGAAATTACATTGCTTGTCTTATACTATAAATGACATGAAAACTTATGTGAAATCAATATTCTAAGTACTTTTTTTCGATTTTACATTTTCAGAAAGTCGGTTCGCACAATATATTGAAATAAGAACATGTTTATTCAAACAAGAAAATTTGTGTAAGATATTTGTTATTTTTTGCTGCACAAATAACAAGGAAGAAAAATTATACGTCAGGCATGATTATGAAATCTCTTCCCACAACTAGCGGAATATTCTTAGGAAACTTTAAAATGTTCATAATAATATTAAACAAAATAAACAGGAATTGTTGGTATGTTATGCGTTTTACAGATCTGCACAAAAGAATTCGGATACATTATTGTTTATAAGTGATAATTGCAGGATGGACGGTTTCAAGCGTAACTAAATTTTAGTATCGGTCGGGACAAAAAAATGTCAAACCACATTTTTGGTGAAATAAATCTAACACTGTAATCTGTTGCTTAGTATTGTAAATTATAATATCTTACACATTATTTGTTTCTAATGTCACTTGGTGGCAGCCTACGTGACAGGTTTCGTTTTTGCCCCAGATGTTTATGCCCCCAATGAAGATAGCTAATTTACAAAGAGCGTAATAGTAATATCATTAAAATAATGCCACATTGTTAGGACATAGTCACATTCCGGGAGCCGTAAATATGAATTTCGAGACCTGCATGGTCATAAGGTTTGTAGACAAGTTCAAAACTACAAATTCTGCCCTTTTCCGCGTGAATTCTGGCATTTTGTTAAGAATCAACCTGCAATATTTTCCAACAGGGGGGGAATGTGTCAAACTGGTAGGATACTAAACTTTAATTCGATAATTAGTTTTTGATCGATATCTGGGCTTCGGAACGAAACAAGGATTGGTCGAGACTTGGATGCACACTAACCACATATAAAGCACATATGTACTAATATTTGCACTTTAATCTCGTAGTTGGTAACAATTTAATTTCTGAAAGCAATATTTGCCGCGCTAGGAAAGCAACCTTTTCATATATATATATATATATATATATGCTATATATATGATGCACTATCATATTCTACGATGTGATTCTTCCACCTTTTATGAATCAGAAATCCTACACCACTTGTTTTTCCATCTTCTGTACCTCTGTAGTACAATACATGTCCACTGGCAAGATCAATCTTCTCTTCACCTTTTCTTCACCTTACAAACTGCAAATTACCCAAGTTTATGCACCAACAATTAGCTATACTGATGAAGAAATTGAGGATTTCTATGAAGAAGTAGCTTCAATGCATCAAAAAGGAAAATGCTACATAAAATTAATAATGGGAGACTGGAATGCTAGAATTGGGGAAAAAAAGAAAGGTGAGTTCTCAGTAGGAATTCATGGATATGGGGTGCGTAATGAAAGAGGAAACAGATTGATTGAATTTGCAGAATGTGAACAGATGTATATCATGAATTCATTTTTCAAGAAAAAGTCACAAAGAAAATGGACATGGCGTAGTGCAAATGGCTCAACAAGTGAAATCGACTACATCTTGACAAACAAAAAGCATCTTATTCAGGATTGCAGCGTTCTCAATAACTTCAATACAGGAAGCGATCACAGGTTAGTTAGATGCAAACTGCTTTTAAATACTAAAGTGGAAAGAATGAAGCTTTTGCAATGCTCAAAGAAATCAGTCGATATTATAAATCTCCAGAAACATAAAGAAGAATTTAATTTAGAACTTAAAAATCGTTTTCAAGTACTTCAATCAATCTTAGAAGAAGAACAAGATGTTACAGTAGTGAACAAGAAAATAACAAATACTCTACAAGAAATTGCAAGGACGATAGCTGGTGAAGCACAAGTAAAGCAAACAAAGAAAATAACAGAAGAAACAAGAAGACTGATGAAGAAACGCAGAGAATTTAAAATGAAGAAAAACTATCCTAAATCAAGAGTTGAATATGCAGAATTATGTAAAACGGTAAGAAAATGTGTTACAGAAGATATCAGAAAATTTAACTGTGATATTGTCAAAAAAGTTCTAGAAGATAACAAAAGTTTAAAATCAGCTAAGCGCAAACTGTGTGTTGGAAGAAAAGGTATTTTTGCACTGAAGACAGCAGATGGAACAATCACCAAAATCAATAATGAAATAGTACACATTGTCGAAAAATTCTATAACGATCTATATAAATGTGAAGATCAAAGGGAAATCAACCTACGTGATCCACTAGTAAACATAACAGAAACTGAGGAGATAATCCCAGTGATGACAGATGAAGTTGTACAAGCCATTAGAGGCATGAAAAAAGGTAAATGCCCTGGCGAAGATGGAATTACAATTGATCTTATCAAAGAAGCAGGAGAAGAATTTGCAAAAATGCTAGCCTTACTGTTTTCCAAATGTCTCGAGAAATCAGATGTACCAGAAGATTGGAATAATGCTGTGATGGTGTTACTTTATAAGAAAGGAGAAAAGGAAAACATTAAAAACTACCGTCCAATCAGCTTACTGTCAGTGATTTATAAAATTTTCACCAAAGTTTTAACGACAAGACTTGAATCAGCTCTGGACTCAGCTCAACCTAGAGAACAAGCAGGATTTCGAAGTGGATTTAGCACAATGGATCATATTCAAACAGTAAGGGAAGTTATAGGAAAACATAAAGAATATAATTTACCTCTCTGTCTTGCCTTTATTGATTATGAAAAAGCATTTGATTCGGTCTACACATCTGCAGTAATTACTTCTCTGGAGAACATTGGTATAGACAAACCTTATATCAATATCATAAAGAAGATCTACAAGAAAGCAACAGCCACCATCCGTTTGGACAAAGGAAAAGCGAAGATCAAGCTTGAAAGAGGAGTAAGACAAGGAGACACCATTTCGCCTAAGCTTTTTACTGCTGTCTTAGAGAGTATTTTCAAGAAGCTGGATTGGGAAAACAAAGGGATTAGAATAAATGGGGAATATTTAAGCCATCTCCGGTTTGCTGATGACATTTTAATTTTCAGTAATAGCCCTGAAGAATTGCAAAATATGCTAAAAGATTTGGCAGAAGCTAGCATTAATGTGGGATTAAAAATAAATTTGGAAAAGACTAAGGTGATGTTCAATTCATTTGCATCAAAAAAGAAAATCGTCTACAACAACACTGAGATTAAAGATGTTGAAAGTTATGTGTACCTTGGACAAGAAATATCTCCAGACAACAGTATCATGAATGAAATCAATAGAAGAATAAGAAATGGATGGAGTGCTTTTGGGAAGAACAATATTATTCTGAAAAGTAACATGCCTCTTTGTTTGAAAAGAAAGGTGTTTAACCAATGTGTTTTGCCTGCACTAACTTATGGAGCAGAAACTTGGACACTAACAAAACGGATGGTACAAAGATTACAAACAACACAGCGAAGTATGGAAAGATGTATGCTAGGCATAACCAGAAGAGACCGAAAGAGAATAACGTGGATAAGAAGTCAGACGAAAGTTTTTGACATTATCGAGAGAATTAAATGGCTAAAATGGAAATGGGCTGGGCACATTGCAAGAAGACAAGACAATAGATGGAGCACAAACACCCTACAGTGGTATCCCAGAGATGTAAAACGACCAAGAAGACGACCTCAAGTAAGATGGAGTGACGAAATCAGAAAAGTGGCCGGTGTTAATTGGATGACTAAAGCACTAGACAGGCAACAATGGAAAAATCTGGGGGAGACCTACATCCAGCAGTGGATTGAAAACGGTTGATGATGATGATGATATATATATATATATATATATATATATTATATATATATATATATATATATATGTATGTGTGTGTGTGCGTGGTCGCAATAGTTCTTCATCTGAACTTCGGACAGCAAGGTACAGCAATTATTTAACTGAGGCTTGTGATTTGGGATCCTAAGTTCTATGACTCCCGCACAATAGAAATTTGATGAGATATGCATTTTCATCGTGAGAAGATAGCAGATGAGCAAGAGCCTAAGTCCCGGTCAAACGGACCGAGAGATTGCTTCTCTTTGTAATTTTTATGCCGGTCGGCGGATCGAGCAATTAACTAAATTTTAAACCCGACAGACGGTCGGACAATGTGATACCAGTAAATTATTAGTGTAAATATTTTATATAGTTATATTCTAATCAAGACATTAAAATTCCACCTAATTAACTTCGAAAACAGTGTGAACTTATTTTTCATTCTTCTAGACGCCGACCAAGATCCCATATATATATATATATATATATATATATATATATATATATATATATATATATATATATATATAATATTTATAATATCTATGAATTTCAAAAACATATCAAGTTCTAATACCATTCTACTAAAAAATCTACAAAGAGATAAATAATGATGTTGTGTAATCAGAATACCACATAGCTAATAATTAACATGTGCAATCATAAAATTACCATAGCATGTGCTTCAATGGTAATTAGCCAAATTTACTCATACCTGAAGAACATTTAAAAAGAAAGAGAGAGAAAGGGGAAAAAAAATTATATATTGGAGTTGCTATTAAGTAAACACAAATGGATTAATAAATTAATTATGAACATTATTCAGTGGAAAAACTGGACCACAAGAGAACCAATCAAGAATTGGATATGAAAAAACATATGTGGATGTACTCGTCAGCTTGGCTGCACCCACATGTGTTTTAAAAATAATTCAGTATTTCATAATTCTACTGGCATGATGCTAAGAACAGTAGAATCAGCCAAGTATACTGAATTATTACCAGACAACAATTGGAAAAATTTAAAATTGGAAATATGTAAAATGTAAATAAAAAACCATTAAGAAATATATAATATATCACTTACAACGATTATCCTAAAATCTTTATAAATCACCACACTAAATTACCACCAGATATCATTTTTGAAGTAATATTGGAAATTAGAACCCTTAAATTGTAGAAAAAATGTTTTACTCACAAGAATGATCCAGAATCCTCAAAATATAGCAACTTCTGCATAATGATCAATTCCACATGGCACGTATCAAACATGTTGACATTCGAGTCGAGTTGAGAGAAATGATTTGAAAGACAAGTTGAGAGCTCATTTTTTTTTTTTTTTTTTTTTTTTTTTAAACACAACTCGATCAATGACACCCCAACACAAAATAATTCAAAAACACACAAAACTATTCTGTTGATAATACTCTTATAACAAAATTATATCTGTGAATATATAATTACTCCATCTAATTTTAATTCCTGAAAGTAAAATTAATATACAAGCAATAGCTCCCTCTATAGTTAAATTAAAAATAATATCTATAATATCATCAACTAACTAAAACGTAAAGTGTCGCCCTCTGTTGGTATTATAATTATTCATAATTAATATTTAGTTACATATCCATATTATTATTAACATAATCACTTCATTAGATTTAATCAATATATAAATTTTAATAAACAATACTTCCTTGTAGTTTTTACATTAAATTCGAATAAAATCCTACAATATGAATAAATATACACAGAATTTATTCATCCTATATATATTTAAAGTATAATCTGTTAAAAATTAAAATAACTATAAAATAACCGTGATAAAATACATAAACAAGAACATATCAATACAAATAACAATAGTCTTCCGCAATTGAATCCTATGGTGACCAGGCTTGATCATTGTCCATGATAGCGATTGTAAAAATATATTTGGCAATTTATCACCTGCGCCGGCTAATTGCGAAGCTTCAAAAATTTCGCCAACTTTTGGTATTTCAAAAGGTACCTGACCTCTTTAAGTATTACGAATTGAAACACTTTTTCATTTCGAAACACATTTCTGTTATCTCCCAAATCAGACTGAAATCATTAAGCAAGATGAAAGGAGCTATGGCGGTGGAAGATTGTTTGACAAACTTCAAGCAAAAGAATTAATCAAGTTGGGATGACTGATGATAGGAGAGCACTAAAAAAATTTTTACAAATGACATTTTCCCCATTGTACTTCTTGGCACAGTTCAATGTATTTTAAGTCACTGAGACAGAAAATACTTTGAAAAATGACGACAAACCTTTTTAAAGCCAAAAAAGAAGTAACTTCTTTTTTAGCCCACCCCAGCAAAGAACTTTCCATCAGGAATAAGAAACCCTCTCATGAAAAATTTAGAAAATTAAAATTAACTTGCAAGAGAATGTGATTACTGAAATATATTTTTTTTCACTAACATGTTCTTGATTTTTTGAATTTTTAATGCCAAGAAAACACGAGGAGCTAGAAAAGAAAAGGTTATAATGAACATTAAGTTTTTAACACTTTTCAACATAGTTGAACTAGTCGGATGTATTAATCCCAAAACTTTCTTCAACCTCCTACAGTTTTACATACACCAAAAACGATCAGCGCCAATTTATGTCAAGGTCTAACTGAATCTAAAGTTTTATTAAACTCCGTGCATTAGTTCTTGAGCTATGACTATCGCTAAAATCGTGTAAATCCTGAAAAATGCAGTATACCTGCGCCACCTGTTGTGATATTTACACCAAAACCTAATCAACGTCTAACTGAATCTGAAGTTTGATGAAATTCTGCGCATTAATTCTTGAGATATAGCTCTCATGAAAATAAAGAAAAAAATTGTTGGACTATTTACACCAAAACGTAATTATCATCTATTTATGTCAGGGTCTAACAGAATCTGAAGTTTGATGAAATTCGGTGCATTCGTTCTTGAGATATAGATATGGGGAAAATCACGAAAAAGGTAGTATAGCAGCGCCACCTTTTGAGCTATTTACACCAAAACGTAATCAGCGTCTATTCATGTCAAGGTCTAAAAGAATCTGAAGTTTGATGAAATTCTGTGCAATAGTTCTTGAGATATTAGGTATCGTCAAAATCGTAAAAAATGTAGCATAGCACCGCCACCTGTTGAGCGACATACACCAAAAACTAATCAGCACCAATTTATATCAAGGTCTAACTCAACCTAAAGTTTTATTAAACTTAGTGCATTAGTTCTTGAGATAG
The DNA here is from genome assembly GCA_963931845.1 of Maratus michaelseni. Lineage (NCBI taxonomy): Eukaryota > Metazoa > Arthropoda > Arachnida > Araneae > Salticidae > Maratus > Maratus michaelseni. The sequence goes on along the minus strand of OZ007590.1, from coordinate 380,648,181 downwards.
AGCGCCCACAAAATTTTTGTCACATACAGACAGGCACACAGACAGACTTCACAGAACAGACATTTTCCAAAAACAGTCAAATTGTGTTCAAGACCATCTAAAACGTATAAATCCGTCGAAAACCGGAAGACGAAAATTTTCACGAATCCAATAATTTCTTCTTGTAAAGATAGAAGAAAGTAAAAATGTTCCTGCATTCAGTCTCTTTGGCTATCTAGAAGTTCTAACCGTCTGTCAGTGCTCTAACTCTCGTAAATTTACTCAGATTGTCATGTAATTTTTATATTTTTATTGGGGTTTACTACAGAATGTCCGTTATTGAAAATGAAGTGCGTAGCATTTATAGTTCGTTTACAGGGACACAGAAGATATTTCCATTACGTTAAGGTCTATAAGGGAAAACCGTTTGCGGTGCATTTTAGTGATGTTACGATATTTCAAACATAATGAAATTAAATGTAACAATGAAGTGTACTACAACCTATTTCCTATGGATTATAGAGTCCGTAGCATTTATCGTTCATTTACAGGGACGCACAAAAAAATTCGGTTGTCGGACAGATTGTGATCGATAATTGCTGGTGCGTTTTTCGATATTTTAAAAAAGTTGTTAATGAAGTCCAAGAACTAAAATAACCGTTTTTAGAGCTCTCTCACTGGTGGAATTCGATCGTATATCTACCAGAGGAGATACAAATAGCGATAAGTTCGTCTTTGACGAAATTACGAGTGGTAAACTATCATGAGATGCGTGTTTGACCGTTATTTCCTACTGAAAAACTATTGCCTATCTGCAACATACACAAAAGCCAATGTTACTTATACAAATGGTTTTAAAAGACGATTTTATTTATTGATGCTATCTCCTAACTCAGCAGTTAATATAAATTGTTCATAGAATTCTCGACAGATGGCGATACTGAGTTAATGTTTCATGCCAAAGTTTTATTTATCATTTGAGAAGTTTCACCGTTATTGCTAAAATAAACTTCGTACATTTTGTCAAAATGAAAAGGCTGGAGACGTTCTAAATAAAATTTTTACAAAGGTAAGATCGTATACTTTACAACTGAGGGGGTCGGGGCAAGAGAGTGCCAAGCCACATTTTTTAACTTCTGAGATATTTCAAGTTGAAAATTTGATCCAATACTCAAATCAAGATATATAACCTAAAGTTTTTTTCGATAATGTCTTAGTAACAATGGATATAGTCTGAGTAACAATATGACATTACTTTAATGATATTACTATTACTTTTTTTGAAAATTAGCTATCTTCATTAGGAGCATAAACATCTGGGGCAAAACCGAAACCTGTCACATGTGCTGCCACAAAGTGACATTAGACACAAATTATATGTTGGATATTATAATTTACAATATTACGCAACAGATTACAGTGTTAGATTTATTTCACCAAAAATGTGGATTGGCACTTTCTTGCCCCGACCCTCTCAATTTTGTATTAGAAAATTGACAATATTTATGAGAAGTACGTATTTTTTTGTTTATTGCAAATGTGAAAAAAGTACCGTTTAGTCAATCTATATATTTTTTATGTATTTTTTTTTTTTTTTTAGTATTTTTTACATGCTTAAAATGATATAGTCTAACATCTCAGTAAATGTTTTTTTTCAATTCGGTGTTGTTGAATCACAAAGGGTTAAGACTTGTTTACAATGAAGATACTTATTTTTTTTTAAATATGGAAGTGCTAACAACAATCGTTATACATTAATAGCCTTAATTTCAACTCGTGTTATTTCTCGACAGATAATAAAGTTCCACCTACACTGTTTTATTCTTATGCACTGTAAAAATAAATAAATATGTTTATTTTACAGAAAAAACTGTCAGTCAGGACACCAGTAAAAAACTGTTTATTATACGAAACAATTTTTATTTATTGCGAACTTCCAAAAAACTGTTTATTATACGAAACAATTTTTATTTATTGCGAACTTCCTGTTATTTTAACAGATTTTGTCCGTAATATAAACAGTTTACAGATTTCCTCCGAAATAAAATATCTGTATTACGGACTTTTGTAATTTTAAGAGATTTTGCAGTAAAATAAACAATTTGCAGTTTTATTTTATTTATTTTGTAAAACAGTTTTTTTTAGTGTAAAATCAAAAGGTTTTATTTTTTTTCAGTGTGCAATTTTAAAATAATAAAAAAAAACAATTTGCAGATTATTTATTATTTATTTTTAACAAAGGGTTTTTTTTTTTTTTTAAGCGTAAAATCAATAGTATTTTTTTCCCTTCACACTGTGCGATTTTAAAATACTCCAGAGCAATTAAACAACAAAACGTTATTGAAAGACTAAATTCTCCAAATAAAATTAATCTTTTCTACACTACAGCATTCGGCATGAATACTGGACTAATCATTAAATCGAATTCGGCAGCAATTATTGTTTTTTGTTTTTGTTTTGTTTTTGTTTTGTTTTTTGTCGCTGTTTGTATAGTTCAATCGTGGAGTTTTCCTGATAAGGACATTTGCATAAATAATAAATTTAATTAGGAAGTGTTAATAACAATCATTACACACTAAAAATAGAATTTCGATCGATGTAATTTCTCAGACAGAAAATAAAATTTCACCTACGCTGTTTTATTCTAAATGAGTTTCAAAATACTTCATAGCAATTGAACTACAAAAAGTTATTGAAAGGCGAAATTCTCCAAATAAAATAATAACTGTTTTCTATTCTACAGCATTCGGCATGAATTGTGGACTGGTCATAAAATCGAATTCGGCAACAGTTATTGGATTTTTTTTGAAGCTGCATGTATGTTTCAATTATGCACAGCATTACCGATAATGACATTTATAAATATATTTTAATTAAAGCGTTAACCCTTTACGGCACAAATTCTTTTCGTAAAATGAGAAATTACTGGCTGACACCGGAATTTACAAACAACTTTTTTAGAAAATAAGAACTCCTTAGTTTAAGCTTTTATTATAGAAACCAAATTTTATTAAAATATTCTTGGCGTCGTATGCAAGTTTGGAATTAAAATTATGTGTTCCCGGAGTAGGCCCACTGTGCCGGAAAGGGTTAATAACAATTATTATACACTAATGATATAAATTCGATCTTTTTAATTTTTCAGGCAGAAAATAAAATTCCACCAATGCTTTTTTATTCTTATGGAATTTCAATTTACCCCAGATCATTTAAACTACAAAACGTTATCTTCTCCAAATAAAACAACAACTCTTTTCTATTACAGCATTTGGTATGAATAGTAAACTATTCATTATATTGAATTCGGCAGGTTTTCGTTGCTTCATGTATATTTCAATTATGTTGCATTACCGATAATGACATTTATAAATAAATTTTAATTAAAGCGTTAATAACAATCATTATTACACTAATAATAGAATTTCGATCCTTTTAATTTCTCCGACAGAAAATAAAATTCCACCTACGCTGTTTTATTCTTATGGAATTTCAAAATACTCCTGATCAATTTAACTACAAAACGTTATTGAAAGGCGAAATTCTCCAAATAAAACAACAACTCTTTTCTATTCTCTACGGCATTCGGCATGAATAATAAATAAGCTATTCATTAAATTGAATTCGGCAGATTTTCGAAGCTGCATGTATATTTCAATTCTGCAGCATTACCGATAGTGACATTTCTAAGTAAATTTTAATTAAAGCGTTAATAACAATCATTATACACTAATAATAGAATTTCAGTCCTTTTAATTTCTCAGACAGCAAATAAAATTCCACCTACGCTATTTTATTCGAAAAGGATTTCAAAATACTTCATAGAAATCGAGTTATAAAACGTTATTAAAAGGCGAAATTCTCCAATTAAGTAACGGAAATCCCCTTTCCTTATTTTGCAGCATTTCAACATTAATAGTAAGCAATTCATTAAATTGAATTCAGCAACAGTTATTGAATTTTTATATGGTTATTTTGATTGTGGAGTATTTCTGATGATGACATTATTACAGCCGACCTGTTCCTAAAGTCAATTTTTGCTGCTATTATAGTTGATTGAAAAGGAATCATTAAGTTGAATGTATTCAGAATCGAATACCGTTTTATAGGGAAAAAATAATAAAAGGAATATATTTAATAAATATCCACCAACATTTTTTGTTGGTTTGTTTATCTTTGAGGTATTTTAGTAATGGAATGTATTTTTACGCTTGACGGATATTAAACAAATATCTGTTCAGCATTCTTGATATCAAATTGCACCTAATTCTGTTTTTTACGCATAAATACGTTCCTGGAAAAGGCGTTTAGAATATAAATATAGTTAAAAAAACAAAGTTAATCGAACATATATAATAAATATCCGCATACATTATACCGATTTGTTTGTCTTTGAGATATACTTGTTTTTTCCTGTCAAATAATGTAGAATCTAACTGCTATTAATTTATCTGAAGTCTTACATAAAATTCCAAAGAAGTTGAAATCGAGTTTTTGTTAAAAACAGAGGAACTGTTCAATAAATTTAGCGTAAATTCTGTATATTTACATCTATTAAAATACGCAAAACCCTATATTGGGCTGTCCTCTAAAAAAACCCACACTGAAATGTTTCCTAAATAAAAAGAAAAGTGCCCAGTTAAACTGATGGCATTGAGCTCACAGGCTATTCACACTAATTCTATATTATACTCTTATTTCAAAGAATAACGCCCCTCGAAAAATAAAGAGATCGACAATAAATTAAGGGGTGGGATTATCTCCCCGTTTCCCCCCTTTAATACTTAACCAATGAACCCCCAAAACTAATCAGGGAAGCGCCTTACTACAATGAATCTATGTACAAAATTTGAAGCAAATTGGGTAATTCTGCATGAAAAACCCATTTATCTAAATTAAGGGGGTTCGCCCTTTATACTTAACCAATGAACCCCCAAAACTAATCAGGGAAGCGCCTTATAACAATAAACCTATAAACCAAATTTTAATCAAATCGGATAATTTGGCATGAAAAACACATTTATCTAAATTAAGGGGGGAATTAACCCCCCCCCCCTTTATACGTAACCAATGAACCCTCAAAATTAATGAGGGAAACGCCTTATCCCAATGTACCTATAAACAAAATTTGAATCAAACCGGATAATTCTGCATGAAAAACCCATTTATATAAATTAAGGAGGGGGGATTAGTTACCCATTTCCCCCTTTATAATTAACCAATGAACCCCTAAAACTAATCAGGGAAGCGCTTTATCACTGTAAACCTGTAACCAAAATTTGAAGCAAAACGAATATTTCTATCAAGATTTATCGCGTTACGAACATACGTACATACATACATACATACATACAGAATCGGCGGGCACATTAGCTCTCAGGCTTTGATAGCCACCCTAGTACTACACCAAATATTTTACTAAAGTAACTTTTTTTGTTTTGTTCTGTTTTTATACACTATTTAGAATAATAAAAATAGTTAAAAGTACCTAAGGAGTGCTTGTTTAGTTTTAAAATAATTTAAATTAACAATTGCAGAATTATTGCAAAACATGAGCTTCATTTTTACAGATTTTTTTTTATATATATATATATATATATATATATATATATATATATATATATATAATAGAATTTTAGAATGATCTACATAAATTTATATATTTTTATGTTAAACCATTAATATGTAATAAAATGCTTCATTTTCAGCTGATCATGTCAGGCGCGGGTTCTTTTCATGTAACATGGGTCATTTTTTTGGAAAAGTGTTTTTTTTTTTTTTTTTTTTTTCAAATTCTCGCATAATTTGGCTGCCATTTTGTAATAAAGTGATAAAATGAAAAATTCTCAACATTAAAATCTTAGTCAGAACAAGCTGTAATTATTTAGCCATGTTCAATTTTTATAAATTCTTTATTAGACTTTATATAGAGAAAATTTCGAAAAATGGGGTTTTTTTTTAGAATACAGCACAATATATTTACAACATAAAAACAGAGAACTGCTCAGGGTTTTGTTATTCAAACTAAGAGCGAATTTACGGTGAACTCTCGTCACTGCCGGCTTCCAAAGAAGACCTATTTTCGTCCACACTAACCAAAGTCCGCAAGATATCGATGGGCGATTAAAAGATTATAAGTCAATGTGGAAGGTAATGAACAGTTTTAGCTAGTGATCATAGCAGTACAAGAAATAAATGTTTGCTATTATATATACTAGGGCATCCAATCCGAGCTTCCCGAGATAAAGAATGTATGTGAAAACCATTTTTTTTAATTGAAAACTAATAGATTTTTTGCAGTTAATTTTTCTTTTAGATTGCCTCCTAACAACATCAGAGTATTTTATATATGAAATATGGGAATTATATATTGAAATAAAATTTTGAAATTTATTAAAAGCGACAATTTCGTATTGGTCTCGTGCCAGAAGTTAAAAGCTGAAGGAATCATTAAAACTTTCGTTATCTCTACAGCAGTTTTTATTATTATTCTGATAATTTCAGCGGTTTTAAGCGCTTATTTCAACTACATGTCTGTTAAATTTATATTTTATTTATACTATTTTATTCATTGCTTAGTAAAGTTTTAATTTCTTTACTGAATATTAGCTGGAAAAAAATGCTGAACTTTTAATACTGTTTAAAGTGCAAACGGATTAATCTTTTGTAAACGTCTGCAAGCGACAGAGATAGATTTTTTTTTTTAAATCATGCTTGAAATTTAATTTAAAAGCCATAATAAATCAGTCAATAAAGATAGAGTTGTCAAACAAATTGCATTTGAAAGCAGATATTGTTTCCTGTACAACGGTGCAAAAATTAAAAATGTGCGATGTTTAGAAATTTAAAAAATTGCAGTAGCAAAAATCTCAAAACCCTAATTTCATAATTCATTCTAAAAGTGTGCGCATTCGCAAAATGACGTCAGCATTACGCACGGATACGTTTATCCTTTATAATATAGATAGATATTACATTTACAGTACTCGCTGCAAAAAACCAAACAGTAAAAGTTAATATTTTACACTATCAAAACACACTCCACGGTTAAATATTGATATTAACCAAAACAGCCCATTAAAACACATTCCACGGTTAAATATATTGATATTAACCAAAAATAGCTCGTTAAAACACATTCCACGGTTAAATATATTGATATTAACCAAAATTGCCTATCAAGACACATTCCACGGTTAAATATACTGATATTAACCAAAATAGCCTATCAAGACACATTCCACGGTTAAATATATTTATATTAACCAAAATAGCCAGGCAAAACACATTCCACGGTTAAATATAGTGATATTAACCAAAATAGCTTGTCAAAACACATTCCACGGTTAAATATAGTGATATTAACCAAAATAGCCTGTCAAAACACATTCCACGATTAAATATATTAATATTAACCAAAATATTCCACGGTTAAATATATTTATATTAACCAAAATAGCCAGACAAAACACATTCCACGGTTAAATATAGTGATATTAACCAAAATAGCTTGTCAAAACACATTCCACGGTTAAATATATTAATATTAACCAAAATAGCCTGTCAAAATATTCCACGGTTAAATATATTTATATTAACCAAAATAGCCAGACAAAACACATTCCACGGTTAAATATAGTGATATTAACCAAAATAGCTTGTCAAAACACATTCCACGGTTAAATATAGTGATATTAACCAAAATAGCCTGTCAAAACACATTCCACGATTAAATATATTAATATTAACCAAAATAGCCTGTCAAAACACTTTCCACGGTTAAATATATTGATATTAACCAAAATAGCGTGTACCCAGTTAAAACAAAAACAGGCGTACACAGTTTTTTCACTTTTCTCTAAAAATGCAATTTCGGACCTGTACTGTTAAAAACGCTCACCTAAAACATCTTTAAAAAAATTATACATTTTTGATAAATTTACTAGTTTTCGCTTTCTACCAAGCGTCAATCAATGCGGAGAATTTTCCATAATCGATAGCTACACCAAATTAACGGAATGTGTTGGAACGGAAATGTGTTGGAACAACATGAATTGCAAGCATGGAATCATGCGAGATTAAAATAAACATTGAACGTTTATAAAATATTTTTTTAAACTATTTTTAGTTTTATACTTATTTTTTTTAATCTTTTAAAATAATAATTTAAAAAAAAAATTAGTAAAAAGAGAATGATTTTAAATAATCGTGTTAAATCGAAGTCAAGTACAAAAAAAATTCATGTAAAAAAGAATGTGGTTTATCGTTTCTCTTAGCAGAGAAGTTAGATTCGATCCTTTAGAATTCGAATAAATGAACGTCGATGATTTGAACAACCCATTACAGTCCACAAAGTACACGCAACTAGAACCAACAATTTCATCTCCAATAAGTTTTCAATCAATCATGGTAAAATAACTCTTATTATGTAACATTCTCTTCTTTGATGTAACACAAGAGACCAAATGCCGATAAAAAATTTAGACACCATTTATAGCGAGTAGATTTTTGAATAAATAAATTTAACCGCGGATATTTTCAACCTATTCCACTTCCAATTTGGGGATTAGTGAAATTCTGATTTCACTTAAGTTTTTGTATCTTTTCATAGCATTTTTTTATTCGTGTAAGCACAGCTTAGGAGAGAGGAAAAATCCTGGCGACATACCAAAAATCTACTGGTTACAGAATAGCGCAAAAATGCGTCATTTGTTTTCGTACGATCGGAGAATTAATTGTATCTGAAGCGTTCAAGACACTTTAGTATGTTGTTGAGTTAAAACACAATATAATTTTTAACACAATATAATTTAAACACCTTTCGAAATGATCTCCCATAACTTTTATTTCTATATGAGAAAAAAAACTTGAATGCAGTATCGTTTGTGGATGATTTATATTACGCATGCAATAATTAAATTGGTTTTCCTTTATAAGGGAAAATTAAAGTAGTAAAAAAGAAATCGTAAAAAGGGAAATTGCTGGGAATTACGAATAGATTCAACTATAGAAGGTCTAAATTGTATGATATTCCTTCCGTCGGAACTAGAGGGTCGGGTTATACCTGACCCGAATCCGAAAAGTCTATTTAAAGTCAACCCTAAACCAGACTTGAACCAGACAAAAAAAAATAGCCAACCCGAAACCAGACCTCACCCACTTGTACTCGAACCCGAAGTAAAAGAAAAATCATCCATATTTTAATACAAGTATAGAAAAATAGTCTGCAATTATAAATCTAACATAAATTTTATCTTTTATGTTGATAAATAAACACACAAATACATAGGCTCATTAATGTTCAAATATGTAATTTATTCCATTTGAAGAACTATCCTATACTTTTTTGAAAAATAGGGTCAAACACGAAAAAGGTTAGCCGGTTGTTAAGTCAGTAATTATTAGATAATTACTGACTTACGATATAATGATTATCCTTTACGTTAAAAGAGGATTCTGTTACAGACGGATTCCGTATACACAGTTATACTGTACTTCATTCTTGGTGATATAATAATAGACACAGTGACATTTATTCTAATGTCATATTGGTTTAGTTCGAGTCAGAATAAGAACTACGTCACGGGATTCTCTCCCTGAGTCACGTGAGGCTCTTTTTGTGCACCTCCATTTGTGCATTTGTCCTGCCTGTGTCACGAAAAGAGCATCACGTGACTTAAGGGGTCCGAGAGGAGACGATCACGTGAATCAGTCGCGACAGACTATCTTTTTCGTCTGCCTCTGCGTTGTCCTAATGACACAACAATTCGTTTTGTCCAAGAATACTTAGTTCCAATTCCTGTTCAAATATGGGTTTTTATTCTATATTACAAACTTTTATTTCACTTCGTTTGTTGTCTGTCTGTCTGAATGTTTGAGTCAAAGCTTGTAATTAGTTTTTCACCCACTTCGGTCAAACAGATTTCCCTCAAATGTTGCACAAAAGTTCATTGTCGATGGCAATGCAATATTAATGAAATGTCAGGGGTGTGGTCCAGGGGCAAAAGCATTCTTTAACGTTTTTGATTGAAATTGAATATCTAAAGAATCTATTTATCTCAAATTAGCGGCCCGCCCTCGCTTTGCTTCGGGTAGTCCCGTGTCACTACTGACACCGCAAATTGTTACTACCACTTCATCCCATTAAATTCAACTACTAAAACCATTACTCTCCTTTTAAGTAGTCGGGTAAAAAATTTGCAATGTATAAGCGGAAAAAATGAAATTATTTACGACATCACATTAAAAACCTCAAAAATAACAGTATTTCTCCACTATTTAATGGATGTTATTATACATATAAACCTTCCTCTTGAATCACTGTATCTATTAAAAAAAACCGCATCAAAATCCGTTGCGTAGTTTTAAAGATTTAAGCGTACATAGGGATATAGGGACAGAAAAAGCGACTTTGTTTTATACTATGTAGTGATGCTGCACACAATTTCATTGTCGATTACATTGCATATAAAAGTATTTTCACAGCCCAGTGTTCACCGGAATTCCCTTTATTAATCCTTTTATTTGAAATCAATAAATATTGGGTTGAAAGAGTCTTATTTAAATTTTTAAGTCTTATTTCTTGTTTAAGTGATACTTTTAGTGTTTAAAAATAACTACTTTTTTAAAACATAGTCTAACTCTATAAATATGTCTGTTGCTGACTTCAATTGTTCTTATAACAAAGTACCTAACAAAATGCAAGTTTCGAGATATTCAAGATTCAAGTTTTCCAAAGAAAACTACAAACAAAACTATTGTGATCTATTCCTCTAAAACAGATGAATTGTTTAAAGGTGGACCTTCAGGCAAATTATTTGCAACATTTTTGTCGGATAGATTTTATTTTATTGGACTTATGTGCAAAGAGTTTTCGATACTTTGATATAATTGAAACTAAAATTTATCTTTGATTCTAATGGCACAATGTAGAGCATAAAATAAACCTTGTACTTTTAAAATGTTGCCAGGATTCAATTAAACTACATGAACATCAGAAAATATTCAAATATGTCAGTTATGTATTGGTTTTTACCGTGTTTTACACTCTTCATATATTTAAGTATCTTTAAAAAAATTTAGCATTTAAAAAAAAATTAAAACATATTATAGAAACGGCTAGATTTTAAAAATCATATCAAATACTTATACATATGATATCTAACAACTGATTGAAAATACATCTTACTCAATATATTTTTTATCAATTCCATATATACTTAAATTTTAATTGAAACGACTATAGTTAAAATGTTAAATGTGAAAATCGATTAATATATAATACCCAGAAATTAAATCTCTTCAACTCTCTTACCAGATTGTTTCAGAACCAATTAGGGGAAATGATGGAACTATTTCCTCATCTATAGCATCTCCGAACGGATCCATCGATCAAGGCTATAGGATATTGATGGAATCGGAGATGATTCTGTGTGCTCGACGGTAATAGAACTTTCTTTCGTTTCGTTCAAGTTAATGTGTTCCACTCTCTTATGCCGTCATTTCGAAGAATAGTCAGCTGTCACTGACGACATAATTTAATGTCAGCCATCAGAACGACCCTGAAACAGTGAATGTTTCTGTACTTTAAGAAATAAAACGAAAGAAATTTATGAATTTAGATTAATTGTTCGACCACTTATTTAGTTCATTGTGTTCAATGATCTAGCAAATGATTAAAAACACATCTTACTCTTTTTTTTTTTAAATCCACATTTAAATTTTTATGGAGCTTTTTTCCAAACCTTAAATGCATTTTGCATTCATGCATATTTCACCAACTAACAGCAGAATGGTTATAGATTGCAACACAAGATTGACGTGATTGGTTTTTAAAGTAACTTTTTCGATGATAAGCTGTATATGTTCAGTTATTTTTTTTAAAAAAAGGTATTTAAAGGTTAAAGTTTAATCGAACTCTCCATAGCTAAAATTTTAAATATGAAAATCCTCAAATACAGAATGCCGAGAACTTAAATCTCCTCAACTCTCTTACCATTTTGTTTAATCCCTTATGCACCACGACGTACCTGAGTACGTCATGCATTCTTATATTTGAAATACCAGGGCGTATGTACGTACGTCCTCATTTTAAGTCCAGACTGAAATGTTTTAAGCATCTGCTTTTATTTCGTCGCTAATTGCTATTGTGATTGGTTTTGTACGGCCTTTATAGCAAAGGTTGTTTTCGCACCCAATAGATGGCGTTACGTGTCCAAAAAACCTCATTCGTTTTCTCACTGCTTTGTTTCTACCTTCGTCGTTTATTTGTTTATGAGTTGGTTATTCTGTTCAGTTGTCATTCGTAAATTGTAGTATTTCGATTTTGGTTTTGTGTTTGCTTGTATCTCTAATAAATAGTGATTTTATAGAACAATTATGTCAGACACGGAGAGCGATTATATTCCTAACTTTGATGATGACATAGACGATAGTGATGATAGATTTGAATCAAGCGATGAAGATTGAAACTTCGAACCTTATTTATGCTTGTATAATATAAATAAACGTTTATTTCATCTCCTTATATTACATGTAATTAAATGATTCACATGTAATTAAAAATAATGACATAAACAACTTTTGACGAAATTTAATATATCTGATATTCAGCATACTATCACTAAACTGAATATGGTGCTTAAGGGGTTAAGAACAAATGACGTTAAATGGTGAAACTATTTTCTAATTTATAGCATTTCCTCCTAATTTACCCATCAATCAATTCTTTAATTGTTGATGGAATCAGAGATGTTTAAGAACATCTGTGTGCTCGATGGTAAAAAAAGTTTCTTTCGTTTCGTTAAAGTTAATGTGTTCCACTCTCTTATGTTGTCATTTCGAAGAGTAACCAACCTACTGTCACCGACGACATAATTCAATGTCAGCCGGCAGAATAACCATAAAACATTGATGATTTTTGTACACTAAGAAATATAACGAAAGAAATCGATGACTTTAGATTAATTGCTTGACCACTTATTTAGTTTATAGTGTCCATATGTAGTAAATGATTAATAATTCGTCTTACTCAGTGTGTTTTTTAAAAATTCCATATTTAATCCTTCAATGCATGATGTATCTGATCAGTCAGATGCTTTTTTTTTCTCATGTATCCCATACAGCTGTATTCCCCCCCCCCCCCCCATAAATGCATTTCGCTTCCGCTAATATTTCACCAACTAACAACAGAATGACAACACAAGACTGACGTGATCGGTTTTTAGAATAAATTTTTCAATGATAAGCTGTGTATATTCAATTAAATAAAAAAAAAAGGTTTAAAAGGTATTATTTAAAGGTTAATTTTTACTCGAAACGTCTATAGCTAAAACATTAAATATGAAAATTCTCCAATACAGAATGCCGAGAAATTTAATCTCCTAAACTCTCTTATCATCCATTTTGTTTAACAACGAATGAGGATAAATGGTGGAACTATTTTCACATTTATAGTATTTCCTCTTAATGGATCCATCGATCAATTCTTTAGTTATTGATAGAATTGGAGATGTTTGTGTGCTTGTTGGTAATAGAACTTTCTTTCGTTTCGTTCAAATTAATGTCTTCCACTCTCTTAAGCTGTCATTTCGAAGAATAGTCTGCTGTCAGTGACAACATAATTTAATGTCAATCGGCAGAACGACCCTGAAACAGTGATTATTTCTGTGTTATAAGAAATATAGCAAAAGAAATTGATGACTTTAGATTAATTGCTTGAACACTTAATTAGTTTATAGTAGTCATATGTAGCAAATGATTGAAAACACATCTTACACAGTCTGTTTTCCAAAAATTCTATAATGTGTGATATGGTTGATCAGCTACGTGTTCTTTTTTTCACATGTATCACATGAGGGGTTTTTTTCCTCTCCATAAATGCATTTTGTATCTGTTTGTGTCCAATTCATATTTCACCAACTTACAACAGAGTGGTTATAGACTGCAAAACAAGATTGACATGATGGGTTTTATAAATTTTTTTTTTTATAATAAGCTGCGTCAATTAGAATTTTTTTTTAAAGAACATTTAAATGTTAAATTTTAAATCGAACTATCTATAGCTAAAACATTCAGTATGAAAATTTTCTAATATAGAATGCTGATAAGTTAAATCTCCCTAATTCCTTTTACATTTTGTTTTAAAACAAATGGGGATAAATGGTGAAACTATTTTCTCATTTATAGCACTTCCTTCTAATAGATCCATCGATCAAGCCTTTAGTTATTGATGGAATCTGAGATGTTCCTGTGTGCTTGCTGGAAACAGAATTTTCGTTTCGTTCAAGTTAATGTGTTCCACTCTCTTATGCTGTCATTTAGCAGAATAGTCCGGTGTCACCGACGACATAATTTAATATCGGACAGCAGAACGACCATAACACAGTGATTATTTCTGTACTCTAAGAAATATAAAGAAAGAAATTGGCGAATTTAGAATAATTGCGTGACCACATATTAGTTTATAGTAGTCATATGTTCTAAATGATTAAGAATTCGTCTTACTCAGTGTGTTTTTCAAAAACTCCATATTTAAATGTTCAATGCGTGATGTAGCTGATAAGATACATGTTCTTCTTTCTTCTCATGTATCACATAGAGCTTTTTTTTTTTTCTCCCAACAAATGCATTTTGTATCCGTTTGCATCCATTCATATTTCACCATCTAACAACAGAATGGTTATAGAACTGCAACACAAGACTGACGTCAATGGTGTAAAGAATCCACGATGTTGTGTGTTTTTGAAATGGGGTAGCGTGGAGCCGTTTCACAATTGATCACCTTCATTAAATATTTCAAAACAAATTTTATTTAAAAGGCGTTCTTGAAATTTCTAGAGGTAAAAATTATTTACAACAATTTTTTTTAGCTGAGTTCGCTCGACTTGTAATTTATAGCAAATCACCAAATAGTCCAGTCTTTTACAGTAGTTTTAGAATCTTAAAGTCTTAACTAGTGCTACTTTTCACTCTCCCCGAAAGGTCAAATCCAAGGCTGTTGCCTTGACTTCAGAGAGATCGCACTCTCTCATTCAAAAATCTGTCAGCAAACCTGTCCTTCCCTACTAAGAAGGGAAACCGTCCTGAGATGAGTGTTTTCCACCAACACTCGTTCTCCTGCCGAAACTCTAACTAACCTCCTCTCGATCCTCTTCTCCGGTCCGTTTGCTCGAACAAAAGATTCTCCGATCACCAATCAAAAAAGTTTTAGTTTACGTCATTGGATAAAGCCTTTTTAGGGAGGTCTTACTGAACTTTTAAATGTTCACGCAGGAAATTCCCACGATCTGAGACCCCACATATAGACGGTCAGATCAGAGAAATATTTGCTGTCTAGCAATTTCAGTTTCACAAGATTGATCGAAGCTCATCTTTTCCTATTGTAGTAACCGGCATTCTTGTCACCCCACAGCTAAGCGTGAGAAAAGTTTTCCAACTCTTGGGAACTTCTATCTTTGATTACTCTGCCTAATTAGCAGACTGTGAGAGATTTACTGAAATTGTTACAACACCCCCACCATCAAAACATTTTCCGGGTTAAAACGCGGAAAATCTGCAAAAAAAGGATTAGCTCAACATATTTGAGTGGCTCAAATAACATTTCAATTTAACCTCACTATATACATCAGTGACCTGATTTCTTATATACTGCTTACCATTGCTTGAACATCTAGCTTTAGAGACTTTTTTTTTTTTTTGAAAGATACTTTTTTATTACACATGCCAAAATAACAATAAAACTAAAAATAATCAAATATGTACAAAAGATTGGATTTTACTCAAAAACTTACTACTGAATTTCTTTACTTGTGTTTGCCGAACAATACGTTTTACACAACCGTTCAATTTCTTTAACAAGAGTGTCACAAAGGCGTGAATTTCCACTGTCCCTACTCTCTTTCAACAGAATTTCGAAGGATTTTAGAAAACTCTTTGTGAATCCGCTCACTTCCTCCAGATTAACTTTCGAATGATAACCCTTCCTGTCAACACTCACTTCCATATTTTCGCGTTTATTTTTCGAATTACCCTGCCGGTCGAAAACCAACTCATCTACTTTCCTTGACCTTTTCAAAAGGGTTTCTTTTTCCCCAATACACTGAGAACGGTGGTTCTTCATTTCGGGGGGGAATGACGAAAGAATTTCTTCCTGCCCTTGTGGATCTGTTAAAGGGTTTATCTCAATCCCCGGGTTCTCAAAACTGGAATTAGTTTGCGATTTTTGCTTTCGCTTTATCTTTTCATTTATTAAAGCCTGCGTCTTATTACCTAAGATATAGTGTTTAATTTTAGAGTGTCTAGGCAGGATTGCCGCTTTCGTATTTACATATCCGAGACCTTTTATTTCCATTTTTATACGTGCCACTCTAAATCGTTTTGGATATTTATCAAATGTCTGTTTAAGCCAAACATATTCATTGCCTAATTTGCTCTTATTTACCAAATTCCATGGGCAAACACAATACGAGCTACCTGAATCTCTAAGTACACACGCCTTCTTCCCATTTATTTTGTTTTCACTCAAAAAAGGTCGGAACAAGCTTTTGTCTTCGCTTATATCGCCTAAGTGATTTATGCTCTCGAAAGATTTTACTTCCGTAATATCCCTTTGTCTTTTCGGACAACGTGCCATTAGGTGAAATTCGCTTCCACACGTATGGCAACGCCTCTTTCGTTCAAAGATACGTTCCCTGTCTTTAATTTCTTTGTCTCGCCAATTTATTTTTTTGTCGGAATTTTTTTCTTCTCCAGAATTTCCCTCGAGTTTCGTTTCTTCAGATTTCCTATCATAAAAAGATCTCGCATTCTCTTTTTTATCTGAAATCCCTTTCACTGCTTCGTATTCGTCCAGACATTTTGCCAAAACTAACGGGTCTTTGTAGTTTGCCCACGAATCAATGAAATGCTCTTTCATTTCACTAGAAGCACGGAGCTTGATCTGGTCAGTTATCAATAAATTTTTCAGACTACTGAAATCCGTAACATCTAACCCATTTAACCAACCCTCTAAATAACTATTGAGTTCAAAAATAATATCTTTCCATGGAGCATCTGGATTGCGTGGATGTTTCATTAATTTTTGACGATACGATTCGGGACTCATACGGAATCGTTCAAGCAAAAACTTTTTGACGTATTCAAAGTTATCCGTCTGATCTTGCGGTTCCCTTAAAATTAACTCTGCAATTTCTACCGGCACTAAAGCTAATAAATGCGTCACTAAGTCACCTGTCTCTATTTCCGCTTTGGTCGCCTGTCGTTCGAACAAATTTAAAAACAAAGTTATATCCGAGCGTTCTGGATCAAATCGATGCATGATTGTTCGAAGCGGCAATTTAGGTGGGCGTTCCGACCCGGTACTGTTAGTTGAACTACGTCTATTTGCATCTTGCGTCAATCTAAGTTGTTCTAACGTAAATTCGCGTTCTTTTTGTTTTTCCTCTCTTTCTCTTTCTTCTTTCTCCCTCTCATATTCCCTTTGTTTTTCCTCATATTCCCTTTGTATTTCAGCCTTTTCCCTTTCTTTATTCTCTTCTCGATCTTTTATGATATACGCAGCTTGCGTGAATGCAAAATCTTTATCGTAATCATCGGCAGCTTCGATTTTTTGGATAATTACCGGTATCCTGTCATTTTTCCCTATTTCCACTCCCAATTCTTCCGCTAAATTCTGCAAATCAATTTTCCTGCACTGTTTCAGATCAGTTACTTCTTGCATTTTAAAATTTTATGTAAATACAATATAAAGATGAAAATGATAGTTTCGCTCGCTAACTTATGCAATAGGGATTCTAACACTTTATGGAAATTTTTCTGCAACTACCCACATAATACTAACAATTTTAAATACAATTCAATTTGAGGAATAATAAAAATAGTATACATATAAAAATAGACTTTCAATATTGTAAAATTTTCAATACACTGACACGTTTTGGTGTCGATCATACACATTTAAAACAAATTTAGAAATTTGAAATTCTGTGCACATAATTCAACCAATACTTGATATTTCTGACCCCGCAGGTAACAAAATGACCACTTTTTGCAACTGCTAAAAAATTTTCCTAACATCACATATTCAAAATATTTGATTATCAACAACATCTATTGTTTCACTAATAATATAAAAAAGTACACCTTTGAAATCTTTCAATCATGAATAACTAGACAATCGACTTATTTGAAAAATCAAAATTTTTATCTCTTTTTTTTTTCGAGAAAAAAAAAATTATATATATACACATTTAGCCTGACAATCCTTATATTATTTTACTGCCAAAAGAAAATTCACACTATCAAATTTTATGCTGATAACAAATATACATATATTTTTCCAAATATGTTAAAAGTTATTAGATTTAAAAATTTATCATAATTTGTCATATATCAATATTCACATAAAAAATTTCTCAGAAATGAATTTTCCTCACTAAAGAATATATAAACAAAATGAGAGCCACTCAAAAATGAATTGAGCTTACCTTTTCTACAGTCTTTGTCTGCAATATCTGTCGCCGGTTTCGGGTCTGGCCTAGACGTCGTCGATTTCACAGGTTATCTCGGTTTGTCGACTCCTGATGTTTCCTAGAAAGGGCTTGCTTCGGACTTATTCTCTGTAAACACGGGCTTGCTTCCAGGACGGAACTGCGGTCTGTCGTGCCAATGCAAGGGCTTGCTTCGGGCTTGTTCTCTGTAAACACGGGCTTGCTTCCAGGACGGAACTGCTGTCTGTCGTGACACTGCAAGGCTTGCTTCGGTCTCTGCTTTCCTCTCCTGAACTGGCGTCAGATCTTGCGCGCTTAGATGCGGGCGGGCGTCACTGCTACTGTCTGGACTCTCTTCACTAATGCTAATAAATTTTTGTCGAAATATCCGACTCGCTTGCCACCAGCTGTAAAGAATCCACGATGTTGTGTGTTTTTGAAATGGGGTAGCGTGGAGCCGTTTCACAATTGATCACCTTCATTAAATAATTCAGAACAAATTTTATTTAAAAGGCGTTCTTGAAATTTCTAGAGGTAAAAATTATTTACAACAATTTTTTTTAGCTGAGTTCGCTCGACTTGTAATTTATAGCAAATCACCAAATAGTCCAGTCTTTTACAGTAGTTTTAGAATCTTAAAGTCTTAACTAGTGCTACTTTTCACTCTCCCCGAAAGGTCAAATCCAAGGCTGTTGCCTTGACTTCAGAGAGATCGCACTCTCTCATTCAAAAATCTGTCAGCAAACCTGTCCTTCCCTACTAAGAAGGGAAACCATCCTGAGATGAGTGTTTTCCACCAACACTCGTTCTCCTGCCGAAACTCTAACTAACCTCCTCTCGATCCTCTTCTCCGGTCCGTTTGCTCGAACAAAAGATTCTCCGATCACCAATCAAAAAAGTTTTAGTTTACGTCATTGGATAAAGCCTTTTTAGGGAGGTCTTACTGAACTTTTAAATGTTCACGCAGGAAATTCCCACGATCTGAGACCCCACATATAGACGGTCAGATCAGAGAAATATTTGCTGTCTAGCAATTTCAGTTTCACAAGATTGATCGAAGCTCATCTTTTCCTATTGTAGTAACCGGCATTCTTGTCACCCCACAGCTAAGCGTGAGAAAAGTTTTCCAACTCTTGGGAACTTCTATCTTTGATTACTCTGCCTAATTAGCAGACTGTGAGAGATTTACTGAAATTGTTACAATTGTTTTTAAAGTAACTTGTTCAACGATAAGCTGTGTACGTTCAATTAAATTAAAAAATAAAAACAGCATTTAAAGGTTAAATTTCGATCAAACTGTCTATAGCTGAAACATTAAATATGAAAATCTTCTAATACGTAATGCCGTAAATCTCAACTCTCTTCACATTTTGTTTAAGAACAAATGAAGATAAATGGTGAAACTATTTTCTCATTTATAGCACTTCCTCCTAATGGATCCTTCGATCAAGCCTTTCGTTATTGGTAGAATCGGGGATTTTTCTGTGTGCTTGACAGTAATAGAACTTTATTTCGTTTTGTTCAAGTTAATGTTTTCCAGTCTATTATGCTGTCATTTTGAAGAATAGCCTGCTGTCACCGACGGCATGATTTAATGTCAGCTGGCAGAATAATCCTAAAATATCGATAATGTTTGTACACTAAGTAATATAACGAAAGAAATCGATGACTTAAGATTGATTGCTTGACCACTTATTTAGTTTATAGTAGTCATATCTTGCAAATTATTAAAAACACATCTTAACTACTTGGTGTGTTTTTCAAAAATTCCATATTTAAACCTTCAATACATGATATACTTGATCTGTTACATGCTGTTTTTTTTTCTTATGTATCACACAGAGCTGCACTCCTCCCCCCTAAATGCATTTTGCATCCGTTTATATTTCATCCACTAACAACAGAATTGTTATAGATTATAACACAAGAATGACGTGATCGGTTTTTAGAATAACTTTTTCAATGATAAGCTGTGTATGTTCAATTAAATAATAAAAAAAAAGAAGGTTTAAAAGTTATTATTTAAAGGTTAAATTTTATGGGAAACGACTATAGCTAAAACATTAAATATGAAAATCCTCCAATACAGAGTGCCGAGAAATTTAATCTCCTCAACTCTTTTACCATCCATTTTGTTTAAGAACGAATGAGGATAAATGGTGGAACTATTTTCACATTTATAGTATTTCCTCTTAATGGATCCATCGATCAAGCTTTTAGTTAGTGATGGAATCAGAGATGTTTCCGTATGCTTGCCGGTAATGGAACTTTCTTTCGTTTCGCTCAAATTTATGTCTTCCACTCTCTTAAGCTGTCATTTCGAAGAATAGTCTTCACAATCAGCGACAACATAATTTAATGTCAATCGGCAGAACGACCCTGAAACAGTGATTATTTCTGTGTTATAAGAAATATATCGGAAGAAATTGATGAATTTAGATTAATTGCTTGAACACTTAATTAGTTTATAGTAGTCATTTGTAGCAAATGATTGAAAACACATCTTACTCAGTCTGTTATTCAAAAATTCTATAATGTGGGATATAGCTGATCAGTTACATGTTCTTTTTTTTCACATGTATCGCATGAGCTTTTTTTTCTCACCATAAATGCATTTTGTACCTGTTTGTCTGTTTGTGTCGTTCATATTTCACCAACTAACAACAGAGTGGTTATAGACTGCAAAACAAGATTGACGTGATGGGTTTTATAAAGTAACTTTTTCAATAATAAGCTGTGTCAATTAGAATTTTTAAAAAAGAGCATTTAAATGTTAAATTTTAATCAAACTATCCACAGCTAAAACATTAAGTATGAAAATTCTCTAATATAGAATGCTGATAAGTTAAATCTCCTTAACTTCCTTAATATATTTTAAAACAAATGAGGATAAATGGTGGAACTATTTTCTCATTTATAGCATTTCCTCTTAATAGATCAATCGATTAAGCTTTGGTTATTGATAGAATCGGAGATGTTCCTGTGTGCTTGGCTGGCAACAGAATTTTCGTTTTGTTCAAGTTAATGTGTTCCACTCTCTAATGCTGTCATTTAGCAGAATAGTCCGCTGTCACCGACGACATAATTTAATATCAGACAGCAGAACGACCATAACACAGTGATAATTTCTGTACTTTTAGAAATATAAAGAAAGAAATTGGCGAGTTTAGATTAATTGCGTGTCCACTTATTAATTTATAGTAGTCATATGTTCTAAATGATTAAGAATTCATCTTATTCAGTGTGTTTTTCAAAAACTCCATATTTAAATGTTCAATGCGTGATGTAGCTGATAAGATACATGTTCTTCTTTCTTCTCATGTATCATATGGAGCTTTTTTTTTCTCCCAACAAATTCATTTTGTATCCGTTTGCATCCATTCATATTTCACCAACTAACAACAGAATAGTTATAGAATGCAACACAAGACTGACGTCACTGGTTTTTAAAGTAACTTGTTCAACGATAAGCTGTGTACGTTCAATTAAATTAAAGAATAAAAACAGCATTTAAAGGTTAAATTTCAATCGAACTGTCTATAGCTGAAAAATTAAATATGAAAATCTTCTAATACGTAATGCCGTAAATCTCAACTCTTTTTACATTTTGTTTAAGAACAAATGAAGATAAATGGCGGAACTATTTTCTCATTTATAGCACTTCCTCCTAATGGATCCATCGATCAAGCCTTCAGTTATTGGTGGAATCTGAGATTTTTCTGTGTGCTTGCCGATAATAGAACTTCCTTTCGTTTCGCCGTTTGAAGATTTTCCAATATTTCTATAAATATGCTTGTAAATCCCAGAATACATATATTTTTTAATCGCTGTTTGATGCTATAATATCTTTTATATCTCCTCATTCTATGTACGGTTCAAAAAAGTATTATGTTACAAATAATTTTGTCTTCATCCATTTTAACATGACTACATGAAACGGAAAAACACGGGCCTAACGCTTAAAGGGTTAAAGTTAATATTTTCCACTCTCATATGCTGTCACTGACGACATAATTTAATGCCAGCCAGCAGAACGACTGTAAAACAGTGATTATTTCTGTATACTCTAAGAAATATAAAGAAAAAAATTGATCACTTTAGATTAATTGATTGATCACTTATTTAGTTTATAGTAGTCATATATCTAGTAAATGATTGAAAACACATTTTACACAATGTGTTAAAAAAATGCACATTTAAATCTTTATGGAATCCCCCCCACACACACACACACACCATAAATGTAATTTGTATCTATTCATATTTCACCGACTAACAAAAGAATGCAATACAGGAATGACGTGATCGGTTTTTAGAGTAACTGTTTCAATGACAAGCTGTGTATATTCAATCAAATTAAAAAAACAAAAGAGTATTTAAAAGGTTAAATTTTATCGAACGTCTATAGCTAAAACTTTAAATGCGAAAATCGCCTAATACAGAATGACGAGAATTAAATCTTCATAACTCTCTTCACATTTTGTTTAAGAACAAATGGAGATAAATGGTGGAACTGTTTTCTCATTTATAGCATTTCCTCTTAATGGATTCATCGATCAAGCTTTTAGTTATTGATGGAATCGGATATGTTTCCTTGTGCTTACCGGTAATAGAACTTTCTTCCGTTTCGTTCAAGTTAATGTGTTCCACTCTCTTATGCTGTATTTCGAAGAATAGTCTGCTGTCTCCGACGACATAATTTAATGTCAGCCGGCAGAACAACCCCAAAACAGTGATCATTTCTGTACTCTAATAAGAAATATAACGAAAGATATTGATCACTTTATATTAATTGCTTGACCACTTTTTTAGTTTCTTGTACTCATCATATCTAGAAAATGATCGAAAACACATCTTATTCAGTGTTTTTTTGAAAATTTCCACATTTCAACATGGAGCCCTCCACAAATGCATTTTGTATCCGTTCATATTTCACCATCTAAGAACAGGATGGTTATAGATTGCAACACAAAACTAAAATGATCTGTTTTTAAAGTATTTTTTTAATGATAAGCTGTGTATTTTCATGTAAATAAAAAAAAGTGCATTTAAGGCTTAAAGTTTAATCGAAACGTGAATAGCTGAAACAATAAATAAGAAAATCCTCTAAGACGTAATGCCGAGAAATTAAGTCTCCTCAAGTTTTTTAACATTTTCTTTAAGAACAAATGGGGATAAATGGTGGAACTATTTTCTCATTTATAGCATTTCCTCCTAATGGATCCATCTATCAAGTCTTTAGTTATTGGTGGAATCATTATAAGGACCTTTAATTGTAAGGACAAGATTTTCAAAAAGATAATTCATTTCAGAATAAAATAAATAAAAATTCCCGATATATGTAAAAAAACAATTGAAAATAACTCTTCTTTTAACGTTTGTATATTTAAAAAATAAACTGTTTGTACTATTTCAAATCTTATATCCTTAATTTTATACAATAATAAAGATTAAATTACAATGATCGGTCACTAAGATAATCGAGTTAATTGAAACATGTTGAAGTTTTACCATTTTTATCATACCGATATGTTGAAAAATTCAAACTGGGAAAAATTAAATTAATGATTACGGCTTTGTATCATTTTTTTTAAAAAATGGATGCAGTAAAAAGCTTTTTTCGAAAATGTTTAACTATCGATGTTTACGGAACTTCGTAAGAATGTATTACAAATGTGTAAATTCATTTTAAGCAAATTGGTATTTTCGTCATTTTTTGCAAAATGAAGAGGCACCAAGTACCCTTATATCGGAAAATGGATTTAAATTTGGCCATACAAAATACGGTTGGTAATATAACTTTCTTTCTCTTCGTTGAAATTAATAAAGTTCCAATCTCTTGTGGGGCTTTTTTGAAGAAGAGACCCAAATTCATAGTTTGAACTATTGATTACGACTACAAAAAAAGTGATTATTTTGTACTTTGATAAGTATAACGAAAGGAAAGGATGACTTTAGCTTATTTGCTTCACCACTCGTTTGGTTTATTATACCCTGCAAAACAAGGCAAATGTTTCTGAATCTACACTATAAAAAAAACTGTCAAATTAACGGGAAAGAACTGTCAGCCAGAATGCCAGTGGAAAACCGTTTATTTTACAGAAAATATCTGTAATTTTTTAACAAACTTTTTATATTTTTAAATAGTTAAACACCGTTACATCTACAGATAAACTATTATTTTAACAGAAATATGTTGTGCTTTTCACAGAGAAAAACTGTAAATCTTACTAGAAAAATAAATTTTTTACAAACATATCCTGTTCTTTTAAGTCAAATACAGGTTGGTGCCTCAAAAAGATTGAAACACGGTTTAATGTTTTACTTGTTAGAGATGTAAATTGCAAAAGGGTTTAAAATAAGGTAAGAATTGTGATTATGTTTCTGAAATAGTTCTGCCATTAATTTTAAAAAATTATTTTTTAAATTTTTATATGATCCCTGTGTCTTATAAGTTATATTTAGAAAACTATTCTCCGTGTTCGGACAATTACAACAGTAAAAATGTCAGTATTCTATGATCGAAACTCATCGATTATACTTTAAAGTGTATAACATTTCGGAGCTTTCCGCCTTTAAAAACAGACAGAC